>CAWUFW010000005.1:3517500-4765000 GCA_963921515.1 Calotriton arnoldi | reverse complement strand
GTTATAAAAGCGCTCACTTCTGTTCTAAACTCCACTAATGTGCAACAACGATAAGCTTGTAAGCTTGACGCTGGATATGTAAATTGAGGGCAAATTTAATCCAGAACTGAAATCAGTTCAGTTTAAAAAAAGCATACACAAATAGTTTTTTTTAATTTCCAGGTCCAGCACGTCAAACAAGATACTGATTACGTTTCTCAGACACAAAAAATGGAGCATAAACACATGTTTACAAAGACACCCCTAAGTAAATACATCACTGACATTTAAAGGATGAGAACGAGACCAAGGGTTTTTAGTAATATCACCTACATTTTTCCTGATCAAATACCTTTGTTTTCCTTGTTTGTATTTCCATTTGTTAAATCTGCCAGCCAACTTAGAGGACTAGAGTTGAAGAGAGATGCCGGTATACTTCCAACTGCTGGTTTTAAGGGAGATGCACAGCTAGAAGCTACTGAATCTTGAGAAGCACATTTCACAGGTTGGCCAGTCATTACAGGAGGTGGGGTGGTGGACTTCTCAGTAAATACAACTTCCTATTATAAGAGGTACAATACAAAAGTGTAATGGTTACTCTTCATCGATAAATGGAAACCACACTGCCTGCTGAATAGGATTTACATGAGTTAAGCAACGGAGCATATTCCTTATTTAAGAGGAGAACACACACACATCCACACACACATCCACGTCCACACACACACGTCCACACACACACGTCCACACACACACGTCCACACACACACACACGTCCACACACACACACACGTCCACACACACACACACGTCCACACACACACACACGTCCACACACACACACACACGTCCACACACACACACACACGTCCACACACACACACACACGTCCACACACACACACACACGTCCACACACACACACGTCCACACACACACACGTCCACACACACACGTCCACACACACACGTCCACACACACACACGCCCACACACACACACGTCCACACACACACACGTCCACACACACGCCCACACACACACACGCCCACACACACACACGTCCACACACACACACGTCCACACACACACACGTCCACACACACACACGTCCACACACACACACGTCACACACACACACACACCACACACACACACGTCCACACACACACACGTCACACACACACACACACACACACACACACACGCCCACACACACACACGCCCACACACACACACGTCCACACACACACACGTCCACACACACACACGTCCACACACACACACGTCCACACACACACACGTCCACACACACACACACGTCCACACACACACACGTCCACACACACACACGTCCACACACACACACGTCCACACACACACACGTCCACACACACACACGTCCACACACACACACGTCCACACACACGTCCACACACACGTCCACACACACGTCCACACACACGTCCACACACACGTCCACACACACGTCCACACACACGTCCACACACACGTCCACACACACGTCCACACACACACACGTCCACACACACGTCCACACACACGTCCACACACACGTCCACACACACGTCCACACACACACGTCCACACACACGTCCACACACACGTCCACACACACGTCCACACACACGTCCACACACACGTCCACACACACGTCCACACACACACGTCCACACACACACGTCCACACACACGTCCACACACACGTCCACACACACGTCCACACACACGTCCACACACACACGTCCACACACACGTCCACCTTCAAGAAATGCATTGATTTGACATCATGTGTTTACACTTCTCTACTACAGTGGACAGGCTTCATGCAGCTTCAGCAGAGGATCCAGACAAGGGCTGGATCACGTGTATTGTTAACAGAATGGCGAGAATGACTATCAGTATATTTTCCAGCGAACATACAGCTTTATTGGGGAATTGCCTGGACACTTCCCAATTAAATGTCATTCTTAACAATGCATCCTTATGCACAGCCATGGGAGGTTACTGAAAACAACCTGTGCCATCCCTTACTGGCAGGTTTAAACAATTGCTGAAGTGTAGTTCTCCAATCATCGAGACAAAGGAAATGCAAAAAAATTGAAGGCTTTCACCTTTGGTTCTTTTGCAAAAGTTACCAACTTGTGTAACGATATATCTGTAAGAGACAGTAGTTAGTGACAGATTCCTTACCTTAGAATATCCCCAGGCGTCAGGCTGGATCCGGAAAGTTTTTGCGTAGCAGTACCCTTGCGCGTCGGTAGGCGGCGTCGTGCGGCTCCGCGTCCGTCGTCGGGACCGCCGGGATGACGTCGCGGGCAGTACTTAGACGCCGCCCCTGCGCGCTGACGTCAGTTCTGTACACGACTTTCCGCGCCAGGAACGCAGAGCCATGCAAGAAGCTGACATAGGTGTCTGAAAAATACTAGGGCCCTGAAAGGGATGTCCTTAACCCTAGAAATCAGTTCGCAGAACGGGGAGGATGGGTGGGGCGGTAAGGAATCTGTCACTAACTACTGTCTCTTACAGATATATCGTTACACAAGTTAGTAACTTGTGCATCTGAAAGACACGTTAGTGACAGATTCCTTACCTTAGAATAGATACCCCAGCAATACCAACCCCGGTGGTGGGTCTGCAAACAAAGATCAGACGAGGAAGTCCCGGAGAACAGAACGGCCAAAGAAGCGTCTCTCCGGACTTGGCTGTCAAGGCAGTAATGTTTGGTAAACGTGTGCAGCGAGGCCCACGTAGCTGCCTGACATATATCCTGTAACGGAACCCCGCAGCCTAAAGCCGTGGTAGCCGCCGTTGCCCTGGTGGAATGGGCACGCAGCCCAACAGGAGGCTCCTTCTTAGCCAAAGAATAGCAGGCTTTGATACACATGGTGACCCAGCGGGAGATGGTCCTTTTGTGTACCGCCTGACCTTTTTTGGCGCCCACGTAGCCAACAAAGAGCTAGTCATCCACCCGGAACTGTTGTGTGCGGTTGATGTAAAAAGAAAGCGCACGTTTTGGGTCTAGACGGTGGAGCCTCTCCTCTCTGGAAGGATGCAGAGGCGGTAAGAAGGTGGGCAAAGTGATGGTCTGCCCAATGTGGAAGGCAGTAACCACCTTTGGCAAGAAGGACGGACGTGTCCGAAGAACAACCTTGTCTGGATGAACAGACAGAAAGGGGGGTTTGCATGAAAGAGCCTGGAGCTCACTCACCCGCCGAGCGGAAGTGATGGCCACCAGAAAGGCTGTCTTCAGAGTAAGAAGACGAAGAGGACAGTTATGCAGAGGCTCAAAGGGAGCACACATTAAGAAAGTAAGAACTAAGTTCAAGTCCCACTGAGGCATTACAAACTGAACAGGAGGGAAGAGGTGTGTAATGCCTTTAAGAAACCTGTTAACAACAGGGGACTTAAAAAGAGAGGGCTGATCAGGAAGCCTGAGAAAGGCCGAGATTGCACAAAGATAGCCCTTGATGGTACCCAGGGCAGAACCCTGTTGGGCCAGAGAAAGAAGGAACAGAAGAACCTCGGAAAGAGGGGATTCACAGCCTTTGCTGTGCACCATGCCACAAACTTGTTCCACCTGCAGGCGTATACCACCTAAGTGGAGGGACGCCTGGCTGCCAGAATCACATCACAAACTTCGGGAGGCAAGTCGAAAGGAATCAACTGCCGCCGCTCAATCGCCACGCAAGCAGGTGTAGACTGGACAGGTTCGGGTGGAGGACCGTCCCCTGCTGCTGCGACAGAAGATCCTCCCGAAGAGGCAGATGGATCGGGGGATCGACGCTCATACTGAGTAGCTCGGGATACCAAACTCTTCGAGCCCAGTCCGGAGCCACAAGAATGACTTGGGCCCGGTCGCGCCGAATCTTCTTCAACACTCTGGGTAGAAGTGGTATAGGCGGAAAGGCGTACAACAGACCGCAACTCCACTCGCGCGAAAAGCGTCGCCGAGCGAGTGCCGCCTTGGAAATTCCAACGCGCAGAACTGCTGACATTGCGCGCTCTCTTCGGTGGCGAACAGATCTAACCAAGGCTCTCCCCACTGCTGAAAGAGACCTTGCGCCACCTCCGAGTGAAGACGCCATTCGTGATCCATCATGCACCTGCGGCTGAGTTCGTCCGCCCTGGCGTTCAGGGAACCTGCCAGGTGTTGAACCATCAGGAATATGCCCTGATGTTCCAGCCATGTCCAGAGGCGCAGAGCCTCCTGACATAGGGTACACGACCCCACCCCGCCCTGTTTGTTGCAGTACCACATTGCGGTGGTGTTGTCTGTGAACACCTGCACTACCTTCCCTTTGACAGAGGGAAGGAATGCCTTGAGTGCAAGTCGGATCGCCCGGAGCTCCAGAATGTTGATATGGAGCCGGGACTCCGCCGGAGACCAGAGGCCTCTGATCTCCGCCTCTCCCATGTGACCGCCCCATCCCAGAAGGGACGCGTCCGTCACAACTGTGTGCTCTGGCTGGGGAAGGGAGAGGGATCTGCCCATGACCCATTGCCGGTTGGAGAGCCACCACTGCAACTGTTTTGCAGTCCCCTCCGAGATCTGGACGTGATCGGATAGGTTGCCCTGGTGCTGCGCCCACTGGAACTTCAGGTCCCACTGCAGAGCCCGCATATGCCATCTGGCATGATCGACCAGCAGGATGCAGGAGGCCATGAGGCCCAGCAGTCTCAGGGTCATCCATACCGAAACCCAGGATAGAGGCCGAAAGATCGGAATCATAGCCTGAATATCTCGGACTCGCCGTTCGGGAGGATAGACCCGAAACTGCGTCGTGTCCAGAACTGCTCCGATGAAAAGGAGCTGTGGAGAAGGAATCAGGTGCGACTTCGGCACGTTGATGGAGAACCCCAGCGAGTGCAGGAGTTCGGACGTAGTCTGGAGGTGGGAGACGACTGCCTGGGACGAGCCCGCCTTAAGCAGCCAGTCGTCGAGGTATGGGAAGACTGGAACCCCTGCCCGGCGCAGATGAGCTGCGACCACCGCCATCACTTTCGTGAACACCCGAGGGGCGCTGGTAAGGCCGAAAGGGAGCACGGTGAACTGAAAATGCTCGAGGCCTACCGTGAACCGCAGGTAACGCCGGTGGGCCGGCAGGACGGGGATGTGGAAATATGCGTCCTGCAAGTCCAACGCTACCATCCAGTCTCCAGGGTCGAGGGCAGTCAAGACCTGAGCTAGGGTGAGCATCTTGAACTTCTCCTTCCGGAGGAAGCGATTAACGTTCCGGAGGTCCAAGATAGGACGCATGTCCTCCTTGTCCTTTTTGGGCACCAGAAAGTAGTGGGAGTAGCAACCACGTCCTACTTCTGGGGTCGGAACGCGCTCGATGGCCCCCTTGGCCAAGAGGGCCGCAACTTCCTTCTGAAGAAGCACCAAGTGATCCCCTGACATGCGGTGGAATTGAGGCGGCATGGCTGGGGGGGTGGTCTCGAAGGGGAGGGAGTAGCCCCTTCGGACAATGTCCAAGACCCACTTGTCCGAGGTGATGGCACACCAGTGGTGAAGGTGATGGCGGACCCTGCCCCCTACTGGCGTGCTGTGCACCTGAAAGGAAGAACTAGGAGGGCTTGGAGGCTGCGGACGGGGCGGGGTGGGTGGCCTGACCCGCACGCTGGTTACCTGACCCGCCACGGCGGGAGCCACGTCCTCGGCCAAGCGAAGACGCTTGCTGCGCGGGCCGGTGGCTGGGCAGCCGACGTGAC
This sequence comes from Calotriton arnoldi, assembly GCA_963921515.1. Taxonomy (NCBI): domain Eukaryota; kingdom Metazoa; phylum Chordata; class Amphibia; order Caudata; family Salamandridae; genus Calotriton; species Calotriton arnoldi. The sequence goes on along the minus strand of CAWUFW010000005.1, from coordinate 4,759,287 downwards.
TGGGCGCCCCTTCCGTGGCCACGAAAGGGGCGAAAAGCAGACTGTTGCTGAGGGCGCACAGCAGAAAGGCCCAGGGGCTTGGCTGTAGCCCGCGAGTCCTTAAAGCGTTCCAGCGCATGGTCTGCCTTTGTCCCAAAAAGACAGACTCCATCAAAGGGCATGTCCATAAGAGAGTTTTAGACATCACCCGAGAAACCAGTGGTCCTCAGCCAGGCGTGACGGCGCAGCGCCACTGTTGTCGCAAGCGATCTGCCTAGCGAGTCGGCGGTATCAAGGCCACATCTGATGGTGTACTTTGCCGCATCTCTTCCCTCCGCAATGGTGCGGGAAAGCAGTGTCTGGACCTCCTCAGGTCACTGGGGCAGAACTTGCGCCACCGAGTCCCACAAGGAGTGGGAAAATCGGCCCAAGAGGCAAGTGGTGTTGACGGACCGCAAGCCAGCACTGGAGGAAGAAAAGACCTTCTTCCCAAATTGATCCAGGCGTTTGGATTCCCTATCCGGGGGAGCGGTAGGGAAGGCGCTTTGGGAAGCAGAGGCTTGGACCACCAAGCTCTCTGGGGTGGGGTGTAGAGAGAGGAACGGGCGGTCGCCCGGAGCAGGGCGATGGCGTCGGGCCACGTTCCTATCCACAGGTGGTGGGCTTGGACCAGGTGCCCAAAAGAACGTCTGAAAGCGCCTCGATGAACGTCAGCAGTGGCTCCGAGGAGGTAGCCGCCGGCTGAAGCACTTCCGTCAGGATGTTAGTCCTGACAGCCACTGTAGGCAACTGGAGGTTTAAGGCCCCAGCTGCTCTATGCAACACTGTTGCAAAGTTTGCTCCCTCCTCCGTTGCCACGGAAGGAGGAGACAGCATGCCAGAGTCAGGGGAGGTGTCCAGACCACTGGCATCCCCAAGTTTCTCAGTCCAGTCCTGATCAAACTCACACTGCTGTGTGAGAGGGTCATCAGACCCCTCCCAGTTATCTTCGTCCTCCAATTCAGGTTCAAAATAAGGAGGAGGGACATGTGGGACCCAAGGTCCCAGCGGCGTCGGAGCCGGCGTCTAGCGACGCCGGTCCGGCGCCATGTCCGGATCCGGAGAGAACCGGGAAACGACGCCGCCCGGAGCCTCGGGCGGCGTCGGGAACGGCACCGGAGAGATCGGCACCGGTGGAGGTGTCGTCGGGTCAACCGGCGTCGATCGGGGTTGTGGCAGCACCGGAGCCGGGGTCGAGGCTGGGGCCGGGACCGAGGCCGGTGTGACAGGCGGCGCCAGGACCGGAGTCGCCGGCGGCGCCGGAGAAACCCCATCAGGGCCCGAAGGCGCATTGGGGGGACCTTGAGGCCCGAAGAGGCGGGCCCTGGCCGACAGGAACTCCTGTATCTCGGCCGGAGTCGCCCCCGAACCCGGGAAGGACGGGTAATGCGGGGGCGGCTCCACAGCCACTCCCGGAGCCGCGGGGACGGTGCCGACAGGACCCTCAGCCGAGTCACGAGACTGGCGAGGGGAAGTCGTCGAGCGATGACGCTTCTTTGACTTCTTATGCTTCGACTTACCGGAGGAGTGCGAAGACTTGGACCCCGACGACCTTTGAGGACTCCACGACCGGCCCCTCGACCTCTCACGTGACCGGGGCTTGGTGTGGCGCGGAGCAGACTGCCGGACCTCGAGGAGCTTTCAAGACCGCTCTCGCAAAGCCTTCGGGTGCAAGGCCCGGCAGTCGGAGCACGACTTCATGTCGTGGTCGCGGCCGAGGCAGTAGAGGCAATCCCGATGCGGGTCTGTGATCGACATCATTCGACCACAGGCGTCGCATGGCTTGAAGCCGGGCATCCCTACCGACACCTTCGGAGTCGAGAGACTTCGAGAAAACAGTGAAAAAATCACCCAAAAACTTAGTCAAAAAATGACTAGGGCACTGCTCTTCCCGGATCTGCGCTTACTGGCGCGGAAAAAGAAAGAACTGACGTCAGCGCGCAGGGGTGGCGTCTAAGTACTGCCCGCGACGTCATCCCGGCGGTCCCGACGCCGAACGCTGAGCCGCACACCGACGCGCAAGGGTACTGCTACGCAAAAACTTTCCGGATCCAGCCTGACGCCTGGGGATATTCTAAGGTAAGGAATCTGTCACTAACGTGTCTCTTTTAGATAAACACCTCGCCTGAGTACAGTACCAAGCAGGGAAAAACATATCTGCAGCAAAATACGATAGCAGTGGAATAAACCAAATGTTACCATTCTCCAAGTCACAAAATAAAGTATTATATATATATATATATTGGCCCAACCATGCCCTTCAACATTAGAGCAACTGAAATTTATCATGAAATTCCCTATTCTCAAATTGCAAAGATGTATCAAGAAGTATATGTCTGAAAAGGAAAAAAGCATCAAAACTGTACAATACCTCCTTCACTTCCTCTTTTGGAGCAGTCTTTGATAAGATTTTGAGGTGTCTATTTGAGCAAGGACAATTAGATTTGATTCCCCACTTGCCTCGGACAGAGTGAACAACATCCCCAACATCAAAAAGAGCTAAAGGGAGGAGGAGGAAATGGAATAAACAAAATATATAATTACTTTCAACCACAACATACACTATAGAGAAAAATACAGAATTTAAGTCTAGTGCAAAAGTCATGAAGTGCCCGTTGCACTACTTTTAATGCAGCTAGCAGGCCAAGGCACTGACTGACACAGTTTAGTTTATCAGCACTGCAGGGTAACTGGTGGCCATGTGCAGCATATTCTGCAACTAGATGTTGCACCTGGATCCATGCCTTCTAAAACTTTTTTTAGCGACAAGAAATAAGTGGTGTACAATATAAACAGAAGTACCTGTTCCAGGAACAATCTGTGTCGGCATCAGGTTCTCCGGCTCGTGTAACTGACCCTTCACACATTTCAGCCAGGCGAAAGTCTCAATTTCACTTTCTACAAATAAATATTCACTGGTTAGACATTGATTAAATTTATCAGATTCATAGTGGGCTCAATTCCACCTTTAGTCTGCACAAAACATTTTTAGTTTATCGCAAAGCGACTAAACTGGTCATTCAAAGTGAAGACTCACGATTGGCTTTCTCTGGAAAAACGAAGGTTTGCTTACCTGGGTGAAAAGTTTTCTTCTTTAACTTATAACAGTCCACACAAACTCCGAACCCACACTTGGGGCACACCCAATGCAGATTAAAAATGGTGGTGTCACAAACATCGCACATTTCACGTACACCTCGGACAGCACGTTTCCAAACTACTTGCTCTAAAAAGGAAAAAGCAAAGATGGAATGAGAAAAGAAAATGTTACTTTGGAAAATTAATCTACAAAAAGCAAAGCACAATAAACCAAATATCCTTTGTGTAACAGAGACTCCACCTTGCTTCTCGTTACCCACATGTGGAAACCTCACATCCCACATCTATAAAGGCCATGTATGCATTTAAGCTTCCCATTTACAAACAGACCGTCCTGTTCACTAGGTTGTATGACAGACAGTTGCACTGTGACAAGGAGCTGATAACGATTAATGGCTTTTCTCTATAACTACTGGTTCAAAAACAGCAAAAAAAGCTGCTGCAGTATCAGCAGGCATACCGAACAGATCGTTCTCTCCATAAGAACACAATCAAACTGGACTATCGCTTTAACTTGTGCTGCTTTTTAAAAGTTGTCCCTCGCTGCAACCCTGCCTAAACAGTATACATGACTCAGGAATCAAAACACTACTCAAAGGTCAAGCAAACAAACATCCCTCGATGCACCGGGGCAACTGGTACTAAAGAACAAAGTTTAGCCTTACTGTGTGGCGGTATTGAAGTCATGACCTCCTTCTCGGACATCACCAGCTGACAGATGTGGTCTCCAATATTAGCAAGAATGTATTTTGCAGTTTCCAAATCTAAGTCAACAACATTTTTTGCTAAAGGCAGCCACAAGCCAATAGCCTCAGAATCGTATTTGTTGGGCGTCATGAAGCCGTCTTCACGCAGCAATTCATTTTTATTAAACTGCAATCTGCAAAAAAATAAAATAAATAATGCTTAGGTAAACTTGTATTTAATTATAGACAATTTAACATGAGTAAATCAATTAGCCCCTAAAGACAAATTATTCAACTCCACAATCTCCCTGCTGTTACACCGTTACTTTCACTGAAGCACTCCATTCAAATACTGTTGAGTAGCACTTTCGTAGCTCGGTCTCATCTTCACTGTGTAGTAGTGACTAGCAAATAGTTTGTTGAACCTACTACCAGAGTCTACAGCAAAGATGCATAGCAGTCACTCAATAGACAGCAGTACTAGACCCTGCTGTGAGGTGACGATGCACAGCAAAATGAGCCCTGTGTTTAGGTCGAAGCAAACCAGGCAGCGTAGCTGTCTGATTTGCTAAAGACATCTTGGGGGTGTAGGAAGCTGGCACTTTATATAGTGGACCAAAAATAAGTACAAAAAAAAGACCATAAAAAAAGAGGCCCAGGCAAACCTCAAAGGAAATTACAGAGGCATAAATGACACCCTGTCGGAAAGTAGCCCTTTTTGACATGGTCAGCCCACTTTCTGCCTGGTAACTGATGTGATTTCGACTGGAAGTGCACTGGGTTCCTCCTAACTAGGTTCAGAGTGTCAGAGCTCTTTCACAAAACTGCACAATTGTTTCCTCCAATTGGCAAAACCTTTAGCACCTCCCTGCAAGTCCCTTAGTAAATGGTACCCCCCGGTAGCTAGGGCATGAGGTAGTAAAGAGGGACCCCTAGGGGCAGCAGCACGAATTGGGCCACCCTAAGAGACCCCTCACCAAGCACATGCAGGGCTTCTATTGCAGGCTGCATGTCTTGGTGCAGACAAAAATGAAACCACGACCTGACACACATCCATGTCCACTAACACTGTTCTATTCCATATAGGTACCCTATATAGGCGCAGGTAACATCACAACCTTTCACCTACATCCTTCCCTACATTGCATACATAACGGTTCTTAGGCACTGAACTTTTACCTAGATATGACACTGCACTCAGAACGCGGGTTTTTCCCTTGTTCGATTCTCATACATTATGCATGAGGCTTCTTGGAAGCACAGCAGGACTAACAGTAGGATTACCATCTCCTGTATAATATCTCTGTATAAAGTTCAGGCCCAACGTCATCCTTTAGGCCGACACAGTAACACAGCAAGATAGGACCCCTGGGGAGACCTATGGGTATTTATACACACAACACATCTTGCTTAGGAAGGGAGAGGAGACCGTGACTTCCCGGCTGACACACTGACCAGAGACGCTGAGGTTCCTGCATGCAGACGCTCCAGCTAGCAGTGGTCTAACATCCCTCGCGGGGTGTCCAACTCGAGACCAGGACGGGGTCCCATATTCTCTCATTCTCAGGTAATGGGGTTGACTAGATCCTAGAGGGATTCTTGGCATAACACCTACACAGATGCTAGGTCCATTTAGGTACATCTAGTTAGGGAGACATCGTAGGAGTACGCACTTTTTATCATGTGTTTTATGTACATGTATATATTCATGATTTATGCAAGATGGTAGAACTATACCATCCCTTTATTTTCGTAATATTGCTAACCATATATCTCTGCTACTGTCTAATGGCTGTTGCATCTCATCTATGCTACACAAGAATAACAACTGTTCAATAAATACTTATTGAAACGCCCAGACTGTTTATTCTGTGTATCTCTCTGAGACAAACTAAGTGAGCACGAGTGACTGAGCGAAAGGTAGTATATTGTTTCCACGATCCAGAGGGATCAGGGTTGTCATGTTCTGAGGTTGCCAAGAACTATTCTCTCCCCGATAAGAGGAGACTCTAGTGGCACTGTGAGCTAGCTAATACAGACAGGCTAACGTATCCGGTGGGGGTGCACGGAATCCGTCCACCACCAATACCACAGTTTATGTTATCCAAAAGCGCAGATCCTGTATAGGTAATATAGGAACAACATGACAACACTGCATGTAATATTTGAAAGTCACCCCTACAGCAGGCCTGATAGCACTAAGGCCGGGTGCAGAATATTAAATGTGAGACAATACTTGCATGAGCAGATATGCCCCTGTGCTGGCCTGTACCATTACTGCCAGTACAAGTGACCAAGGAAGCCATTTTAAAACATGTGCTGGACACTGGTGAAAACAAGTTTCCCAGCTACATGAGGACTTCACTGAAGATAGGGATGTTTGGTATCAAACATCTCGTATTGGAAAACCCACACGGATTCCAGTGATGGATTTACTAATACATGCACCCAGAGGGCACCTTAGAAGTGCCTCCTGAAAACCTACCAGCCTCTGGTGAGCTCCCCGACTGGTTTCTGCCAGTCTGCCACCCGAGACACTGTTCTGACCTCCTAGAGTGAGAGCCTTTGCTCTCAGGAGACCCAGAACAAAAACCTGTCCAGGAAGAGGGTCCTTCCACAAGATGACCTGCTGATTAACCTCCTCTGGACGGGAAGCTTCAAAGAGCTGCCGCCTTTGGAATGAGAGTCTGTAGGAAGCTGGCTCTGTATATACTATGGACTAAACAAATGTGGACGAACCCACTATGTTGGTATGGTGCAATCACTATTGTGGTTAGTACATGGACCCACTAGGTTTGTTTAAAAGACCCCTCACACACCAACCTGGTTGATGTCATGCTTCATCATTGGGGTCCCAACCGGGTGGCCGAATGCCCCACGGTTGTGCTACGACGCCTGATTACAGCAGAGCTGGTGTGGTGTGAATGTGTGATGTGACGTGAATTATTCTTAAAAATATCTGAGAGTCCTTGCCTGTAAACTTTATTAGTGGCGGCTCAGGATATGGTTAAAAAATGTGTAGTGCAACTAGTAGGAAATTGTTGTCCTTAGTTGACTATGTGAGTGGTCTACATGTTTCAGCCCGGCGAAAAAGATGATATGGGCTTTCTTCAGGACCGGTTAGTGAGGCTAGTGAGTAGCAAAGTGAAAAGTGCCACGTGAAAAAAAGGTGAAATCCCTACACACGCACTAAGGTGTGTGTGGTCTTACGTGTCAACGTACTTACGGACACTTGTAAAAACCTGTGGGAGAAAAAAAGACAAGACATACATGTACATATTACTATAAGCAACATAAAATGCAATCTTACGTAGGTGCTATAGTCATTGTCTGGATGACTAACAGTGATTGTACGCTTCGCATTGATAAAGTGGGGCATGCGCATAGTGACTTGCAGCCTATAATGATCGCCCCTGGCTTATCGTGGCAAAGAAGTTGATGAACTTCATGTGAGGTTCAGTAGATTACTCTGCTCGATGTGAAGAGCAAACGTGGTTTGTGACATGTAATCACTCTGCTCGCTATAACGAGCCGGCTGTGGCCACCGTGGAGGTGGTCATGTAGCGCGCTGTGTGGGTATTAGCCACATCTGTGGGTGTGCCATGCGTTGTCTAGAATCAGTAACAGGCACGCGTGAATTTAACACAGGTGGTCATGCGGCGCGCTGCGCAATTAAAAATAATAAAAACAGTGGGCTAGCGACGCATATGTTGGAGAGCATATTTACACTATGTTAAGGTTTAGGGCAGCTGATCGAGGCTCGGGAGGGTCTCATCCGATGTCCCAATCTAGAGAAGGGGGTTAAAGGCACGGTGAGCACAGGAGTCCATGTGTGCTCTAGTGTCCTGAATAGGGGGTGAAAGCGCAACCTTACTTGGTCTCGGCGACTAGCCCGTCTTTAAACCTGCTCTGGTCTCCCGTAGTCCAGGCTGGTCTAGGGCGCCGGGAAACCGGTGCTTTTATGCTGCTGCGCCCTGTCTAATACGTGCCAGTATGCTCGTGGGGCGGCAGGGAGGCATTACGCATGCGTGCCCGTGCGCATGCGCCGTGTAGCATCCGGAAGTAGAGAAAGGCAGGTGGTAACTGTGCGTGCGCATGCGCGGTTGGACATGAGAATGGGAGAATGTAAGGAAGTGGGTTTCTGTTGCAGTAACCCCCCCACTTTTTGCCAGACCACTGAGGCACTTTGACTTGATGTGCCCTGGGTCCCTGCCAATCAGGTTCCCAGGGCCTGTGTTCTTTCCCCAAAACTGTACCCAATTGGCATCTCTGGCCACAGGTCAGCCCCTGGTAAATGGTACCACAGGTACCCAGGGCACTGTGACCAGGGAAGACCTCTAAGGGCTGCAGCACTTATTGTGCCACCCTTAGAGGCCCTGTACCCCGACACTCACACTCTGCCCTTGCAGACTGCGTGTCTTGGTGCAGAACAAAGTGAAGAGTCGACATGGCACACATCCCTGTGTGCCATGCCCACAAACCACTGCCCTGGCATACATCAGTCACTCCTCTAGCTGGGTGCCCTATGCCAGTGGTGAGGGTACAGGTGTATGAGCCCTGTACCCCTACAGTACCCAGGTCCATTCCTGGGCACTAAGTGCAGTGCTGCCATTAAGAGTATATGGTGCTGGGAGTTGGTCATTACGAACTCCACAGCACCATAATGGCTACAATGAAGACTGGGAAGTTTGGTATCAAACTTCTCAGCACATTAAACCCACACTGATGCCAGTGTGGGATTTAATGTAAGATGCACGACAGAGGGCAACTTAGAGTTGCCCCCTGAACCTAACCCACCATCCACGTCCTGCCTGAGAAGCTGCCTAGGCTGCCACAAAGCAGACATGTTGCTGGACCCCTGGGTAGAGAGCCATCCGCTCTCCTGGGCCTGCAACAATGCACGTTCTGGGCGAGGTGCTAGGTCTCCTCCCCCAGGATGGGCAGGGGGAAGCATCAAAGGCATGCCGCCTTTGTGAGCCTCCCAGACCACTTGCTGTACTCAGCAACTGGTCCCCACCGGTTCTAGCCCCCACTCTGGCGGGAAGACTGGCGGGAAACCCCAAGTGAGGAAAGGGGGTGTGCCAGCCTCTGCCAACCCACCCCTCAGGTGGGGGAGGCGAGGTGAAGCACATCTCCGGGCTCTCGCCATCTTGAAAATGGGGAGCCCTGCCCAATCAGGACTAGGCTCCTGCTCCCCTCCCACTGGAGTGGCAGGATAGGGGGTGTACCCACCCCAGGGAAGGGACCCATTGGTCCCTGCCCTTTACCCACCTGTAACGCCCCTAAATTTAGTATTTAGGGGCACCCTGAACCTTCCTTCCTCAGATCCCGAATCCAAAACAAGCAAGAAGAACAAGAAGAAAGAAGACCTGCCGTGCAGCTGCTCACAAGAGGAAGACACCAACTGACTTGGCCCCAGCCCTACAGGCCTGTCGACCCTCGAACCTGCTCCTGCTAAACCCCGGCGTCTCCAGTGGTCAGCAACCTCGATAACCCCGGAGGACCCGACTGCCTTGTGACTCTAAAAGACTGGGACTCCCACGAGCAGTGGTTCTGCTCAAAGCAAGTAACAAACCCCTGGTGCCAGCCAGGAACCGCGACTCCTGCCCACTCTGCACCCGCCAAGCCCAGCCTGTGCCTGAGTGGACAAAGACCACGAGGACGTCCCCCCGGCGACTGTGACCCAGAATCCAGCACCCAAGGACCCTCCTCAACGCTCCTGACTACGCCTGCAGCCTCAGAACCAGGGACCCCTCCAACCGCGACCAGCCGAGGGTAAGATTTCCGACGCCTAAAGACACCCCTGCACCCGGCGGCCCCCTGTGCCCAACTCCGGGGTGCCTACCTAACCTACAGCTTCCCAACTTACCTCTCGAAGTGGTGGTCGCACCTGAAGAATCTCCGTCCCCGAGCTTGCAGCCTTTGTTCGTCTGGTAACTTCTCCATTGAAATCCATTGAGCGCCCGACGGCTCAAAAGCACCCTGCACCCAGCCGCCCGAGTGCCCCTGGGAGTGCAACACCTATCCTATTCAACTTCCCCCCCCCTTGCCCTGTGTAAGTGACCAGGAGCCCAGCTCCCACAGCCGCGTGGCCTGCCTGCTAGCAGCCACCAACCAAGGGCCCCCTGCCCGCCATAGGCGAACATTGGGCCTAACTCACTCTGCACCCGGCCGCCCCTGTGCCGCTGAGGGTGTACCAACTGTACCTACCTGACCCTGGGAGAGGTAGGTACAGTCTATGCCCAGAACCTTAACTCTGCCAGTCGAGTACTTACCTGAAAGCCGATATCCTACATTTTCTCCATAGGGTAACATTGACTGGTTTACACTGAAATTTCTTCTAAGTGTCGAGTTTTGAAACTTTAAAATATTCACTAAAAATCGTCCGATCAACGAAAACGAAATTACTCACCTGTTATCAGGAGAGATCCCAGTGCTGGATCTTGGTGCCCAGCACTGACCCTGAAAAGCAATTACAACTGTACTTACCGATAACTTGATTTTCCTCCATAGGATAACATTGCCTGGTTTTCTCCAGAAATTCTTCTAAGTGTCGATTTTTGAAACAAACAAATACTCCTTAAAAATCGCCTGTGTAATAAAAACGATTACTTTCAACTGTTTACAGGAAATGCACCAGGGCTGAATCCAGGATCCAGCCCTGAGTAAGAAAATCATACGCAAAGTAATTGATATTGCATTTACTTAAAATTCCCCATTGAGCTCAATGTTATGATTGTGTTTGAATGGTGTTGCCTAGTGCAACAACTGTAGCTATTGCATTTAAAAGTCTATTGTGCATTGAAAGTATATACCTTAAGCATCTCATTCTGAGAAAGTATTTTTATACCTACTTGTGGATCAAAAATAAAACAATATATTTTTATATACAAAACAATTGGCCTAGAGTTCAGTTCTTGAGTGTGTGAGACCATTTGCTGACTGGGTGTGTACAACCAATGCTTTACACTGTCCTCTGATACTGCCTTACTGCTCGACCAAGCAACCACTTTAGAGAGTAAGGTTATATCTAACTTTAGCCTCTGCCAAACCTCTGGGGACTGTGGACTCGCACACTGAACCTTACTTTGGTTCAGCATATACAGAGCCTCTTTCTTACAGAGAAGGTTTCGGCCATTTTGGAATGGTCTAAAGGAGAAAACACAAAGTACTGCGTTTCTCGTGCAATTGGGTTAATGCGCAATGGTCCCAGTGTAAAGCACGGGCGGCTTTGGCAGGCAAAAGCCCTGTGCAGGTGGCATGAAGGGCACAGTATTGGTGGGTGTTAGGGACACAGTGCCGATTGAGGCCTCAGGGCAGACCTTGAACGTAAATGAGTGCAATGGGAAACAAAGAGCAAGTTTGGGGGACATGTAGTGTGTGAGCAGAGGAATTGGGTCAGTTTGTTGACTGGAGGGGGGTAAAAAGACCTGTTATGAATGGCAGGTGGGCATGTGTGTACTGTGCATTAGTGAATGCACAGCCCGGTGAGTGGGGCCCTGGTCACTCGTCGTGTTAGAGGCCCCACAAGAGTGATGGTCTCTGCGGGACACATGTCAAGGTGTGCGCTTAATGGATAGGGCATATGGGTGTAGTGCTATTAGCGAGAGACTGGGCATCCCGAGGGATATGGCTCTAAAGGGTGGTTTTAGGGTTTCCTGAGACTGTTCCAAGGGATGTTATCGTTGAGGCCTGTTTTATGACTGGACAGGCGATAGATCCATCTTTGCTCTTTTTCCAGCAGACGGCTCTGTATGTTTGGTAGGTTGGGGTCTAATGCTTCAATGATGACCCAGCGCATGTCGTTAGTTGTGTGACCTACTTCAAGGAAGTGGTTCGTCATGCGGGTAGTGTTTTTCTTACATCTTATTGTACTGCGGTGTTTGCAGATTCTGGTCTTGATCTTGCGGTTGGTCATGCCAATGTAGGTGAGGTTGCAAGGACATACGATGCGGTAAATCACGTGTTCAGTGTTGCAGTTCGTGTGTTGTCTCAATTGCCATGTCTTCCCTGGTTCCAGACTGAGGCACTTGGTGGTTTCAGTAATGTGGCACACGCTGCAGTTGCCACAGGGAAAGTGGTCCACCACGCTTGGGAGCCCCCAGGCAGTCAGGACTGTGTTGGTTGGCTTCTGTTGTGGTGCTGGTCGTGTGGAGACTATTGCGTCTTTGATGGATCTTGCTCTTTTGTTAGAGAGGAGCGGGGGTTCCCAATTGAGGTTACCTGTCTTTAGTATTTTCCAATTCTTGCGGATGATGTGTGAGACTTTGTGAGAGACAGCATTGAATGTTGTTACACAACCTCCTCGTGGCGTTTGCCCACTCGAGCTCGGGCCGTGGACGGGGGGGGTGCAGAGTGGGGCGGATCCGCGGTGTCCGGCCGGAGCCAGATGTTGCAGATGAACAAATCCGGTGTTCACAGGAGACACAGTCTTTGTGGTTAAAGGCAGGCAGGTCCTCCGAGGTTTTCGAGGTTGCTGGCTGCAGGACACACCGGGATTTCGCAGGAGCAGGTTCGAGGTGGAGACAGGCCGATAGGGCTGGGGCCAGGTCAGTGGGAGTCTTCCTCCTGTTAGCTTCGGCACGGCTGTTCGGTCCTTCTTTTCTTGTAGTTGGTTCTTGCTGAGGAAGCAAGGTTCAGGGGTGCCCCGAAATACTAGATTTAGGGGCGTTACAGGTAGGTACAAAGGTTGGGACCAATGGGTCCCTTCCCTGGGGTGGGTACACCACCTATTATGCCAGCCTCCAGTGGGTGGGGGGCATAAGCCTTTCCCTGTTGGCTGAGTCCCCCCATCTGCAAGATGGCAGGGACTGAGATTTGTGCTTCACCTCGCCTCCCCCACCTGAGGGGTGGAGTTGGCAGAGGTGGGCACACCTCTCGTCCTCACTTGTTTTTCCCGCCGGTTCTCCCGCCCAAATTGGGGGTCAGAACCAGTGGGGACCAGTTGCTGAAAGCTGCAAGTGGCCTGGGGAAGCTCACAAAGGCGGCAAAGCCTTTGAAGCTTCCCCTTCGTGAACCCTGCCCATCCTGGGGGAGGAGGCTTGGCACCTCGTCCCAGGATGTGCATTGTTTCAGCCCCCAGAGAGCAGCAGCCTCTCGACCCAGGGGTCCAGAAACATGTCTGGTGGTGGCAGCTGAAAGCAGCCACTCAGCCTGGACACTAGTGGTAGGTTAGTTTTCAGGGGGCATCTCCAAGATGCCCTCTGTGTGCATTTTTCATTAAATCCCACACTGGCATCAGTGTGGGTTTAATGTGCTGAGAAGTTTGATTCCAAACTTCAGTGTTCAGTGTAGCCATTATGGTGCTGTGGAGTTCGTAATGACAATCTCCCAGCACCAGATACTCTTAATGGCAGCACTGCACTTACAATGTCTAAGAATGGATTTAGACACTGTAGGGGTACAGGGCCCATGCACCTGTACCCTCACCACTGGTATAGTGCACCCAGCTAGAGGGGTGACTGATCTATGCGAGGGCAGTGGGTTGTAGGCATGGCACACAGATGTGTGCCATGTCGTCTCTTCACTTTGTTCTGCACCAAAACACGCAGCCTGCAAAGGCAGTGTGTGAGTGTAATGGTGGCACAATAAGTGCTGCAGCCCTTAGAGGCCTTCTCTGGTCACAGTGCCATGGGTACCTGTGGTACCATTTACCAGGGGCTGACCTGTGGCCAGAGATGCCAATTGGGTTTAGGCTTCAATGCAGTTTTAGGGAAAGAATGTAGGCCCTGGGTACCCAATTAGCAGGAGCCCAGGGCACACTCAGTCAAAGCACATCAGCAATTCAGCAAAAAGTGGGGGCAACCATGCAGAAAGAGGGAACTTTCTCACAGAGTCTGGGGCCCCTCACAGGAGAGGAAGCCACCCCCCCCCCCTCGGCACCTGAACCGACGGGAAAATTAGCTAGGCAGGCGTGCCACCTCCAAGATAGTACCACCCCTAAGGTGGGCTACAACGAGGAGGACACAATTTTTCATTAGTAGCCATCTTTGTGATGGCATACATAGGAATTCTGGGACAGGGTTATGCCCACTTCCCAGTGGAAGTGGTCAAATAGGGGGCATGGTGACCATAATGGTTAGTAGCCCATTGGCTACAACCCTACACTCCCCGAACTCCCCTAAATTCAGTATTTAGAGGAGTTCCTGGCACCAGAGAAACAGATCCGGATGACCTAAGAGAGAGGACACTGAAGAGCTGCTAAAGCAGAGCGGAAAGAAGAAGCAGCTGACATGGTATCAGCCCAAAGTAGACTCTTACTGCAGCTGCTGACTCCAGAAACTTGGAAGGCCTGCCTTTGAAAAAAGACTCATGACCTCCCGTGAACAACAGACCTGTTCTGAAGAAACTCAGAAACAGAAGTCTGAGGCCTCCCGAACCGCACCCATCGCCTCTGGCCCAAGCTGAAGTAACCCACCGGTGTCAACAAGGTCCCCAGCCCTCCAGAGATCGAGTCCATCGCAGTTTCACCCCTCCTGGACTCCTAGACATCGCCTGCAGCCTCTGCACGCTGATCCCCTCAACCGCGACTGCTCCTGTAAGGTAAAACCCATCACCAAAGGACAACCCTGCACCGGCCACCTCTGGTCCGTGGAGAAGGGGACCAATGGTGCACCCCCGTCCCCGAGCATCGCAAATCTTGCACACTTGATGTTTCAGCCCAACTGGCCCCCTGGCCAGAGCCTGCAGCCTCTTTCCGCAGTGACCAATCTCTAATAAAATACACTGGAGTGAGGATTTATGTGACAATCTTGCAGGATGCTGGGGGCGGGAAAAGAGGTTTTTCCTGAGCACACAACATTTAAATCAACTGTGCAAGTTTCTCAGAATATATCATAATTACAAAAGCACAAATGAAGCACATTTTTGGCAGTTCTGAAGTCTGTTGGAAACCAATACTTTAATATGATCAAAACAAGTCAATACACTAGATGATGCCATTTCCACACATTTGGGGCTGTATAATTTTATTAGTAAAACTGTATGTCTGTGCAAATAGAATTGTCATTTCAATTGAAAATATATTGTCTGTTATACCAGTGTGCTGCCATACCATGCATACTCCAGTTTACGTCACTGTACTCTACTATGCAACGCTCCACGCCACTGCACTCCACCATGCACCACTAATCTATGCTGTTGCATTTCTATGACGCTGCAATTGTATGCCATTGCACTCTACACCATGGATACATTTTCTCACGAGGCAAAAAATACAGTGTGGGGTGCTGCATCGATGACGGAGCAACCCACAAGGATGGACATTTAGAGGACACAAAAGAAACGCTGCTGTTCAAAACATTATGAGAAAATGCATTTTTTCAAATCTTTTTGCACATTTTGTAGCAGCCTACAGGGTATAGGCTAAACTAAGTGTAGCCTACAATTTTTTTTTTTTTACTTGTATCCTATGGTATACTGTGTGTAAAAGATTTATTATCTGCATATTCACAGTGCTTACTCACAAGAAGAGGTCCAATGGCATAAATATGCATCGCTTTGCCCCAGTGCAATAACGAGGATTTACGTCAGTGACCTTGAGGTTACACAGACATCTGAAATCTGAAGCAATAAAAACAGCTTTTCCACCAAAACAATGCATTTCTACATATTACAGGGATGGCAGGTTTTCAGCCTGCTTACTTGTGCCATTTTCGTGTTTGCAATGTGCTTATGTGTGACATTTTCATAATTTATGTGTGACACCTTGGGTCACACTTCATCAGAAAATTTGACCCAAGGCAGAGAAACAGCCATAGCTGCAAAAGCATTACCTTCAATTACATTCAAGAATTAGAATTGTTGCATGCAGTACCAGCAACATACCAAGCAGCAAAATGATGCCAGAGAGGTTGACATGAAGCAAATTGACTACCCCAAAACTCTCAGGTTCACCCTTTCCATGTATGAGTAGCTCACCCACAACAGGACATTTCTTTGCACTCTTGCTTGTAGTCCTGAATTTATAAATTAATAGGATTGAGGGTACCAGACTGCAAATAAAAAAACCTCAAACGAACCTCCTCACTCTCACTAATCCAACCCAAGCCTGTTATGCTCCTGTTCAAATTTCCCATACTTGTTCTACGCCTGTCCACAGTCCACAGTCCACTCAACTCAGCTTTCACTTATGGGTAGGCCTGCGTTATTGACTGTACAAGCTTAACTAGATGTAGAAAAAAAGCCCAAAACCAGAAGAGTACAAACAAATGTACCCTTGCAGTATTACTTTTTTTTCTGATTCTGGACTTTGTTTCTACAGTCACTTCAGCTTGTTTTATTAGCAGGGCACCCCTGCCCATAAAACAAGATAAAGTGACTATAGAAAAAAAGCCCAGAATCACCAAACCATGTTGCCCAGCTAGCAGCAGAAACAAAATGGAACTCGAGCTGCTTTACCTCTATGCTGCGGTTTTACAGATTCCCAAAGAAATGTTTGCCGGGCCGCCAGCAGCCTGTAGGCCGTACTAGACTAGTCAATTTGTTGCGGAACCTAGAACTAATTGCAATACAATTTCTGTGAGTGGATTGTTATTGAAATTTTTCCGTAGAAAACGATGGTGAAAAGTCTACCACTCTATCATGACGCGTTAATCCAATATGGCGGATTTTTCAAAATGGCTGCCCATTATTTGAGATATAGGGTATAACTGTTTATATGCCCATGTGTGGTATCATTTTATATGTTTTTAGGGACGGGACAGTCAAAAATAACATCAAAAATTGTTTCTGATGACCATAATATCAAATAATCGCGGAATATGTCAGATAGACAAAGTTTGTATAATTTTTCGTTGACTTATATGACAAAGTGTGAAGGGACGTAAATATTACAATTAACTTTTGAAATAAAAAGTTTGCTATTGTTTGTGTTTTGTAACTTTGTTGTTATTGTTTGTTTTTTTGTTAATCAAAAATGTTTCATTTATGTGTTACAGGTTCTTGCGAGTCCCACTGCTCTACGCCAATGCCCTCAACACCAGTCCACTCTACTTTACCACACTGCACTCTGCACCACTCTATGCCTCTGCACCACTCAATTCAATGCTGATACTCTACGCCACTCTGCATCACTCCACTGCACTCAACGCCACTGTATGACATTCCAATACACAACATTATGCCATTTCACAACACTCTCCTGTACGCCACTAACTTTTAGCCACGCTGAACAGCAGCCACACCGGTGTACAACATGGCTAAAACACATTGCCAAGCCAAAAGCTCTTCCATGGAAGAGACCTATTGGCTTTTCCAATGTTTGTTAATGTTTAGCCAATAACCAAGGATTACAATGTTGAAACAAGGTTTTTTTAAATTGAAAATGAAGCACGTAGGGTGCTATAGGAGCAGGCCTAGTGGGCAGTACAGCTCTGAAATGGGGGCATAAAGCAGCGCAGGTCCTACCATGCACTGCCAGATTTGCGAAATAAGCGCTGCAGTGCCATAGGTAACTGGAGGTTTTTTTTAAACTATTACACTCATTTTCTATTGGTATTCATGTACCATAAACATGTAGTTCCATTTAAGAAAGAGAAATACGACCAAAACCCCCACAGCACAGAATCCCAGTTCTATTACCCTAAGGAGAGCTATGTTGCTAAGGACACAATTTTTCTATACATCAACCACATACCTCCTGAAGTGAAAGAACCGACAGAAAACAGCAGAATCCTTCATTTCGTTGGTTCGTCCGAATCGGTCTAAGCGGCATTCCCGGCACTTATGCAGGTGAGGTGCAACATCATTGCAGGAGCCATCTTGCACAAACGATGCCCCACTTTCCTGCAACCTTCTAACTTTCCCAGCGTCACTTAAGACAGATTTGTGAACAGTTACTGCGGAGTGAATGAAAACAGAGCTAATGATTCTAACGAGCGCAAGGCTAAGAATTTTACTGAAAAATAGTAACAACTGACTCAATAGGAATTGAAGCTAGTCACGTGGTACGATGTAGAAAATCTACAATCATCCATCAGTACAAATAAGAAAGGCAGCTCAACGCTATTCATGAAGATTTTGAAAGAAACAAAGTATAAAGGCAGGCCGTGCCAAATACAGTTCACCAGACTACCAGAGGATATGAAAAGCCAAACAAATCAAAGGACCGGGAAGGGAAAGGCAGGCCATGATGTGAGCACCAGTTCAAACAATCACTGGCAAAGCCAATAAGTCTACATGTGATGTGGCAACATATGTAGCGTAGGCACAGTACGGTTAGGGACGCAGGAGTGGGCCAGCAGGAGCGGAATTGGGTGGAGGGGTGCTACAGTTATTTAGTCCCTCATGCAGTTCAAAGCAGGTACTTGAGTGGAGATGTGATATTCAGAAGTAGCCACTGTTAGGATTAAGATACAAACACTATGAGGCTGGAAATAAAAGAAAAAAAGCAACTGGCTGAAGGAGGCATGCTCATAGCCTGCTATGCATACTTTAAACAAAAGGTCTTACAGTTGTCAAATCACAGACGTAAAATTAGCAACCCAAGAATACCTAAAGACAGACAGTACAGCAGTGCAAGACTACAGGACCTAGACTCAGAAGGTCCGAAGGAAAGAGGTGATTACAGCTAAAGCCACATGCACTCGAGCGATGAAAGCATGCTGCTAAAGCTCATTCTGTATTGCATGAAGAATGCAGAGGTATGTTAATGCACAAGTTACTAACTTGTGTAACGATATATCTGTAAGAGATAGTAGTTAGTGACAGATTCCTCACCTTAGAATATCCCCAGGCGTCAGGCTGGATCCGGAAAGTTTTTGCGTAGCAGTACCCTTGCGCGTCGGTAGGCGGCGTCGTGCGGCTCCGCGCCCATCGTCAGACCGCCGGGTTGACGTCGCGGGCAGTACTTAGATGCCGCCCCTGCGCGCTGACGTCCGTTCTGTACACGACTTTCCGCGCCAGGAACGCAGAGCCATGCAAGAAGCGGACATAGGTGTCTGAAAAATACTAGGGCCCTGAAAGGGATGTCCTTAACCCTAGAAATCAGTTCGCAGAACGGGGAGGATTGATGGGGCGGTAAGGAATCTGCCACTAACTACTGTCTCTTACAGATATATCGTTACACAAGTTAGTAACTTGTGCATCTGAAAGAGACACGTTAGTGACAGATTCCTCACCTTAGAATAGATACCCCAGCAATACCAACCCTGGTGGTGGGTCTGCGAACAAAGATCAGACGAGGAAGTCCCGGAGAACAGAACGGCCAAAGAAGCCGTCTCTCCGGACTTGGCTGTCAAGGCAGTAATGTTTGGTAAACGTGTGCAGCGAGGCCCACGTAGCTGCCTGACATATATCCTGTAACGGAACCCCGCAGCCTAAAGCCGTGGTAGCCGCCGTTGCCCTGGTGGAATGGGCACGCAGCCCAACAGGAGGCTACTTCTTAGCCAAAGAATAGCAGGCTTTCAAACACATAGTGACCCAGCGGGAGATGGTCCTTTTGTGTACCGCCCGACCTTTTTTGGCACCCACGTAGCCAACAAAGAGCTGGTCATCCACCCGGAACTGGTGTGTGCGGTTGATGTAAAAAAAAAAAAAGCGCACGTTTTGGGTCCAGACGGTGGAGCCTCTCTTCCTCTCTGGAAGGATGCGGAGGCGGAAAGAAGGTGGGCAAAGTGATGGTCTGCCCAATATGGAAGGCAGTAACCACCTTTGGCAAGAAGGACGGACGCGTCCTAAGAACAACCTTGTCCGGATGAACAGACAGAAAGGGAGGTTTGCATGAAAGAGCCTGAAGCTCACTCACCCGCCGAGCAGAGGTGATGGCCACCAGGAATGCTGTCTTCAGAGTAAGAAGACGAAGAGGACAGTTATGCAGAGGCTCAAAGGGAGCGCACATTAAAAAGGTAAGAACCAAGTTCAAGTCCCACTGAGGCATTACAAACGGAACAGGAGGAAAGAGGTGTGTAATGCCTTTAAGAAACCGGTTAACCACAGGGGACTTGAAAAGGGAGGGCTGATCAGGTAGCCTGAGGAAGGCCGATATCGCACAAAGATAGCCCTTGATGGTACCCAGGGCAGAACCCTGTTGGGCCAGAGAAAGAAGGAACAGAAGAACCTCAGAAAGAGGGGCAGAAAGGGGATTCACAGCCTTTGCTGTGCACCATGCCACAAACTTGTTCCACCTGCAGGCGTATACCACCTTAGTGGAGGGACGCCTGGCTGCCAGAATCACATCACAAACTTGGGGAGGCAAGTCGAAACGAATCAACTGCCGCCGCTCAATCCACGCAAGCAGGTGTAGACTGGACAGGTTCGGGTGGAGGACCGTCCCCTGCTGCTGCGACAGAAGATCCTCCCGAAGAGGCAGACGGATCGACGCTCATACTGAGTAGCTCGGGATACCAAACTCTTCGAGCCCAGTCCGGAGCCACAAGAATGACTTGGGCCCGGTCGCGCCGAATCTTCTTCAACACTCTGGGTAGAAGTGGTATAGGCGGAAAGGCGTACAACAGACCGCAACTCCACTCGCGATGAAAAGCGTCGCCGAGCGAGTGCCGCCTTGGAAATTTCAACGCGCAGAACTGCTGACATTGCGCGTTCTCTTCGGTGGCGAACAGATCTAACCAAGGCTCTCCCCACTGCTGAAAGAGACCTTGCGCCACCTCCGAGTGAAGACGCCATTCGTGATCCATCATGCACCTGCTGCTGAGTTCGTCCGCCCTGGCGTTCAGGGAACCTGCCAGGTGTTGAACCATCAGGAATATGCCCTGATGTTCCAGCCATGTCCAGAGGCGCAGAGCCTCCTGACATAGGGTCCACGACCCCACCCAGTTTGTTGCAATACCACATGGCGGTGGTGTTGTCTGTGAACACCTGCACTACCGTCCCTTTGACAGAGGGAAGGAATGCCATGAGTGCAAGTCGGATCGCCCGGAGCTCCAGAAGGTTGATATGGAGCCGGGACTCCGCCGGAGACCAGAGGCCTCTGATCTCCGCCTCTCCCATGTGACCGCCCCATCCCAGAAGGGACGCGTCCGTCACAACTGTGTGCTCTGGCTGGGGAAGGGAGAGGGATCTGCCCATGACCC
Source organism: Calotriton arnoldi (assembly GCA_963921515.1). Classification (NCBI taxonomy): domain Eukaryota; kingdom Metazoa; phylum Chordata; class Amphibia; order Caudata; family Salamandridae; genus Calotriton; species Calotriton arnoldi. The sequence continues at coordinate 4,738,454 of CAWUFW010000005.1, read as the reverse complement.
ATTGCCGGTTCGAGAGCCACCACTGCAACTGTTTTGCAGTCCCCTCCGAGATCTGGACGTGATCGGACAGGTTGCCCTGGTGCTGCGCCCACTGGAACTTCAGGTCCCACTGCAGAGCCCGCATATGCCATCTGGCATGATCGACCAGCATGATGCAGGAGGCCATGAGGCTCAGCAGCCTCAGGGTCATCCGTAGCGAAACCCAGGATAAAGGCCGAAAGATCGGAATCATAGCCTGAATATCCCGGACTCGCCGCTCGGGAGGATAAACCCGAAACTGCGTCGTGTCCAGAACTGCTCCGATGAAAAGGAGCTGTGGAGAAGGAATCAGGTGTGACTTCGGCACGTTGATGGAGATCCCCAGCGAGTGCAGGAGTTCGGCCGTTGTCTGGAGGTGGGAGACGACTGCCTGGGATGAGCCCGCCTTCAGCAGCCAGTCGTCGAGGTAGGGGAAGACTGGAACCCCTGCCCGGCGCAGATGGGCTGCGACCACCGCCATCACTTTCGTGAACACCCGAGGGCGCTGGTAAGGCCAAAAGGGAGCACGGTGAACTGAAAATGCTCGAGGCCTACCGTGAACCGCAGGTAACGCCGGTGGGCCGGCAGGACGGGGATGTGGAAATATGCGCCTGCAAATCCAACGCTACCATCCAGGGTCAAGAGCAGTCAAGACCTGAGCTAGGGTGAGCATCTTGAACTTCTCCTTCCGGAGGAAGCGATTGACGTTCCGGAGGTCCAAGATAGGACGCATGTCCTCCTTGTCCTTTTTGGGCACCAGAAAGTAGTGGGAGTAGCAACCACGTCCTACTTCTGGGGTCGGAACGCGCTCGATGGCCCCCTTGGCCAAGAGGGCCGCAACTTCCTTTTGAAGAAGCACCAAGTGATCCCCTTACATGCGGTGGAATTGAGGTGGCATGGCTGGGGGGATGGTCACGAAGGGGAGGGAGTAGCCCCTTCGGACACTGTCCAAGACCCACCTGTCCGAGGTGATGGCACGCCAGTGGTGAAGGTGATGGCGGACCCTGCCCCCTACTGGCGTGCTGTGCACCTGAAAGGAAGGACTAGGAGGGCTTGGAGGCCGCGGACGGGGCGGGGTGTGTGGCCTGACCCGCACGCTGGTAGCCTGAGCCGCCACGACGGGAGCCACGTCCTCGGCCACGCGAAGACACTTGCTGCGCGGGCCGGTGGCCGGGCAGCGGACGTGACTGGGCGCCTCTTCCGTGTCCACGAAAGGGGCGAAAAGCAGATGGCTGCGGAGAGCGTACAGCAGAAAGGCCCAGGGACTTAGCCGTAGCCCGCGAGTCCTTAAAACTCTCCAGCGCATGGTCTGCCTTGTTCCCAAAAAAACAGACCCCATCAAAGGGCATGTCCATAAGAGTGTTTTGGACATCACCCGAGAAACCAGTGGTTCTCAGCCAGGCGTGACGGCGCAGCGCCACTGTCGTCGCAAGCGATCTGCCCAGCGAGTCGGCGGTATCAAGGCCACATCTAATGGTGTACTTTGCCGCATCTCTACCCTCAGCAATGACGCGGGTAAGCAGTGTCTCGACCTCCTCAGAACACTGGGGCAGAACTTGCGCCACCGAGTCCCACAAGGAGTGGGAATATCGGCCCAAGAGGCAAGTGGTATTGACGGACCGCAAGCCAGCACTGGAGGAAGAAAAGACCTTCTTCCCAAATTGATCCAGGCGTTTGGATTCCCTATCCGGGGAGCGGTAGGGAAGGCGCTTTGGGAAGCAGAGGCTTGGACCACCAAGATCTCAGGGGTGGGGTGTTGGGAGAGGAACAGGGGTCGCCCGGAGCAGGGCGATGGCGTCGGGCCACGTTCCTATCCACAGGAGCCCCTGTGGTGGGCTTGGACCAGGTGCCCAAAGAACGTCGGAAAGCGCCTCGTTAAACGGCAGCAGTGGCTCCGAGGAGGTAGCCGCCGGCTGAAGCACTTCCGTCAGGATGTTAGTCCTGACAGCCACTGTAGGCAACTGGAGGTGTAAGGCCCCAGCTGCTCTACGCAACACCGTTGCAAAGTTAGCTCCCTGCTCCGTTGCCACGGAAGGAGGAGACAGCATGCCAGGGTCAGGGGAGGTGTCCAAACCACTGGCATCCCCAAGCTCCTCAGCCCAGTCCTGATCAAACTCACACTGCTGTGTGAGAGGGTCATCAGACCCCTCCCAGTCCTCTACGTCCTCCAATTCAAGTTCAAAATATGGAGGAGGGACATGCGGGACCCAAGGTCCCATCGGCGTTGGAGCCGGCGTCGGACGGCGCCATGTCCGGATCTGGAGAGAACCGGGGAACGACGTCACCCGGAGCCCCGGGCGGCGTCGTGAACGGCACCGGAGAGACCGGCGCTGGTGGAGGTGTCGTCAGGTCAACCGGCGTCGATCGGGGTTGTGGCAGCACCGGAGCCGGAGCCGGGGCTGGTGTTGCTGGCGGCGCCGGGACCGGAGTTGCCGGTGGCGCCGTAGGAACCCCACTAGGGCCCGCGGGGCCCGAAGGCGCACCGGGGGACCTTGAGGCCCGAAAGGCGGGCCATGGCCGACAGGAACTCCTGTATCTCGGCCAGAGTCGCCCCGAACCCGGGAAGGACGGGTAATGCGGGGGCGGCTCCATCAGGCACTCCCGGCGCCGCGGGGACGGTGCCGACAGGACCCTCAGCCGAGTCGCGAGACTGGCGAGGTGAAGTCGTCGAGCGATGACGCTTCTTAGACTTCTTATGCTTCGACTTACCGGAGGAGTGCGACGACTTGGATCCCGACGACCGATGAGGACTCCGCGACCGGCCCCTCGACCTCTCACGTGACCGGGGCTTGGCGTGGCGCGGAGTCGACTGCCGGACCTCGAGGAGCTTTCAAGACCGCTCTCGCAAAGCCTTCGGGTACAAGGCCCGGCAGTCGGGGCACGACTTCGTGTCGTGGTCGCGGCCGAGGCAGTAAAGACACTCTAGATGCGGGTCTGTGATCGACATCATTCGACCACAGGCGTCGCATGGCTTGAAGCCGGGCATCCCTACTGACACCGTCGGAGTCTTCGAGAAAAACAGTGAAAAATTCACCAAAAAGTTAGTCAAAAAATGACTAGGGCACTGCTCTTCCCGGATCTGCGCTTACTGGCGCGAAAAAGAAAAAAAAAGAACTGACGTCAGCGCGCAGGGGCGGCGTCTAAGTACTGCCCGCGACGTCATCCCGGCGGTCCCGACGCCAACGACGGACACGGAGCCGCACGACGCCGCCTACCGACGCGCAAGGGTACTGCTACGCAAAAACATTCCGGATCCAGCCTGACGCCTGGGGATATTCTAAAGGTGAGGAATCTGTCACTAACGTGTCTCTTTCAGATGTAGGCATTACAGGAAAGCTGTCTGGAAAGCTGCTGCAAAACTGCTACCTTTATTTTTACAAATTATTTGCCGCCTTACAGAATTTTCACAAGTCAAAAGGAAATACGCCTAAACCACTCCACCCCTTTACAAAAAGACTTTTTAAAAAAAACAGGAAGTTGATATTAAAGAAACAGAGCAAAGACAGCATTTGAAAGCTGGTGCCCTCATTTAAAAAAAGGCTTGAGCAAACTAAGCAAGCCTGAAGGGGAAGGGACAAAGCTGATTACCAACACTATGTTACAAAAATTTACCAGTCCAAATACAAAGTATAATTTGAAAGACTGACCTCTTCTTGAATTTCCAACAATACCAGCAGCCTTTTCTGCCTTTGCGGCCAATTTCTCAAGGTAAACCTTTCTTCTGTACAGGTCTTCAAAATGATGCTTCTGGTCATAGGCTGGTTTGATTTTTCGCACTGGTGAGCCTTCTTCATCTTCAGATGGGGAATCCAGTAATTTTGGCAGTTCTGGACTTTTACTAGGTGATGGTACAGTTTTGGGAATCTCCCTTTGAAACACCAGCGGTGTAGAGAAACTGTCCTTCACTGCTGTCGTTTCAAAGCCATTACTTAAAGTATCAGTTTTAATGAAGGATTCAAATAAGTTTTTGGGCTTGTTACGTTTCTCGTTATTCATTCTGTCAGTCCAAGAAAGAAAACTTGGAGCGAGGGGAGGTGTACTGAAGCTTGTTGGGAATTCTTCCGGACATTTGGACTCCCCAATTTCACTTGCACAAAAAGGTTTCGGTAAAAAGGCATTATTGCAGAATATATTGGTCTCATTTTGGGTATTCGTTGAAAAATTAAAGCCAAAAGGTCTTTCTTGGGACGGATTTGGATTGAAAAGGCTAAAACGGCAAGGAAAGGCACTTTAGTTTGGAGGTAAACAATTTGCAATTTTCACCAAATAATTCTGAAAACAGCCAATTCTCCCCTCCCCGTAAAGAAATAGAATATACAATATTGGCAACAATAGAATAAAGAAAAATCTATTTGTTGTTTTCAGCCCACCTTTCCCCAAAAAAAGTACTTTCCAAGCATAATTAAAATACACGAGAACATGTAGCTATACATTAGTACCAGGGCCAGGATTAACACTAGAGGGGCAACTGCAGCAAAAATTGAGGAGCCCACCCCCGCTCCTCCTCCACCACCCCCATTTCACCCACTCTAGTGGCTGTGAAAAGAAACTGCTGTCAACATACCGAGAACACTATGGAAATTTGTGTGGCCTGGTTGTTGACAACCTAGGCTTTGTACGAGATCAGCGCCCCCACCCCAGCCAAGCCATCATTTCCATTGACTAAGTATGGCAAACAAGGGTTGCCCGAACTCCCCCTAAGCCCTGGCAAAAAGTTCTATGCAAATTAAAAAATTAAACAATTTTCAAGCTAGACTAGGTCAACAGAAAGTAGGTATTGAATGTCAATTGAAAAAATAAAAAACTGTCAACAACATTGAAGCACAGATCGTCAGGGCATACCCAAAAGAAGAGGGGGCGCTGAAACTCGGAGGGGAATTTGCTGGTGGGGGTGTATCCTGTTTCCGGTCTTTACTCGCAGGAGTTGCTGCTGTGCATCCTAAGAGCGCTTCTCCAAACACCGGAACATGTTGTGCAGGTTGTAGAATTGGAGGTGCCTGAAGGAAACCAGATTTAAAATATTAACTGCTACCCAAGATATATCAACAGCACCCATTAAATTGAGAAATCAGATGGCAAACTATGCAATACTATTATTAGAGGAGGGCAATCAATGTAGCACACTATACATTAGTAACTGGCCCCAATATTTATAAAGGGGCCATCCAGTTAACGGTGTCACAATAGACCCCGAGCCCCAGTAGACATCAAACACTCTAAAATGCCCATTATCAGCAAATGTTAAGAGATTAAGCACTGGGCAAAGATGCCCATGTGATGTTAGGACAATGAATCTGAATGGAAGCTGGTGCCTGAGGCAGATGAGCAGCAGTGGAACAGCAGCAAGTCAACAGGTTACACAAGAAGATGTGTATGTCGCTTTATTTATACAAGTTCTGCTCCAGCTGCCTGCAGCTAGATGTGGAGTCTAGTCCACGCACAAGCTATCAACTGTACACAGGCATGGTTGGATGCTAGTGGACGGTTTAAAAGATGGGTGAGGATGCAAAGGGAGGCCAAGAGCAAACAATGATCGAGTTAATCAATCGTTGATTAGTTAATTTGCCAGGAAGCACAGCAGCGAACTCAGTTTATAAATCATTTTCCACATTTATAACTTTACTATGGTTCTTCGGATCGTGCACGACTCACTCCCGGAGGAGTATCTCGGCACTGCACTGTGCAGGCATGGGAAGGACTGTCTAGAACATGGGTACTCACAAACATTTTCCCGGGGGCCACAAAATGTGGTCTATGGTGTGACCAAGGCCCGCACTGATGCCAGCGGGGGATGTAAAGTGGGTGTAGGGGAAGCAAAGCATGTAGATCTAGTGGCTGTCTTTTCAAATGAAGGTGTTCCTAAACTCAAGGGCCTAGTTACTTCCTTTTCCTAACTGCAATTAACCTTTAAATAAGTGTTTGCTGTATATTTAACTTTTTTTTTTTTTCATGATAGTGCTGAGTCGAGTAAATGGCAGCCCAGTGCTGCTGCTGCCCAGGGGGCCACATGTAAAGGTCAGGGGGGCCGCACTTTGAGTATCACTGGTCTAGAACAACCATGTTTTAAGCATCTTCTTAAAACTCCTGAAGTTGCGGCAGGTACGAATGTGGAAATGAAAGTTGTTCCAATGATATGGACAAGATATGAAAAAGCTCTGCCACCAAATCTGGCAGTCCGAATATATGGAGTCTGCAGAAAGGCATTATTAGAAGATCTTAGCTGACTGGTTGCAGATAGTAGTTCAGATTTGAACGTAGGTACGTGGGCAGAGATTGATATAGGAAAAAAGCAAAAAAACTCCCAAGACCTATATTTCTTTACAGAAGATTCAATCTGGTATGGGTTAAGGTACAGGTACAAAATTACAATGATATGATATTCAAATAAACATACATTTTTCTTTTTTATTAAAAATTCCTTTTATTTTTCATTTTAATTACTTTCTTATTTGTTATATATGAAATGGTCTTGCTCTCCCAAGAGCAGAATGTTTCATGCTCTAGGTCGTGACAATGGAATGAATAGGTCTCACCTGGGACGAATTGGGGTTCGTTCTGTGGAACGGATGGTGATCAGGCGGGACAGGTTACGATGACCGCATAAGGAGTTTCTAATACAGTTCCTGGATTAGTAACTGGAAGAGGCACCATGACCCATGGAAGAGACCTGCCCAACGTTTTCCCAGGTATATCTATGGTAGTTTTATCCTACTGAATACTCCAGGACATATACTATAGGGATACCTCCATTGTCACGACCTAGAGCATGAAACACTCTGCTCTTGGGAGAGCAAGACCATTTAATATATAACACGCAAGCATTGATAACTCTAATTATTGGCGAGGGGACCCAAACATACTGAACAAAATATTATTTAGAAGCCTGCATCTACTTGAGTCAGAAGGGGACGGCTAGCCATTGTTGATATAGACTTCGCTGTCCAGTACTCTATAAGCTATTTTCTTTGGAGAAAGGGCATCATTCTCAATTGAATTCAGTACCCCCGTTTTGATTTGTCCTAGTGACACAGTATTCTATTTCGGCGAGGTCCTGATGAAGGTGGTTCACAGTGTGTGTTACTCCACCGAAACGCGCGTCGACCACGTGCGCCCAGACCTTTTGGCTTTGGTCATCAATATTGTCCATTGGAAACGTTTTACATCTATGTGTTCCTTATACCCAAATGTGTATATGTGTCTTGTATGACTGTGAGCGAGAGTGTAAGGAATGAATGTGTTTTGATGTCAGATTGATTTATTTATTGAGGGTCAATAGTTTGGAATAATAATTTTTGTATTAAAAAATTGTAGAAAAAGTGTTCCTTTAGTAAATGTATTAAAAATATAAACTGATGTGCACTGACTATAACAAATAAAGTAATTAAAATGAAAAAGGAATTTTTAATAAAAAAGAAAAATTTATATGTTTATTTGAATATCATATCATTGTAATTTTGTACCTGTACCTTAACCCATACCAGATTGAATCTTCTGTAAAGAAATATAGGTCTTAGGGGAGAGTTTTTTTGCTTTAGTTGATTGTTTTCCCCTCTTTCTCCCTGACCTTATAGTTTTATAGAGGGGGTCCCTTTATTTACGAGAGATTGATATAGGGCCTTGTGTGTCAAGCAACAGATTTTAGAAATTGCCACTTTTTTTATGGGCAGCCAGTGCAAGTCTTTTAGAATGGGAGCTAAAGGTGACCGAGCTGGCAGATTACAATGGAACCGGGCAGCAGTATTCTAAATGACTTGTAGTTTAGCCAGCAAGACATTAGCTGCAACCAGCAATGCATTCCAGTCATCCAGGCAGCTAATTCTAAGCCCCTGGAGCAGGGTTTTCCTGGAGGTAGAAGGTAACCAAGGAAAAACATTTTTAGCAGTCTCATTGTGGCGAAGCAGGTGCCACATGTGGCATTACCTGGTCTCTCACTGATAAGAGTCCGGTCAATTTTCACTCTTAGGTTTCGCACCACTAGCTTAGGAGGGGACTGGTCCAAGATCAGAGGGTCACCAATTACGTGACCAAAGCTCATGTGCTTTGCCAAACAGCACGATCTAACATTTCTTGCTATTTCGTTGAAGACCGTTGTTGGTCATCCAGCTAGCGATTTCCCTCATACAGTGCCTAAATTGGTTTTTCACCATATCTGGGTCAGGACCGAAGGAGATGAGAAGTTTAGTGTCATCTGCATATGACACGATCTCCATGCCGCAAAATCTCACAAGATGTGCCAGGGGTGCGACAGATGTTAAATAGGGCTGGGCTCAGGCATGAGCCCTGAGGGACTTCTTTGTTAGAGAGTATCTCTTGATTTAAACGATGCCGTACAAACTTGTTGGGAAGTGTTATCAAGGAAGTCCGTGAGCCATAGTGCTGCCCTACAGTGGATGCCAACTGCATGTAATCTGCGGATGAGGATGGAATGGATGACCGTGTCAAACGCAGCAGCACAACGTGCTCACAAACCAGAATGCAGTTCAACAATAATACTTTGTGTCTGGTTAATGTATGCATGTATCTAAGTGAATGGGTATGTTAGAATGAATGAGCGTGGAGATAGTTTCCTGGTATAAAGCTGCCACCCCAGGCTTTACAAGGGCATATTAATAGGCCATACCCAACACGTCAGCCTTGTCATAAGCAACCCATGGCATACTACACTTTAGGTCTATACCAGGAAGGGGCCCATGTACGAACGGGTCTTCTTTGCATATTATTGGTATAATTTGGCACTCTAGGTATTAGGATAGACACACCGTAGCGGTCACCCTGTTTCACATTGTAGGTATTTCTGGATTTATGTTAACAGCAGACATACTGGTTGTTTTGACATTAGGTTTCCCTTTTTTAAAAATTGTTGGAATCCTTCGCATCAGCACAGAGACAGCAGTGCTTAACCGGAGCACACTAGTAATGCTCGCAGTATGTTGGGGCATGGCCATGTAAAAGCCCACGTAAAGCCTGGGGAGGCAGCTTATATATGGGCTATCATTATGCAAGGGTACCATCTCCACGCTCATTAATTCCAACACACACATTCATTGAGAGACATGCATACACTAAACAGACACAAAATAGTACTGTTGAACTGTACTGCATACTGGTTTGTGAGCACGTTATAAATATGAAAATCGATTTATAAACCGAGTGTGCTACTGGGTTTCCTGGCCAATTAACAAATCAATGGTTGATGAACTTGATCATGGTTTGCTCTTGCGTTCCCCTGGCGTATGGTGGTTTTCCACAGCTTTCAGTAGACATCAACGATAAAAGGTGTGCATTACTAACATTTCATGACTACCATTATGAAACTTTCTCTGCATGTGCAGGTTATGAGTGTACACTGCAGATTCTTGTACGAGTTCTTCCTAAGCATGACAAGATGGAATCAGGGGAGCTTTTCTGTTAGAACCAAGTTATTTTAGGTCCAAGAGAGAAAGATGCTGCTATTTTCTAACTTATGTGGAGGAATTTCAATGTATAAAGATTGAATGATTGTATCTTCACTGTTGATGAAGGTGTCCCGATACTACAAGACAGTTATAACTTTAGATAGATCAGATATTTGATCCTGAACAGTATAGCAGACCAGAGTTGTAGCTTTAGTGTTTGAGATTCGTCTAACCTGAAAACTGCTAGAATGAAATGACTAACTGCATGCCCATATTATTAGAATTGAAACAACAAGGTAATGGATGGAATGCTTGAATTAATTTCAGACCCTGGCAATCGCTCAAGACCTCATTCCAGTCCTTAATTTTTTGCTCACCATGCTACTCAAGACAAAAACCGCCTCATGCAAATTAGTACCAACACTGCTCCTCATGGGAACATTCAGTTCGGAACTGCCATGTTAGTACCCCTCCAAAAGGGACCATAAGCAACCCCAGACCGGTTTTGGCCTACTCGAGGCTCATCAACAGGGTGGGTGCAGCTCGATTCCCATGGCCTCGTACCACATAACTCAAGCTACACCCTTACAGACTTGCGATTGCCAGTGGCTAAGATTAATTCAAGCATTACATCCATCACATTGTTTTTGCTATATTATAAGAACAGCTGTAAAGCAAACAAGTTCAGGCAATTAATTTGACAATTGTGCCCTTTTTTACAAAAATTCCACACTGCCCAGGTCCAGCACCTACTCTCGTACAAGAAACCTGGCTCAGTGAAGTGTGTAGCGCTCCACCGCTTCCAAAGTTCACCAACCATTACAGTTCAAGACACTGAGATGTGCCAAGACTGAATAACCTTAGTACAGCAATAGAACAATTGTCTTTTGAATAATTTAAACCTTTAACTGGGCATTATCATGAAGCAGTGATTTAACAGATTTACTATTTGAGATAATAACTTAATGAACATTGCCCCGTATTGTTTTAAAACATAGTCTAAACATATCCATGTTAAAGATACATTGCTTTAATAAGAACAGCAAATCATTAGCTTCTGTCAGTCTGCCATGCTCTGGTTGACTGCCCTAAGTGGGAAGGGTATGCCCAGACGTGGGTCCCGTGCTCACTACACCACTAGATTCAAGCTAGCCTGGCCGATGAAGGGTGATGCCCTGAAACCGGTCCCATGAGGCTGGTTTCCGGTCCAGGGAGGACCTGGCTTGGCAGTTCAGGCTGGACTGTTGCCACAAGGAACTGGGTCAAGACTGATATGCATATGGCTGGGTCCAAACTGGGGTGGTGTGGTGAGCAAATGAATGATGGCTTTAACCCAGATCCTTGTGACTGGGGGTGAATGTTTGCATTGTCCAGCATTCCGTCCATCAATTGTTTAATTTGCATATGCTCTGGAAAAGGTGCATTGATTCTCTGGCACTAGATGAACTATATCACAAGTGTTCCAGGTAAACAGTCAGCTTGGACCATCTATTTGGAATCGCTAAGTAGGAGGTGTGAGAAGTTGGGTTTCTGTTGCAGTAACCCCTCCCCCCCCCCCCCACTTTATGCCAGACTACTGATGCACTTTTGACTTGATGTGCCCTGGATCCCTGCCAATCAGGTTCCCAGCGCCTGTCCTCTTTCCCCAAAACTAACTCAAACCCAATTGGCATCTCTGGCCACAGGTCAGTCCCTTGTAAATGGTACCACCGGTACCCAGGGCACTGTGACCAGGGAAGACCTCCAAGGCCTGCTGCACTTGTTGTGCCACCCTTAGAGGTCCTGCACCTTTACACTCACACTGCCTTTGCAGGCTGCGTGTCTTGGTGCAGAACAAAGTGAAGAGTCGACATGGCACACATCCCTGTGTGCCATGCCTACAACCCACTGCCCTGGCATAGACCAGTCACCCCTCTAGATGGGTGCCCTATACCAGTGGTGAGGGTACAGGTGCATGAGCCCTGTACCCTACAGTGTCGAAGTCCATTCTTAGACATTGTAAGTGCAGTGCTGCCATTCAATCAATCAATCACAGAATTTGTAGAGCGCACTACTTACCCGCGAGGGTCTCAAGGCGCTGGGGGAGGGAGGGGGGAGGGGGGGGATGCTGCTACTGGTCGAACAGCCAGGTCTTGAGTAGCCTCCTGAAGGTCAGCAGGTCTTGGGTCTTTTGTAGGCTTAGTGGAAGGGTGTTCCAGGTCTTGGCGGCGAGAGTGTGAGAAGGATCTGCCGCCGGTGGTTGTTCTTCGAGTCGGGGACGGTGGCGAGGGAGAGGTCGGCGGAGCGGAGCTGGCGGTTGGGGACGTAGAAGAAGAGTCGTCTGTTGAGGTAGGCTGGGCCAGTTTTGTGGAGTGCCTTGTGTGCGTGGGTGAGGAGTTTGAAGGTGATCCTCCTGTCGACGGGAGCCAGTGCAGGTTCCTCAAGTGGGGGTGATGTGGCTGTGGCATGGTACGTCGAGGATCAGTCGTGCGGAGGAGTTTTGTATGCGTTGCAGTCGCTTGATGAGCTTGGCCGGGGCTCCCACGTAGAGGCGTTCCCATAGTCTAGTCTGCTACTGACGAGGGCCTGGGTGACTTCTTCTTGTGTCTGTCGGGATCCACCTGTAGATCTTGCGAAGCATGCGGAGTGTGTTGAAGCAGGAGGAGGAGACTGCGTTGACTTGCTTGGTCATGGAGAGCGTTGAGTCGAGGATGACTCCCAGGTTGCGTGCGTGGTCGGTGGGTGTCGGGGGTGCTCCCAGCGTCGTTGGCCACCAGGAGTCGTCCCAGGCTGAGGGGTTGGAGCAGAGGATGAGGACCTCCGTTTTGTCCGTGTTCAGCTTTAGTCGGCTGATCTTCATCCAATCGGCGACGGCCTTCATTCCGTCATGGAGTTTGGCTTTGGCGGCGAGGGGGTCCTTGATGAGGGAGAGGATCAGTTGAGTGTCGTCGGCGTAGGAGATAATGTTGAGGTCGTGTTGTCTGGCGATGCGTGCGAGCGGGGCCTTGTAGATGTTGAACAGTGTTGGGCTGAGGGACGATCCCTGGGGTACGTCGCAGATGATCTCGGAGGCTTCGGATCGGGAAGGGTGGGAGGCGGACTCTCTGGGTTCTGCCGTCGAGGAAGGAGGTGGTCCATTCCAGGGCCTTGTCTCGGGATCCCTGCGTCGTGGAGGCGTGCGCGTAGAGTGCGGTGGCAGACAGTGTCGAAGGCGGCGGAGAGGTCCAGCAGGATGAGGGCTGCGGTCTCACCATTGTCCAGCAGGATCCTGATGTCGTCGGTGGCGGCGATGAGGGCAGTCTCAGTGCTGTGGTTGCTGCGGAACCCTGATTGGGATGGGTCCAGGATGCTGTTTTCTTCGAGGTATCCGGGTTAGCTGTTTGTTGACGATCTTCTCGATGACGTTGGCTGGGAACGGAAGCAGAGATGGGCCGGGAAGTTCTTGAGGTCTCTCGGGTCCGCCTTGGGTTTTTGAGTAGGGCGTTGATCTCTGCGTGTTTCCAGCTCTCTGGGAAGGTCGCGGTCTCGAAGGAGAGGTTGATGATGTTGCACAGGTGGGGTGCGATGGAGCTGCTGGCTTTGTTGAAGATGTGGTGCGGGAAAGGGTCTGACGGGGAGCCGGAGTGTATTGTGCTCATGGTCTTGATGGTGTCCTCGATGTTCCACGCTGGCCCAGGCTGGCAGGGGTCGTGGTCAATGGTGTGTGGCGGGTCTGGTGTATCGATCTTAGTTGGGGTTGTCTGGGTGTTGAAGCTGTCGTGGATGTCGGCGATCTTGCGGTGAAAGAAGGTGGCGAGGGAATCGCACAGGGGTTGCGACGGCAGGATGTCGTTGGTGTTGGAGCTGGGATTGGAGAGTTCCTTCACAATGTTGAAAAGCTCTTTGCTGTTGTGTGCGTTGTTGTCGAGGCGGTCTTTGAAGGAGATTCTCTTGGCGGACCTGATGAGGTGGTGGTGGTTACGGATGGCGTCTTTGTGGGCTGTGTGGCTGTCCGGTGTCTTATCGTTGTGCCATTTCTTCTCTAGTTTCCGGCAGGTACGCTTGGAAGCTAGGAGTTCCGAGGTGAACCAGCTGGCTCTTTTGGTGGTGTCGCTGTAGGTGAGCTTTTTCAGCGGGGCGAGGGTGTTGGCGCAGTCGTCCATCCATCGTCTGAGGTTGCAGGCAGTGTCGTCGGTGTTGGATGGGTCGGGGGGAGGGCTGAGAGCGAGGGTTGCCCGGAGTTGGTCTTTGGTGACTTTGCTCCAGCAGCGGCGTGGGATCTGTTGGGTGCGGTGGTGTGTGGTGGGTTTCTGGAAGGTGAAATGGATGCAGCGGAGGTCGAGCCAGAGGAGTTCCGTGGTGTGGCTGAAGGAGACGTGGGAGCTTGAGGAGAAGATGGGGTCAAGCGTGTGGCCGGCGGAGTGGGTCGGTGTTGTGACGAGCTGGCTCAGGCCGAGGTTGGCGAGGCTGTCGATCAGGGTGGTGGAGTTGCTGTCGTTGTTGTTCTCCAGGTGAAAGTTCAGGTCTCCGAGGAGGATGTAGTCGGTAGAGGTCAGGGCGTGCGTGCTGATGAAGTCGGCGATGGAGCTCGCTGAACTGGGGTCGGGGCCCAGGGGTCTGTAGACAAGGGTGCCTCTAAGGGTGGTGTTGGGGTCCGTGTGGATCTGGAAGTGCATGTGCTCAGGCGTTGCTGAGAGTGTCGTCGGTGCTGGTCGAGACCCTGATGGTGTTCTTTGTGGACGATGGCGATTCCTCCTCCTACTGCGTTGACGCGGTCTCTGCGGGTGATCTTATAGCCGTCTGGGATGGCTATGGCGATGGCGATGTCGGGGGCGGAGGAGTCGTTCATCCAGGTCTCTGTCAGGAAGACATCTGGTGATGATGTGTCGAGCAGGTCCCAGAGCTCGACGGCGTGTTTGCGTGCGGAGCGGGTGTTCAGTAGGATGCACCGGAGGTGGTTGAGGTCCTTCTTGGCGGGCGCCTCGGTGGCTCTGAGGCTGGTGTAGCTGCACCATTAAGAGTATATGGTGCTGGGAGTTTGTCATTACGAAATCCACAGCACCATAATGGCTACACTGAAAACTGAGAAGCTTGGTATCAAACTTCTCAGCACATTAAACCCACACTGATGCCAGTTTGGGATTTAATGAACAATGCACACAGAGGGCATCTTGGAGATGCCCCCTGAAAAACGACTTACCACTAGTGTCCAGGCTGAGTGGCTGCTTTCAGCTGCCACTACCAGACATGTTTCTGGACCCCTGGGTCGAGAGCCTGCTGCTCTCAGGGGCCTGAAACAATGCACATCCTGGGACGAGGTGCCAAGCCTCCTCCCCCATGATGGGCAGGGTCCACGAGGGGGAAGCTTCAAAGGCTTGCCGCCTTAGTGAGCTTCCCCAGGCCACTTGCTGCTTCAGCAACTGGTCCCCACTGGTTTTGGGCGGGAGAACCGGGGGGAACAACAAGTGAGGAAGAGAGGTGTGCCCACCTCTGCCAACTCCACCCCTCAGGTGGGGGAGGCGAGGTGAAGCACAACTCTCAGTCCCCGCGATCTTGCATATGAGGGGGACCCAGCCAACCAGGGAAAAACTTATGCCCCCCCTCCCACTGGAGGGTGGCATAATAGGGGGTGTAACCACCCCAGGGAAAGGACCCATTGGTCCAAACCTTTGTACCTACCTGTAACGCCCCTAAATCTAGCATTTAGGGGCACCCCTGAACCTTGCTTCCTCAGACAAAAACCAACTACAAGAAAAGAAGAAGGACCAAACAGCCGTGCCGAAGCTAACAAGAGGAGGACGACCACTGACTTGCCCCAGCCCTACCGGCCTGTCCCCAACTCGAACCTGCTCCAGCGAAATCCCGGTGTGTCTTGCAGCCAGCAACCTCGACAAACCCGGAGGACCTGCCTGCCTTCAATTCCAAAGACTCTGTCTCCCGTGAACACCGGATTTGTTCAAACAACGGACTCCAGTTCCGCAAGGATCCGCGGGTCTGCACCACTCTGCACCCGACGCCCACGGCCCGTGTCAGAGTGGCCCAACACCAAGAGGAGGTCCCCCTGGCAATCCTGACCTGAGATCCAGCGACCCCCTGACCTGCCTCAAGACTCCAGCCGACGCCTGCAGCCTCAAACCGGAAGGTCCTCCCAACCGCAACCAGGAGCTGGTAAGAAGATCCGACCCTAAAAGGCACCCCTGCACCCAACGCCCCACGGCCTTGGGTGGCCCAACAGACGGTCCCTAACCAACCCCCAAGATCCCAACTTAACTCTCCAAGTGGTGGTCGCACCCAGAAGACCTTCGTCCCAAAGCCTGCAGTGCTTTTGCAAACCGGAGACTCCCCATTGAAAGCTACAGGGCTTCCGATGCCAAAACCGCACTCTGCACCCGGCCGCCCCAGTGCATCTTTTGTGCTGGCCTAAACCCCAATTTCCCTGAGCTTAAGTCCAGGAGCTTTGCTCCCACAACCCAGTGGCCTGCTTGCCAGCAGCCACCAACCGGAGGCCCCCAATTCCCCCATTGGATAACATTGGACCTCAGCACTCTGCACCCGGCCGCCCTAGTGCCGCTGAGGGTGTAACGAGAGTGCATCCTTGACCCTGGGGGAACCCTTGTTCTAACCCCAGAAGCTCAACAGTCATCAGCGGAAAGATCCCTACATCAACAAGATGTCCATTCTTAGACATTGTAAGTGCAGTGCTGCCATTAAGAGTTTATGGTGCTGGGAGTTTGTCATTACGAAATCCACAGCACCATAAAAGCTACACTGAAAACTGAGAAGTTTGGTATCAAACTTCTCAGCACATTAAACCCACACTGATGCCAGTTTGGGATTTAATGAAAAATGCACACAGAGGGCATCTTGGAGATGCCCCCTGAAAAACGACTTGCCACTAGTGTCCAGGCCGAGTGGCTGCTTCAGCTGCCACCACCAGACATGTTTCTGGACCCCTGGGTCGAGAGCCTGCTGCTCTCGGGGGCCTGAAACAATGCACTTCCTGGGACGAGGTGCCAAGCCTCCTCCCCCAGGATGGGCAGGGTTCACGAAGGAGAAGCTTCAAAGGTATGCCACCTTTGTGAGCCTCTCCAGACCATTTGCTGCTTTCAGCAACTGGTCTCCACTGGTTCTACCCCCCACTTTGGGCGGGAGAACCGGCAGGAAAAACAAGTAAGGAAGGGAGGTGTGCCCACCTCTGCCAACTCCACCCTCAGGTGGGGAGGCGAGGTGAAGCACAACCTAGAGTCCCCGCCATCTTGAGGATGGGGGACCCAGCCAACCAGGGACAGGCTCCTGCCCCCTCCCACTGGAGAGTGGCAGAATAGGGGGTGTGCCCACCCCAGGGAAGGGACCCATTGGTCCCTGCCCTTTACCTACCTGTAACACCCCTAAATCTAGTATTTAGGGGGCACCCTGAACCTTACTTCCTCAGATCCAGCTTACCTACAAGAAGAAAAGAAGGACGAAGAGCTGTGCAGAGCTAACAAGAGGACGACGCCCATTGACTTAGCCCCAGCCCTACAGGCCTGTCTCCCCTCGAACCTGCTCCTGCAAAAACCCGGCGTGTCCAGCAGCCAGCAACCTCACAAACCCCAGAGGACCTGCCTGTCTTCACTTCCCAGACTGTTTCTCCCGTGAACACCGGACGTGTTTAAACTGCAGCTTCTGGCTCCGGCCGGATACCGCGAATCCAGCCCACTATGCACCCGCCGAACCTGGCCCGAGCTAGAGTGGAAAAACACCACAAGGAGGTCACCCCGGCGATCCTGACCCGAGATCCACCGACTCCCGACCTGCCTCAAGCCTCCAGACGACGCCTGCAGCCTCAATCCAGAGGATCCCCTCTACCGCGACCAAAGCGGGTAAGAAAATCCGACCCTAAAAGGCACCCCTGCACCCGGCGCCCCACGGCCTTGTGTGCCCAAACCAACGGTGCCTAACCAACCCAAGACATCCCAACTTACCCCTCGAAGTGGTTGTCGCACCCAGAAGATCCTCATCCCCGAGCCTGCAGTGCTTCTTCAAACCGGAGGTTCTCCATAGAAAACAACAGGGCGCCCGACGTCGAAACAGCACTCTGCACCCGGCCGCCCCAGTGCCACTGAGGGTGCACTTTTTGTGCCTACTTGTTTCCCCATTTGCCCTGAGCTAAAGTCCAGGAGCTTTGCTCCCACAACCCAGTGGCTGCTTGCCAGCAGCCACCAACCGGAGACCCCCCCCATCCTCCATAGGATAACATTGGGCCTCAACACTCTGCACCCGGCCGCCCTAGTGCCGCTGAGGGTGCAACAACAGTGCATCACTGACCCTGAGGGAACCCTTGTTCTAACCCCAGAACCTTAACTCCCACAGTCGTTTACTTACCTGCAAACCGATAACCTGTTTTTCCTCCATAGGATAACTGACAATTTTTCTTCCAAAAAACGACTGTGTGGAGTTTTGAAAACTAAAGATAGTCTTTAAAAATCGTACAAATAACCAAAACGTGTTCTCAACTGTTTGCAGGAAACGTACCAGTGCTGAATCTAGGCATCCAGCACGGAGTTAGAAAAAGTAACGTAAAAGTAACTTACCTGCAATTTACTGAAATGCCCATTCATTTCAATGTACTGCTCCAAAAAGTTTCTAAGTGTGGAGTTTTGAAATCTGAAAATATTCTTCAAAAATCGCACGAATAACAAAAACGCATTTACTCACCTGTTTTCAGGAAATGTCCCAGTGCTGAATCCAGGCATCCAGCACGGAGTTAGAAAAAGTAACGTAAAAGTAACTTATCTGCAATTTGTTGAAAAAGCCCATTCACTGTATTCACTTCATACTGTATTTGCTAAGTGTTGCATACTTCTGCTCCCCTGTAAATCAAACAAAGTACAATTTCTATTGCATTTTCAAACTGTGCTATATCCAGTAACGTATTACTGAAAAGTATTTAATGCTTACCTGTGCCAGGCTTGCTTGGTTCTAAAAAAAAAAAAAAACTGTATATTTTTTATACAAACACAATTGGCCAAGAGTTCAGTTCTTAAGTGTGTGAATTCATTTGCTGACTGAGTGTGTACATCAAATGCTTAACACTGTCCTCTGATATTGCCTTACTGCTCGACCAAGCTACCACTATTCGAGAGTAAGGTTCTATCTAACTTTAACCTCTGCCTACCTCTGGAGTCACCTGGACCCTATACACACTATACCTCATTTTGGTGTAGTATATATAGAGCCAGTTTCTTACAGGGGCTATCTACTTTACCTCTGCCTACCTTTTGGGTTCCACTGGAGTCTGTGCACACTATACCTCACTTTGGTATAGTATATACAGAGCCAGCTTCCTACATGAGGCCGGTAAGAAGGGGCAACTAGAAAGGGTGCTGTATCTTCTATGCTTAAAATCCTACATGACGTAAACAGCTACCTTACGAGATTGGACAATCTACTTTACGAGATTGGACAAAGTTGAAACTGGACAAAGCTGAAACCATGCCTTCCAGATTCCAAAATATATGGCATTTTATTTGGAAAATAAATAGTAACTAGTTTAGCCAGAAGTAGTTCAAGTTCAACCAATATACAACTCATTAAGGTACGCTTATGTGTAACAATCGCGTCACTAGAATCATTTTGAACAAGCATTGGCAAAGATAAAAAAGTTTCACCCAAGTGAGGCATCGGCTTTGTGTTTTTTTTTTAGCCATGTTGTACAACAGCGTGGCTGGAGTGATAGAACACAGCCAGCAAGGTCTTCGTCAGAATGCTTCTTTGTTATGGCAGACGAGGAGGGCCAACACGAACAAAACAGGGAGTGGGGCGGGTGGCAAGCAAACACTGACAACGGAGGGAGAGTGGGGCCAAGACAACACAGAAAATGATGGGAGGGAGAGATGGAAGGTTGGGGCAAGCCAACAAAGGCGGTACACAAAAGGGGCTAATCAGAAGAGGGAGGCAGCTGAAAAAGAAGCACTGTAGTAGAAATCTTAAAACCAAAGGAAAGTGTCATATCTAAAAAAAAATATATATATATATATATATATATATATATATATATATATATATATATATATATATTTTTTTTTTTTTTTTTAAAAGGAGCAATGGAAGGACGCAAGTGATGCGAACATGCTCCAGGAGAGGGACAAACCCGAAGAGGAGGAAGGCTAAGGCAGCTGACCAATTAAGTAGTAAGCAAATGGTTGAAAATGAAGCCAACTAATGGTAAGCAATGGGGGGGGGCCTAAGTCCAAAAACAAAAGGTCTTGTGGAAACATCAAATGCCCTGTCTAGGAGACGCAATAAGATGTATGGCTTTGAAATTACGTGTACTGCCTTTTAAAACACACACTAAACTTTGTTCTGATTCTACATCCAGTATACTACATTAGTATCATATTTCATCATGTGACTATAGTGTTCTGACTTTGACCTGACCCCCTCCCCACCTCCATATAAAAAATGCAAATAAATGTAAAATTGTCTAGGGTCATACGATCGTTGGCAAACAATCATTGGCAATTTACAATATGCATTCTAGTCCATTAATATTCCAGGAATAACATTTCACAATCTAAACTTTGGCACGAACATAGAACATTCTTTAGTAAAATTTGAAGTATATTTATTGAAAACACAGAATTGAGGGTTGTTTCATTGCCGCAAATTAGCATGTTCCGCTTTTTTGGGACCACCAACTGAAATGCTAAGGCATTTCAATTAAACAAAACCTTCTCAGCATGCCTCCACAACCTCATCAGCAATTCAAACCTACTTCCTTCACCCCTCTATTTCTCTGCAGTCTTCCCAGTACCGCTGGAGTCGGCATGCACATCATTGATAAATTTAATGCATTCGCACTTACAACAGAGCATTTACAGTAAGCAAGTTGGAGGAACTCCTTTACAGCGGGCAGGATTTTGATGCATTTTAATTGCACACAATTCAGCTCTAGCAACTGGGAAAAACAGGAAGCACAAACCTTACACTTTCAGTAAGAGTATATGCATAAAAACCAAACACCCATGGTGAGGGATTTTGTCCGATAGTGCAGTGTTCTTGTGTTAGGTAATCAATGTTACTTTTAGCTCATCACCGCCAGAAAAGTGCCCAAAAAAGTTGAATTCCAACACCTGCATAACGAATGAAAACAGAGCAGCTTCACTGGCCCGGAACACTATACTATATGGATCACACTCGCGCCTAACAGTACTCATGGTACAAACAAGAGAAATCCTTGCGATGTTTTAAAATACCTTACAAAACGTCATATTACAGATTGGTGCAAAGTAGATCAGTTGACAAAATATGACAAACTAAAAGGTCACGGCTGTTAGCCTTTTAATAGGAAGCAGAGCAGACTTACCAGCTGATGGGCAGAGGACAGTAACTCTTTAAATACATCGAGTGTGGTCTTTTGCAGTGGAGGCAGTCCTGTTGATTTTGGTTGCTCTGTTACAGTTGAACTTTTCTCCTCTTTTCTCACAATTTTTTCATCATTGCTAGCCTCTATGCCCTGCAAAAATAACACAATTGACCTTGATGGTAGAAAAGCCTAGACGTCTGACTGGTTAGACAGGCAGCAAACATTTTAGTGGCCTACCTCAGAGTCCAATCGCTTCGGTTTAACCTCAGCTGTCACTTCGCTTTCAGATTTTCTTTTCAAAGTGGGAGGTTTATTAGATTTACCTGTAACATTTAGAACAGGGCGCATTCTATAATGTGTTTTATAGTAAACTAACATTTATAACAAAATTCACTTTTTCTTCTAATGCACACGCTAATCTCTTGAGTAAGGTAGAACATGCCATCTCTTTAAATTGCAGGAATGTGAATTTGGTAAACACTGAATGAATGACTTGAGCCATAGCAATCCAGTTAGTTTTCTTGTGTCTCTAAATAAATCAATGACAGATTATATCCCATGACAATCTGAACAATTTGTGAGGCCTACATCATATAAAGATATGCAAGCACATTCAGGCACTACCACAATCCAGTGAGGCATTACATTCCAATATCATGACCATTGGCTTATGTAGACATGATGGTAGCTTAACACTTGCTGAATCCATAGTAGTAAACGAGCGTGCAGCAAAGGATGCACTTCATCACAAATAATCGTCAGGCCTATCTGCTACTGAGTGCAGAAATGAGTCACCAACAGGTCTTCACAAAGGAGTAGGCAACAGTATTGCCAACACCCTTTGAGAAATGCAGGATATTGAAAATCTCAATGCTGAAGTTTACCTTAAAAACATACCACTACTGCTTTAAAAAGGGAACTGCAATATATCTGTCTAATGAAATGAAATTAAAGTTCTTACTTTAACTTGATAATTAAATCACAATGTCATGGTCCTAATATTTGCAGCAGAAGCCAGAGCAGACAAAACAAACAGTGCACCTACCACAATCGTCAGGGCCATCGTGTACGATTTCCACATGAATCAGTGCAGGATCAACAATTTTTAATCCTGGAACCTGCAAAACATTTTACACCATAAAAAAATATGTAATCTTAAAGAACAAGTTACTATATCTGAAAGAAACATAGGTTAGTTATAGATTCCTTACCATAGAATCTCCCCCAGGCGTCAGACTGGATCCAGAATGTTTTTCGTCAGTAGTACCCATGCGCGTCGGAAGGTGGCGTCGGTCAGCTCCGCCGTCGTCGTGGTCGCCGGGATGACGTCGCGGAAGTTACTTAGACGCTGCCCTCACGCGCCGACGTTGGTTCTGTACACGACTTTCCACGCCAGAAGCGAAGAGCCATGCAAGACACTGACCACTGATGCACAAAACTAGGGCCCTGAAAGGATGTCCTTAAACCATAGAAGTCAGTTCGCAGAACGGAGAGGATGGGTGGGGCGGTAAGGAATCTATAACTAACCTATGTCTTACAGATATATCGTTACCCAAGGTAAGTAACTTGTTCATCTGAAAGAAACAGTTAGTTATAGATTCCTTACCTTAGAATAGATACCCCAGCAATACCAACCCCGGAGGTGGGTTTTCGAACCAAGTTCACACCAGAAAGTCCTGGAGAACAGAAAGGCCAAAGAAGCCGTCTCTCCGGACTGGATTGTCCAGGCAGTAGTGTCCCGTAAACGTGTGCAACGATGCCCACGTAGCTGCCTGACAGATGTCATTCAGGGAGACTCCACGTCCCAAAGCAGTAGTAGCTGCCTTTGCCCTGGTGGAATGGGCGCGCAGCCCCACTTGAGGCTCCTTCTTAGCCAAAGAATAGTAAGCTTTGATGCACAGAACAACCCACCTGGAGATGGTCAGTTTGTGCACGGCCCGACCTTTCTTAGCGCCCACGTGCCCAACAAAGAGCTTGTCATCCACCCGGAATGGTTTTGTGCGATCTAAGTAGAAAGAAAGCACATGTTTTGGATCCAGACGGTGGAGCCTCTTCCATTTTTGAAGGATGCGGAAAGAAGGTGGGCAAAGTGATGGTTTGGCCAATGTGGAAAGAAGTAACCACCTTGGGAAGGAAGGAAGGTCTAGTTCTCAGGACGACCTTGTCCGGATGGATAGCCAGAAAGGGAGGCTTAGAAGAAAGAGCTTGGCGCTCACTCACCCTGCGAGCAGAGGTGATGGCCACCAGAAAGGCAGTTTTCAGAGTTAAAAGCCCGAGGGGGCAATTATGAAGTGGCTCAAAGGGAGCGCACATAAGAAATGCCAGAACCAAGTTCAAGTCCCCACTGGGGCATTACGAAGGGAACAGGAGGAAAAAGATGAGTAACGCCCTCAAGAAATCTATTTACAACAGGGGACTTGAAAAGAGAAGGCTGATCAGGAAGCCTAAGAAAGGCTGAAATGGCCGAGAGGTAGCCCTTAATAGTGCCCAGAGAAAAGCCCTGCTGGGCTAAAGAGAGGAGGAACAAGAGAACCTCAGAAAGAGGGGCAGAAAGGGGATCCACAGCCTTTGCTGTGCACCATGCCACAAATTTATTCCATCTGCAGGCGTATACCGTCTTAGCGGAGGGACGCCTGGCTGCCAAGATTACATCACAGACTTCAGGAGGCAGGTCAAACGACGTCAACTGCCGCCGCTCAATCTCCACGCAAGAAGGTGGAGGCTGGACAGGTTCGGGTGGAGGACCGTCCCCTGCTGCTGCGACAGAAGATCCTCCCGAAGAGGCATTCGGATCGGAGGATCGATGGCCATGTTGAGCAGCTCGGGATACCAGACTCTTCGTGCCCAATCCGGAGCCACAAGAATGGACTTGGGCCCGGTCGTGCTTGATCTTCTTCAGCACTCTGGGCAGAAGAGGTATAGGCGGAAAGGCGTATAGAAGACCGCAACTCCACTCGCGACGAAAAGCATCGCCTAGCGAGTGCCGCCTTGGAAATTCCAACGCGCAGAATTGCTGACATTGCGCATTCTCTTCGGTGGCGAATAGATCTAACCAAGGCTCTCCCCACTGCTGAAAGAGACCTTGCACCACCTCCGAGTGAAGACGCCATTCGTGATCCATCATGCACCTGCGGCTGAGTTCGTCCGCCCTGGCGTTCAGTGAACCTGCCAGGTATTGAACCACCAGAAATATGCCCCGATGTTCCAGCCATGTCCAGAGGCGGGGGGCCTCCTGACATAGGGTCCACGACCTCACCCCGCCTTGTTTGTTGCAGTACCACATGGCGGTGGTGTAGTCCGTGAACACCTGCACTACTCTTCCCCGTACAGAGGGAAGGAATGCCTTGAGTGCAAGACAGATCGCCCGAAGCTCCAGAAGGTTGATCAGAGACCAGAGGCCTCTGATCTCCGCCTCTCCCATGTGGCCGCCCCATCCCAGAAGGGATGAGTCTGTCACCACTGTATGATCTGGTTGGGGAAGGGAGAGGGATCTGCCGTTGACCCAATCCTGGTTCGTGAGCCACCACTGCAATTGTCGTGCAGTGCCCTCCGAGATCTGGACGTAATCGGACAGATTCCCCTGATGCTGCGCCCACTGAAACTTCAGGTCCCATTGCAGAGCCTGCATATGCCATCTGGCTTGATCAACCAGCAGGATGCAGGAGACTATGAGGCCCAGCAGCCTCATGGTCATAAGGACCGAAACCCGGGATAGGGGCTGAAAGATCGAAATCATAGCCCGAATATCCCTGACTTGCTGTTCGGGAGGATAAACCCGAAACCGCGTCGTGTCCAGAACCGCTCCGATGAAGAGGAGCTTCTGAGAAGGAATCAGGTGCGACTTCGGCACATTGATGGAAAACCCCAGCGAATGCAGGAGGTCGGCCGTAGTCTGGAGGTGGGAGACGACAGCCTGGGGCGAGCCCGCCTTCAATAGCCAGTCGTCTAGATAGGGGAAGACTGAAACCCCTGGTCTGCGCAGATGAGCTGCGACCACCGCCATCACTTTCGTGAACACCCAAGGGGCGCTGGTAAGACCAAAGGGGAACACGGTAAACTGAAAGTGCTCGTGGCCTACCGTGGACCGCAGGTAACGTCGGTGGGCCGGCAGGACGAGGATGTGAAAGTAAGCGTCCTGCAAGTCCAACGCTACCATCCAGTCACCAGGGTCGAGGGCAGACAAGACCTGAGCGAGTGTCAACATTTTGAACTTCTCCTTCCGGAGGAAGCGGTTGACGTTCCTGAGATCCAAGATAGGACGCAGGCCTTTGTCCTTCTTGGGCACCAGAAAGTAGTGGGAGTAGCAACCACGACCTACTTCTGGGACAGGAACGCGCTCAATGGCACCCTTGGCCAAGAGTGCCAAAACTTCCTGTTAGAGAAGGGCCAGGTGATCCTCTGACATGCGATGGTTCTGAGGTGGCATGAAGGGAGGTGTAGTCTCGAAGGGGAGGGAGTAGCCCCTTTGGACTATTTGCAAAACCCATCTGTCCGACGTGATGGTGCGCCAGTGGGGGAGGTGATGGCGGATCCTGCCGCCCACTGGCATTTGGTGGCCCCGAAATGTCGGACTAGGAAGGCTTGGAGGCTGCTGCAGAGGGGGCGGTGGTGGACTGGCCCGCTCGCTGGCCCCCAGAACCACGCCGGTGGTTCCCACGTCCCCGGGCGCGCTGAGACTGTACAGCTTGCGCCGGCCAGTGGCTCTGGGTGGGACGTAGTGGGGCACCCCTCCGTAGCCACGAAAGGGGCGAAAAGCAGACTGCGCAGGGCGGGTGGTGGAGAGGCCCAAGGACCTGGCCGTAGCCCGTGAGTCCTTAAAGCGCTCCAGCGCGTTGTCTGCCTTGTCGCCGAAAAGGCGACGGCCATCAGGGTGAATTGGACATCCCCTGAAAAACCAGTCGAACGCAACCAGGTGTAGCGTCGATGGGCTACTGACGTTGAAATCGTCCTGCCAAGTGCGTCGGCGGTATCCAGCCCACAGCGGATGGTAAACTTCGCTGCGTCTCTCCCCTCGGCAACGGCACGGGAGAGCGTAGCCCGGGCCTCCTCCGGGCACCGAGGCAGCAGCTGCGCCACCGTATCCCACACAGAGTGGGTATAACGGCCCAACAGACATGCAGTGTTTACCGACCGCAGTCCCAAGCTGGCAGAAGAAAACATTTTCTTTCCAAGGTGGTCCAGCTTTTTGGATTCCCTTTCCGGAGGTGCGGTAGGGAAGGCGCCCTTGAACGTGGAGGCTTGGACTAACAAGCTCTCAGGGGTGGGGTGTTGGGAGAGGAAAGTGGAGTCTGCCCGACGCCACCACCCGGCCCCGGGCGGTGGTGTTGGGCAATCATCCTGTCCACAGGAGCACCTGTGTTGGGCCTGGACCAAGTGCCCAAAAGGAGGTCCATAAGGGCTTCATTAAACGGGAGCAGGGGCTCCGAAGAGCTCGCTGCCGGCTGAAGCACCTCTGTCAGGAGGTTAGTCCTGACTGCCACCGTAGGAAGCGCGAAGTTGAGAGCCTCGGCCGCCCTACGCAACACCACTGCGTACGACGCTCCCTCCTCCGTAGCCACGGTAGGAGGAGACAACATGCCTAGGTCTGGGGAGGTGTCCAGACCACTGGCCTCCCCCAGTTCCTCTCTCCAGTCTGGATTGTATTCCAACTGGTCAGTCAAAGGGTCACCAGACCCCTCCCAGTCTTCCTCACCCTCTTCTGGCTGCCAAACTGGTTGAAAATAGCCAGGGTGGAACACAGGGACAAAAGTACCCATCGGCCGACGCCGGTCCGACTCAGTGTCCACATCGAGGTGGGAGCCGGGGTAGACGCCGGCTTGGGGTCCAGCCGGCGTCAGCTGCGGACGTGGTGCCGGTGGAGGTGTAATGAGGTCAACCTGCGCCGATCCGGATCCAGGCCTGGATCCAAGGGGGCCCTGCGGTGCCGAGGCCGAAGCCGCCGGCGTCGAAGGCCTAGGGCCCCCAGCCGAGTCCGCGGTGCCCGAAGGCACGCCGGCGGAGTCGGGCTGCCCAAAAATGGCATGCATCGCTTCGTAAAATTGACGAAGCTGGGCAGGGGTCGCTCCCGGTTAGGGAAGGAAGGCCGGAGCTGACCCTGAAGGCTCCGCACGCGGAGCTGCGGGAGTGGCACCACCCGCACCCTGCGTCGCACGACGGACGAGGGGAAGTCGAAGAGCGACGATGCTTCTTCGACTTCTTCTTGTGCTTCGACTTACCTGACCCAGAGTGCGAAGACTTAGAGGAGTGATAATGACTCCGCGATCGGTCCCTCGACCTCCCACACGACCGGGACCTTGCGGGACGCGGAGCCGAGTGCCGGGCCTTGAGGAGCTTTTGGGACTGCTCCCGCAAAGACTTGGGGGCCATGGTTCGACAGTCGGAGCACGACTTGGGGTCATGGCCGCGCTCCAGGCAGAAGAGGCACACGCGGTGCGGATCAGTCACCGACATCATTCGGGAACAGGAACCGCAGGCCTTGAAACCGGGCATCCCTCATGCACCAGAAGTCGGATAAAGACTCGAAAACGAAGTCGACTAAAGTCGCAAAAACTCAGTCAAAAAGTGACTGGGGGTACCGCTCTTCCCGGATCTGCGCTTGCTGGCGCGGAAAAAGAAAGAACTGACGTCAGCGCGAGGGCGGCGTCTAAGTAACTTCCACGACGTCATCCCGGAGACCACGACGCAGACGACGGACACGGAGTCGACCGACGCCACCTTCAGACGCACAGGGGTACTGCTGACGAAAAACTTTCCGGATCCAGTCTGTCGCCTGGGGGAGATTCTAAGGTAAGGAATCTATAACGAACTGTTTCTTTCAGATAATATATTAAATATGGAATCGGGTAATGCATGCCAAACTACAGTAACGGATTTACTCATAGTATCACCTTTTATTTTTTTAAAGACACTGAATTCCTAATGCATCTAAATACCGGCTTGGGGGGAAATCACATCTCATCATGTTATAGAATTTTTACAACTACCTTCAACTGATCATTAAATTAACATTTTTGGCTAGCATGAGGGTTTCTAAATTTTAAGGGACCAACCAAGAAGACAAGTCAGCTCTGTTTTACTGCTAAGCCTGTCCATAAAAGACAAATGTTATCAGACTACAAACAGCATCAATTGATTGGTTTCCTCATTAAACAAAACCAATGATAGTACATGGCTGCTGATGCCATGACATCAATCCAACAAGATTACTAGTCAATCCAAAAGTACCACTGGCATTGTATAGCCACATCATGAAAAAGTCAAAATCCAGGCTCGATAGTGAAATCGCAGGTGTCCCTCTCAAACACTCTGGTCCAGCTTCTTGAGCACAGTTTAATTATAGCTGACCATGAGTGTGCACAATGAATGGATAAGTTTTTAAAGATAGAGAGGCAACATTATTCGATTTAAGAAACTTTAACATTCATTCCCATCTATTTCAGTGTTGACAGGACTTCAAAAGCAGGAAATGAATAAGTATGCCACTGATGATAGCTATGAAGAATCACCCTAGCTAAGCATTCCAGAGAAGGGCCAACTCAAGAGTCTATGGCATAAAAGGAGGGATTATGCAAAGTAAAAGCTAAGTCAATGACTAGATGCCTCTGAGAACCGCAGATGCGTCTTCACATCCGGTGTTATACACTGTAGAGAATCTGGGATTAAAATCATATTTGATCTTTTGGCTAATATGTACTATCACATTTACACAGACACAGAGTCAGTAAAGCCCTTTGATGCATCAGCCCCCTTTCCTGCAGGTCAGTATTGATAGGTCACCTGCCAAACACCCCACGATTTAAAAGTAACTCATCCCCCCTAACCAGACAATAAGTATATATGGACCCCCACAAACAAATTGAAGAATAACCCATTACAGAGTGAGGGAAATTATGCGACAAACTAGTTAAAAGACCTCTGAATGCTCTCATTGTTCAAAAGTTTAACATGTCATTTTGTTTTAATACGTTCTATCATAATCCACTGAGATATCTGTCGGATGATAATAAGCAAGACTCCCTTACGGTATACTGCGAAAATTGGGCACGGAGGGCATCTCTGTATTGATTTTGCTAACAAATACAATGTAAACACAAGGAGATGATGGCCGGAGTGCTGAAACTTTTCAGACACTCACCCCCAGTCACAGAACTGGGTTGAATCCACCATCGTTCTTTAGCTCATTTTGCCACCCCAGTTTGGACCCAGCCATAAGCAAATCAGTCTTGACCCTGTGCCTCATGGGAACAGTCCAGCCCGAACTGCCAGGCCAGGTCCTCCCTGGACCAGAAACAAGCATCCTGGGACCGGTTTCGTAGTAACACCCCTCATCAGCCAGGCCAGTAAAAGGTCCAGTCGTTATGGGAGGTAACAAATGCAGACAAGGTGGTACCAAGGAGGGACTAACAAGCCTACTAACGACTCGGAAGCCAGTGACATAAGCCAACTAAAAATAGGAGCGAAGAGTGGGCGGGGCTTCAAAGCCATACTCCACTACTGCATGCCTTGCAGTAGTGCATGCCCTGCCCACGCTCGACCTAAAAATCATAGCTGCCAGGTTTCCATTGTAGTGTGTGATACCTTCAGCTAATCTTGGCTTTTTACCCAAAAACACTTTACTGCTAGAATTTTAAGCCCATAGTTACAATGCAAAAAGCAAAATGTAAAGTCCCAAAATACAATCAGTCATCAGTTAACAGGTCAAAACTGACTTAAAGTGAGACCTTTTGTCATGGGGACACTTGGCAACTATGAATCTCCACACAACAGCAGCACTACCTTAATATAGTCTGGCAAATGTGCAGAAAAGCAGTGGCAAACATGTTTAAAATGGAAAATGCTACTTACCGAATGCATCTGTTCTTGGCATGTAGAGCTGTAGAGCAGTATGCTTGTGCATAGATCGCCATCTGGTGTTGGGCTCGGATGTTTGCACTTTGTTATTGTAGAAGTCTTTGTAGTCACGAGATAGGTGACTCCTCCTTTGGTTAGAAGTGCGCATGGGCATCGACTCCATCTCCAGATTGTTTGCCATAAAGGGTGATGGAGTTAGTTAGAAAAGAAAAGATGTCCATGTGTAATGTATCCAAGTAAGATAGTACTGCAACACATAGGTGTCCGGGGAGGCGGGTGGGCGTATACGGATCTACAGCTCTACATGCCAAGAACAGATGCATACTGGTAAGTAGCATTTTCCGTTCGAGGCATATGAGCTGTAGATCGTATACTTGTGCATAGACTATACAGCAGTTACCCCGTTAGCGGTGGCTACCTGTATGTGTTGCAGTAGTTTGAAAAAGTGTTCTTAGTACAGCCTGGCCCACACTAGCCTGTTGTTTTGCCTGCACATCTACACAGTAGCGTTTTGTGAAAGTGTGCGGTGTAGACCATGTTGCGGCTTTGCAAATGTCAACCATGGGGATGTTTCCTAAGAATTCCATGGATGCCCCTAGCTTGCGTGTGGAATGCGCTCTAGGGGGGATGGATAATGTATGCTTTGCCTTTTGGTAGCATATTTGGATGCATTTAACGATCCACCTGGCAATTCCAGCTTTTGATATAGGATTGCCCTTATGTGGTGGTGAGAAAGCTATAAAAAGTTGTTTAGTTTTCCTGAAAGTTTGTCCTTTCAATGTAGTAAATAATAGCTCTTTTGACGTCAAGAGTATGAAGAGCCCGTTCTGCTACCGAGTCTGGTTGAGGAAAAAAGACTGGGAGCTCAACAGACTGGTTAAGGTGAAAAGCCGAAACTACTTTAGGTAAG
Organism: Calotriton arnoldi; assembly: GCA_963921515.1. Classification (NCBI taxonomy): domain Eukaryota; kingdom Metazoa; phylum Chordata; class Amphibia; order Caudata; family Salamandridae; genus Calotriton; species Calotriton arnoldi. The sequence continues at coordinate 4,707,976 of CAWUFW010000005.1, read as the reverse complement.
AATTTAGGGTTTGTCCTAAGAACCACTTTGTTGTGATGTATTTGCAAAAATGGTTCTTGTATGGTTAATGCCTGGAGTTCACTCACTCTTCTGAGAGATGTGATCGCCACAAGGAAAGCTACTTTCCATGTGAGGAACTGTAACTCACATTTATGTAAAGGTTCAAATGGGGGACCCATGAGCCTAGTAAGGACAATGTTTAGATTCCATACTGGAGAGGGTGGAACTCTGGGAGGAATTATCCTTTTAAGGCCTTCCATGAATGCTTTGATGGCAGGTACCCTAAACAATGACAAGTGTTGTCTGTTTTGAAGGTAAGCTGCTATAGCAGCAAGATGTAATCGTATGGATGTGTATGCCAGATTACATTTTTGTAGATGCAGAAGATAACAAATAATGTTTTGAATTGAAGCATCTAGTGGATAGATTGTGTTGTTATTGCAGTAAACTACAAATCTTTTCCATTTAGCTGCATAGCATGCTCTAGTGGTAGGACGTCTAGCCTCTTTAATGACGTTCATGCAGTCTGGCGGGAGATTGAGGTAACCAAACTCTAAGACTTCGGGAGCCAGATCGCTAGGTTCAGTTGAGCTGGATCTGGGTGTCTTATCTCTCCATGGTTCTGTGTGAGAAGCTTTGCGGAAAGGTGTAACTTTTGGTGTGGAACTACTGAGAGTTCCAGCAGTGTTGTGAACCATGGTTGTTGGGCCCACGTTGGAGCAACTAGGATCATTGTGAGAGACTGTTGTTTTAGCTTGCGTACCAGTAACGGAATGAGGGGGAGAGGCGGAAAAGCGTACGCAAATTTGCCTGACCAGTTCATCCATATTGCATTGCCTTTGGACAATGGATGTGGATACCTGGAGGCGAAGCTTGGGCATTTTGTGTTTAAATGTGTGGCAAACAGATCTATGTCTGGGTGGCCCCATATTTGAAAAAACGGATGAAGAACTTGTGGATGAAGTTCCCATTCGTGAATCTGCTGTTGTTGACGACTGAGCAGATCCGCAATCTGATTGTATATCCCAGGTAGATGCTCTGATAACAGGTATATTTTTTGAGGAATGGCCCATCTCCATATGCTTTGTGCTAGGCGTGAAAGCTGCAGAGAGTGTGTCCCCCCTTGTTTTTGTATATAGTACATTGCTGTCATGTTGTCCGTCCGGACGAGGACAGCTTTGCCTACGGGGTGTATCTGAAATGATTTTGGAGTGAGAAATATGGCGAGTAACTCCAGATGATTGATGTGGAGGAGTTTCTGTTGAGGGGTCCACATACCCTGAATGGTAGGTTTAAGAGATGAGCTCCTCAGCCGGTGAGCGATGTGTCCGCTGTTAGCACTATTTGTGGAACCGGGTCCAAGAACGGCTGCCCTTTGTAAAGATTTTGTGTGTTCCACCATTGCAGAGAGCGATATGTGCGGCTGTCCACCAAAACCAGATCCGTAAGTTGACCTTGAGCTTAGTTCCAATGTAGTGCTAGACATTCTTGTAATGGACGCATTTGGAGTTTTGCGTAAGGGACAATTAAGATGCAAGAGGCCATCATCCCTATTAGCTGCATGAACACTCGAGCTGGTAGTGAGTGTTGTGGTTGAAATTTTGTTATGAGAGATTGCATACTGGCTATCCTGGCCGCATTGGGGTATGCAAGTGCTTTGGAAGTATCTATTGTTGCACCTAGATACGGTTTATTGTGAAACCTAAGTTGTGCAGCAGCTGGATTGTGTGGTGCGTTTGTTGTACACAATTGTTGCGTGACTTTGCTTTTATGAGCCAGTCGTCCAGGTAAGGAAACACATGAATGTGTTGTCTTCTTAAGTGGGCTGCTACCACTGCGAGACATTTTGTCAAGACTCTGGGTGCTGTTGTGACCCCGAATGGAAGGACTTTGAACAGGTAATGTTGACCGTCCACTACGAACCGTAGGTATTTCCTGTGAGCAGGGTGAATAGGAATGTGGAAGTAGGCGTCCTTGAGATCCAGAGTGGCAAGGAAGTCGCCTTGTTGGAGCAGTGGGCGGACCTGTTGGAGAGTGACCATGTGGAAGTGGTCGGATTGTATGTACAGGTTTAACGGTCTGAGGTCCAATATTGGCCTGAGAGTGCCGTCCTTTTTTGGAATGAGGAAATAAAGGGAGTAAACCCCTGTACCTTGATGATGTAGGGGAACCGGTTCTATTGCATGCTTTTGCAAGAGAGAGAACCTCCTGCTTTAGAAGCGTGAGATGTTCTGTGGACATTGGACGTTGTCTGGGAGGTGGGGGGGAGGTGGGGGGGAGGGGGGGAGGGGGTAGAAGTGAGTTCCAGGCAGTAACCATACTGGATAATTTGTCTGACCCACCTGTCTGTGGTGATGGAATTCCAGACAGGGAGCAACTGTGATAGTCTTCCCCCGACTGGAGAGGAATGGTCTGGGGGGAGTGGAGGGAAGTCACTGTTTTGTGGTGGGGGAGTTGCGGGTGTTAGAACCACGTCCTCTCCCTCTGTTGTTATTGCCTCTGTAAGTCCCTCTAAAGTATCCTTTATTAGGGGAAGTTTGAGTGGGGCTTTTATAAGTGGAGGAGGTGTTTTCTGTGCCAATGGTTTTGGAGGCGCCCCTATAAAAGGAGTGACGAAAGGAACCTCTACTAGTTGTTGCCTGTAGAGCCCCCATAGACTTGGCTGTTTGTGTCCTTTTTCATCTTTTCTAAAGATGTGTCCACAGTAGGTCCAAACAAGTGTTCCTGATCCAAAGGTTGATTGAGAATGGTAGACTGCACCTCCTGCTTAAAACCAGATATGCGTAACCACGCATGTCTACGTAGTAACACACTTGTATTAATTGTGCGAGATGCTGTATCCGCTGCATCCAGGGCACATTTAATAGAGGTATTTGTGATTAACTTTCCCTCTTGTATGAGATAATTTGCCTTGGTTTTATATTGGTCTGGAAGGTGTTGCATGAGCTTTTCAAGCTCATCATAATGGGCCCTGTCATACCTCGCTAGTAAAGCTTGTGAATTAGCAATGCGCCAAAAATTTGCCGCCTGTGACGCAACCCTTTTACCGGATGCGTCTAATAGTTTAGACTCTTTGTCTGGCGGAGGGGCATCGCCTGTGGTTTGGGAATTTGCCCGTTTACGGGCATTTGCCACTACTAGTGAATCCAGAGGGAGTTGACCCTTAATGTAAGCTGGATCACTTGGAGCTGATTTATATTTCTTTTCAATTCTAGGATTGAGCACGCTAGCCCCGACAGGATCTTTAAAGACTTCAGGGGCATGTTTAATCATCCCTTTTAGCAGAGGGAGAGTATTTGTTGATTTTTGAGGCTGTGAGAAGGTCTCTAATAAAAAATCTTCCTCCAAAGGGTCTGAGTGGAGCTGCACCAAATTATTGTGCAGCTCTATTTATTAGTTGCACAAACCCTACGTTGTCATCTTGAGGGGATGGCCTAGAGGGATATACATCTGGCTCAGGTACATCTGGGACATTATAATCATCCCAAGAGTCATGAGGTGGGATACTGTGGGCGTCATCATCAGTATCATCATTATGTGGTGGGTCTATGTCCTCATCCTCACCGGCTATATCCTCATCCTCATCTTGTGGTGTAGGTGAAAGAGGAGGCACTGGAGTGTGTGCTGGAGAGAGTATTATATTTGGAAGCTTTGGAGGTGGAGAGAAAGGTCTCATAGGTGAAGTGGCAGAGTCTTTTTTCTTCAAGGGTACCTCAGGTTTCTGAGGTGTCCAATTTCCTCTTTTTATGTGGTATAGAAGTGACCTGACCGGTAACGGGGTCGATATTGAGTGTTTTTTGTTTAGGATCGGGTGGATCTGGATGAAATAGTGCTTTTGATCCACTGTCTTTTTTCGGCACCTAGGACTTAGGTTCCGAGTGATGCTTTGGTCTGTCATCTCTAGCTTTAGGAGGGGTCTTAGTCTCCTTCTGCTTAGGTGGAGTTTTCGACTCCGAAGTTTTCTTCGGCTCGAGGTTTCGAATGTTTTTTCAGATCCGAAGCCTTGGGTTGACTATGTTTCGGTGCCGAAGAGTCTGGTGTCGACGGCACCTTGGGTTTGTGTTTCGGTGCCGAAGATGGTTTCTCGGTACCGTGGTGTGGCTGGCTCGATCCCGAGCTGCCTAAAGGCTTTGTGGACTTCGGAGCCGAGCCTGAAGGCGGGGCTTCTGAAGTATTGTCACGGTGTCGACCCAGACCCGAAGGTGAAGGTGTTACCGGAGCCTTGTGTTTTTTCGGGGCAGGAGCGTCGATGTCAGTACTCACACTCCGTTGACCTGGAGTAATTGTCTGGTCTTCTGAGTCCGAATCATCGGCTTCGGAGACGTCGGCTTGTTCATCTCCTGTCTCTGGATCGTCGGGGCCTGCATCGAAGATGTTGTCCGGCGCCGAAACGGTTGATCTAGACATTTCGTGACGTCGAGCCCGGCGATCACGTATGGTTTTCTTGGACCTGAAGGAAGCACAGGCCTGGCAGTGTTGACTCTCGTGTTCTGGAGAGAGGCAAAGGTTGCAGACCTCGTGGAGATCTGTGTGGGGAATTTAGCACCACACTTGCATTTTTTAATTGAGTCCTTTCCATATGCTGGTTTTGATGGCGTCGATCGGCCCAACGGACCTCGTCGACGACCGGACTCGAAGATTTTGTTGGTTTTTGAAATACGTGTCGAAGGAGATCGCGATCGAAACAATACCGTCGAAAGGTGAGAGCTTTGCGGGTTGAAGGGGGATCGAATACGACACCGACCCGGAGCAAATCACATCCGAACCAGATGGCGGAAAAAAACAATCTGGAGATGGAGTCGATGCCCATGCGCACTACTAACCAAAGGAGGAGTCACCTATCTCGTGACTACAAAGACTTCTACAATAACAAAGTGCAAACATCCGAGCCCAACACCAGATGGCGATCTATGCACAAGTATACGATCTACAGCTCATATGCCTCGAACAGCAAGTTTCAGGTTATTTAGAATGGAGTGTTATAAATTAATTTGGTGCAATTCAAACTTGTAAAGGATCCTGCTGGCAGGGTAGACCACCCTCACGATTTCATAATCTTCAATAAGGAGTAGGTGAATGACCCCGACTATGTCCACAAATTTGTTTCTAAAAACATTGGAATATAGACCTCTTACTTTTTTAACCATTAACAGTTCTTGTAAACCAGACAACATCCTGACAGAGTGTGAAGTAATGAGACGCGAGAGGATAAATGAGATGAGAGGATAATGAGATGAGAGAGGATAATGAGATGTGGGTGTGGGATGGCAATACAAACTTTCTATGCTTAAAATATTCCAAGATCAGCCCATTGGAGAAACTGCCAAAGGAAAGACACTACATTCTCTGCATCATTTCACTTTTTTAATTTCAGGTAGTTTTTATTTTATGTAAAGAAAGCACAAAATAACATGGAACAAAGTATCACCAAATATATAAAGTATAAGAAACAAAGAAAAAGAATAAGTACAGTACATTCCAAGGTCCAGTAAGGCCGGGTATCGTGAGCAACAATATATTAGTACAGTCTGTAGGATTGAATAAAGGAAACATCGGAGTGGTCTTATAGTCTGTGTGGCTAGGCTAAGTAAAAGAAGAAAGTGGTTACCAATGAGATAGTGTCCAGGAACGCCAATTAGATGGACGGTCGTTTGTGAACACGAAAGCTTGCACACTAAGCATGGTAAATAAGAAAGCATAGTAAACACAAAAAACATGAAGGCTTACACGGTAATTTGAGGGGCAGTAAGTTATGAACCTATGGGATAGAATGTACTGTATGTAACAGTCCACTGGTCAGAGAAGGAGGGAGAGAAAAAGAGGAAGGAACGCCTTTAAATAAAAATGTGTGCTCTATAATGATCACTGCAAAAAACAACAATTATTTGTAAACACTGGAAAACACATTTGTCTATTTTGCGACTTAGGTAGCAGAATAAATTAAAATCAGCACCGCATAAAAAAAAAATTATTGGAATACACAGAGAACACCAACGAAATCCCAAAAAAATAAACACTGAAAATAAGACAGCCTAGACATAGCACTTGACAAACAGGAAATGTCCAATAAAGTTAAGAGCGCATATTCAGGCTATCAATTAAACCCAGTACGAATCAGATGATAGGCTCAATATATCAAACGGCACTCACTTAAATGCTGGAAACAAAACAAAAACACTATGCACAAACTTACTTGTAGGCTCCTGGGGTGGTACACAAACCGATTAGCCAAACAAAAGTACAATACAAGTTGAGGTTAGAAGCAAATAATGTCTCAAACAGGTAGTTCGGGACCTAATGAACAAGTTATTTACCTTCGGTAACAATGTATCTGGTAGAGACAGTCTAGCCACAGATTCCTTAACTTATGAATTCTCCCAAGGCATAAGATTAAATCTGATTTTTTTTTTAGGGGGGGTGGGGGATACATGGCTCCGTACTACGTCGTTTCTGGATAGGACATCAACGGAGCCATACAAGTCTCCTCTGGCCCGCTGACATCAGCTTCTTCTGTAAAACTTTCTGCTCGAAACGCGGGGACACATAGAAACTGGCTGTAGAAACAGTATGCTAAAAGAAGGAAAAATCTTTACCCAAACAATGAAACAGGCATTGGCATAGCCAATAGGTCTCGCCTTTGGGACCTTGTGTGTTTAGCCAGAACTTTTGGCTATGTTGTAGAGCATTGTGGCTGCTGTGCATCATGTTGAAAAGTTATAATAAAAAGTGTTAAGCATTTGTTACCTTTATACAAACCAAGACGACATATACAACTGAACAACCTGATTAAAAAAAGATTTTAACATAAAAAAGACATTTTTTTTGTACTTGCACTGCTGGCAACTTCTTCCTTCCTGTTCTCATGCTTGTTTGTTATAATTTTTTTTGTTATGGGGGAGCAGGACATAAATAACGGGGGAGTGGAGGTTGGAAAACAGTAATTTAATTAGAACACGAGCAGCGGACGGACACTAGGGGAGAATCAACAGATGCCAGATTACGAGGGCAGAGTGGCGTGATGCTTAGGTGATGTTTAGGTGATGCTTAGGTGGTGCGCGGATGCAAAATGGTGGTGGTGAATTATGTTTGGTGCTCAGGTGGTGCCACTATATGGTGTGGATTAGAGGTACGTTGTGGATTGTGGAGTTGAAATATGTTGTTTGGTGTGTAATTATGTGGTGTGTATTGGAAATGTGTGGAGTTGAATTGTGTGGCCTGGAACTGTGGTGTTGAGTGAAATTATGCTTAGTGAAATTGTGTCAGTGTGGAGTGCATTTATGTTGATTTGTGGTATGTGGCATAGAGTGCATTTATGTGGAGTGTATTTATGTTGCCTTGAGTAGAGTAATTATGTGGCGTGTAATTATGTAATACTGAGTGGTATGTGGCGTGTATTTATGTTGCATTGAGTAGAGTGCAAGTATGTGGCGTGTAATTATATGGCACTGAGTGGTATTATGTGGAGTGTATTTATGTTGCATTGAGTACAGTGTAATTATGTGGCATGTAATTATGTGGCACTGAGTGGTATTGTAGGGTGTATGTTGTATTCAGTAGAGTGCAATTATGTGGTGTGTAATTATGTGGCACTGAGTGGTATTATTTGGAGTGTATGTTGCATTGAGTGCAGTGTAATTATGTAGCATATAATTATGTGGTACTGAGTGGTATTGTGTGGAGTGTATGTTGCATTCAGTAGAGTAATTATGTGGTGTGTAATTATGTGGCACTGAGTGGTATTATGTGGAGTGTATGTTGCATTGAGTACAGTGTAATTAGGTGGCGTATAATATATGTGGCACTGAGTGGTATTATGGGGAGTGTATGTTGTATTCAGTAGAGTGTAATTATGTGGTGTGTAATTATGTGGCACTGAGTGGTATTATTTGGAGTGTATGTTGCATTGAGTGCAGTGTAATTATGTAGCATATAATTATGTGGCACTGAGTGGTATTGTGTGTAGTGTATGTATCATTCAGTAGAGTACAATTACGTGGCGTGTAATTATGTGGCCGAAAAGGCGGCTTTGTCCTCCACTCGAGAGAGTTGTTTTAACGATTTCCAGACCAGTTTCTTAAAGGCTGAGTGATGGATCTGTGTGTTCCGGAGGTCAGAGGGCCCAGTGGTTTCAAGTTATTCCTGTAGGTAGCTTCTTGCATGTAAACCTCTGCTGGAGTTCTTGCCATAAGAGCTGGTTTAAAGTATTTGGGGTGCCGAATGTGAACCCCAAGTACACTAACAATGGGGAAAGAAGAACACACGAGGCTCCTGCCTTGATATGAGCAATTGAAGGGCCACCAGACACAATCCCCCCCTTAACTCAACAAGCATTGGCATAGCCAATGGGTCTCGCCTTTGGGACCTTATGTGTTTAGCCAGAACTTTTGGCTATGTTGTAGAGCATTGTGGCTGCTGTGCATTATGTTGAAAAGTTATAATAAAAAGTGTTAAGCATTTTTGTTACCTTTATACAAACGAAGACGACATTATATACAACTGAAAACCCTGATTAAAAAAAGATTTTAACATAAAAAATGTCTTCTACTTTTTTTGTACTTGCAATGCTGGCAACTTCTTCCTGCCTGTTCTCATGCTTGTTTGTTATAATTTTGTTATGGGGGAGCGGGACATAAATAACGGGTGAGTGGAGGTTGGAAAACAGTAATTTAATTAGAACACGAGCAGCGGACGGACACTAGGGGAGAATCAACAGATGCCAGATTCCAAGGGCAGACAGACGTGATGCTTAGGTGGTGCGCTGATGCAAAATGGTGGTGGCTAATTAGGTTTGGGGCTCAGGTGGTGACACTATATGGTGTGGATTGGAGGTACGTTGTGGATTGTGGAGTTGTGGAGTTGAAATATGTTGTTTGGTGTGTAATTATGCGGTGTGTATTGGAAATGTGTGGAGTTGAATTGTGTGGCCTGGAACTGTGGTGTTGAGTGAAATTATGCTTAGTGAAATTGTGTCATGGTGTGGAGTGCATTTATGTTGATTGGTGGTATGTGGTATAGAGTTCATTTATGTGGAGTGTATTTATGTTGCATTGAGTAGAGTGTAATTATGTGGTGTGTAATTATGTGGCACTGAGTGGTATTATTTCTTGACCGCGCTACGTAAATGCCCAGGTTGATAAATACCGATGACGGGGTGGAATATCATTTCAAAACAAATAGCAAACAGGTGCGTCAATTATATTCCGATATCCATTCCCATCTGTATGCATTTTACAGTTGCACGAGGTGTTCAGACAGCGCCTGAAAGCAGGAACTCGGTGCTACATAAATCACCTAAATAAAGCCCTTACTGCCCAGCTCAGCCCAAAAAAATACAGGAACTTTAAGCAATGCCTCCAATTCAGGAATTGCAGCCTTTTATGGAATGCCCATGGAGCTGCAAGGCTGGCACTACCACCCAGAAGCAGCCGCGTCCTCCCATCACTCTTCACCGGGCGATGCCCACCGGCTCTGCAGTGCCGCTATTCCAGAAATGCCCATCTCCCAATAGTGACAGGTACAGGCAAATATGACTCAGGTCCCAGCAATAAATTACCATGAAAGTGGATCCTGCAGAGTAGATTGGAAGGATAATGCAACTTGGCAAAATAGTGTTCAGGTCTGTGTTTTGAAGGTGCAGATTGCCTGGTGCACAGTTTAGGGAGAGTAGGCTTACCACTGCATGATGGAGATTGGCAGCCCTCAACAGGCTTCCCTTACCTCTCGCATGGTTGAAGTATTTGGGCACCAGTGTCAGAGAATCTGAGGAAGTCTGCTCTGCTGGGTAGCAAGAAGGTTGCTTGTTGGCCTCTTCCTGCCCCTCTCTAGTGACATGGGGCAGCCAAATAATCTTACATCTATTGTCCCACCTCTACTCCTTCTCCCGCAAATAGCATGCTTCTCAGGCAGTGAGGTTTGGACCAAGTCTTGGTCTTTGTCTCACTCTTAGTGCTTTTACACCAGCCACTCAATAGTTATTACTTCCTTGTGGACTGTGAGGGTGGCACATACGGTGGAAGTAGAGAACCATTCCATCCTTGGCGAAGCTCAACTAACCGCTGAGTCACTTGAGGTAGCAAAGGGAACGTAATGGGTTGTAGCTCCTACCCCTGGTGATCACCAAGAGACATCCTGGATTTATTATACCAATAATCAGGCCCCATTACTCGGTCAACTATCACAGATTCCAACCCAGTAAAGAGACAACTTTGTACATTCCCTCCACTAAACCGCAGATGTCCCAGTAATAATACAAATGAGACATGTATCCCAGTAAGCGAGCCTCCATCAAAGTATTTTATCCCAGTTAAACCGCACCGATTGGACAGTTTTCATCTCTATAACTAGGTCTAATTAGAATCAACAGCAAATGTTTGTCGGGAGGACACCAAACGTTGAGAACCACAATACAAGCTGTATGGTAATAACCAGATAACGTGTAACAGTAAGTTGTGTTTATTTCACTGGGACTGACGTTCAACATTTCAATTTGATATAGTAACACAATTCAGTAATATTGACATGGTCAACAAGAACACACATGTACATCCAGAACTTTCGATTACATACATTTATTTAAAAAGTTTTATATAGCGCTGGCTCCACCCGGGGGTATCAGAGCGCTCTACATTGGAATTACAATATTACATGGAATACAAAACGGTGGTGTCCAAAAAGAAGCATTCAGACAAGATAGACTTTGAGGACCACATTGAGTAATATAGAATGACTTAATGAAAAATGCAAGGAAGTAGCAATTTACAAAAACAACACGTGAATAGAGTAATTACAAATTATTACACAATATAAAGGAGGAAGATTCATTTTTTTGGGTATAAGGAAGGGTTTTGCAAGTGAGAGAAACGGGGGGAGGGGAAGTGTTCGTGACCGTGAAGTAACGTAGTTAGTTTCCAATGATTGTTCTAGCCAAGGAAACAAACACGTACTACAGCCGATATGGGTTTTGTGACAAAGGACTTTTTCAAAGCAAGTAATACTGAAAAACTGTACAGTACTGTCCAAGTCTCACTGGAAAATAGTCAGAATAGTAACAGAGAGCACCAAACTGCATGTAGATTATTCGTAGATTCGATAAGTGTCCAGTCGCATGTGCATACGGTGAAGGCAATATTGTAGATTAAGCTAGCGCGGGACATCAATATGGCAGCCGTCCTCTGGTGCGGCCGATCCAATGGAGAGCCTCGGCATCTGTGGCAAGGAAGCCGGCTTGGTAGGGCCTTCCCATCCCTTCGGAGGCACTCTTTTGGTAGTGGAGTATTGCCTGGTGTAGCACCCTTTCCTATAATTGTTCTTCATTGTAATCACATTGCTGTAAATGAGGCCATCCCAGTTTGAGATGTGGGGTTGGCATTTTATACTGCTACTAATTAGCATCAAGCTCATGGCAACTGTTGAACACAAAACTATGTTTTGCATTAATTTTCAAACTCCGACAAAGCCGAAATGTGTATTTATATGTATTTGCGTTTAAACAGAAGCTCGGATGGATGGGGTCATTCGGGACCAAAGATGGCTACTGGCCCTTCGAGCTCAGGCTCAGCCTGTTCCTCGTGCTGGATGTGCTGCAGCTCATTGGGAAATGTTCTGGAACGAGGAAGTGCCTTGACAGAGCCCTAAGTGGAATGGGAGCAATGGCGGTGGGCCCCTGTGGCCCTTCCGGCCCAGTACAGGGACACGCATAATGTGCAAGCACGCAGTGCCAGGACTCATCTGTTGCTGCCCAGAGTGACGCTAGTCCGGGGAAGCACCAGGGACAGGGTGATCCTTTGGTCATAGTGTCGTGGGCCTTTGACATACCGCAGAGCAGGGCTTAGCTGAGGAGGAGCGGGTGAGCACGGGATGCCTCAGGGAAGGAAGTAAAACCGCTGAAGGTGGTGCAGGGCGTGCATGGCATCACGCCGGGGGCCCGGCCCTGCCGACAGCGCTTGAGGATCGTCCTTGTACATTTATTACCCCGCTAGTAAAGCCATGAGGCGCGAGACGGGCAGAGGCCTGGGATGGGCTAGCCTAGCACACTGAGGGCTACTTGCCGATCCTCAGGCCTTGCGATGGCTGTAAAGAAGGGAAGAGAAGATTTATTTACCTCTAGAGGTACAACTTCCAGAAAGGACAGGAAGAGAATGAGAACCCGCAGGGCACTCCCGATGACAGGGAGGAGGAGACCCTTCCACGTTTAAATTTAAAACCACCTTTGCACACGGAGAGAAACTCGCAGATGCGGCATCAACTGATGAAGCTTTTGTCTGTCTGTGTCTGCTTTCTCTTTCACTGTATGCTCCGAGGAGCTACAGTGCTGCTTTATTAAATGCAACTTCTATTTGAAATGGGGTGCACTTTGCTTCCATGTTTATCCTGAGACTTGTACCAGCCTTCCTATATGTAGGTCGAAATGCGCATGTGTGAGAAAGTGCCAGCTTTCTTGCATGGTATGCCCCCACTTTTTGCTGAATTGCTGATGTACTTTGACTGAGTGTGCCCTGGGCTCCTGCCAATCAGGTGCCCAGGGCCTGTGTTCCTTCCCTAAAACTGCATTGAAGCCTAAACCCACTTGGCATCTCTGGCCACATGTCAGCCCCTGGTAAATGGTACCATAGGTACCTAGGGCACTGTGACCAGAGAAGGCCTCTAAGGGCTGCAGCACTTATTGTGCCACCCTTAGAGGCCCTGTACCCTGACACACACACACACTGCCTTTGCAGGCTGAGTGTCTTGGTGCAGAACTAAACAGTCGACGTGGCACACATCCCTGGGTGCCATGCCCACAAACACACTGCCCTGGCATACCTCAGTCACCCCTCTAGCTGGGTGCACTATGCCAGTGGTGAGGGTACAGGTGCATGAGCCCTGTACCCCTACAGTACCCAGGTCCATTCCTGGGCACTGAAAGTGCAGTGCTGCCATTATATGTATATGGTGCTGGGAGGTCGTCATCACGAACTCCACAGCACCATGATGGCTACACTGAAGACTGAGAAGTTTGGTATCAAACTTCTCAGCACATTAAACCCACACTGATGCCAGTGTGGGATTTAATGTAAGATGCACGACAGAGGGCAACTTAGAGTTGCCCCCTGAAACTAACCCACAATCCACGTCCTGCCTGAGAGGCTGCCTAGGCTGTCACCCAGCAGACATGTTGCTGGACCCCTGGGTAGAGAGCCATCCGCTCTCCTGGGCCTGCAACAATGCACGTCCTGGGCGAGGTGCTAGGTCTCCTCCCCAGGATGGGCAGGGGAAGCTTCAAAGGCATGCCGCCTTTGTGAGCCTCCCCAGACCACTTGCTGTACTCAGCAACTGGTCCCCACCGGTTCCAGCCCCCACTCTGGCGGGAAGACTGGCGGGAATCCCCAAGTGAGGAAAGGGGGTGTGCCAGACTCTGCCAACCCTACCCCTCAGGTGGGGGAGGCGAGGTGAAGCACATCTCCGGGCTCTCGCCATCTTGAAGATGGGGAGCCCTGCCCAATCAGGACTAGGCTCCTGCCCCCCTCCCACTGGAGAGTGGCAGGATAGGGGGTGTACCCACCCCAGGGAAGGGACCCATTGGTCCCTGCCCTTTACCTACCTGGAACGCCCCTAAATTTACTATTTAGGGGCACCCTGAACTTTCCTTCCTCAGATCCCGAATCCGAAACAAGCAAGAAGAACAAGAAGAAAGAAGACCTGCCGTGCAGCTGCTCACAAGAGGAAGACACCAACTGACTTGGCCCCAGCCCTACAGGCCTGTCGACCCTCGAACCTGCTCCTGCTAAACCCCGGCGTCTCCAGTGGTCAGCAACCTCGAAAACCCCAGAGGACCCGACTACCTTGTGACTCTAAAAGACTGGGACTCCCACGAGCAGTGGTTCTGCTCAAAGCAAGTTACAAACCCCTGGTGCCAGCCAGGAACCGCGACTCCTGCACACTCTGCACCCGCCGAGCCCGGCCTGTGCCTGAGTGGACAAAGACCACGAGGACGTCCCCCCGGCGACTGTGACCAAGAATCCAGCACCCAAGGACCCTCCTCGACGCTCCTGGCGTCTCAGAACCAGGGACCCCTCCAACCGCGACCAGCAGAGGGTAAGATTTCCCAACGCGAAAAGACACCCCTGCACCCGGCACCCCCCTGTGCCCAACTCCGGGGTGCCTACCTAACCTACAGCTTTCCAACTTACCTCTCGAAGTTGTGGTCGCACCTGAAGAATCTCCGTCCCAGAGCTTGCAGCCTTTGTTCATCTGGTAACTTCTCCATTGAAATCCATTGAGCGCCCGACGGCTCAAAAGCACCCTGCACCCAGCCGCCCGAGTGCCCCTGGGAGTGCAACACCTATCCTATTCTACTTGCCCTGTGTAAGTGACCAGGAGCCCAGCTCCCACAGTCACGTGGCCTGCCTGCTAGCAGCCACCAACCAAGGGCCCCCTGCCAGCCATAGGCTAACATTGGGCCTAACTCACTCTGCACCCGGCTGCCCCTGTGCCGCTGAGGGTGTACCAACTGTACCTACCTGACCCTGGGAGACCCCCCCCCGAGTCTATGCCCAGAACCTTAATTCTGCCAGTCGAGTACTTACCTGAAAGCCGATAACCTACATTTTCTCCATAGGGTAACATTGACTGGTTTACACTGAAATTTCTTCTAAGTGTCAAGTTTTGAAACTTTAAAATATTCACTAAAAATCGCCCGATCAACAAAAACAAAATTACTCACCTGTTATCAGGAGAGATCCCAGTGCTGGATCTTGGTGCCCAGCACTGACCCTGAAAAGTAATTACAACTGTACTTACCGATAACTTGATTTTCCTCCATAGGATAACATTGCCTGGTTTTTGCCAGAAATTCTTGTCGATTTTTGAAACATACAAATATTCCTTAAAAAATAGCCTGTGTAACAAAAACGATTTCTTTCAACTGTTTACAGGAAATGCACCAGGGCTGAATCCAGGATCCAACCCCGAATAAGAAAATCATACGCAAAGTAACTGAAACTGCCTTTACTTAAAAACTCCCATTGAGCTCAATGTTAGAATTGTGTTGGAATTGTGTTGCCTATTGCAACAACTGTAATTATTGCATTTAAAAGTCTATTGCTTATTGAAAGTATACAACTACAGCATTTGATTCTGAGAAAGTATTTTGATACCTATTGTTGGTTCTAAAATAAAACTATATATTTTTATATACAAAACAATTGGCCTAGAGTTCAGTTCTTGAGTGTGTGAGACCATTTGCTGACTGAGTGTGTACAACAAATGCTTTACACTGTCCTCTGATACTGCCTTACTGCTCGACCAAGCTACCACTTTAGAGAGTAAGGTTATATCTAACTTTAGCCTCTGCCAAACCTCTGGGGACTGTGGACTGTGCACACTGAACCTTACTTTGGTTCAGTATATACAGAGCCACTTTCTTACAGCGTTTCACCTAATAAAGACAGTTAACCGAAATATAAACCGGAAGCCTTTGTAAAGTGCAGCATTCGGTGCCGCGCTGCTCCCAGAAGCACATAGCACAGCTGCCAGCACTCGAGTTTGTCTTAAAAGGCACGTTTTTATCTCTATTTTCAAGTACTTTAACAAGGCCAGTCCTCATAATTAATCAACAAACACAACTTATCCGTCAAATGGGAGGTGAAGCATGCACACTTGAGCTGCTTCTATCTGAAAAGATAAAAACTTCGACAGTTTAAATCAGCCTCAGAGAAGCCCGTTTACTCATCAGCTCAGGGCAAGAGGAAAACGAAACCGGGCCAGTAGCGTTGGAACCTCTGAACACCATCGTCGAGAGCGAGTGGTGCGCGCGCGTGCTACAAGGGAAAACCAGCGCGACCAGCGCTGACCGCCATCTGTTTCCAATTGCGATAATTGGAAACAGATGGCGCTCCCTCCAGAGCACCCTAGGCCACAGTAGACAGAAGGCGGGACATGCACCCGCCTTGGGCCAATTGCGTGCGGTCTTTCTAAGAAAGACGCATGCAAAGGCCAATAGCGGGTGAAAATAAAAAAGCACGAGCGTGTGTTTAGAGTTGAAAAGCCCTTACTTAAAGTCTTGTAGCGCATGCGCGCTGGCTCAGGCGAGACCTAAAAAGGGTAAGGCCCTAGAACAACGAGACAGACATCAAACGAAGTAGTAGTTCTAACATGGAGAACATTTATTCTTGGTCCTTCTCTTCCAGTTCCCCTCATTTTTTTATTATGATTATATTTATGTTGAAACCGAAAGGGTGACCACCACTTGGCGAAAGAACCACGTAACAAAACATACCCAAGGGCATAAATGGACATATGAAAAATTAGACACTTGTTTAGCAGTACACCTATTAAGGTAATGCATGACGCAGTCTGAAATATATGGCACTTCTCAAGGCACATAGATAGTACCAATCATAGAAGATGACAAGGGGGAGGGGGTGAACCCACCAAGAACAGAATAGGCCAGAGCACAAGACAACATTGCCTGCTAGAAGAATCTCCACAGGCACTTACTTCTCAAAGAAGAGCCATGAGCCACCCTGCGAGTCAACAGCACTTCGATCTCTTTTACGACAACGCTTACCATGAGAGGTAGTCGGAGATTGGGACCGCTGCCGTTGACCACTGGGAGAAGAGCGGCGCTCACAGGAACAACCCATGGATCGGGAGGATGACTGACGCCATCATATGTTTCATGTGCCGCTCCTGCAGGGCCTTCGGCTTTAACCGCTGGCAGGCATCACACTCGTCGGCGCCGTGGTGCTCGCCCAAGTACCACATACAGTTAGAATGTGGATCCGTACCAGACATTTGGTGAGCACAGGACCCTCAAGACTTAAACCCAGTGGGCATAAGGAATTTAGCACACTGTCTCAGACGAGAAAGCTCGTCACAGCAGGCCGAAAAACGGCTAGAGATACGCTACTTCAGATCCGCATGCAGCACGGAAAAAGAAGAAACTGACGTTGGTGTGCCGGAGGGGACTTATATAGCTCCGCTGACGTCATATTCAGAGACAACGCCGTACGGAGCCATGCAGCGCTGCCCCCCAGCGCGTAGAGGCACTGCTAAGAAATTTTTGGGGATCCAGTCTGATGCCTAGGGAGAAATCACGAGTTAAGGAATCTGCAGCTGGATGTCTCTATCAGATGGAAACCAAATACCCTGGAGTAGCTCTCTGAAGTGCAGCCCTGAACAGTATATAATTCATAATTCAAAGCCCATCTTGTTATGAAGGTGGTATTGCTACACATCTCTGTAACCTTAAGAGTGGCCGCCAACCAAACCAGTGTCAGATCACACGCTTACACACTACGACATTATACTGTACCTACAACAGGACCATGTCTCCACTCTTAATTTAGCAAACTCACAAGGCGAGCGGTAATTTGTGCATGAAAGTCTGTACGTTTGTTTGAATGTTTCTCTGTGCACATTCAAATTATTATGTATGTGTTGCATCCCTCCTTAAGAAAGACATGGTCTGACCTGGAAGCCATTCCTTTCCATACTAAGTCAAGCTTTGCTTAATTATAGCCATCTACAATTGTGTCAACCTAGTAATGTCCAAGAGGTACTTAGAATTATGGAAAGCATCCCTGCCGTGTACTGGGCAAGAGGGGCAGAATCTGTCAATGTGGTGCTTTTGTAGAAGGGAAATCACATGCGGACATTTGGGAACCATTTATGAAAAAAGATTTGAGACCAAAAAAAAATGTTTTCCCCCCTTCAGAAAAAGATTTTCTTTGATTGAGAGAACTCAATATGGAAAGTGCATGTTAAATAGAAAAAAGTGCATTTTAAAAAACTGATGTTTAAAAACAAATGGATTAAAATCCAAAACATATTTTAAGCTGCTCTTAGAGAGATAGTACAATGGGAGTTGAGATTTGCAACTGTTAGCAATTCCTTTGTACCTGTGGGCATTTCTGTGTTGCAATTATTGCTTGTCATGTGGAGGCATTTTAAACTGATGAAACGCACTCTGCTGTTAGTAACTATCTCCTGCATTGAGGGGACTGGTGTTCTACGACAATGAGAGAGTTTTGTAAAATAGTGGGTCTTTATGCAGCAAGGCTGATTAGGCTTCACTATGTAATGATCTCCCAATACCCCAAACGGGTCCTTCGGATTCACACTAAGAATTCTCTCACTCAGTCCTGGTAGTGTGGCACAGAGCAGTCCGGCTTTACTACAGTAACATGTGTTAAGCATTCCGGAGTAACAACCTGGACGATAAATAATTGACAAGACTCAGAAGATATCGGACACCAATTTATAAAAATAAAGCCTATTTTTATATACATTTAGAAACCAAAACCAACACAATTGGATGAATATAACAGTTACGGATTTTAAAAGTAAAAGTAAATCAATGAATTTCACTCCTGCACAACTTTAACGTTGTGGTCAATGGGGAAATGAACTAGTGACAATCGGTCACTTGCAAGTTAAGTTCAGCGGAATCCACAGAGGCTGAAGGTGCCGCTGGTCCCAGGACTAGACTCGGACAGTCAGTTGATTATTACCTGGCTCCTAGGGCCTGGGTGCAGAGGTGTCCTGGATGTCCTTGGTGCTGAAGCAGGAGCTGCAGGATGCTGTTTTTACCGCTTAGATGGTGCTGGTGAGGAAAGGGGGTGCAAAATCACAACAGGGGGACGTCAGGTTGAAAAAGCTGCAGGGTTCCCTCGGGGCACAGCGTCAAGCAAAGGTAGTGGTAGCCGGACAGGCCACCAACAAGTCTTGGCAGCAGCAGCAAGCTTAGTCTACGGTCACTTCAAGGTTCTGTAGTCTAGGGGAAAACTGTAGCAGCCTGAAACTTGCTGGAGGTCAGGACTATGTTTCCCACTAGATTATGTACTTCTGGGCAATTCCCTCAGGGGGCCAGATGGCCAGTGATTCTTTACATCCAGGTGCGGGTCTTGCCTGCAGGAGGCTAGTACCTCTAGTCCAAGGGAGTTCTGGAGTTGCCTTTGAGTTGCAAAGAGGTTCCTCTTTCCTTTGGAACCGGTCTCTAGTCCAGGACGAGTCGAAGTCATGCAGTTGCAGGGTGTCGCCTTTTTTTGTGCCAGTCCTGAAGTCGCAGTCTCTCGTCTTTGTCCCGATTGACTTGCAGCCATATTCTGAGGTCCTGGTGCCAGGGGAGCACCTTAAATCCTAGATTTAGAGGATTAGGAACTAGTAGCCAACGGGCTACTATACCCAGCAACGTATCTGCCCCGGAGATTACCATTTCCTGAGGAGTGTGGCACCTTTTCTACCCAAAAGCCTCTATTCTGCCACTTTTATAAATGGCAGAACCCTTCTTTGGCTATACAGGTGACGTAGCACACCCTAGGGGTGTGACTAGCCTTCTGGGGTGTATGCCTAATGACTATCTAATTTTCCCGTCTGCCCAGGTTGCAAATGTGCCTGGGGCTGGGCGTTGGCGTTTTGCCCCTCTGGGAGGCAGCCTGGTTACATATCAGAGAGTGTGGGAGCTTTGAAGTCTACCGCCTTGATGTGCCACTTCACTACCCATCCTGTCAGGTAGGGAGGTGACACTTCTCCGACCAGGCAGGCCTTTGTTTCTGACTGCTGGGAGTTTTCACACCTCCTGGCAGGGGGTCAGATTCCTGTCTTGGAGGCAGCAGCTTATCCGCCAGAACACAGGAAATGCTGTGTCAAACAGGTGGTCAACCTCTAAGGAAGTCACCTGGGTTAATGCCACATTAAATCCATCCTTGGGGAAGGGTTGTGTCTGATGAAACAAGTTGTTTGATACCAAAAATGACACTTTTCAGTGGGGTCATAATGGATCTGGTGACCTGGGGTTGCATGGGTGCCAGCCCATGTTATTCTATGGCCCCCTAAACACTTATAGTAGCCCCTAATGGAAGGAGGCTGCTATAGGGACACAAAAGTTTGCACTTAGGTGTCCACACCTTTAATATAATGCACTCTGCCTCCTGGGCTCGGGAGGCCTACCTTAGGGGTGACTGGCATATTAAAAATAGTGCTGTGACTTTGCTACTCTTGATGAGAGCAAAATAGAGTTTGAGCAGTTTGCACTGCTCCTGCAGTCAATGTCCTCCATTTACTTGGGTCACTCGGGGTGGCACAATCAGGGATGCAGGCCCTGGTGAGCACTTTAACTCCCATGCCCTGGGAATCACTAGTAGTTGCAGGGGGGTAAAGTCCTTGCCAGCTGGGGTTACCAATTCCCATGCATCATATTTTAGGGCGAGTGCACTGAAACTGGGGCCTGGTTAGCAGGCTCTAGTGCACTTTCAGAGTCAAAACCATCGGCAGTGGAGAAAAAAGTGTGGGGGTGACTATACAAAAAGGGCACTCTCCTACAAGTTTTAAAAGATGCAGTCAAAATATTACAAACAGAATATCGGCTACCAAAATTTCATGAAAGAATTTATAGAAAAGTTTAATTTTATTTACGTTAACTGAACGCCTATTTACCTTGATGATTTGTGCATCTTCCAGGTATGCATATGTGGAGTTAATAGTAACGGTATACTTACCATTTTATAGTATTTTCATGATATTTTATTAGTCAATATTTTGCAAGTCAAAATTGTGACATACATCTGGGTGGTGGCTATTAGTAATCCTACAAGGTGTGATCACTATTGTGATTGTGTTTTATATGAACACTGCTGCAACAATGGTCCAAGCCATTACTTACTATAGACTACTGTACTAAAGCATAGAAATTAGGCAAAAGTGCAATACATGCTCACATTGTATCGGTAATCAGTAGCTATAGTTACCTGCTCACAGTTGACTTCTAGAATCTTTGAGCTAGAATCACAATTTACAACTCTTGCCGTGAACCATTGTGTTGAAGGGTCCAAACTGTAGACTCGAATTTTCGAGCCAATTAGGCTTCTGGTGCCTTAAACAAATAAAACAAAAAGTCATTTTGGGGAACCTTACCTTTGAAAGTAGAAAATAAATAGAGCCCTCAATTAAGTTAATTACTGATAACCATAGTGTTATGTGCAATAAATGTCAACTGGGCATTCACCCATTATTAAAAAGAATACCTTCAATAATACCCTCTCTTCTAAAAATTGCCGCTGATGAATAACTCTGAAACAGTAATGAAGATTCACTGGCCTCCTGAACCAGCAGCAGTGCTGCTAAAGTCTTAAGACCTTGACCTCGGTCACAGGCCTGCACTCTCCCCGACAGCTCCTGCGATCAGTCACCGCCGCTGAGCCCCCTGCCCTGGGTGTTCGAGGCTGCTGCCTGCTGAGTATTGTTTCATTTGTGTTCTAAATTGCGTTTTTGCCTGCATTTCTTGGTCTTTTCTTTTGGATTGTCTGATAATTATTCCCTCAGTTTATCTCATTTCTGTGCTGCCGTGCTGTTCTTGACCCCTTGCGCCGTCCCAATCTCCCGCCACTGTGGACCCGGCCCCTCCCCTCTACCCGCGCCTGTCTCCCGCCTCCCAGCTGAGCGTCCCTCCCCTATTTAATGCAGACCGCTGCGCGATCGTGCAGCGGGCGCGCCGAAGGCAAGCCCGTCTGCGCCCGTCCGCGACCCGAACAGCGCCAGGAACCCTGGCTCTCCCAGGCCCCACCGCTACGACTCTACCATCCTCAACGCACTCAATCCCGGAAGGCACACCGACTGCGTGACATCCTCGCCCAACACCACCCATGGAGAGTTCTCGTGCAGAGCCTGCCGCAGATCCTTCACCATTGACAATACCCCCACTACCACCGAAGGCCCGCCCAGGAGGACGACTCGCCATCGCTCACAAGACCGCCCTCCGCCTCTCCACATCCAGCACGAGTGACCCCCACTCCAACACAGTACATCTCAACTTCCAGATCCAGACCAGCACCAGGACCACGCTACGCGGCACCCTCATCTACAGACCGCCGGGACCCCGCACCCAGTCCGCAACCACCATCGCCGAGCTCGCCGCACCCCACGCAATCACCTCCACGGACTACATTCTACTCGGGGACCTGAATTTCCACCTCGACAACCGCAACGACCCAGACTCCATCACGCTCCTCGACAACCTTGGACTGAAGCAGCTGGTCAACACGCCCACGCACAGGGCTGGACACACCCTCGACCCCATCTTCGCGGGACGAACAAACATCAGTTTCAGCCACACCACCCAGCCTCTATGGACGGACCACCACTGCGTCCATTTCACCTTCGAAACCACCACCGCACTTAAGCCCGCCCCGCGACTGCCACGAAGAAACTGGAGCAAGGTCACAGAGGAACTCCTCATCACCACCCTCCTCCTCCTTGGCCCCTCCCCAGCGCCACGACCGACACAAACTCTGCAGCGTCAGAATTTCACCGCTGGATCTCCCGCTGCGCCGACAAACTCGCACCCCTCCGACACCCCGACAGACAACGCCCGCTGAAGGCCGCCTGGTTCACCACAGAACTACAGGAAGCCAGACGCTCCTGCAGACGCCTAGAGAAGACCTGGCGAAACCAGAAAACCACGGAAGCACAGAACATCCACAGGAGTGCCCTGAAGGAATACCACCAGCGCATAAGGGACACCAAACGGACCTTCATATGAGACAAAGTCCAGACCCATGCGACTGACGCCAAGGAGCTGTTCACCGTCATACAGCAGTTCACAAAACCCCCCCAGCGAAGCCACGGACGTCACACCTTCCCAGCAACTCTGCGACAAGCTCAGCTCTTACTTCCATCTGAAGGTCAAGGCCCTCTACGACAATTTCAGCGAACCTACGCAGGACATCACAACCCCACCCAACGCTGCCGATAAGCCAACCATCATGACCTGGAACCCCGCTACCGTCGAACACATCACCGCTACCATGCAGAAAACCCACTCAGGAGCCCCAACGGACCCCTGCCCACCGCACATATTCCACAGAGCCGCCGCCGCCATCGCACCCGAACTAGGACTGACCATCAACGCCTCCTTCATGTCCGGCATCTTCCCAGACGACTGGAAGCGGGCGGAGGTAAAACCCCTCCTCAAGAAACCCACGGCCGACCCAACAGACCTGAAAAACTACCGGCCCATCTCTCTCCTCCCTTTCGCGGCCAAAGTCGCCGAGCGACTCGTGAACGCCCAGCTGACCACCTTCATCGAAGAGAACTCCATCCTAGACGCCTCCCAGTCTGGATTCCGCAGCAACCACAGCACCGAGAGCGCTCGCCTCGCCGCCACTGACGACATACGTATGCTACTCGACCAGGGACACACTGCGGCCCTCATCCTTCTAGACCTCTCCGCAGCCTTCAACACCGTTTCCCATCGCACTCTTGCAGCCAGACTTCACGACGCAGGGATACAAGGAGCCAACCTGGACTGGATTCGATCCTTTCTCTCCGGCAGAACCCAGAGGATCAGACCCCCCCCCCCACACCCGCCCTTCCTCTCCGAACCCACAGAGATCTACTGCGGAGTACCCAAAGGATCATCACTCAGCCCCACGCTTTTCAACATCTACATGGCCCCCCTCGCTGCCATCGTCAGACAGCATGGGCTCAGCATCGTATCCTACGCCGACGACACCCAGCTCATCCTCTCACTCACGAAGAACCCCGAAGACACCAGACTGCTTCCAGGAAGGAATGAAGAACGTGGCAGCCTGGATGAAGGACAGCTGCTTGAAGCTCAACTCGGAGAAGACCGAGGTACTCATCCTCGGACCCTGCAACTCCGCCTGGGACAACACCTGGTGGCCCCCCGCCCTCGGGAATCCACCCACTCCTACTGACCACGCACGAAACTTCGGCATCATCCTCGACTCTTCCCTCTCCATGAACCGCCAAATCAACGCCGTCGCCTCCGCTAGCTTCAACTGCCTGCGCATCCTCCGCAAGACCTTCAAATGGATCCCACCCGACTGCAGAAAGACCGTCACCCACGCGCTCATAACCAGCAGACTGGACTACGGCAACACCCTATACGCCGGAATCAACAGAACTCTACTACACAGACTCCAAACCATCCAGAACGCCGCTGCCAGACTCGTCCTGGGGACTCCGTGTCACGAACACATGACCCAACACCTACGAGAACTCCACTGGCTCCCCGTCGAGAAGAGGGTCACCTTCAAACTCCTCATCCACGCCTACAAATCCCTCAACATCGGACCCAAATACCTCAACGAGAGGGTATCCTTCCACGTACCCAAGAAGAACCTCCGCTCCACCGCCCTCGCAGAGGTCCCCCGCATCCGCAGAAACAGATCAGGCGGGAGAGCCTTCTCCTACATCGCAGCCAAGACCTGGAACGAGCTCCCCGTGAACATCAGACTCTCCCCAACCCTGCACACTTTCAGGAAGGACCTCAAGACGTGGCTTTGACTGATCCGGAGCTGCCCCCCCGCGCCTTGAGACCCTCACGGGTGAGTAGTGCGCTATATAAACCCCTGATTGATTGATTGTGTTGCTCCCCTCTGCTAAAGGAGGAACTTTCACCCTTTCCCCTGCCTGCCAATCCCCATCTGAGCTTAACCCGAACACAGCTGTCTATGGGACATCATCTCCCCCATTCTTGTGACTGATTCTAATTAGCAAGCGGCACGGTTCCCATTTATGCAGCTACAGGTTCAAACATTCATATTCTCCATCTTGCCATATGTAGGAAGGTGGAATCTGACTGCATGGTTGCCCCCACTTTTTTCCTGGTGTTTTGCTGGTTTTCGACTTAGTTTGGCTGGGATCCTGCTATTCAGGACCCCAGCCTATCTGCGTTCCCCTTAAATTGATTGCATGTACTTTAGGTACACTCCAGATTGGATTCTGGGGTACCCTTATAAGTCCCTAGTATATGGTATACTATGTACCCAGGGCATGGGTACCCCAGAGGCCTCCCAGGGGCTGCAGCATGTATTATGCCACCCCTGAGAGGCCCTCCAAAATGACAACAGGTCTGCTACAGCAGCCTGTGTAAGGTGGTGTATCCACCCCTTACTGAGATATAGGTTCCCTATAGCTCTCCATCTCACTGCACATGTAAACCTATCAGTCACCCCTATGGCAGGCCTTAACAATCCTGAAGGCAGGGTGCTGGGTTTCATGTGAGAGGGTGCCCATGCATGAGCAGGGCCCCTCTGCAGCTTTCAGAATCTTCATTCCGGGGTTGTTTGTGATGCAGCCAACCATATACTCTTAAGTGCATTATAACCTCCCGGTAAATGCTAACTTGAGAATGGCTGCATGGAAACATGTCGCGTTTGGTGTCAAACACCTTGGAAACATACCTCCACCCCAGTAACTGGGGTGGGAGGTATGATTCCACCCTACTAGAGGGAGAAACATGGCACCACCGGTACACCCGGTACCAGCTTAACAGAACCCTGGCATCACAAAATGGATGCTGCAGCCACAGACACGAGTCTGCCCTCCTGCTGCTGGACGAAACTCCGGCAGGGGAGGCCTGGACAATAGGTTTCCTGTCACAGGGAGGTGTGACCACCTCCCAGGCAGGCTTTAGTGTATTGGGGCTGGGTGGGTGCACTCCAAGAGTGCTTTGAAGTCTGCACTGGGGGCACATTTGGTGTCCCTGTGCATAGTCCACAAACCGGTTGCAGGGGCACTCAGCCCCTGCTCTGGCGCGAAACTGGACAAAGGAAATGGGTGTAGCCACCCCTCTTTCCTGACCCTCCCATAGGTGAGTCCCCAGAGTTTGTCCCACCCCTTCCTTGGGTATAAAGTAGGAACCCCCGACTACAGGACTTTAGATTACACCTGGACTAAACTCTGCTACAGAAACCAAGTACTTCGACGATCGACACTACGCTGGATGACTGAAGAATCTCCCTTTGAGTAAAGGAGTTACTCCCCTGCAAGGCAGGCACCTTTAACGCAACTGACCGGTTGGCATCTCCAAAGCTCATGCGGACTCCTCAGAATATTGCCACACAGGAGGTGGGTTTTCCGAGGTCTCTGAGGTCGATCTGTGCCCACAGTAAGTCTGAGGCCCGTATCCCTCGTGGAGACGGTGCAACCCAAACCCCTGGACACCGCGACCATTTGCAGAAGCATCAGCTTTCCGGCGACCCCTGAGGCTGAGCTTTGGGTTACTTGTAGCCCTGACCCCGAGCAGTAATTGCACCGAAGATTGCAGGCCTACACTCAACGAGTGTTCCGTGGGCCGCCATTTTGTGATTCCTCTCGAGGTCCCTTCGCGATCCCTGGGCCGTTGACCTGTGGGTCCCCAAGAAGGCAACCCTAACTTTTATTGGGCTTCCCTGGTTGCTCCAGACGTGCCCTGACTATCGCTTGGGGAGTCCCCAGGACCTTGCTGGTCCGCACAGAAGCATCTTTTCTCTTCCTGCGTGGGTTGCTGTTGCCAAGGCTTGTTGTGGTCAATCCGATCACCGACACCCAAGCACTCGACATCCTTCGTGGGACAGCTCGAATCCGGCTCCTGGTCGTCGTCGACGTCTCCGGGACCCCGTGGCTGCAGAGTCCAGCTTCACCTCTTCGCACCTGAAGCACCCGACATCGGTGGGCATTCGATTGCTCCGCTCCTGGTCTCTGGCTAGTGACCCAGACTCTGTCCCCTCTGCTTTCAGGTTCTTCACATCTTTGATCCAGGCTTGGATCACACCGGACACTTTTCTCCTTCACGGCAGCAGCACTTTGCATCAGATCGCCATTGAAAACGACGACGATTCCCAACACCTTTTGACACCTATGCACCCGGCTTCCCTGGGTGAGGTAACTCGAGTACTCCGGTGCTCCCGTGGGTGTTGGCCCTAGAACCACTTAAGTCTAAAGGGGTTTGCTCAAAGTCCTCTCCCAAGTGTCCTTTATCTTTAAAATTCCAACCGCGGAGGGGCGTGGCCAAGATGGCGGCTGAGTAGGACACGTCTACTCGCCGCTCCGTCCTGCCATCCGGGCCTAGCTAACAGCCTTGAGCAGAGAGACCCGGTTCGCACCCACGGACCTCTCTAGGGTCCGGACATCGCCCCGGCACAGTTTGATCACTGCTGGAGGCGGCAGAGACAGCAGAACCAGGAGCCTGCCAGCACCACCGCGATCGAGGCCGTGGGCTGCATAGCGCGGCGGGCGGGGTCCGCCTCCCGAGTGCCTGGGACGATGAGTGCACAACACGGCTTGAGCCCGGCGACGCTGTGTCCGGCGGAGCAGCCTACCTGATTCAGGGAGGCGACAACGCTCCGGCCATTTGAAAGGCGAAATAGCGGCAGCGGTCCCAGACGCGGTGATCCGGCGGTGAGCTGACGTTGGAAGACCCCGGTCTGCTGCCACTACTGCGGCGGCTGCCTGCGCCATCTCTAGCACTGGCTCTGGACCCTCCACTGGGGGTCGGTCGGGCCCTGCGCGGCCGCGGTTGGAGGCGACGGAGGCCGGAGCTGGAGCCCTTGTGGGGTGCGGCCTAGCTGTTTGAGCGGACCTTGCCCAGAAGTGAGTGAAACCCGGCTGGTTTCGGGTGAGCGACTGGAAGAGCCACACGGCGCGGTATCGTCCTGGGAGCTCGGATTGGGGGAGCCCTGCAGCCGACAAGTGGTGAGTGTGGGCCTAGTGGCGACAGCGACGTGTGGCCCGTGCGACCCCCCCCCCCCATAGCCTGGAGGCCTCACACCACCACTGACCCAGGAGGCAGGCCGTAACTAGTGGGCGCATCTGAGGCCTCGTAACCACGAACTTGATACTCACTCACTGCCCTTGGGATACTAGCACAGAGGTGGGCCTTCTCCACCCACCGGACATTGGCAGTGAGCGCCAAGTGAGAGGCGCCCCCACTGTGCGCTGCACGACGCTATCCCCAGGGAGTACATCTTGGAGCCCGCGCCTCCTCGCAACGCGGCTCAGGTGCGGGTGGGACCACTTTGCAGGCCGGGCCTTGAGGCCTACTACGCTGACCTGATCGACGCGCACTGTCCCTGCACGCGACCCTTTAACTACAGGCCGGGAGTGGAGGCTCTTACAAATGGCCGCTGCCAGGGCCCGCAAGGACAGATCTGTTAAGGACTTGTTACTTAAGGCAGGGGCTGGTGGAACAGAGATGATGCCGCGTACAGGAGGGGCTGCCGAGCGGAGGGGATCAGAGCAACACGACGGTCCCGTCACTCGTAGCGTCCTGGAATCTCTCTTCGCGGACCTCACCAGAGAGTTCCACACCATGAAGAAGGATCTTACTGCTGAGATCCGCGAGATGCGCAAAGACATTGATTCAGTTGGGGAGCGAGTGGACGACCTAGAGAACCAGACAGCGGCCAGAGATGAAGAGGTGTCCCAGCTCCAACAGGAGGTGCTCAGGCTGCGAGATCAGCATCTAGATCTTCAATCTCACGCGGAGGATCTGGAGAACCGCTCTCGTCGCAATAATATATGGATTCGGGCGGTACCTCAGGGGGCAGAAGAGCAGGACATTGAAGCCTTTGTCATGGATCTGTTTCGTCACATCCTGGGAGATCCCCCAGACCAGGAGATCCGACTTGACCGGACGCACCGGGTGGACCTCAAAAGCACCAACGGCCCCTCCACCTGATATCCTGACATGCGTCCACGACTTCAAGCTCAAGGAGCGCATTCTACGCGAAGCACGGTCCAACCACCCCATTGAATTTCGCTCCAGTAGGCCTCTTCTCTTCCAAGACTTGGCTGCTTCCACTCTACAGAAGCGACGCGATTTTCGCCCCGTTACCACATTTCTTCGCTCCAAAGACGTCGCTTACTCTTGGGGGCATTAATTTCGCCTCATTTTCAAATGGGAGGGCAGACTTCGACAGTTACACTCCCTGGAGGAGGCGATATCTCTCCTTTGGCTGCCGGAGGCCGACCACGCCGGACCGGAGAAACCTACGGCCTCCAGCCGTCGAGCGGACTACAACCGCTGGCAGAGAGTCGGCACCTCGCCACTGGGCTCCCGCCCAGACCCATAAGTAATCGCCAAAGAACGCTCGGCCGTGCTTCAGACCTTGTCAGAAGACTCCAACACCGCAGACTGATCTATAATTTTTGAGGTGCCGAATTTTGCTTTCTTGTTGGGTTAAACCGGCTGTTATGGCCGGGTCCGGGGGGGGAGCCGGGGGGCTCCTGCTATCCATCCCACGTCTCACCACGGGCGGATTGCCTGGGACACTTGTGGACTATTTACACACGTTTCTTCTTTTATGTTCTTTGTTTGAGGGTTCTTTTCTTCTTGGGTTACCTTCTCCTCCTCCGCTGTTTGTTATGGGTTGTATCGCGCTATTCCACCATGCCTCCAATCCCTACAGGGGCAGCGCCGTCAAGCATGGAGGGTCTGAGTCCACATCCCTATGGCTCCTGAAATTCATATTGTGTCCCTGAACGTGAAGGGGCTAAACAACCCCACTAAGCGCCGGGCCCTCCTGTCCTACCTGGAGCGTTCAGATGCCCATGTTTGCCTACTCCAAGAGACGCATTTGCTCCCTGCTGATACCCACCGATTGAGGTCAAAGGCGTTCCCTCACCAGATGTTCTCCTCCGCCACTTCCAAAACTGCTGGGGTTGCCATTTTGGTATCTTCTAAGTTCCCGGGGCGCGTTGGTAGCAAACAGGCTGAAATTAAAGGGAGGTTCTTGGCTTACACCTTCACCTTAGATACACACATTCGATAGCCTCGGTATATGTTCCCAATAGTGGACAAGAGGGTTTTATTAAGACAGTAATTCAGGAGCTTACAGGCCTATCAGACACAACGGTGTTGCTAGGGGGAGACTTTAATATGGTACTCGATGGCAACATGGATCGCTGTGGGCAGAGATGGGGCCAGACGGGGACCTTGTCCAACGCGGGGAAACGATTACTGGTGGAGGCTGGACTTACTGATATATGGAGACACCGACATCCCAACACTAGGGCATACACATTCTATTCTCATCCTCATAAAACATACAACAGAATTGACTATGTCTTTACTTCTGACCCCCTAACGCAACAGGTCCGCGAAGTGGAGATTCTCCCGTCTGACCACTCTGCGCTGTGGCTCTCTCTGACCCTGCCCCCGCAGCGTCCTACCCGCCGCTTTTGGCGGCTTCGGGAGACTCTGCTTCAGCGTCCCTTAGTAGTGCAACAAATTCAGAAGAGCTTAGTCGACTATTTAGCCACAAACGATACCCCAGACATATCATGGACGACCTTATGGGAGGCGATGAAGGCGGTGATTAGAGGGGTCTTCATTGGCATAGCATCAGCCGACAACAGAGATAGACGGGAGAAGCGAGACCGCTTGATGCGCGAGGTCACTGAGCTGGAACGCATCCACCAGCGGACTGGTGCTCCTAGAGTTTGGAAGCTTTTGAAAGCGGCCCGGGCACAGTTAGCGGGGTTGGATGTAGATAGAGCTGAATATGCGGCTCTGCGCCTCAAACATGCTTTTTATGTAGGCGGAGACCGCTGTGGGCGCCTTCTCGCAAACCGCCTTCGAGCGCAAAGACAGGCTCATAGAGTCGCTGAGGTACAGGACCCCCGGGGGAGAATGTAGAGAGGACACAGATTGTGGAGGCCTTCAGACACTTCTACGAAACACTATACGTGGCTCAAGCCCTACCGGAGACTGAACCGACTCGATATCTTCATGGCGTGGCCACAGCCAGACTGCTTCCGACCCAAGCCGCTGACCTAGAGGCCCCCATTCCATTGGAGGAGGTTATATCGGCGACCGCTCGCCTGAAACTCAACAAATCGCCCGGCCCCGACGGGTTCACCTCCGGTTTTTATAAAAAGTTCTGTGGGACATTGGCCCCGCTTTTGGTGCGCGTTTTTAACTCAGTCAGGTCGTCGTCAGCCTCTTCCTTCCCGTCCTCCATGTTGGAGGCCTTAATAACAGTGATTCCAAAGCCAGGGAAAGATAACCGTCTCTGCGGCTCCTACCGCCCCATATCTCTCCTCAACGTGGACCTAAAGATTTTTACCGGAATTTTAGCAGCCAGACTTTCTCGTCACCTCCCTGGTCTGATAGACCCGGACCAATCAGGCTTTGTTCCGGGGCGACAGTGCTCCGATAATACCAAATGGCTTTTCCACTCGACGGACCGCTCGGAGCGTTTCCCGGCAGACCGCATGATTTTTTCGGTCGACGCCGAAAAGGCGTTCGACAGGCTTCACTGGCCGTACCTCCGGGCGACGCTGGTTCATTTTGGCTTGCCGGATCGCTTTGTTGATTGGATCTTCCAGAGTTACGCGAACCCAACAGCTACGGTGCGGGTGAATGGTGTGGCGTCAGCGGCGTTCTCCATTTGCAGGGGAACCAGGCAGGGGTGCCCGCTGTCGCCGCTCCTCTTCGCTCTCTATATGGAGCCTCTAGCTCAAAGAGTCCGTGATGATCCAATCATTAAAGGAGCACGCTTTGGGAGCTCGGATCACAAACTTTGTCTATATGCCGATGACGTAGTGGCGACCTTGGAGCATCCTCGGGAATCTCTGCCGGCATTTTTAGACGAATTGGCCCGGTTTGCGCTCGCCTCGGGCTTTCAGATCAA
This sequence comes from Calotriton arnoldi, assembly GCA_963921515.1. Taxonomy (NCBI): domain Eukaryota; kingdom Metazoa; phylum Chordata; class Amphibia; order Caudata; family Salamandridae; genus Calotriton; species Calotriton arnoldi. The sequence goes on along the minus strand of CAWUFW010000005.1, from coordinate 4,676,579 downwards.
CGTGCATAAGTCGCAAGCTCTCAGTTTATCACAAGAGCCCGAGACGCTGGAACTCATACAGCGCACTTTTCGGATTCAATGGGTTCATGAATCCATTACTTATCTAGGACTTGGGGTGGCTCCCACCCACCATCTCTGCCACTAGACAGTCGAATTACACGGCACTTCTGAAACAAGTTCGAGAGTCCCTCCGCAAATGGAGACCCCATTCCCTTTCATGGTTGGGCCGGATTGCGGCAGTGAAGATGGTGCTACTGCCCCAGATTCTCTACCTATTCCACACCCTACCGCTGAAGCCCCCATCTGGAGTTCTACGGGCACTGCAGAGGGACATAGAGCGCTTTATCTAGCGGGATCAGAGGGCTCGGATGCGTCGCGACCTTACATACAGGGACCCGGTGGATGGGGGACTGGGGTCCCCGACCTTTTGGCGTTTTGGCGGGCGGCTCAGATGAGAGCACTAGTGGAGTGGCAACGCCCTGAATCCGAGAAACATTGGTTATTTATGGATAGGTCCCTAGCAGCCCAGCCATTGTGGGGGGTTCCCTTCCTTTCACGCAAGGGACGCCCTCGCAACCTGTACCTCTCAGAGATAACTCGGCCCATAATGTTGGCTTGGGACAGGACCGCTACCGCCAGGGGGCTCACGACATTCCCATCTCCTATTACGCCCATTGTATAAAACCCAGACTTGTAAGCCGGCCTAGATTATGGGGAATTTCACCACTGGACGACGGAAGCTAGCCGCTCCATAGGCCATTTCTTTGACCTTTCCGGACTGCGCCCTTTCGCTGAGTTCCGTACAGCTCACGGACTTCCCGAAACGGAGCGCTACCGGTACCTACAGATTAGACATTGGGTACTCCACAGGGAGGTGAGGGAGTGTGCAGAGAGACTGCTCACACCGTTTGAGAAGTGGTTAATCACACGACATAGCGACGCACGATTGACATCAGACCTATATAAATTCACTCGAAACACCTCCGACACTGGGAAATCCCCTAGCCAGCTGTGCTGGGAGGGGGAATTGGGCAGGGAACTCACACCGAAAGAATGGAAGGACATTTATTACCGGGCCCGCCGCACAGCCCGCAATATTGCATCTATCGAAACGGCCACTAAGTTGGCCACCTATTGGTATTTAACTCCGGTGAGGCTCCACAGGGGTAACCCTTCGCGCAGCCCGCTGTGCTGGCGAGCCTGTGGCTCGCCGGGCACCCTCACACATTTACTTTGGGATTGCCCCGTCCTGGGGACTTATTGGCAACAAATCCTAGACGAGGTTGACTCCCACTTTGATACTCAGGTCCCAAGATTCCCGGTGTACATCCTCCTGGGCCTTCCCAATGCCATTACCTTCCCACTTAAATCTAGGAGAGGCAAACAAATAGCGATAACCTTAGGTGCGGCAGTCCAGAACATCCGGACACACTGGGGTTCCACGACAGTTCCCACGCGTTTAGGCTGGCTTCATAAATTATGGTCCATTCTAGGGATGGAGAAAATTTCCCTCTCTTTAACCAACCCCGGGGCTTCCTTTCACGACTTGTGGGCACCCTTTCTCGCGCTATTAACATCCGAATTTACAGAGCTCACCTGTCCCAAATTGAGATTGGCGGATCCTCCCTCAACGCCTTCCTCTGCCACGTCTGTCTCCCAGTAAACTATGGGGATTGGTCATTGGACCGACATACTTCCCTTTCTTTTATTAGGTCGGCTTTTCTTTGAGGAGGAGGAGGGAGGGGGGGTCTTTTTTCCTTTTTGTTGCTTGTTCATGCCCGACATATATGATAGTGATATGCCGGGTTGTAACCCGATGATTGTGGAGCACAATGGCTCATTTGTTCTTTTCATGTATAAAATCAATAAAAGAAATTTAAACCAAAAATTCCAAACAGCGACTTTCCGCATTGAATCCTACGGCGCTCGCGGCTGTGTTCTCACACTGCACACGTCCCCCGTGGGTCTCCTGTCTCACTACCTTGGGTGATTCCTTGGGGTCCCAGCGATTCTACGTGCTCTAGGCACTGTCTAGTCAAGTTGTGGTTCCTATACCACTTTCTTAGTATATGGTTTGGTCCCCCCTGGGGCCAGTGTATATTGTGCTATTTACTGTCGTTTTAATACTGTGATATTGTGTATCTTGAACTCTAATCTCAAAGAGATTAGTAGTTAGTGTTTAGAAATAAATACATATTATATATATATATATATATATATATAATATGTATATATATACACACCTTGTGTGGTTCTCCTTTCATTTAGTTATTCAAGAGGTTATAATCTGGTAAACCAAGCTGCTTTACACTCCTTCAAGACTTAGCCTGAAGGCTACTCTCCATAGCTACCACTAGGATAGCTTTCAATAAAGGTTGTCTTTAAACCTATCAATAAGGGTCGTTGGGACTGGTGCAAGGTGCCCACTATAACTAGTGGACAGCATATGCCAGGCCAACTTCTCACACCATGCAGCCGAGATTATGAGAGGTCTACAAATATTATGGCTATATGGTGCTACTTGGCATGTGTTCTGAAAATTAAGTGGTAAAGTTGAAAAGCCAGTTTCTTTGCAAAACAAGGACAAACAAATCTCACATTTCTTAATGGGCTGCTGCGCCAGAGGGCACAGGCCTGCACAAGAACACAGCACATTATAATTTTATGAAACTGAGGTACTGCGAGGAGAAAAGCATTTGAGGAGAGTATACATCTAGAAAACAAGCATTTGCAATGCAATAGGTCTCGCATTTGCGAGAGTTTAAGCTATTGGCATTGTAAATGACAATGCCTTTTATTTATCGGCTTTGATAATTAACACAAAGAAAAGGCATTGCCATTTAGAATGCCAATAGCTCAAAATCTTGTCAATGCGAGACCTATTTCATTTCAAAGAAGCGGCCGCCATTGTCCCGGGCTGCTTGGAAATGTTGCAGGAAAGCATGTTGTGCCTGCAGGAGAGCAACTATATAGTCTGCATGCATATTAGTTTGAGAATTCTTGTTATTATCACCATCTTGTGGAACAGCCATTACTTTCTGGGTTATGGGGTATGAGATCCTGACTCCCATTGAGGGGACGGGATAGGAACCATACTCCATTTCTGCTTCCAATTAGAATACGTTGAATACTTTTAGATCTTGACAACTAATGACGTTATTTATGGTTTCAAATCCATTGGAGTATTAGAGGCAAAAACCTACCATGAAATGCATCTAATCTGTATTTCAATTGTCATTTAGTCCTGCTTTTTTAAAGATGCAGCACAATACCCTGAGAACAGTGCTGGAATACAATGCAAGTTCTATAGGTCCTTTACAAATAGAAGATAACAGACACACCCACAATGAGAAAGTCACACACAGTGATCGCAGACACACACACTTACACTAAACCACAGATATATGTGCTCTGTAGACACATAGAATGCACACACAGACTACCCTGCAGATGCACGCTGAAACACACCCGCTTTGGAATTACACGTACTCTGGAAACACACAAGCAAACACTCACACCAGCAGACGAATACACCCTGCAGAGACAGGTAAACGCAACTCAGACGTATCCAAACACACGCAGTCTCAGCATACACAAGCACATGTTGCATATACACACACACTGTACAGACAAATCCTGCAAGCACATGCAAACAATCATGCACATTGCATACACGCACCCAACATACCATACAGGTATATACTTGGCAAACACAGACAAAGTCCTATGGACATGCACACTCTAAAGACACGCACATACTCCAATGCACACACTTCCCGCAGGAAAAACATTCTTCAGCAAGCCTATCCTCCGCAGTAGTACAGGATGCTACTTGGATTGGGAACGAGGGGAAGTAGCCGCTATGACTTTTATGTTGAAGCTGGACTGGCCTGCCGAAATGTGGTGCATTTAAGTAGCGCTTCATAACCCACAAACACACCCCAATTTTTCTTTTTTTTCTTTTTAAATCAGGGGTATAAAACTCTGTATGGAAATACAATAAATTTAAATCTGGGAAAGAGGAAGAAGGCATGCTTCATTCTTTAGGATGGTCTCCTGCGGTTTTATGGTGGTGCTTTGCTTCAGTGCAAAATTTTCACAAACTAATCCTCCTTACTAGCCTCTGTAAAACTAGAGTGATCCATTGAGTAACAAACAAACAACCTAGCAATTACTTTACAGAAGACTTCGGAACTGTAAATGTGTCCAGATGACAAAACGCGACGTTGCCACCATAATTTGGGGGTTCTGACAACTGTCATTCCACTGCTTGAGCAGTGGGCTGCTGCCCATCCATACTCTGACATTTTTGCACCGAGTGGACACTGCACATTTACAAATGCTCTGCAATGTGCAGATAATGCAGTGCCACAATATAAACATCCAACAACCCAAAACAGGAAAATTGGAAATGAATATACCCCAGATTTATACATTTAATTGTACAAAAACAGTGCACTGTTTAAATTAGGACTGTTAAATTATTTTAATAAACGTTTATTCCCTTCCACAAAAAATAAATTTAAAGATGGTAGGCAAAACAAATGACAGAACGTATATGGATGGGTCTGCATTCAAAAGTCATGTGGAAAAATGAATGCAGTATTACTCCATATTAGTAGGGTTACAGGTAGCATGGCAGAAGCGAGGATGCATGGGATCGGAATATGAGAGTGAAGAAGAATCAAAATTTGTGGGAGGTTTTTAGGAAAGGGTGACTGGCTCCTCAGTGGGTGGCAGGAGTTGTTACCTAGATGGGTGGCAGTTCGTAGGAGAGTGCGAGGTGCAGATGATTGTGCAGTGACATAAGAAGGAGTGTCATTAAAGGCATTTAGAGGGCCATCAAAGGAGGCATGACTTAAATATGCAGTGTAAGGGAGAGAGTGGAAAAACTATAGGAGTACTGTTAAGGGTGCAAGAGATGAGGCCGGTGGGAAGTATGTGGAAGCGTGGCGAGCATTAGATGGGAGTAAATTAAAAGGTGTTGAGGACCAAGAGTAATAATCATTTGCTTTCCTCATTGCTAAGCACTGGAAATCGGAAGTGCTACTATAAGCAAATTTAATGGAACTTAATATATTGACCTCAGAACGGTACACGGACGGGATGCCAAGCCAAGATTCAAGCTTGTGACCTGCAGGTCACAGATGTCAGCTGCAAATAGTTACTCACTAAGCCATCTTCCTGTTAGTGGGATAATTAAGAGATGTGTTAGCTCTGATCTGCAAGGAGATGCCAGAAGAAAATGTGCCAGCGAGTGGTTGGGTAGATGTATGATTGGCCATGACATGACTAAATAGATTGACTTAACATGCTACAAAATGAAAATAGAGTTGAATAAGAGCAGACATTCAGACCGATGCGTTTAGCGTTCAGAGAAAGGAGACTGAAAACACATCAGCGCTGTGCCCGCCGCTCAAATCAACACAAGGAGCACACCATAACAAAGAACATCGCCTCCACACCCAAAAAATAATAATAAATAACTGCGATCATCCCTCCTAGCGTAGCAAAAATGTTAACTACCCACCCTTCAGAGATTAAGCCACCCCAAAACGACTCCAAACTAAGACAAGAGGGAGCTTTGCTTCAGTGCAAAATTTCCACAGACTAATCCTCCTTACTAGCCTCTGTAAAACTAGAGTGATACCTCGCTCCGGTGCAGAGGAGAGAGATCTGCACGTTTGAAGCGAGGCCATCTTCCCAGCGCAGAGCACGCGTTATAGTAGCCGAAGACAGACACGCCGTGAGCGTGCACATCGGCTGTCCGGGCAAGTGCACATCAGAACGCGCCGTGAGCGTGCACATTTGCTGTCTGGAGATTGCCAGAAAAGACCAGCGTGATGGCGGCCGCATGGGCTGCGAGGTACACCGATCACCCTGTGAGCTCTGGGGACACGCTGCAGGGCATCGCGCTGAAGCATGGGGGAACGACGGTAAGGTGGGTGTGGGTGGGTGGTGGGGGTTGGCAGATGGCGCATGGCTGACTGACACTGGAGGGGGTGCAAGGACAGCTGGGGAGTGCGTGCACAGCTCATGTTTTGCGGCTGGCGAGGACGGAAGGGGGACAGGAGATGTGCACATCGCGTGTCTGTATGTGCGTGTTCACGGTTGCAGTCCGTCCTGCGCGTGCACATCTCCTGTCTCCCTTCCGAAGCAAGTCAGTAACAATAGATCTCGCTAGCGACAGCGCTTTCGCGCTGCGTCGCTAGGCGAGACCTAAAAAAGAGCATTTAAGATTGTCCTTCAGGAAAGGCAGCCATGTTCCTGGTTTGTACTGACCGGTGCTTTACCCTCAACTTTTTCCTCCACTAGTAGCACAGCCAGTGCAGACTGCGAAGCATCAGCAAGCTGTCCTCTTATCTGGGTGCAGCCGTCACTACTCTAGTAACTGCATACTAGAGCCTCTGCAGCAACACTAGAAAGCATCCGGGATGGCTAAAGTACAGACTTGCTGGTATTACAAGCTATGGACGGCACCAAGTCAGATAAGTCTTTTCCCACAGAACTTGCCCCCCACGAACCTTGGGTGCAGATCCAGAGGAAGGACAGGATCGACTATTAAGGTCTTTGTGCGCTTATTGCGGGGGACTACCGGACAAGATGCAGTCACTTTGCTACCTTGCAAATCTGCCAGAGTCAGGATGAGGAGACTGGCATGCTTCAAGCTGAGGACCTTGCGATGCAACGGAGGTGGGAACAGGCCCTCCTCTCGAGCAACAGCGCATGGCTGGGGAAGCAGGGGAACAGGCCCCTCCTCTCGAGCAACAGAGCATGGGTGGGAAGCAAGGGAACAGGCCCCTCCTCTCGAGCAACAGAACATGGGTGGGGAAGCAGGAGAAGGACATATACAAGAGCAGCAGCACTGGAAGGAGTGGAATCAGAGTGAGAGAGCAGCACATGAACGAAACAGCAGCTAGGGGACAGAACTACACAGACAAGAGAGCAACACTGATGATAGGGAGGAGGGAGATGCACATGAGACAGACAACTGGAATCCACGTGCACTCAGTGGTGCTGGAACAATTTTTAGAGCAAGAGTGGTGCCAACAATATTATATCACAAAAGTCCTACGCATTGTGAAAAATTCAAGTCTCAAACAAAGAACAAATGGAGCAAATGAGCCCGGCCCATTCAGCTGTAGAGTGATATGGGTGTAGTATGTGTTGGGTGGTGCATTTTAGAGTACACCATTGCTATTATTTTACTAAAGTATGCGTGGGTGGCGCACTTTCATTTACAAACCACATTTCCTCATGAAACGTATACTCAATTAGCACAGACATACATTTTACTGAAAACTAAACAGCGCACACAGAACACTGGTTTCAGTGACTATCATCAGCACATCACCAAGTAAAGTGTAGATTTGTTTTTATACTTTTAAAATATTTGTTTCTATCACTCATCGGAATTAAAAAAGGTACCTAATTTGTGGTTTCCTTGGTGCGGATAGATTTTTAAATATTTGTACAGTCAATTTGCAGGTATTTTAAAGTGGTTAGGAAAATAATGACAAAATACTGCCTTTCTTTTCACACTCCATGCACCCCAGCAAGATTGTCACAGTTCAAATTACAAAATCCTCTCACTTTGCAGTTATAGAAAAATAAACGCCAATATCTCTTCTAAAAGAACAAGCATCAATTTGTCACAACACATATCCTGAAATTTAACCAGTCTTCGAAAGCACTGTTCATTCACTTTCATAATTTCTGCTTAGTTATTTTGGGAGTCCGTCAGCACTCCCCGCACCCTTACTTTTGGCGTCTAGGTGGCAACTTTGGCAGAGTGCTTCAGCAAATAGAAAAAAGTAGCCCCCCTGAAACTGAGCAGTGAATGAGTAGGGGTTGAGACCAACAAGATGGACATGGAAAGCCATCGAATAAGAATTAAAGTAAATAAGTGACAAAGCCAATGAATAGTAACCAATAGGCGGGCTTTAAGCACCAGTAAGATTTTAGTAAGAGGGCAATAGGCGTTTTTCAACCATACCCTATGGTGTCTGTTAATGTCAGCTTAAAAAGGAGTAGGTGGTATCCCAATCAAAACTTACCTTGAAACAAGTGGCTTTCATCCAAACTTTTATTGAGTAATTCTTGAATTTCTTCATTCACATTTCTATTGTCCAGCAGGGAGTGCTTTAGACTGGACACATCCTATATATAAAAAATAAAAAAAATTAAAAAAAAAAAAAAAATTTAAAAAAAAGTTTCATGCCATTCACTTATTGATGGATAGCAAGACAGATTTTGTACTTGCAACACATATAGCCACCTACTAGCCCTCACAAATATCACTTTCAGATTCCAAAACAAGCCAACCTAAGGTGTCAAAATTGGACAGTCGCCCTCCTAAGGCTATTCCTCAATTAACGAAACAAAAACAAATTAGAAAACAATTCAAACTTACGTTTTATTACAGAAATTACCGTGATCTCCATTTCATACTAAAGATTAATGTTGTTCAAGTAACTATGCAAGACATGCTGTAAATCGGGAGTATCCAACATAGTTCCAGGGAGGCTAAATACAAGTAAGAGTTTTAGAACAACTTCTGACTACCTAAATGAGCTATTCAGTTTAATTGCACCTGGACAGACGCTGGCTACTCCTGTTGTAAATATGCATTCATCATAACTTTTACAACATCTTTTAAGCTAAAAAACATCAGAAGTAGGTTTGCAATCGCCCATTTTATACGATAATTTCGTAGTCCAATAGCATGCTTAACCCAAAATGCCACACAGCAAACCAATTATTGCCTAGATAACTAGAACTTTCATCAAGAGGAGGCAAATCTGGTGATTTGAGGGTTACAAAATCATTGCCTCATGCCAAGGATAAAAAAACGAATTACAATTCAGTTTGCACAGACTTTATATCTAAGTAAGAATGACGGATTAGCCGAAGAAAACACATGCACTTCACAGTAATTTCTAAACCGATGCCAGAGACGCGGAAATCTACACCAGGAGTTAAACCAACCCAAGTTCAAGGAAAGGTTCATTAGGGCGTACAAGCAAACTGTTTATTTTAGAGGTCACTGCCGAAATGCAACTGTGCTGTAGCTACACATTATGAAACTTGTTAAATAATCTGGATTTTCAAATTGAAGTGCAGAATAATTACCTGCAGAGGTTTTAAAAGGTGGTCAGACAGAAATGCTTTTCCATCTTCCCCAAGAAACTGTACCGCTGTAATAGATCCCAATCCAACATTGTCCACCAAGCTTTTGTATTTCTGGTGTCCGGAAAAAAACAAAAAGTTGCATTAGACTACTAATAGCCATTAAATTATCTCAGTTGCTGCCAAGCAATTTACATCCGCACATCACTATTCAAGACCAGAAAATGTAAGTGTGAAGAACTGAAAAAAACGCATGTCATAATCCACAAACAGGTACAAGATTCAGACTATATTAAACGATTCCAATGCTTAGCTTCTGCATACAGAATTTTAAAAGTTACAATGAAAAATTTAAGAAGAGCACAATTTTCTTTACATTGTTAAATTCTGACTGGGGTCAGGGGAAGGAGGATTAAAGTAAAGCATTGAAGGCAAAATCATTTCACTATTTCGCTCACAACTGTAGGTATGGCCACTTACTTCTGCCACACAGTTTAAGGAAAAGCAGAAGCTTTCAATTTGAAGACTCAAGGTGTGTTTTGCTGTCACTTCTCCAAAAACACACTTTTTTGAATTTGTATTACTCTTAACGGAAGGTTTGTCATAGTGATCTGAAACCTGGTCCCCAAGGAAATACACAGGCACTTCTGGTATTTACGATGAACACGGATCTCATAATGTGGGGCCAAAAAGCTTGGGAGGCTGTGGTTAACGAAGTCCACAGCTGATTTATTATTATGGAGCGATAAAGGGTTACCTAAACACCCCCCTGGTGATGAATGTATTTAATGAACTACACCAGAAGGGCTGTTTTGGCCTTATGAACATTATTATTGATACAATATCCTTTCTGGCAGACAGACCATGGTAAGTGATACTGTTCATTTTTCATTCACAAAAAAACTTAGCTCTTGTGCGGTTCCTAAGGGCTGCACGTAGTTGCAGAATCTTTTAATATACATTTACCTCCTTTGTGTAGCCTTACAAGATTTTACAGCTTTTTTTTTTTTTTTTTTAAACGGCGTTTTATATAGCGCAAACTTGACCCAAAGGTATCGGGTATCAGAGCGCTTTACACTAGCACCAGTTGCGTTCCATGAGAAGATATTCATTTTTGTTAGGCACGGGGAGATTAAGTGATTTGCCCAGAATAATTGCTATGTATATGCTGCCAACAATTCTGTTAAAATTTCATCAGAGGCCCATTAATTCTGCTGGCGGGCTGAACTAAGGTCTCTTTGGAATTTAAAGTTGGATGACAAGAAGTTTTTTAAATCTAGATGTGAAGATGAAATCATTGGACTCTGAAAACTGGCCTGTCTACATAGAGCTTCCCCCCCTACCAGTTACAAAGGATAAAGAGGAGGAAAAAAAACCTGGGGAAGGGGGAAGAGTTTTTTTTTTTTTTTTAAATAATCCAAGCTTTATGTTCTGCTCCAAATCCAAAATGTTTGGGAAACTGGCATTAGCATTGTAAAATCCTACTCCTGAAAGGAAGGCTTTGCCGTGCTGTTGCAGCATGCATCTTTTCTCTTATTGGTTACTGCAACATGCCTGCCTAGCAGGGCCTTAGCAAAACTTCAGCAATTCCGAAACATGGCCGTCAGAATTGTGACGAAATTGAAAAACAATACCATTGAATATAAGCAGCCAGAGAGAGTCTAAGATAGCGGCCAGTAAGAAGGTTGATCTTAAAGCAACTTGACTGACACATAGTGCACACTAAGATAAGTCCTACAATTCATACACACCTCCTAGCCCCCTATTCTTCTGGCAGGAACCGCCGATCCAGCAATCCACTTCTATCCAAGTCCCTTGTTTTAAGAAGCAAAGAGCAGGAGTAAGATCACGTGGAGTGCAGTACCTCAAGACCTGGAATGAACATTCCTTTAATATATAAAAAAAATTCCAAGCCTGTAAGAGGGTGGTGCAAATCATTCTTCAAGCTTAGAATTTTTCTTTTGATGCAGCCCTTTAATGTACTTGTGCTCTTTTACTTTTCTGTTATATCACCGTTCTCCTATTACTTTCCCTCCTATCTGGCACTCCTCTTTCTTGACTAATCATTCCCTGCTTCTAGCACCGAGATTCTGCGGTGAATGAGCGCTTATAAATATATTCATTCATTCTTTATTGCAGACAGCATTAGTACCAAAAGGATGTCAAATTTGGAGCTGTGGAACCTTTATTGAAGAAAGGTTCAGTTGGCTCCTGACGACCTTCCCAACTATCATCTTATCCAACCCTTGCATTTTCTTACAAAGCTGCTGGAGAAGCCAGTCTTTCATGATTTCTCAGCTTTTTCCAAAACCAATTATTACACCCATTACATGGAGGTTTTAGACCATGTGGCAGTACCGACAGTGATGGCGGCCATTTTGGACTGTTTGTGCAGGCATGCAAGTGACAACATACCAGCAGCCGTAGTGCTGCTAGACCTTCCCACAGACTTCCATATCATAGATCAGATCCTACTGGATTACCCAAGGATTATTGCAATCGAAGGCTTGGCATGGGAATCCATCCATGATTTTTGCGAGTTTTTTTTTTTGGTTAAGGAAAAAAAAAAAAAAAAAAAGGGGGGTGGCCGGGGGAGTTCATCTCCAACCTAGCAAATAAACTTTCGAGTTCATCAGGTATCAATACTGTCCCTCTTCTATTTATTATTTACATGCCATGGATGGACATGTTAGTTGGCTTCCATGTTCTGGAACTGTATATAAGCAGCTGACACACATCATATTAAATATCTTGAAGGACCCTGAAACCATTGCCTTCATATTTTCGAACTGTCTGGCCCAGGTCAATAAAGTGAAGCAGGAGCATTATCTGAAACTCAATAAAAATAAGTTCCTCTGTTCCCTCACGCCCCCCACCCCCACGCCAAAATAAACAAGCATTGGCATAGCAAATAAGTCTCGCCTTTTGGACCATATAAATGTTTAGCCATGCAGCATATTATCCTTATCTCACGCAACAGTAGATGCCAATGAGTCTTACACATGCAATGTGTGGGGCTTCCGATGAAGAGAAAGGGGTGGAATAGAACGTGGTCTCAAGTAATTACCAGTGGATGAAACTAATTCAAGCATTCTACCCTTCGCTTTTTTTATTTTTTATTCCTCGAGTGCCAGGCGTGGGCCGCTGGACCATATCTGCACCCGAAAGAAAACACTGAGGTGAACAAAAACATGTCTGGGGTTGCTTGTTCCCGTTCCGAGGAGACCTATCTTGGCAGTTCGGGCTTGACTCTTCCTGTTGGAGCAGTACCAAGGTGGATTCCTATCTGAGATGACATTGTGGGCAAACACTGATGAACTGGAATGCACTCCTGAGTAATTACCAGTGTGGCTGAGATTAATTCAAGCAATCCACCATCACTCTTCAGTATGACACCCACCAATGGAGGAACAGCAGGGAACTTGTTCCAGACAGATCCTCAGTGGGAGTTTGTGTTGATGGATCTCTGGTATCCGGTACCTGGAGCAGAAGAAGCCTCCCTTAACATGGGCTGGCGCTGCCAGCTTTGCACACACTGCTAATTATTATACTGCAGCGCTCCAGCGCTGAACACCTGAGGAGGTGCTATAATGCATGATATTTCTTTGTAATGCAGTGATGCGGGGCTTGCCCTCCAAATGTGTTGGGCCAACGCGTGATGCGTGGCACTTGGCAGGGCTGTAATTGTTTCTATAGCATAACTAAACTCCATTCTACAAGAAAACAAGTGGGCATCCTTTATGGTAACGTACTTATTGGACTTGAGTCATGTATTGCCGTAGTACCCAAGCATTTATCTTGTGTGTGGTACACTAATATCTTAAATCACTTATTGAATATTTCTTTTTATAGGTTTACTGATGAGATAAAACATTCTGTGCATTAATCTGCCAAGCGCAGTACCAATGCCTTTTTTGCCTTCTTTTGACATCCATCAACGTAATCATTTTTTGATTCATGATGCAATAAAGCGGTCAGCAGATTTCAGAAACACAGAAAATAGTACTAATAAAACCCTAAAATCATAATTTTGCTCACGTGAAATTCTCTATATACGCAAACAGTGACATGCTAAATCAAAAAAACAAAGGAACATTAGGCTATCGCAGCAACTCAGGGCTATACTAGGGATCAGAGGTGAGCGCTTGCTTATATGCAACTGCACTATGTATATATTTTCCTTGAAAACTGTTCAGGCATCACGTGTGGAAATTGCTAGCAGTTGTATTTCTCAGAGTATAGCGGAGTGTTTTTGAAAAATGAAGGAAAAAAAAAAAAAAGAAACTGCACTCTCTAAATCGGGTATATTTAACTTGTAGTTTCTCTGAGTTATTGCGCAAGCTGCAGATACCATAGGTTGAAAACAGAAAGTGGCAACCACTGCTTGGGGTTTCGCAACTGTGCTGTCTGCAGCTCACCCGTTAGCACTAAGAAATAAGGGGTTAAATGTAATGCGCTTCAGACAGTCCAATCGCTTAAAGAGGCGTTCTGCATGTCACAGTGCACACATTCATGATCTGGCCCCAGCAGCGTTCACTTTACAGACGCCAGCAAGGTGGTAAGAGGAACAAGTCAGAAAAAATGCACACCATTCGTGTATGCCAAAGTCCAGAACTTCACCTGATTAAACAATGCACAGAGCTCTGGCCGCGTTTCTGTGTTTCCATCAGCGCCCTCTACAAGTTTTGCACGCTCCTTGGCATAGAGCTGGAAAAGGATGTACTTTTTAATAACTGGGAATCGTGTCCCCAAGGGTGGGGTTGAGGGTCTATGAAGCTCGTGCAGTGTGTATTGTTTCAAACCATTATACAACTCATTGACTACCTGCCAATATGTATTATTTTGCAGGGACAACGGTTATGTATCCCTGCAGAACAGCCATAACAAATCCCACTCTGGAGGGGAACTCGTTTTGAAGGGTTGGGCCCTTAGAGAGCAAGGGCTCAGTGTGTTCTAGAGGGGGGAGGGGGGGAGAGGGAGTGCTATATTACACCTGTGCATCCAGTGAGTTATTGTATTGCAAGCACAGTAATTATAGAAAGATAGGCATCCGTAGCCACACCGTTCAGTCTATGTGTGATGTCATCCGGCTATTCTCTACTGTGGGAGAAGAGGTTAACATTCGCTGGGAGCATTTGGAGGAGTTGGCAGAGAGAACACAAGGCGGGGTGGGAACGTAGTTAGGCAACAGCTCCACTCTCCTAGCTGCCGCACAGTGACACAAACGGCCACACAGGGGCCATTTTCTAACTCAGATCCCGCATGACATATGGCATCGCACTTACTGGCAGAAATCTCCGCTGACCAGAGAAGGGAAGGCGACTGAAGCTGACAAGACTGCACATCTTGGAAAAGGCTGCGACATTCTGTAGTGAAGAACAGAGGCTCCCTCCCTTAAGGTGGCTGAAAATCAAGACCCGAAAAGCGCCAACAGCAGAGAAAGAATGAGAGCAGTTTAGAAGGACCCATTAAAGCGCCAGTTATGTCGTTGTGGGGCCCAGAGCTGCAGCCGCAGTGTTTTTTGTGTACATTTGTGCCCTTTTCTCGTTATTCACAGGAAATATTTGTTTAATTAAACGGCGAGTTGCATTTTAGGTATGGTTTTAAATGCAGGCTTGTGGGATCATGCGGATACAAACATGGCAGCCAGCAGGAAAGATATAAATAAACTGGAGGGAGGAGTAGGAGACAGCTGCAGCCAGAGGAGAGGGAGCAAGCGTGGGCACAAGCAAGTTCCTGAGCCTAAACAAGCACAAAGGAGAAAAAAAAAAAAAAAAAAAGGAGCGCTTACAAAGTAATAAATAACACGATGAGTTAGAGCACATGTAACGGGGGCAGTCCTCATGGGAGGTTACAAAAGTAGAAGAGGAGGGACTACTGAGCATAATAACCAGAGAAAAGCAGCCACTTTACGAAGGACAGTTAGAAAGGTCCAAGTACAAAGATGGGTGGTGCTTAAAACCCATATTCTAGATAAAGCAGTCTTGGAGAGACAGCGCATGCACTGGCTAAGCGAGACCTTAAGGCCTGGAGTATAAAGGCAAGATATCATTTCTCACAAACTTTGATCTTCTTCCAGGCCCCCGGTTAGACTGTATAGTTTTTAAATCTTTATGTTCAATAGATTAAAAAAACTTTGTATTCTGCAACATAAAATTACTGTACAGGCCATTTCCAGGGGTATCAAACGCCACACTCCCCAAGATCTATTATAAATCGCTTGTGTTCAACTGGCATCTTTAGGCAGATCATCTCATTAGCCAGCGTCAAAACATGGAAACTCCTTCACACCTCTGGAAGGAAACTAACCTTCTGCAATTTAGGAAGGGCCTAAAGACTTGGTCTTTCCCGAAAGCATCTAGCCAGTTTAAGTCTCGCATAGGCAACGCTTGCGTTGTCTCTTCGAGACATGCTGTGTTCAGGTATGGACTTTAAGCTCAGTCCATTTTCCGCCCATCTTTTCAATTGGCTGCTGTTATTGTCCTTTGTAAATGATGGCTTTTGATTAGTCAATAGGTTTAGTAATCCCTCCTTAGTACCTCCTTTTCTCCTGTTGTAACCTCCCATGAGGACTGCCCGTTTCATGTGTTGTTACTCCGGATGTTTTAATTAGTCAGTGAGCACTATTTTCTTAAAATGACTTTCTCCTGCGTGCTGTTGCAGGCAGGACACGCTCTCAAGCAACTGCACCACTTAGCCTCATGATTCAATGAATTAAAATAATGGCACGGCGTGACGCATTTCCCCGACACAACCATATTTACTTTAGCTGTGACTGAACGTCAGGCTTTAGCTTCACAGCATTTGTTGTTATGCTTTTGTAGCATTATCGGTATGCCGCACTTTACTTTAAATGTTTAAAGTTAAAGCGCGCCATGCCATCAATGCTAAATAAAAGTTACTAAATACACAATAAAGGCAGGCCGCCGCATTTACATCATTGTCTCCATTACCTTTTAACATGGGTGGCTGTCCGCCTTTAATTTCTATTTATTGACTTTTCTAGCATTGACGGCACGGCACACTTTAACTTTAAACAAAGTAAAAGCACGGCATACCGCAAAGGCTACAAAAGCCTAAAAACAAAATACTCGCAAATGCTTCCGCTCTTAAGCCAGTGGGTAATGGAATTACAATATTTGGTCGTAAGGAAAGTGTGCCGTAGTACAGGCTGTTACTAGACACAGTGTCCTAGGGACACAGTAACGGCCTGTGGTACTGCACCCTTTCCTTAAGACCAAATATAGGAATTCCATTACCTAATGGATTAAGGAACAAGCGCGAGGATTTGCGAGCATTTTTTTTTTCAGGCTTTTGTAGCCTTTGCAATAAAAAAGAAATTCCACTAATGAAGGAAAAATTGCTTGCACTCGTTCTTTAAGCCACTGGGTAATGACATTCAAATATCAGGTCTTAAGGAAAGGGTGCCACGGACACCTAGCAACAGCCTGTGGTACTGCACCCTTTCCTTCATTAGTGGAATCTTTTTAGGTCTCGCTGAGCCAGCGCGCATGCGCTGCTCTGCGAGACATTTAGTAAGGGGCTTTTGGAAGTGCTACCAGAGAGGCTCCCAGCATGCGTGCACGTGAGCGTGAGCGTGCACGCGCGCAGCCGCCATGTGGCTTTTATGGCTCATTAAGCCTTGCTCTCCAAGCGCCTCGCTCTGCCCCTCCCCCACCACAGAGCGTGTCCCTGCCATCACTTTTGCTTTCACGGCCAAATGCTTGTTTTTGTGTAGCGCCTGCGAGTTCTCATCCTCGGACGCCGCCCTGGCATGGTGCCGTACTTCCAGTGGCTCCTCTGACTCGGCGGCTTCTTGAAGCCGTTGCAAAGAGACCGCTAGCACGTGAGTGGCCGCAGTCCTGGAGCGCTCTCTACACACCGGCACACAAGGAAGGTAGCCTCTGGGATGTTTAACTTACCTGCCAGCAATTTGTGCTGCGCTGTGGACATCGACCGGCAGTGACCAGAGATTAAAGCAATCAAGCTTTCGCTGCTTTACACACAGATAAACCGCATGTTAAAATATCTGTCATGGTCTTGAGATGCAATATGAAAGGTACGCTTCCAAGCAAATTACCTGCGCAGTGAAAACATGGAGATTTGGATTCCTTTCGCTCCACTCATTTACAGCTAATGGCTGACGCTTCAGAGCGGTTAGTGATTCTTCTGTTTCTCTTGTTTTGGAACGCACTTGCGCTCCATGCCTCTGTGGTTTGTGCATGAAGCCTCGCACAGATTTATCACCAATTAAGCGCACTGCCTGTCTTACTTTCTGACTTTCGCGTTAAAACTAAGTATCATTTTTCTCTTGCGTGGCCCTGCAGTGCCACCTGCTGATCAATTGCTAGCGGTGGCCTTGGTAGCATTATTTTCAGTTATCCACACCTCTACATCAATCCGTCTTTACAACTATACTGATGCATCAGCCTTTTTGGCCGTAGATTGACAGTCTTTCTGTTAATTTATTTTCTTTCATCATTGAACACTCTACTAATGCCAAGTTGTGTTTAAAGTCTCCGCTCACCTACAGTCCGTCCGTCCACTCTTTCAGACCACTGCATTATCTGCTTACTTCAGGTTACAACGAGAACAACTTCATTCCATCAACCCCATTGCATCCAACACAGCCACTTCCTCACCGCATAATATCCTTCTTTCATGGATGCAAAGTGCCCATTCCAATGAGTTACTCACCCTACTCTCTGAATAGAATCGATATTGTGGAGGCTTCCTGGGCTGCCTGGCTCTTGGCCCGCGCATTGTGGCTATCCTCCACTTGGTTCCTCTCACCGGTGAGTTTAATTATGGTGATTAACACCTTCAATTCCTTAACGATATGTGCTTGTTTTATTTGCTGTTTTATACAGTGTAAACTCGGTCCGAAGATATGAGAGCACTTTGCCTTTAGAGGACATCATTAGAGGGGCCCGTCAGACGAGCTTTGGCTGGACTTTGCGCTTTATAAAACAGCAAACAAAAGAAAAGCCTCTCTCCGCTGGTTTATTATTGTTTCATATTGCTTATTGCGAACGGTGCACTGAGATCTAGTTTTTTCAGGTTTAACAGGGACGAACAAGAGGAAACATTCTTTATACACATGCGAAATGGACTGAGTATACAGCCATATAGTAAATGACAAGCACATTAACATTTATATTTCTCAATCTGTGATGATCATGTGATTCTTTGATGGTGATGTGGTGGTAAATGTTTTGTGTTACAAAATTAGAGCCAACATCTACGAGTGAGCCCATGTTTCCAACACCTGTGTGTCAGGCAACTTTATGGACTGCCAAGAAAAAGGCTGGTCATTCAGCGGTGCTGGAAATTAACCTTAATTCTTTCCAGGCCACGAAAAGCCTCAGTGCGCCTGTCAAGGAAGTAGACGAGGAAGAAGGCCTTGTTAGGTTTCGCCTGCACATTGTATTCTGAACACCTTTGTGCCCTACCCCAATGACAGGCACTGTGAGATATTCGCACTGCCTTTTATCCTCTGCTCCAGAACTTTCAAAATTGCTGCGTTATAAGCAGCCACCCCACAACATGAACTTGCACAGACACTTACAGGTGACCCACTTAGTTGTACACAATATTATATGTTTTATATTCTTCCCAGTTCTCTTCTCAATGCGGGTGAGAGCATTTCACAGCTCTTTGCAAGTTTAGTTCATAACCTTGCTCGTGTCTGGCACACATATTAAACGTGCTTGGCTGCTACTTGTTTTATTTAGTTTGTCCTCCGCCGTTTACCTAATCTCCCCATATTATATTACCACCAATTACTGCACGATATATTGGCTCTCAATAAACAAGTGATAACACTTTTATAGAGTTTCAGTAACATATTGCACAACTGCTCACCAAGCTAAATATCACAACAACAAAAAAATAATATTAATCACAGACGAAACCTAAAGCATTTACCAATGCTTCTCATCCTTTATGGTGGGTTTCACACTAGGCATTTAACTGTTTTCAACCTTTAGAGATGCAGAGTCGGCCTGGCACATCTGTATGTATGCTCCATCACAGCTCTTGTTTCAGTGTTTAGCCATGCAACAGTTGATGTTGTTGCACCAAGGATATTGTGCTGCATAACTAAATACTTATAAAGGTCCCAAAAGCGAGACCTATTGGCTATGCCAATGCTTGTTTTATTATGCTACTGCTGGCATCATTTTAAACAAAAAAAAAATTAGCATTTGCAAACCCAATAGCTCACATTTTCACTAATGCGAGACCATTGCATTGCAAATGCTTGTTAGATAGAGGTCTAGAGTAACTATAGGTTGGCTTAAAGTGGTATGCGTTTATTTTTGTGCAACGGTTCTCTGCCAAAATACCTCTGGAGGGGAGATAGTTGTGCTTTATAAATAAATATTGAACAGCAACAAGATCAGATTCTTTTTTCTTAACTTCTTTCTGAATGTATACAATTCCAGTGTCCCCAAGATATTTAAATGTAAAGGCATTTTCCTCTTATTTTCTTAATGTACACTTTTAAGTAACCTGGACTACGCTTTTCTCTTTCCTTGGTAATGGCTCAATGCCGCCATCTTCTCACCATATATTTATTTACTTTTTTATATGCCAGCATAGAAATATTTTCAGACGCTTTAGCAGAGATTCCCTGGACTAATCACCCACCACTCCAAAACATCTTTGATAGCCAAACACGTAGCTTTGGTTACATTAAGTGCTCTCAAGTTGACACGATGCCACTCTTGCTATATAATATGTAAGGTACTGTGCGTGGTTTTCACACCCAAATGTCACAAAATTGTCAGGCAATAAGAAAACTCAATTTTTTTTAAGGGTTCTCAAGGTGAGTGCACATACAGGACCCTAATTAGAACTAATCTTAAAAGTCCGATTTTTAGGTCCAAGCCTATCAGACAGCACAGCTGTCTGGTTTGCTAAAGACATCTTGGGACATTCAGAAAGCAGACCTACGAATGCATTCTGTCCATTGGCTTTGTAATTCAAATTTTCTGGCTTTCTATTTGCTGGCTTTATTTATTCTAGGCGGTCCAGCTTGAGTTCGTCCCTCCCGTTGCCCAACCCTGGTTTACTGCATTCCTTCACAAACTCACTTTCTGTAAACAGGTCTTTAAATCTTGTTCTAATCTGGTCAGATCTGCTGTACATTCAAAGATAGAGCTCAGATGTCAAGCTGTCTTCAGAGGGAGCCTAGCCTGGTGCTTACTTTTCTTTCTCTTACTTTTTAAAGTGTGAGAATGTGTGACTATCCTGCGTTTTACCAATGTAAGAGGAGAGGGTGTATGATGTTTTTTTTCCTAGCACTCAACAATTGTGCCCATGTTTCAGAATATATCAGAATTAGTACAAGTGAAGCACGTTTTTTTGTAATTCTGAAGTGTGGTGGAAAATATTTGAATACGATCAAAATACATTAGGTGATGAAATTTGCATACGAGTGTGCAGTAAACTGTACTTTGGAGCAAATGTAATGGTCAGTTCAATTAAAAATGGGCTGTCTAATGGCAGGGCGCTACCACACCATGCATACTCTATGCCCTAGGACTCGATGACACACCACTCCACCCAACTCTGACACCACAACTCAACCCCAATCTATGTCAATTTACCCCATTGTACTCTACCCTACTCCAAGCCACTTACTTTTAGCCCTGCTGAACAGCAGCCACACTGGTGTACAACATGGCTAAAACACCTAGGCAAAGCCATAGGCGAGACCTACTGGCTTTGCCGATGCTGGTTTATTGAGCTGGGCCATTTTTCAGCATATTGATTCTATTGTGAATTAGTCCAGTAAATCTACAGGAGTAACATGCTGATCTTTTCCCTTATTGTTAACTTCCTTCAGACAAATCTTCCACTAAACTGGAGATAAAAATGAGTGGAATTCACTTGCTATTGATTTTACGACCAGGATGCTTTAGCTTTTATGCCATAGCCATTACAAAGGATTTATGCATTTATGTCCGTTTTGAATTTAATTCTCTGCAATTGCCCTTAGCATACAGTTAGTGCTACAATAAATTTGCAATTAAGATTTTATTAATTTGGGGGGTGAGGGTCGTCGTTAACCGCCAAAGATAGAGGTTACGTAGGTGGAGAGCTACCGGGGCGGACAATCCTGATATACCGTTGGTATCAGGAGGCCATCCGCCCTGCAAAGTGTGCACAGGAGATTTTGGGTGTCTGGAGGGGAGGAGACCAGAGATTACAGACCCCGACGGTATGGGGAGAGGAGTTGGCCTGACGGCTAGGGCGGTCGACCTCGAATCTGGGGAACTGGGTTCAAGTCTCGGCAATGACCCTGAACATCCTGTGATTCTGGGCAAATCACTTAATCTCCCCGTGCCTAACAAAAATGAATGTCCTCATGTAATGCAACTGGTGCTAGTAAAGCGCTCTGATACCCGATTCTACTAACCAGAAAAATGGGACGGCCCGAGCAGATAGCCCTGGCAGCCGCGAGGTAGGCCTACCACAGATGAAGACGAGCTAGACTGCTTAGCGTTCCAGCAGAGGGTGCCTTGGCCTGATCCTGCATAGGGCAGCGACTGCTGATACTGGTCCCGCCTGTGTTGGATCTGCCCCAAACGCAGAGTGGTGGCCAGCGAGGGCAACCGCCCCGGGAGTGCGAGCCCTACCGCAGGCAACACTGAATGGCGGATGGGCCGTCTGCGACGCCCGGCCCAGCGGACAAAGAAGGCAGTGGGCACACAAGAAGTGTTCAGGCAGGGAGGTGGTTGGGGGAGGAGGGGGCAGACGGATACAGTCCCGAGGAGGCAATGCCCGAGCGGTGGTGGACCCTGTAGGGCCACCGCGTACAGGGAGCAGCGTCGTACTGCCAGAGAGCTGGGCATGGTGGTTCTGCACTGCTGGGGGCTGAGGATACAGCTGTGGCCGGAGCAGGCCAGAACCCAGAGGAGATCAGGCGGAGCACGAAAAAGGTGACCCTGGCTGTCATATGACTGTCCTGGCGCTGCCGGAGTCAGGCCGCCAAGATTACTGTGGCCTGGACGCAGGCGGCATTGCCTAGGCCTGAGCGAGCCTGCAAAGTGACACAAGTTGGTCGGCTTGGGGGCACCGGACTGACTGCAGTGGCAACCTGGGCATGTGCTGCAACACCCCCAGGGAACTGCCTGTGGCGCTTTGCCCCCGCAGCCCCCAGAGGTGAGGAGCAGATCTGGGGGCCACAAAGCAGAGAGGGCGGTGGACTGTTGTGGGGGGGGGGGGGGAGCTTTAGCGAGCGCGCCCTGAGGGAGATGCTCCTCCACCCCTCTGGCAAGTGGTCTAACAGACTGCGTGGCCCCAAGGCCTCCTCCTACTAACCAGACCGGCTCAATAAGTTCTGGCTGCTGACCCAGCCGTGGACGCTTCTCCCCTCCTGCTGCAGTCAGGAGCGGCGGATACCGTAGTGCAGCGCCACTTCCCATACAAGTGAGCCTGGCAGATCAGACACCGGTGTAGGGACACCAATAACTCTCTGCCTTTATATATGATGGGGCCTAGTAACATGTGATTGCTATTAACAATGCGTGGGCACAAGCACTGAAAATGCTCCCTGGCCATAGACCCGGGAAGACTTGACCATCTATTGTGCTGCGGGGACAAGAAAAGAACTGAGCTGCGCTGCTGCCCCTACGTGGCTGCAATCCCTGGGGGTCCCTGAACCTAGATCTTGTGTTACGCTGGCCAGAGGGTAGACATGTTTGGGTTATAAGGGTGCGGCATTGGTCTGTGTGCAGAGAGATATATTGTCATGGGCCGCACGAGAGGCAAGGCTGTAGACTCCTGCAACCTTGGGCGTTCCTAGTCCGATAGGTCGGACAACTCATCTGCTACCTTCACAGACTAGATTCCTCCTCCCACAGTTTCTCCCCCCTGCCCCCCACCCCACAAGCTGAATGAAATCCTAGAGTCTCGGGCAGCAAGCAACTATGCTTAGAATCCGTCACTACAGATGTTGGTATTCTCAAGGCTGATCATAAAAAGCTGGCAGACAAAATGAAGATCAACCTTGCTCCATGGAGGACAGAACATACCCCCATGACTGCACAACTCCAATAACAGGTGGCCACCTTACAGAACCGGATGGAGGATGCGGAGGGGCAGGACCGCCACAATAACATGCAGATAACAGGACTAGCAGAGGATAGCTAAGGCCCCAATGCAGCACAATTCATCGAAAACTGGCTGCGAGAGGTGGTGACCCCAACGGGCCTATCAGAATTGTTCTGCATGGAAAGGGCATACAGAGTTCCTACCAGTGGTGGCCTGTGTCCTTAATTACAGGGACCGAGATGCACTCCTCCACAAATCTCATGAAAACGATCCCATAAACTTCAAAATTGCTTCAATCTCTCTGTTCACAGACTATACAATTTCTGTTCAATGCCAACGAGCCTATCAGGCAGTCAAGAAACAGTGTGTGCTGAACCTCACTTATATTTCCAGCTCGTCTTAAAAGGTATTCATGACCACAAAAGCAACTTCTTTGAATCTCCAGAGGCAGCATGGAAATGGCTTGAAGGTACCTTTCTAAAACTTTACATTCCCGATGACAAACAGCCCCCTCCATCGCAGACATGGCAAAGGACACGGAAAAGACGGGGACACACATCGAATCAAAAGGGGCAGGGAGCTATGACCCAAACGCAGAACCAGGTTCTGGAGGTCTAACGAGCAGCAATCATATTGGCTACTACTCTTAGAGACCAATGTCCACCTTCCACAAACAGGTCATCCTCTGGCGGCACGACCCATTCGGGCTACGAGAGCAGTTTGGCACGGTTCCTCTCTATAACACCACAACCGGAAAATGATTTACTGGGGTGAAGGTATTTCATTTAGGTACTCTTGAAGGTACAATTTGCAGGAGAGTAGGAACGACCCACAACTACCACTCCTCTAATGTAGTTTGCACCTAAATTTAACAGTTACAACATGCATGAACACAAGTACAAAAACGATGCCACTGTATAATGCTCCTACACTGACAAACCAGGGATCTCAGTGTCTTATTTGTCTCCAATTATGCCTATACACTGTCACAGGTTGCTGGGTTCCGGGCCTGGGCAAATACCTCCAAGTTGTAGAGGGCGGTCATAACACCTATGGCGTTGCCGTCAACCATAATACCAAAGGCTACCCCGCGAGCACATCAGTGTTGGCATGCTTTGTTTTTTTATGTTTGGTCAAATGATGTTCTGACATTGGACCATGTATTGGGGGATTTTACTGTTTTTGTTCAATTGACACGCATTTACTGGTCACATAAGGAGTTTTGTTTGCGCACTTACCTATACCTAACACTATGCAATGAAAACCCATGGCTATCGCCTGCCAATATAATATACTCTATGTAAACCCAGTTGGCACACACTAATCAGTACATATGCATAGTTAGCATTCATAATATTTCACTCTTCAGTTGTTGTATTCCTTTAAATTCTGGACTCCACACGTCAATATGTAATTCCAAGTTTTGGACTCCACAAGTCATTTATTTTGCTTGATCACAGAGCTGAATGTCATAGTAGCCATACAGTATACCCAAAGAAACACACTTAACTACTGAGGCAATCAAAATTCGGAAAAAGTGTAGGGGGCAAATATTCCACACGTCATACTCTGCCTTTGCACTGGGGCGGCAATATGGGTCAGAACAGGGGTCCCAGTTGAGGTTTTGAACAGGCGAATAGACACAGGGCAGATAAACCCTGCTCCGGCATAGGTTGGACGGCAAACCTATCGTACTTGCAATCATTTACGCACCAAACACTGAACAAGACATATTTAGCACAACGCACCTCTGCCCTCGTTGACTGGACACTGTATCCTTGGATCCTGGGAGGGGATTTTAACGCAGTATTAGACATTGATCTTGATTGATCACCCCCCCATCCCACGGAACAGCCTTGAATCGACAGGCTAAGGCTCTCCAGACCTGGGTACAAGGTTGGACAGTTTCAGGCGCCTGGCTTAGCTGGAATGGGGGCATGCGTGAATATTCCAACTATTCTCCACCACATGCTTTACATACACGACTGGACCATATACTATGCAACACCACACTCCTACCTAACGCGGTAAAATCCTATAAGACCACAACCTCCTGGAACTCACATTAGCCTGGGGCCCGAGTGCCCACCCTGGTTCCCACGTGGTGACTTGACTCCCACCTTTTGGAAGATGGGGTATTTCATGACACCTTAGCCAATACCATAGATACCTACTTCACAGACAACACTAATACAGCCTCCTCACCACTGATAAGAGTGGGAAGCATTCAAGGTGGTACTGAGAGGGACCTCGATTAGTTTGATTGTGGGGGCACGCCAATAAGTTAATCGTGCGTTGATGCGAGTAGAGGTGGGGTTGGGATCATTAGAACCGGCTGCCTCGGCAGATGAGACCAGGGCAGCAGAGCTCCAAGTAGCATGAATTGAATTGCAGACCTCTTGGAGTGCCTGCGTGAAATTGATTATCGGTCAAACGCCCAGAAGACTCATGCGGAGGCCGACAATCAGGCATTCTACTTGCCCAGATGATTTGAGATCCCCTTCTGTTCCCACACTTGAAATGATTACACCACAACTGGCCCGCGTCACCATCCACAAAAGGATCAATAAGGCCTTTCAAGATTACAAAGAGCACTATATGGTCCATCCCTCTGCAGGAGCCCAAGCTATTAGTTATTCTTTAGACTCCTTTAACCTCCCGCAGGTTCCAGCCACAGACAGGGAGTCACTAGCGGCCCAATTGACTACCACTGAAATTCGGGAGGCCATCAGGTCTAGGTCCACTCTCTCCCCACTGCTCCGCTGTGCCGTCTCTTGCCTCCAGACCCCGACCTCCTCCTTGGGAGTTTCGAGGCTGCTGCCCGCTCCAACTGGGACCAGACTGCCTCCAACCACCGTAACCTTTCTCAGCCGTTTTTTTTCTTAATTTTTTCCGTTGTGCCACTGTTATTGTGCCCATCTGTGTCTTGCTCTAATTCCACCACTGTTTTTATTTTCTCGTGCCTGCCTGTTCCTTTTGCCTTTCGCCGCTGCTGCCCCTGCGGCCACTCCCCCCCGGAATTCCCCCCCCGGAATTCCCATGCTCCCGCCTCCCAGCCTCTCCTCCCTCCCACCTCTCCTACCAAAGGCAAGCCCGTCTGCGCCCGTCCGCGACCCGACCGCGGCCAGCGCCAGGAACCCTGGACCTCCCACTACCCATCGCTACGACACCACCACCCTCCTCGCACTCAACCCTGGAAGACTTAGAGAATGTAAACAGGCCTCGCCGAACACGACCCACGGCCAGTTCTCCTGCCTCCAATGCGGCCAGACCCTCACCGCCACCCCGGCCTCCAACACCGGCGACACCCTAAAATGCATCCTCCTCAACGTACGCTCCGTACACAAACACGCCATGGAAATCTGGAACCTACTAGACTCTCTTTCGCCCGACATCGCCTTCTTCATAGAGACCTGGAACAACGCATCCTCCGCCCCCGACATCAGCACCGCCATCCCAGACGGATACAAGATCCAGAGGAAAGACCGCCCCAACCACCCAGGAGGGGGCCTTGCCATCGCCCACAAGATCACCCTCCGCCTCACCACCTCCAGCGAAACCTTCCCCTCCGCCGAACACCTGCACTTCAAGATCCAGACCACCCCCAAAGCCACACTCCGAGGAACCCTCGTCTACAGACCCCCCCCGGCCCCCAAACACCCTTCACCACCACCATTACCGACTTCATCGCACCCCACGCGATCGCCTCAACAAACTACATACTCATTGAAGACCTGAACTTCCACCTCGAGAACCCCAGCGACCCCAACTCCACTATCCTTTGTGACAACCTCGCCAGCATCGGACTTAAACAACTCATCAACACACCGACCCACAGAGCAGGACACACCCTCGACCCCATCTTCGCGGCAGGAAACCGCGTCCATTTCAGCCACACAACGCAGCCGCCATGGACCGACCACCACTGCGTACACTTCGCCATCAACAAACCCAAGGCACCCAAACCAGCCCCACGCCCACCACGAAGGAACTGGAGCAAGGTTACCGACGAGCACCTTAACTCCACCCTCACCCGAGACTACACCTGGGCACCCGACGCAAACAGCGCAAACTACGCAGCCAGAGAACTCCACACCTGGATCTCCAACTGCGCAGATGAGCTCGCCCCGCTACGCAACCCCGACAGACAACGCCCCAGGAAAGCCGCCTGGTTCACAACCGCTCTCCAAGAAGCCAGACGCACCTGCAGACGCCTGGAGAAGAACTCGAGAAACACCAAGACAACCAAAAACCACACCACCTACAAGGACGCCATGACGGACTACCACAACCAGATCAGAGCCACCAAAAGGAACTTCATCCACAACAAAATCCTGGCCAACTCCACAAACTCAAAGGAACTTTTCAGTGTCATTCAAGAATTCACCAACCCACGCAGCGAAGCCACTGACATCACCCCACCGCAAGACCTCTGCGACAAGCTTGGAAGCTATTTTCACCTCAAGATCAAAAACCTCTACGACAACTTCATCGACCATCCACCAGGTGCCACAGACGGCCCCCCGCCCCCCAGAAACACCAGCCAGCCCACCATCTTCAACTGGACACCGAACACGGCCGAAGACACCGCCTCGACCATGAAAAGCATCCACTCGGGGGGGGGGGCCCCCCTCACATCTACCACAGAGCCGTGGCCGCCATCGCACCCAAACTACAACGCACCATCAACACCACCTTCAAAACAGGCACCTTCCCAGACGACTGGAAGCGCGCAAAAGTCAGACCCCTGCTCAAGAAGCCCACAGCTGACCCCACCGACCTCAAGAACTATCGGGCCATCTCGCTCCTCCCCTTCGCAGCCAAAGTTGCAGAGAAAACAGTCAACAGGAAACTGACACGATTCACTGACGAGAACGCCGTCCTCGACCCGTCCCAATCCGGATTCCGAAGCAACCACAGCACAGAGACCGCCCTACTCGCCACCACAGACGACATCCGCACCCTCCAGGACCAAGGCCACTCCGCAGCCCTCATCCTACTCTACCTATCAGCGGCCTTCGACACCGTCTCCCATCGCACACTAGTCGTCAGACTACACGACGCAGGCATACAAGGAACAGCCCTGGACTGGATCCGATCATTCCTCACCGGAAAAAGCCAAAGGATCAGACTCCCACCCTTCCTCTCCGACCCCACGAAAATCACCTGCGGAGTCCCACAGGGTTCATCACCGAGCCCCACCCTCTTCAACATTTACATGGCCCCCCCTCGCAGCCATCGTCCGACAACACGGCCTCAACATCGTATCCTACGCCGACGACACCCAGCTCATCCTCTCCCTCACCAAAGAGCCCACCACTGCCAAACTCAACTTCCAGAAAGGAATGCAAGACGTCGCAGTCTGGATGACCAACAGCTGCCTGAAGCTCAACGCCGAGAAGACAGAAGTCCTCGTCCTCGGTACCACCCCTTCTGCATGGGACAGCACCTGGTGGCCGACTGCCCTCAGAAGCCCACCTATCCCCTCAGACCACACCAATAACCTCGGCATCGTACTCATCACTCTCCATGAACCGACAGGTCAACGCCGTCACCTCCAGCTGCTTCAACACCCTCCGCAAGACCTTCAAGTGGATCCCCCCTGAGTCAAGGAAGACAGTCACCCACGCACTCATCACCAGCAGACTGGACTATGGAAACGCACTCTACGCCGGCATCAACAAGTCCCTACTCCGCAAACTCCAGACAGTACAGAACACCGCCGCCAGACTCGTCCTCGGCATCCCCCGACACGAACACATCAGCCAACACCTACGAAGTCTCCACTGGCTCCCCATGGAGAAAAGAGTCACTTTCAAAATCCTCACTCACGCCTACAAATGCCTACACAACAAGGGACCCAAATACCTCAACGACAGAATTAACTTCCACGTACCCAAAAGAAACCTCCGATCTTCCAACCTCGCACTGCCCGAAACCCCGCGCATCCACAGAGCCAGAGCAGGCGGAAGATCCTTCTTTCACATTGCAGCCCAGACCTGGAACAAGCTACCGGCAGACATCAGACGCGCCCCCTCCCTGAACACCTTCAGGAAGACCCTCAAGACCTGGCTCTTCGGCTAAACAGATCTGCGCCCCCCCCCCCCCTCAGCGCCTTGAGACCCTCACGGGTGAGTAGTGCGCTTACAATTCCCTGATTGATTGATCAGAGAACTTCCCTGCAACAAAATACTGGGACTAGATGGGCTCCCGGTGGAATTCTATGCCACCTTTTCCACTCAACTGGTGCTGCAGCTGGATCGCCTATACATTTTCTCACTGAAGAAAGGGGTGTTGCTCCCCACTACGGTTCAGGCCCTGGTGACATACCGATCGAAGTCCGGCAGGATTCCCACCGATATGACAGTATACAGGTCCCTATTACCGAGTACAAAATTCTAAGTAAGGTGCTGGCTCGCCAACTCCTCCCACTACTTCCAAAATGTATTCATGTGGATCAAAGCAGCTTTGTACCTGGTCGCAGTACATCATTAAATATACGTAGACTCATGTTATGGATGCGGTTTCTGGTCACTTTCACAGAGCGTGCCACCTCTCGCTTGACCTTCGCCAAGCGCTCTATACTTTAAGTTGGGATTACATGTTAGCCGTCAGTCGACGCTTTGGCATTCCTCCTGACTATATATGATGGGTTAAATTGCTTTATATTTCTCCCACGCCAAAGGAGTTTACAAATCAGACGCTTACCCTGTGCTCCAAGGCACTAGGCAACGCTGCTGCGTCTCCCCAATGTTATTTGTGATTTACATAGAACCCCTAGCACAAAGACTTCAACAAGACACTCACGCTTGGGGAATCCCTGTCCGGCCTACAATTCCCGATCTGTCTCTCTAGGAGGACGATATAATATTCTACTCCAAAGATCTGCAGGAGAATTTGCAGACAGTGGCCCAAACTTTCACACTCTTCAAGTTTGTCACCGCACTGGCCGTCTATGCCGATAAATTACACCCATTCCTCTTTGCTGGGAATCCACTAGCCCCGCCCATCCCCTTTGGAGATAAATCGATCCAAGTGGCACCTACTACATTCAAATATACAGACACCCACAGGATCTATTAGAGAAAAATCTCCAGAGGGCGATCACTTCACTCCCATCTCAGGTGACCTTTTGGACCTCGTTCCTACTTTCAGTGGCTGGCCATCTCCAAAATGGTGATGTTTCCACGCCTCCTTTCCTTTGTCAATTTACCAGTGGTTGAAGTATCCACATAGAGACAGGCAGGTTCTGGTAGATAGTTTATTGTGGAGAAGACAGCTTAGACACCCACAACTGACGGAGACCTTACAAACACTGGTCAACCGTCAGTGTAGAATGAATAGAGCCTAGAACACACACAACACTCCAAGGCAGCATTCAACATCTGAATGCCACACACCTGGGGGGCCCCCCCAAAAAAAAAAAAAAAAAAAAAGAAGAAGAAAGAAGCTGAAGAAACAACCATAAACCAAAGAAAACAAAATACATGCAGAGGTGAAAAATGACAATGAAAATGTAGAGCACAATCAAAAGCGAACAAAATCTTTCATTTTAACAGGCACCTGCTTGATCCGAGAACTTTCTCAGCTCAGTCACATGACTGTCTGGAATGCTGTCAAACAATTCAGGATTGTCACAAAGTGCAGTAGAAGAAGATAAAGTATCACCCACACCAAGGTCACTAGTACCAGAACCAGAAACACTCAACCCAGGATTGGAATCCACTTGTAAGTCCAGGTAACTTGGAAAATTATCCTCCCTCTCCAAAGTCTTGGGAGCAAAAGACTGAGTACATCTATAAGAATTCACGAATTTACATAAAGAAATCCGTCAAAAATTCCAAATCTTGCCCCCATCAACTCTCACAGCTTTGCTAAAGACTTCCACCACCTTAATAGGATCGGACCATTTAGACCCTTTCTTGTTGAAGGAACCACCAAACCTTACACGAACAAAATCACCAACTCTAATCTTAGATTCTGAAAAATTATTCCTCAGAAAATTATTTTTCATTCTCTCCTGATCTCTCAACACGCTCCTTGACCTGAGAAAAATCCAAAGAGGAGTCATAGGAATTCTGTACTTTCAACCACCAAGGCAGGAGTTTAGAACCAGGTTTCCTACCACGTAACATTTCAAATGGAGACAACCCAGTGACAGAATTGGGAGAGATGCGATATGATAACAGGGTAGCCCGTAAAGCTTTTCTCCAGTCCAATCCACTCTTAATGGCAAACTGAATGGATTCTTTCACTACCCTGTTGAAACGTTCCACTTGACCATTGGCCTGTGGGTTATAATTAGACACCCTCTTGTGTACAACACCATAACTTTCCAAAAATGACTCAAACTCCTTGCTGACAAATTGTGGACCATTGTCGGAAACTATTTCTGCTGGCAAACCTTCCCGACCAAAAATGTCCTCCAAGAATTCAATTACCTGAGTGGAAGTAATTTTCTCTACCATCTTCAACTCAGGCCATTTAGAGAAATAATCTATCAAGACCAACGCAAAAACATCCTTTTTGGTAGGAAGACTTAAAGGACCAATAATGTCAATACCCAATTTCCTCCAAGGACCCAGCGCATACTCAATTGGAGTTACCGCCACGGACAAAGGTTTAACTGATTTGTCACTCAAAGAACATGGAGAACACAGTCTGACCCATCTATCAACCATACCATCAATGCAAGGCCACCAATAGAATTCCCTTATACGTCTCTTCATGTTAGACATGCCCATATGCCCTTCATGAGCCATTCTCAAAATTCTCTCTCTAAGCTTACATGGGGGAACAATTTTGTCTCCTCTGGTAATAATTCCTTGCGAAAACATAAGCTCATCCTTGACTTTAAAAAATGCACCCAACTCGCCACTTAATTTCCTTTCCTCCAGCCAACCTTTTTCCAAAAACTCCACTACAGCACCCAAATCACGGTCCTCACGCATAGCGTCTTTCCATTCCTTCTCAGAGATCATTTCGGGAGAGCATGGATCAACACTCCCGCTATTGACATCAACCATGGTGAAAGCCACATCACAATCTTCCTTGGCATCAACAGAGTCATGAACACCGGCTAAAGGCAGCCGCGACATAAAATCTGCATGCACATTTAAACGCCCTGGAACATACTCAACAATGCATTGATATTCCTGCAGTTTGGCAGCCAACCTTGCTAACCGGGCCGTAAGAGTTCTACCACCCCCTGCAGCCAACATACTAATCAAAGGTTTGTGATCAGTCCTTATACGAAACTGTGTACCCCACAAGAATTGTCTAAAGTGTTGAACAGCCCAAGTGCAAGCCAATAGTTCCCTTTCAATGGTAGAATAATTGAATTCAGCACCACGTAACTTTCTAGAGGCACAAGATACCACATGTTCATTGCCAAAATCCTTTTGCATTAATACCGCACCTAATCCCACGCTACTAGCATCAACTGCAACAATACATTCCTTAGCAATGGAAAAGGACTTCAAAAATGGTGCACCAACAATTTCTTTTTTTAAATATCGAAAGCAACTTGTTGTTCTTTGTCCCAGTTAAATTTTGCATTCTTTTTAAGTAGTAACCTTAGTGGATGTACAATAGAAGAGTAATCATGCACAAATTTACTGTAAAATTCTGTCAAACCTAAAAAGAAGACAATTGTTCCTTATTCAGTGGTGTAGGCACCATTAGAATTCTGTTCACGTGATCAAATTTAGGTTTGATACCCTCGCTGGAAATTTCATGACCTAAATATTCCACCTTATTTTGTCTAAATTTGCATTTGGAAAATTTCAAAGTTAAACCTTTACTTTGTACACGGTTTAGGACATTATCCAAATTCTTGTCATGTTCCTCAACATCCTTACCAAAGATTAAAATATCATCCTGAAAGGCAATAGCGCCATGACATCCTTCTAAAACTTGTTTCATCAGTCTCTGAAAGTCGGAAGCCGCACTGGCCAGACCAAAAGGCATGCGTAGGAATTGGTACATGCCTTCAGGTGTGACAAATGCCGTTAAACACTTGGACTCTTCATGTAACACCACTTGGTGGTAGGCACTGGCCAAATCCACTGTGGAAAAAACACAAGCATCTGAAAGAGTGGAAATTAATTCATGTATGTTGGGTAGAGGATGTCTATCAATCCATATCTCCTTGTTCAAGCTACGAAGGTCAACGCACAAACGAAGATCGCCGTTGCTTTTAAGAGATAAAACAACCGGAGAAACCCACGGGGACGATTCTATTGGTTCAATAATATTTCCCTCCACCAAACCTGCTAACATCTCTTTAAGTTTACCTTGGTAGGCCAAAAGGTACGTTCCTTACTCTGTGTCGAACAGGAACCGCCCCATCTTTGAGAATAATTTTATGCTTGAAATCAACATACCAAGAGATGTGTCAAAGAGTTTTGGAAACCTGTTTTTGATGCCTAAAGCTAGGTTCTCGTTGTTGGGGGCTACAACATACACAGACGGAGAAGCATTAGGATCTAGTCTTATTCCCAACTCTTGTTGGTGGGGCCATCCAAGTATCGACACTCCCTTTGTGGCTATATATACTTTACCTCTACTTTACCCATAAATTCTAGGTCAGCCCACATGAAACCCTCCAGAGCAATTTTGTGACCTGAGTAACCACCAGGTTGGATGTCAGGTAAAGATAATACCTTACTGCCCCACAATTCATTAAACACACTCTTGCCAATGATAGTGTACCAAGCGCATGAGTCAACCATCATAGAAATGTTTTTTCCATCCATAGACAGAGTACATTTAGGGAAGCCCTTACACTTAACATTACCTACACATGAAATAGTGTTGAACTCAGCCGGTGAAGCTTCTTCATCATGTATCATAAAATTAATTTTCTGAGATGCTTCACAAGCCTTCCCAAAATGACCTACCTTCTTGCATTTAACACAAACTTTGTTCCACGCTGGACAGCCTTTATAACTACCAACATGTTCAAAACTACCACACCTATAACATTATCTGGGGCCTTCTACCAAAAGGTTTGTTATCTTAACCGGCATTCTTCTTGTAGGGAAAAGGAAAAGAGTTTTTTTTAGATGGTTGATCTTTAACTAAAGAAACTTCTGAAACAGTATCATTCACTTTAACAACATGCCCCCTGATTTCGGTAACAAATCTGTCAGATTGTTCTATGCCTTTAGCGATATTTATCACAGCAGATAAAGAAGATTCAGTACCCATCCATAACCTTTCTTGGATTTTCTTACTTTTAGTCTTCATCATAATCTGATCTCTCAGTACCTGCTCGTAATTGATAGTTTCAAAGGCGCAAGAGCCTGCCAAAGAGCGTAAAGCGGACACATAGTCTTCAATAGATTCTTCATCTTTTTGAGCACGAGAGTAGAATTTGAATCTTTCCATGACTGTGTTAATTTTTTTTCCAAACCTAGTGGTCATCTGTCTAATAGCTACGTCAAAAACATTCACATCACCAGAGCTTTCGATAGGGGGAAGATTGGCGAACTCCTTTAGACCTGCACCTCCTAAACAATGTTTTAATAAAGCAAGTTCTCTCTTAGGAGTACATCCGTCCTCTTCCAGGACTTCCACATAAGCTAAAAACATTGGATACCACAGTTCCCACTCCATTTTTGGTTCACCAGCCTCCGGTAAGAAATGTGGTGGTGCAGAAATGTTGGACATGACGATTGATAACTGTCAAACTGTGAACAATGAAGAGGAGAGCCACACTCTAAAAAAACAAAACTGGAAAACTAAGTTAAAATGAAATAGCAAGCAAAACTAAAGGAAATCACACATTGAAAATGGTGTGTGAGTCACTGTAGAAGATGCATGACTCACTTGCCATATACGTGAAGTGGTAGCGATGCGCAGATGGCCAGAGTGAGTTACACTAGAAAATGGTGTGTGAATCACCGTTGAAAATACATGACTCACTAGCAGTACTCTTGACAAAGCAGCGGTGCTTAGATGGTCAGAATAAGATACTGAGGCAAAGAATAACACACAATGCGCAGTCGATCAGGTGTGCGCATAACCGGAAAACAAACGGGGAAAAAAAACTACAAAAATGGCCGCCGAGCGTCTTACGTCACGACGCTCCCAGGGTACATTGCGGCTCCCAAAGTACACAGCGGGATGAAGAATTCACCGAGGGAATGATGCGAGAGAACAATGCCGCTAGAACTTGAAGGCGGTGCGCAGTATTCCAATGCAGGCCAACGGCAGTAACAGGTGAGAAAGTTGTGGTATTTTAAAAAATAAAACCCTTGCTCAAAAATGAAACAGCGATGCCTGACAGCACAATGAAAATTAGGCACACGAGTGTAAATAGGACCAAAATACAGCCGCCGGTGCAATTAACGCACGACAAGTGGATACGGCAGCCGCTGGTGCGATCAGAGCACGTTAAGCGTCAAAAAATTCAAAAATGTACAAAAAACGTCAAATCCAGCACGAAACACAACACTAGTGCTCTCAACACTGCCACAGGTGCAATCAGGGCGCAAATAGGTCAAACAGCCGCCGGTGCAATCATAACACAAGATATAGAAAAAGATAAAACAGCTTCAAATTACAAGGAAAACACGTGAATGCTGCCTTCCTCCAGTTCCCAGTCATCGCCAATTCGTGAAGTATCCACAGAGACAGGCAGGTTCTGGTAGATAGTTTATTGTGGAGAAGACAGCTTAGACACCCACAACTGACGGAGACCTTACAAACACTGGTCAACGGTCAGTGTAGAATGAATAGAGCCTAGAACACACACAACACTCCAAGGCAGCATTCAACATCTGAATGCCACAGTGGTGATACAAGCTCAATATTTTAAAATACTGAACACTCTCCAGATAGATTTAATATAGAGTCCTGGTCGGAGGCGCATCAGTCTTGTGAATCTGCAGCTACCATCAGATAGCAGGGGAATGGGAGCACCGGATTTTAAAATCTTACTGCCTTGCAGGTCAGCTGCAGTGGCTTTAATAATGGTTGGCTGGCCACAATCTGCAGGACAGCATTCACACGCCACATGCTCACGCAGGGAAAATTACATAAATTACTTTGCACCGGGTCGCACCCCCCTCAGAGGCTCCATTGCGGTTAAGAGTTGCTTTCACCTATTGGAAAACGGCTATGAGATGCACTGCCCAGACTGTTCCTTATGCCCCTAATATTCCCTTGCTGGGTCTCCCTACTCCAGCAGGCATGCTGATGGAGAACAGACTACACATGTGGGCACAGGACGGTGACAACACTGGGGGCACTTTTTGGGGATGGAGCACTGCTGAGCCATGCAGATTTTATTAATGAACTCATTGTTCCTCACACATGCAAATATCATACAATATGTCAGACAACACTGGTCTTCGGAAGGGACAGAACCCCTAAAACACAAATTTATACATTCACTGTAGATTGTAAGTCATGGCAGGCATCTGATACAGTAGTTATACCGAGGAGATTCAAATTCATGCTATAACCGATTCTACATTGAGCTAACCACACAGACTACACATTCTATTTCCCAATGTTTCCTCCACATGCTGCAGATATCCTGAACAAGATGCTGACTTGATACATATGCTCTGGCCTTCCCCCACAATATCTTTCTACTGGGCACAGATTGATGCTATGCTGGAGGAGGTGGCGGGAGGTACTTATTGGTGTTCGGCCGAGAGCAGTCTTCTGGGTCTATACCCGCGCCCCAAAGGTAATAAGGTAAAAGCATGGTTTGCGGACCAGGCGCTTCTCTTAGCAAAGTGCCTAATGACTAGAAGGTGGAAATCTGCAACACCTCCTGCATTATCCATGTGGAGGGAAGAGATGGAGAGGTGGTGTTTGGCCGAGATCGGTGCGCTCTTCCGGGAAGATTATCATGGGTTGCAGAAGCGTCCGACAGCGATGGAAAGGGACACACTACTGGAATCCTTTGATACCGTAAAACTACCCGATTACTAATGTTCGACAATTCTAGTCCCGTTGGGACGCTATAGCTGTGTACCAGACCTGTCCCGCCGCCTGCTCTGGATGAACAGCCTTCACCATCCACAACTGCATAAGTGTAGGAACCGCCCTTGAAGCCCCATCACCCGAGACGGTTCCTAATAATGCTGAACTGAGGGAGTATTCACCAACTGACTAACATTCTACCTTAAGTGCTATACCAAGACATGTTTTGATTGATGAATGTCATAAGTACGGGGGAAGGAAAGTTATGTTTGGAAATTAGTTATCACATACCTCAATATTGAGGCTACCTTGACTAATACTGATAATGCATGTTAACCCATTATGACATACAAGAACTGAATAATACTGTGTACAATTATACATGACATGCTTATGAAAAAGTAAATAATTGTACTGTATTTTGAAACTCAATGTTCGTGAAAAAAATAAGATCGAGATAGATATATATATATATACACATACATACATACACACAATCTACAAGCCTAGGAACATCCACCCGAGAAAGCTTAAACACTATCACTTATCTAGAGGTTAACGGGGCCTATTGATCCTTCCGTTTGATCAAGGGTATGGAGCACATTTCACTTCATGAACCAACAAGGCCAAGCAGCTGATTTGCAATACTGCTCTTCAGTCATGAAAGTTACAATAAAAGCATATTTTTCAAAGTGCCTCCCATTGTTTGGGACATTTTACTAGGTCAAACACATGGCAACATATCAGTCAGGCTTTAAAAAACAGAGAATTATTTTGGTGGGGATATTGCATGATCAAATAGCTGCTTTGCTAAGGTTTAGCCTACGACCTAAAGACAGGTCATCAAAAGTTTCTACACTG
Organism: Calotriton arnoldi; assembly: GCA_963921515.1. Classification (NCBI taxonomy): domain Eukaryota; kingdom Metazoa; phylum Chordata; class Amphibia; order Caudata; family Salamandridae; genus Calotriton; species Calotriton arnoldi. The sequence continues at coordinate 4,638,587 of CAWUFW010000005.1, read as the reverse complement.
TCTATGATACATAAACAAGTCAGCAGTTAAGCGCAAAGTGAACAGATAAAGGTATTCTTAAATCGCTTACCATTGCAGGCCACTGAACACTTTCCTTATAGCCGCCTGCGGCTTTTCTCTCTGCCATCACCAAGTTGTGCTCCATTAGGAACACCTGAAGGTTTGCGTCATAAAGCTCAATCCATTTTCTCTCCTGCCATAAACCTCCATCAGGTTCCACACATAACTAGGAAAAATGAAACCATGAATAGTAAACTTCATTGGCAAACCACAAAGTTATCAAAAGCAGCGTAACTGCTACATTTAACTAAATATTACAATAATGTTATTTCTGTTGTGATGCGTTCCTAACATCTGATACTTAGCCTGAGGAGGTTCTCAATAACCAGTCTAGAGGTATACTCTCTTCAAATTGTAGATGGCTGTCTGAGAAGAGTACATACAGCAGGTGCCTGCCTTGCTCCATTATTAACATGGCCCCCCCGTTGACAGCCTACTAAGAATCCTTCATATATTCTTCTTTTGCATTATGTTAAATATTAACCATAACCTACTAGGGCTTACAAAGGCTGATGCAGAATCACACAACAGGTCCTAAAACTTTGCATTGTTTAATAGAAAAGGTTTTGCCGAACACATTGTGCAATCGCTAACTTTCAACTTCTCTAAAACTACTTTTCTGTGAAAACTGCACTTCATTTAAAATCTGCTCCTCTACAGTATTATCAACAAAACAAACTTTTGTTGTCAATAATTTAACCGGAGTATTACAACATTGTGTGTTCTTATTCCTAGAGACAGTAACTATTTTCGGAAGATAGACACCCAAAGTCTGGCCCAGACATAGGGAAATGTCTCTTCACTTGACCATGAAGCAAGAAGAAGCCCGTGCCTGTAATCACGGAAATGCGTTCTTGCCTCCTGGTGATCATTTTGAACGTATATTTCCGTAAACAACTTCCTTCCCTACTAGGAATTGTTCTTTTCTAGGGGGATGATATACAGCACAACGATGATGAACCGAGAGCCATCTAGTCGGGAATTACACTGAAGCTCCCCAGAAACAAAATAGGAGGTACGCGACAGAGTTCTAAGGTATCTGTAAGCATTGCTTGCAAACCCTTAGGGTTTTTTCAGAGCCAAAGTTGGACCAGGTAACAAGCTTGGAAACGCCTACAAAGCACTCCTCTTATGCTTTCAATTTACATAAAATAGAGTAAGAAAGGAAGAGCAGAATTGTAACACCGTATAGACAATAGCAGCCATGCAAGTGAGTAACCATGCCCACAAGCTAACCTGTAAAACACACCAAATCCTCAGAAGATTGGTTCTTAATACGGGTGATGGTATATTTACTAAACAATCAAGAATGTGTGTGTGTGTGGGGGGCGTTTTTTTTTTTAATCAATAACAAAAAAATTACGCAACGAGCCTCCCTAGATCAGACCAGTCCATCGTCGAGGTTTCCCGATTAGCCCCTGTAAACAAATTACATTAAAGTCCATTGCATTTAAACTAATCTTGTGAGGATATCCAAAAATCTAGATATGGATCAAGCTTCAGGAACCTACACTGGACACCCCTATCCTACATCTTGTTCAGAGGTTACAATATTTCCAGAACTGGGTACTGCCAGTGCTGAAAGAGCACTCAAGATATCAGAGAAGACAGCAAGGCAATATGTTTCCTCAACAGCAGAATTTTAGATACAGCATTAGATGAATACAGTAGCACGAGATGTGTGAAGAATGGAAGAAAATCTACTTTAACGGATAGTATAGCCGAATAAAGATTAGGACTATGGGATGAACTTCAAACACAAAACACCCTAATCGCATGTCAAAACGATGGTGGGGGAGGAGGGAGGGATTACAAATTGTTATAGCACGTGCGAAACCACTATGTAATCTCCAGAGGATCGTCAAATGGTATCTATAGATATACCTTGGGAAAGCCATTCTGAGAAATTTTAAAGCCCATGCTCTGACTCCTAGTACATAACAGTAAATTTCAAGTCTACGACTTCTGCCAGGTCACACCTTCCTCTTGCAACAGATTAAATCTGGACAAGTCTGGCGCAATGCTTCTGCACAACTCAATGGTTGGAATGACTGTCGGTGCTGGGCACTTCTTCATCGCTCTCTCATCAGCACAGACTTATGTAAAAGTCAGGCAGATCTGAGGATCAATTGAGGAAAATCCTCAACACCTTGTCATTTGAACACCTCCCAGGTGTCTGAACTCAGTCAGTGACCTTTAGGAACAAAAAAATGAACGTTACTCACATTTTAGCACATATACATATCTTCCCACTAGGCGTCATAGCTCACAACGGCAGTTAAAACCTTTCCTTGCGAGGTTCCAAAGTACATTATCCAATTTAGCACCATATGTAAACAGATTGGTCACCAAAGTGAAAGTCTACCTAGAAGTCTTGCTCCAAGATATACCGTCCATGTTCACCAAGCACTACAATACCCCCTTAAATAGCAGGGATTTTGGAATCGCCATGCTGGGTATCCAATCGTCGTGAGCATGTGTGGTTACAGATGAGACATTAAAAAAAAAAAAATCAGATCGCATTTCCCCAAAGACAGGTTCCGCCATGTTGTATTTGCTTTGATGCGTTGTCTTTGCTTAAAAACGCTTAAGTATTAGCAACAATGTGCATTAGAAATTCGTTTTGTGCCTGGAATATTAGGCAACAACTGATAACCAACGCAACGATGTAGAACCTCAGTGCTGTTAATTTTAATCGGAGGGAGTGAATTCATCAAGATGCAGTACCCTTTTCCCCCGGCAATGTGCAAGGGAGCTACAACTACTCAACGCAGCTGGTTGGGCCCTCGTGGCTCTGTTTACTCTGACGCTGAATACGTCACGACAGACAAATACAGTCAGCCAATTCAATGAATAAAGCACTAGTCTGGCCCTCCTCTGGCCCCGGCTAACCCCAGCTTGACAGCCTGTCCTTCCCCCAATAGACGGTGTAGCCGGCTGCTGACACCCTCACCGCTCCCGGGGACCTTGAACCCTACCTACTCACTGCACTCCCCTGCAGCACGTACACTATCCAGACTGGAAAACACAGGGAGGGGCTGGTGCAACAGCACTAAAAAAAACTTCAAAGACAGCCAGAATATACTAAGGCAAAGTCTGATAGGCACCGCATTGGTCAACAGCACGAATGTTCTGCAAGCCCGAAAGATCTTGTGTGTCTATTCAGCGCGTATTCTCATTAGAAAGAGCTTTCAGGCTACACTGCCCAAAATAAAAAAACACGTGCAAGTTATGCACATGTTCTGCAAGAGCCGCATGTCCCTGACGCGGAGAAGAACAGTATCGTGGAGTGACACAAAATAACCCTGGGGTTAAAGGTCTTGCAATGATTAGGAAGCACTTACGAGTTGAGACACAAAAAAAACCCAGCAGGGGGGCACTAATTCCTGCCTAATCAGCAGTAATTCCTGACGGAAGACACCACCAGGGCACAATGCCAAAGAGGGATACGTGCAAAACAGCATGCACAGCAGGTGTAGGTTAAAATGCACGCAGAGGACTCGCACTGGGAATGTCACACATCGACAAAGAAATAGCCCCAAAATGGCGTCATGTTGCCACCCCGAAGTGAGTCTGCACAGCAGGTGTAGGCAGCCTGCCAAGGAGAGGGTCTCATGTAGGGGTGCAACGGAAAATCAGCAGGGGTGCGAATTGTACACAGACGGCTAAGTGCGCGGCAGGTGCAAGAGCCCAGCACCTGCACAGTGCTTGGCCGAGCATGTAATGTGGCTCAGACCTCCACCATCCCCCAGCCAGGGGCAGGAGAGTAGGGGGGGGGGGGGTCTCGTGAGCTGCAGAGACAGCTTTGTTCGGACCGCTTTCGTTGACATGACTCCACAGAAGAACAGTCCACTGAGGTAGATCACATGATTCACGGGAACTGCTGAGGACTCCTCAGAGACAGACTTACCCTAAAGCCGGAGCTGCCCCTAAAAACATGCGGTCCTCGAACTCACCTCACGTACAACTCATCTTAAAGCCCTCACCCGTAAGCCGCGCCCAACTGCCCCCAATGTCCAGTGGGCGATACAAAGACGAGCGGCCGCAGCGGCTTCCCCATACTCACCCGAAGCCCCGGTTCACTCAACTCCTTGTGGGACACCGCTCGAATAGTACCGGACTCCCAGGGCCAACTGGCGATCTGCCCGAGCTCCAGAGTCCTCTCGCAGGAAGCGCCGAGGAACCGTTGCCCCACCAAGAGGCAGACGGTGCCCTCATTCAGGACCATGGCGGACGTGAACACCCAGCAGCGCCCGCACAGCTGCTACCGGCTCCGCACACACAAGAGGTTATAGGCAGGACTTTAAGACTGAGTTTCTGGTGCTTCTGCCGCTACCAGCCCATCGCCTCCGCTGCAGCTCTCCAGTTCCCTGTCCCTCTCACCACAAGGCCCCAGCTCCACAGTGTATTATCCAGTCACCAAATCACCTCTGTGGCTACCACAAGCAGCTACACACGGGCGCGAGCAGACACGCCCAGCTCTGCTGCGATAGGCTCAAAAAGAAGAAGAGGCGCATCTCCAGCCAAATGGATTGGCTACATCAGCTGACAATCGAGGATTTCCACTCCCCTCGATTGAGTCACTAGCTGCAAACGGCAGTACACTCTTGGTCATGTATTCGTGTCTTCTTCCGCCTGAGCGGGCTACCTGATTTATTCGCTTTCGAGAAACCGTGACGTCGCAGTGGGGAAAGAGTCCCCTAGCGAAAGGCAGTGTTCTTATTTCTGACATTGCTAGATCACAGCAGTCCAGTGTGTCCCTCTCTCGTTTAGTGTTATCTGTACTTTGTGCCCGCGCGCTAATACGGAAGGTGCAAGATTATCCGTACGACGCGGTCAAGCGGACTAATCTTATGTATTTGCTGACGGCTGTTATCCGCCCGCTGGTACGTGCAGTTCCAAGCGTCAGCTCAGAGCCTGCACCGCGCTGGGGCGGGACCTAGGACTAAAATGTGCCGCGGTTGAGGCGGGGCTCTTTGTTGTTCACGGAAACGAGGCTGATAGGAACAGATGTCGCCGCCATTTTCTTACCAATAGACCTTTGGCCAAAGAATAAAATGGAAGACCAGTTGGAACAATGACTTGGTCTGGTGTTTGTTGGGTTCTTTTTTGCCAGAGGCATCAACCACTGGTTTTGCAAAAATTGAGCAACACAAAAGAAGAGAAGCTGGTCTTAGATGGGTGTGGAGGATGCATCACAAATATTCCAATTTACTTTTACCCAAATGTTAATTTTCTATTTTATCTATGTTTAATTTAGGGTTGATATTACAGTAATTAAGTCAAAAGGAATGTAATTAAAGCTAAGCAAGGATGGGGGCACTCTAAGATTAAGCTCAATGAACTAATTTAATTTAAAGAAGTAATGTTTACGTTAAGGATTGGGGCTAGTATTAATGCAATAAAAGGTTTAAAATAGATGTATTTTATAAAACATTACATTAGCAGTAGCATTATGATAAAGTTATTAATATATTCTAATTATATACATAGCCTTAATTTTATTTATAAATATACAATAATATATAATGCAAATATATGTAATATGTATTAGTGTGTGTGTGTATATATATATATATGTGTATATATATATATGTATAAGATTGTAAGAGTAGAATAAGAAAAATGTTAGGTAATTTAATTTCACTTAAATTGAATTTATTATAGACAACTTTAGCATTAGTAGTACAATATAGTCGCCATATTTAATTTAATCAAATAGGGGCTAATTTACACAGAGTTAATGTTATATTATAAGATTAATTTAAGGTTAGAGTTAGTGCTAACATAAGGTAACCTATTTTATTTAATTATAACATGAAATGTGATTCATTTTAGTGTAAGCAGAAGGGTTCACAGTGATCAAATTTAATGTAATTAAAACCTAGGACTAAGGAATATACAACCATTATTTTAAATTTTAGGGTTAGGGATGGGCAGAAGTGAAGGTAGGGAAAAGTAAAACGTACAAAGTGAAGGCCATTCAAGTGTTTATTTTATGTATGTGTTCGCTGTATGTCAATTTAGGCCATACAAACATTTAAAAATCAATAAACTACTTTTCTAAAAAATAAGAATACATTTTTAGAAATCTCTATTGATTTAACATTTATTTTGTCCCTCAATCAAACGTATTCATATAATAATATTTTCATTTTTTCCTTCCAAGCATTAAAAACAGTTTGCAGTTTATAGCATAAAACAAAGTTTTCACATTTCATTATGTACATCATCTCTACAACTCATCAAATCTACAGCGTCCTCATATTAGGGGGCAACACGGTTTTAAGTGCATCTTTCTATAATGTGCAAAATATAATTAAATGAACTAATGAAAAATCAGTAGAGCCACATAGTTGGCAATCTATAACTCCTTTATTGACGCTTTGGGCAATTCACAATCCAATTTGTTGGTCCAGTTGATCCAGTCGCAATTTTAACATTAATCTTCTTATATCTTTAGATTGGCTATTCTAAGATTAAAAAAAAGAAAACATGGAGTTCCTGCCTTCTCTGGCAAGGAAATATATTCATATATATTCCGCTTTTCACATGCGGCTTAATCAGCACTAAAAGAGATCTATTTTACAAAGTTTTTATCTTCTTTCTCCAAAAGTTGTTTGACCAAAAATCTTTGACCTAATCTTTAGACAACTTTAGCTAAGTCATAGTGCTCCAAATATTGATAACCCACTGAGAGCGGAAAACTGGTTTGAATATGCTTTCTTAAAAATTAAACAAAAAGTACCGTTAGTAGATAGGAATAATTCAATAATTTAAGGCTTTTTATAAAACCTGCATACTATGTTAACTACACCCAATTCAACAGTTCCTTGTGGTAGTCCAACTCATTTCTTCCATATCCTGATTTTTGCACCCTTTCTATAGCTTTTTGTTCCAATATCTCACTGACAAAAAGTAGCAAACTTAGCACTTTTGACTCATAATTTTTCTTTTAAAACTTCAATTTTTTTGTGAGACAACTTCAAATCCAATTTTCCAAGGACACCAGCAACAATTTTTGTGCGACTTAGTATAGGATATACATGCTCTTTATAATTTAAATGACTCGTAAGTTACTCCCAAATAAGCGTAAGAATTTACAGTTTCTAATATGCATGACTTTAATCTCCAATTAAAAAAATCTTTCCTTTTTTAAAACACCATTATTTTGGTTTTGTCCATATTAGTTTTTTAAAAATATTTTCACAATAATTAGCAAATGTATCTATTGCTTTTTGAAATCCAGTAGCAGTAAGATCAAACAATGTAGTATCGTCAGCATAAAAAATAATCCAAGCATATTCATTTACTAGTTTAGGAGAAAAACAGCTAGCCTTTTTGTAGTATTTCTGGAGCATCATCAATGTAAACAGAAAATAATAGCGGGCGAAAGTACAGCCCAGCCTTAGCTCATTTCTTTTTTTTTTTTAAGCTGTGCGGCTGAGGAAAGAACGCAGCATCAACGACTTGGCATTGACTATTGACTGTTGTTACTCTGAATTTTATATTAACTTTGGGATGCTCTTTCTTAAGTTTGGTGTCTTACCTGTTGCTTTTAGAAGTAACCTTTATTTTTATTAACTGTATTTATTGATACTATGCCGCCATGTGGTTGCATTTAAGCGAAGGTCACCCTGTCCTAGAAGAAAAATGTTATATTAATAATTTTATTGCCTTATTTTTATTGAGAATGATTGGAGGAGCTTAGTGAAAAATATTTTCTAATGTTTTTAAGTTTTGATTTTCATATGTGGATTGTCATGATTTAATTAATCAAACAATAAAATACTACATAGCTCATTTTGAGTCTCTATCTCTCAGATACTGCTCAATTTTCACCTAATTGAATAGGTATCCAGGAATTTTTACGTAATTCTTTTATCAGATTTAGCAGTCCTAGTGGTATGCCCACTTCAACGTTTTCTTTCAGTGTTTCTGTCTTTAGAATCAAATGCTGTAGACAAGTCGATACATGGTACACATAGAGGAACTCCCTTCTTATGTATTTTTCATCCAATGGTCTCAGAGTATGGAACACATCCATCATGGAATGATTTGCTCTGAATCTAGTTTGATACTTCTGTAAAATATTGTTAGTTTCCACCCATTTTTCCAGGGGCCGTATTATGCATGTGTGTGCACCGATTTCATGTGGCCCTGGGGCACTATGGTATTGCAGAAGGGGTCACAGACGCTTATGCAGCCCCTTCTGTAATACTGATTGGGCAGGTGAAGCGCTATCTTGAGAGCCTGTTCCCTCGTTTGCATGAGAGCATGGTCTATAATATGGGTCCATGTGTCTTATTAGGTGTCTAGTATAAATATTACCAGAAACATCGATTAATGCAACAAACCTGTAATTTTCATGGCAACTTCAATATCCTTTTTGTTTGATAAATAGACATTACATTGTAATGATTCATGAATACAATTATTTTTAATTACAATATTAATTAATGGATATAAAAGAGAGGACGACATGAGCTAATCTTGTTTAAATATATCTGCATAGCCTCCTTCTGGTCCCGGAGTTTGAGATGGTTTGGTTGCTAGTATGTAATCTTCCAGTTTATTAGCGGATCAGGGCTCACATTATTAGATTGTCTGGCTGTTGTATTTATTTCTTTATTAAATACACTTCCCGTTAATTTTGCCAAATCACTTAATAGATAGTCTTCTTTCCTATTAAGTCTATTCTCCTTGGTAATATAGTTTATCCATGCCTTGTCTCCACTGGAGTAGCCATCAGACCCTTTCTTTTTCTCATCCATTTACTAATCAGTTTCCAAAATTGTTTGATCTTTTTCTCATTTTATACTGCTATAACCTTCGTCAAAAGTGTTTTCTTTTTCTGCATACTGTATTTTAGCGCTGTCGTTCCAAATTGTTTATAATATTCCTTTATTATTACATTCACAGTATTTTCAGCCAATTTAAGTAGGCTCTAATTTATTAAGTTTTTTCAAAAAATTCCTGGCTTTCTATTTTCCGATAGTCTCTTTCTCTTGGATAATCTTCCCATTCAATGGATTACTTCATAGGAGATGTTATAATGATTCTCAAGTTTTTTTTGTGAAGTACTTTCTTTAATTTTCTCAGTAAAACTATCTCATCAAAACCCCCAAAAATTATTTTGAGATGACCAACAAATTGGGTTATTTCTGATCTCCAAATCTGTTCCATTGATCCATAAATCCCTTCTTTTTTCATCTTGATCCACAGATTTGAACAAGGATCTGTTATTACTACCGAAATCCTTAGCTACTGTAAAGTCCATTATCAGATTGTAAAATTGAGCTGTAATTATTGCTTATTCAATCATGGAATTAATCTTCCCATTATTGATTACCCAGGTTGAACTATTTGACTCATTGCATTTATTATGATAAGATTGAGCCTTCTGCGGAAAATATCTAATTCCGTGCCACGCTTGTTACTTTTCCCCTATCAAGAACTTGCGCAGGAATATCCATTGAGTCTTTTTACATTTTTTAAAGTACAGATCCTCATAATTTATTTGAGGAATCTTGGTGTTAAAATATCACAATATTGTCATCGGTTAGTGCAGATATTTTCCCTCAATCTTTCCAACTAATGACGATAAGGATGTTATCAAATATTATTATTTTTTGCCTGGAGGAATATAGACGTTAATGATTATAATCCCTTTTCATTTACTCTTTGCAACGCTGTTAACATCATCTCTTAATTCCAAAATGAATATAGTTAGAAATTTCACATGATTGTAGCAGATTAATTTTATCATTACTTTTAGCAAACCTAGTAATGAAATCATTAGTCCTCATGAAGTACAGCCATAGGTCGCCATTTGTTTGTGCTCTGACAGAATAAGAGGTATAATTATTAAATTCCGATTCTTCTTGCGCCTAAGTTTCCTGTAACGTTCAAAACATTTTTTGATCCTTCTTTTATGACCTTGAATCAGTGCAATATTCTAAGAGGCCAAATTATTGTTGAAGTCTGTATACTATCAACATTGTTGTTTCTGGCTTAATTGCTGCCGCCACCCAATTCCAATGATAGATTTCAGTATTTTTTTTCTACTCGGATAAACCTGACTAATTTTGTCTTTGTGACAGTAATTTTATAATCTAATATTGTTCTGCCAAAGTTTAGTTCTTTTTTCTCCCTTAACATTGATTTATTCTCAGAAACTATTGTAATCTACATTTCTTTTCTTCTATTTGAACAACATCACTATCAAGACTTCTTATATCATCTACAGCTTATAGTACTTCACCCACCACATCATAGATATAGAAAATAACTTTTGCTTTATGTAAGATTTGTTGGTCATCCCAGTCTTGGAGACATGATGGTAATTCAGTATTACACATTCTTATGTATCATAAACTCAGAATACAGTGAATATTTAATAGAACTCTTGAACAGTTCATATACTCCCTGTGATCCTCATTTGGAAAAATATCCTTACATTGCAAACAGCTTGTCTTGAAGGGAAGTGTAACATTAGCCATTTATTGCACTTGATAATTTTATCATTTTGAATTTCACTTCCATGTGTTTCCATATTTTAATTCTTTCTGTTACTTTCAGGTCTGACACCGTTCCTCCTATTAAGATCAGCAGTTTTGATATTGTGTTCTCTCCTTTCTTCTGTTTTAATTGACAAAACTATTGTTTGATTGATTATAAGCCTACTTTTCTCCAGTTCAAAATTTGTAACATCTTGTAACATCTTGACCCTTCCAAACCGTTCTTTTAGGGGAAAAACATTTTGCTGTCAGATTTAGGCATTTTTTTGCTATTTCTTTTGGAGAAAGCATCCCTTTTTGTGTTAGGTCTGTATACATTCTGACAACCTTAGTGCTTGTGGTCCTTTTTTAGGAAATCTTATTCACAGTTGATGTTTTTAAATTGGGGTGTTCCATATCATCGTTTGAGTGTTCACTACCAGGACATGTATGTTATATGTTATGCTATATGGTATTTAGAGAGTGCACGTACAGCAAAAAGTTTTCTTGGCACTAAAGTAATAAGAGGCAGCAGCTAGCAGAAAAAATTCCCATAAGCTTGTCTAAACAGCCAAGTTTTTAAAAGTTTCCTGAACCTCACATAGTTGCCTGTTGTTAGAAATGGGTGTCTCTAGTTGGCAGGTTGTTACCCTGTCCAAGTAGGGACCCTTCTTCCTAGTCAGGATAAGGGCGTTACACTTCTAAAATAACCCTTCTCACCCCCTTGGTAGCTATGCACAAGCAGTCAGGCTTATCTCAGAGGCAGTGTGTAAAGCATTTGCACATAACATACAGTAATACGGTGAAAACACTATAACAGGACACCACACCAGTTTTAGAAGAACAGCCAATATTTAGCTATTTAAAACAAGACCAAAATGATAAGAATCCAACATACAGTTATTCGAAAATCTCAATAAGCAAAAATAGACTTTAAAAACAGGTCCTTGGAGTCGAAAGCTCCGTCCGGGGCTATCACAGTGTTGTGAGCAATCAAATCCAACAGTTCTGGCTGACAGCGGCGTTGCGGGGCAGCTACGATGACGGGAGGACCTGCAAACAGTACCTCTAGAAATGCAGGGCATCGGGGACCTCGCGGTGAGGTCCGAGCTGGCGTCGGTTCCGGAGGTCGGTGCAGGAGTCGGCGGGCCCTTGAAGTCACACGCATTGCAGGTCGAAGTCAGTGAGGTTGAAAGCGGGAGCACCAGCGTCGGCAGACGTCGGGGCTGCGGTCGACGTGCAGCGGTGTGCGTGCCGTGCCCTCAGGTCACGGCGCAGGCAGCTGCTCGGTGACGGTATCCAGTGGTGTCAGTGAGAACAGGGCTGCGGTGCGAAGGGGGACAGTGCTCGGGGGGGGTGCTGGCAGGTCACGGTGCAGGTAGCGGCGTAGTCGTCATTGAAGTGCTGTTGTCGGCTGGCGAACTGGAGTCAATGGAGCCGGTGTCGGTAGGCCAATGCTGCGGTGTGGGATGAGGCGGTGCGTTGTGTAACTTACGAGCGGTTCTCCCAAACATCGGTGCAGGCAGCGACGTCAATGTTGGTGTGGAGTGGCGTCGTCTGGGGTACCAGGGTGGCGGATTGAAGCAAGGCGGTTCGAAGAGTGGTGCCCAGAGGTCATGGTGCAAGCAGCGGCTCAGTGGTGGCATTGATCGTCGGTGAGACCAGGGTTGCGTTGCAAGATGCTACTGTGCCCTCTGTGGTGCCTTCAGGTCATGGAGCCGGCAGCAGCGGCGAATGGCGTTGGGTTGCTTTTTCTTCTTTTGCAGCACAAAACAAAAACACACAGTTCCTGGTGCTGGAAGCAGATGAACTTGAAGTCTTTGCTGTTTGTGAGACTTCTTAAACAGGTGGCAAGGGATACCTCAAGCCCTTGGAGAAACTCAGGAAAATAAGATTAAGAAAGTCCAATCTAGTCCTTTCGCTACCCAAGACAACATCAGCCACTGCAGGCCAACACAGCAAAGTGGTCTCTTCACAGCTTCTCCAGCTCTTCTTCTTGGCAGGTTTCTTGATCCAAAAGAGTTTTAAAATTCTGAGGTCAGGGCCTCAATATTTATACCACATTTTCCTTTGAAGTTGGTACAAACAAAGTTCCTCTAACACACATAAACCAGTTCAGCCTGGCTCAGGCCAGGTTCACCACAGTAGGTGGAGACAGCTTTGTGACAGGCAGCCATAGTCCATTCAGGTGCAAGCAACATTCCCTCCCTCTACTCTAAATGCAGTCAGGTCTATTTAGCCTGGCTATGAGTCACCTAGGAAAGGCAGGACACACCTCAACCCCCCTCCTTGTGTCTGTGTCTGTATAGTGGGAATGCACATCCCCTGCTCCTCTCACTCTAAACCCAGACAGGGAATACATTAAAGGCAAAGGCACTCAGGATGGTGTTTTGCTTTACACCCCCAAATAAAAGAAATTCAGCACTCCCCAGCAGAGACACTCAGTAAAGCAAGAAAGCACATGGAAAGGGGGTTTCACACTCATGAAATGAGGCACATCAATAGACAGCTTTTAGAATAAAGCTTGGGATTTTATTAGTGCAATACTCTCTAAAAGAAAGGCTTTTGCCAGATGTCAAATGAATCAGGTAAAACAACATGCAAATGTAAATGTACTTATATATGTGCAAGCAAATAATAATGAAACACTCACAAAATAATCAAATGCATGAGATAAAACACAAGTAGATAATTATGGTAAAACACATGCAAATAATAAACACCTGTAAGTCAGATAATAATGAAACATTCACAAGTGAAATGAAATAAAACACAAGCAAATAATAAATGTATAGGAGAATAACTGTATGTACATAAATATATAGTTAAGAACAGAAATTCTTCATAGGCTGGTCACTCAGTACAAAGACAAAAACACATGTAGAAATAACTATATTTCTATACACATATCTCAATACCAATGATCAGAGAAAATGCCCACCTGCTGCAATATCTTCATCTTAGCCCTCACAAGACTGGGGGGTCCCAAATTACAGTCCTGGGGTCAAAAGACTCCTCAATCTGGGAAATGCAGCACTGAGCAGATGCGTCCACCTCTCAGGAGAGAGCCCGGTTTTCGAGCCAAGAAACCCCAGTTTTTATAATATTCTCAATGCACGATAAGTTTTGATAAGACACCCTCTACGTCAAAGAATTTTACTGGTGCTTGCCAGGCTCTTGCAAGCATTCCAAGCCAAAGGATTCCTCACGCATTCTCCTCGCGCTCCCTCACTACATGTTCCAGCCCCTTAGCTTAGTGAAGCTTGAGAAAGTAGAAAACATCTCAAAGAGTACAAAAACACTCTCCAGGAGGAAAACAATTCTGCACGCAAATGACCTGAATAACCGTGAGTAACCTGGGGCCTGCGTGTGTGTGCAGAACTCAAGCCAGACAGAGTCAGAATTCAAAATGGAGTTAGAGCAAGCTGAAGTCAATAGTTAAAACTTCATTTCCCAATGTACAACATAATGCACATTTGTGCACCACTGCCTACAGCACTACACTCCGAGACAGAGAAGTACATTCCACACATTTCTCTCTCATGCTTTCAAATGCATATCCCACACGTTCTGTTCCAGGCAAGGCTAATTTGCTCTGTGCTGAGGAAAAAGTCAACACTCCTACTTTGAAGCTATAAGGAGACACAAAATGAAATCACAAGTCAAAATGCAAGTGCACAAAGAATTATGTAATTCATTCAAAATGGAGTAAGTTAAAACACATAGAGTCAAATAAAACACTGGTAGTCAAAGGTCATCACGTGATCCCAATACATATGACAGATAGCCTTGCAATAGTGAAAACCAAAATACCCAGTATTTCACTATCAGGACATGTAATAAACACCAGTACATGTCCGACCTTTCACATACACTGTATCCTGCCCATGGGGGTACCTTGGGCCTACCTGAGGGGTGCCTTACATGTAAGAAAAGGGAAGGTTTAGGCCTGGCAAGTGGGTGCACTTGCCAGGTCGACATGGCAGTAAAAACTGCACGCAGACACTGAAGTGGCAGATCTGAGACACCTTTGAAAGGCTACTTGTGTGGGTGGCACAACCAGTGCTGCAAGCCCACTAGTAGCATTTACAGGCCCTGGGCATACACAGTGCACTGTACTAGGGACTTATTAGTAAATCAAATATCCCAATCATGGTAACACCAATCCATAAACACAATTTACAGCAGGAGCACTTGCACTTTAACTTTAACACTGAACAGCAGTGAGAAAGTGCGCAGAGACACTAAACCAGCAAAAACGAAGTCCAGCACACCATCAAAACCAGGAGGTCAAAAAGCAAAAAGACAGGGGAAAAACGCCAAAAGATGCCAGGTCTAACACCTGTAGATCTGATGTCAGGGGGAGAATGTTCCTTGTGTGGGGAGCCATCACTGAGAATCAGGCCCCACTCAGCCTCTTCCTTTTACATCTTGGGACAGTTAATAGTTAATAGTTTTAGGTGGGCTGATCTGAGAAAACGAGAGGACATAATGGCCAGACTTTTGTCGTGAAGGGATTTGAAGATGATTCAGCCTGTTTTGAAGATAGGGCTCTGGGCAACTGGAAGCCAATGTAGCTTTTCCATAAAGAGGCTTAGTATGATAATGTTTAGGTTGACAAAAGACCATCAGAGCTGCCTCTTTTTGTGCTATTTGCAGCCTACAGTTGCGGCCGATTCGAAGTCCTAGATAGAGGGCATTTGCATAGTCTATCAAGGGCAAAACTAAGGCAATGATGGCAATGATGATTTGGATGACAGCTTCAAAAGTAAAGTATCTCCTGATTTTCCTAATTTTCCAAAGTTGGAGAAAGCATGAGGAAATCACTGCTCCTATCTGTGGTTTCATGGAGGGATCCTCATCAATGAGGATCCCAAGACTTTTCACAACTTTCTTGGGCGTGGGACCCCATCTCGAGAGGCCAGAAGAAAGGATTCCATTAATTAAGTTTACTTTATGTAATGGCAATTTCCGTTTTATTGGAATTTAACTTCAACTGATGGCTGTTCATCTAGTCCCGAATATATAGCATAGTGTTTTGGAAACCCCCTGGATCCCACTGTATTATCAACGGTGTGAAGCAGCTGCATATCATCAGCATAGTTGTACATTTTCACCTTCCGCTGCTGCAAGGAGTGTATCAATGGGTGAATATAAGATTAAAAAGGTTAAAAAGATGAGGGGATTCTCGACAGCCAACTGACCATGAACTGACAAGTCAATGCAGTCACCTCCTCCCACTTCCACACCCTCCTCATGCTCTGCAGACTCTTCAGATGGATTCCTATCAACACCAGAAAGACCGTCACGCAAGCCCTTGTCACCAGCCACCTCAACTATGGCAACTCTCTGTTTGCCAGAATCTCCACCCAGCTCCTCAAAAGATTCCAGACCATACAGAGCACAGCAGCCAGACTCATCCTCGACCTCCCTAAACGGGCCAGCATCACCCCTCACCACAGAAACCTCCACTGGCTCCCCATCTAGAAGGGATGCTAGTTAAAGATCCTCAATCAGGCATAAAAAGCTTTACACGATCAGGGACCATCCTACATCAACCACCAACTGTACTTCCACCTGCCAGCAAGACACCTGTGCTCCACCTCATTCGCCCTCGCACACACTCCCTGCATCCGTAGCAGCCGCAGCGGAGGCCGCTCCTTCTCCTTCATCGCTGCCAGGACCTGGAACGACCTGCTTCTCCACCTCCAAACAGCACCTTCCCTGGCAGACTTCAGGAAGAAACTCAAGACATGGATCTTCAATGGAGACACAGCACCCTCAGCGCCCAAATAGCCTTAGGGGTGCCAGTGCTGCGCTATACACATGCTGATTGATTGATTGAGAGAAGATCCCTGTGGCACTCCACAATTTAATTCGACCTTGGATGAACGGAAAGGAGAGAAACGGACCGAGTCAGAATGGTCTTTAAGAAAAGATTCCATCCAATTGAGGGCAGTACCCTGCAGGCCTGCTGCCTTGACACGGTCGATCAAACATGTCAAAGGCTGCTAATAAGTCTAGTAGGACCAAGCCTCTATCTGCTTCTTCCCTCATATCATCTACAATTGCATAGATGCTGCGCAACATGGGTCTCTAATAGCTTTGCCGAATAAAGAAGTAAAGAGATCGGTCGATAGTTTTTAAAAATTGCAGGGACCTTTCTGGGTTTTTTTTATGAGAGGGATTACCACAGCCTCCTTAAAGGTGTGTGGGACCTTGCCCTGGCTTAGGGATAGGTTGAGGAAACAGGTAGCTATATTGTGAAGAAGAGAAAATATGTTTTTTTGAATCCGCGGGGGACAAATATCATTTGGGGAACCCGATTTAACTTTGTCCATCAGATCCATGAGACGGTCTTTGCTAATGTCAGGGTAAGCCAAGAGTGTCATGGGATTTCTGTCTTCCGATGGGGTTACATTGGTTAATGAGCTAAGGGTAATGCTGTCTTTTATCACCTTTATTTATCAATAAAAAATTAATTCAGAGCATTACATATATTTTGGATAGGAACAACAGGTGAGGTTACTCTGTCCGGATTGGATAGTTCTTTGAAAATTTCAAAGATATCCTTTGTTTTATTTTCTGAGTTTAGAACTTTATTTGAGAAAAAGGTCAATTTAGCCTGCAAGATTGTTTTTTTTGTAGGTTTTTAAGCGTTGGACAAAAATTTCTGTCTGCCGAAGTTCAAGTTTTGCTGACTTTAGCTCTTCTGAAAACCATTTAGATGCTTCGTGATGTTGATTTTGTTTGGTTTTTCGAAGAGGGGCATGGGTATTGCTGGCTACTGTTAGCCAGTCCAATACTGCTGCCACTAAATTGTCCAGGCTCTCAGTGGGAGTGGGTAGGGAGAGTGCCAGTGTGTCGCAGAACGTGTTAAGATTTGTGCGATTCCAATTTCTGGAAAGGGTACCTGTGCATGTGCGTGGTTTCTGGGAAGTTAGGTCATTTAGAATAAACTTGATTAGGTGGTGATCTGACCATATGCAAGAAATTAAATTAAATTAAATGAAAAATACATTTATATAGCGCTTGGCTACCCAAGGGCATCCCAGCGCTGAAAGCGGCAGGCAACAGATACATCCAACTAGGGAAAGAGCCATGTTTTTAACGCCTTTCGAAAGGCAAGGTGGTTGTGTTCCTTGCGCAAGTGAAGAGGGAGGGAGTTCCAGTATTTGGCGGCATTGTATGAAAACCGCCGTCCCCCGCTTCTAGATTTCCGAATCCTGGGAACTACTGCAAGATGAAGATCATCTGAACGGAGGCGTCTGTTTGCACGGTAGGACCGGACAATGGAATGAATAATAGAAGGGCCCTTTCCGGTTAAAGACTTATGTACAATGCACATAGCCTTGAAATGAACTCTCTCCCTGATGGGTAACCAGTGGAGAGATTTCAAGGCGGATTTAGCCGATTGGCACTTCGGGATATCCAGAAGGATTCTGGCTGCCCAATTTTGAACTGTCTGAAGTTTTGTGAGGGTAGTGCATGGGGCCCCCAGATAAAGGGCATTCCCATAGTCCAGACATGATAAAAATAAGTGCCTGAACCATGATCTTCCTTGCCTGGAAGGGGAGGAGTGGTAGTACTTTGCAGAGCATCTTTAGGATGCTATGGCATGAGGCCGCCACATTACGTGCCTGAGCCTTGAAAGTCAAATCGCAAACCAGCCATACACCTAGGCTTTTTATTTGACTCTTGGGGGCAGGAGCAGGGCCCAGGTCAGCTGGCCACATTAAATTGGGATCAAATAGAGACGGATTCCCCAAAATCATCATCTCAGTTTTCTCTCCATTCAATTTCAGAAAAGAGGCATTCATCCATTTGGCCACCACTTTCAAGCAAGGAGAGAGGCTGGGGGAGGATTTGTCTGCCTGGTTGAGTCCCACCACAAGTTGTGTATCGTCTGCATATGTCACTATGTGTACCCCAAAAGGCAGCACGATTTCCGCTAAAGGACTCAGATAAATGTTAAATAAGGTGGGACTCAGAGAAGACCCCTGAGGCACTCCGCAGCGGAGAGGCAACTGTTTTGAGGTCACATCAGCTTCGAAAACCTGGAAGAGTCTGTCCTCCAGGAAGGACTGCAGCCATGTCAGCGCGACCCCTGTCACCCCCAATCTTGTAAGTCTGTGGGCCAAGATTTGATGGTTGACCGTGTCGAAGGCGGCACTGAGGTCTAAAAGGATGATGGTAGTACCTCCGGCATCCATGATTTGCCTAGACTCTTTGACAACAGATAGTAGGGCCGTTTCAGTACCTTGAAGAGGTCGAAAGCCGGTCTGTGACGGATGGAGGAGGTTGTGTGACTCTAGGAAGGCAGACAGCACGGAATTAATGTATTTTTCAGCTATTTTACTGATCCCTGGGAGAAGAGAGATGGGGCGGTAGTTTCCCAGGGAGTCCGGGTCAAGGTTAGGCTTTTTTAAGAGTGCCTTCACCATCGCTTTCTTCCAAGGAGGGGGGACCACTCTGGTGGCAAGTGAGGCATTGATCAGTTCCAATATAGTGGGGGCGATGGTAGTGGCAGCATGTTTCAGGATGTGAAGAGGTGCTGGGTCTCTGGGCGAGCCGCTCTTTACTTTTGAAGAGATGAGACAGTAAGGTTGGATATGGTTAAATTAGTAGACCAAAACTGCTCTAAAGTATGGCCTTTAATGTGTGTAAGTTCAAGTACATGTTGGTCAAAATTAAGACTGATTAGTGTGTCAATCAGATCTATGGACGTTTGGCCACCAATATCCTCATTAGCCCAATCGTTTAGATCTCCAAGGAATAGGATTTTTGCGTAGCCAGTGGCCAATGAGGATAGAGAATCAGCTAAAAGTTGGGGAAAATGCTGCATGTGACCCAGGGGTCTATACATGAGGACACATAGGGGAGAAGTAAGGGAATCTAATTTAATCAGAATGTTATCCACCATTGGAATCAGTATCGAAGTTAGTTTGTCAATGATAAGATGTTTTTTGACAACTGCAGTGACTCCTCCACCTTTATTACCCAGCGGCCTATTGGTGTTGAGTAAATAATAGTTTTCTGGTAGGGCTGCTAGGATATCTGGCATGGATTGGTCCATTAGCCATGTTTCAGTCATTAATAGTATGTCTGGGGATTCTCAGTTGAGTAAATGAAATATTTGAAGTTGATGCTTGACTAGCGAACGCGTATTGAGATAGGTAATTTTGAAGTGATCAGTGTTTCAATTAATAGAAGAAGGAATAGACTTGTTATCAATGGTGATGTTGGAAGCTGAAGTCTGATTTGGCAATATGGTCACAGGCAAGTTCTGATTTAAAATGCCTAA
Organism: Calotriton arnoldi; assembly: GCA_963921515.1. Lineage (NCBI taxonomy): Eukaryota > Metazoa > Chordata > Amphibia > Caudata > Salamandridae > Calotriton > Calotriton arnoldi. The sequence goes on along the minus strand of CAWUFW010000005.1, from coordinate 4,618,724 downwards.
TTTACTGAGTTTTGACACTAAAGATGGATCAGACTGAAAGCTTCCTGAGAAGAGGTTTCTAAGGTCACTAGAACAGTAGACCAGCTTTTGGGCATAGTGGTTGGACCGCGTACATGCGCCGATGGGCTTGCCTTTGGCGCACCAGCGCCGCGCCTTCTAGCGCGCCAGTGGCATGTTCGTGCCGCAGCCAGTGTTTTCAAGTGTAAGAGCTCTAACTGAGTCCGCCCACCTGGTTCCCCCCAGCCAATGAGGATCGCGTTCATCGGGTCCTAAACGGTGCAATGAAGTACACAAGCAGCAACACCAAACTCAAGTACAGGTATTTCAATTGTGCAAAAAGTTTCAAATATTTAAAAATAAAGTGCAGATTTGGCTAAAAAAGGCTAGAAGCTGCCTCTACTACCTGCACGTCCGCGCTGCAGCCAGTGTTTTCAAGGGCATAAGCTGTATCTGACTCCGCCCACCTACTTTCCTATTGGTTTCCCCCAATCAATGAGGATCGCGTTCAGCGCATCCTAAACGGTGCGATGAAGTACACAAGCGGCAACACCAAAATCAAGTACTGGTATTTCAATTGAGCAACAAGTTTCAAATATTTAAAAATAAAGTGCAGATTTGGCTAAAAAAAGCTAGAAGCTGCCTCTACTACCTGCACGTCCGCGGCAGCCAGTGTTTTCAAGGGAAGAAGCTGTATCTGACTCCGCCCACCTACTTTCCTATTGGTTCCCCCCAATCAATGAGGATCGCATTCAACGCATCCTAAACGGTGCAATGAAGTACACAAGCAGCAACACCAAACTCAAGTACAGGTATTTCAACTGAGCAACAAGTTTCAAATATTTAAAAATAAAGTGCAGATTTGGCTAAAAAAGGCTTGAAGCTGCCTCTACTACCTATTAATCTCTAAAGATTTATTTGTATTTTATTTTAAATTTCTTCTCATTAGTCACCTTATTGTCATTCTCATCAAAATCTCCAGCTATTTCACCTTCATCTTTTGAATTTTTTCAGTTTGCATACAGATATAATTTCTCTCCAACAATCTCTGCTGGGTCACCAGTATTTTTAAAATCAACCTTAACTGATCATTATTATGATCAGAGTGTTTCTCGAAATTTTCCAACAGTTTTACTATTCCAAATTATATTGAATAGATATTAGCTTTGGTGGGTGACCCAAGAGCAGTGTTAATGGCAGGTGTAACAGTCCCCCTATTATTGTCAAATGACGTGTTGTATCTTATTGGGGAGAAATGATTTTCCAAATTGCAGTAGCAGCAGAGTCTCATTCCCCTTTTTTTTCGAACAGGGAAGCATACAATGCATCCCTCATACAATATTTTCCCTTGCTAAAAATGCTTCCTCTGCTCCCCCCACCTTCCTAAGTCATCCTACACAGAGGAACGCAGCATTCATTTACCACCTGCTCAGAGCAGGTGCTAAATCTATATGTCAAACCCTACAGAATTGGGAATTCCATTTTACTGCTAGAAAAAAAGGCCCAAACGGTAATTCCCCTTCCATGTACATGAACTCATAATTGCACAGTAACATTCGAACAGCGTTGTCTGAAATGAGAACAACGTCCCCACTCAGCACTTAAACGTAAACAATTAATCTGTTAGCTTAGAAGAATGTTCACATAGTCAGCACGGATAATTCCTTTCATCGCATTTAGAGAATATCCATTCATGAAATGAAATATTTGTAAAGCGCTTCATATACCCGAAGGTGTCTAGGCGCTGATTCAAATTGATGGACTGTTGAAATAAGCGATGGAGTCACCATTAAAACAGCCAGGTTTTCAATCCTTTCCTGAACTTATATAAATTTGACTCTTTTTTCAAGGTTATAGGGAGCAAATTCCAGAGCTTGGCAGTAGTGTGTGTAAAACTTTTACCTCCCCACTTTACTTTCCGTTCCCTAGGTACGATCAGATTGCCACAATCCGAAGACCTAAGTGATCTGGCCGGAATATACGGTTTAAGGTATTGTGACAGCTGCAATGGAGCAAACCATGCAGAGGCTTGAAGGCTATACATAAAGCCTTAAATTGGAGACACTTGGCTATGGGCAGCCAGTGTAGTTGTGTGAGAGCCTTGGAGACAGAGTATTAGCGTGTGAGCCCGAAGAGGACTCTGGCAGCTGCATTCTGAGCAGTTTGAAGTTTACGAATGCTGCGCTTGCTTGCACTGGTGAAAAGAGCATTGCAGTAGTCAAGCCTGGATGCAATAAGTGCAGTTACCACCGTTTTCCTTAAATCAAGGGGAATAAAGGGAAGCACTTTCTTCAGTATTTTAAGAGTAAAAAAGCAGACAGACCAGATATGGTTGATCTGTGATTCAAAGGATAAGTTGGTATCAAAAAGGACGCCAAGATTTTTCACTTTGTTTGAAGGAACTGGTAAAGGACCCATATGTGTAGGCCACCAGCTGTCTGACCAAACTGAAGATGAGTTCCCAAAGAGCATCACTTCCGTTTTTGATGAATTTAGTTTTAAACAATTATCTTGCATCCACTGTCCTACATGGCCCATACAGTCTTGAAAATGAGCAGCAATAGCGGCCGATGCATTGCTGATTGACACAGTAATCTGCGTGCCATCCGCGTATGACACCAAGGTGAAGCCATAGCTTTGAATTAATTTGGCCAACGGGATGACATACAGATTAAAGAAGGTAGGGCTCAAAGAAAAGCCCTGAGGAACTCCGCAAGGAAGGGAAAAAGCGGGAGAAACAAAATCGCCACGAGCCACCACTTGAAATCTGTCTGATGAGAAAGACCTTAGCAGGCAGAGCGCTTTATCCCTGATCCCCAGCGATGAGAGACGGTCAACCAACACATTGTGGTTGACCGTGTCAAAAGCTGCTGACAAGTCTAATAGGATCAGGGCTGCGCTCCCACTGCCATCTGAGGTTTGTCTCAGTTCTTCCGTGGCCGTGATTAAAGCCAATTCGGTGCTGTGATGGGCCCTAAATCCATATTGAGAAGGATCAAGAATGCCACCCTCAGTAATAAAGGTGGATAATTCTTAATTCAAAAACCTTTCCGCCATTTTTGCAGGGAACGGCAACTGTGAAATTGGTCATTTTGTTGAATAATCACACGCTGCGATATTATATTTCCAGCAGATCCCAATGCATATCGGGACTGGCCCTTCATCAGGGGAAAATTCTGCAATGTAATAGATAACTAGGATTCAAATATTCGAAGATCCAAGAATAGCCATTCATCAAGTTAAAGAAGATCCAGAAACTGTTAGTACAGTCAAAGGTGTAGAAAACTAGGAAAAACGAGTGTAGCTTAATAAAAAAAGGTCCGAAGGTCACCAAGACATTCAAGGAACGAGGGGAAAAGATGTGTTAACATAAACTGAAATGACAGCGAGAAACGCCGCCAGAAGTCAGATGTAAAGTCAACACCACCCATAACGAGTGCCATACGAAATGCGGTAAACAAACCAACTAATCAAATAAAAAGAGAATCGAAAGATGCTTGCGGCTTTTAACTGGAGTCTAAGGGGCCGATTCCGATTCGGGCCGGAAATCTCTCCGACCGAGCCGGACCCGGAGAGATTTCCGACCGAATCGGACTCGGGCAGTCCGACCGATCGAGTACGATGCGCACGCATGCCATCGGACTCGAGTCGGTCGGACTCCCATTGAAGTCAATGGGAGCCTGTCGTACAACGCGTACGCGGGCTCCCATTGACTCAATGGGTGCGAGGCGGACAAGGGCGCCCCTACAGCGTGTACGCGGCGAAGCGATTCGCGCCGTACACGCACAGGTAGGGGGGACCCATGGGTCCCCCCTGTGTGCGACTCGCGCGCCTACGCGTACAGGGGGGTCCGACGCGGACCCCCAAAGTCCGGCTCCGACAGCTTTTTCGAGCCGGACGGCGCGAGTCGATCGGACTGCTCGCGGCGCGCATCGTACTTACCCGGCCGGGAAACGTCTCCATAGCGCGGTGCGAGTCGTGTCCATGCGAGTCGGTCGGAGCGTGTTGAAGCCGCGTTCGAGTCGGTCGGAGTTTTCGCGGGTGCCTGCATCGTACTCGCTCGGCCGGACCCGCGTACGATTCGGTCGGGAAACAGGGCTCCGAATCGGATCCGGTAAATCCGAATCCGATTCGGAGCCCTACCGGCCGAGATCGGAATCGGCCCCTAAGTGTCGAAAAGTCATTCCGTCACCAAAAGAACAGAAGTCACAGATTATGATGCATAACATACCGGTAAACGAAGATGAATACGTTCATGAAGTGAAATGCTTCTTGCGCGAATGAAAACGCGATTGCCAGTCATGCATTTAGAGTCGTGTTCAAGATCACGAAATCGAAAAAGGACTATGTGGAAAAATAAGTGAATATTGAAACAAACGTGAGCGATATATTGGAAGTGTACCATAGTCACGCGAAGCTGAAACATGTCTTCATGCGGTTTAAGAAAGTCAAACCAACGTACCAGGGAGGAAGGGTGAAATGGTAGTTTAGTGAGCACCAAGCAAATAAAGCGTAGTTACAGATTTAATGATATCAAGCAAAGAATGGTCCAAAAATAAAAAGGTATGCAGATTTGATGAGCGCCATGTTGATTGGCAAAAAGCTAAACTAAAGGTCATAAAACAAATAAAAGAAAAAAGGTCAACTGTACATAATAGTCACATTCAATGAATTTACAAGGAGATCTAGAATGTCAAAATAAACAACCTAAAATATTAAAGATAACAGCTCAAGTCCAGTCTTTCACTCAAGCCCTTAGGGCTGCATGAGTCCAATTTTTTGATCCAAAATGTTTCACGTTGGAGTAAGAATTTCTTACTGTCTCTCCCTTCTTGAATTGGTACAATTTCCAAAACCAATAATCTCAGTTGGCTGACGTTGTGTTTGTAATTAGTAAAATGTACAGCGACTGGTGATTTATCATTGTGGTTTCGAATATTGCTTTTATGTTCGGTTATTCGAATTTTGATTTTGCGTTCAGTTTTCCCCACATAAACCAATCCACACGGACATTTCAACATGTAAACAACATTTTGAGAATCACAAGTACCTGTGGTGTTGCGCCTAATGTTAGTTCCTTGTACTGGATGTTTCATAGTATTTCCTTTGACAATGTTATTACAATGACCACAATTGTAACATGGTGTAGTACCTTTATGGTTGAAATTAGTTTTCGATTTGGCTTGTCTGCTTAAACATTCTTTAAGGTTTTTAGTTCTTTGATAAGAAAAAAGTGGTGGAAGATTAAAGATCCGTTTGAAATCAGTTTCCGTTTGTAACATAGACCAATGTTTAAGGACAGCATTCTTTATGAGGTGACTCTGGGTTGAAAATTTAGAAACAAACACAGATCTTTTTACGTCATTAAGGCTTTTTTGACTTGTCAATAATGAATTTCTGTCTTTGGATTTAGCTCGCTCAATAGCTGTATTCAAAACATTGTCAGGGTACCCTCTTTGTTTGAATTTCTCTACCAGTATGTCACAGTTGTTGTTGTAGTTTCTTCATTGGATGATATTCTTTTGATTCTGAGCAATTGAGAGTAGGGATGATGTTGTTTTAAAGGTTTTTGATGACAGCTATTGTAGTGTAACAAGTTGTAACAGAGAACCACACTGTATCGGTAAATCTGCCCTAGTATTGTGCAGCTCATAATTGGTCACCTTATTAGGTCTCTTCCTAACTTTCTGTTCCACTTATATGTATCATTCTCAAACATTTTCCCTGATGACATCAAATACTATGGCAACGCACTATAATCTTCTTCCATAATAGTTAGTCCTAAAATTGTTTGATCACTTATTAGATTTAAATCAGTTCGAGCCCCTCGTCCTTCACTTCATTTGTTGGTGCATTATTATTTCTTTGAGTATGGGTTAGATCAACGTGTTCAAAGTCATCTAAGACTTCCATTTTAAGGCCTGTGAGTGTTGAATTAAAACTAGTATTATGTATTATCTCAGTTGTAATATTATTGCTTCTATCAGTAATCATTGACGGATTTCTGTATGAATTATATTTGGTTTTGGATTTCCATCACACTCCTTGATGCAGTTTGTAGGAAAGTGGGTTTCTGTTGCAGTAACCCCCCCACTTTTTGCCTGATAACTGATGCACTTTTCCTTGGTGTGCCCTGGATCCCTGCCAATCAGGTACCCAGGGCCTGTGTTCCTTCCCTAAAAACTGTACTAAGCCTAAACCCAATTGGCATCTCTGGCCACAGGTAAGCCCCTGGTAAATGGTACCCTAGGTACCCAGGGCACTGTGACCAGAGAAGACCCCTAAGGGCTGCAGCACTTATTGTGCCACCCTTAGAGGCCCTGTACCCTGACACACACACACTGCCCTTGCAGGCTGAGTGTCTTGGTGCAGAACAAAACAGAGAGTCGACATGGCACACATCCCTGTGTGCCATGCCCACAAACACACTGCCCTGGCATACCTCAGTCACCCCTCTAGCTGGGTGCCCTATGCCAGTGGTGAGGGTACGGGTGCATGAGCCCTGTGCCCCTACAGTACCCAGGTCCATTCCTGGGCACTGTAAGTGCAGTGCTGCCATTCCGAGTATATGGTGCTGGGAGGTCGTCAGCACGAACTCCACAGCACCATGATGGCTGCACTGAAGACTGAGAAGTTTGGTATCAAATTCCTCAGCACAGTAAACCCACACTGATGCCAGTGTGGGATTTACTGTAAAATGCACGACAGAGGGCAACTTAGAGTTGCCCCCTGAACCTAACCTACAATCCACGTCTTGTCTGAGGGGCTGCCTAGGCTGCCACACAGCAGACATGTTGCTGGACCCCTGGGTAGAGAGCCATCCGCTCTCCTGGGCCTGCAACAATGCACGTCCTGGGCGAGGTGCTAGGCCTCCTCCCCCAGGACAGGCAGGGGGAAGCTTCAAAGGCATTCCGCCTTTCTGAGCTTCCCCAGACCACTTGCTGTACTCAGCAACTGGCCCCCACCGGTTCTTCCCCCATCCTGGCGGGAAGACTGGCGGGAAACACCAAGGGAGGAAAGGGGTGTGCCAGCCTCTGCCAACCCCACCCCTCAGGTGGGGAGGCGAGGTGAAGCACATCTCCGGGCTCTCGCCATCTTGAAGATTGGGAGCCCTGCCCAATCAGGACTAGGCTCCTGCCCCCTCCCACAGCAGTGGCAGGATAGGGGTGTACCCACCCCCAGGGCAGGGACCCATTGGTCCCTGCCCTTTACCTACCTGTAACGCCCCTAAATCTAGTATTTAGGGGCACCCTGAACCTTCCTTCCTCAGATTCCCGCAACCTAAGAAGAAAAAGGACGAAAGAAGACGCCCAGCAGAGGAGACTGCAGAGAACAACTGACTTGGCCCCAGCCCTACCGGCCCGTCTGCAGTTTCCAGAGATCCTGCGCCAAAAATAGTCTTGTCCTGCAGCCAGCGACCTCCAGAACCCCGGGGAGGACTGACTGCCTTCAACAAAGACCGGATCTCCTGTGAACAGCAGCTCTGTTCAAAAGAAACACCAAACAAAGACTCCGAGCCTGCTGAGGAAAAAGAAACCCGACGCCTGGAACCACCACTGCACCCGTCGCCTGCAGCCCGAGTTCAAGTGGCCCACCGGTCCCAGCGAGGTCCCCCAGCTCTCCAGAGTCCGAGTCCACCGTGGGTTGACCCCTCCAGGACTCCCCGACGTCGCCTGCAGCCTCTGCACGGAGACCCCCCCAACCGCAAGTGGCCCGGTAAGGTGAAATCCGACCTCAAAAGACACCCCTGCATCCAGCCGCCCTGCGCCCTGGAGAAAGGAACCCGAGGAGCACCTACGTCCCCGAGCCCTCCAACTTACCTGCGCAGCTGTTGGTTCCTCCTGGAAGTCTTCCTGGACCGAGCCTGCAGCTGAAAACCGAAACCGAAAATCTCCATTGAAATCAACAGGGCACCCGACTTCAAAACAGCACCCTGCACCCGGCCGCCCTAGTGCCGCTGAGGGTGCCCCTTCTGTGCTAACTTTCTCCCCAACGTGCCCTGAGCTTAACCCTAGGAGCTTTGCTCCCACAACCCCGTGGCCTGCTTGCCAGCCGCCACCAACCGGAGTCCCCCTATCCTCCATAGGATAACATTGGGCCTCGACACTCTGCACCCGGCCGCCCTAGTGCCTCTGAGGGTGCAACAACAGTGCATCACTGACCCTGGGAGACCCCTGAGTCTAACCCCAGAACCCTAACTCAAAAGACCGACTACTTACCTCGAAACCGATAACTCATTTTTCCTCATAGGATAACATGGACACTTTTTCTTCCAAAAAGTTTCTAAGTGTCGACTTTTGAAAACTAAGAATATTCCTTAAAAATCGCACAAATAACCTAACCGAATTTTCTCAACTGTTTGCAGGAAAGGTCCCAGTGCTGAACCTAGGTGTCCAGCACTGAGTAACAAAAGTAATTAAAAAGTAACTTACCTGTGAATTGAATTTCCTTCCATAGGATAACATTGGTGGTTCTTTGTGAAAAAGTTTCTAAGTGTCAACTTTTGAAATACAAGAATATTCTTTAAAAATCGTACAAACTACCAAAACGTAATTACTTACCTGTTTTAAGTAAATGTCCCAGTGCTGAATCTAGAGTCCAGCACTGGATTACAAAAGTAACGTTAAACTAACTTACCGGCGAATTGAATTTCCTTCCATAAGGGTAACATTGACTGGTTTCACTTGGAAATTCTTCGAAGTGTCGAGTTTTGAGACATTTCAAAATTTTCACCTAAAATCAGCCGAATTACGAAAACAAATTTACTCACCTGCTATCAGGAGAGATCCTAGTGCTGGATCTTCGTGCCCAGCACTGACCCTAAAAAGTAATCACAACTGTACTTACCGGTAACTTGAATTTCCTTCCATAGGACAACATTGCCTGGTTTTTGCTGAAAAAGTTTCTAAGTGTCGATTTTGCAAACTTACAAATAATCGTTAAAAATCGCCTGTATAAAAAAACCGCATTCCTTCAACTGTTTACAGGAGATGCACCAGTGCTGGATCCAGGATCCAACACTGAGTAAGAAAAAGTAATCACAACTGTACTTACTGGTAACTTGAATTCCTTCCATAGGATAACATTGCCTGGTTTTTGCTGAAAAAGTTTCTAAGTGTCAACTTTTAAAATACAATAATATTCCTTAAAAATCACAACTGTAACCAAAACGTTTTTACTCAACTGTTTACAGGAGATGTACCAGGACTGAATCTAGGATCCAGTCCTGTGGTTAGAAAAGTAATCTATTGCATTTAACCAGAATTGCCTGGTTTTTGCTGAAAAAGTTTCTAAGTGTCAACTTTTAAAATACAATAATATTCCTTAAAAATCACAACTGTAACCAAAACGTTTTTTACTCAACTGTTTACAGGAGATGTCCCAGGACTGAATCTAGGATCCAGTCCTGTGGTTAGAAAAGTAATCCAAAAAGTAATCTATTGCATTTAACCAGAAATTCCCATTGAGCTCAATGTATAATTGTGTTTAAAATTGTGTTGCATATTGCAACAACTGTAACTATTGCATTCAAAAGTCTATTGCCTATTGAACAGTATTTAACTAAAGCATCTCATTCTGAGAAAGTATATTTTGACACCTATTGTTGGTTCTAAAATAAAACAACTATATTTTTATATACAAACCATTGGCCTAGAGTTCAGTTCTTGAGTGTGTGGCTTCATTTGCTGACTGAGTGTGTACAACAAATGCTTTACACTGTCCTCTGATACTGCTTTACTGCTCGACCAAGCTACCACTTTAGAGAGTAAGGTTATATCTAACTTTAGCCTCTGCCAAACCTCTACGGACTGTGGACTCTGTGCACACTGAACCTTACTTTGGTGCAGTATATACAGAGCCACTTTCTTACACAGTTTGATTCTAGCATATTAGAATTATCAACTCTCAAGATTCTTGTAAAATAATCAGTTATGCATTTATTCTTCCAGTTTTGTACATACATTTATCAATTATATCAGTAGAGATGTTACTTCTAGGGTTAACCAGACTGGTAATTCAGGGACCTTTCTTTGAGTCCCCCAGTATATGGTATTCAACTGTCAGTCACACACAAGGCCTTTTTGTTTTATTGTCCGAACCCTTTTTGCTTAGTGACCCTTTTTTATCAAACAGTCAACAGTCCTGCATTTTTTGCAATTCAGCTTTCACTCTATGACTCTGCTTCTTAAAACTTTCAAATCATTGTTTCTCATTTCACTAGGATCTCTATTATCCATCATTTGAATTTATTCAAACCTTCATTACCGCCAAATACTGTTTCTTTGGTGTATTCCCAATATTCAATGTGAAGTAAAAAAAGTCCCAATCATAACCTCAAAATCAAAATAAATAAATAGTTTAACATGGGCCAATGTGATATTTGATAAAGACTTCAGTCAACATGGACGTTTAAAAAGGAACAGTGAAAAAAGAGACCCCAACCTCCTCACCATAAGGAAGTTGGACAATAGGGTGATCAGTAGGTAACAGGGTGCAGCAATATGCAGCAATATAATGCAATTTTAATACAGTCTTTAGTTCTCTGTCTTAGTACTATATTAAAAGGAGGAAAGGGCAGGAACTTCACATTCCAAAAGGCTCCATCCTTAACAGTAAAAATGTTACATAAAAGCAAGGAGTAAAAGGAATGTACACAGTTGTAGTAATAGCTGCAACTGAGCTCCCTGACACACAAGGTATTGTCACCATCAGGTCAGTCGATAGTTTTTTGTTTGTTGCCACTCAGTAACTTAGAAAGGGCAAAGGGCTGGTCAGGTATCAATCTAGGTGTTAATTCAGCCATCAATCAAAGAAGAAAATGTTTTATTTGTTGATTACTAAAAATCATTACAAACAAGATTAAAAACACTTTAGGTTGTGACAGGAACTTGGGTTACATCAATTAGAACTGACTGGAATCGCATCATTGTTCAACAAAACACTTATACTACTTGGTATTGATAAATAATATTAAGGTACATTATAAAGTGCACTTGTGCGGTGGTTTACATCTAAGATCAATAATGAAAGAGCGCAGATTCAATCGATCTGCTATCGCATCTTTAAAAACAAAAACTCTTAAAATGGATTTTGTTGCCAATAACATCAGAGGACATTCTAAAATGGTTTCGTATTTCGCACCACTCATAAAAAACCTTACTCCGAAGAAATGGTAAACGCTTTCTCAAAGAAACTACCTACCCGACCCCCTAATTTAAAGTAAACATAATTCAAAGTACAAGGATTAAAGTGCAATAGATACAATGTACCTGTGCAAAATCTTGCAACTAGCAGCAGTAATTGAAAAGCACTTGGACTAGACTTACATTTAGCAGCAATAGTTAAAGTGTAAATAGTAAAACTGAACTCGGAGAAGACCGAGGTCCTCGTCCTTGGACCCTCCCCCACGGCGTGGGACAGCTCCTGGTGGCCCCCTGCTCTCGGAAACCCGCCCACCCCGACGGACCACGCCCGGAACCTCGGCATCATCTTATTCTCCTCCCTCACCATGACCCACCAGATCAACGCCGTCGCCTCGACCTGTTTCAACACCCTCTGCATCCTCCGAAAGACCTTCAAGTGGATCCCCCACGAATGCAGAAAGACCGTCACCCACGCACTCGTAACAAGCAGACTGGACTACGGTAACGCCCTCTACGCCGGAATCGACAAAACCCGGCTACACAAGCTCCAAACCATCCAGAACACCGCAGCCAGACTCGTCCTCGGAACCCCACGACACAAGCACATGACCCCGCACCTACGAGACCTCCACTGGCTCCCCATCGAGAAGAGAGTAACCTTCAAGCTACTCACCCACACCTACAAATCCCTCCACAACATCGGACCCAAATACCTCAATGAAAGAGTCTCCTTCCACGTACCCAAAAGGAACCTCCGCTCCGCCGACCTCGCTCTGGCAGAGACCCCACGCATCCGCAGAACCAGAGCAGGCGGAAGAGCCTTCTCCTACGTTGCAGCAAAGACCTGGAACGAGCTCCCAGTCAACATCAGACGCTCCCTCACTCTGAACACCTTCAGGAAGAGCCTCAAGACCTGGCTCTTCGACTGATCTGGAGCTGCACCCCCCTCCCCCAGCGCCTTGAGACCCTCACGGGTGAGTAGCGCGCTTTATAAACCCCTGATTGATTGATTGAAAGTGTGGTTGTGCGGAGTCTAACATCGAACAGCAATCTAAGCAATAGATTAAAAAGGATAATTTGTCCTTTTCAGAACAGGCCCTCACCAACGAAAAATTGATTTGGGTTTATGTCCAGATACTACAGGCGGGAAAATCTTTTTTAAAACTTTGGTTTAAGGGTCATTCACAGGGCTTCTGGAACAATTTTATGGGATTAATTTTTTTTAATTTTTTTTTAAACTAAAAACGTTATCCTGTAAAACCGGTCGTCAATATTTTAGGCATGCAACAAAAATTAGGTGTCGTGCGCGGAGAGTAGTTTTTTTTCTGCAATGAGGACAAACTTTACGATCCGTAGGGTCAGGCTAGGCTTATTCCCAGAGAGACAAGTTATTATAGCCTGTCGACATGTTCTCACCCCTAGTTTGTTAAAGGTGGATTTTAATAGAGCTTAACAACCGAGGGCAAGTGGTTACAATATGCATAAAAGATTCTTTGTCAAGCCAACTTAAAAGATGAATTTAGGATAGGTGGGTAGAGTTAAAGGGAGGTAATGGTGATTTTAAGGTTTAATGGTGGGTAGAGATAAAGGGAGGTATTGATAATTGTAAGGTTTAGGGGCGGTAGAGGTAAAGGGAAGTAAGGGTGATTTTAGTGTTTAATGGTGGGTAGAGGTAAGTGGAGTTAAGAGTAATTTTAGGTTTTAGTTGTGGGTAGAGGTAGAGATAGATAAGGGTAATTTTAGGGTTCAGGGGTGAGTAGAAGTAAAGGGAGGTAAGGGTGATTTTAGGGTTTAGTGTTGGGTAGAGTTAAAGAGAGTTGAGGGTGCTTTTACGGCTAATGTTGGGCAGATGTAAAGGGAGAGAGTGGCAGTTTTAAGGTTTAGGGGTGGGTGGAGGTAAAGGGAGGTAATGGTATTTTTAGGGTTAAGGGATGGTTAGAGGTAAAGGGTGATGGACATTTTTAAAGTTTAAGGGAGGGAAGAGGTAACGAGAGGTTAGGAGTTAAGAAAAGGTGGGGTTTGGAGGGCCTACACCACCAAATATTTTTTCCTCTGTACGGTTGGTGTGACAAGACCTGTACACTCTCAGATGTCTGGGTCTCAGAACTCAACCAGCAACTTACCAGATTTGCTGATTGGATGCAGGAACTGGTTACTCCTTTGAAATTGCCTCCACCTCTTGCATTCCACCGGTTCCTTCCACCCACACAGCTTTGGTGTGAATCAGCGGGTGCAAGTCCTGCTTACAATTTAAAATGAAAGCGTGTTTCTGGATGCCAACTCAATCTCATTCCACAATGTGAGCTGATGCTCTATTGAAGGGCCTTAGACTTCAGAGATTAAAATTCTGTATGGCAGGAGTTTGCCAAGACCCATACACACTGTGATGTCCAGTGTGAAGGACAATCAATAATCTCAATTTTCCTAATATCAATCTCAGTAACTCAGTACGCCACAATTTTAATACTCCACAATTATAAATATAATTATCCTGTGGCCAAACCCCCAGCAGGCTGCCAGCCCCATAAAACGTGCAGCCTTTGGGGCCAAAACAAATATATTAAGGGGAGGGGGTGTGCATCCCCTTCCCCAACCCTTAATTGGCTCTGTGGACTCCCTCCCCGGGGCCTAAATCTAAGGGGAGGGGGCATGCAGCCCCCTTCCCCAAGCCTTATGAGGCCCAAGACCTCATCAACTGGGACCAAATATATAAAAAAATATAATATAAAAGGCGAACCGATATCTAGCTTCCTGCCAAATTTGTTGTAATTCTGGACAGCAGTTTTTGCTGTAGCCCTGCCTAAAGAAGTCTATGAGAAATGCATGGGTAAATTTGCTTTTTTGACCCCCCCCTTTTTCTAGGCCCCCGCTTGACGGGTCACCCCAAAACCTTCCAGGAAAGAGCTGAAGTACATTTTCTTTCTTTGCTGTAAAGTTTTGTGAATATTCATCCAACGGTGCCAAAGTTATTAGCAAACCAAAAAACGCATTTTCTGTGGAAAAGCAATCCTAACTATAACTTCCCAGTGGCAACCGCCACTGGGTACTATATCCTCTCCCTTCCTGCACTACCTAGTGGATAACGCCACTGGGGGATATATATCCCAGTGGCAGTCTCCGCTGGATAGTTACAGGTAGGACCACGTTTCCATTGGAAATGGATATTTGTGTTTGCTAATAAGTTTGGCACAGTTTGACAAATCCTCACAAAACTTTCCCAATAAGGTCTCATCCACCTCAGCTCCTTCCTAGAAAGTTTCAGGGTGATCCGTCAAGTGGTGGCCAAGAAAAGAGGGTGTACCAAAACATGTTTTCCCCATGCAATTTTCCATTGGAAAATTGAAGAGGGATACAGAAAAAATGGCTGGCCTAAATTACACAAAATTTGGCAATAAGCTAGATCTTTACCCAGTAAGCATGTTTTTTAAAATTTGGTGTAAATCCGTTCAGTAGTTTTTGAGAAATAAAGATAAAAATGTATGTATATTTCAGGCCGTCAAGATCTAAAAGATTAGGTCTGATTGTCTGCTGTCAACATTAACAGAGATGTTGCGGCAGCCTTTTTAGGACTCTGTCCCCGTGTCCTGAAAAAAATATAAAAAACATAAGGGCAGGGTAGAGATACCCTGACCCTCTAGGCCTGGGGTCGCAGTGATATAAAGTCGTTTTTAAGGGGAGGGGCATATTGCCCCTCTTCTAGAGCCATTAAATGTCCCTGAGCACCCCTCCCAATGGGACACTGTTGTTCCAGTCCTGTGAGAGCGTGGGCAGGGAACAGAAATGTGACACCCTTCCCCTTCGCCTGCTTGCCCGGGCAGGGAGCATAGGTTTGCTCCCACTAGGTGGGAACAGAAATTGGTTGTTCATTAGTTTCTTCCTCAAGCACGGGCTGCTCCCCTCTTCTCAGCTCCGGGCAATATTTCCCTCCAGTGCTCAGGTTAGTTTGTGAAGCAAAATTACCCGCATCTAGGGCTCACCGGGGTTTGTAAACAGCGATTAGGTGGACAGCGGCCTCGGGATGGTAAGGAATGTGCTGATGGAAGCTGGCTCTGTATATACTATACCAAAGTAAGGTACTGTGTGCACAGAGTCCAGGGAGTCCCCAAAGGTATGGCAGAGGCTAAATTAGGTAAGTACTAACAGTTCTCTTTGTGGTAGTGTGGGAGATCAGATAGGCTTATCCAGAGGGTGTGTATTTATTGTATTCACTCAATCAAGACTGAAGGCACACACTCAGAGACTGAATCCAGACCAATTGGGTAACTATAAAAAAGGGTATACTTAAGTTTTATTTACTAGAACCAAGTAGGTCTGGGTACAGGTAGGTAAAATATACTTTCAATCATAGAACATTTCAAGAAGTGCAATTGGGAATTGATTTACAATCGTTACAGGTTTGTATTGGCACAAAAAGCAGTTTAAATGACACAGTAATTACTTTGGATTACTTTCTCGTTACTTCTGGATTACATCAGCTACTCAGGGCGATATGCCTAGATATCACACCCTAGACTTTGTCACTTGTAGGTAAGTACAACAATTATCAGTTTAAAGCATAGTTACCTTCTTCCCATACAAAACAGCAGTTCAACACGGAACATTTTGGAGCAAAAACTCTTAACATTGGTTCCTATGGGAGAAAAATGGTTATCGGTTTCACAGGTAAGTAAACGTCTTACGAGTGGAAGTTTTAGGGGTTAGGACCAAGGTTCCCCAAGGTCTAGGTAGGCACTCAAATTGCACCACCAGCGACACTGGGGCGGCTGGGTGTAGAGTGCAGGGGCCCAACGTTAGCCAATGGGGCTAAGGGGACCTTCGGTCAGGGACTGCTTACGAGCAGGCCACTCGGTTTGGGAGCAAAGCTCCTGGGGTTAAGGTCAGCACTGCAGGGGCCAGTGATCAGCACAGGAGCTGCACCACCAGCGGCACAGTGGCGGCCGGGTGCAGTGTGCCAAGGGGGCGTCGGGGACCCTGTGGATTCCAATGGGGACCTTCGGTTCAGAAAATATGCTGCAAGGTCGGGCAGGGAGACTTCCTGGAGGTGACCACCGGCTGGTGAGGTAAGTTGGGTTCTTGGGGGATGCCTGGACACCGTCAGTTGGGCCACCCAAGGCCGTGGGGTGTTGGGTGCACGGGTGTCTTTCGGCATCGGGTCTCTTTACCAGCTCAGGTCACGGTCGGGGGGACCCTTCAGGTCGAGCCTACAGGCGTTGGGTTGAGGGAGGTCGGGGATTACCAGATCCCAGTTCAGGATCACTGTGGGGACCTCCTGGTGGTGGTGGGCCCCTTGAACTCTGGCCGTGGGTGTCGGGTGCAGAGTGGTGCAAAATCATGGCGCTGCTTGGATCCGGATTCTGTGGGTGAGTCTATGCTCACGAGAGACAGAGTCTTAAAGATGGTAACAGGGCAGGTCCTCCAGGCTCTGGGGCTTCTGGACTCGCCAGGGTTCTCGCTGTAGGCAGGTTGAAGTCAGGACAGGCCGGTAGGGCTGGGGCCAAAGCAGTAGGTGTCCTCTTCTTCCTGGGTAGGCATGGCTCTTCGGTCCTTCTTCTTTCTTCCTAGAATCTGAGGAGGCAAGGTTCAGGGTTCCAATGAAACAGTCTATAAAAGAAAAGCACCCTGTCGCTGATAGCTTGAAGTGGAATGTCACGCTCATTTCTGGGACAAATGTTCCCACAAAAAGACCGAACCACACAAGTAGCAATAATAATATACATAAGCTAATACATCAAGATATAATTATTTAATACAAAATTCTGTCAGGACATTAGGATTCCTTATATATATCTTTTCAATAAATGCAACCTGGTACAAAACTAATATTTAATTAATAATGTAAACAGAAACCAATTTTCGTCACCCACTATAGGTGTCCTCATCTTCCTGGGTCAGCACAGCTCTTCGGTCCTTCTTCTTTCTTCCTCGAATCTGAAGAGGCAAGGTTCAGGGTTCCCCCTAAATACTAAATTTAGGGGCGTTAACAGGGGTGTGCAGGTCTGGACTAATGGTTCCCTTCCTTGGGGTTGGTACACCCCCTATTATGCCACCCTCCAGTGGGCGGGGGGCATGAGCCTCTCCCTAATTTGCTGGGTACCCTCATCTTCAAGATGGAGGGGACTGAGATGTGTGCTTTACCTCGCCTCCCCCACCTGAGGGGGTGGGGTTGGCAAAGTTGGGCACACCTCTCTTCCTAGCTTGGTTTTCCAGCCGATTCTCCACCCCAAAGTGGAGGGCAGAACCAGTAGAAGCCAGTTGCTGGGGGCAGCAAAAGGCAGGGACAGCTTCCAAAGGCGGCAGGCCTTTGAAGCTTCCTCTTTGTGGACCCAGCCCATCCTGGGGGAGGAGGCATGGCAACTCTGCCCAGGATGGGCTTTGTTCCTGGACCCAGAGAGTGGAGGCTCTCTACCCCGGGGTCCAGAAAGCTGTCTGGTGGAGGCAAATGGCGTGTAGCAATTCAAAAACCAAACCAAGGCTGGTCGTTGTTCAGGGGGCATCGCTAAGATGCCTTCTGAGTGCATTTAACATTAAATCCCCCACTGGCATCAGTGTGGGTTTAATTTGCTGAGAATTTTGCTACCAAATTTCCCAGGTTTCAGCAAAGCCATTATGGAGCTGTGGAGTTGGTAATGGCCAACTCCCAGACCATATACTCTTTATGGCTTTACTGCACTTACAATGTCTAAGAATGGACTTAGGGCCAAATGTATGATTGTTTTTTGCGACCGCAAACGGGAAATTGACTCGTTTGCGACCACAAAAAAGGGTTCTAGCATGTACAAGCGCTATTCTGCGAGTCAGTGACTCGCAAAATAGCGTTTGCGACTCGCTATTAGGAAGGAGCTTCCCTTCCTAATAGCGAGTCACAGTGGAATATACCATTGTTTTGCGACCGCAAAACACTTGCAGTTTACCACCTACTTCAAGTATGTGGTAAGCCACGCGCAAACGGGAAGGTGTCCCCAGGGTATCCCTTCCCCTTTGTGAATGGATGCGAAAATATTTATTAAGAGCAGGCAGTGGTCCCAGGGACCACTGCCTGCCCTTAAAAAATTAAACAGAAACGTTTCATTTTTTTTTTTAAATGGAGCCCGTTTTCCTGTGAGGAAAACGGGCTGCATTTGAAAAAATAACTGCTTTATTTAAAAAGCAGTCACAGACATGGCGGTCTGCTGACCCCAGCAGGCCACCATCCCTGGGAGTGCTAGTCATTCCTAATGGGGTCGCAAATTGCACCTGCCTCATGAATATTAATGAGGCATGCAATTTGCGACCCCATTAGGAATCACAAACAGTGTCTGAGACACTGTTGTACATTCCTATTTTCAAGTCACAAATTGCGAGTCACAAAACGACGCAATTTGCGACTCGAAAATTGGTAGGGTCGTAATCTGGCCCTTAGACACTGTAGGGGTATAGGGCTCATGCCACTGTACCCTCACCTGAGGGCTAGTGCACCCTACTAGAGGGATGACTTGCCTAGGCCTCATGTAGTGGGTTGCAGGCATGGCGCACAGTGATGTGTGCCATGTTGACTCTTCAATTTTCTCTGCACCAAAACATGCATACTGCAATGGCAGTGTGTGGGTGTTAAGCAACAGGGTCTCTAAGGGTGGCACAATGGATGTTGCAGCTCTTAGAGGCTTTCCCTGGTCTCAGTGCCCTTGGTGCCCATTGTGCCTTTTACAAGGAGCTTACCTGTTGCCAGAGATGTGCCAATTGTGGGTACAAGGGTACAGTTTTAGAAAAGAACACAGGCCCTGGGAACCTGATTGGCACAGACCCAGGGCACATCAAGTCAAGTTGCATCAGATGTCAGGCAAAAAGTGGGGGGGTAACCATGCAAAAAGGGGCATTTTCCTACACAACCACCACAAACGAAAGAAGATGAGACCAACCTTTCCCCCAGACAGTCTTCATTGTATAAGTGGAAAAATCCGGAAATGCCATCTGCATTGGCATGGGCTGTCCTGTGTCTATGTTCCACTGGCAAGTCCATTCCCTGTAGGGGGATGGATCACCTCAAACGTTTTGGGTTTTCTCCTTTCATCTGCATCAGCCATTTGAGAGGTCTATGGTCTGTTTGAACTAGGAAGTGAGTACCAAACAGGTATGGTCTCAACTTCTTCAGGGACCAAACCACAGCAAAAGCCTCCATCTCAATGGCACTCCAACGCTGTTCCCTGGGGAGTAGCCTTCTGCTTATGAAAGCAACAGGTTGGTCTTGTCCATCATCATTTGTCTGGGATAGGACCGCTTTTATCCCTGGCTCAGAGGCATCAGTCTGCACAATTAACTGCTTGGAGTAATCTGGAGCCTTGAGAATAGGTGCTGAGCACATTGCCTCTTTTAGAGTGTCAAATGCCTTTTGGCAGCCAACTGTCCAGTTCACTTTCTTGGCCATCCTGTTGGAGGTGAGTTCTGTGAGGAGTGTCACAAAGGAACCATACCCCTTCACAAACCTCCTGTAATACCCAGTTAAGCCAAGGAATGCCCTGAATTGGGTCTGGGTTGTTGGAGCTTCCCAATCTAGAATGGTCTGGATTTGGGGTTTTAGTGGTTGGACTTGGCCTTCACCTACAAGTTGGCCCAAGTACAAAACAGTTCCCTGCCCTAACTGGCACTTGGATGCCTTGATAGTTAGGCCTGCAGTTTGCAGGGCCTGTAAAACCTTCCCCAGGTGGACCAGGTGATCCTGCCAGGAAGAACTAAACACAACAATATCATCAAAATAAGCTGCACTTAAGTCTTCCAACCCAGCAAGGACTTGATTCACCAACCTTTGGAAGGTGGCAGGGGCATTCATTAGACCAAAGGGCATCACAGTGAAATGGCAGTGCCCATCAGGTGTGGAGAATGCTGTCTTTTCTTTTGCTCCAGGGGCCATGCCAATCTGCTGGTACCCTGCAGTTAAGTCAAAGGTACTTAAGTATTTGGCAGCTCCTAACTTATCTATTAGTTCATCAGCTCTGGGGATGGGGTGTGCATCTGTCTTGGTGACAGCAGTAAGGCCTATGTAGTCCACACAAATGCTAATTTCTCTCTTTCCACCCCGTGGATGAGGTTTGGGGACAAGGACCACTGGGCTAGCCCAGGGACTCTCAGAAGGCTCAATGACCCTCAACTCTAGCTTCTTGCTGACCTCAGCCATGATGCTTTCCTTAATTTGATCAGATTGGTGATAGATTTTGATTTTGACAGGCAAGCTGTCTCCAGTGTCGACATCATGGGTACATCAGGGAGTCTGACCATATGATCCTCCTCGATGCCGAAAAGGCATTTGACCGGGTTGCCTGGAGGTTTTTATGTGGATTACTTGAGCTAAAGGGCTTCGGCCCACGGATTATTACAGCCATTAAAGCAATGTACTCCGACCCAAGAGCCCGGCTGCAGCTGATGTGGAAGGAATCGGGAAATGTACTAATATCAAGGGGAACTAGACGGGGATCCCCTGCTCCCTCATTTTATTTGCCTTGTATATAAACCCTTTGATAGAGAAGTTCTTAAGAAGCCAGGAGATTAAGCTGATTTTATGCAAAGGATTTGAAACTAAGGTGTTAGCATATGCTGATGATATTGCTATTTTAACTACTAATCCAACGCATGCAATCAGGGAGGCTGTCGCTATTACTGAAGAGCTTGGCCAAGCATCAGGGTACTCGCTGAATGAGGGGAAAACGCTAGTAATCTGTACAGACAATATAACTTTTAATGACTTTCGGCGTGTAGAAAATGCAGTATATCTGGGAGTCCACATTAGCCCAAAGATAGATACAATAGGCAAGATTAATTTTAATCCCTTGATAAAGACAATATCTACGGACCTTAAACGGATAAATGGGTTGCACCTGTCTATTATTGGGTGAGGGAATGTTTTAAAAATGTTATATCTATTTCGGTCTATTCCAGTGGCAATTGATGTATTAATTTTAAAAACACTAGAATTTATATTTTCAAACTTTGTTTGGCAATATGGGAAAGTGAGGCGATCCTTAAAATATCTGACCCTCCCACAAAGACGGGGTGGGCTGTCTCTCCCGAACATTACACTCTATTACTGGGCGGCCCTTTTATATCAGATGTCTATTTTATTTTGTGTGGATACAAATAAAGAAACAGAGGAGGAAAGATATTATAGAACTCTGACGATCTACGAGCTCGCCTTAGGGAGGGATGCCGTGGGGCTGCTACTGCGGCAGGTAGAACGGAGCGATTACAAAAAGGTTCGATTTAAGGTGGTGTATAGTGCCTGGGAAATCTGGAATAAAGTTCGTAATGCTATAGGGGTTCCAAAGTTCTCCAGGTATACCCCCTTGTGGCGATCCCCTTTCTTTCCGCCCCTCTTTAACAACACTATGGGTAGGCAGTGGGAGCAGCTAGGACTAGTAACAATAGGGGACTTATTTATGCCGGATCAGCTATGCCCCTTTCTCGCATTGCAACAAGGCTATGGGCTTTCCAATAAGCAGTATTTTAAATACATGCAAATCCGAGAATTTCTTACTACCCGCAGACTAGCTATATCTCGGGATAAAATACAGGTGATGGAGATAATCGCTCGGAAGAGCAATAGAATTAAAAGCATCTATAGTATATTGCTTGATAATATGCCAGACGATCTCGAAAAAACTGAAACTAACTGGGCTAGGAAGCTGAACAACCCGGATGTTGATATATATATGGCATTGTCACTAGCTGCAAAGATATTCTTATCAACAAGTCTGAAAGCACAACACTATATTTACTATTTACTATAAGACTGTTTTTAATTTGTATTTTACCCCTGCTAAGCTATTTGACTGGGGCAAGAGAACAGATAATAAATGCCCTAGGTGTGGGGAGGGGCCGGCCACAATAATACATATGTTTTATGACTGTGCCAGATTGCTTCCACTGAAGAGCGGGCTAGGGAGTTTTTGGGAGGGATTGTTTGGTCGTAAGATTAATCTGTCCCCCACCCTGATGCTTATGGGATATGACAGTTGCATTGGCCTGGATATCACCGAGACGTATGGTGTTTTTGTTGGCACAGCTAAGTAAGTAAGTAAGTATTATGCTTATAGAGCGCACGAATGCCGAGGCGTCTTGGCGCTATAGCAGGACACCGGTTTAGCACAGGAGGAGTACCTTACTTCTGCCTAATAAATAGCCACGTGTTCAGCAACTTTCTGAATCGTGGTCTGGAAGGTTGAAGTCTGATATCGTCTGGTAATTCATTCCATAATCTGGTCGCACGATATGTCAGGCTCCTACCCCCCCATCTAGCTCGTTATATTCTGGGTACCTGGACTAGACCTTTGTTAGCTGACCTAAGATTGCGCCGAGGAGTGTACTGCTGAAATAGTTTCTGTAAATCAGCTGCTCCTCCACCAAACTGGGTTTTATGTACCAAACACAAAGCTTTAAACTCAATTCACTGTTGCACCTGCAGCCAGTGAAGGGTTTTAATGCTGCCAGATATGTGATGAAACTTTGGAATGTTTAACAGCATTCTAGCTGCAGCATTTTGTATAGATTGTAGTTTGGACAGTTGGCGCTTGTTAATGACCATCAAGAGGGCATTGCAATGGTCAATCCTTGAAAGAATCAAAGCGACAACAACCGATATCCCTAGTTCTGGGGGGATAAAAGGAAAGATTTTTTGTAGGACTTTTAGCTGGAAGAAGCAAGCTGATGTAAGCTGGTTAATTTGGGCTAGGAAACTAAGTTGATCGTCCAACAACATTCCCAAGTTCCTGACTTTTCCTTCGGGTACAGGGCGGTTTCCTGCCTCTGCTGGCCACCATTCCTGGTTCCAGAGCGAGCCCCAGTCCCAAACTCCTACACTTCAGTTTTTCCCGTATTTAGCTTGAGATAGTTCTGGTGCATCAAGTCCATGATATGTTTTAGATAGCCATGGATTTTCCCAGCAAAGGTGTCCGCATTTGAGGAGATGGAAATGACAAGTTGGGTGTCATCAGCGTATGACACCAAAGAGAACCCATGTCCTCTGGTTAGCTCAGCCAGAGGTGTCACATACATGTTAAAAAGTGTTGGGGGCAGAGGATAATAATTGCAGCTAGATGGAAAGACCCCGACCCTCCCACCTTTCAGATATGGCTAGCACGGCTCCTGGGGATATACAATCAAGAGACTGCACTCTATGCATGTAGAGGCAGGCAGGCTAAGAAACTTGGGCGAAAAATCTGGTCAAAGATTTCAAAATGGAGAAAGGATGTTGGAGGCCCTGACAGTTTAAGCGGTGGGGGTCTTTGGGAGGCACCCTAATTATGTATTTATGAGGGCGAAACAATCAATCACTAGCTAGGAATATTTCAGCATGAACCAGTTTTTTTAACATAACAATGAAATATTGTCTTCTTTTTAACAACCTTGTATTTATGGTATTTATGACATCTTTTTATTCCTAAATACTAGTTTTTAAGTGGCTTACACAAATTTATCTAAGTTTACTATTGTGTCTTCCACTTTATGTATGATCATCTCATATATTGTAACTGATTCTCTCTGGGTATGTAATAAAAAAAAAAGGGAATCTGACCATGGGTCAAGGTAAAGAGCTGTGCATACTGTTGCAGAACCTGCCTGCAATCAGCCTGCTGTTGGACAGAGAAGGTGTCTGAGTAGAAAACTCCATCCATTGACCCATCTTGTTGGCTGTAAGAGAGGAGGTCAGGGAGAGATTCACTCTCTATCTCCTGATCCTCATCAGTAACCAGCAGCATGGCTACATCAGCCCTGTCACAATAGAGTTTGAAGCGGTTCACATGTATCACCCTTTTGAGGGACCTGCTAGTGCCCAGGTCTACCAAGGAGGTGACCTCACTCTTCTTTTCTAAGATAGGGTAAGGGCCACTCCATTTGTCCTGGAGAGCCCTTGGTGCCACTGGCTGCAAAGCCCACACCTGTTGTCTTGGCTGGAATTCTATCAGTGCAGCTTTTTGGTCATACCACAGCTTCTGGAGCTCCTGGCTGGTCTCAAGGTGTTTGGATGCATCTGCATGTACTCTGCCATCCTGGAACGAAGGCCTAGTAAATAGTCCACCACATCTGACTTTGTTACATGATGGGGTTTCTCCCATCCTTCCCTCATAAGAGAGAGTGGTCCCCTTACAGGGTGGCAAAACAGAAGTTCAAATGGTGAAAACCCTACTCCCTTCTGAGGCATCTCTCTGTAGGCAAAAATCAGGCAGGGTAACAGAACATCCCATCTCCTTTTGAGTTTTTCTGGGAGTCCCATTATCATGCCCTTCAAGGTCTTGTTGAATCTCTCAACACGACCATTGGTTTGTGGGTGGTAAGGTGTTGTGAACTTATAGATCCCACTCATCCCACTTGTGATTTAATTATGCAGACATGAAGTTGGAACCTCGGTCTGATACTACCTCCTTAGGAAACCCTACCCTGGTGAAGACACCATTGAGGGCCTTGGCTACCACAGGGGCTGTAGTAGTCCTAAGAGGAATGGCTTCAGGATACCTGGTGGCATGGTCCACTACCACTAGTATGAATTTGTTTCCCGAGGTGGTGGGAGGCTCAATTGGCCCCACTATATTCACACCTACCCTCTCAAAGGGGAACCCAATCACTGGTAGTGGAATTAATGGGCCTTTGGTGGTCCTCCTGTCTTGCCGCTGGCTTGACAGGTAACACAGGAGCTTACAAACCCCTTCACTTTTTGGGACATCTGGGGCCAATAGAAGTGGGTGACCAATCTTTCTGAAGTTTTGGCCTGGCCCAGATGCCCAGCTAGGAGAAGAAACTCCCTATACAGCTGAGGCACTACCAGTCTCCAAGTGGCACCAGGTTTGGAGTCTCTGGCCTCAGTGTACAGAAGTCCTTGCTCCCAGTAGACCTTGTGGGAGCCACTGACATCTCCCTGCTCCTGTGCAGCAACTTGCTGCCTCAGGCCTTCAAGAGTGGGGCAGACCTGCTGCCCAAGGCACAGCTGTTCCCTAGCGGGTCCCTCTGGTCCCAAGAGCTCTACCTCGTAAGGTTCAAGCTCCATGGGCTCAATTCTCTCTGGAGCTGACAACTCCTCTCCCTGAGGAGAGGGGTCCTGATCTTTTTTGCTGTGTGGGAGCTGTTTCACCAGTCTTCCTACCTTCTCTCTTGGGAGGTGGGGCCATCATTTCAGGCTCCAACTCTCCTTTTTCACACTGTGCTAGGCATTGTTCTCTTGTTGTCACACACACACAATCTCAGGGATTTGAGGCATGGCTGGGCTGGATGTTTCTTTCTTTATACCTCAGCCCATGCTGAGGTTTCCAGATCATTTCCGAGCAGACAGGCAGCTGTGAGTTTTGGAGAGACCACTACCAGTTTCAGGTCAGTAACCCCCCGCCCCCCAGTCTAATATCACAATAGCCACGGCATGGTTAGTGGTGACACTGTCAGCATTGGCAACTGGCTATGTTTTTCCAGTTAGGTATTGCTCTGGGGAAACCAGTATATCTCTCACCATGGTTATACTGGCACCTGTATCCCTCAGGGCTTCTATCTTAGTTCCATTGACTAAGGGGAACAGAAGGTTTTTTTTTAAATTAGGGGGGCAGACAGCCAAAGTGGCTAACCCTCCCTCCCCTTCAGAGACTAAAACAGCCTCAGTGTGGACCCTGATTTGCTCTAGGCACACTGTAGATCCCATCTGGAGATTTGTCACACTAGTAGAAACTGGTGGGGACTAGGGGCTGGTTTGTTGGGACAGGCAGAATCTCTAGTTCGGTGTCCCTTCTTGTTACAGTAGAAACACCAGGCCTTAGCAGGATCACAATGTTTCCCCTTGTACCCACTAGTGAGCTGTGAAGAGGTCTTGGGCCCACCCCCTGACTAGGATTCTGGGGGCCTTTAGAAGACTCTTGTGTTTTGTCTTTGGGTTCCTCACCCTCTTTCTCCTGGGGAGGCTTTGTAACCCCTTTCTTTTGGTCACTCCCAGTTGTTGTCTTGGTTACCCTTGTCTTGACCTAGTGGTCCGCCTTTTTTCCCAATTCTGGGGGAGAAATTGGACCTAGGTCTACGAGGTGCTGATGCAACTTTTCATTGATGCCGTTACTTAAAATGTGTTTCTTCATAAACAAATTATAAAGTTCCTCATAATTCTACACTTTACTTCCAGTCAACCAGCCTCCTGGTGTCTTTACTGAGTAGTCTACAAATTCCACCCAGGACTGACTCTGGGACTTCTGAGCCCCTCTGAATTTAATTCTGTACTCCTCATTAGTCCAAATCCCTCAATCAGGGTGCCCTTCAGGAGTTCATAGGAATCTGCTTCTGCCCCAGTAAGGGTCAGAAGTCTGTCTCTGCACTTACCAGAGAAGAGTTCCAAAAGGAGTGCCCCCCAATGAGACTTCCTCACTTTTCTGGCTTCTCAAGCCATCTCAAAGGCTGTAAACCACTTGGTGATATCATCATCATCCTCAAATTTAGGGACAATCCCTTTGGGGATTTTAGGATCATAAGATCCTTTTTTTCTTGACTTTTTAAATTGCTGTCACCATTGATGGGTCCTAGGCCCATCTCAGCTCTCTCTTCCTCTAGAGCTAGGAGCCTGGTCTCTAGATCTAGTCTTTTGGTCATCCTTGCTAAAAGGAGATCCTTCTCAGTGAAGTTGTCCTCACTGTCTGGTATGAAGTTTGCCCTACCTCTGTAGGAGCCAGACCCTGTACCTCTTGGGTGTGGAGGGTAGGACACAAAGTTCCCTTCCTCCCTCAGTAGTTGAGGTGGTTGGTCTAAGAACTCATCATTCTCACTACTTTCCCCTTTCTACTGAATGCCTCCAAATTCTTCGGAGGCTTAGGTTCGAATCCCACCTCTGCCACCAATGTAGGAAGCAATCTATACTACACCAAAGTAAGGTATAGTGTGCACAGAGTCCAGGGAGTCCCCAGGGGTATATCAGAGGCTAAATTAGCTAAGTCCTAACAGCTCTCTTTGTTGTAGTGTGGGCAAACAGTTAGGCTTATCCAAAGGGTGTGTTAAGCATTTATTGTATTCACTCAATCAAGGACTGTTTACACACACTCAGAGACAGAATCATGACCAATTGTGTAAGTATAAAAAAGATATACTTATGTTTTATTTCTAGAACCAAGTAGGACTTGGTGCGGGTAGGTAAAATGTACTTTCAATTGTAAGACTTTACACAAAAGTGCAATTGGGAATGGATTTGCAAACATTACAGGCTTGTATATGCTTTCAAAACAGTTTAAAATACATAGAAATTACTTTTGATACATTTTTGATTACTTTTCAGATTACATCGACTACTTCGGGTGGTATACCTAGATACCACCCAGAGGGATCTCATAATACAAGGTAAGTAAGACTTTTAAAGCTTTGCAGTTCAGTTACTCTATCTCCATCAAACATCAGTTCAACACTTGGAACATTTTTAGGGTCAAACACACATAACATTGATCCCTATGGGAGAAAAATGGTTATCAGTTTCACAGGTAAGTAAACGCCTTACGAGTGGGAGTTTTGGGAGTTAGGACCAAGGTTCCCCAGGGCCTAGGTAGGCACTCGAGTTACACCACCAGTGGCACTGGTGCGGCTGGGTGCAGAGTGAGGGGCCCAATGTTAGCCAATGGGGCTAAGGGGGCCTCCGGTTAGGGGCTGCTTGTGAGCAGGTCACTCGGGAGTGGGAGCAAAGCTCATGGGGATAAGGTCAGTACTGCAGGGGCCAATGATCAGCACAGGAGCCTCACCACCAGCGGCACAGGGGCGGCCAGGTGCAAGGTGCCAGGAGGACGTCGTGGACCCTGTGGTTTCCAATAGAGACCTTCGGTTCGGCAAAGTTGCTGCAGGCTCAGACAGGGAGACTTCCTGAAGGCAACCACCATCTGAAGGGGTAAGCTGGGTTCTTGGGTGATGCCTGGACACCGTTGGTCGGGCCAGCCAAGGCCGTGGGGCATCGGGTGCAGGCGTGTCTTTTGGCATCAGGTTTCTTTACCAGCTCCGGTCGGGGGTACACTTCAGGTTGACGCTGCAGGCGTCATCTTGAAGCTTGAGGGAGGTTGGGGATCACCAGATCCCAGGTCAGGGTCACTGGGGAGACTTCCTCATGGTATTTAGCCACTCGGGCCGTGGGCGTTGGGTGCAGAGTGGTCCAGAATCACGGAGTCGCCTGGATCCGGATTCTATGGATGAGTATTGGCTTGAGCAAATCCGGTGCTCATGGGAGACAGAGTTGGTTAGGTGAGTGCAGGCAGTTCCACCAGGCTCTGGAGTTCGCTGGCCGCTGGATTCGCCGGGGTTCTCGAAGTAGGCAGGTCGTAGACCGGACAGGCCGGTAGGGCTGTTGCCAAAGCAGTGGGTATCATCTTCTTTCTGGTTCAGCACGGCTCTTCGGTCTTTCTTCTTCCTTTAATCTGAGGAGGCAAGGTTTGGGGTTGCCCCTAAATACTAAATTTAGGGGCGTTAAAGGTTTGTGCAGGTCGGGACCAATGGGTCCCTTCCTTGGGGTGGGTAAACCTCCTATTATGCCACCCTCCAGTGGGAGGGGGGCATGACCCTCGTCCTAATTGGCTGCGTCCCCTCATCTTCAAGATGGAGAGGACTGAGATGTATGCTTCCCCTCGCCTCCCCCACCTGAGGGGTGGGGTTGGCAAAGGTGGGCACACCTCTCTTCTTAGCTTGGTTTTCCCACCGATTCTCCTGCCCAAAGCGGGGGGGAAGAACTGGTGGGAGCAATTTGCTGAGGGCAGCAAAAGGCAGGGACAGCTTCCAACAGTAGCAGGCCTTTGAAGTGTCCCCTTCGTGGACCCAGCCTATCCTGGGGAAGGAGGCATGACACCTCTGCTCAGGATGGGTTTTGTTTCTGGACCCAGAGAGCGGAGGCTCTCTACCCAGGGGTCCAGAAACCTGTCTGGCGTTGGCGAACGGTGGGCAGCCATTCAGGAACCACACCAGGGCTGGTCGTTGTTCAGGGGGCATCTCTAAGATGCCCTCTGAGTGCATTTTCCATGAAATCCCACTCTGGTATCAGAGTGGGTTTAATGTGCTGAGACGTTTGCTACCAAACTTCCCAGTTTTTAGGAAAAGTCATTATGGAGCTGTGAAATTTGTAATGACCAACTCCCAGACCATATACTCTTTGGCTTTACAACACTTACAATGTCTAAGAATGGACTTAGACACTGTAGGAGTACAGGGATCATGCCACTGTACCCTCACATGAGGGCTACTGCACCCCGCTAGAGGGGTAACTTAATTTGGCCTCAGGCAGTGGTTTGTAGGCATGGCACACAATGATGTATGTCATGTCGACTCTTCACTTTTCTCTGCACCAAAACACACAGCCTGCAATGGCAGTGTATGGGTGTTAAGGTACAGTGCCTCTAAGGGTGGCACAATAGGTGCTGCAGCCCGTAGAGGCCTTACCTGGTCACAGTGCCCCTGGTACCCATAGTACCTTTTACAGCCTCTAAGGGCTGCAGCACCTATTGTGCCACCCTTAGAGACCCTGCACCTAAGCACCCATACACTGCTATTGCAGGCTGCGTTTTTTGGTGCACAGAAAAGTCGACATGGCACACATCCCTGTGTGTGGTTCCTGAATGGCTGCATGCCATTTCCCACCACCAGACAGGTTTCTGGACCCCTGAGTAGAGAGCCTCCGCTCTCTGGGTACAGAAACAAAGCCCATCCTGGGCAGAGGTGTCATGCCTCCTCCCCCAGGATAGGCTGGGTCAATGAAGGGGAAGCTTCAAAGGCCTGTCACCTTTGTAAACTGTCCCTGCCTTTTGCTGCCCCCAGCAGCTGGCTCCCACCAGTTCTGCCCCCCACTTTGGGTGGGAGAATCGGCTGGAAAACCAAGATAGGAAGAGAGGTGTGCCCACCTTTGCCAACCCCACCTCTCAGGTGGGGGAAGTGAGGTGAAGCACACATCTCAGTCCTCTCCATCTAGAAGATGAGGGGACCCAGCCATTGGTTTCGACCTGCACCCCCCTTTTAACGCCCCTAAATTTAGTATTTAGGGGCAACCCTGAACCTTGCCTCTTCAGATTCAAGGAAGAATGAAGAAGAAACGAAGACCTGTGCTGACCCAGGAAGATGAGGACACCTACAGCTTTGGCCCCATCCCTACCAGCCTGTCACGACTGCAAGCTGCCTACAGTGAGAACCACAGCAAGTCCAGCAGCCCCCAGAGCCTGGAGGACCTACCCTGTGACCATCTTTAACACTCTTTCTCCCGTGAGCACCGGATTTGCTCAAGCACAGACTCACCCACAGAATCGGGATCCAGGCGGCTCCACAATTTTGCATCACTCTGCACCCGACGCCCAAGGCAAGAGTTCAAGTGGCCCAACACCACAAGGAGGTCTCCCCAGAGATCCTGACCTTGGATCTGGTGATCCCCAACCTCCCTCAAGCCTCAAACAAACGCTTGCAGGCTCAACCTGAAGGTTACTCCCACCGCGACGGGAGCTGGTAAAGAAATCTGACTCTGATAGACACCCCTACACACCACGGCCTTGGGTGGCCCAACCAACTGTGTCCAGGCATCCCCCAAGAACACCTAATCTACCTCTCCAGCAGGTGGTCGCCTCCAGGAAGTCTTTCTGCCCGAGCCTGCAGCATCTTTTCCAAACCGAAGCTCCCCATTGGAATGCACAGGGTCCCCTAAGTCCCCTTGGCACACTGCACCTGGCCGCCCCTGTGACTCTGGTGGTGCTGCTCCTGTGCTGATTGTTGGCCCCTGCGGCGCTGACCTTAACCCTAGGAGCTTTGCACCCACACCGAGTGACATGCTCATAAGCAGTCCCTGACCGAAGGCCCCCTCAGCACCATTGACTAACGTTGGGCACCTGCACTGTGCACACCCCCAGTGCCGCTGGTGATGCAATTTCAGTGCCTACCTAGACCTTTGGGAGTGAATATAATAAATGCTTAGCACACCCTCTGGATAAGCCTAACTGCTCGCCCACACTACCACAAAGTGAGCTGGTACTTACCTAATTTAGCCTCTGCTATACTTCTGGGGACTCCCTGGACTCTGTGCAAGCTATACCTTCCTTTGGTATAGTATATACAGAGCCAGCTTCCTACATTGGTGGATCAATGGTGGGATGTAAAGCCTTGCATTTATTGGACTAACTTAGTCAATCTCTGACCACATGACAAGAATCCAAAAACTGACTTTACTTCAACTCATTTTTTGAATTGACAGTTTTTTCCAAAATTACTAAAAGTCTTGATAGCACCTTGAATTTAGCATTATTAGAAAAAGTAAAAGTCACTGAAGTTAGAGGGGAAGTACTTACAATTTTTGGGTGTAGGCCTTCTAAAACGAACCCCATTTTATAAAAATATTGAGCAACACAGGGAATATGGCTGAGGAGCTCAACCTCACCCTTTACTCCAACCTAAGGGTTAGGGAGCTAAGGCTTCTCTGTAAAGCTAGAAAAATAAGGACAGGGTCCAACCCTTCCAGAATAGAACTCCTGGAGTTTCTGGAGTATGAAAAGGACAACCCCTCTCCTGATGAGGAAGACTCACAGTGGGATGAGGTCTTTAACCCTCCACCTCAACTACACAAGGAGGAAGGGAACTTTGAGCTCCCCACCTCCAAGCCAGGGAGTAGGGGGTCTAGAACCTACAGACGTAGGCTCGACTCTGTACAAGACAGTGAAGACATCTTCACTGAGGAGGACAACCTTTTAGCAAGGTTGACCAAGAGACCAGAGCTAGAGAGTAGGCTCCTAGCTCTAGAAAAAGAGAGAGCAGGTATGGGCCTAGGACCCACCAATGGTGGAAGCAATAATAAAAAGCAAGAGAGAAAAGGATCCTATGATCCTAAAATCCCCAAAGGATTGTCTCTAAATTTGAGGATGATGATGATATCACCAAGTGGTTTACAAGCTTTGAGAGGGCTTGTGAAGCCAGAAAAGTGAGGAAGACTCACCAGGATGGTACTCCTTTGGGGACTGTTCTCTGGTAAATACAGAGACAGACTTCTGACCCTTACTAGGGCAGAAGCCGAGTCCCATGAACTCATGGGCAACCTGATTGAGGGATTTGGACTCGCTACTGAGGAGTACAGAATTGAATTCCAGTGGGCTCAGAAATCCCACAGTCAGTTCTGGGTGGAATTTGTAGACTACTCAATAAAGACACTATGTAGCTGGTTGACTGGAAGTAAAGTGCAGAAATATGAAGGACTTTATAATTTGTTTATGAAGGAACACATCTTAAGTAACTGGATCAATGAAAAGTTGCATCAGCATCTGGTAGACCTAGGTCCAATTTCTCCCCAAGAATTGGGAAAGAAGGCGGACCACTAGGTCAGGACAAGGGTGACCAAGACAACCACTGGGGTTGACCAAAAGAAAGGGGTCACAAAGCCTCCCTAGGGGAAAGAGAGTGAGAAACCCAATGATAAAATACAAGAGTCTTCTAAAAGCCCCCAAAATCCTGGTCAAGGGGTGGGCCCAAGAACTTTTCCCAGGCCACTAGTGGGTACAAGGGGAAAAGTTATGATCCTGCTAAGGCCTGGTGTTTCCACTGTAACAAGAAGGGACACCGAACTGGAGATCCTGCCTGTCCCAGCAAACCAGCCCCTAGTGCCACTTCAGTTTCAACTGGTGAGGCAAACCTCCAGATGGGATCAATAGTAAGCCTTAGCGGAGTTCGCGGAGTTCTGCTACGCGGAACTCCGCGAAGTGCAAAAAAAACTCTGCCGCGCTACACGGAGCGCCGCAAGCGGCGGAGTGCATTGGATAAATGCTGTTCGCAGTGATTTTCAGTGCCAGGTGCTTGTCTGCACTGTGCAATCATCGTGAACGGCACCATGCACATCGCAAGCGGGCACTGCTTCCTTTCTGCCACTCGAGTAGATTTCTACTCGAGCTGCAGATTTCTCAACGCCAGCGGACAGTTTCTCAACGCGAGCGGTCACGAGCATACGCGACCACTCGCAATGAGAAATCTGACCCCCTGCGCTGAGAAATCTCACAGCGAAGTTGATTTTTCATGCTCCCCAATTTGATGTTGACGATCGCAAACGAGGAAAAATCTCGCCGGGAGGTGGATTTTCCTCGCTCGCGCTCGCCAACTTGACGTTGACGATCACGAGTGAGGGAAAAGACTCCACTCCGCATCGGAACTCCGCAACCTCCACGTAACGCGGAGTGGGAAAATCTCCGCAAACTCCATGAGCGGAGCGGAGTTCGCCGCCCAGACTTAATCAATAGTGTTCCCAGAGCAAATCAGGGTCCACACTGATTCTGTTTTGGTCTCTAAAGGGGAGGGAGGGATCGCAACTTTGGCTGTCTGGCTCCCTAATTTAAAGAAATACCTGCAGTACCATTTAGTGAATGGGACTATGATAGAAGCCCTGAGAGATACAGATGCCAGTGTCACCATGGTGAGAGATATACTGGATTCCCCAGAACAATACCTAACTGGAAAAACTTATCCAGTTACCAGTGCTGACAGTGTCACCACTAACCATGCCATGGGTATGGTGATATTAGACTGGGGCGGGGGCTTACTAGCCTGAAACAGGAAGTGGTCTCTCCAAAACTCACAGCTGCCTGTCTGCTTGGAAATGATCTGGAAACCTCAGCATGGGCTGGGGTACAGAGAAAGACACATACAGACATGCTGAAAATCTCTGAGATAGTGTGTGTGAAAACAAGAGCACAATGCCTAGCACAGGGTGAAAAATGAGAGTTGGAGCCTGAATTGATGGCCCAACCTCCCAAGAGAAAATGTAGGAAGACTGGTGAAACAGCTTCCACACAGCAAAAAGATCAGGACCCCTCTCCTTAGGGAGAGCACTTGTCAGCTCCAGAGGGAACCAGGCACATGGAACTTGAACCCTACAAATTAGAGCTTTTGGGTCCAGGGGGGCCCTTTACGGAACAGCTGTGCCTTGGACAGCAGGTCTGTACCACTCTTGAAGGCCTGATTCAGCCAGCTGCTGCACAGGATCAGAGAGATGTCAGTGGCTCCCACAAGGTCTACTGGTAGGAAGGACTCCTGTACACTGAGGCCAGAGACCCCAAATCTGGTGCCACTAGGAGAGTAGCAGTGCCTAAGCTGTATAGGGAGTTTCAACTCACTCTAGTCCATGACATCCCCCTAGCTGGACATCTGGGCCAGACCAAAACTTGGGAAAGATTGGTCACCCACTTTTATTGGCTACAGATGTCCCAAAAAGTGAAGGAGTTTGTAAGCTCATGTGCTCCCTGTCAAGCCAGTGGCAAGAGAGGAGGACATCCAAAGGCCCCCTTAATTCCACTACCAGGGGTTCTCTTTGAGAGGGTAGGTGTGGATATAGTGGGTCCACTTGAGCCTCCCACCGCCTTAGTAAACACATTCATACTGGTGGTAGTGGATCATGCCACCAGGTAACCTGAAGCCATTCCCCTTAGGACCACTACAGCCCCTGTGGTAGCCAAGGTCCTCATTGGTGTCTTCACCGGGATAGGGTTTCCTAAGGAGGTAGTATCAGATCAAGGTTCCAATTTCATATCTGCATACTTTAAACACATATGGGATGAGAGTGGAGTGATCTATAAGTCACAAAACCTTATCACCCACAAACCAATGCCCTTGTTGAGAGATTCAACAAGGTATTGAAAGGCATGAAAATGGGACTCCCTGAAAAACTCAAAAGGAGATGGGATGTTCTGTTACCATGCCTGCTTTTTGCCTACAGAGAGGTACCTCAGAAGGTAGTGGGGTTTTCACCCTTTGAACTTCTGTTCGGTCACCCTGTAAGGGGACCACTTTCTCTTGTGAGGGAAGGATGGGAGAAACCCCATCATGTACCAAA
Organism: Calotriton arnoldi; assembly: GCA_963921515.1. Taxonomy (NCBI): domain Eukaryota; kingdom Metazoa; phylum Chordata; class Amphibia; order Caudata; family Salamandridae; genus Calotriton; species Calotriton arnoldi. The sequence continues at coordinate 4,583,804 of CAWUFW010000005.1, read as the reverse complement.
GCAAGATGTGGTGGACTATGTACTAGGCATTTGCTCCAGAATGGCAGAAAGCATTCAAGAATCTTGAGGCCAGCCAGGAGCTCCAGAGGCTCTGGTATGACCAAAAACCTGCACTGGTAGAATTCTAGCCTTATCGGAAAGTATAGAAGTGTTCCTCCAGACTACGTGTGTTTCCTACAAGGGTGGAAAGCACACAGCTTTGTTTAAATACCCCTCACCCACCAAAAGGACCATGGTGGCATGCTTCATCATCGGGGTCTTCCCGCCCCGCTGCGGGAACGGGCGTGCTACGACCTACGACTACGTGGGAGCACTGGTTATGAAAAACAATACTATGTTTGGTGTAGGAGTGTGAGTGGAAGGGTCAGAAGTGAGTGAATGGTGAATGGTGAAAAATTAAAAAAGACCTGGCTCAGTGGAAAAAATAAATTTTAATGTTCCTTTGAGCTGGTATCGTTAAAAGTGGGGAATGAGATGGAGATACTATGCTTTAATGAGCAGGTCTCCTGTGACGACATGTTTCGAAGCCCTCCCCTGGCTTCTCATCAGGATCTAGAAGAGATCCCTTCTACACTCAAATCAAAACAACTGTGTATTTACATATAATCCTAACTAAGTGGTGCACATAAATTTAACATGCACAGTATACTATACCCTAGTAGGTATATTGCTGAATGGGTTCTGGAAGAATAAAAACAGAGTTAAAATAACATAACACATCCAAACTGCACCAAAGACTACCACTCACTTTAAAGTTACAGCAAAGAACTGTCTGCTGTTATATAACAGCTTCCATCCCCGCCACCTTCGGGACAATCTCCCATACGGACAGTTCCTCCGCTTGCGGAGGAACTGTACGGAGATTTAAGACTTCAAGAGGCAGGCTACTGATCTACAAGAGAAACTAAAGTAACGCAACTACCCTACACGAATCATTGACAGAGCCATGAAGAGGGCACGTAACAACAATAGGGAAGCACTGCTGGAACCGAGAGTAACTAAGGACCCAGAAGAGAGACCAAAATGTGTCACTACTTATAATACCAACTCCAATCAAGTGACAAAAATTGTAAACAAACATTGGAGACTCCTGGCATGCGGAAACCTCAACCTTCCCAAACCGATGTTTGCACACAAAAGGGGAAGGAGTCTGAGGGACATGCTGGTCCACACAAGACCACGACACACCTTAGCAATTGAGGCAGAAAATACCCTCCTAGCCCCAGTGAAGGGCCATTATCCTTGTGGTAATTGCAGCACTTGCCACCTGACGAAGAAAAGCAAAAGTATAAAATTCAGGAATGGTACGGAATGGGAGCAGAGGAGATTTACGAACTGCAACAGCAAGAATGTGGTTTATATCATCACTTGCCCATGCGGAATGGAATATGTCGGAATGACAACTAGACCTGTCAAGACACGCATAGGAGAGCACAGGAGCAACGTACATTGCAAAAGATGCACTACGAAAATGGCTACCCACTACTTGACAACCCAATACACAATGGAAGACCTACAGTGGACCATTATCGAACAACTGAACAGTAAACATGGTCTTCTCGAGAAGGAACAGCGGTGGGTGTTCCGCTTGGGGACACACATTACAGGTCTGAACGACGACATCCCCTGGGGACAATTTAGCTGATTTGTATCTCCCCGTGACCTTTGTCACTATCTCTGGGAAGAGAAAACTAGTGCAAATATACTGCATAGAAACTCTTGAAACGACTGGGCAGAACCCTTATGTTAGCCAACCTTCTATTAAACACTTGGGGCCAGCAGAAAAACACCCCTGAAATAATGTGGCCTGTACATTACCCTGTGGAATTTAATGTCCTGCCACACGTTTTTCCACTCTTATTCACTTTTGCCATCTTGAGCTCACCCTTCTGTAGAGAGGTGTCATTACCACTATATGTCCTCTACATAAAAATCTTTTGAAGCAACTTTTTGTCGTGCATATTATGAAACATGAAAAAAACACTTCGGAGTAACCCGCATGTCTGGCTGCACACTCCTTGGTACAATGTCTACCATAAACGCGATTACATGTGCCATTAGTAAATACGTTCGGATAGTTTAAAGAGTTAGGAAAAGGTAGTGTCCTTTTAGTTAGCGCACTAGTCTTTTTCGCTCCTAGGGCTATACAACAGGCACCCTTGAGCAACAGTAAGTGAGGAACAAACACCCTTGAGCAACAGGAAGTGAGGAACAAACACATTCAGCCGGAGGTGCCATTCTAGGTCACCATCCTGGATTTTCTGACGGTCTAGTGTTTGTACCAATTAGTGCAGTTTTTTGGCGGCAAAACTACCAATTATGCTCAGTATTTAAGGACACTGCCCACACTGGCTCAATGTTCCACGGAGCCGCGGCGAGGCAGTGTCCTGGTGAGGAGGTAACCTTGATATTGTAAGTACGGCACAGCCGATTTGCAACAGTGAAACGCTGCTCATTTAGGAAGGATCTCAAAACCAACAGTTTTCCTTTTCTTTTTCTTTTTTAATTTCTTTTAACAGTGTGTGACTATAGGAACCCCTTCCCTCCCGTTTTGAAGGCTCATGGGGCATTATCTGGGCGATATAAGAGTACGTGAACAGCCTAAACTTTGGAGGCTTCTTTATCTGTCACTAAACAGTTTTTTGAAGGAGAGATACATTTAACAGATACTCTCAGTTATACTTATCATATGGATACGCACACAATTTGTTATTTGGACTAACCGTATGTCAGATCGTGGATATATTATTCCCCGTCTTTGATACCTAAGGTGAGATTTGTGGATTTATGTGCCCTCGTGCTCTCATTAGGGAAGCATGAATATCTTTGTCAATGGGTTTGTTATTGCAGAGAATAATACTTTCGCAAATCCTATGTTGTTGGCAATCTGACGAACCGCAGATTATGGTTATATAACATGTAGTTTTCTCCATTAGGACTTTGGGGGTTTCCAAATTACTCCATTTCTGAATACATTTTTATTCCGAGTGCGGATATTTTGTACCTCGTACTGTTACATGAGGTGAGAACTGTGGCCTTTAGGTGATTTATTGGGATTTTAATTGGTACTTGACCACTATATGTAGGATGCTGGGTGTGTTCGGACTTTTGGACTCTTTCCATTTTTTCAATTTTTTCACTTTGTTTACTTTTTTTCACTTTTTTCGTATTTTATCTTATTTTAGTCTGTCTTTTCTATCTCTGTTTTCCTCTTTCCTTTCTCCTTTATTGAGATGGGGCCCTCTCCCGCCCTTTGCTAAATCTGGACTTTAATGAGTTTGGTCATTGGAACATATAGTAACACAATATAATCAGCCCCACTATTGTGAATTACGATGGTTGTTTTATATATTTGTTTTTAATATATATCCTGCTGCAATTGCAGTCCTAATGTATATATTTTTTATGTATACATTTTTAATTGTATATATTTATGTGTTATATGGCTTTCCTTATATGTCTTGTGTATTTTTTCAGTTTGAGTCGTCCGTTTTTGTCATTATATTATGTGTGTATAATTTTTATGTTTATAATTGTTTTCTATGGTGGCATGTTGTGACTTATGTTATGTTTTATATATATATGTTTTCAGCCCTGATGAAGTTCCCTCAGTGGAACGAAACGCGTTGGCTGATTGCCGTATTTTACTATCAAGATTAATAAAAGGACATCATTTGGATATATCTGAAGGACATTGACTAGTTTCTTGGTGCACCTTCCTATTTGTATAAAGAATACATTTAACAGATACTCTCAGTTATACTTATCATATGGATACGCACACTATGCGGTCCTTAGATATAGAGGGTGTGTTTTATGTTTTGTGTGTGTATGTTTTTGTATTGTCCCATCTCGCTGGCATAACACAGCACTGATTACCAATTATAACGGATAAAGATATGAAAAATATATCACAGAAATATATCACTTTTCTTTACAGGTCAACACCACATTTGGTGCAGTTTGGATGTGTTATGTTATTTTAACTCTGTTTTTATTCTTCCAGAACCCATTCAGCAATATACCTACTGGGGTATAGTATACTGTGCATGTTAAATTTCTGTGCACCACTTAGTTAGGATTATATGTAAATACACAGTTGTTTTGACTTGAGTGTAGAAGGGATCTCTTCTAGGTCCTGATGAGAAGCCAGGGTAGGGCTTCGAAACATGTCGACACAGGAGACACTGCTCATTAAAGCATAGTATCGCCATCTCATTCCCCACTTTTAACGATACCAGCTCAAAGGAACATTAAAATTTATTTTTTCCACTGAGCCAGGTATTTTTTAATTTTTCACCATTTACAATTCACTCAATTCTGACCCTTCCACTCACACTCCTACACCACACATAGTATTGTTTTTCATAACCAGTGCTCCCACGTAGTCGTAGGTCGTAGCACGCCCCGTCCCGCAGCGGGGCGGGAAGACCCCGATGATGAAGAATGCCACCAAGGGTCCTTTTGGGGGGTGAGGGGTATTTAAACAAAGCAAATGTAAGTCCGTTTTTATATAGCGCAGCTACTCACCCTTACGGGTCTCAAGGCGCTGGGGGCCGGAGTGGAAATTAAGTGAGCTATTGCCCAGAGTCACATGGTGCTGAGCTGAGCTGCCTCCGGAGCCGGGGATCGAACCGTGAACCCTGTGCTCCGAAGTCAGCTGCCCTGGCCGCTGCACCACACCTCTCCAACAGCTGTGTGCTTTCCACCATTGTAGGAGACACACGTAGTCTGGAGGAACACTTCTATACTTTCCGATAAGGGTGGATCCATTTGTTTTTGGACAATATAACTTGAGGAGGACGTATCCACCTCTTCTGCTCTTTTGAGCATTACCTCTTCACTCCCTTCTTGTGTTACTCTGGTTGAATTCTAACCAAGGCAACAGGTGTGGGTTTTGGAGCCGGTGGCATCAAGGGCTCTCCAGGACAAATGGAGTGGCCCTTACCCTATCCTAGAAAAGAAGAGTGAGGTCATCTACTTGGTAGACCTGGGCACTTTTGGGGCACTAGCAGGTCCCCCAAAAGGGTGATACACGTGAACCGGCTCAAACTCTGTTGTGACCGGGCTGATGTAACCATGTTGATGGTTACTGATGAGGATCAGGAAACAGAGACTGACCTCGCCCTGATCCCCTCTCTTACAGCCCCCAAGATGGGTCAGTAGATGGGATTGTCTATTTAGACACCCTCTCTGCCCAACAGCAGGCTGATGGTATACAGGTTCTGCCACAGTATGCACAGCTTTTTTCCTTAACCCCTGGTCAGACTCCCTGGTGTACCCATGATGTGGACTCTGGAGACAGCTTGCCTGTCAAGACCAAAATATATCACCAGTCTGATCAAATTAAGGAAAGCATCAAGGCTGAGGTCAGTAAGAAGCTGGAGTTGGGGGTAATTGAGCCTTCTGAGAGTCCCTGGACTAGCCCAGTGGTCCTAGTCCCCAAACCTCATCCACAGGGTGGAAAGAGAGAAATTAGGCTTTGTGTGGACTACAGAGGCCTCACTGCTGTCACCAAGGCAGATGCCAAGACACCCCCTTAAATAAGTTAGGGGCTGCCAAATGATTAAGTACCTTTGACTTAACTGCAGGGTACCAGCAGATTGGCATGGCCCCTGGAGCAAAAGAAAAGACAGCATTCTCCACACCTGATGGGCACTGCCAGTTCACTGTGATGCCCTTTAGTCTAATGAATGCCCCTGCCACCTTCCAAAGGTTGGTGAATCAAGTCCTTGCTGGGTTGGAAGGCTTTAGTGCCGCTTATCTTGATGATATTGCTGTGTTTAGCTCTTCCTGGCAGGATCGCCTGGTCCACCTGGGGAAGGTTTTACAGGCCCTGCAAACTGCAGGCCTAACTATCAAGGCATCCACGTGCCAGATAGGGCATGGAACTGTTGTGTACTTGGGCCAACTTGTAGGTGAAGGTCAAGTCCAACTACTAATTCAAAAATCCAGACCATTTTGGATTGGGAAGCTCTTACAACCCAGACCCAAGTCAGGGCATTCCTTGGCTTAACTGGGTATTACAGGAGGTTTGTGAAGGGGTATGGTTCCTTTGTGACACCCCTCACAGAACTCACCTCCAACGAGATGCCCAAGAAAGTGAACTGCACATTTGGCTTCCAAAAGACTTTTGACACCCTAAAAGAGGCAATGTGCTCAGCACCTATTCTTAAGGTTCCAGATTACTCCAAGCAGTTCATTGTGCAGACTGATGCCTCTGAGCTAGGGATAGGAGTGGTCCTATCCCAGGCAAATGATGATGGACAAGACCAACCTGTTGCTTTCATAAGCAGAAGGCTACTCCCCAGGGAACAGCGTTGGAATGCCATTGAGGGGGAGGCCTTTGCTGTGGTTTGGTCCCTGAAGAAGTTGAGACCATACCTGTTTGGTACTCACTTCTGACCACAGACCTCTCAGATGGCTGATGCAGATGAAAGGTGAAAACCCAAAACTTTTGATGTGGTCCATCTCCCTACAGGGAATACACTTTACAGTGGAACATAGACATGGGACTGCCCATGCCAATGCAGATGGACTTTCCGGATTTTTCCACTTATACAGTGAAGACTCTCTGGGGAAAGGTTAGTCTCATCCTCTTTCGTTTGGGAGGGGGTTGTGTAGGAAAGTGCCCCTTTTTGCATGGTTCCCCCCCACTATTTGCCTGACATCTGATGCACCTTGACTTGATGTGCCCTGGGTCCATGCCAATCATCCCTGTGTGCCATGCCTCCAACCCACTGCCTGATACCTAGGCAAGTTACCCCTCTAGCAGGGTGCACTAGCCCTCACGTGAGGGGACAGTGGCATGAGCCCTGTACTCCTACCCTGTCTAAGTCCAATCATAGACATTGTAAGTGTAGTAAAGCCATAAAGAGTATATGGTCTGGAAGTTGGTCATTACCAACTCCACAGCTCCATAATGGCTTTACTAAAACCTGGGAAGTTTGGTAGCAAGCTTCTCAGCACATTAAACCCACACTGATGCCAGTGGGCGTTTTAATGTAAAATGCACTCAGAAGGCATCTTAGAGTTGCCCCCTGAACAACGACCAGCTCTGGTTTGGTTTCTGAATGGCTGTACACCATTTGCCACCACCAGACAGGTTTCTGGACTTCTGGGTAGAGAGTCTCCGCTCTCTGGGTCCAGAAACAAAGCCCATCCTGGGCAGAGGTGTCATGCCTCCTACCCCAGGATGGGCTGGTTCCACGAAGGGGAAGCTTAAAAGGCCTGCCGCCTTTGTAAGCTGTCCCTGCCTTTTACTGCCCCCAGCAACTGGCTCCCACCGGTTCTGCCACCCTCTTTGGGTGGGAGAATTGGCTGGAAAATCAAGCTAGGAAGAGAAGTGTGCCCACCTTTTCCAACCCCACCCCTCAGGTGGGGGAGGCAAGGTGAAACACACATCTCAGTCCCCTCCATCTTGAAGATGAGGGGACACAGCCAATTAGGGAGAGGCTCATGCCCCCACCCACTGGAGGTTGGCATACTAGGGGGTGTACCCACCCCAAGGAAGGGACACATTGGTCTGGAACTGCACACCTCTTTTAACGCCCCTAAATTTAGTATTAAGGGGCACCCCTGAACCTTGCCTCCTCAGATTCAAAAAAGAATGAAGAAGGACCGAAGAGCTGTGCTGACCAAGGAAGAAGAGGACACCTACTACTTTGGCCCCAGCCCTACCAGCCTGTCCCGATTTCAACCTGCCTACAGCGGGAACCCCTGCCCGAGCCTGCAGCATCTTTTCCAAACCAAAGGTCCCCATCGGAATTCACAGGGTCCCCGATGTCCCCTTCGCACACTGCACCTGGCCGCCCCTGTGCCTCTGGTGGTGCAGCTCCTGTGCTGATTGATGGCCCCTGAGGTGCTGACCTTAACCCCAGGAGCTTTGTTCCCACACCTGAGTGGCCTGCTCCAAGGCAGTCCCTGACCGAAGGCCCCCTTAGCACCATTGGCTAACGTTGGGCTCGTGCACTCTGCACCCGGCCGCCTCAGTGCCGCTGGTGGTGCAATTTGAGTGCCTAACTAGACCTTGGGGAACCTTGGTCCTAACCCCCAATCTCCCACTCATAATACTTTTACTTATCAGTGAAACCAATAACCATTTTTCTCCCATCGGAACAAATGTTAGGAGTTTTTGTTCCAAAAATGTTCAAAGTGCTGAACTGCTGTTTTGTATGGGAAGAAAGTAACTATGCTTTAAACTGATAATTGTCGTACTTACCTGCAAGTGACAAAGTCTAGGGTGTGATATCTAGGCATATCACCCCGAGTAGTTGATGTAATCCAGAAGTAACAAGAAGGTAATCCAAAGTAATTACTGTGTCATTTAAATTGTTTTTTGAACCAATACAAACCTGTAACGATTGGAAATCCATTCCCAATTGCACTTCTTGAAATATTCTATGATTGAAAGTATATTTTACCTACCTGTACCCCGATCTACTTGGTTCTAGAAAATAAAACTTAATAATACCCTTTTTTATACTTACCCAATTGGTCTGGATTCAGTCTCTGAGTGTGTGTCTTCAATTGATTGAGTGAATACAATAAATGCTTAACACACCCTCTGGATAAGCCTAACTGCTCACCCACACTACCACAAAGTGAGCTGTTAATACCTACCTAATTTAGCCTCTGCTATACCTCTGGGGACTCCCTGGACTCTGTGCACACTATACTTTACTTTGGTATAGTATATACAGAGCCAGCTTCCTACATTGGTGGATCAATGTTGGGATGTAAAGCCTTGCATTTATTGGACTAACTTAGTCAACCTCTGATCACATGACAAGAATCCAAAAATGTACTTTAGTTCAAATTATTTTTTGAATTGACAATCTTTTTCAAAATTACTAAATGTCTTGATAGGGCCTTGAATTAAGCCCCTGTAGCATTTTTAGAAAAAGTAAAAGTCACTGATGTTAGGGGGGAAGTACTTGGAATTGTTTTAGTCTAGGTCGTCTAAAAAGAACCCCACATTAGGAAAATAGTGAGCAACACAGGGAATATGGCTGAGGAGCTCAACCTCACCCATTACTCCAACCTAAGAGTTAGGGAGCTAAGGCTTCTCTGTTAAGCTAGAAAAATAGGACAGGGTCCAACCCTACCAGAATAGAACTCCTGGAGTTTCTGGAAGAGTATGAAAAGGACCACCCCTTTCCTGATGAGGAAGACTCACAGAGGGATGAGGTCTTTAACCTTCCACCTCAACTACATAGGGAGGAAGGGAACTTTGAGCTCCCCACCTCCAAGCCAGAGATTAGAGGGTCTGGAAACTACAGAGGTAGGCTAGACTCTGTACAAGACAGTGAAGACAACTTAACTGAGGAGGACAGCCTTTTAGCAAGGTTGACCAAGAGACCAGAGCTAGAGATTATGCTCCTAGCTCTAGAAAAAGAGAGAGGAGTAGCGAGAAATTAAGTGATCAAAAAGCAAGATGGCGGCGGCGTAGTTCGCCACGGTAGCTCCCCTTCCCCAGTCCTGTGTATCCCGGCTTACTTCTCGGCTGCAGTGGCTGCCTTTGCGGGCCTGGGTCTGTTGGATGGGTCTTGCTCGTTGTGCGGCTGCGAGGCTTCTGCTGGGTGCTGGGACGTCTGGTGAGGCATCGGGTGGATTCCCCAGGCGAAGGAAGACGGAGGCGGGGCCGGGGCTGGGCCGTGAGCAAGCAAGCTGGAGGCTTAACCCTGTGGCTGCCGGAACTCTGTCATTTCATGCTGTCTGGCAGTTCTGGCTGGATTCTGCTGTAGCTTTTGGCAGTAAGCTATTGGAGAGAGCTCAAAGAACAGTTGCTGGATACAGATACTTTAGATATTTTGGGTATATAGAGGAATTTAAAAATATGCCCCCAAAGTCCTCAAGAGCTGTAAAAGAAGCAGCAGGAAGAAACCCTGCACAACCCCTGGGCTCCAAACCGATGTCTTCACGGAGCCAGGTTATTAAGCCTAACGAGTCGCATAGCCTAAAGAAACAAGTAGATAGTGGAGGAGCGGGGAGACGAAAGGCTGCGATTGAATGTCTACAAACTGGGGGACGCAAAACAACTGATCTGAAGTTGATGGAAGAAGGAGAGACAGCCCTAGATGAAGATGATTCTACCCCAAATTCTGCACTGCCCCAACCAACCATTACGAGCTTCTTTAAGATGAAGGAAAATATACAGAATCTAAGTACGGCTGCCTCTATGGAGAACATAGATCTAGAATCTCAGGCTCAGCCTTTTAGTGACCCTCAAGGTGATTCCCCGTGGGAGGGCTTGAAGATACAGGCTGGAGCTTTGGAAGAAGTTGGGGTCAGTACATCAAGCGTGATGGTGCAGGATCCCATGGTGAATGGCTCTCATATCATATCTGGCTCTTTATCTGGCTCATCTGGCACTGTACAAGAAGAAGTTTCTGGGGATCCAGCACATATTAGAACTCTAGATGTTACAGCGGCAGATGATATTATATCAGATAACACAGATAAGTTTTTTTCACTTGCCGAGGAATCAGTATCAGATCTCTCTGACTCCGACTCCTACCAAATTGAAAGCGGTGATAGTTTATTGTCTTCGGATTCTAGCACTCTTGAGGCACCAGAGACTGCCCTAAAACGTCAAAAAAAACGAAGGAGTTCTAAGGGACAGAAGGGATCTGCTGAGATGCGAAACAACTCGGGAAGGCGGATCACTGGCACTGGCTTAAAATGGGACTATTCTCATACTAGGATTATTGGTCCTACAGAATCAGTGCTGGGTGAGGCTGCAGGTCCCTCGAAGGAGCAAAGTAAAGAGACAGCTGATATGAATTCAGCACTTAACATGATCCTTGAATCAATTAAAGAACATCGTGCAGAGACCAGGGCGGATGGCAAGAAAGCTAGACAAGCTACAAAGAAATTGGAAGGCGCAGTTCGGAAAGTTGGCAAAGCATGTGCAGAGATCGGGGAACGGATGAACAGCATTGAAGAGAAAACCGAAATTGTTGAAAAAGAACTGCTGGCGGTAAGGGAAGGCTTTACTTCCCAGGAAGCTCAACTAAAAGATGCAATGTGGAAGCTTGAAGATATGGAGAACCGTCAGAGGAGGAATAACCTCCGCTTTCTTGGGATTAAGGAAGGACTTGAGGGGGAGGACATTCGTGCTTTTATGTTGGACCTACTTAAGGAAGCTTTCCCAGAGTTAGGGGGCTGGGATTGGGATCGAGAAATTCAGCGGATACACCGGTTCCCAGCTGTCCTCCGCAGATCTTCTGGCAGAGACTCTAACCAGCCGAGGGCGATTTTAGTTTTTTTTGGTAATTTCCTGCTTAGACAGGCTATTTTTGAAAAAGCCCGTCCTGAAGCCAGAAGACAGTACAAGGATTCCTCCTTTTTTGTTCGCCCCGATTTCTGCCATATTACGGTGGAACGGAGATGGCGGCTGAGGCAAATGATTAAACCGTACCAAGATGCAGGTTTTGAGGCATATTTACTGGCTCCAGCCAGATTGAAAACTATTGTTAGAGGGTCATTCAAGTTCTTTACCTCTGAAATACAAGCAAAAGAGTACCTGGAACAAGTTAGTGGGAAATGAGTATCAGACGAGAACTAGATTGGGCTATCTCTTTTTCTCTTTTTCTATGGATTTCAGGAATGACTTTTTATCTTAAATACTAGAGGGACGCACGGGGGCCCTGGGGGGGGGGTGTGGTGTTCTTGCTACCTCCATCACTCGGACCATATGGGTCCGGCTGCTTTCAAAGGGAGGGTAGGGAGGGGGGCGGGCGTAGGGGAAGGTCGGGGGGAGGGTGGAGGGTGGTCAAGGGGGGCACTGGTTATAATGGTGAAGGATGAACAACAGCTGAAGGATATTTTTATTGTTTGGTGTGTTTTTTTTTGGAAGGTATTTTTTAAAAAAATATAATGGCTAAAATACGAATTGCTACAGTAAATATTTGTGGGCTCAATGACAGTGTTAAAAGGAGAAGGGTTCAGGAAGATCTCAAAGTCCTCAAGGCCGATTTATATTGCTTTCAGGAAACTCACATTGCAAGGAAAGACTGTAATTTATATAAATCTTTAGGGTTAAAGGTCCTTGCATATACCTCACAAGATGTAAGGACCAAGGGGGTCGCTATTCTTGCGAAAAATCATTTTTTTACCCTGGGGAGAAAGATGGTGGACAAGCTTGGCAGATGGGTTATAATGGAATGCAAGAATGGGGTAGATTCTTTCACACTGTGTTCAGTGTATGCTCCAGTGACAGATGAGCCAGGTTTACTGTGTTATTTAGCTAACGAATTACCTTCCTGGCCGGCACCATATGTGGTTTGTGGAGATTTAAACATCAATGGTTCCAGAGGTACTCCAGGCGCTACAGGAGTATCTAGTAAAGGGTATAAACCGCATTCTATGAGGGCTTATAATAATTTATTAAAAGACATGGGCCTGGTAGATGCATGGGCCAAATTAAAACCGGATGATCCTGGTTATACTTATTATTCGGCCCCTCATAGTAAATTTGCTCGGCTTGACTATTTCTTAGTCTCCCCATCTCTTTTGCGTAAGGCTAGTGTGGAACTCTTTCCCAGAGTAATGTCAGACCACAACCCAATTGTCCTTGAGATACTTTGTAGCGGGATTAGAAGGGAGCACACAGGCTGGACATTTGAGAGGGCACTGTTATCAGATAATGAATATATTGAACATATGAGGTGTTGGATTCGGGAGTTTTTTGAGAATAATTCTGATAGTGCCCCACCAGGAATGATATGGGATGCGTTCAAGGCAGCAACAAGAGGAGAGACACTGCAATATAGTCTGACTAAGCAGAAAAAAGGGGCTGTACAGATCAAATTATTTTATCAGAAACTTGCCGGTCTGGAAACAGAATTGATTCATAAGGTGGCTAAGGGAGAAGATATCTCCGCAATTTTGAACTCTATTACGGTTATCAAAGCCTGTATATCCGACTTTAATGTAGAAAAGACAGCAGGGTTGTTTTTGGCTAAACGGCAAGATTGTTATGAATTTAGTGAGAATGTCGGTCGTTTATTGGCAGTAAGGACTAGGCAACTGGCCGTGTCTGGACATATTGAACGGGTTAAGAACATGAGGGGGACGGTAGTTACAGACCCGGGGGATATTAGAGAGGCCTTTAGGGAGTTTTATGAGGACTTATATAGTACTACTCCTGCTGTTACTTTTTCGGAAGATGCTGAGTTGGAATTTTTACCGAGGGGAAAGATATCCCAAGAGGAGGGCATACAACTGGGGCGGGCTATCTCTCAGGAGGAGTTACATTGTGCAATCCAAGCCCTACCTGCTGGCAAAGCTACAGGTACGGACTGTATTCCTATAGAGTTTTATAAGGTCTTCTTTAGAGAGACCTGTCCGGCTTTGCTTGGGTTATTTAAGGAGATTAGGGAGGGAGCTCTACCACCCGGTTCTTGGGGCACAGCCAATATTGTGATTTTTTTAAAGAAGGGAAAAGATCCAATTAGCTTGGGTTCATATAGGCCCATTACATTGCTTAATAGCGATGCCAAAATATACTCAAAGATCTTAGCTACTAGGTTGAACTCCGTGATGCATCAATTAGTTTCAGTTTGGCAGCATGGTTTTATACAGGGAAGGGGGACCGAAGACCATGTCAGAAGGGTAATTTCACTGTTCGATGCTACTGAAGTCCTTGCCAAACCTATGGGGGCTGCCTTCCTGGATGCCGAGAAGGCGTTTGATCGTGTGGCATGGCATTATCTATGGAAGGTTTTGGAGCTCAATGGCTTGGGGGTTTTATTTATTAATGCATTACGGGTCTTATATATAAATCCTATTGCACGACTTAGAATAATGGGGAAGGAAACAGAGGCTTTTTCAATCAGCAGGGGTACTAGGCAGGGCTGTCCGTCCTCCCCCTGCTGTTTGCATTATATATAGACCCCTTTCTTAGGCGATTGGAAGCCTCGCCTCACATTGCTCCGGTAAGTTTGCACGGTTGGCATACTAAGCTCCTGGCGTATGCCGACGATGTGGCTATAATTACTTCTGAACCCGATGGAGCAATGCGAGCCGTAGAAAGTATAGCGAAAGATTTTGGGATTTATTCAGGCTTTTTGTTAAATAGTGCTAAGACTCAGATTTTGATAAACAGATTTACTACAGCATTGGACGCTCGTATTGTTGAGAAAGCGGTGTATTTAGGGATTTGTATTACAGCTAAGGTCGAGGATATTGTAGAATTAAACATAACTCCCATATTGGGGAAAATCAAAAATGATTTTCATCGCTGGGATAACTTGAAGCTGTCAATAATGGGGAGGTGTAATATTATTAAAATGATTGTTCTTCCAAAGTTGTTATATATTTTTCGCACAATCCCTCTGGAGATACATAATTATTGGTTTCGTTTAATTGATAGGGAGGTAGCGAGATTTATCTGGTCATATCGCAGAACAAGGAGAGCTAATGCATTTTTATCCCTCACCCGGGAGAGAGGGGGATGGGGGCTCCCACATTTTAAGTTATATTATTTATCTGCAGCTCTGCAATATTATGGGCCTCTCTTCGGGATTAAGGCTAGGGAGAGGGAAGATCCTAGCTATGTCCCCTCAATATTTGAAATTTTGATTAATATCCGGGCTAATGGTTGTTTATTAAAATTTTATGAGGCTAGCTATTTCAAAAAAACCCGCTTCAAGGTTTTAATTGCCGCCTTTCGTAATTGGGCTGGCATAAGGAAAAAAGTAGGAATGGGCAGGTTTAATAGGTATACCCCTCTGATCGGGAATGATCAGCTCCCAATTGTCTTACAAGATGAGTGTTTGATAAGATGGGGCAGGAATGGCTTTTTCAGGATTGCGGATTTTTTAGAGGGCGATCATATAGCCTCCTTTGATATAATCCGGGAAAGGTTTAGTATAGGACCTCGAGATTTTTTGAAATATCTACAGCTGAGGGATTTCCTTCTGAGAAAAGCTGGTGGGGCTGCGGGCTTCGGGCAGGTAGCATTAATCGAATTGTTGATTCACAGATCGGGGCCCTCAATTTCACAACTATATCGCTGCCTGTTAGAGGGGTTGCCTGATGATTTAGATAAGCATAGGCAAAGATGGCAGGATAAATTGGGGGTTTTGGACTCCCGCTTTCTTAAGTCAGTTGAATTGGGGAACTCCGTTCTGTGTGCAGCTAATCTGAAATCACAACATTTCAAGACCTTGTTTGATCTATATATTACGCCTGCGAAGATCGTGCAATGGGGAGGGGTGGAAGGAACTCGCTGTTTTAGGTGTAAGGCCTATGCGGCTGATATAATACATATTTTTTCTACCTGTCCAGGCATTGAGTCACTTGGACAAGAAATATCAGGCTTTTTGCAGTTTGTCTTAAAAGAGGAGGTTCCATTGTCACCACTTCTGATGTTATTGGGGGTAGACGAAACAATAGGGGGAAAAAAAAGGGAGAAGAGCTGATTTTTATTGCGATGGCAGTTTTAAGACTCTGTGTTGCTTCTGCCTGGTTAAGCCCGCAGCCTCCTACTTTTCAACAATGGAAAAGCCGTTTTCTGCATATTTATAATTTGGAAAAAGCACTCTACGAGCGCAGAGGGAGAAAGGGTAGGATAAAGGGGAAAAAGATCTGGGGCACATTCACAGATTGGATTATTCCATTTATCCAGGAAGAATGAAGTATCTGGCCATGAAATTTTTTTTCTTGTATATAGCTTGGTCTCCAATGTAATCTCTTAGCTCTTTAAAAATATTTATTGCCTGTATTCAGATTCTATGCTGCCCTAGGCTTTTTGTTATGGTCTTGATGATAATGGCCCTTATTAGCTATTTATCGTTTTACATTATTTGTATTATAAATTCTGTGATTTTTTTTATTCTTCAGCTGTATATGAAATCGATAATAATAAAAAATTATAAATATAAAAAAAAAAAAAAGAAAAAGAGAGAGGAGATATGGGCCTAGGACCTGTCAATGGTGGCAGCAGTAATAGAAAACAAGAGAGAGAAGGATCCTGTGATCCTAATATCCCCAAAGGATTGTCTCTAAATTTGAGTTTACAGCCTTTGAGAGGGCTTTTGAAGCCAGAAAGTGAGGAAGAGTCACTAGGATGGCACTCCTTTGGGAACTGTTCTCTGGTAAGTGCAGAGACAGACTTCTGACCCTTACTAGGGCAGAAGCCGAGTCCCGTGATCTCATGAAGGGCACCCTGACTGAGGGCTTTGGACTCACTACTGAGGAGTACAGAATTAAATTTAGGTGGGCTCAGAAATCCCACAGTCAGTTCTGGGTGGAATTTGTAGACTACTCAGTAAAGACACTATGTGGCTGGTTGACTGGAAGTAAGGTGCAGAATTCTGAAGGACTTTATAATTTGTTTATGAAGGAACACATTTTAAGTAACTGCATCAATGAAAAGTTGCATCAGCATCTGGTAGACCTAGGTCCAATTTCTCCCCAAGAATTGGGAAAGAAGGCGAACCACTGGGTCAAGACAAGGGTGACCAAGACAACCACTGGGGTTGACCAAAAAAAAGGGGTTACAAAGCCTCCCCAGGAGAGAGAGGGTGGGAAACCCAAAGATAAAATACAAGAATCTTCTAAAGGCCCCCAAAATCCTGGTCAAGGGGTGGCCCAAGACCTCTTCCCAGGCCACTAGTGGGTACAAGGGGAAATGTTTTGATCCTGTTAAGGCCTGGTGTTTCCACTGTAACAAGAAAGGACCCCGAACTGGAGATCCTGCCTGTCCCAACAAACCAGCCCCTAGTCCCCCTCAAGTTTCTACTGGTTTGGCAAACCTCCAGATGGGATCAATAGTGTTCCCAGCACAAATCAGGGTCCACACTGTGGCTGTTTTAGTCTCCAAACGGGAGGGAGGGTTAGCCACTTTGGCTGTCTGACCCCCTAATTTAAAGAAATACCTGCAGTACCCCTTTGAATTGGACTAAGATAGAAGCCCTGAGGTATACAGGTGCCAGTGTCACCATGGTGAGAGATACACTGGTTTCCCCAGGGCAATACCTAACTGGAAAAACGTATCCAGTTACCAATGCTGACAGTGTCACCACTAACCATGCAATGGCTATGGTGATATTAGAATGGGGGCTGGGGGTTACTGGCCTAAAACAGGAAGTGGCCTCTCCAAAACTCACAGCTGCCTGTCTGCTTGGAAATGATCTGGAAACCTCAGCATGGGCCGAGGTAGAGAGAAAGACACATGCAGACATGCTGCAAATCCCATGAGATATTGTGTGTGAGAACAAGAGCACAATGCCTAGCACAGGGTGAAAAAGGAGAGTTGGAGCTTGAAATGATGGCCCAACCTCCCAAGAGAAAATGTAGGAAGACTGGTGAAACATCTTCCACACAGCAAAAATATCACGACCCCTCTCCTCAGGGAGAGCACCTGAAAGCCCCTGAGGGAACTGAGCCCATAGAACTTGAACCTTACAAGGTAGAGCTCTTGGGTCCAGGGGGACCCACTACGGAACAGCTGTGCCTTGTGTAGCAGGTCTGTACCACTCTTGAAGGCCTGAGGCAGCAAGCTTCTGCACAGGAGCAGGGAGATGTCAGTGGCTCCCACAAGGCCTATTGAGAGGAAGGACTCCTGTACACTGAGGCCAGAGACCCTAAACCTGGTGCCACTAGGAGAATGATAGTGTTTCAGCTGTATAGGGCGTTTCCCCTCACTCTAGCCCATGAGATCCCCCTAGCCGGACATCTGGGCCAGACCAAAACTTGGGAAAGATTGGTCACCCACTTCTATTGGCCCCAGATGTCCTAAAAAGTGAAGGAGTTTGTAAGCTCATGTGTTCCCTGTCAAGCCATTGGCAAGACAGGAGGATAACCATAGGCCCCCTTAATTCCACTACCAGTGGTTGGGGTTCCCTTTGAGAGGGTAGGTGTGGATATAGCCTCCACCACCGCCTCCACCACCGCCTTAGTAAACAAATTCATCCTTTTGGTAGTGGATCATGCCACCATGTATCCTGAAGCCATCCCCCTTAGGACTGCTAGAGCCCCTGTGGTACTCAAGGCCCTCATTGGTGTCTTCACCAGGGTAGGGTTTTCTAAGTACGTAGTATCAGACTGAGGTTCCATCTTCATATCTGCATACTTAGAACACATGTGGGATGAGTGTGGGGTGATCTATAAGTTCACAACACCTTACCACCCACAAACCAATGCCCTTGTTGAGAGATTCAACAAGGTATTAAAGGCATGATAATGGGACTTCCTGAAAAACTCAAAAGGAGATGGGATGTTCTGTTACCCTGCCTGCTTTTTGCCTACAAAGAGGTACGTCAGAAGGGAGTGGAGTTTTCACCATTTGAACCTCAGTTTGGCCATCCTGTAAGGGGACCACTTTCTCTTGTGAGGGAAAGATGGGAGAAACCCCATCATGTACCAAAGCAAGATGTGGTGGACTATGTACTAGGCCTTCGCTCCATAATGGCAGAAAGCCTCCAAGAATCTTGAGGCCAGCCAGGAGCTCTGGAGGCTCTGGTATGACCAAAAAGCTGCACTGGCAACAGGTGTGGGTTTTGGAGCCGGTGGCACAAAGGGCTCTCCAGGACAAATGAAGTGGCCCTTAACCTATCCTAGAAAAGAAGAGTGAGGTCACCTACTTGGTAGACCTGGGCACTAGCAGGTCCCCCAAAAAGGTGATACACGTAAACCGGCTCAAACTGTGTTGTGACAGGGCCGATGTAACCATGTTGATGGTTACTGATGAGGATCAGAAAACAGAGACTGAACCTCTCTCTGACCCCCTCTCTTACAGCCCCCAAGATGGGTCAGTAGATGGGGTTCTCTATTCAGACACCCTCTCTGCCCAACAGCAGGCTGATTGTAGACAGGTTATGCCACAGTATGCACAGCTTTTTTCCTTACCCCCTGGTCAGACTCCCTAATGTACCCATGATATGGACTCTGGAGACATCTTGCCTGTCAAGACCAGAATCTATCACCAGTCTGATCAAATTAAGGAAAGCATCAAGGCTGAGGTCAGTAAAAAGCTGGAGTTGGGGGTAATTAAGCCTTCTGAGAGTCCCTGGACTAGCCCAGTGGTCCTAGTCCCCAAACCTCATCCACAGGGTGGAAAGGGAGAAATTAGGTTTTGTGTGGACTACAGAGGCCTCACTGGTATCACCAAGACAGATGCCAAGACGCCCCCTCCCCAGAGCTGATGAACTGTTAAATAAGTTAGGGGCTGCCAAATGATTAAGTACCTTTGACTTAACTGCAGGGTACTGGCAGATTGGCATGGTCCCTGGAGCAAAAGAAAAGACAACATTCTCCACACCTGATGGGCATTGCCAGTTCACTGTGATGCCCTTTGGTCTAATGAATGCCCCTGCCACCTTCCAAAGGTTGGTGAATCAAGTCCTTGCTGGGTTGGAAGGGTTTAGTGCAACTTATCTTGATGATATTGCTGTGTTTAGCTCTTCCTGGCAGGATCACCTGGTCCACCTGGGGAAGGTTTTACAGGCCCTGCAAACTGCAGGGGCAAGTATCAAGGCATCAAAGTGCCTTTTGTAGGGCATGGAACTGTTGTGTACTTGGGCCAACTTGTAGGTGAAGGCCAAGTCCAACCACTAATTCCAAAATCCAGACCATTCTGGATTGGGAAGCTCCAACAACCCAGATCCAATTCAGGGCATTCCTTCTCTTAACTGGGTATTACAGGAGGTTTGTGAAGGGGTATGGTTCCTCTGTGACACCCCTCACAGAATTCACCTCCAAGAAGATGCCCAAGAAAGTGAACTGGACAGTTGGCTTCCAAAAGGCTTTTGACACCCTAAAAGAGGCAATGTGCTCAGCAACTATTCTCAAGGTTCCAGATTACTCCGAGCAGTTCATTGTGCAGACTGATGCCTCTGAGCTAGGGCTAGGAGCGGTCCTATCCCAGACAAATGATGATGGACAAGACCAACCTGTTGCTTTCATAATGAGAAGGCTACTCCCCAGAGGACAGCGTTGGAGTGCCTTTGAGAGGTAGGCCTGTGCTGTGGTTTCGTCCCTGAAGAAGTTGAGACCATACCTGTTTGATACTCACTTCCTAGTTCAAACTGACCCCAGACCTCTCAGATGGCTGATGCAGATGGAAGGAGAAAACCCAAAACGTCTGAGGTGGTCCATATCCCTACAGGGAATGGACTTTACAGTGGAACATAGACATAGGACTGCCCATGCCAATGCAGATGGCCTTTCCGGATTTATCCACTTATACAAAGGAGACTCTCTGGGGAAAGGTTAGTCTTATCCTCTTTCGTTTGGGAGGGTGTGTGGGAAAGAGCCCCTTTTTGCATGGTTACCCCCCACTTTTTTCCTGACAACCGATGCAACTTGAGTTGATGTGGCCTGGGTCAGTGCCAATCAGGTTCCCAGGGCCTGTGCTCTTTCCCAAAACTGTACCTTGGTACCCACAACTGGCACATCGCTGGCAACAGGTAAGCCCCTTGTAAAAGGCACCATGGGTACCAAGGGCACTGTGACCAGGGAAGGCCTCTAAGGGCTGCAGCACCTATTGTGCCACCCTTAGAGACCCTGTACCTTAACACCCACACACTGCCATTACAGGCTGCGTATTTTGGTGCAGAGGAAAGTGAAGAGTCGACATGGCACACATCCCTGTGTGCCATGCCTGCAACCCACTGCCTGAGGCCTAGGCAAGTCACCCCTCTAGCAGGGTGCACTAGCCCGCCGGTGAGGGTACAGTGACATGAGCCCTGTACCCCTACAGTGTCTCAGTCCATTCATAGACATTGTACGTGTAGTAAAGCCATAAATAGTCTATGGTCGGGGAGTTGGTCATTACCAACTCCGCAGCTCAATAATGGCTTTACTAAAACCTGAGAAGTTTCCAGGCCCTTAAGGATGAATTTTCCCTCCATAACTCCCAGTTTTATAAATATCTACAGCTACGTCATGCTCTTACACCACACATCGATAAAGTCAAATCATTTCCAGAATTCAGCCCGTTGGAGGGCAAGCTTCTCATGGGCGACCTAGGAGAGCACAAGATATCAAAAATATATCAATCCCTCATTACACACAGTGCCATTACCCTCGAGAGACTTAAATAAACGTGGCAAACGGACGTAGGTCAACTTGACACTGACGATTGGACTGAAGCCCTAGAATCGCCCTGCGGCGCTGCCATCTCATCCCGACTGCGTCTTATCCAGTTCAAATATCTGCATAGGGCATATTATACGCGATACAGACTATGGAGGGCAAGCTTGATTGAATCTCCTATAGGTCTGCGATGTCAAAACGACGAAGGGTCCTTTCTACATACAGTCTGGACATGTTCAGCGTTGGACAGGTTTTGGAGTGGGGTACTGACATGCCTTGCCGAGGTGCTCGGGTGGGAATTACCCAGATCCCCCAGATTAGCACTACTACATATAACAGACACGATAGGCGGCAATAGATATAAACGCCATCTCCTATGGTTAGGCCTCACCAACGCTAAACGGGATATTGCCAGAACCTGGAAATCAGATATACCTCCTACGATCAGGGCATGGAAAAATGGGGAGGATTTCTGTATGGGGTTAGAGATGCCTGTCTTTCAGGCTCGCGGATGCCCACAGAAATATCCTATGATCTGGCAAAAATGGGTGGACTACCGTGGGTTGGTCCTGCCAGCACGGGCAATGACGGCAGATATTATAGACTCCGAAATTAGATCTTATGATGCACAGAATGAACAAATACCATGATGGGAAAATGTTGGATTTTATGATCTGTATCTATCTCTAATGTATGTAATGGATACTCGCAATTGCATTGGAGTTTTTTTTTTGTTGGGTTATGTTTATATCAAATATATGATTTGGCAATAGGTGCATACATTCCCAAAGCAACGATGTAATGAAGTGATTACTTCTGTGTTTAAAGTATGCCAATAAAATTTGATAATAAAAAAATTAAAAAACCTGAGAAGTTTGGTAGCAAATTTCTCAGCACATTAAACCCACACAGATGCCAGAGGGGATTTAATGTAAAATGCACTCAGAAGGCATCTTTGAGATGCCCCCTGAACATCGACCAGCCTTGGTTTGGTTTCTGAATGGCTGCAAGCCATTTGCCACCACCAGACAGGTTTCTGGATCCCTGGGTAGAGAGCCTCCGCTCTTTGTGTCCAGAAACAAAGCCCATCCTGGGCAGAGGTGTCATGCCTCCTACCCCAGGATGGGCTGGGTCCACGAAGGGGAAGCTTCAAAGGCCTGCCGCCTTTGCAAGCTGTCCCTGCCTTTTCCTGCCTCCAGCAACTGGCTCCCACTGGTTCCGCCACCCACTTTGGGCGGGAGAATCGGCTGGAAAATCAAGCTAGGAAGAGAGGTGTGCCCACATTTGCCAACCCCACCCCTCAGGTGGGGGAGACAAGGTGAAACACACATCTCAGTCCCCTCCATCTTGAAGATGAGGGGACCCAGCCAATTAGGGAGAGGCTCATGCCCCCTCCCACTGGAGGTTGGCATAATAGGGGGTGTACCCACCCCAAGGAAGGGACCCATTGGTCCCGACCTGCACACCTCTTTTAACGCCCCAAAATGTAGTATTTAGAGGCAACCCTGAACCTTGCCTCCTCAGATTCGAGGAAGAAGGACCGCAGAGCTGTGCTGACCAAGAAAGAAGAGGACACCTACTGCTTTGGCCCCAGCCCTACCGGCCTGTCCCAATTTCAACCTGCCTACAGTGAGAACCCGTGCCCGAGCTTGCAGCATCTTTTCCGAACTGAAGTTCAACATTGTAATCCACAGGGTCCCCGACGTCCCCATGGCACACTGCACCTGGCCGCCCCTGTGCCTCTGGTGGTGCAGCAACTGTGCTGATTGAAGGCCCCTGAGGTGCTGACTTTAACCCCAGGAGCTTTGCATCTTTACCCGAGTGGCCTGCTTGTAAGCAGTCCCTGACTGAAAGCCCCCTTAGCACCATTGGCTAACGTTGGGCCCCTGCACTCTGCACCCGGCCCCCTCAGTGCCGCTGGTGGTGCAATTTGAGTGCCTACCTAGACCTTGTGGAACTTTGGTCCTAACCTCCCTAACTCCCACTCGTAATACGTTTACTTACCTGGGAAACCGATAACCATTTTTCTCCCATAGGAACAAATGCTACAAGTTTTTGTTCCAAAAATGTTCTAAGTGCTGAACTGCTGTTTTGTATATGAAGAAAGTAACTATTCTTTAAACTGATAATTGTCGTACATACCTGCAAGTGACAACGTCTAGGGTGTAATATCTAAGCATATCACCCCAAGTAGTCTAGGTAATCCATAAGTAACAAGAAAGTAATCCAAAGTAATTACTGTATCATTTAAACTGCTTTTTGAACCAATACAAACCTGTAACGATTGCAAATCCATTCCCAATTGCACTTCTTGAAGTGTTCTATGATTGGAAGTATATTTTACCTACCTCTACCCCGACCTACTTGGTTCTAGAAAATAAAACATAATAATACCCTTTTTTATACTTACCCAATAGGTCTGGATTCAGTCACTGAGTCTGTGCCTTCAGTTGATTGAGTGAATACAATAAATGCTTGACACACCCTCTGGATAAGCCTAACTGCTCACCCACACTACCACAAAGGGAGCTGTTACTACCTACCTAATTTAGCCTCTGCTATACCTCTGGGGACTCCCTGGACTCTGTGCACACTATACTTTACTTTCGTATAGTATATACAGTGCCAGCTTCCTACATTGGTGGATCAATGGTGGGATGTAAAGCCTTGCATTTATTGGACTAACTTAGTCAACCTCTGATCACATGACAAGAATCCAAAAATTGACTTTAGTTCAACTCATTTTTTGAATTGACCATATTTTTCAAAATTACTAAAAGTCTTGATAGGGCATTGAATTAAGCCCCTGTAGCATTTTTAGAAAAAGTAAAAGTCACTGAAGTTAGGGGGGAGTACTTAGAATTGTTTTAGTGTAGATCTTCTGAAAAGAACCCCACAGGAGGAAAATAATGAGCAACACAGGGAATATGGCTGAGGAGCTCAACCTCACCCTTTACTCCAACCTAAGGGTTAAGAAGCTAAGGCTTCTCTGTAAAGCTAGAAAAATAAGGACAGGGTCCAACCCTTCCAGAATAGAACTCCTGGAGTTTCTGGCAGAGTATGAAAAGGACAACCCCTCTCTTGATGAGGAAGACTCACAGTGGGATGAGGTCTTTAACCTTCCACCTCAACTACATAGGGAGGAAGGGAACTTTGAGCTCCCCACCTCCAAGGTAGGGAGTAGAGGGTCTAGAAACTACAGAGGTAGGCTAGACTCTGTACAAGACAGGGAAGACAACTTCACCGAGGAGGACAACCTTTTAGCAAGGTTGACCAAGAGACTAGTTTAGAGACTAGGCTCCTAGCTCTAGAAAAAGAGAGAGCAGATATGGGCCTAGGACCCATCAATGGTGGCAGCAATAATAAAAAACAAGAGAGAGAAGGATCCTATGACCCTAAAAACCCCAAAGGGATTGTCTCTAAATTTGAGGATGGCGATGATATCACCAAGTGGTTCACAGACTTTGAGAGGGCTTGTAAAGCCAGAAAAGTGAGGAAGACTCACCTGGATGGCACTCCTTTGGGAACTGTTCTCTGGTAAGTGCAGAGACAGACTTCTGACCCTTACTAGAGCAGAAGCCAAGTCCCATGAACTCATGAAGGGTACCCTGATTGAGGGATTTGGACTTACTACAGAGGAGTACAGAATTAAATTCAGGTGGGCTCAGAAATCCCACAGTCAGTTCTGGGTGTAATTTGTAGACTACTCAGTAAAGACACTATGTGGCTGGTTGACTGGAAGTAAAGTGCAGTATTATGAAGGAAGTTATAATTTGTTTATGAAGGAACACATTTTAAGTAACTGCATCAAAGAAAAGTTGCATCAGCATCTGGTAGACCTAGGTCCAATTTCTCCCTAAGAATTGGGAAAGAAGGAGCGACACTGGGTCAAGACAAGGGTGACCAAGACAACCACTGGGGTTGACCCAAAAAAAAGGGGCCACAAAGCCTCCCCAGGGGAAAGAGGGTGAGAAACCCAAAGATAAAATACAAGAATCTTCTAAAGGCCCCCAAAATCCTGGTCAAAGGGTGGGCCCAAGAACTCTTCCCAGGCCACTAGTGGTTACAAGGAGAAAGGTTTTATGTTTAAATTTCTTTATTATTTTCAGAGCAAGAAAAAACAAACAAGAACAGTATACGCTATACATGTCATTGTGTAGCCCAGTAGAGGGCTGCCTTAAAGAGAGAGAAAGCAAAAAACAAGCAAACCCCCCCCCGCCCCTCCCTCCTCCCTCTCGATCTGTTCAAGGATTCAGCCAGTGTTTCGCTCTTTTGGGTTTTGCAGCAGTCAAGCATCTCTCCTAAATTGGGCTCAGTGGTGTGCCTGTTTGTCCACAACCGTCTGCAAAGGTGGATCTGCCAGACGTAGTAATCTCAGGTATTTAGGGCAAGTAAGCTCAGTAAACTCCGAGGTCAGCAGTTTTAAAAAGGGTTCCCACATGTCGTGAAAGAAGGCCCCTGGATTCGTAAGTGAGAGTGAAATTTTCTCCATCCTGAGTATGCCCCAGAGCCGGTGAAGCCATCCCAGTCGAGTTGGGATAGCCGTAGTGCCCCAGTGGGAAAGGATGTTTTGTAGGGCCGCTCCCATAGCTAAGGCCATTTGTCTGCCCCTTCGCGCCCTGAGTGGGAAGGTGACCGGGTTTGGGAGGACCAAAAGAGTGTAAGCCGGGAAACGGGGGATTTGGGTCTCAAAATGCAAGTCAACCTCATCTAGGATCTGCGTCCAGTAACCTGTCAGCTGAGGACAATCCCATAACAAGTGAGTCAGAGTGCCTAGGGATCCACATTCCCTCCAACAATGAGGGTCTCGGGATGGGTTGCCTTTGTGGAGTCGGGACGGAGTCAGGTACCAATAGGTGGCGATTTTAGTAACCGTTTCAATGCTTGCTACGTTACGTGCCGTATGGCGAGCTCTGTAGTAAATGTCTGACCATTCTTTCTGTGTCAGTGATCTGCCAAGTTCGGCTTCCCAGCATCTTTGGCCCGGGGATTTCCCAGCGTCAGGGACACACTTGATAAATTTGTACAAGTCAGTTGTTAGGCGGGCATCGGTGTGTATTGTGAGTAGCCATTTTTCGAAAGGTGTGAGATGTCTTTCGGCTCCCGCCCGCACCTCCGGGTGCATCACCCAGTGCCGAATCTGCATGTAGTGGTAGCGTTCCGTCTCAGGCAGGTCATGTCCCCTGCAAAAGTCAGAAAAGGTTAGGGGGCCGGTCGTGTCAAAGAGATGGCCTATGGAGCGCTGTCCATCTTTAGTCCAATGTGCGAACCTTAGCGCGTCAAGCCCTGGAGCGAAATCTGGGTTGTACGCTATAGGTGTGATTGGAGATGGGAAGGTCGTAAGTCCCCGGGGACCGGCCACTCTATCCCAGGCAAAAAGAATGGGGTGAGTTACCTTGGAGAGAAACAGATTCCGGGGTCTATCGCTCTTTTTTAGGAAAGGGACTCCGCAAAGGGGCTGTCTGGCAAGGGACCGATCCATGAACAGCCAGTGTTTCTCGGATCTGGGCGTGACCACTCAACCAGCGGTCTCATCTGAACTACCCACCAGTAAGCTTGCAAGTTGGGGACGCCCAAGCCCCCCCCATCAGGATCCTTATAACATAATTCCCTACTTAGTCATGGCCTCTGGTCCCGCCATACGAACAGTTCTAGATCTCTTTGCAAGGAGTGGAGTACGCCTGAAGGAGGAAGCAATGGTAGCGTCTGGAATAGGTATATGATCTTGGGAAGTATGGTCATTTTAACGGCCGCGATCCGGCCTAGCCAGGACAGCGAGTGGGATTTCCACTTGCTAAGGCAGTCCCGCACGTGACGTAGTAGTTTCGAGTAGTTCAGCGTATTTGTTTCCTGAAGGCTTGCCGAGAGTTGCAAGCCCAGGTAAGGGATGGCGTCTGGAGCCCAGTGAATCTGGTAGGATCGCTGGAGTGTTCCCAAAGTATCAGGACCAAGCGACAGGTTAAGGGCTTGTGACTTATGCACGTTGATCTTGAAGCCTGACGCTTGGGCAAAGCGGTCGAACTCCGCCAGCAGGGCTGGAAGGGATTCCTGAGGCTTCTCCAATGTAGCCACCACATCGTCGGCATAGAGACTAATCTTATGCTCTTCACCCCCAAAGCGCACCCCTGAAATCAAGGGGTCGTCCCGAACCCGTTGGGCCATGGGCTCCATATACAAGGCGAACAAGAGTGGCGACAGCGGTCACCCTTGTCTAGTACCCTGCCGAATGGGAAAGGTGTTTGAGATGAGCCCATTTACTCGTACAGAAGCGGAGGGGTTAGTGTAGCTACCGAATACCCAATTGATGAAGCGCGTGGGAGGCCAAAATGTGCCGGGGTCGCCTGCAGATACGGCCAATGAACCCTATCGAACGCTTTCTCTGCGTCGATAGAGAGTATCATACGCTCTTCCAGGAAGCGTTCAGATTTGTCCACTAGGTGTAAAAGGCGTTTCGTGTTATCGGAACATTGGCGTCCGGGAATAAAACCGGATTGGTCCGGGTTTATCAAACCAGGCAGATAAGGGGAAAGCCTCTGTGCCAGGATTCCAGTAAAGGTTTTTAGGTCAACGTTAAGAAGGGAAATAGGACGAAAAGACGTACATTGTCGTTTGTCCTTGCCTGCTTTGGGAATCACCGAGACCAATGCCTCTAGCATCGACGGTGGGAGGGGACTAACCGGCCCGAATGAATTGTAAACCCTCATCAGCAACGGAGCCAATATGGTGCAAAAGGTTTTAAAGAAGGTGGATGAGAAGCCGTCGGGCCGGGAGATTTATGCGCTTTTAATTTAGATATGGCCGAGATCACCTCTTCTAACCTGATAGGGGACTCGAGATCCTCCGCTTGGCCCAGTGTCAACTTGGCAGTATTCGCCTCCTGCAGATATTGCACAGGGTTTTCCTCAGGTAAGTCCTGGGCCTTATACAAGGACCCATAGAACTGCCGAAACGTTTCGGCGATACCCTGGTCAGTGGTCTGTTCCTGCCTCCCTTGATCTATGATTGTGTGGCTATGAGATGATTGTCGTTGGGCCCTCAGTCTATTGGCTAAAAGCCTCCCGCTTCTATCTCCCCCCACGTAAAAAGCGTGTTTGAGTCTAAGAGCAGCATATTCAGCCCTGTCAGTGTCCAGGCACGCTAGTTGGGCCCTCGCTGCCTTAAGTTGTTTCCCGACCCTGGGCGCGCCTGTCCGTTGGTGAATGCGTTCTAGTTCTACCACTGCAGTAGAGATGTGCTCCCTTTTGTCTCTCCGTAACTTATTGTCCGCTGCAGAGATCGCTAAAAACTCTCCCCTGATCACCGCCTTCAGGGCATCCCACAAGATCGCCACCGACACATCAGGAGTGTCGTTGATGGCTAGATAGTCAGTTATGGTTTTAGTAATTTGCTCGACAACTGAGGGGCGCTGTAACATCGTCTCTCTGAGACGCCAGAGGCGACGGGAAGATCTATCATAGTGCATAGACAGGGAAATACACACAGCCGAGTGATCAGACTGGGGGCATGGAAGGATCTCGACCTTTTGTGTCTGTTGCATCAATGGGTCCGATGTCAAAATGTAATCTATTCTTGCATGCGTTTTATGAGAGTGCGAGAAGTACGTATAATCCCTAGAGGTCGGATGGTGCAGTCGCCAGACATCCTTGAGCCCTGCCTCGGCTAGAAGGCATCTCCCCGTCCCAGTCAGGGCCCCAGTCTGCCCAGAGCGCTGGCCAGATCTGTCCAAGCTGTTATCGAAAGCCAAGTTGAAGTCTCCACCCAAAAGTAATGCTCTGTCAGGGGAGTTGGACAACTCCTTAAGCACATCCCTGAGGAACCCTTCCTGTCCGTCGTTGGGAGCGTATACTGTAGCTACCGTAAAAGTGTGCTGCCCCAATGTGAAGGTGTGTGCTAAAAGTCTGCCCTTGATCTCGGCCTGTTTAAGGCAAATTTTACCCTGGAATCTAGCCGAGACCAGGATAGCCACCCCCGCCGTCTTAGAAGCACAAGAGGAGAACAATTGGTGGGGAAAGGCCCTGGAACACAATCTGTCTGTATCCTTGACCAGAAGGTGTGTCTCCTGGAGGAGACATATGTGGGCATCCGAATTTTCTAGAAAAGACAGGACTGATCGTCTCTTGACGGGGTTATTAAGCCCCTTTACGTTCAGCGATACAATTTTAACGTCAGCGGTCATGAGGGAGAATACCGAAATGCGTTAAAGGAGCTTGCGAGCCTGCCTCAGCTTCCACCCCAGCACACACCCTTTTCTTGCTTAACCAAAAAAACTGGTGGTCACCTCGACATTTATGTTTCAAAGCCATTCCATTAATAGAAGGAGGAGGAGAGAACCCCAATGCCCCAACAACAAAAGGAACAAAACTGAATATAAACTTACAAAGTCCATGAAAGTCCTGGGATACAGACCCCATGGTGAAGCGTGAGATGTTCAGCAGGAAACCCCCCACCGCCCACCTCCCACCCAGGCCCCAAGTGCAAAGATCCGGGAGTAACAAGCTGTCTCAAACTCATCCCCCCATTGTCGGGTGGGCACGTTCTCAATCTGCAGCAGCCGAGTCCACTTCCAGCATTGCGATGACCGCTTTGCTCTCCTTGGCCATTGTCTCAGGATCGGGACGGAGTCGCAGCGGGTACCTTCCAACCTGTCACCATTTTTCAGTCCCGGCTCTTCTCCCTCCGGTGTCTTCTGGCGCCGAGGACCCCTCGTCGTCTTCGGACATGATAAGCAACGTTTTGGCCTCTCGCAGAGAGCGAACTTAGCGAAGTCTGCCCTCCCATTTAAAAATTAGCCTGAAGGGGTGCCCCCACGAATATGAAATGTCTTTCGAGCGCAGGAAGGCTGTGACCGGCCTAAACTTCCTCCGTTTTTGCAGCGTGGAAGCGGCTAAGTCCTGGAACAGAAGGGGTCTGGAGGAATGAAAGTCTGTAGGGTGTTTAGCCCATGCTTCTCGGAGAATCCGCTCTTTCAACTGAAAGTTGTGGACACATGTTAGGATGTCTGGGGGGAGCCGTCGCCGCCCTCTTAGGCCCTACTTGATGGGTCCAGTCCAACTTAATCCGTTGTTCCCGGGGGGCACCCAAGATGAATCGGAAGAGCTCCTCCACAAAAGCTTCTATGTCCTGTCCCTCCGCCCCCTGAGGAACCGCCCGGATTCGTATGTTGTTTCGACGGGAACAATTTTCCAGATCTTCCACGTGGTCTTGAAGATCCAATTGCTGATCCTGAAGGCGGAGGACCTCTTGCTGAAGCTGATCAACCTCCTCTTCCCTCGCCGAAGTCTGTGTCTTCAATGTATCTACTCTTTCGCCGACAGAATCGATATCCCTTCACAATTCCCGGAGTTCCAGGGAGATTTCCTTCTTCATGGAATGGAATTCCCCTGTCAGCGAGGCAAATAAGGATTCAAGGAAGCCACGTGTGACCGGTCCCTCAGCCTCACCTTGCTCATGGTCCGTTAGGTGCCCACTTGAGGATGGGGCCGTTTCAACCCCTCCCGTGTTGGTCTTTAGGAGGAGATCCTTCACAGATCGCTCTTTCTTGGTTTTATTGGTCGCCATGGCTGGGGGGCACTGTTTCCCCCTGTGTATGTCCGTATCCCGGGCTGTGATAGTGAGGAGCCGCCTAGCAGGTATGCGGGGAAGGATATGAGGAGCCCACCCCCCCTCAAGGTGCTCCCGAACAGTCCAGGGCTAGGCCGCGTGCCCAGCACTCTCCTCAGAAAACAGGTCGTGGAGCTCCCAGATCAGGGGACGCGAACTTCCTGCTCACCGTGTGGCAGTCCCGGTGCAGTAGGGAGCGACCCCTCCAAAGCAGACCCTCGTGCCAGTCTTATAACCGTGTCCAAGAGACCACCCCAGTAAACCCAAGTAACACCCAGGGCGCTCTCTGGCCAATAGCGCTGAACTATCTGTGTCGAGACGTTGCTCAGGTCCACGTACCTCCTCTGTCCCTGGTGCACCTCGTGGGACTCTCGGGGCACACTCTGCTGCGCGATGAAATCCTCCCAAAAGCAAGGGGGTGGAGGCTCAGTGTGGGTCCGATCTCAGAGGGCGGCGGTATATGCTCAGGCCTTCGGTCCCCCTGCAGTGAAGAGCCCCGGGCAGAAGCGTAGTGTCACTGGGTGGCCGGGCCTGACACCGCACTCAGTGCGTAGGCCTCACCTTCTCTCTTTGCAGCCAGGCGCTCCCCAGGCATCGGAGCCCTCTATTGTGCGCAGCTACGGGGGCCTTCTCGGGCGGCAGACACAATCATGTAGGCAGGAGGTGGCAGCGGAGGTCACTCGGCCCGTCCGGCTCACCGGCCACCGGGTAACTCAGCAGGCCAGAGGGTCCGGTCACAGCCTCGTTCGCGCCCCCGCGATCCTCAAGGGGGCTCAGGTTGAGAGGCTCCCCTCCGCCGATCCAGCGCTCACCTACGGGCAGGCGACTCCACCTTCCCCAGACTCAGGGCACAGCAGTCAGGAGCGGCGGCGTCTTCCCCACAGTGTGGCGTATTTGGCTGACTGTCTCCGGGCAGGCCGCACACACCCGTACTCCGCCCAGCGAGCCAAGGCACAACGGCGCCGGAGCGGCAGGCGCGGACTCCGGGGCCTGTGTCGTGCAACCTTGTCCCCGCCGGGTCTGGTGCATCGCGGGGGCAAACACCGGTGGTGTCGGCAGCGTTTCTGCACCTTCCCGGGCTGCTATACGGGGCTATGAAGCTGGGGCCCAGGCGAAGGACGGGAGCAGCGAGTAGGCACGTCCTACTCAGCCGCCATCTTGGCCACGCCTCCAAGGAGAAATGTTTTGATCCTGCTAAGGCCTGGTGTTTCCACTGTAACAAGAAGGGGCACCGAACTGGAGATCTTGCCTGTCCCAACAAACCAGCCCCTAGTCCCCCTCCAGTTTCTACTGGTGTGGCAAACCTCCAGATGGGATCAATAGTGTTCCCAGAGCAAATCAGGGTCCACACTGAGGCTGTTTTAGTCTCTAAAAGGAAGGGAAGGTTAGACACTTTTGCTGTCTGCCACCCCTCCCCCCCCTATTTTTCCCGGCGGCTGCAGCAGAGCCCATCAGAGTGCGGCCATCCTCCTCTGACACCAAGCCACGCCCCCTCCGGATCTGGTGAACCTGATTTTGCACAGAGTTAGCAAAGGAAATAACACCGAGAGTTAGGGAATTAAGGTAAAAAACAGAGAAGAGGAAGCAAACAAATCGTATAGCACCAACAATACTGAAACAATCAGTAACACTAAAAAAGGCAAATGTAAAGAAGTCCTCACTAGGAGAACCTTCATCTGATGTTTTAATAGAATGGCAACTCCGTTCCCCCTTCTCTTGTGAGCCCTGCACAAACTAATGATTCTATGAGTTCATCACGACTAGTAATGGGCCAGATGGGCCATTTTCACTGAACATGAAAGCTCAAATATGGTCACAAGGATGTTGCAAAAGATGGTGCATGCATCTGCTTTACTCTTCCGCTCTAAACTTAGGGAGGACTTTCAAAACCATATGCAAATGAAAATATGCATATTCAAGTGGATCAAAATCTTAGGGCTCTAATCAATGATCAACGTAATATTGTAATTATTAACGTCCTAAAATCTTCAAGCAACAAACCCTGGGAGGATCTTCTGACAGGACTCACTGGTAGCTAAGAGACTTGTTTGGGTCAGATGTAGTATGGCATCAGGACTTGAAGACCTTACAGCGGGTTCACATCACAGAATGGTGCAAAAGCAGTTGTATCAATATTGGTTGTGGAAGAGGGAATCTACCCATGGAGAAATAGAAACCTAGGAAGGAATTCTTCCACACTGAAACTCATTGAAGGTACTACTCCCACCTATTCTTCAGCCCTTACCACTACATATAAGATGAATACAACTCAAAGTGTTAACCTGGATTGCTAACAGGCTCTTAGATAGAATTAAGGGGGGGTCAATGCTCAGGAATCTGAAAAGACTAGCGCCCACCATTCTCCTTCTTCATGAAACTCATCTACTTTGTAAGAACTGCCCCTTTTTTGGCTGTCATGGCTATAGTTGGCTCTTTCACGCCAGCTTTGCCAGAGGGGCAAAAGGGGCAGTGATTCTTTTGCACAAGACATTCCCAATGGTCATTACAAAGTCCCATCTATATTTACAGAGCAGATATGTGCACCTTGAGGGGACTATGGACGGCAGACCATGGGTACTGTGCAGCATATACACACCCTCGGTGTTGATTACTAGTACACTACAGGTGTTGCCAGACACTTTGCTCCGGGTTCAGCTGGGCATCCTGATTTTGGGTGGAGATTCTAATGGTAACATGGACAGATCCTTGGACACAGCATCAGTCTCCCATCAGCTAGAACCTTGGTTCTTGGGACTAGATGATGTGTGGTGCAGAGGGCATCCCATGAGACAACATTTACTGATTGTCCCACCTCACACAAAATTCACCCCAAACTTGGCTACTTCTTCATGCTGGTTGACTCTCTGCCCATGGTTTCGGATAGCTGTATCCTTCCCCAAGGTCTAGCAGACCACACACTGGTAGAGGTACAGCTGGGGGCTTCTTCGCTGGGGGTGAGTGGTATTTGTGGCTCAGCGCCTGGTGGCTCAGGGAGTTGTCGCTTGTCAACCTCCTCTGAGTGACCATAGGTAACTACTTTGACTTAAATCAGCATTCCATCGAGTCCCAGATGTGCCTATGGAGGCCTTTAAAACATTGATCTGAGGAAGGGCATACTCCGCAGTACAGAGACGGTAACAGGAAGGGGAATCATTATGCTGAAAACCCAGATCCTCAATCCTGAACGATCCATAGGTTCGGCCTCATACCTTGCTTGCAAGCATCACTTGGAAGAGCTCAGTGAGATGCTGAGACTAAAGTCCTTGATACGGCCAGAATTGCAGAGTCCCGAACCCTATACCAATTGTACGAGTAAGGCAATAAAGAGGGAAATGGATTTATTGGCTGTACCAGAGGCAAGAGGGCTCACGCGTAATCCCTGCGACACAAACACCAGATGGTCAGATGACCTATGAATCCGCAGACATTGCAGAGACTTTTGCGAATTACTAAAGCACCCTCTACAGTCGCAGACCCCTCCTCCATTGGAATGATCCCATCAGAAAGCAGAGGACCTGCTCATACACCCACTCTCTGGTGCTCAACGCAATGACTTACATGCTCGCCTAACTGTGGAAGAACTTCCAATAGCTATTCCTGCCTCCCTCTCTGGCAAGACCCCAGGACCAAATGGATTCCCTATCGAGTTCTACAAGAGGTTTTCCTCCTTGCTTGCGCTACACCTGCTGAGCCTCTTTGAGGAAGGCAGCGGCAGCCAACCGATCTCAGGATTTCAACAATCACTACTATACTTAAATCAGGCAAGTCTCTGAACTCTGCTCCTTGTATAGACCTATTTCTCTTCTCAACGTGAATGCAAGGTCCAGGCCAGCATTATGGCTACCAGCCTTGCCAGAGTTCTCAAATCGCTGATATACGAAGACCACAACAGTTTCATGCCCGGCAGAGGCATGCATCACTGTCTGCGCAGACTCCAGGTCGCACTTCCACAGCTCGATCGCCTACGGGATCCAGCGACCATGCTTCTAGTTGACTATGAAAAGACTTTCGACACCATCCATCGGCCATTTCTATTCCAAATACTCTGCCGGATCAATTTCGGCCCCAGATTTCTAACCCTGGTTGAGGCACTTGATGACTCCCCCTATGTGAAGGTGAATGTTAATGGGACACTTTCGCCCTCCTCCCCATTCAGCAGGGTTGCCCCCATTTCCCCCTCTTTTTTGCCTTAGAGATGGCGTCACTGGCAATTTGAATCAGGATGGATGCTCAGCTACCGGGCTTCCTTTGGGCAGGCGACTACGAGGGTATGCTGGCATTGTACTCTGATGATATGTTATTATACCTACAATCCCCTCAGATGACTCTGCCCCGTTTGACCCAAAAGCTGGATATATATGGAGATGCTTTGGGACTGCAGGTTAGTTGGGGAAAATCTCACTATATACACCTGACTGGGTCGATTCCCTCACCCATGCCGGACACCAGACTACAGATCACACTGAGCCTATTCCAATAACTAGGCATCACTATCACCCGTGACTCACAGGATGCTTGGGATTTATACTTAGTCCCCATCTTGAAGCGTGGGTCCTGGAGGCCGCTTCATCTTAATCTCAATGGCTGGATGGTACTCTGTAAGATGGTGGTGCTCTCCCGCTTCCTTTACGTGCTACAAAACCACGCATATATACTTCCGCCTTCATTCTTTCCGGAGCTCCAGTCTTTGTCCACGAGGTTCATTTGGGTGGACAAGACCCTAAGGTCTCATACACCAAATATACGGCACCAGTGTATGAGGGTGGCCTCGGTGCACCAGACATTTGAGTATACTACTGGGCAGTGCAGATGGTGCCACTGGGGGACTGCCTGTTTGGAGAACATCCCTTCTTGCCCCTGGAGTTTTCTGTTCTTGAACAATGGGGCATACACAGCTTGCTCTACTGCAGCTGCCCTCCGGCCTCTCTTTCCCGGGTCTCCAGGATCCCTATGTTAAGTTGGCAAGCGGCCTTATCCCATATTAAATTGCTGGGGAAGCCTACAGCACAGACCCTCTGTGTGCAAGGACGTGGCTGAAGCAGGTGTCCCAACTGGCTGGCTTCCGTGAGTGGGACCTGATTGGGATTTCAGAACTGGGCGACCTGTAGGACGGTGACCACATAGTTTCCTTCGATCAACTCAGGACAGATTCTGAGCTCCATAACTCTCAGTTTGTCAAGTATTTTCAAATTTGCCACACCCTTGAGGCCCATAAGGGAGACTTGCGGGGTGTCCCAGACTTTAATACTTTGGAGTCCAAAGTAACAATGTGTTGGCTCGGAAGCGAGAGTATCTCCCTCCTTCTTAAAGCTCTTAATCCTCTTAAAAAATTACAATCGAATTGGGAGGACAACATTGGGAAACTTGACAATGACTAGCAAGAAGTGGCATCTTGAATGCTAACCATCCCTTCCAACCGTAGACTCATACAGTATAACTACTTCCACCGCGTATACTGCAGCCTGGATAGGTTGTAACAAATGGGGCGATTTGTGTCAGTGAGCTATCTGCATTGCAGAGACCCAGAGGGGACCTTCTTCCATGTCATATGGGACTACTCAATCTTTGCCACCTTTTGGAACAATATTCACAACTTGATTGCACACCTCACACACGCCCCTGCCATGCTGGATCCAAGGGTGGCCCTCTTGGAGAATATGGAGTGTTGGGCCAATACCAGACACCAGACACTGCTAGCAGGTACAGGCTACTCAGTAGCCATAAGAGACATTGCTCGAAGCTGGACATCCCCTGATCCCCTTCTTGAGTCCGCTTGGTCTTGCAGCATGGACTACTGCTATAGAGCTGTAAAAGAATTCTACAAATGGAGAGGCCTGTGGATTTCAGGATCCATAACCAATGATTAATGCTCCTCATTGTACTCAAATACTGTACATAAAAGGTGGAGTTTGGTTGTCACAATGTATATCAGCGATGTCACTTTGGTGCATTCGGTATTGTCTTGTTATACACACATAGAGAGACAACCACAACATATCAGTGTAAATAGTAAATTCAAGAAGGAGGTAAATAAATAGTCACAGGTCCTGGTCGATGTATTTGGGTTTATTGTTTTTTTCTGTTTTTCTTTCTTTTGCTCTCAAAATAACGCAGCCAACGCGTTTCACCTTAAAAAAGGCTTCCTCAGGGCATAATTTGTTAGCATCTCAAGAGTAACAAAGATTTCTTTTCTGTATGTGGTCTAGCGTATTAGGCTCTTTCACTCGTGTTAAAGGTATTAACACCACGGTCATCCAATAATTTCCAATAACGCGATGATATGGGCAACGTTACGCCCTTGCATGTTTGATCACATCCCCATAGATCTCGAACAGATGAGAAGGTGCCTTCGTGTTCTGCGGTTCTGTCTCTAGTAACTTCCTCCACACGTTGCTGACTTAAAAGTTTAACCACCACCAGGACCTGTGACTATTCATTTACCTGTTTCTTGAATTTACTATTTACACTGATATGTTGTGGTTGCCTCTCTAAGTGTGTATAATTTATGTTTATGTTTTAGTCAATGAGCAGCTGACCATTGAGATGGGCAACGGGTAATTGCAGAATACCTTTGTGACTTCTCAGGTAGAGCGGCTCTCTAATCCCTGGCTGCTTCTTGGTATTGTCTTGTTGTTTGCCTTTCTTTTTCATTTTCCCTCTGTTCTGCCCTGAATACTATAAAACAATAAACAGATGTGTTAATTACAAGATGAATAAGTCATAAGTTGCTCACTGTTTTAGTGATTTTTATTATCTGTCACAAGAAATGCCCTGGAAGCTGAAAGTTTTGAAATAAACTCAAACTCAGCTACAGTGGGCGACTATCTGGGGTGCTCCAGACAAACACACAGAGACTTGATACATAGAACATGCTTTGCCATCGCTAACCATGCTGGAGGCAGTTAGGGGTGAGTTCCGTACATAATGCGCGCTTCCCACACTTTTATGGGTATTGTAAAGATTCTAGCTAGAGTTAATACTGTATATATTCTGGCTGCACAAGGCCATATGCCCCAGACCTTCCTCTCTACTGGCTCCATGGTTTTAAGTGAATTGGATCATGACTCATGAAACCCCGCAATTCGAACGGCACACCGGAAAGATTTTTTTAGCCCCTGGAGGAATTTGCTTGTTGCACCTCAGTCAGAGAAAAGAATAACAGACGGGTATCTCGTCTCTCTCTCTTCTCTATGATGAGTTGGGCGTATCTAGATTTAGAGTGTTATGAGTCAGACAACCCTGCCAGAGAAGCTCTTATCTGCAGGGGTCATTTGTAGTTGCATGGACCCTCACCCTGAAAGCATTAGATATGCATAGTAGTCGGTGTTTATAATGATTATATATTATGTATAATCCACACATAAACCTTGTGTATCAGAACGAAGAAAATTATTATTCTAATCTTGGCAGCCACACGATAAAACAAGATGAATATTAGAAAAACCCAAAGCATCTTACATCGCACATCCCTACTATCTGTAAGTAAGTAAGTTAATTTTTTATGATGCTTGATTAATTAAAACCATTGCATACATTAATACATTTTAAATAAAATATCTAGCTCTTAAACAGTAACAGACACTATTAAAAGGCCCAACGTTTTTACGATAATAAATAAATGAGAATAAAAAGTCATTAAAAGATGGACTCAAGTTGTTGAGAACTTCTGCTCCATACTCTTATAAGTCTGTAGATGTTGTTCCAAACAGTGGCTATTCTGATGAAAGTTAGTTCTTAGCCAGTTCGGGCGAGTTTTTCAATCTTTTTGCGGTTATATCAAGAAATTTAGTTAGCCGGCAGTTTAGCTGTATTATCTCTGGGTTAAAGCACAGCATTACCGCTTGTCTGCAGGACCTAACTCCATGCTGTCTGAACGTTGGTTTTAGCAAGGTTATCCTTATATCTCTTAGGCTGTTACAGATGCATATAATGTGGATAACATCCTCGATTCCACAGCCACATAAACGGCAGAGCTGGCCTCCTCTACTCTTCTCCCAAGGAGGTAGGAATTGATTGAAGGGCCCCACCCCCATCCGGAGTTTTAGGAACTTTTCCTTGGTGGTGATTTTTATTCCCGTTGTCAAGTAGGATTGGGGTTTGAGTGTGTTGTATGTGTTCAGTACCACCCAGCCGTGAGCTCGTTTGGCTAATGCATTTTTGTCCTCTATGACAGATAATAGTCGAGTTACCTTTGTTACAGTTTGTTTAAAAACGAAATGATTCGTTGAGATGTTCCACAAGTCTGTTAGGCCTAAAAGTTTGATGGATTCCTGCAGATATTCTCTTGCTGGTGATTTTTCGGGGCGAGACAGTTCTTTCCAGAGTTGGTTGTTCAGGGATCCTTCTTCGTCACCTTTAACTTTATGCCAGCATTTCACATATGCTCCCCTTCTTTCCATTGTCTGTTTTTGAAGCCCAAATTCCAACCGTATTTGAGCTGGGGAAACGTTTCTAGGGAGTTGGAAGATCGCTCGGTAAGAGTTGGATATTATATTATCAAGGGTTGTTGCATCTTTTCCCTTCATCGATTTGCTCCCGTAGGTTATTGTGGGCTGAAGTTTGGCTCACAGGACCCTTAGCAAAGGGTCGAGAGTCAGGTCCGGTAGCAATTTTTTCAGTGGTTTTATGGCTAGGTAGGTCATTACCCCTTTCTCCGCAAAGATTCCATTTGTGGTTTAAACGAGTTGTTTTGGTCTAATGTTATCCCCAGGTATTTGTAGCTTGTTGCTTGGTCTAAACGGTGACCGTCCAGGAACCAATTAAGGTGTTTCTTCTTGTGGTAGTTTACTGCCATAATTTTTGTTTGATTGAAGTTTATTTTTAATGCGTTTTGTGTTGAAAAACTGTGAGTCGCGTTCAGGAGATGCTGAAGTCCAATAGGGGTCCGACTTATCAAAACTAGGTCATCGGCATATAACAAGTTTGACAGTGTCATGTTTCCTAGTTTTGGTGCATGGGCTGTACTTCTGTTCAGCTCTCCTGTGAGATCTGCTAAGAAAAGGTTAATAAAGCAATGGGGCTAGGACGCACCCTTGTTTTAGCCCTTTTGAGGTAGGTATTTTTTTTGATATGTGTAAACCAGCGCCTAGCTTTATCCTGACCCATGTGTTCGTGTGCAGGTTCCTGAGTTGGTCTAGGAGAGGGGGCGGTATCCCCCAGCCATCCAATTTTTGCCAGAGTTTTATTCGGTCGACATGGTCAAACGCAGCTGTGAAGTCTATGAAACAGGGGGTATTTTCCCTGCTTAGCTGCGTCCATGAGCAATGTCAGCGCCATAATGTTTGTTATTGTACCTTGTCCCTTCCGGAACCCTGTTTGCGTTGGTGGGATTATATGGTTCTCAGAAGCCCAAGTGGCTAGGTCGTTTAAGATGAGCCCCGCGTAATATTTGGCCTCGATGTCTACGACGGTTAACAGGCGGTAGTTTTTTGGCATAGACCTCGCACCTTGTTTATAGATTGGGCTTATGATTGAGCCTCTCCATGACTCAGGAATTGTGGAGGTTCTGGTTGCATGCTTAAAAACTGGTGCTAATGCGTTGCTCCAAAATTCCGGGTCATTTTTGAACAGCATTGGCGGAATGCCGTTGGGGCCAGGTGCTCCTGCCTGTCTGCCCCTTGCTATTATCTATCTGTAGTAATTAGTCTAACCTCTACCTGCTACTTATATCTATAATATTATCAGACTCCTAATTATGGTATTGGCTGAATGATTAGTCGCTACCCTCACTACCTTATGCCAAGCGATGTGCTATCCCCAAATACCCATAAGAAGCATTCAGGCCTGCAGTCGAAGGGTTCGCTAGCATTGCATTCAGGCCTGCAGTCGAAGGGTTCGCTAGCATTGCATTCAGGCCTGCAGTCGAAGGGTTCGCTAGCATTGCATTCAGGCCTGCAGTCGAAGGGTTCGCTAGCATTGCATTCAGGCCTGGAGTCGAAGGGTTCGCTAGCATTGCATTCAGGCCTGCAGTCGAAGGGTTCGCCAGCATTGCATTCAGGCCTGCAGTCGAAGGGTTCGCCAGCATTGCATTCAGGCCTGCAGTCGAAGGGTTCGCCAGCATTGCATTCAGGCCTGCAGCCGAAGGGTTCGCTAGCTTTGCATTCAGGCCTGCAGTCGAAGGGTTCGCTAGCATTGCATTCTTGCCTGCAGTCGAAGGGTTCGCTAGCATTGCATTCATGCCTGCAGTCGAATGGTTCGCTAGCTTTGCATTCAGGCCTGCAGTCGAAGGGTTCGCTAGCATTGCATTCAGGCATGCAGTCGAAGGGTTCGCTAGCATTGCATTCAGGCCTGCAGTCGAAGGGTTCGCTAGCATTGCATTCAGGCCTGCAGTCGAGGGTTCGCTAGCATTGCATTCAGGCCTGCAGTCGAAGGGTTCGCTAGCATTGCATTCATGCCTGCAGTCGAAGGGTTCGCTAGCATTGCTTTCAGGCCTGCAGTTGAAGGGTTCGTCAGCATTGCATTCAGGCCTGAAGTCAGATATCGGCTCGCCAGCATTCAGGAGTCTTCGTGTCTGCCCTGCACAAATTGTTACGTCTTTTTGAACCTTTCCATGAAATGATTCTCTATGGAGAGGGGAGAGGGAATTACTGTGCAGTTTCTTGTATCAATGCATAAACTATGCCTCAGTTAGAGACATATCAGAAAGGCAAGCCATTGTATCGAAAGTCTAGCTCCGTGCCTGGCCGAACGACCTTGCACTTTTGCTCAGTACACAGTGCTTTCTGAGCAAAATAATGGAAGTTTCCTCT
Source organism: Calotriton arnoldi (assembly GCA_963921515.1). Taxonomy (NCBI): domain Eukaryota; kingdom Metazoa; phylum Chordata; class Amphibia; order Caudata; family Salamandridae; genus Calotriton; species Calotriton arnoldi. The sequence goes on along the minus strand of CAWUFW010000005.1, from coordinate 4,542,411 downwards.
TTGCTGCCCCAAGCCTTTTACTTAATGCTCTAAAGAATTAGTGCAGTCATGTTTATCATACAATTATGCTAATTTGTATCTATGTGCACGTCATCAGAAAAAGCCCTGCCACATTCATCACTAGAAGTTCGGAGGAGACTTGGATGGCATGAAAAAGTCATATTGGGGATTTATTTGAAGGTAACACATTTCTTACAATAGAAGAACTGAATCAGAAATATGACTTGCCATTAGGACAACTTCTAGCATATGCTCACCTTGCCACTATTGCATGGCAAACCTGTTGATTGGTTTATACTGAACACACGGAGAACAAGCACCTTCAGTTGTTCTAAACTGTTTTTAGGTAATTGGAGAAATGTCATATCTCAATGAAGAATTGAGGGAGGCACTTTCCTCTACCCCTTGATGACATGAGAACTAAATGGGAGGGGATCTGGAACTGGAACTTTTTTGATCAGAGCTAGAGTTTAGCATCACACTTATAGGTATGAAAAAGTTATGTTGTTGAATTATATGCCTAAATAGGCCTGGCTTGGAAGTATTCTTTTTAGCACCAGTGCAATCTGATGTGGAGCCCACTCTGCAGGTGACACGATAAGATAGTAGCTTTGATTTATCCAGTGCCTTTCCAGTGCTCTGCCTTGATGTTTCAGTTGGGAAAGGTTACCTGAACCACTGATTGGCCAAGAAGATTTTTTTTAGATGTACTAGAATTTCGTCAGGTACCTCCCGATGGGTTATCGGTGAGTCCAAAAGCAGAAGTGTGAAATCCGAAGGCAAGAGTTTAAGTTTTGGGTAGCAGTCATGCTTATAAAATAAAATTAATTAATGTGTTCATTCACGTTTCTGAGTAATACAGTGTTCTGAGGTAGAAGAAAAAATAGTTTTTATTACAGAACTCACTTTCATTGGAGAAATGAATTAAACAATGGCCTGACCAAGGTAAGTTCTGGGAGTTGCTATGGAAGAGTTCTATAATTGTGGAAAATGTCCTTGTGGGTAAGTGGGGACATGGTGAGATGGGAGAAGCCAAGGATGCCCACTCCTTCAATGATGTTTTGACTGTACAAGTTGGAAGGTTCATCTACCCAGATAATCAGAATAGGAGCACTTCAATGGTAGTATAATGCACAGTAGCGTAGTAAGAGCCCATAGGTCCTAGTGAAAGTATCCCCACAAGCCAATGGATGAACACCGCATTAGACCACCTACCTCTCGAATGCCTTTCCTCACCCCTCTTCTTTGCATCCACCCATTCTTTATATTTTGTTTTCCCTCTATCCCATGTCTTCTTCCCATCTTCCTGTTTCTTCTGCCTCTCCACTAATCTCCCATCTCTCTTTTCACCTTACCGTACTCACATTTAGGATGACCAAAGTGCTTTCAATACAGACCCCAGAAAGAAAATGAAAGAGACAACATGTAACCTGCTCCTCTACCCAAATCCTCTTGCTGGGCAGCCTGGGCAGGGTGTTTGTGTCTTTTGGTTTGGGAGTCCCATGCACATGAGTGGCATACTGAAGAAGCCACAGTGGGTGCTCTCCTGAATGTCCTTATTAGCTAGCCACAGTCAGGGAGGGAGATATATATACCAATCATCTGATTGCCCGCAGCACTATCCATACATGCTCTTACCCAGTGCCAGATAGTCCAAGGCCATGCTGTCACCCTCTGCTGCTACTGATAGTTTTCTTGGGGCCAGTGACATGAGAATATGCAACCCACCCCTAAGACAGAGCAGGAGGTGGGGTGGCCACAGCCTGGGTATTTAGACAAAATATCACAAACAGGAATATTGTGAAACAAGATATCCTGTCAAGAATATTGAGGGCACAAATATTGTGAAGGTAAGTTTCTATAGGTAAGCAAAGTTATACTATATATAACTTCATGTATATGTACCTTCTATATATATCTTCAAGGTACATAGATGTGGAGTTAAGAATAGTAAATCTATACTTACCCATTTGCATTTACCTTCTCGATACTTAGGCCCTCGATATTTTTGACACAATATTATGTCCACACGATATTTCTGTTTCCGATATTCTGTCAGTGATCCCCAGCCTGCACAATATTTTCCAAAGATCAAGTCAGCCCAAGACTATGACATCCAGTCTCGGTCCAAGCTGTTTCCTCTGCCCTAAACTGCATCATCTGTCTGTTTTTTTAGGTCGAGCCTAGCGTTCCAGGCATGTGCTGCTCGCTTTGCGAGGAATGCTGTATTAGGGTATATTTTAGAAGTGGTGTGGAAGCCCCGCCCATATTTTTCACTGGCTGGCGTCATCGTCCATGGTAAATGCTGGCTTCCGATTGATAATGAGGCTTCTTAGTCCCTCCTTGTTACCGCCCTGTCTCCTTTTGTGACCGCCCATCAGGACTGGATCTTTTACTTGGGCGTTACACTGTCTCCTTCATTAGTCGGTAAGCACTATATTTTTTTCACAATGACGACAGCTTGTCTGGTATTTGTATTGGGGTTTTGGCGCGCAGCTGTAGAGCCTGAGAACCAGGTCAGCAGAGCTGCTGTAGAGCCAGAGAACCAGGTCAGCAGAGCCGCTCTAGAGCCGGTGAACCAGGTCAGCAGAGCTGCACTAGAGCCAGAGAACCAGGTCAGCAGAGCTGCTGTAGAGCCAGAGAATCAGGTCAGCAGAGCCGTTGTAGAGCCAGAGAACCAGGTCAGCAGAGCCGCTCTAGAGCCAGAGAACCAGGTCAGCAAAGCTGCTGTAGAGTCAGAGAACCAGGTCAGCAGAGCCGTTGTAGAGCCAGAGAACCAGGTCAGCAGAGCTGCTGTAGAGTCAGAGAACCAGGTCAGCAGAGCCGCTCTAGAGCCAGAGAACCAGGTCAGCAGTGAACCAGGTCAGCAGAACCGTTGTAGAGCCAGAGAACCAGGTCAGCAGAGCTGCTCTAGAGCCAGAGAACCACGTCAGCAGAGCTGCTGTAGAGCCAGAGAACCAGGTCAGCAGAGCCGTTGTAGAGCCAGAGAACCAGGTCAGCAGAGCCGTTGTAGAGCCAGAGAACCAGGTCAGCAGAGCTGCTGTAGAGCCAGAGAACCAGGTCAGCAGAGCCGCTGTAGAGCCAGAGAACCAGGTCAGCAGAGCAGCTCTAGAGCCAGAGAACCAGGTCAGCAGAGCAGCTCTAGAGCCAGAGAACCAGGTCAGCAGAGCCACTGTAGAGCCAGAGAACCAGGTCAGCAGAGCCGTTGTAGAGCCAGAGAACCTGGTCAGCAGAACTGTACTAGAGACAAAGAACCTGGTCAGCAGAGCCGCTCTAGAGCCAAAGAACCAGGTCAGCAGAGCTGCTGTAGAGCCAGAGAACCAGGTCAGCAGAGCCGTTGTAGAGCCAGAGAACCAGGTCAGCAGAGCTGCTGTAGAGCCAGAGAATCAGGTCAGCAGAGCTGCTGTAAAGCCAGAGAACCAGGTCAGCAGAGCCGCTGTAGAGCCAGAGAACCAGGTCAGCAGAGCCATTCTAGAGCCAGAGAACCAGGTCAGCAGAGCTGCTCTAGAGCCAGAGAACCAGGTCAGCAGAGCTGCTGTAGAGCCAGAGAACCAGGTCAGCAGACGCACTGTAGAGCCAGAGAACCAGGTCAGCAGAGCTGCTGTAGTGCCAGAGAACCAGGTCAGCAAAGCCACTGTAGAGCCTGAGAACCAGGTCAGCAGAGCTGTTGTAGAGCCAGAGAACCAGGTCAGCAGAGCTGCTCTAGAGCCAGAGAACCAGGTCAGCAGAGCTGCTCTAGAGCCAGAGAACCAGGTCAGGAGAGCGGCTGTAGAGCCTGAGAAAAAGGTCAGCAAGGCCGCTCTAGAGCCATAGAACCAGGTCAGCAGAGCTGCTGTAGAGCCAGAGAACCAGGTCAGCAGAGCTGCTGTAGAGCCAGAGAACCAGGTCAGCAGAGCTGCTGTAGAGCCAGAGAACCAGGTCAGCAGAGCTGCTGTAGAGCCAGAGAACCAGGTCAGCAGAGCTGATCTAGAGCCTGAGAACCAGGTCAGCCGAGCTGCTCTAGAGACAGAGAACCAGGTCAGCAGAGCTGCTGTAGAGCCAGAGAACCAGGTCAGCAGAGCTGCTGTAAAGCCAGAGAACCAGGTCAGCAGAGCCGCTGTAGAACCAGAGAACCAGGTCAGCAGAGCTGCTCTAGAGCCAGAGAACCAGGTCAGCAGAGCTGCTCTAGAGCCAGAGAACCAGGTCAGCAGAGCTGCTGTAGAGCCAGAGAACCAGGTCAGCAAAGCCGCTGTAGAGCCAGAGAACCAGGTCAGCAGAGCCGTTGTAGAGCCAGAGAACCAGGTTAGCAGAGCTGTTGTAGAGCCAGAGTACAAGGTCAGCAGAGCTGCTCTAGAGCCAGAGAACCAGGTCAGCAGAGCTGCTCTAGAGCCAGAGAACCAGGTCAGCAGAGCGGCTGTAGAGCCTGAAAACCAGGTCAGCAGAGCCGTTGTAGAGCCATAGAACCAGGTCAGCAAGACCGCTCTAGAGCCATAGAACCAGGTCAGCAGAGCTGCTCTAGAGCCATAGAACCAGGTCAGCAGAGCTGCTCTAGAGCCAGAGAACCAGGTCAGCCAAGCTGCTCTAGAGCCAGAGAACCAGGTCAGCAGAGCTGCTGTAGAGCCAGAGAACCAGGGCAGCAGAGCTGCTGTAGAGCCAGAGAACCAGGTCAGCAGAGCTGCTGTAGAGCCAGAGAACCAGGTCAGCAGAGCTGCTGTAGAGACAGAGAACCAGGTCAGCAGAGCTGCTTTAGAGCCTGAGAACCAGGTCAGCCGAGCTGCTCTAGAGCCAGAGAACCAGGTCAGCAGAGCTGCTGTAGAGCCAGAGCACCAGGTCAGCCGAGCTGCTCTAGAGCCAGAGAACCAGGTCAGCAGAGCTGCTCTAGAGCCAGAGAACCAGGTCAGCCGAGCTGCTCTAGAGCCAGAGAACCAGGTCAGCAGAGCTGCTGTAGAGCCAGAGAACCAGGTCAGCAGAGCTGCTGTAGAGCCAGAGAACCAGGTCAGCAGAGCCGCTCTAGAGCCAGAGAACCAGGTCTGCAGAGCTGCTGTAGAGCCAGAGAACGAGGTCAGCAGAGCTGCTCTATGGCCAGAGAACTGGGTCAGAGAAACAGGTCAGCGAACCAGGTCAGCGAACCAGGTCAGCAGAGGTGTTGTAGAGCCAGAGAACCAGGTCAGCAAGCCGTTGTAGAGCCAGAGAACCAGGTCAGCAGAGCCGCTCTAGAGCCAAAGAACCAGGTCAGCAGAGCTGCTCTAGAGCCAGAGAACCAGGTCAGCAGAGCCGTTGTAGAGCCAGAGAACCAGGTCAGCAGAGCTGCTGTAGAGCCAGAGAACCAGGTCAGCAGAGCTGCTGTACAGCCAGAGAACCAGGTCAGCAGAGCCGTTCTAGAGCCAGAGAACCAGGTCAGCAGAGCTGCTCTAGAGCCAGAGAACCAGGTCAGCAGAGCTGGTGTATAGCCAGAGAACCAGGTCAGCAGAGCTGCATTAGAGCCAGAGAACCAGGTCAGCAGAGCCATTGTAGAGCCAGAGAACCAGGCCAGCAGAGCTGCTGTAGAGCCAGAGAACCAGGTCAGCAGAGCAGCTCTTGAGCCAGAGAACCAGGTCAGCAGAGTCGCTCTAGAGCCAGAGAACCAGGCCAGCAGAGCCGTTCTAGAGCCAGAGAACCAGGTCAGCAGAGCTGCTCTAGAGCCAGAGAACCAGGTCAGCAGAGCTGCTGTAGAGCCAGAGAACCAGGTGAGCAGAGCTGCATTAGAGCCAGAGAACCAGGTGAGCAGAGCCGCTCTAGAGCCATACAACTAGGTCAGCAAGCTGCTGTAGAGCCTGAGAACCAGGTCAGCAGAGCCGTTGTAGAGCCAGAGAACCAGGTCAGCAGAGCCGCTGTAGAGCCAGAGAACCAGGTCAGCAGTCCTGCTGTAGAGCCAGAGAACCAGGTCAGCAGAGCCGTTGTAGAGCCTGAGACCCAGGTCAGCAGAGCCGTTGTAGAGCCTGAGACCCAGCTCATCAGAGCTGCTGTAGAGCCAGAGAACAAGGTCAGCAGAGCCGCTCTACAGCCATAGAACCAGGTCAGCAGAGCTGCTGAAGAGCCAGAGAACCGGGTCAGCAGAGCCGCTCTAGAGCCAGAGAACCAGGTCAGCAGAGCCGCTCTAGAGCCAGAGAACCAGGTCAGCAGAGCCACTCTAGAGCCAGAGAACCAGGTCAGCAGAGCTGCTGTAGAGCCAGAGAACCAGTTCAGCATAGCTGCTGTAGAGCCAGAGAACCAGGTCAGCAGAGCTGCTGTAGAGACAGAGAACCAGGTCAGCAGAGCTGATCTAGAGCCTGAGAACCAGGTCAGCCGAGCTGCTCTAGAGCCAGAGAACCAGATCAGCAGAGCTGCTGTAGAGCCAGAGAACCAGGTCAGCAGAGCTGCTGTAAAGCCAGAGAACCAGGTCAGCAGAGCCGCTGTAGAGCCAGAGAACCAGGTCAGCAGAGCTGCTCTAGAGCCAGAGAACCAGGTCAGCAGAGCTGCTCTAGAGCCAGAGAACCAGGTCAGCAGAGCTGCTGTAGAGCCAGAGAACCAGGTCAGCAAAGCCGCTGTAGAGCCAGAGAACCAGGTCAGCAGAGCTGTTGTAGAGCCAGAGAACCAGGTCAGCAGAGCTGCTCTAGAGCCAGAGAACCAGGTCAGCAGAGCTGCTCTAGAGCCAGAGAACCAGGTCAGCAGAGCGGCTGTAGAGCCTGAAAACCAGGTCAGCAGAGCCGTTGTAGAGCCATAGAACCAGGTCAGCAAGGCCGCTCTAGAGCCATAGAACCAGGTCAGCAGAGCTGCTCTAGAGCCAGAGAACTAGGTCAGCAGAGCTGCTGTAGAGTCAGAGAACCAGGTCAGCAGAGCTGCTGTAGAGTCAGAGAACCAGGTCAGCAGAGCTGCTGTAGAGACAGAGAACCAGGTCAGCAGAGCTGCTCTAGAGCCTGAGAACCAGGTCAGCCGAGCTGCTCTAGAGCCAGAGAACCAGGTCAGCCGAGCTGCTCTAGAGCCAGAGAACCAGGTCAGCCGAGCTGCTCTAGAGCCAGAGAACCAGGTCAGCAGAGCTGCTGTAGAGCCAGAGAACCAGGTCAGCAGAGCTGCTGTAGAGCCAGAGAACCAGGTCAGCAGAGCCGCTCTAGAGCCAGAAAACCAGGTCAGCAGAGCTGCTGTAGAGCCAGAGAACAAGGTCAGCAGAGTCGCTCTAGAGCCTGAGAACCAGGTCAGCAGAGCTGCTGTAGAGCCAGAGAACAAGGTCAGCAGAGCTGCTCTATGGCCAGAGAACTGGGTGAGAGAACCAGGTCAGCGAACCAGGTCAGCAAACCAGGTCAGCAGAGGTGTTGTGGAGCCAGAGAACCAGGTCAGCAGAGCCGCTCTAGAGCCAGAGAACCAGGTCAGCAGAGCTACTCTAGAGCCAGAGAACCAGGTCAGCAGAGGTGTTGTAGAGCCAGAGAACCAGGTCAGCAGAGCCGTTCTAGAGCCACAGAACCAGGTCAGCAGAGCCGTTCTAGAGCCAGAGAACCAGGTCAGCAGAGCTGCTCTAGAGCCAGAGAACCAGGTCAGCAGAGCTGCATTAGAGACAGAGAACCAGGTCAGCAGAGCCATTGTAGAGCCAGAGAACCAGGCCAGCAGAGCTGCTGTAGAGCCAGAGAACCAGGTCAGCAGAGCCGCTCTTGAGCCAGAGAACCAGGTCAGCAGAGTCGCTCTAGAGCCAGAGAACCAGGCCAGCAGAGCTGCTGTAGAGCCAGAGAACCAGGTCAGCAGAGCTGCTGTAGAGCAAGAGAACCAGGTCAGCAAAGCCGCTGTAGAGCCAGAGAACCAGGTCAGCAGAGCCATTGTAGAGCCAGAGAACCAGGTCAGCAGAGCTGTTGTAGAGCCAGAGAACCAGGTCAGCAGAGCTGCTCTAGAGCCAGAGAACCAGGTCAGCAGAGCAGCTGTAGAGCCTGAGAACCAGGTCAGCAGAGCCGTTGTAGAGCAATAGAACCAGGTCAGCAAGGCCGCTCTAGAGCCATAGAACCAGGTCAGCAGAGCTGCTGTAGAGCCAGAGAACCAGGTCAGCAGAGCTGCTGTAGAGCCAGAGAACCAGGTCAGCAGAGCTGCTGTAGAGCCAGAGAACCAGGTCAGCAGAGCTGCTGTAGAGCCAGAGAACCAGGTCAGCAGAGCTGCTGTAGAGACAGAGAACCAGGTCAGCAGAGCTGATCTAGAGCCTGAGAACCAGGTCAGCCGAGCTGCTCTAGAGCCAGAGAACCAGGTCAGCCGAGCTGCTCTAGAGCCAGAGAACCAGGTCAGCAGAGCTGCTGTAGAGCCAGAGAACCAGGTCAGCAGAGCTGCTGTAAAGCCAGAGAACCAGGTCAGCAGAGCCGCTGTAGAACCAGGTCAGCAGAGCTGCTCTAGAGCCAGAGAACCAGGTCAGCAGAGCTGCTCTAGAGCCAGAGAACCAGGTCAGCAGAGCTGCTGTAGAGCCAGAGAAGCAGGTCAGCAAAGCCGCTGTAGAGCCAGGGAACCAGGTCAGCAGAGCCGTTGTAGAGCCAGAGAACCAGGTCAGCAGAGCTGTTGTAGAGCCAGAGAACCAGGTCAGCAGAGCTGCTCTAGAGCCAGAGAACCAGGTCAGCAGAGCTGCTCTAGAGCCAGAGAACCAGGTCAGCAGAGCGGCTGTAGAGCCTGAAAACCAGGCCAGCAGAGCCGTTGTAGAGCCATAGAACCAGGTCAGCAAGACCGCTCTAGAGCCATGGAACCAGGTCAGCAGAGCTGCTCTAGAGCCAGAGAACCAGGTCAGCAGAGCTGCTCTAGAGCCAGAGAACCAGGTCAGCCAAGCTGCTCTAGAGCCAGAGAACCAGGTCAGCAGAGCTGCTGTAGAGCCAGAGAACCAGGTCAGCAGAGCTGCTGTAGAGCCAGAGAACCAGGTCAGCAGAGCTGCTGTAGAGCCAGAGAACAAGGTCAGCAGAGCTGCTGTAGAGACAGAGAACGAGGTCAGCAGAGCTGCTCTAGAGCCTGAGAACCAGGTCAGCCGAGCTGCTCTAGAGCCAGAGAACCAGGTCAGCAGAGCTGCTGTAGAGCCAGAGAACCAGGTCAGCCGAGCTGCTCTAGAGCCAGAGAACCAGGTCAGCAGAGCTGCTCTAGAGCCAGAGAACCAGGTCAGCCGAGCTGCTCTAGAGCCAGAGAACCAGGTCAGCAGAGCTGCTGTAGAGCCAGAGAACCAGGTCAGCAGAGCCGCTCTAGAGCCAGAGAACCAGGTCAGCAGAGCTGCTGTAGAGCCAGAGAACAAGGTCAGCAGAGTCGCTCTAGAGCCTGAGAACCAGGTCAGCAGAGCTGCTGTAGAGCCAGAGAACAAGGTCAGCAGAGCTGCTCTATGGCCAGAGAACTGGGTCAGAGAACCAGGTCAGCGAACCAGGTCAGCGAACCAGGTCAGCGAACCAGGTCAGCAGAGGTGTTGTAGAGCCAGAGAACCAGGTCAGCAAGCCGTTGTAGAGCCAGAGAACCAAGTCAGCAGAGCCACTCTAGAGCCAAAGAACCAGGTCAGCAGAGCTGCTCTAGAGCCAGGGAACCAGGTCAGCAGAGCCGTTGTAGAGCCAGAGAACCAGGTCAGCAGAGCTGCTGTAGAGCCAGAGAACCAGGTCAGCAGAGCTGCTGTACAGCCAGAGAACCAGGTCAGCAGAGCCGTTCTAGAGCCAGAGAACCAGGTCAGCAGAGCTGCTCTAGAGCCAGAGAACCAGGTCAGCAGAGCTGCTGTATAGCCAGAGAACCAGGTCAGCAGAGCTGCATTAGAGCCAGAGAACCAGGTCAGCAGAGCCATTGTAGAGCCAGAGAACCAGGCCAGCAGAGCTGCTGTAGAGCCAGAGAACCAGGTCAGCAGAGCCGCTCTTGAGCCAGAGAACCAGGTCAGCAGAGTCGCTCTAGAGCCAGAGAACCAGGCCAGCAGAGCCGTTCTAGAGCCAGAGAACCAGGTCAGCAGAGCTGCTCTAGAGCCAGAGAACCAGGTCAGCAGAGCTGCTGTAGAGCCAGAGAACCAGGTCAGCAGAGTTGCATTAGAGCCAGAGAACCAGGTGAGCAGAGCCGCTCTTGAGCCATAGAACCAGGTCAGCAAGCTGCTGTAGAGCCTGAGAACCAGGTCAGCAGAGCCGTTGTAGAGCCAGAGAACCAGGTCAGCAGAGCCGCTGTAGAGCCAGAGAACCAGGTCAGCAGTCCTGCTGTAGAGCCAGAGAACCAGGTCAGCAGAGCCGTTGTAGAGCCTGAGACCCAGGTCAGCAGAGCCGTTGTAGAGCCTGAGACCCAGCTCATCAGAGCTGCTGTAGAGCCAGAGAACAAGGTCAACAGAGCCGCTCTACAGCCATAGAACCAGGTCAGCAGAGCTGCTCAAGAGCCAGAGAACCGGGTCAGCAGAGCCGCTCTAGAGCCAGAGAACCAGGTCAGCAGAGCCGCTCTAGAGCCAGAGAACCAGGTCAGCAGAGCTGCTCTAGAGCCAGAGAACCAGGTCAGCAGAGCTGCTGTAGAGCCAGAGAACCAGGTCAGCAAAGCCGCTGTAGAGCCAGGGAACCAGGTCAGCAGAGCCGTTGTAGAGCCGAGAACCAGGTCAGCAGAGCTGTTGTAGAGCCAGAGAACCAGGTCAGCAGAGCTGCTCTAGAGCCAGAGAACCAGGTCAGCAGAGCTGCTCTAGAGCCAGAGAACCAGGTCAGCAGAGCGGCTGTAGAGCCTGAAAACCAGGCCAGCAGAGCCGTTGTAGAGCCATAGACCAGGTCAGCAAGACCGCTCTAGAGCCATGGAACCAGGTCAGCAGAGCTGCTCTAGAGCCAGAGAACCAGGTCAGCAGAGCTGCTCTAGAGCCAGAGAACCAGGTCAGCCAAGCTGCTCTAGAGCCAGAGAACCAGGTCAGCAGAGCTGCTGTAGAGCCAGAGAACCAGGTCAGCAGAGCTGCTGTAGAGCCAGAGAACCAGGTCAGCAGAGCTGCTGTAGAGCCAGAGAACCAGGTCAGCAGAGCTGATGTAGCGACAGAGAACGAGGTCAGCAGAGCTGCTCTAGAGCCTGAGAACCAGGTCAGCCGAGCTGCTCTAGAGCCAGAGAACCAGGTCAGCAGAGCTGCTGTAGAGCCAGAGAACCAGGTCAGCCGAGCTGCTCTAGAGCCAGAGAACCAGGTCAGCAGAGCTGCTCTAGAGCCAGAGAACCAGGTCAGCCGAGCTGCTCTAGAGCCAGAGAACCAGGTCAGCAGAGCTGCTGTAGAGCCAGAGAACCAGGTCAGCAGAGCCGCTCTAGAGCCAGAGAACCAGGTCAGCAGAGCTGCTGTAGAGCCAGAGAACAAGGTCAGCAGAGTCGCTCTAGAGCCTGAGAACCAGGTCAGCAGAGCTGCTGTAGAGCCAGAGAACAAGGTCAGCAGAGCTGCTCTATGGCCAGAGAACTGGGTCAGAGAACCAGGTCAGCGAACCAGGTCAGCGAACCAGGTCAGCAGAGGTGTTGTAGAGCCAGAGAACCAGGTCAGCAAGCCGTTGTAGAGCCAGAGAACCAGGTCAGCAGAGCCACTCTAGAGCCAAAGAACCAGGTCAGCAGAGCTGCTCTAGAGCCAGAGAACCAGGTCAGCAGAGCCGTTGTAGAGCCAGAGAACCAGGTCAGCAGAGCAGCTGTAGAGCCAGAGAACCAGGTCAGCAGAGCTGCTGTACAGCCAGAGAACCAGGTCAGCAGAGCCGTTCTAGAGCCAGAGAACCAGGTCAGCAGAGCTGCTCTAGAGCCAGAGAACCAGGTCAGCAGAGCTGCTGTATAGCCAGAGAACCAGGTCAGCAGAGCTGCATTAGAGCCAGAGAACCAGGTCAGCAGAGCCATTGTAGAGCCAGAGAACCAGACCAGCAGAGCTGCTGTAGAGCCAGAGAACCAGGTCAGCAGAGCCGCTCTTGAGCCAGAGAACCAGGTCAGCAGAGTCGCTCTAGAGCCAGAGAACCAGGCCAGCAGAGCCGTTCTAGAGCCAGAGAACCAGGTCAGCAGAGCTGCTCTAGAGCCAGAGAACCAGGTCAGCAGAGCTGCTGTAGAGCCAGAGAACCAGGTCAGCAGAGCTGCATTAGAGCCAGAGAACCAAGTGAGCAGAGCCGCTCTAGAGCCATAGAACCAGGTCAGCAAGCTGCTGTAGAGCCTGAGAACCAGGTCAGCAGAGCCGTTGTAGAGCCAGAGAACCAGGTCAGCAGAGCCGCTGTAGAGCCAGAGAACCAGGTCAGCAGTCCTGCTGTAGAGCCAGAGAACCAGGTCAGCAGAGCCGATGTAGAGCCTGAGACCCAGGTCAGCAGAGCTGTTGTAGAGCCTGAGACCCAGCTCATCAGAGCTGCTGTAGAGCCAGAGAACAAGGTCAACAGAGCCGCTCTACAGCCATAGAACCAGGTCAGCAGAGCTGCTCAAGAGCCAGAGAACCGGGTCAGCAGAGCCGCTCTAGAGCCAGAGAACCAGGTCAGCAGAGCCGCTCTAGAGCCAGAGAACCAGGTCAGCAGAGCCACTCTAGAGCCAGAGAACCAGGTCAGCAGAGCTGCTGTAGAGCCAGAGAACCAGGTCAGCAGTCCTGCTGTAGAGCCAGAGAACCAGGTCAGCAGAGCCGATGTAGAGCCTGAGACCCAGGTCAGCAGAGCTGTTGTAGAGCCTGAGACCCAGCTCATCAGAGCTGCTGTAGAGCCAGAGAACAAGGTCAACAGAGCCGCTCTACAGCCATAGAACCAGGTCAGCAGAGCTGCTCAAGAGCCAGAGAACCGGGTCAGCAGAGCCGCTCTAGAGCCAGAGAACCAGGTCAGCAGAGCCGCTCTAGAGCCAGAGAACCAGGTCAGCAGAGCCACTCTAGAGCCAGAGAACCAGGTCAGCAGAGCTGCTGTAGAGCCAGAGAACCAGTTCAGCAGAGCTGCTGTAGAGCCAGAGAACCAGGTCAGCAGAGCTGATCTAGAGCCTGAGAACCAGGTCAGCCGAGCTGCTCTAGAGCCAGAGAACCAGGTCAGCAGAGCTGCTGTAGAGCCAGAGAACCAGGTCAGCAGAGCCGCTGTAAAGCCAGAGAACCAGGTCAGCAGAGCCGCTGTAGAGCCAGAGAACCAGGTCAGCAGAGCTGCTCTAGAGCCAGAGAACCAGGTCAGCAGAGCTGCTCGAGAGCCAGAGAACCAGGTCAGCAGAGCTGCTCGAGAGCCAGAGAACCAGGTCAGCAGAGCCGCTGTAGAGCCAGAGAACCAGGTCAGCAGAGCCGTTGTAGAGCCAGAGAACCAGGTCAGCAGAGCTGTTGTAGAGCCAGAGAACCAGGTCAGCAGAGCTGCTCTAGAGCCAGAGAACCAGGTCAGCAGAGCTGCTCTAGAGCCAGAGAACCAGGTCAGCAGAGCTGCTGTAGAGCCTGAAAACCAGGTCAGCAGAGCCATTGTAGAGCCATAGAACCAGGTCAGCAAGGCCGCTCTAGAGCCATAGAACCAGGTCAGCAGAGCTGCTCTAGAGCCAGAGAACCAGGTCAGCCAAGCTGCTCTAGAGCCAGAGAACCAGGTCAGCAGAGCTGCTGTAGAGCCAGAGAACCAGGTCAGCAGAGCTGCTGTAGAGCCAGAGAACCAGGTCAGCAGAGCTGCTGTAGAGCCAGAGAACCAGGTCAGCAGAGCTGCTGTAGAGACAGAGAACGAGGTCAGCAGAGCTGCTCTAGAGCCTGAGAACCAGGTCAGCCGAGCTGCTCTAGAGCCAGGGAACCAGGTCAGCAGAGCTGCTGTAGAGCCAGAGAACCAGGTCAGCCGAGCTGCTCTAGAGCCAGAGAACCAGGTCAGCCGAGCTGCTCTAGAGCCAGAGAACAAGGTCAGCAGAGCTGCTCTATGGCCAGAGAACTGGGTCAGAGAACCAGGTCAGCGAACCAGGTCAGCAGAGGTGTTGTAGAGCCAGAGAACCAGGTCAGCAAGCCGTTGTAGAGCCAGAGAACCAGGTCAGCAGAGCCACTCTAGAGCCAAAGAACCAGGTCAGCAGAGCTGCTCTAGAGCCAGAGAACCAGGTCATCAGAGCCGTTGTAGAGCCAGAGAACCAGGTCAGCAGAGCTGCTGTAGAGCCAGAGAACCAGGTCAGCAGAGCTGCTGTACAGCCAGAGAACCAGGTCAGCAGAGCCGTTCTAGAGCCAGAGAACCAGGTCAGCAGAGCTGCTCTAGAGCCAGAGAACCAGGTCAGCAGAGCTGCTGTATAGCCAGAGAACCAGGTCAGCAGAGCTGCATTAGAGCCAGAGAACCAGGTCAGCAGAGCCATTGTAGAGCCAGAGAACCAGGCCAGCAGAGCTGCTGTAGAGCCAGAGAACCAGGTCAGCAGAGCCGCTCTTGAGCCAGAGAACCAGGTCAGCAGAGTCGCTCTAGAGCCAGAGAACCAGGCCAGCAGAGCCGTTCTAGAGCCAGAGAACCAGGTCAGCAGAGCTGCTCTAGAGCCAGAGAACCAGGTCAGCAGAGCTGCTGTAGAGCCAGAGAACCAGGTCAGCAGAGCTGCATTAGAGCCAGAGAACCAGGTGAGCAGAGCCGCTCTAGAGCCATAGAACCAGGTCAGCAAGCTGCTGTAGAGCCTGAGAACCAGGTCAGCAGAGCCGTTGTAGAGCCAGAGAACCAGGTCAGCAGAGCCGCTGTAGAGCCAGAGAACCAGGTCAGCAGTCCTGCTGTAGAGCCAGAGAACCAGGTCAGCAGAGCAGTTGTAGAGCCTGAGACCCAGGTCAGCAGAGCCGTTGTAGAGCCTGAGACCCAGCTCATCAGAGCTGCTGTAGAGCCAGAGAACAAGGTCAACAGAGCCGCTCTACAGCCATAGAACCAGGTCAGCAGAGCTGCTCAAGAGCCAGAGAACCGGGTCAGCAGAGCCGCTCTAGAGCCAGAGAACCAGGTCAGCAGAGCCGCTCTAGAGCCAGAGAACCAGGTCAGCAGAGCCACTCTAGAGCCAGAGAACCAGGTCAGCAGAGCTGCTGTAGAGCCAGAGAACCAGTTCAGCAGAGCTGCTGTAGAGCCAGAGAACCAGGTCAGCAGAGCTGCTGTAGAGACAGAGAACCAGGTCAGCAGAGCTGATCTAGAGCCTGAGAACCAGGTCAGCCGAGCTGCTCTAGAGCCAGAGAACCAGGTCAGCAGAGCTGCTGTAGAGCCAGAGAACCAGGTCAGCAGAGCCGCTGTAAAGCCAGAGAACCAGGTCAGCAGAGCCGCTGTAGAGCCAGAGAACCAGGTCAGCAGAGCTGCTCTAGAGCCAGAGAACCAGGTCAGCAGAGCTGCTCGAGAGCCAGAGAACCAGGTCAGCAGAGCTGCTGTAGAGCCAGAGAACCAGGTCAGCAAAGCCGCTGTAGAGCCAGAGAACCAGGTCAGCAGAGCCGTTGTAGAGCCAGAGAACCAGGTCTGCAGAGCTGTTGTAGAGCCAGAGAACCAGGTCAGCAGAGCTGCTCTAGAGCCAGAGAACCAGGTCAGCTGAGCTGCTCTAGAGCCAGAGAACCAGGTCAGCAGAGCGGCTGTAGAGTCTGAAAACCAGGTCAGCAGAGCCGTTGTAGAGCCATAGAACCAGGTCAGCAAGGCCGCTCTAGAGCCATAGAACCAGGTCAGCAGAGCTGCTCTAGAGCCAGAGAACCAGGTCAGCAGAGCTGCTGTAGAGCCAGAGAACCAGGTCAGCAGAGCTGCTGTAGAGACAGAGAACCAGGTCAGCAGAGCTGCTCTAGAGCCTGAGAACCAGGTCAGCCAAGCTGCTCTAGAGCCAGAGAACCAGGTCAGCAAGCTGCTGTAGAGCCAGTGAACCAGGTCAGCAGAGCCGTTGTAGAGCCAGAGAACCATGTCAGCAGAGCCGCTGTAGAGCCAGAGAACCAGGTCAGCAGTCCTGCTGTAGAGCCAGAGAACCAGGTCAGCAGAGCCATTGTAGAGCCTGAGACCCAGGTCAGCAGAGCCGTTGTAGAGCCTGAGACCCAGCTCATCAGAGTTGCTGTAGAGCCAGAGAACAAGGTCAACAGAGCCGCTCTACAGCCATAGAACCAGGTCAGCAGAGCTGCTCAAGAGCCAGAGAACCGGGTCAGCAGAGCCGCTCTAGAGCCAGAGAACCAGGTCAGCAGAGCCGCTCTAGAGCCAGAGAACCAGGTCAGCAGAGCTGCTCTAGAGCCAGAGAACCAGGTCAGCAGAGCTGCTGTAGAGCCAGAGAACCAGGTCAGCAAAGCCGCTGTAGAGCCAGGGAACCAGGTCAGCAGAGCCGTTGTAGAGCCAGAGAACCAGGTCAGCAGAGCTGTTGTAGAGCCAGAGAACCAGGTCAGCAGAGCTGCTCTAGAGCCAGAGAACCAGGTCAGCAGAGCTGCTCTAGAGCCAGAGAACCAGGTCAGCAGAGCGGCTGTAGAGCCTGAAAACCAGGCCAGCAGAGCCGTTGTAGAGCCATAGACCAGGTCAGCAAGACCGCTCTAGAGCCATGGAACCAGGTCAGCAGAGCTGCTCTAGAGCCAGAGAACCAGGTCAGCAGAGCTGCTCTAGAGCCAGAGAACCAGGTCAGCCAAGCTGCTCTAGAGCCAGAGAACCAGGTCAGCAGAGCTGCTGTAGAGCCAGAGAACCAGGTCAGCAGAGCTGCTGTAGAGCCAGAGAACCAGGTCAGCAGAGCTGCTGTAGAGCCAGAGAACCAGGTCAGCAGAGCTGCTGTAGAGACAGAGAACGAGGTCAGCAGAGCTGCTCTAGAGCCTGAGAACCTGGTCAGCCGAGCTGCTCTAGAGCCAGAGAACCAGGTCAGCAGAGCTGCTGTAGAGCCAGAGAACCAGGTCAGCCGAGCTGCTCTAGAGCCAGAGAACCAGCTCAGCAGAGCTGCTCTAGAGCCAGAGAACCAGGTCAGCCGAGCTGCTCTAGAGCCAGAGAACCAGGTCAGCAGAGCTGCTGTAGAGCCAGAGAACCAGGTCAGCAGAGCCGCTCTAGAGCCAGAGAACCAGGTCAGCAGAGCTGCTGTAGAGCCAGAGAACAAGGTCAGCAGAGTCGCTCTAGAGCCTGAGAACCAGGTCAGCAGAGCTGCTGTAGAGCCAGAGAACAAGGTCAGCAGAGCTGCTCTATGGCCAGAGAACTGGGTCAGAGAACCAGGTCAGCGAACCAGGTCAGCGAACCAGGTCAGCGAACCAGGTCAGCAGAGGTGTTGTAGAGCCAGAGAACCAGGTCAGCAAGCCGTTGTAGAGCCAGAGAACCAGGTCAGCAGAGCCACTCTAGAGCCAAAGAACCAGGTCAGCAGAGCTGCTCTAGAGCCAGAGAACCAGGTCAGCAGAGCCGTTGTAGAGCCAGAGAACCAGGTCAGCAGAGCTGCTGTAGAGCCAGAGAACCAGGTCAGCAGAGCTGCTGTACAGCCAGAGAACCAGGTCAGCAGAGCCGTTCTAGAGCCAGAGAACCAGGTCAGCAGAGCTGCTCTAGAGCCAGAGAACCAGGTCAGCAGAGCTGCTGTATAGCCAGAGAACCAGGTCAGCAGAGCTGCATTAGAGCCAGAGAACCAGGTCAGCAGAGCCATTGTAGAGCCAGAGAACCAGACCAGCAGAGCTGCTGTAGAGCCAGAGAACCAGGTCAGCAGAGCCGCTCTTGAGCCAGAGAACCAGGTCAGCAGAGTCGCTCTAGAGCCAGAGAACCAGGCCAGCAGAGCCGTTCTAGAGCCAGAGAACCAGGTCAGCAGAGCTGCTCTAGAGCCAGAGAACCAGGTCAGCAGAGCTGCATTAGAGCCAGAGAACCAGGTGAGCAGAGCCGCTCTAGAGCCATAGAACCAGGTCAGCAAGCTGCTGTAGAGCCTGAGAACCAGGTCAGCAGAGCCGTTGTAGAGCCAGAGAACCAGGTCAGCAGAGCCGCTGTAGAGCCAGAGAACCAGGTCAGCAGTCCTGCTGTAGAGCCAGATAACCAGGTCAGCAGAGCCGTTGTAGAGCCTGAGACCCAGGTCAGCAGAGCTGTTGTAGAGCCTGAGACCCAGCTCATCAGAGCTGCTGTAGAGCCAGAGAACAAGGTCAACAGAGCCGCTCTACAGCCATAGAACCAGGTCAGCAGAGCTGCTCAAGAGCCAGAGAACCGGGTCAGCAGAGCCGCTCTAGAGCCAGAGAACCAGGTCAGCAGAGCCGCTCTAGAGCCAGAGAACCAGGTCAGCAGAGCCACTCTAGAGCCAGAGAACCAGGTCAGCAGAGCTGCTGTAGAGCCAGAGAACCAGTTCAGCAGAGCTGCTGTAGAGCCAGAGAACCAGGTCAGCAGAGCTGCTGTAGAGACAGAGAACCAGGTCAGCAGAGCTGATCTAGAGCCTGAGAACCAGGTCAGCCGAGCTGCTCTAGAGCCAGAGAACCAGGTCAGCAGAGCTGCTGTAGAGCCAGAGAACCAGGTCAGCAGAGCCGCTGTAAAGCCAGAGAACCAGGTCAGCAGAGCCGCTGTAGAGCCAGAGAACCAGGTCAGCAGAGCTGCTCTAGAGCCAGAGAACCAGGTCAGCAGAGCTGCTCGAGAGCCAGAGAACCAGGTCAGCAGAGCTGCTCGAGAGCCAGAGAACCAGGTCAGCAGAGCCGCTGTAGAGCCAGAGAACCAGGTCAGCAGAGCCGTTGTAGAGCCAGAGAACCAGGT
This sequence comes from Calotriton arnoldi, assembly GCA_963921515.1. NCBI lineage: Eukaryota > Metazoa > Chordata > Amphibia > Caudata > Salamandridae > Calotriton > Calotriton arnoldi. The sequence continues at coordinate 4,523,944 of CAWUFW010000005.1, read as the reverse complement.
CAGCAGAGCTGTTGTAGAGCCAGAGAACCAGGTCAGCAGAGCTGCTCTAGAGCCAGAGAACCAGGTCAGCAGAGCTGCTCTAGAGCCAGAGAACCAGGTCAGCAGAGCGGCTGTAGAGCCTGAAAACCAGGTCAGCAGAGCCATTGTAGAGCCATAGAACCAGGTCAGCAAGGCCGCTCTAGAGCCATAGAACCAGGTCAGCAGAGCTGCTCTAGAGCCAGAGAACCAGGTCAGCCAAGCTGCTCTAGAGCCAGAGAACCAGGTCAGCAGAGCTGCTGTAGAGCCAGAGAACCAGGTCAGCAGAGCTGCTGTAGAGCCAGAGAACCAGGTCAGCAGAGCTGCTGTAGAGCCAGAGAACCAGGTCAGCAGAGCTGCTGTAGAGACAGAGAACGAGGTCAGCAGAGCTGCTCTAGAGCCTGAGAACCAGGTCAGCCGAGCTGCTCTAGAGCCAGAGAACCAGGTCAGCAGAGCTGCTGTAGAGCCAGAGAACCAGGTCAGCCGAGCTGCTCTAGAGCCAGAGAACCAGGTCAGCAGAGCTGCTCTAGAGCCAGAGAACCAGGTCAGCCGAGCTGCTCTAGAGCCAGAGAACAAGGTCAGCAGAGCTGCTCTATGGCCAGAGAACTGGGTCAGAGAACCAGGTCAGCGAACCAGGTCAGCGAACCAGGTCAGCAGAGGTGTTGTAGAGCCAGAGAACCAGGTCAGCAAGCCGTTGTAGAGCCAGAGAACCAGGTCAGCAGAGCCACTCTAGAGCCAAAGAACCAGGTCAGCAGAGCTGCTCTAGAGCCAGAGAACCAGGTCATCAGAGCCGTTGTAGAGCCAGAGAACCAGGTCAGTAGAGCTGCTGTAGAGCCAGAGAACCAGGTCAGCAGAGCTGCTGTACAGCCAGAGAACCAGGTCAGCAGAGCCGTTCTAGAGCCAGAGAACCAGGTCAGCAGAGCTGCTCTAGAGCCAGAGAACCAGGTCAGCAGAGCTGCTGTATAGCCAGAGAACCAGGTCAGCAGAGCTGCATTAGAGCCAGAGAACCAGGTCAGCAGAGCCATTGTAGAGCCAGAGAACCAGGCCAGCAGAGCTGCTGTAGAGCCAGAGAACCAGGTCAGCAGAGCCGCTCTTGAGCCAGAGAACCAGGTCAGCAGAGTCGCTCTAGAGCCAGAGAACCAGGCCAGCAGAGCCGTTCTAGAGCCAGAGAACCAGGTCAGCAGAGCTGCTCTAGAGCCAGAGAACCAGGTCAGCAGAGCTGCTGTAGAGCCAGAGAACCAGGTCAGCAGAGCTGCATTAGAGCCAGAGAACCAGGTGAGCAGAGCCGCTCTAGAGCCATAGAACCAGGTCAGCAAGCTGCTGTAGAGCCTGAGAACCAGGTCAGCAGAGCCGTTGTAGAGCCAGAGAACCAGGTCAGCAGAGCCGCTGTAGAGCCAGAGAACCAGGTCAGCAGTCCTGCTGTAGAGCCAGAGAACCAGGTCAGCAGAGCAGTTGTAGAGCCTGAGACCCAGGTCAGCAGAGCCGTTGTAGAGCCTGAGACCCAGCTCATCAGAGCTGCTGTAGAGCCAGAGAACAAGGTCAACAGAGCCGCTCTACAGCCATAGAACCAGGTCAGCAGAGCTGCTCAAGAGCCAGAGAACCGGGTCAGCAGAGCCGCTCTAGAGCCAGAGAACCAGGTCAGCAGAGCCGCTCTAGAGCCAGAGAACCAGGTCAGCAGAGCCACTCTAGAGCCAGAGAACCAGGTCAGCAGAGCTGCTGTAGAGCCAGAGAACCAGTTCAGCAGAGCTGCTGTAGAGCCAGAGAACCAGGTCAGCAGAGCTGCTGTAGAGACAGAGAACCAGGTCAGCAGAGCTGATCTAGAGCCTGAGAACCAGGTCAGCCGAGCTGCTCTAGAGCCAGAGAACCAGGTCAGCAGAGCTGCTGTAGAGCCAGAGAACCAGGTCAGCAGAGCCGCTGTAAAGCCAGAGAACCAGGTCAGCAGAGCAGCTGTAGAGCCAGAGAACCAGGTCAGCAGAGCTGCTCTAGAGCCAGAGAACCAGGTCAGCAGAGCTGCTCGAGAGCCAGAGAACCAGGTCAGCAGAGCTGCTGTAGAGCCAGAGAACCAGGTCAGCAAAGCCGCTGTAGAGCCAGAGAACCAGGTCAGCAGAGCCGTTGTAGAGCCAGAGAACCAGGTCAGCAGAGCTGTTGTAGAGCCAGAGAACCAGGTCAGCAGAGCTGCTCTAGAGCCAGAGAACCAGGTCAGCTGAGCTGCTCTAGAGCCAGAGAACCAGGTCAGCAGAGCGGCTGTAGAGTCTGAAAACCAGGTCAGCAGAGCCGTTGTAGAGCCATAGAACCAGGTCAGCAAGGCCGCTCTAGAGCCATAGAACCAGGTCAGCAGAGCTGCTCTAGAGCCAGAGAACCAGGTCAGCAGAGCTGCTGTAGAGCCAGAGAACCAGGTCAGCAGAGCTGCTGTAGAGACAGAGAACCAGGTCAGCAGAGCTGCTCTAGAGCCTGAGAACCAGGTCAGCCGAGCTGCTCTAGAGCCAGAGAACCAGGTCAGCAGAGCTGCTGTAGAGCCAGTGAACCAGGTCAGCTGAGCTGCTCTAGAGCCAGAGAACCAGGTCAGCAGAGCTGCTGTAGAGCCAGAGAACCAGGTCAGCCGAGCTGCTCTAGAGCCAGAGAACCAGGTCAGCAGAGCTGCTCTAGAGCCAGAGAACCAGGTCAGCCGAGCTGCTCTAGAGCCAGAGAACCAGGTCAGCAGAGCTGCTGTAGAGCCAGAGAACCAGGTCAGCAGAGCGGCTGTAGAGTCTGAAAACCAGGTCAGCAGAGCCGTTGTAGAGCCATAGAACCAGGTCAGCAAGGCCGCTCTAGAGCCATAGAACCAGGTCAGCAGAGCTGCTCTAGAGCCAGAGAACCAGGTCAGCAGAGCTGCTGTAGAGCCAGAGAACCAGGTCAGCAGAGCTGCTGTAGAGCCAGAGAACCAGGTCAGCAGAGCTGCTGTAGAGCCAGAGAACCAGGTCAGCAGAGCTGATGTAGCGACAGAGAACGAGGTCAGCAGAGCTGCTCTAGAGCCTGAGAACCAGGTCAGCCGAGCTGCTCTAGAGCCAGAGAACCAGGTCAGCAGAGCTGCTGTAGAGCCAGAGAACCAGGTCAGCCGAGCTGCTCTAGAGCCAGAGAACCAGGTCAGCAGAGCTGCTCTAGAGCCAGAGAACCAGGTCAGCCGAGCTGCTCTAGAGCCAGAGAACCAGGTCAGCAGAGCTGCTGTAGAGCCAGAGAACCAGGTCAGCAGAGCCGCTCTAGAGCCAGAGAACCAGGTCAGCAGAGCTGCTGTAGAGCCAGAGAACAAGGTCAGCAGAGTCGCTCTAGAGCCTGAGAACCAGGTCAGCAGAGCTGCTGTAGAGCCAGAGAACAAGGTCAGCAGAGCTGCTCTATGGCCAGAGAACTGGGTCAGAGAACCAGGTCAGCGAACCAGGTCAGCGAACCAGGTCAGCAGAGGTGTTGTAGAGCCAGAGAACCAGGTCAGCAAGCCGTTGTAGAGCCAGAGAACCAGGTCAGCAGAGCCACTCTAGAGCCAAAGAACCAGGTCAGCAGAGCTGCTCTAGAGCCAGAGAACCAGGTCAGCAGAGCCGTTGTAGAGCCAGAGAACCAGGTCAGCAGAGCTGCTGTAGAGCCAGAGAACCAGGTCAGCAGAGCTGCTGTACAGCCAGAGAACCAGGTCAGCAGAGCCGTTCTAGAGCCAGAGAACCAGGTCAGCAGAGCTGCTCTAGAGCCAGAGAACCAGGTCAGCAGAGCTGCTGTATAGCCAGAGAACCAGGTCAGCAGAGCTGCATTAGAGCCAGAGAACCAGGTCAGCAGAGCCATTGTAGAGCCAGAGAACCAGACCAGCAGAGCTGCTGTAGAGCCAGAGAACCAGGTCAGCAGAGCCGCTCTTGAGCCAGAGAACCAGGTCAGCAGAGTCGCTCTAGAGCCAGAGAACCAGGCCAGCAGAGCCGTTCTAGAGCCAGAGAACCAGGTCAGCAGAGCTGCTCTAGAGCCAGAGAACCAGGTCAGCAGAGCTGCTGTAGAGCCAGAGAACCAGGTCAGCAGAGCTGCATTAGAGCCAGAGAACCAAGTGAGCAGAGCCGCTCTAGAGCCATAGAACCAGGTCAGCAAGCTGCTGTAGAACCTGAGAACCAGGTCAGCAGAGCCGTTGTAGAGCCAGAGAACCAGGTCAGCAGAGCCGCTGTAGAGCCAGAGAACCAGGTCAGCAGTCCTGCTGTAGAGCCAGAGAACCAGGTCAGCAGAGCCGATGTAGAGCCTGAGACCCAGGTCAGCAGAGCTGTTGTAGAGCCTGAGACCCAGCTCATCAGAGCTGCTGTAGAGCCAGAGAACAAGGTCAACAGAGCCGCTCTACAGCCATAGAACCAGGTCAGCAGAGCTGCTCAAGAGCCAGAGAACCGGGTCAGCAGAGCCGCTCTAGAGCCAGAGAACCAGGTCAGCAGAGCCGCTCTAGAGCCAGAGAACCAGGTCAGCAGAGCCACTCTAGAGCCAGAGAACCAGGTCAGCAGAGCTGCTGTAGAGCCAGAGAACCAGGTCAGCAGTCCTGCTGTAGAGCCAGAGAACCAGGTCAGCAGAGCCGATGTAGAGCCTGAGACCCAGGTCAGCAGAGCTGTTGTAGAGCCTGAGACCCAGCTCATCAGAGCTGCTGTAGAGCCAGAGAACAAGGTCAACAGAGCCGCTCTACAGCCATAGAACCAGGTCAGCAGAGCTGCTCAAGAGCCAGAGAACCGGGTCAGCAGAGCCGCTCTAGAGCCAGAGAACCAGGTCAGCAGAGCCGCTCTAGAGCCAGAGAACCAGGTCAGCAGAGCCACTCTAGAGCCAGAGAACCAGGTCAGCAGAGCTGCTGTAGAGCCAGAGAACCAGTTCAGCAGAGCTGCTGTAGAGCCAGAGAACCAGGTCAGCAGAGCTGATCTAGAGCCTGAGAACCAGGTCAGCCGAGCTGCTCTAGAGCCAGAGAACCAGGTCAGCAGAGCTGCTGTAGAGCCAGAGAACCAGGTCAGCAGAGCCGCTGTAAAGCCAGAGAACCAGGTCAGCAGAGCCGCTGTAGAGCCAGAGAACCAGGTCAGCAGAGCTGCTCTAGAGCCAGAGAACCAGGTCAGCAGAGCTGCTCGAGAGCCAGAGAACCAGGTCAGCAGAGCTGCTCGAGAGCCAGAGAACCAGGTCAGCAGAGCCGCTGTAGAGCCAGAGAACCAGGTCAGCAGAGCCGTTGTAGAGCCAGAGAACCAGGTCAGCAGAGCTGTTGTAGAGCCAGAGAACCAGGTCAGCAGAGCAGCTCTAGAGCCAGAGAACCAGGTCAGCAGAGCTGCTCTAGAGCCAGAGAACCAGGTCAGCAGAGCTGCTGTAGAGCCTGAAAACCAGGTCAGCAGAGCCATTGTAGAGCCATAGAACCAGGTCAGCAAGGCCGCTCTAGAGCCAAGGAACCAGGTCAGCAGAGCTGCTCTAGAGCCAGAGAACCAGGTCAGCCAAGCTGCTCTAGAGCCAGAGAACCAGGTCAGCAGAGCTGCTGTAGAGCCAGAGAACCAGGTCAGCAGAGCTGCTGTAGAGCCAGAGAACCAGGTCAGCAGAGCTGCTGTAGAGCCAGAGAACCAGGTCAGCAGAGCTGCTGTAGAGACAGAGAACGAGGTCAGCAGAGCTGCTCTAGAGCCTGAGAACCAGGTCAGCCGAGCTGCTCTAGAGCCAGGGAACCAGGTCAGCAGAGCTGCTGTAGAGCCAGAGAACCAGGTCAGCCGAGCTGCTCTAGAGCCAGAGAACCAGGTCAGCCGAGCTGCTCTAGAGCCAGAGAACAAGGTCAGCAGAGCTGCTCTATGGCCAGAGAACTGGGTCAGAGAACCAGGTCAGCGAACCAGGTCAGCAGAGGTGTTGTAGAGCCAGAGAACCAGGTCAGCAAGCCGTTGTAGAGCCAGAGAACCAGGTCAGCAGAGCCACTCTAGAGCCAAAGAACCAGGTCAGCAGAGCTGCTCTAGAGCCAGAGAACCAGGTCATCAGAGCCGTTGTAGAGCCAGAGAACCAGGTCAGCAGAGCTGCTGTAGAGCCAGAGAACCAGGTCAGCAGAGCTGCTGTACAGCCAGAGAACCAGGTCAGCAGAGCCGTTCTAGAGCCAGAGAACCAGGTCAGCAGAGCTGCTCTAGAGCCAGAGAACCAGGTCAGCAGAGCTGCTGTATAGCCAGAGAACCAGGTCAGCAGAGCTGCATTAGAGCCAGAGAACCAGGTCAGCAGAGCCATTGTAGAGCCAGAGAACCAGGCCAGCAGAGCTGCTGTAGAGCCAGAGAACCAGGTCAGCAGAGCCGCTCTTGAGCCAGAGAACCAGGTCAGCAGAGTCGCTCTAGAGCCAGAGAACCAGGCCAGCAGAGCCGTTCTAGAGCCAGAGAACCAGGTCAGCAGAGCTGCTCTAGAGCCAGAGAACCAGGTCAGCAGAGCTGCTGTAGAGCCAGAGAACCAGGTCAGCAGAGCTGCATTAGAGCCAGAGAACCAGGTGAGCAGAGCCGCTCTAGAGCCATAGAACCAGGTCAGCAAGCTGCTGTAGAGCCTGAGAACCAGGTCAGCAGAGCCGTTGTAGAGCCAGAGAACCAGGTCAGCAGAGCCGCTGTAGAGCCAGAGAACCAGGTCAGCAGTCCTGCTGTAGAGCCAGAGAACCAGGTCAGCAGAGCAGTTGTAGAGCCTGAGACCCAGGTCAGCAGAGCCGTTGTAGAGCCTGAGACCCAGCTCATCAGAGCTGCTGTAGAGCCAGAGAACAAGGTCAACAGAGCCGCTCTACAGCCATAGAACCAGGTCAGCAGAGCTGCTCAAGAGCCAGAGAACCGGGTCAGCAGAGCCGCTCTAGAGCCAGAGAACCAGGTCAGCAGAGCCGCTCTAGAGCCAGAGAACCAGGTCAGCAGAGCCACTCTAGAGCCAGAGAACCAGGTCAGCAGAGCTGCTGTAGAGCCAGAGAACCAGTTCAGCAGAGCTGCTGTAGAGCCAGAGAACCAGGTCAGCAGAGCTGCTGTAGAGACAGAGAACCAGGTCAGCAGAGCTGATCTAGAGCCTGAGAACCAGGTCAGCCGAGCTGCTCTAGAGCCAGAGAACCAGGTCAGCAGAGCTGCTGTAGAGCCAGAGAACCAGGTCAGCAGAGCCGCTGTAAAGCCAGAGAACCAGGTCAGCAGAGCCGCTGTAGAGCCAGAGAACCAGGTCAGCAGAGCTGCTCTAGAGCCAGAGAACCAGGTCAGCAGAGCTGCTCGAGAGCCAGAGAACCAGGTCAGCAGAGCTGCTGTAGAGCCAGAGAACCAGGTCAGCAAAGCCGCTGTAGAGCCAGAGAACCAGGTCAGCAGAGCCGTTGTAGAGCCAGAGAACCAGGTCTGCAGAGCTGTTGTAGAGCCAGAGAACCAGGTCAGCAGAGCTGCTCTAGAGCCAGAGAACCAGGTCAGCTGAGCTGCTCTAGAGCCAGAGAACCAGGTCAGCAGAGCGGCTGTAGAGTCTGAAAACCAGGTCAGCAGAGCCGTTGTAGAGCCATAGAACCAGGTCAGCAAGGCCGCTCTAGAGCCATAGAACCAGGTCAGCAGAGCTGCTCTAGAGCCAGAGAACCAGGTCAGCAGAGCTGCTGTAGAGCCAGAGAACCAGGTCAGCAGAGCTGCTGTAGAGACAGAGAACCAGGTCAGCAGAGCTGCTCTAGAGCCTGAGAACCAGGTCAGCCAAGCTGCTCTAGAGCCAGAGAACCAGGTCAGCAAGCTGCTGTAGAGCCAGTGAACCAGGTCAGCAGAGCCGTTGTAGAGCCAGAGAACCAGGTCAGCAGAGCCGCTGTAGAGCCAGAGAACCAGGTCAGCAGTCCTGCTGTAGAGCCAGAGAACCAGGTCAGCAGAGCCATTGTAGAGCCTGAGACCCAGGTCAGCAGAGCCGTTGTAGAGCCTGAGACCCAGCTCATCAGAGCTGCTGTAGAGCCAGAGAACAAGGTCAACAGAGCCGCTCTACAGCCATAGAACCAGGTCAGCAGAGCTGCTCAAGAGCCAGAGAACCGGGTCAGCAGAGCCGCTCTAGAGCCAGAGAACCAGGTCAGCAGAGCCGCTCTAGAGCCAGAGAACCAGGTCAGCAGAGCTGCTCTAGAGCCAGAGAACCAGGTCAGCAGAGCTGCTGTAGAGCCAGAGAACCAGGTCAGCAAAGCCGCTGTAGAGCCAGGGAACCAGGTCAGCAGAGCCGTTGTAGAGCCAGAGAACCAGGTCAGCAGAGCTGTTGTAGAGCCAGAGAACCAGGTCAGCAGAGCTGCTCTAGAGCCAGAGAACCAGGTCAGCAGAGCTGCTCTAGAGCCAGAGAACCAGGTCAGCAGAGCGGCTGTAGAGCCTGAAAACCAGGCCAGCAGAGCCGTTGTAGAGCCATAGACCAGGTCAGCAAGACCGCTCTAGAGCCATGGAACCAGGTCAGCAGAGCTGCTCTAGAGCCAGAGAACCAGGTCAGCAGAGCTGCTCTAGAGCCAGAGAACCAGGTCAGCCAAGCTGCTCTAGAGCCAGAGAACCAGGTCAGCAGAGCTGCTGTAGAGCCAGAGAACCAGGTCAGCAGAGCTGCTGTAGAGCCAGAGAACCTGGTCAGCAGAGCTGCTGTAGAGCCAGAGAACCAGGTCAGCAGAGCTGCTGTAGAGACAGAGAACGAGGTCAGCAGAGCTGCTCTAGAGCCTGAGAACCTGGTCAGCCGAGCTGCTCTAGAGCCAGAGAACCAGGTCAGCAGAGCTGCTGTAGAGCCAGAGAACCAGGTCAGCCGAGCTGCTCTAGAGCCAGAGAACCAGGTCAGCAGAGCTGCTCTAGAGCCAGAGAACCAGGTCAGCCGAGCTGCTCTAGAGCCAGAGAACCAGGTCAGCAGAGCTGCTGTAGAGCCAGAGAACCAGGTCAGCAGAGCCGCTCTAGAGCCAGAGAACCAGGTCAGCAGAGCTGCTGTAGAGCCAGAGAACAAGGTCAGCAGAGTCGCTCTAGAGCCTGAGAACCAGGTCAGCAGAGCTGCTGTAGAGCCAGAGAACAAGGTCAGCAGAGCTGCTCTATGGCCAGAGAACTGGGTCAGAGAACCAGGTCAGCGAACCAGGTCAGCGAACCAGGTCAGCGAACCAGGTCAGCAGAGGTGTTGTAGAGCCAGAGAACCAGGTCAGCAAGCCGTTGTAGAGCCAGAGAACCAGGTCAGCAGAGCCACTCTAGAGCCAAAGAACCAGGTCAGCAGAGCTGCTCTAGAGCCAGAGAACCAGGTCAGCAGAGCCGTTGTAGAGCCAGAGAACCAGGTCAGCAGAGCTGCTGTAGAGCCAGAGAACCAGGTCAGCAGAGCTGCTGTACAGCCAGAGAACCAGGTCAGCAGAGCCGTTCTAGAGCCAGAGAACCAGGTCAGCAGAGCTGCTCTAGAGCCAGAGAACCAGGTCAGCAGAGCTGCTGTATAGCCAGAGAACCAGGTCAGCAGAGCTGCATTAGAGCCAGAGAACCAGGTCAGCAGAGCCATTGTAGAGCCAGAGAACCAGACCAGCAGAGCTGCTGTAGAGCCAGAGAACCAGTTCAGCAGAGCTGCTGTAGAGCCAGAGAACCAGGTCAGCAGAGCTGCTGTAGAGACAGAGAACCAGGTCAGCAGAGCTGATCTAGAGCCTGAGAACCAGGTCAGCCGAGCTGCTCTAGAGCCAGAGAACCAGGTCAGCAGAGCTGCTGTAGAGCCAGAGAACCAGGTCAGCAGAGCCGCTGTAAAGCCAGAGAACCAGGTCAGCAGAGCCGCTGTAGAGCCAGAGAACCAGGTCAGCAGAGCTGCTCTAGAGCCAGAGAACCAGGTCAGCAGAGCTGCTCGAGAGCCAGAGAACCAGGTCAGCAGAGCTGCTCGAGAGCCAGAGAACCAGGTCAGCAGAGCCGCTGTAGAGCCAGAGAACCAGGTCAGCAGAGCCGTTGTAGAGCCAGAGAACCAGGTCAGCAGAGCTGTTGTAGAGCCAGAGAACCAGGTCAGCAGAGCTGCTCTAGAGCCAGAGAACCAGGTCAGCAGAGCTGCTCTAGAGCCAGAGAACCAGGTCAGCAGAGCGGCTGTAGAGCCTGAAAACCAGGTCAGCAGAGCCATTGTAGAGCCATAGAACCAGGTCAGCAAGGCCGCTCTAGAGCCATAGAACCAGGTCAGCAGAGCTGCTCTAGAGCCAGAGAACCAGGTCAGCCAAGCTGCTCTAGAGCCAGAGAACCAGGTCAGCAGAGCTGCTGTAGAGCCAGAGAACCAGGTCAGCAGAGCTGCTGTAGAGCCAGAGAACCAGGTCAGCAGAGCTGCTGTAGAGCCAGAGAACCAGGTCAGCAGAGCTGCTGTAGAGACAGAGAACGAGGTCAGCAGAGCTGCTCTAGAGCCTGAGAACCAGGTCAGCCGAGCTGCTCTAGAGCCAGAGAACCAGGTCAGCAGAGCTGCTGTAGAGCCAGAGAACCAGGTCAGCCGAGCTGCTCTAGAGCCAGAGAACCAGGTCAGCAGAGCTGCTCTAGAGCCAGAGAACCAGGTCAGCCGAGCTGCTCTAGAGCCAGAGAACAAGGTCAGCAGAGCTGCTCTATGGCCAGAGAACTGGGTCAGAGAACCAGGTCAGCGAACCAGGTCAGCGAACCAGGTCAGCAGAGGTGTTGTAGAGCCAGAGAACCAGGTCAGCAAGCCGTTGTAGAGCCAGAGAACCAGGTCAGCAGAGCCACTCTAGAGCCAAAGAACCAGGTCAGCAGAGCTGCTCTAGAGCCAGAGAACCAGGTCATCAGAGCCGTTGTAGAGCCAGAGAACCAGGTCAGTAGAGCTGCTGTAGAGCCAGAGAACCAGGTCAGCAGAGCTGCTGTACAGCCAGAGAACCAGGTCAGCAGAGCCGTTCTAGAGCCAGAGAACCAGGTCAGCAGAGCTGCTCTAGAGCCAGAGAACCAGGTCAGCAGAGCTGCTGTATAGCCAGAGAACCAGGTCAGCAGAGCTGCATTAGAGCCAGAGAACCAGGTCAGCAGAGCCATTGTAGAGCCAGAGAACCAGGCCAGCAGAGCTGCTGTAGAGCCAGAGAACCAGGTCAGCAGAGCCGCTCTTGAGCCAGAGAACCAGGTCAGCAGAGTCGCTCTAGAGCCAGAGAACCAGGCCAGCAGAGCCGTTCTAGAGCCAGAGAACCAGGTCAGCAGAGCTGCTCTAGAGCCAGAGAACCAGGTCAGCAGAGCTGCTGTAGAGCCAGAGAACCAGGTCAGCAGAGCTGCATTAGAGCCAGAGAACCAGGTGAGCAGAGCCGCTCTAGAGCCATAGAACCAGGTCAGCAAGCTGCTGTAGAGCCTGAGAACCAGGTCAGCAGAGCCGTTGTAGAGCCAGAGAACCAGGTCAGCAGAGCCGCTGTAGAGCCAGAGAACCAGGTCAGCAGTCCTGCTGTAGAGCCAGAGAACCAGGTCAGCAGAGCAGTTGTAGAGCCTGAGACCCAGGTCAGCAGAGCCGTTGTAGAGCCTGAGACCCAGCTCATCAGAGCTGCTGTAGAGCCAGAGAACAAGGTCAACAGAGCCGCTCTACAGCCATAGAACCAGGTCAGCAGAGCTGCTCAAGAGCCAGAGAACCGGGTCAGCAGAGCCGCTCTAGAGCCAGAGAACCAGGTCAGCAGAGCCGCTCTAGAGCCAGAGAACCAGGTCAGCAGAGCCACTCTAGAGCCAGAGAACCAGGTCAGCAGAGCTGCTGTAGAGCCAGAGAACCAGTTCAGCAGAGCTGCTGTAGAGCCAGAGAACCAGGTCAGCAGAGCTGCTGTAGAGACAGAGAACCAGGTCAGCAGAGCTGATCTAGAGCCTGAGAACCAGGTCAGCCGAGCTGCTCTAGAGCCAGAGAACCAGGTCAGCAGAGCTGCTGTAGAGCCAGAGAACCAGGTCAGCAGAGCCGCTGTAAAGCCAGAGAACCAGGTCAGCAGAGCAGCTGTAGAGCCAGAGAACCAGGTCAGCAGAGCTGCTCTAGAGCCAGAGAACCAGGTCAGCAGAGCTGCTCGAGAGCCAGAGAACCAGGTCAGCAGAGCTGCTGTAGAGCCAGAGAACCAGGTCAGCAAAGCCGCTGTAGAGCCAGAGAACCAGGTCAGCAGAGCCGTTGTAGAGCCAGAGAACCAGGTCAGCAGAGCTGTTGTAGAGCCAGAGAACCAGGTCAGCAGAGCTGCTCTAGAGCCAGAGAACCAGGTCAGCTGAGCTGCTCTAGAGCCAGAGAACCAGGTCAGCAGAGCGGCTGTAGAGTCTGAAAACCAGGTCAGCAGAGCCGTTGTAGAGCCATAGAACCAGGTCAGCAAGGCCGCTCTAGAGCCATAGAACCAGGTCAGCAGAGCTGCTCTAGAGCCAGAGAACCAGGTCAGCAGAGCTGCTGTAGAGCCAGAGAACCAGGTCAGCAGAGCTGCTGTAGAGACAGAGAACCAGGTCAGCAGAGCTGCTCTAGAGCCTGAGAACCAGGTCAGCCGAGCTGCTCTAGAGCCAGAGAACCAGGTCAGCAGAGCTGCTGTAGAGCCAGTGAACCAGGTCAGCTGAGCTGCTCTAGAGCCAGAGAACCAGGTCAGCAGAGCTGCTCTAGAGCCAGAGAACCAGGTCAGCCGAGCTGCTCTAGAGCCAGAGAACCAGGTCAGCAGAGCTGCTTTAGAGCCAGAGAACCAGGTCAGCAGAGCTGCTGTAGAGCCAGAGAACCAGGTCAGCAGAGCCGCTCTAGAGCCAGAGAACCAGGTCAGCAGAGCTGCTGTAGAGCCAGAGAACCAGGTCAGCAGAGCTGCTGTAGAGCCTGAGAACCAGGTCAGCAGAGCTGCTATAGAGCCAGAGAACAAGGTCAGCAGAGCTGCTGAGAGAACCAGGTCAGCGAACCAGGTCAGCGAACCAGGTCAGCAGAGGTGTTGTAGAGCCAGAGAACCAGGTCAGCAGAGCCGCTCTAGAGCCAGAGAACCAGGTCAGCAGAGCTACTCTAGAGCCAGAGAACCAGTTCAGCAGAGCTGCTCTAGAGCCAGAGAACCAGGTCAGCCGAGCTGCTCTAGAGCCAGAGAACCAGGTCAGCAGAGCTGCTGTAGAGCCAGAGAACCAGGTCAGCAGAGCTGCTGTAGAGCCAGAGAACCAGGTCAGCAGAGCCGCTCTAGAGCCAGAGAACCAGGTCAGCAGAGCCGCTGTAGAGCCAGAGAATTAGGTCAGCAGAGTCGCTCTAGAGCCTGAGAACCAGGTCAGCAGAGCTGCTGTAGAGCCAGAGAACAAGGTCAGCAGAGCTGCTCTATGGCCAGAGAACTGGGTGAGAGAACCAGGTCAGCAAACCAGGTCAGCGAACCAGGTCAGCAGAGGTGTTGTAGAGCCAGAGAACCAGGTCAGCAGAGCCGCTCTAGAGCCAGAGAACCAGGTCAGCAGAGCTACTCTAGAGCCAGAGAACCAGGTCAGCAGAGCCGTTGTAGAGCCAGAGAACCAGGTCAGCAGAGCCGTTCTAGAGCCAGAGAACCAGGTCAGCAGAGCCGTTCTAGAGCCAGAGAACCAGGTCAGCAGAGCTGCATTAGAGCCAGAGAACCAGGTCAGCAGAGCCATTGTAGAGCCAGAGAACCAGGCCAGCAGAGCTGCTGTAGAGCCAGAGAACCAGGTCAGCAGAGCCGCTCTTGAGCCAGAGAACCAGGTCAGCAGAGTCGCTCTAGAGCCAGAGAACCAGGCCAGCAGAGCTGCTGTAGAGCCAGAGAACCAGGTCAGCAGACGCACTGTAGAGCCAGAGAACCAGGTCAGCAGAGCTGCTGTAGAGCCAGAGAACCAGGTCAGCAAAGCCGCTGTAGAGCCAGAGAACCAGGTCAGCAGAGCTGTTGTAGAGCCAGAGAACCAGGTCAGCAGAGCTGCTCTAGAGCCAGAGAACCAGGTCAGCAGAGCTGCTGTAGAGCCAGAGAACCAGGTCAGCAGAGCTGCATTAGAGCCAGAGAACCAGGTGAGCAGAGCCGCTCTAGAGCCATAGAACCAGGTCAGCAAGCTGCTGTAGAGCCTGAGAACCAGGTCAGCAGAGCCGTTGTAGAGCCAGAGAACCAGGTCAGCAGAGCCGCTGTAGAGCCAGAGAACCAGGTCAGCAGTCCTGCTGTAGAGCCAGAGAACCAGGTCAGCAGAGCAGTTGTAGAGCCTGAGACCCAGGTCAGCAGAGCCGTTGTAGAGCCTGAGACCCAGCTCATCACAGCTGCTGTAGAGCCAGAGAACAAGGTCAACAGAGCCGCTCTACAGCCATAGAACCAGGTCAGCAGAGCTGCTCAAGAGCCAGAGAACCGGGTCAGCAGAGCCGCTCTAGAGCCAGAGAACCAGGTCAGCAGAGCCGCTCTAGAGCCAGAGAACCAGGTCAGCAGAGCCACTCTAGAGCCAGAGAACCAGGTCAGCAGAGCTGCTGTAGAGCCAGAGAACCAGTTCAGCAGAGCTGCTGTAGAGCCAGAGAACCAGGTCAGCAGAGCTGCTGTAGAGACAGAGAACCAGGTCAGCAGAGCTGATCTAGAGCCTGAGAACCAGGTCAGCCGAGCTGCTCTAGAGCCAAAGAACCAGGTCAGCAGAGCTGCTGTAGAGCCAGAGAACCAGGTCAGCAGAGCCGCTGTAAAGCCAGAGAACCAGGTCAGCAGAGCAGCTGTAGAGCCAGAGAACCAGGTCAGCAGAGCTGCTCTAGAGCCAGAGAACCAGGTCAGCAGAGCTGCTCGAGAGCCAGAGAACCAGGTCAGCAGAGCTGCTGTAGAGCCAGAGAACCAGGTCAGCAAAGCCGCTGTAGAGCCAGAGAACCAGGTCAGCAGAGCCGTTGTAGAGCCAGAGAACCAGGTCAGCAGAGCTGTTGTAGAGCCAGAGAACCAGGTCAGCAGAGCTGCTCTAGAGCCAGAGAACCAGGTCAGCTGAGCTGCTCTAGAGCCAGAGAACCAGGTCAGCAGAGCGGCTGTAGAGTCTGAAAACCAGGTCAGCAGAGCCGTTGTAGAGCCATAGAACCAGGTCAGCAAGGCCGCTCTAGAGCCAGAGAACCAGGTCAGCAGAGCTGCTCTAGAGCCAGAGAACCAGGTCAGCCGAGCTGCTCTAGAGCCAGAGAACCAGGTCAGCAGAGCTGCTTTAGAGCCAGAGAACCAGGTCAGCAGAGCTGCTGTAGAGCCAGAGAACCAGGTCAGCAGAGCCGCTCTAGAGCCAGAGAACCAGGTCAGCAGAGCTGCTGTAGAGCCAGAGAACCAGGTCAGCAGAGCTGCTGTAGAGCCTGAGAACCAGGTCAGCAGAGCTGCTGTAGAGCCAGAGAACAAGGTCAGCAGAGCTGCTGAGAGAACCAGGTCAGCGAACCAGGTCAGCGAACCAGGTCAGCAGAGGTGTTGTAGAGCCAGAGAACCAGGTCAGCAGAGCCGCTCTAGAGCCAGAGAACCAGGTCAGCAGAGCTACTCTAGAGCCAGAGAACCAGTTCAGCAGAGCTGCTCTAGAGCCAGAGAACCAGGTCAGCCGAGCTGCTCTAGAGCCAGAGAACCAGGTCAGCAGAGCTGCTGTAGAGCCAGAGAACCAGGTCAGCAGAGCTGCTGTAGAGCCAGAGAACCAGGTCAGCAGAGCCGCTCTAGAGCCAGAGAACCAGGTCAGCAGAGCCGCTGTAGAGCCAGAGAATTAGGTCAGCAGAGTCGCTCTAGAGCCTGAGAACCAGGTCAGCAGAGCTGCTGTAGAGCCAGAGAACAAGGTCAGCAGAGCTGCTCTATGGCCAGAGAACTGGGTGAGAGAACCAGGTCAGCAAACCAGGTCAGCGAACCAGGTCAGCAGAGGTGTTGTAGAGCCAGAGAACCAGGTCAGCAGAGCCGCTCTAGAGCCAGAGAACCAGGTCAGCAGAGCTACTCTAGAGCCAGAGAACCAGGTCAGCAGAGCCGTTGTAGAGCCAGAGAACCAGGTCAGCAGAGCCGTTCTAGAGCCAGAGAACCAGGTCAGCAGAGCCGTTCTAGAGCCAGAGAACCAGGTCAGCAGAGCTGCATTAGAGCCAGAGAACCAGGTCAGCAGAGCCATTGTAGAGCCAGAGAACCAGGCCAGCAGAGCTGCTGTAGAGCCAGAGAACCAGGTCAGCAGAGCCGCTCTTGAGCCAGAGAACCAGGTCAGCAGAGTCGCTCTAGAGCCAGAGAACCAGGCCAGCAGAGCTGCTGTAGAGCCAGAGAACCAGGTCAGCAGACGCACTGTAGAGCCAGAGAACCAGGTCAGCAGAGCTGCTGTAGAGCCAGAGAACCAGGTCAGCAAAGCCGCTGTAGAGCCAGAGAACCAGGTCAGCAGAGCTGTTGTAGAGCCAGAGAACCAGGTCAGCAGAGCTGCTCTAGAGCCAGAGAACCAGGTCAGCAGAGCCGCTGTAGAGACAGGGAACCAGGTCAGCAGAGCCGTTGTAGAGCCAGAGAACCAGGTCAGCAGAGCTGTTGTAGAGCCAGAGAACCAGGTCAGCAGAGCTGTTGTAGAGCCAGAGAACAAGGTCAGCAGAGCTGCTCTAGAGCCAGAGAACCAGGTCAGCAGAGCTGCTCTAGAGCCAGAGAACCAGGTCAGCAGAGCGGCTGTAGAGCCTGAAAACCAGGTCAGCAGAGCCGTTGTAGAGCCAGAGAACCAGGTCAGCAAGACCGCTCTAGAGCCATAGAACCAGGCCAGCAGAGCTGCTCTAGAGCCAGAGAACCAGGTCAGCAGAGCTGCTCTAGAGCCAGAGAACCAGGTCAGCCGAGCTGCTCTAGAGCCAGAGAACCAGGTCAGCAGAGCTGCTGTAGAGCCAGAGAACCAGGTCAGCAGAGCTGCTGTAGAGCCAGAGAACCAGGTCAGCAGAGCTGCTGTAGAGACAGAGAACCAGGTCAGCAGAGCTGCTCTAGAGCCTGAGAACCAGGTCAGCCGAGCTGCTCTAGAGCCAGAGAACCAGGTCAGCAGAGCTGCTGTAGAGCCAGAGAACCAGGTCAGCCGAGCTGCTCTAGAGCCAGAGAACCAGGTCAGCAGAGCTGCTCTAGAGCCAGAGAACCAGGTCAGCCGAGCTGCTCTAGAGCCAGAGAACCAGGTCAGCAGAGCTGCTGTAGAGCCAGAGAACCAGGTCAGCAGAGCCGCTCTAGAGCCAGAGAACCAGGTCAGCAGAGCTGCTGTAGAGCCAGAGAACAAGGTCAGCAGAGTCGCTCTAGAGCCTGAGAACCAGGTCAGCAGAGCTGCTGTAGAGCCAGAGAACAAGGTCAGCAGAGCTGCTCTATGGCCAGAGAACTGGGTCAGAGAACCAGGTCAGCGAACCAGGTCAGCGAACCAGGTCAGCAGAGGTGTTGTAGAGCCAGAGAACCAGGTCAGCAAGCCGTTGTAGAGCCAGAGAACCAGGTCAGCAGAGCCGCTCTAGAGCCAAAGAACCAGGTCAGCAGAGCTGCTCTAGAGCCAGAGAACCAGGTCAGCAGAGCCGTTGTAGAGCCAGAGAACCAGGTCAGCAGAGCTGCTGTAGAGCCAGAGAACCAGGTCAGCAGAGCTGCTGTACAGCCAGAGAACCAGGTCAGCAGAGCCGTTCTAGAGCCAGAGAACCAGGTCAGCAGAGCTGCTCTAGAGCCAGAGAACCAGGTCAGCAGAGCTGCTGTATAGCCAGAGAACCAGGTCAGCAGAGCTGCATTAGAGCCAGAGAACCAGGTCAGCAGAGCCATTGTAGAGCCAGAGAACCAGGCCAGCAGAGCTGCTGTAGAGCCAGAGAACCAGGTCAGCAGAGCCGCTCTTGAGCCAGAGAACCAGGTCAGCAGAGTCGCTCTAGAGCCAGAGAACCAGCCAGCAGAGCCGTTCTAGAGCCAGAGAACCAGGTCAGCAGAGCTGCTCTAGAGCCAGAGAACCAGGTCAGCAGAGCTGCTCTAGAGCCAGAGAACCAGGTCAGCAGAGCTGCATTAGAGCCAGAGAACCAGGTGAGCAGAGCCGCTCTAGAGCCATAGAACCAGGTCAGCAAGCTGCTGTAGAGCCTGAGAACCAGGTCAGCAGAGCCGTTGTAGAGCCAGAGAACCAGGTCAGCAGAGCCGCTGTAGAGCCAGAGAACCAGGTCAGCAGTCCTGCTGTAGAGCCAGAGAACCAGGTCAGCAGAGCCGTTGTAGAGCCTGAGACCCAGGTCAGCAGAGCCGTTGTAGAGCCTGAGACCCAGCTCATCAGAGCTGCTGTAGAGCCAGAGAACAAGGTCAACAGAGCCGCTCTACAGCCATAGAACAAGGTCAGCAGAGCTGCTCAAGAGCCAGAGAACCGGGTCAGCAGAGCCGCTCTAGAGCCAGAGAACCAGGTCAGCAGAGCCGCTCTAGAGCCAGAGAACCAGGTCAGCAGAGTCACTCTAGAGCCAGAGAACCAGGTCAGCAGAGCTGCTGTAGAGCCAGAGAACCAGTTCAGCAGAGCTGCTGTAGAGCCAGAGAACCAGGTCAGCAGAGCTGCTGTAGAGACAGAGAACCAGGTCAGCAGAGCTGATCTAGAGCCTGAGAACCAGGTCAGCCAAGCTGCTCTAGAGCCAGAGAACCAGGTCAGCAGAGCTGCTGTAGAGCCAGAGAACCAGGTCAGCAGAGCTGCTGTAAAGCCAGAGAACCAGGTCAGTAGAGCCGCTGTAGAGCCAGAGAACCAGGTCAGCAGAGCTGCTCTAGAGCCAGAGAACCAGGTCAGCAGAGCTGCTCGAGAGCCAGAGAACCAGGTCAGCAGAGCTGCTCGAGAGCCAGAGAACCAGGTCAGCAGAGCTGCTGTAGAGCCAGAGAACCAGGTCAGCAAAGCCGCTGTAGAGCCAGAGAACCAGGTCAGCAGAGCCGTTGTAGAGCCAGAGAACCAGGTCAGCAGAGCTGTTGTAGAGCCAGAGAACCAGGTCAGCAGAGCTGCTCTAGAGCCAGAGAACCAGGTCAGCAGAGCTGCTCTAGAGCCAGAGAACCAGGTCAGCAGAGCGGCTGTAGAGTCTGAAAACCAGGTCACTAGAGCCGTTGTAGAGCCATAGAACCAGGTCAGCAAGGCCGCTCTAGAGTCATAGAACCAGGTCAGCCGAGCTGCTCTAGAGCCAGAGAACCAGGTCAGCAGAGCTGCTCTAGAGCCAGAGAACCAGGTCAGCCGAGCTGCTCTAGAGCCAGAGAACCAGGTCAGCAGAGCTGCTGTAGAGCCAGAGAACCAGGTCAGCAGAGCTGCTGTAGAGCCAGAGAACCAGGTCAGCAGAGCCGCTCTAGAGCCAGAGATCCAGGTCAGCAGAGCTGCTGTAGAGCCAGAGAACAAGGTCAGCAGAGTCGCTCTAGAGCCTGAGAACCAGGTCAGCAGAGCTGCTGTAGAGCCAGAGAACAAGGTCAGCAGAGCTGCTGAGAGAACCAGGTCAGCGAACCAGGTCAGCGAACCAGGTCAGCAGAGGTGTTGTAGAGCCAGAGAACCAGGTCAGCAGAGCCGCTCTAGAGCCAGAGAACCAGGTCAGCAGAGCTACTCTAGAGCCAGAGAACCAGGTCAGCAGAGCCGTTGTAGAGCCAGAGAACCAGGTCAGCAGAGCCGTTCTAGAGCCAGAGAACCAGGTCAGCAGAGCCGTTCTAGAGCCAGAGAACCAGGTCAGCAGAGCTGCTCTAGAGCCAGAGAACCAGGTCAGCAGAGCTGCATTAGAGCCAGAGAACCAGGTGAGCAGAGCCGCTCTAGAGCCATAGAACCAGGTCAGCAAGCTGCTGTAGAGCCTGAGAACCAGGTCAGCAGAGCCGTTGTAGAGCCAGAGAACCAGGTCAGCAGAGCCGCTGTAGAGCCAGAGAACCAGGTCAGCAGTCCTGCTGTAGAGCCAGAGAACCAGGTCAGCAGAGCCGTTGTAGAGCCTGGAGACCCAGGTCAGCAGAGCCGTTGTAGAGCCTGAGACCCAGCTCATCAGAGCTGCTGTAGAGCCAGAGAACAAGGTCAACAGAGCCGCTCTACAGCCATAGAACCAGGTCAGCAGAGCTGCTCAAGAGCCAGAGAACCGGGTCAGCAGAGCCGCTCTAGAGCCAGAGAACCAGGTCAGCAGAGCCGCTCTAGAGCCAGAGAACCAGGTCAGCAGAGTCACTCTAGAGCCAGAGAACCAGGTCAGCAGAGCTGCTGTAGAGCCAGAGAACCAGTTCAGCAGAGCTGCTGTAGAGCCAGAGAACCAGGTCAGCAGAGCTGCTGTAGAGACAGAGAACCACGCCAGCAGAGCTGATCTAGAGCCTGAGAACCAGGTCAGCCAAGCTGCTCTAGAGCCAGAGAACCAGGTCAGCAGAGCTGCTGTAGAGCCAGAGAACCAGGTCAGCAGAGCTGCTGTAAAGCCAGAGAACCAGGTCAGTAGAGCCGCTGTAGAGCCAGAGAACCAGGTCAGCAGAGCTGCTCTAGAGCCAGAGAACCAGGTCAGCAGAGCTGCTGTAGAGCCAGAGAACCAGGTCAGCAGAGCTGCTCGAGAGCCAGAGAACCAGGTCAGCAGAGCTGCTGTAGAGCCAGAGAACCAGGTCAGCAAAGCCGCTGTAGAGCCAGAGAACCAGGTCAGCAGAGCCGTTGTAGAGCCAGAGAACCAGGTCAGCAGAGCTGTTGTAGAGCCAGAGAACCAGGTCAGCAGAGCTGCTCTAGAGCCAGAGAACCAGGTCAGCAGAGCTGCTCTAGAGCCAGAGAACCAGGTCAGCAGAGCGGCTGTAGAGTCTGAAAACCAGGTCACTAGAGCCGTTGTAGAGCCATAGAACCAGGTCAGCAAGGCCGCTCTAGAGTCATAGAACCAGGTCAGCTGAGCTGCTCTAGAGCCAGAGAACCAGGTCAGCAGAGCTGCTCTAGAGCCAGAGAACCAGGTCAGCCGAGCTGCTCTAGAGCCAGAGAACCAGGTCAGCAGAGCTGCTGTAGAGCCAGAGAACCAGGTCAGCAGAGCTACTGTAGAGCCAGAGAACCAGGTCAGCAGAGCCGCTCTAGAGCCAGAGAACCAGGTCAGCAGAGCTGCTGTAGAGCCAGAGAACAAGGTCAGCAGAGTCGCTCTAGAGCCTGAGAACCAGGTCAGCAGAGCTGCTGTAGAGCCAGAGAACAAGGTCAGCAGAGCTGCTGAGAGAACCAGGTCAGCGAACCAGGTCAGCGAACCAGGTCAGCAGAGGTCTTGTAGAGCCAGAGAACCAGGTCAGCAGAGCCGCTCTAGAGCCAGAGAACCAGGTCAGCAGAGCTACTCTAGAGCCAGAGAACCAGGTCAGCAGAGCCGTTGTAGAGCCAGAGAACCAGGTCAGCAGAGCCGTTCTAGAGCCAGAGAACCAGGTCAGCAGAGCCGTTCTAGAGCCAGAGAACCAGGTCAGCAGAGCTGCTCTAGAGCCAGAGAACCAGGTCAGCAGAGCTGCATTAGAGCCAGAGAACCAGGTCAGCAGAGCTGCATTAGAGCCAGAGAACCAGGTCAGCAGAGCTGCATTAGAGCCAGAGAACCAGGTCAGCAGAGCCGCTCTAGAGCCATAGAACCAGGTCAGCAAGCTGCTGTAGAGCCTGAGAACCAGGTCAGCAGAGCCGTTGTAGAGCCAGAGAACCAGGTCAGCAGAGCCGCTGTAGAGCCAGAGAACCAGGTCAGCAGTCCTGCTGTAGAGCCAGAGAACCAGGTCAGCAGAGCCGTTGTAGAGCCTGAGACCCAGGTCAGCAGAGCCGTTGTAGAGCCTGAGACCCAGCTCAGCAGAGCTGCTGTAGAGCCAGAGAACCAGGTCAGCAGAGCCGCTCTACAGCCATAGAACCAGGTCAGCAGAGCTGCTCAAGAGCCAGAGAACCGGGTCAGCAGAGCCGCTCTAGAGCCAGAGAACCAGGTCAGCAGAGCCGCTCTAGAGCCAGAGAACCAGGTCAGCAGAGCCACTCTAGAGCCAGAGAACCAGGCCAGCAGAGTCACTCTAGAGCCAGAGAACCAGGTCAGCAAGCTGCTGTAGAGCCTGAGAACCAGGTCAGCAGAGCCGTTGTAGAGCCAGAGAACCAGGTCAGCAGAGCTGCTTTAGAGCCAGAGAACCAGGTCAGCAGCGCAGCTGTAGAGCCAGAAAACCAGGTCAGCAGAGCCGCTCTAGAGCCTGAGAACCAGGTCAGCAGAGCTGCTGTAGAGCCAGAGAACCAGTACAGCAGAGCTGCTGTAGAGCCAGAGAACCAGGTCAGCAGAGCTGCTGTAGAGCCAGAGAACCAGGTCAGCAGAGCTGTTGTAGAGCCTGAAACCCAGGTCAGAACAGGTGCTGCAGGGACTGGAGAGGTACAAATGTAATCAGACACAGAAGAGTTGCAATGATGCAGCGTAATATGGCATATTTTGCTATTTTGTCATTTTACAACACAATAGTACTGTCTGGGCAAACGTTTCTCCTCATTAGCTGCACTCTAACACCCGAATACAGCCGTCAGCAACGAAATGGTGACAGTTAATCTTTGCAAAGCGTCTGTCCCCCGGGGGACCACGGCTGATGCTTTTTAAAGCCTCTTTTGATCCATCTGAGCTAGAATCAATGTTTGCTACTGATACAGAAGATCTGAATCATGCGGCAAGTGTGGAAAATATGTAAATACTCAGAGAACGCGGCGGCCACAATATTGCGTTATTCCAGTGGTCCTGCCTATGAGCAAAGACTTGTAGTGTAATGGCCTTGATTTACTGACTGTGTTGTAAATCCATGGAACTGTCCCCCAGAAGAATATTTGGGCAAAAATAACCTCGAAGTACTGATTCTGTGGTACTGATAAAGTAAGGGTAAAAGTGGAGGCCATGCAAGGTCACTGAAGTCAGGAAGGAATGGGCAGTTCTGGACAGCATTGTCATTCTCCAGGTAGGAATTCCCATGCAGGGCAGCGCCAAGTAGCTGGGATGAAACAAGCATTTGCAATGCAATAGGTCTCTCATTTACGCGAAGTTGAAGCTATTGGCATTGTAAATGACAATGTCTTTATTTATGTTTTAAAACCAAAACATAAATAAAAGGCATTGTCATTTAGAATGCCAATAGCTCAAACTTGCGTAAATGCGAGACCTATTGCATTGCAAATGCTTGTTTTAAGGGCAACCATGTAGAGACAGCAATGACTTCTTCAGCTCTGTCTTGCGTTGAACAGGCAGCACGCAGTCCTGATCCACTCAATGCAACTGATGACTTCACAAAATTATACCAGGTGTGAACACTGCTCTTAATCCCTCACCCCACTTGCTGAGTGGTATTTTTTGTAATTAGTTTAGGTGAAAGAGGGTTGCAGCCTATTTCTAGAAGGCATGGAAGGAAGAAGGCCCCGCCTGTGCCACCCACCAATGTGCTCTGCCTTTGCTTTCTATTGTCTAAAATGCCAGCAGTCAACCAGACCGACCCTTCTAGAAGATAGAAATAAAGCACTTGTCAGGACAGAATGGTCATGTGACAGACCTCTCAACCTTGAAAATAGGGCCATATTGTTGTTATATTTACCAGGGTTAGGCTTGCGACTTTTGCAATGCGCAATATCAGGGGTTTAGGATCTGCCCCCTAAAAGTGAAATGTCCCTTTGCAGTGACCTTTTTAGGTTTCACTTGCATAGTGCTTGTGAAATCTCTTGTATTTAATATATCTTAAAAGGGGGCTCTCATCAGTTCCCGTTGTTGAATTACTGTGTTCATTCGCTGTTGTGTGGAACTTTTTTGTTTTTTTACTTTCCCTGGTTGCACGCATTGAAACAGCTGTTACCAGAGAACAAGTCCTAAAAAAAGAAGTGGGGGAACGCTGACGTCACGACAGGAAGTGACGTCACGAAAGGTGGCTTACACCATCAGACTCATTGCCTCCCCTCGCTCACCCCTTAGATGCGATTGCATCAGAGAAGCCAGCGCGTGAGCAGCGTTCTGAATGAGCTCCGATCTCGCCCCAGAGAGGCCAAAGAGTGAATGTGTGGCTCCATTTGCTCCAGTTATCGAGCTCCCGGTAAAATAAGTGGGGGGACGCCGTCCACCCGCGTGGTACCCCGACTCGAGCCCTGGCTGTTACATTCCTGATCTTTTCATTGTGACGCCACCGAGAAGTAACTCGATTTTGTGACTTTGTTTTGGGCATTGAGCCCATGTGACATCTCAGGTCACTTTCTCCTCATATTGGTAGAACTGGACAACACTGCCATCTACTGGTTTTTTTTTTTTTTATATATAAAAATGTCTCTTCAGGTTTTATGTTGCATCTGGTAAAGACATCTGTGTGTAATCTATGGCTTGAAGTTTGAATAATCATAACACATCTTGAGAAGAATCTGTCTACTGCAAAGAGCTGCATGTAACCCATCAATCAGATATTTGAACCCAGAATAAGATGGCACCGCCACCTAAAGCACTGATGGTGACTGTAGTGGTGGAAAAGTGGGACCAGGAGACAGGGAAAGAGAGGGACAAGATTGAGGGAGAGAGGAGTGTGCATTGTTGATGCTATTATCTCATACAAGGCAGAGCCAATGGACCAAGGGTACTCTGGGAGTAATAGAGGAGAAATGTGTCAAGGTTTTATCTTTTCGATAGGGAGGGAACATAATGAATTTCACTGCTGCATTTCCCTACTATTACCATAAAAATGACTGCAGCAAGCACAAGTGCTCCTCATGCCTCAGAGTCAATATGTCTTACAAGTTCAGAGTCTCTTGATTTATAAATGAGGGCCACATTTCTTTACCACACAGTTTGCAAATGGGGGCCACTTTTGTTTTCATCATAATCTATCAAAATGGTGGAATGGAGACCAGGAGTAGAGTCAGATGTGGAGGAACGTGTGCCAGACAGTGATCTGTGCTAAACTAGTGGCTCCTGTGGTGAATTCCACCTGCTGGCAGAGTGGTACAATCTGACATTATTGATTGCGGACAATAATAATCCAGCGCACATGCGGAACATATGTGCACAAACACTGGACGCTCACAGGTGTTTTTCTCTCAGTGTTTGCAGCAGAAAGCAGCAGCAGAGGAGAGTCAATGACACAACACTCATAAGTGGGCGGACAAGCCTACAAACTTAAATAATCCCTCTACAGCCTGTTAAATGTCTTCTCACCATACCCCCTCCTCCAATCAGGACCAGAAGGGTGTTGTGTAGTTCCTATAGTACCCATGCAGGACCTGCGCGTTTGGATAACATAAACTGTGGGCTTGGTGGCAGACTGATTCTGTATACCCCCACCGAGAAATGTTAGCCTGTTTGCAAAAGCTAGCTCACAGTGCCACTAGTGTCTCCTCTTATCGGGGCGAGATTAGTTTCTGGCAACCATAGAACATAACAACCCTGATCCCTCAAGATCATGGAAACAATGTACTACTTTTCGCTCAGTCACTCGTGCTTATTTAGTTTATCTCAGAGGTACACAGAATAAACAGTCTGGGCATTTCAATAAGGATTTATTGAACAGTTGTTATTCTCGTGTAAAGTATATGAGCTAAAACAACCATTAGACAGTAGCAGAGATATATGATTAGCAGTACTATGAATATAAAAGGATAGTACAGTTCTATCATCTTGCAATAAGCATGAATAAATACATGAATATAAAATGCATTGATAAAAGCGAGTGCGTACTCCTACTATGCCTATCTAGATGTACCTAAGTGTACCTAGCATGTGAGTAGGTGTGCAGCCAAGAATCGCTCTAGGATTTGGTCGAACCCCATTACCTGAAGTGAGAATGTAGGAGCCTCTCCTGGTCTCGAGCTGGACACCCCGCAAGGGATGTTCAGACCACTGTCAGCTGGAGCGTCTGCATGCAGGAGCCTCAGCGTCTCTGGTCAGTGTGTCGGCCTGGAAGTCTCGGTTCCCTCTAACTACTGATAGCAAGAGGTGCTGTATTTATACAGAAAAGTATATAGAGTCCCTTTATCCCTTGTTCTTGTGTTAGCCATTGTTGGGTATGAGGATGACGTATGGGATGAACCTTGTGCGTAGATATTAGGAAGGTGGTGTATAGCCCCTGCCTGGTTTCCAAGTAGCCTCATGAATATTTTATTCATGCAGTGTCAGTCTAAAGATGAAGTCATAGAACACTATTGTTCGGGAAAAACCCTCCTTCTGCACCCAGGCCTAGAACTAGGTAAAAGGTTCAGTCCATAAAAGGCGTTCAATCCTTAAAAGGCTCGTTAGTGTGTAATGTAGGGGAGGTGATGTAGGTGAAAGGGTATGATGTTACCCGGGCCTATATTAGGGTACCTATATGAAACATAACACCCACTCCTCTTCCGAACAGTCAACAATGATAAAAATGCTAGTGGACTATTCATTTTACTAGATAGTAGTGCATAGAACATTTTTCAATGAGCTTCAATAAAATCCTGTTTTAAAATCAATTTAAAAACAGTTTAAAAAGGTAAAAATGTAAAATTCTTGCTTTGAAAATTAGTTGTTTTGCAATTGCCACTTAAGCCACAGTCCTAATTGAGTTCGTTTATATAAGTTGAATGTCTACAAGCGTCAAAAGGCCATGCTTTTCAGCGAGAGTGTCAATTTTCAGGAAGTGTTCCAAATCCGAATTCTATCCCAGCACACGATGAGCCAATTACAGATTAAATGTCCTGGCTGGGAGACGCAACATCATCGCTGCTTGCTGCTGCAGGGGACGGTCCTTGTAACACCTCGCAGAGCACGTCAATGGAGCACAGATGATATTCAGTACTGCCAATGGCTGGTGCAGAGGCAGCCGGTGCTGCCGTCGATACCTCGGTTGATACCTCGGTGCTAATGGTGGAGCTAAAGCTTAACTCAGTTGTAAAAGGCACCTGCGGATTCTCGAGAAATGCAGCCAGCAAGATGGGAATGCGCTGGGGGCATTGCCGAGCGTGGGCCCTCAAGGGTTCCAGCCAGGGCCGGCTTTAGCACTGGTGGCGCCCTGTGCGACAATGTTTGTTGGCGCCCCCCCCCAATGACCACCTCCGCCACGGATTTTTCCCTCACTACCACCATTTGACAGTACCCCTCAAGTCTCCATAGCCACTGTCTCTTAGATTAATTTAGTTTTATAGCGCCACGCATACCAGTTTGAGATGTTAGAACACTTTACATCACACATGCATTGCACACAGACAATCATACGTGTGTAAATCAGTATATAGGAAATGTTACATAAGACAGAGGCCTACAAGGAATAGGAGTCACATTTCATCCATACTGATAGGCAGTATAGTTTAAGAGTTCTTGGACTGAAAAAGCACAAATTCTGAATTTAAAATGTAACACCATTGTTAGGTGTTTTCTTTAATAATAAGAATTGATTTCCACCCAAATGAACCCCTTTTGCAATATTAGGACAACGAAAGACTGGGTAAAAAATATATAGCTCTAATATGTTCCTTGCAGTTTGCATGCAGCTCTTTGATGGCAGTTAATAGCTCACTTCTCTATATTAGGATTTTAACTTATAGAGTGCAAGTAACCAAAGGATCTCTGACAAAAGCGGTAACCCATTGACCTATTTATATTATATGCACTTTGTGATGTGAATGGGACACATTCTTTACAGCAGGCATATTAACCCTCTGCACTATGATGAGTCAAAACTTTCACTAGACAAAGCTCCGGTCTCTCTCCAGGAAGTACATTAATTATCGGAGTTGTCAATTTTATTGATGTATGAAAATTGCTGGGGCAATGTACGCGGCATCAGGTGCTTTTAAAATGATGAACATGGCGCCCCCACCCCAAGTCAGCGCCCGGTGCGGTCGCACCGATCGCACCGCCCTAGAGCCGGCCCTGGTTCCAGCTGGGTATTCAAGTCCGCAGGCTTGTCCGTTGCAAGTGTAAGACAGAGGTCCAACATGCATTCTTCACCGCAAAACAGGCATCGAAGAACAGGTAAGATGCAGTCCATCCAGACTGGTCTGAACGATAGGAACCAAGAGGCGCTTAGTTCCCTTAGGCGAGGTGTGCCCAGATGTTGTACCATGCGTTCACGGTATTTCCACTGCAGGATCGCTTTTGCCATCTCGTTGGTAATTGGGCCGTCCATTGTGTAGTAGGTAAATGACAATCAGGACTCCCACTATTGATAGCAGGATCAGAGGTAGACCTCTGAAAATGCTTCCAAATACGGAGTGTATAAAGTTCGGGATAACTCCGAGGATTGTCTGAAAGGTGCTAAGACGTCCTGACTCTATGGTCTTAAATAGGTGTACAATACCACTCGTATCAGACATATTAAAGATACGACCCACCATTTCTGCGAAATGAATGGGGCAGTTT
The DNA here is from genome assembly GCA_963921515.1 of Calotriton arnoldi. NCBI lineage: Eukaryota > Metazoa > Chordata > Amphibia > Caudata > Salamandridae > Calotriton > Calotriton arnoldi. The sequence continues at coordinate 4,495,972 of CAWUFW010000005.1, read as the reverse complement.
GTACGTATAAGTGCCTGTATCTCACTGAAGGTCCTTGCGATTTGAAGTTCAAAGGTCTCTCGAGCGGAGGTTAAGGGTACGGTCTGCTGTAAAAGCATGGCTTTCAGTCTGCTTAAAGTATCAATTTGTATAAAGGAAACATTCAACGAAGGCCATAACGGCGCCTCCCTGACTGTATTTGTTGGTGGAAACAATACTTGCATACAGCAAGTAACCCTGGAGTTCACAGTGACAAGATAGGCAATGCCCGGAAGCATACCACAACAACCTTGGTCGTTCAGCATGAAGTAACTCCCATTCGAGAGCAGCTCGAATACCGGCTTAATCACGGCAGCTGGTGTCCCTTTCATGTGGCAGGACAAGTTTGCTATCGAACCATTACATGCTCCGTGCAATGTAATGTCCCGGCACATGACAGAACCGCTCAAAGCGTTCTTGCAGTTAGTACCACTTAGAAACACTTCTCGATCCCCACTCCGGGATCGAAATCTATACGGTAAATCCAAGGATTCCCTAATGTACCCCTTAACCATCTTTTCATATTTGCCCACCTGCCATTGTTCAAGGCAATATTGAAACTGAAAAGTAGTGACCGGTAGAGTTATGTGGCCATGGATCAGCTATTCAGTAGACGGCGCTTCCACCACTGTAAATGGTAGTCGGTCCAGTTTTTCAATACGCAACATTGTATATTTAGCTCTCCTTTGTGCCATTTCAACCTGTTTATCTGTTAGATTATATTCAGAAAACAGAGACGTACTGTTTATAAAACGCCAAGGCGCAAAGCCTGCGTGCAAAGATTGCAGCGTCCAGCTTAATAACATGATAGAACGTAATTGAGATTGCCCGTGTTGTAGCATGGCCAAATCTTGTTCTAGGATGTCTATCGTAGAAGATACAATGTTGCCCAAAGAATATATTCTGGAGGACAAAGTTGTTAACTCATTGTCTACCACAGCCAATGATTTTTCTAAGTTAATACGGTCTATTTCCCGTATTGTCTCTGCGGCCTCTTGTTGTGATATTTTCCACTCTTCATTATAGGCAGCATAAATGCCAGCATATATGAAACGTTTCTGATGTTGTTTCCTGGGACCTTGTAAAAAATCCCGACGATCCATGTCTAGTGAGAGTAAGGTTAAGTGTTGTTTCACTTCTGTTAGTGTTGAGGTCTCTAGCCAATCAAGGCACAACTTCCCAACACTGTAGGATGTCACTACCCCTGGATGTTCTCTTTGTACATAACGTGGGTCTTGCCTGTGGATACTGTACCCTTCGGTAATACCCAAGAATCGTTTATGACATATATTTGTGTCTAATGGCCAAACCACCCATTTTTCCCAATTTGGATCTGATCTATTGTACTTTAAAATGTCATCTACTGTTGCCCCTTCCTGTGAAGTCGAATTTTGCCACCCTCCCATCTGTGATGGTGTTGGAAATCGAGGTGTGTTCAGGTCCTTTACCTTGGCTAAGCCAAGACAGGATGTCTGTTGCACAGTTTCGTTCAGATATATAATCTGCTGCGGAATGAGGCATGCTCGAAATAGCGCTTTTGTTCCCTGGACTTGCCAGTCCCTAGAACCCCAGACTGATTTTAAGTCTATTGTGTCCTTCCATAGGTCAAAACCCTGTTCAGACAGTTGGGCAATAAAGGAAGCAGAGTAAATCTGTTTGGTATTTGTCAACATAATTTTCAGTGCTGATGTTGGTATAACCTTATAATAGTATGAGGTTGGGTCAGTGGTGTTAAAACCTGAAAAATATGAAAATTTCTGTGCAAATGTCTGCGAACTACCCTTGGGTGCTGTAGGGCAATGTTCCCACTGATGGTACTCAAACACATTTCTGGGCGAAATAGATTTGTGCAGGAAATGATGACCATAATGTTGGTAACAGTACAAAGTGTCATAGTCTGAATTACTTTCTAACATTTCAGTGTTCGGAAATGCAGCAGTTTTTTCTAAATCAGACAACATGTTATTAACAGTTTCAGTGTCCCAATCATCAGAAAATGTACTGGAGGTAATGATATCACTTAATGAAAATTTAAATAAATGTGGAATTTTTAAAAGTTCAGTCGGACCGAATATTTCGAAATCAACCTTGTCCCAAACTATACCATCTGGTATAGGAACCGATGTGATGTTTACTGATAACAAGTCTCTCTGTTCACGATGAGACGATTGATGTGGTTTTAAAATCAAATTAACTTTCGGGGCTGTAGAGCTCTGTTTAAGATATCGTCCATTAATAAGCATGCTAAAAGTTATTACTAAGCCTAGCCAGAAAAGAAAAAATAGAATCCGAGTAATTACCCAAAGTTCAATCCAAGGCGATACCAGGTAAGTCTTTTTAAGAAAGTTCAGAAAGTCTTTAACTTGTTGTTTACGTGATTTTTTGGCTGGCGTCGTTTCCGGCTTGCTTGGATCCAGGGAAAACGTATCAAAGTTCATGAAGTAGCCAGAAGCAGTTCGATCAATTGTTGGAATTGCATCGGGATTTGTTGAAATCGCATTTTGCTCTCGTCGAGGCATGTTGACGTAGACGTCTGTATTTGGTCTGATTGCAACTTGAGTGTTGTTTTGAGTTTTATTTTGTAGATGAACTTCAGGTTCAAGGGGAACGAGTTTCGTAGCGTTGTTGCTTAGTCCTTCATTCCTCACAGGAGGCTCTTCAAACGTGATGAGTCTTTCTGTTTGAACTTCTTGGATTGTAGCGAGAGGAGGGCGTCTGCTACTGTGGAGTCCACGAGGCCTACTGTTCAGTATTGGCCACATAGTGTGGTTTGATTAAGTCGATTGAGACAAATCTTTTCTCCTTTTTCCGGCAAGAGGCGGCAAAAGAACAGTCTGTGTTCCTTGAATTGCTAGGACTGGTACAGGCTTCCTGTATGATGGTCCAAATTCTTTCTTGTCCGCTATTTTCTCTCTGACCAGATCCCCGATCTTTGGGATCCAGACAGGTCTTGCCGTGTTTGCCTTGACTTCCCCAGTGGCGGTCTGTTTCTGGACAACATTGCTTTGTTGTGTCCTGGATTCATTTAGATCCTTTAAAACAGCCAAACGATCATCGATATCAAATGGTTTCTCATCCACCACTGTGCCTTCATACTCAAGATCAGCTACCCACATTCTCGTCCCAAATAGGACCTCATATGGAGTGACACCCCCTAGAGAATTTCTTGGCTGGTTGTTTAGTGCTCTTTGTACCCCATAAAGGTGACTGACCCAACTACCGTCCTTGACTAATACCCTAGCTGTTAAAGATTGCTTTAAGTCCCGGTTTTTCCTCTCCACAACTGAATTGCCCTCAGGATGGTACGGAGAGGAGTACCGCAGTGCAACGCCCATACTTTTCATGTCCTCTTTGTAAGCCCGAGAGCTAAACGCCGGGCCACGGTCAGAATGTAACGTGCCAACTGCGTATGTCCCGATAAAGACTCGCAAATCTTTTATAATAGTTCGAGCGTCAGCCGAGCGCTGAGGCCAAACCCATAGGAATCTTGAGCAGGAATCCACTGCAACCATGATATACTTGTAAGCCCCATCAGATTGTAAGGGGCTGCAGTGGTCCAGATACACACATGCAAGAGGTTTGTCAGATATTAGTAATGGTGTCTGCGCCGGGCGTGCTCTGGTGGAGCCTTTCATCTGTTGACAGATGTCGCATTTCAAGACATAGTCTTTAGTGTGCTTTGTTAGACCTGGCCACCAATAGCGCTGTTTCAATAATGAAATAGTTGCTGTAACGCCTGTGTATGCAGAGCCCAAACCCTCGTGTGCTGCTAGTATTCAACCTTGCCTACGATCCATATTCGGTGTTACTCTGTCCCCCACTCCAGGAATCTGAGCATATGGAATGTTGTTTGCATCTAACTTGTAGGAGTACTTGAGTGGAAATTTCTTTGGTACTGCTCCGCTGTTTTTGCTTGAAGCAATGACAGCGACCATAATCTCACCATCTATCCTCGTTTTTGAACGCGTGATTGCAGCTACGGACGCTGTGCGTACAGCCCCCTTTGCGGCTTCATCAGCCAATGAATTCCCTTCAACGTGAACGCCATCACGTTGATGACTCAGTGTGTGTATCACGTGAGCCCTTGGTAGGTCGTTTTTCAACTCCACTACCTGTTCCCATAGCATTTTATGCTTAATTGTGCCACCTTTCACGTCCTTAAACCCGTTTAGTTCCCAATGTTGTAGATACTCATTGTATGACTGCACACAGTAAAAGGAATCACACACAATTAGAGTGGGGAATTCGTGATCCGTATTTACAAGTGCCAGTATCAGTGCTTTTAACTCTGCCAACTGAGCCGTGCAGTCTCCTAGAGATTGCGTTTTGGTGCAACTTGGATGGAACTTCCCATCCCGCATGCGACCTTCAACTATTGCACACCCTGCGCTATATTGTTGCTTACTCCCTACAGCCGGTTGAGCAGATCCCTCAGTGTAAATAATATATTCATACTGATCGAGAGGCAATATTTCATTAGGTAGAGGATATTCTTGTTCGTATTGCAGAAATGCTTGTGTTTTTAGACTTTGTTCAAATCTGTATTCAACGTCCGTTGCAGTAAGAGAATTAGCCCATTGTATCCATCTCGGATGTAAAGCTTTTGCATTTGGAATGCTAGCCTTTGTAACAGCTTCTAAAGCTGGTACTGGGGTTACGACAATTATGCGTTTCCCTGAGCCAGTGCTCTTTCTCTTGCTACAGCGGTCTGAACTGCTGTCAGGATTTTTTCTGTTGAAGTGAAACGCAATTCTGCGTTTGTGTACAGGTGTGATTTGTATGCGATTGGTACAGTTTCTCCTTCATTGAAGGTTAAGTAAGTGTACCAGCATTGACCCGCTATTACACGGATCACCAAGTTGCGTATGTTTACGCGTGTCTGTAAGTGTTTGGAAGCAATCATGTCTTCTTGCAATGAACGTAGGATATTTGAATGTTCCTGTGTCCAATGTTTGACTGAAAAGTCAGGTTTTATTAAGTCGTAGAAAGGTTTTACTTTATCTGCGTAATCTAAAATGAATGTCTTGCCAACATTTAGGAATCCCAGTATTGATTGCAGATTTTTTAATGATTTTGGAGGCTGGAGCAGCGCACACTTTTCTAAAAAGTTAGCTGCCAGGCTTTTCCCTTCACTTGAAAGCTCGTATCCTAAAAACAGGACATTGAGGTGGGCTATTTTTGATTTTTTTAAATTAAATTTGTAGCCCTCAGAGGCGAATCCCATGATAATGGTGCTCACCCTGGTCAAGTGCTTTTTTAAGTCATCGTCCGTCAGATAAGTATCATCCACATAGGACAATGCTTCCTCATCAAAATTTTGGAGGAACTCTGTTACTCTTGCTGAGAAGACCCCCAGGCTGTTCTTATACCCCTGGGGGAGATGACAAAATTGCCGCTGGGACCCCAACACTGAGAATGCGGTCAAATACCTGCTTTCAGGCGCTATATTTTGGCAGAAAAATCCATTTGAGATATCTAATGTAGTTTTGTATTTCTTCCGCACAATGTTATTCATTAATGCGGCACTGTGTGCGTTTTGGACAGCGAATGTCTTTGTGCATGAGTTTAAATGTCTGTAATCTAAAACTAGACGATATGTGTTGTCCGGTTTCGATACTGGAAACAAAGGATTGTTCATTGGTGAGGTGCATGTTTCAATCACCCCTTGGTATTCAAGTTGATCTAAGATCTCCCTGACTTGTTTTTTAGCTTCTTGCTTTATTGGGTATTGCCTCTGAGCATTTGGTGAAACTTTTAACGGGATCACGTGGTGGGTTGAATCCTCATCCCACCCAGCATGATTTTTTTATAGTGCTGGAGCTAGGGCAACCGCCCACTCCTGTGCATAAGCATGTTTAAGATGTATGGGAACGAGGTCGGAGAATGATGGAAAAATTACATTTTCTCCCCTGGGGCACTCCATGATGAATGTTGGCGGCCAATATTGTTCTGCTAATAGGATGTCATAACCGGATGACAGATTTTCCCAAAAGAGACCTTTGACTTTCCTGGGCTTGTCCCCCTCCATTTGGAGTGTTATTTCGTGTAACTTATGTGGGACGCTCACCCTGGTGTCTTGTGTTTCCACCGTGATGTAATAATTCAAGTCCGCTGTCAACAGAAATTCCTTCAGGTTCTGGCGAGCTATTGTTACTTCTGCCGCACTGTCTAGCATCGTCAGAGCCCATTCCCCGTTCAGAAGCTGCGTCCTCTGAAATCTGGGCATGTCTGATCTTTATGCCTGCAACTTTCTTTTTCTTAAACTGTGGTTTTGATTTTGGTTTGTCTTCTTTTTTGGAAGTATAGTCTTGAGCGCGCTGCTTGTCTCTGAACTTTGTACGCTCCTCTTTGTGTTCTGACCGTCCTTCTCTCTCGGAGGTTTTCGCCGAGCCCTGAGAGGAACGAGAGGGATGTGTATCAGTATCCTGATACCTGTCAGGTTTCCTAATATTATCCCTATTCCTGAGGTCATACCTCTTTTCAGAGGGCTCCTGTGGAGGAGATCTACCTCTGGACTGAGATTTGTTTTTAAAGTTTTGTTGTTTTTTATTATCCCACTTCTTTTTAGAAGAAGCAGGTGTCTGCTTTGTAGTGTCCTTTTCAGGACTGCCCATCAGTTGTGGTTTTAATGCTTTCCCACCCAAACTGTCTCTGCCTAATTCTGCAGTTTTTATTTTGGGCAGTTCGTGTTGTTGGTCCAATGGACTGAACTCCCTTAGGCGTTGGCGGATTGCCACTGAAGCTGCTTCCCCTTTAATATTAGCTAGTATTATGGCTGATACCTGGTCATAGTTATTTAATAACTTCATCCCTAAGTTTAGGGCAGGTTCTGCTCCGTACTCATTTTGTATTTATCTCAATACGTCTGGTACTACTACTAATGAAGGAATACCATGTGTTCTGGTATATATGGCAGCAAAGACTGTACCCCAAGAGGTGCAGTCCTCTACTTGTGGTGTTATCCCCATGGGCAAGCAGATTGTTAACATTCTGTGTTTTTCAAATGGGGTAGTATTCGGGAATACTGCCTCTAGCTGAGTTATTTTCTGAGCTACTCAGAATGGCATTTGTTCACATTTCGTGGGCATTTTGTCCATTACTGCGTGTAATGTTTGTGGTGTAATTTTAGTTGCTGTACCCCGAAACTGAGTTCCATTTGTTGCAGCTGATGTTGGTTGGACTGTGAAAGTCCTCATGACATAATGTGTCAGGTTTCTGTAGATTTTAATTAAATCCTTGTGTTATAAGAGTAAGTCTGGCTGCGGCATTGTGTCAATGTCAGGATGTGGTGTGTAGGCCGCTAATATTGGCCATGTTGCACCGTCTCCTCCGAGCGGACCTAATCTTACTCTGTGTCTTATGTGGGGTAGGGCGCCCTAAAACCAGTATAGGTGTTCCTGGTAAGTGAGTGGAACTTCTGTGTCCTCGCAAGGACCATATTCCCGTGGTGCATCTCCTTCTGTATAGTAGTGAAATGTCTGTGTTCTTGCATCTGCTGCTGGGAATGTAACCCACGAATAAAATATCTCTGTTTTGTTTGATTCGTGTGCCTCAATCACGAAAGCTACTAAGCCACCCCTGGATGTTACACCATATTCCATTAGTTTCAGGGTGATAGTGCGTCTGAATTTTTGTGCAATATATATTGCATTTGCATTTGTATCTTCTTCCTCGTCTGAGAGGTGTATATTTACTACTGTGTTATTCCCCTCAGTCATTTTTGTAAAGGGAGAAGTTTTGTTCAAGGGAACTAAGATAAGGTGTTATGCACAATTTTAGGAACTAAATGTCCTTCAAGCTTGAATAACCAACAGCCAATAAATAGGATTTCTCTCCTACTCAGCTGTGGCGGAGTTTGTGCCCACCCACTCCAGACGTCTCTGGCGTTTTTGTGAGTAGGGGTCTCTGAGAATAGCACAACTGAATTTCTCAGATTCTTCTGTTAAATAAGAGCCCAACCATCGTTGGTGGCGCCATGTCGTGTAGTTCCTATAGTACCCATGCAGGACCTGCGCGTTTGGATAACATAAACTGTGGGCTTGGTGGCAGACTGATTCTGTACACCCCCACCGAGAAATGTTAGGCGGTTCGCAAAAGCTAGCTCACAGTGCCATTAGTGTCTCCTCTTATCGGGGAGAGATTAGTTTCTGGCAACCTTAGAACATGACAACCCTGATCCCTCAAGATCATGGAAACAATGTACTACTTTTCGCTCAGTCACTCGTGGTTATTTAGTTTATCTCAGAGGTACACAGAATAAACAGTCTGGGCGTTTCAATAAGGATTTATTGAACAGTTGTTATTCTTGTTTAAAGTATATGAGCTAAAACAACCATTAGACAGTAGTAGAGATATATGATTAGCAGTACTATGAATATAAAAGGATAGTACAGTTCTATCATCTTGCAATAAGCATGAATAAATGCATGAATATAAAATGCATTGATAAAAGCGAGCGCGTACTCCTACGATGCCTATCTAGATGTACCTAAGTGTACCTAGCATGTGATTAGGTGTGCAGCCAAGAATCCCTTTAGGATTTGGTCGAACCCCATTACCTGAAGTGAGAATGTAGGAGCCTCTCCTGGTCTCGAGCTGGACACCCCGCAAGGGATGTTCAGACCACTGTCAGCTGGAGCGTCTGCATGCAGGAGGCTCAGCGTCTCTGGTCAGTGTGTCGGCCTGGAAGTCTCGGTTCCCTCTAACTACTGATAGCAAGAGGTACTGTATTTATACAGAAAAGTATATAGAGTCCCTTTATCCCTTGTTCTTGTGTTAGCCATTGTTGGGTATGAGGATGACGTATGGGATGAACCTTGTGCGTAGATATTAGGAAGGTGGTGTATAGCACCTGCCTGGTTTCCAAGTAGCCTCATGAATATTTTATTCATGCAGTGCCAGTCTAAAGATGAAGTCATAGAACACTATTGTTCGGGAAAAACCCTCCTTCTGCACCCAGGCCTAGAACTAGGTAAAAGGTTCAGTCCATAAAAGGCGTTCAATCCTTAAAAGGCTAGCAGAGATATATGATTAGCAGTACTATGAATATAAAAGGATAGTACAGTTCTATCATCTTGCAATAAACATGAATAAATACATGAATATAAAATGCATTGATAAAAGCGAGTTCGTACTCCTACGATGCCTATCTAGATGTACCTAAGTGTACCTAGCATGTGAGTAGGTGTGCAGCCAAGAATCCCTCTAGGATTTGGTCGAACCCCATTACCTGAAGTGAGAATGTAGGAGCCTCTCCTGGTCTCGAGATGGACACCCCGCAAGGGATGTTCAGACCACTGTCAGCTGGAGCGTCTGCATGCAGGAGCCTCAGCGTCTCTGGTCAGTGTGTCGGCCTGGAAGTCTCGGTTCCCTCTAACTACTGATAGCAAGAGGTGCTGTATTTATACAGAAAAGTATATAGAGTCCCTTTATCCCTTGTTCTTGTGTTAGCCATTGTTGGGTATGAGGATGACGTATGGGATGAACCTTGTGCGTAGATATTAGGAAGGTGGTGTATAGCCCCTGCCTGGTTTTCAAGTAGCCTCATGAATATTTTATTCATGCAGTGTCAGTCTAAAGATGAAGTCATAGAACACTATTGTTCGGGAAAAACCCTCCTTCTGCACCCAGGCCTAGAACTAGGTAAAAGGTTCAGTCCATAAAAGGCGTTCAATCCTTAAAAGGCTAGCAGAGATATATGATTAGCAGTACTATGAATATAAAAGGATAGTACAGTTCTATCATCTTGCAATAAGCATGAATAAATGCATGAATATAAAATGCATTGATAAAAGCGAGTGCGTACTCCTACGATGCCTATCTAGATGTACCTAAGTGTACCTAGCATGTGAGTAGGTGTGCAGCCAAGAATCCCTCTAGGATTTGGTCGAACCCCATTACCTGAAGTGAGAATGTAGGAGCCTCTCCTGGTCAAGTCAAGTGAGAGGAACTTGTTGAGCGCACATATCACTGAGGGGTCTCATGGCGCTAGCGAAAGACTCAGTGGAGACTTACAGTCGGATTAGCTAGTTATGGATGGTCGAACAACCAGGTTTTTAGTTTTTTGCGAAAAAGCTTATGGTCTGTGTTGGAAACGGGGTAGCGTGGTGCAGAGCGGGCAGGCCAAACTCCGGAGGAATTGTGTAAAAAATCCGCGCAGCACACACAGGCGACACACCAGGCACACTACAAACGGAGACCACACCAGTTTAGGTGAAAAACAGCATTTGTATTATGCAGAACTCAGCACAAATAATCACAGTGGTGTACACGGCGCCAACTGGCACCAGACAGTCATATACAAGGGACTATTTACAAGGCAGGGCCAATCGGGCCGCTGCCAACATCTTCAACACAGGTTGCAAAGGATCAATGACAGTTCCTAGGTCTTGCTAACGGTAATCAGTCCGTACCTGTTGGGAAAAGGAAATTAACTTAGCGTCTTCCCATGAGACTCAAACCGAGTGGGCCAAACATGTGATCAATTGGCATAAGATGCAACATCACTAGGCGTAACCCCCTTAGGTAAGGTATCAGGACCTTTTGCAGAAAGCCAGCCAGGTAACCTAGGGGTAAAACATTCAGCATATGAACATTAGCCTAGGAGCATTGGAGGCATAGCATTAACTTAGAGGCGTCATCGCATTTGCACGAATCAAAGTGGGCCGGACACATAAACCAGGCATCATCACTATGAAAACATTAGGCGTGACATCAGCATGGCAACCCTGAGGGGAAAACATCAGGTAACATTTGGGCATAAGACATTATCAGGAAGGCCGTCAGCAGGCCTTTCCCCTTTTGTAGTGCCCTCCTAGCTATGCAAACCAATGTTCACCACGTTACGGCAGTGCCGAAATGGGGCCCACTAATTACTGGCCCAGCTGGAGCCCCACGCTGAACGTTGGAGTCCCTCTCCTGGACTCAAGTCCACTCATGCCCAGAAAGAGTACTGGCCCCGGGGGCAGGCACCGGCAATGTGCCCCGACACACCCCCTAACAGAGTACTGGCACCGCGGTGCCCCAGGTGAGCCCTGGTCCGGTGGAGCCCCACGGGGACTTCCCACTTAACTGGCTGCAGGTTGCAGCTGCCCACTGGCAGGCGGGGCAGCTGGGAGACCAGTATGGCCACTGTGGTCCTCTCAGCGGGACCGACGGAGAGGCGGGCACCGGCAATGTACCCCGATGCCCCCTCCGGGACTCTAAACTCAAATGGCCCCAACACGTGGCAGCGGCCCGCAACTGCGGCGCCGCTGGGAAAGGGGGCTCAACACTAGCACGGCTGGTTTCCCCCGGGGCCCTAGGCACCGACAATGTGCCTCGGCCGGCCCCCGACACTCTCCAGAGCAACCCCACTCACCAGACTATCGGGCTGCAGGCGTCTCTGCTCTCCTCCTCGGGGAGGCTCCGGTCGGCCGCGCTACCACACACGCGGGGCTCTCCTCTCCTCACGAGAGCCCCGCCAACACCGGCGCTTCTCCCGTCTTCACCCGGGCTCCTCCTGAGACCCGGGACTTTGTCCTGGAGCCGGCGAGGCTCCACACGACTCCGGCGGCGCCCGGGGCTCTCCTCCGGTCACGGGGAGCCCCCACCACTTCCTTCTCTTCCGGAGCGAAGTCTCCGGCGGCGTTGGCCAGCGCGGGGTGGGCTCCCGCCTCCGGCCGGCCAGCCACGCCTCCAACCAGGCGCAGGCCTGCCTGTCTTCCGGGTCGCTGCGAGCAGCGCAGCGGCCCAAGGCTTTCTCGACGCCCGGGTCGCGGCGGTGATCCTGGGCGGATTCAGGGCACGGGGTAGGCTCCCGCTGCCCCTCCCCACCAGTTGCTCTCCTCGGCAATGTACCCCAAGGCGGCACAAGTGCGGGGTAGGCACCCGCTAACTCCGGCAATTGCGGCTCGGCCACGGCGGTGATCCTGGGCAATTTCCCTCGTGGCACTTCGGCAGCACAGCGCTGCAGGGACGCGCAGGCTCCTCACCGCCTGGGCAGTCAGAACATGGCGCCTAGCTGCAGAATGCAGCATCCAGTGATGGCGCTCTGTCAACGCAGCGCTGCAGGCGACAGCCCCTCTCCTGGCACATTAGATATAGCGCTCCCCAAGGCGCTAGGGTGCAGGCAGGCAACAGTCAATTACAGGGAAGCGCTCCCAAGGCGCTAGGGACCTCACAGGTCCAGGGCCCACAGAGGGGGGGGGGGTTTGTCCACGCTCCTCACCTCCTTGAGTAAAGGCAGTCCCAATATGGCGCTCACGAGGCGCTAGAGGCCAGGAGACAAATAGTGCAGGGCGAGATCAGTGGCTAGCAGGGCGGCTCACCAGTCCTGAAGCAGCAGCTCCTCGGAACGGTCATCCTCCAGTAAGGTGGCAATCCTGCCAGCAGAGCAGCCTCCACTCCGGCGATGTCTCTTTATTGGCCCTGGGGACAACAGGGGGGGGCAGATGGGCACAGGGGCCAGCACACAGGCCCAATGTGGCGGTACCTCCTGGCAGAGTTCCCCCTCAGTCAGTCCATGCTCTGCACTGCCTCGGTCTCTTCACTGAGCACATGGCCGCCCAGCCCCCCTATATATATGCCCCTCACCCCACCTACCAGACAGGGCTGGCAGCTTCCAGAAGGTTCTCTGGGGAACCGGTTCTAACTGGTCTAGGGGGAGGAGTAGAGCACCCTCGGTGCGACGTCTCCCTCCAAAAGCAGGGGGCGCTGGGGAACAAACCACTAGACTGCTAACCCACCTCAGTCAGGCGTCACATGGGCAGGCAGGCATGGCGTCCATTTTAACAGTGACATTTTTCCACAGTGCTTTTCTAAAATGGTGGAGCTCAGTGTGTACCACATTACACAGCATTTGGCATTTTCTGTTCGGACACACCATGTTTTTACCCTTAATAAAAGCGAAAAATTTCAGGGCAAAAGGGCCAAGTCCAACACAACCCCCTCCCAGCCAAAAGCCAGGGCAGACCGATCAATGCCTTGATGGGCTTCCCTGCTTAGGGCGAGAGAACTTGGACGCGGGCCCACAACTGCAGGAACACCCGCAGGTTCTTCTCCACTCTGGAACCCGATGGTTCCCTCTCTCAACTCCTCCTGACCCAACTAGGCCACCCCACTGGTGCTCCCTAGTTGGCTGCAGCCAGGACCGGGCCCTAGGCCATCCAGATGTCTCTGGCCCTGGCTGTCTCACAGAGTGGGGGCAGTAGCCCCAGGCCCATAGTACCCTTTGACCACTCTCCCTCTCCTCCGTGCAGTCCCAAACTGCCAATGGTCTTCCCACCTAGGGACCACACTCTCACACTGTCCACCAGGTAGGGGCGAGGCTCTCCTCCCCTACCTCTCCTTCTGGGGTTCCGCCCTCTCCTCCTCTGCGGGGCACCCTCAGAACACCACTCTCTCACTCTTCCAGGGCCGGGACCCTGCATCCGATCCACCAACCCAGGGTCTAAACCCTTAGGTTGCCCCGGTGCCAGAGGCGAGTCCTCCCTCCCTCTGCACCCCCTCCCAGAGTTCCGCACCCTCCCACCTGGAGAAGCACCCCTGGGAGACAACTCCGGGGGGACACTGCTTGCAGACGTCCCTCTTGCCAGGTCAGGCAGTACCTGTCCCTGGCCTCCCAACCCAGGATCTAAGCCCTGTGGCTGAGTCGGTGCCAGAGGCGAGTCCTTCCTCCCCCTGCACCCCCTTCCAGAGTTCCGCACCCTCCCACCTGGAGAAGCACCCCTGGGAGACAACTCCGTGGGGACACTGCTTGCAGACGTCCCTCCCGCCAGGTCAGGCAGTACCTGTCCCTGGCCTCCCAACCCAGGATCTAAGCCCTGTGGCTGAGTCGGTGCCAGAGGCGAGTCCTTCCTCCCCTGCACCCCCTTCCAGAGTTCCGCACCCTCCCACCTGGAGAAGTACCCCTGGAAGTCAATTCCGGAGGGACACTGGTTACAGACATCCCTCCCGCCAGGTCAGGCAATACCTGAACCGGGCCTCCCAACCCAGGATCGAAGCCCTGTGGTTGAGCCGGTGCCAGAGGCGAGTCCTTCCTCCCTCGGCACCCCCTTCCAGAGTTCCGCACCCTCCCACCTGGAGAAGTACCCCTGGAAGTCAGTTCCGGAGGGACACTGGTTACAGACGTCCCTCCCGCCAGGTCAGGCAGCCCCTGAACCTGGCACCCCAGCCCAGGATCTAAACCCTGTGGCTGAGTAGACCCCAGAACCCCTGGAGCTCGGATTACAGACGCCCCGGGTTCTCCCGACACTAGGGGCTCCCCTTCAATGGATGGCCTCTCAGGACAGCCTAGGCTCCCAACCTGGGGTTCCCTTATGGAACTCTCCAGGCCCTGAGACTGCGGTTGGGGCACCTCGGGACACCTCCCCGTCTCACTCCTTCCTATGGATAGGATGTGAGGCCCTACAACCCTCTCACCTTCCTGGGACCTAGCTGGGCGATTCTCCACCTCTCCCACCTCGCTGGGTTGGAAGATCCCTGCACCACTCCCTTCAGGATCACTCCCCACTGCCCTCTCAGACTCTCTGGCACTCACCCAAAGGTCTGCCTCCCGTGCAAGCTCCCTGGGGTCGGAGAGCCCACACCGCAACAGGTGGTGGCGCAACCTGGGAAGACAACTCTTGAGCACATGCTCCCTGATAATCAGGTGGAACAGCTCTTCCCCATCTGTCACCGCGCCACACACCATCCACTCCTCCAGTGCGGTCCAACAAATGTCCACATACTCCCCCCAAGACTGGTGGGACAGTTTCTTGCCGCCCCTAAATTCTAACCTGCCCCACTCCTTCTGGGGATCAGGCACCATCTTCCGGGCTCTGGGATTGGGACTTCCCGCACTGGCTTCACTCTCGCTGCCACCACTGGATCCCACCCTCACTGGTGAATCCAGACCACAGACACCACTCTCAGGGGACAACCTACCCCCCTGAGCTAGTCTCTCCCTGGCGAAGGCCCTCTCCGCCTTAGCCATCCTCTCCTGTGCTAGGACCCTCTCGGTCTCTAGCCTTTTTTCCTCAACCCTCAGCTGCGCTAGCTCCACTCTGAGCCTTTCCAGCGCCAGCTGATACTCCCTTTCTTCCCTCCTATCTACCCACTCTTCTGGGGACAGGGAAAGGGGTGGGGCAGTGCCCCTGGGGCTGGACCCAGCACGGGACTCCCTGTCTATGGTGTCCTCCTTCGCTACCGGTGTCTCTGCCCTAACATCCTCTTCCTCCTCAAAGTCACCACCCTCCAGGGTTATGGACCGGGACCCCTCACTCTCAGAGTCCTCCTCACGGTCTCTACCAAATCCATCCCTTAAATATGCGGAGGGGTAATCGGAAAGGTCCCCGTGGGGCTCTAAGGGTTCCCCCTTTTCAGGGCCTCATAGAGAAACAACTTCCTGCGCGTGTTGCCTACTGTGGGTATCCCTCTCTCCCTGCAGAGGTCCATCACCTCCTGCTCAGTGTACTCCCCCAGGTCATCCTCATTGTAGACCAACCCCATCCTGTCGAGATACACCCGGGATACACAACCCAAAGTGCCACAGGGGGACACAATTCAAACACAACACTTTTAGGAGGAAAGTACAATCAGGAAAACAGTCCCCAAATCTGTGATTTTCTGAGTGCTCAATTTGCAGTGCAACCAGTCGTCGCTGTGGTACTGCGCAAACACAAGTCCTATCCCACCGCTGAGCACCAATGTTGGAAACGGGGTAGCGTGGTGCAGAGCGGGCAGGCCAAACTCCGGAGGAATTGTGTAAAGCATCCGCGCAGCACACACAGGCGACACACCAGGCACACTACAAACGGAGACCACACCAGTTTAGGTGAAAAACAGCATTTGTATTATGCAGAACTCAGCACAAATAATCACAGTGGTGTACACGGCGCCAACTGGCACCAGACAGTCATATACAAGGGACTATTTACAAGGCAGGGCCAATCGGGCCGCTGCCAACATCTTCAACACAGGTTGCAAAGGATCAATGACAGTTCCTAGGTCTTGCTAACGGTAATCAGTCCGTACCTGTTGGGAAAAGGAAATTAACTTAGCGTCTTCCCATGAGACTCAAACCGAGTGGGCCAAACATGTGATCAATTGGCATAAGATGCAACATCACTAGGCGTAACCCCCTTAGGTAAGGTATCAGGACCTTTTGCAGAAAGCCAGCCAGGTAACCTAGGGGTAAAACATTCAGCATATGAACATTAGCCTAGGAGCATTGGAGGCATAGCATTAACTTAGAGGCGTCATCGCATTTGCACGAATCAAAGTGGGCCGGACACATAACCCAGGCATCATCACTATGAAAACATTAGGCGTGACATCAGCATGGCAACCCTGAGGGGAAAACATCAGGTAACATTTGGGCATAAGACATTATCAGGAAGGCCGTCAGCAGGCCTTTCCCCTTTTGTAGTGCCCTCCTAGCTATGCAAACCACTGTTCACCACGTTACGGCAGTGCCGAAATGGGGCCCACTAATTACTGGCCCAGATGGAGCCCCACGCTGAACGTTGGAGTCCCTCTCCTGGACTCAAGTCCACTCATGCCCAGAAAGAGTACTGGCCCCGGGGGCAGGCACCGGCAATGTGCCCCGACACACCCCCTAACAGAGTACTGGCACCGCGGTGCCCCAGGTGAGCCCTGGTCCGGTGGAGCCCCACAGGGACTTCCCACTTAACTGGCTGCAGGTTGCAGCTGCCCACTGGCAGGCGGGGCAGCTGGGAGACCAGTAGGGCCACTGTGGTCCTCTCAGCGGGACCGACGGAGAGGCGGGCACCGGCAATGTACCCCGATGCCCCCTCCGGGACTCTAAACTCAAATGGCCCCAACACGTGGCAGCGGCCCGCAACTGCGGCGCCGCTGGAAAAGGGGGCTCAACACTAGCACGGCTGGTTTCCCCCGGGGCCCTAGGCACCGACAATGTGCCTAGGCCGGCCCCCGACACTCTCCAGAGCAACCCCACTCACCAGACTATCGGGCTGCAGGCGTCTCTGCTCTCCTCCTCGGGGAGGCTCCGGTCGGCCGCGCTACCACACACGCGGGGCTCTCCTCTCCTCACGAGAGCCCCGCCAACACCGGCGCTTCTCCCGTCTTCACCCGGGCTCCTCCTGAGACCCGGGACTTTGTCCTGGAGCCGGCGAGGCTCCACACGACTCCGGCGGCGCCCGGGGCTCTCCTCCGGTCACGGGGAGCCCCCACCACTTCCTTCTCTTCCGGAGCGAAGTCTCCGGCGGCGTTGGCCAGCGTGGGGTGGGCTCCCGCCTCTGGCCGGCCAGCCACGCCTCCAACCAGGCGCAGGCCTGCCTGTCTTCCGGGTCGCTGCGAGCAGCGCAGCGGCCCAAGGCTTTCTCGATGCCCGGGTCGCGGCGGTGATCCTGGGCGGATTCAGGGCACGGGTAGGCTCCCGCTGCCCCTCCCCACCAGTCGCTCTCCTCGGCAATGTACCCCAAGGCGGCACAAGTGCGGGGTAGGCACCCGCTAACTCCGGCAATTGCGGCTCGGCCACGGCGGTGATCCTGGGCAATTTCCCTCGTGGCACTTCGGCAGCACAGCGCTGCAGGGACGCGCAGGCTCCTCACCGCCTGGGCAGTCAGAACATGGCGCCTAGCTGCAGAATGCAGCATCCAGTGATGGCGCTCTGTCAGCGCAGCGCTGTAGCCCTCTCCTGGCACATTAGATATAGCGCTCCCCAAGGCGCTAGGGTGCAGGCAGGCAACAGTCAATTACAGGGAAGCGCTCCCAAGGCGCTAGGGACCTCACAGGTCCAGGGCCCACAGAGGGGGGGGGTTTGTCCACGCTCCTCACCTCCTTGAGTAAAGGCAGTCCCAATATGGCGCTCACGAGGCGCTAGAGGCCAGGAGACAAATAGTGCAGGGCGAGATCAGTGGCTA
The DNA here is from genome assembly GCA_963921515.1 of Calotriton arnoldi. Taxonomy (NCBI): domain Eukaryota; kingdom Metazoa; phylum Chordata; class Amphibia; order Caudata; family Salamandridae; genus Calotriton; species Calotriton arnoldi. Next base: position 4,478,090 of record CAWUFW010000005.1, on the reverse strand, counting down.
GCAGGGCGGCTCACCAGTCCTGAAGCAGCAGCTCCTCGGAACGGTCATCCTCCAGTAAGGTGGCAATCCTGCCAGCAGAGCAGCCTCCACTCCGGCGATGTCTCTTTATTGGCCCTGGGGACAACAGGGGGGCAGATGGGCACAGGGGCCAGCACACAGGCCCAATGTGGCGGTACCTCCTGGCAGAGTTCCCCTCAGTCAGTCCATGCTCTGCACTGCCTCGGTCTCTTCACTGAGCACATGGCCGCCCAGCCCCCCTATATATATGCCCCTCACCCCACCTACCAGACAGGGCTGGCAGCTTCCAGAAGGTTCTCTGGGGAACCGGTTCTAACTGGTCTAGGGGGAGGAGTAGAGCACCCTCGGTGCGACGTTTCCCTCCAAAAGCAGGGGGCGCTGGGGAACAAACCACTAGACTGCCAACCCACCTCAGTCAGGCGTCACATGGGCAGGCAGGCATGGCGTCCATTTTAACAGTGACATTTTTCCACAGTGCTTTTCTAAAATGGTGGAGCTCAGTGTGTACCACATTACACAGCATTTGGCATTTTCTGTTCGGACACACCATGTTTTTACCCTTAATAAAAGCGAAAAATTTCAGGGCAAAAGGGCCAAGTCCAACAGTCTGTGATAGAGAGGAGATGAGATGGCAGTTTGTTCCAGAATGCAGGTGCGAGAAAGATCGACCGCCGCCTCTGGCAGTGCGGATTCTGCGAGGGGTAAGAAGACATTTGGAGCTTGACCTAAGCGTCCTGCTTGGTTGGTACCAGCCAAGTTTCTTAGCCAGATAACTTGGCCCAGTTCCATACATACTCCTATGAACAAGACAAAGGATTTTAAAGCGGCAGCGCTTTTTAATTGGGAGCCAATGGAGGGTCTTCAGACTGGGCACTGATGGTGCTCTAGCTGGAAGGTTTAACACCAGTCTAGCCGCTGTGTTTTGCAAAACTTGCAGCTTGGAGTAGAGCTCCTCGTTTATGGAGGCTAACAGGGCATTGCCATAGTCAATACGGCTCATGATGAGTCCCTGTACCAGCGGTTTCCTGGATTCAATATGAATCCAGTAAAGAAATTTGCGTAGTTTACGCAAAATGCCATAACAGATGCTGATTATGTGACTTATATGGCCTTTCATAGACAGCTTATTGTCAATGATCACTCCGAGATTTCGTACCACGGATTTGGGTGATGGACACGGGCCCAACTTCTGTGGCCACCAGTCACTGGACCAGTGTTCCTCCGCCTTACCAAAGAGGATGACCTATGTTTTACTACCGTTTAGTTGTAGGTGATTGGTACACATCCAATTGTCAATATGGGTCATGCAGTTTTTAAAACGAACCTTAGTGTCAGAGGGGTCAGGGCCAAGGGTAATCAGTAGCTGCGTATCATCAGCATATGACACCACTTCAAAACCGTAGGACCTGATTACCCTGGCCAAAGGTGCCACATACAGGTTAAAAAGCATAGGACTCAGGATGGAACCCTGAGGAACTCCTATGCTTACAGACCGACTGCAAGAGGCCAGGGTGCCGACTCGTACTGTTGTCGTCCGGTCCATTAGATATTTTCTGAACCAGTCCAAGGCCTTGCCCCTGACACCCACCTCCCAGAGCCGTTGTTCTAAAATGCTGTGGGAGATGGTGTCAAAGGCAGCGGACAGGTCTAACAGAAAGAGCATGGCTGACTGCCCGTTGTCTAAGGCAAGTCTGATGTTGTCTACAACCTCCACCAAGGAGGTTTCGGTACTGTGTGATGCCCTGAACCCTGACTGTGATGGATCAAGGAGTCCATGACTCTCGAAGTGGATGGTAAGTTGTTTATTGATCAAGGATTCGAGTACCTTTCCAAAATACGGGAACAATGAAATGGGCCGATAGTTACTAGGTTCTTTTGAATCGGCAGAGGCTTTTTTTAGGATGGGCTTAACCTGTGCTGCTTTCCATCCAGCCGGGATCTTTGCTTGGGCTAGTGACATATTGAATAAGTCTGTTAGTTTATCCGAGCTGGACACCCCGCAAGGGATGTTCAGACCATTGTCAGCTGGAGTGTCTGCATGCAGGAGCCTCAGCGTCTCTGGTCAGTGAGTCGGCCTGGAAGTCTCGGTTCCCTCTAACTACTGATAGCAAGAGGTGCTGTATTTATACAGAAAAGTATATAGAGTCCCTTTGTCCCTTGTTCTTGTGTTAGCCATTGTTGGGTATGAGGATGACGTATGGGATGAACCTTGTGCGTAGATATTAGGAAGGTGGTGTATAGCCCCTGCCTGGTTTCCAAGTAGCCTCATGAATATTTTATTCATGCAGTGTCAGTCTAAAGATGAAGTCATAGAACACTATTGTTCGGAAAAAACCCTCCTTCTGCACCCAGGCCTAGAACTAGGTAAAAGGTTCAGTCCATAAAAGGAGTTAAATCCTTAAAAGGCTCGTTAGTGTGTAATGTAGGGGAGGTGATGTAGGTGAAAGGGTATGATGTTACCCAGGCCTATATTAGGGGACCTCTATGAAACATAACAAGGGCTAATTACAGACCTCAGGCCTACCTAAGGATAGCAGTGTTAATTTACTCCCTACCAGCCTTGTCTACGCGTATGGGTAAAGAGATGATGCTTGATTCCTTACTGCATTTGCAAATTTCAGGTAAATATTCTCTATACTAAACCTCTCTTGACTAAAGGAAACCAGAGAGAAGGACAGCCCCCTTTCCTTGACTAAGGGCAAAAGGGGAAAAAATGTAAACACCTTAGCACTGCACAGTGTGAGGGCGAAACAAGCAACACTGAAAATGTGAAAACCTGTTTTATATTCTATTGTGAATTGCACAAACTATTTCAATATTTGACCATTTGTTTTGGGTATGCTTGTTTTTGTATTTTTGTGCATTGCTAAGAGATTCAAATCATAGAAAATGCTTAAGCTGGGGGTCCCCCAGCTTCCAATAATGACACAGTGGGGGTCCCCAGATTCCAGTAATGATTCAGTGAGGGTCCACAGAAGTCAAAAGGTTACGAACCACTGCTCTAGACCTTCTTGTTTGCATTTTTGCCATGGAGACCTTGGCCAAACAGAAAATCTGCAGTTGAATATGTGAACAAACCTGGGGGTGCATGCTCACTAGCGGATCTTTTGGGATACTGCCTAACGACAAACCAGGAAGTCATTGGTGAGCATCACTTAGCCCTTTCTGATTCAATTGCAGATTGGTACTTTAGGCACTTCGTGACTCAAACAATGGAATGCTAGATGTTCAGGTATTTCAGGAGCTGCACTGGTTGTGGAATCCTCTTGATGTGGATCCCTTTCCATCACACATAAATCATCAGCTCTCGAGATTTATGAGCTGGCGCCCAGACTAAGATGACTGCTGGCCTGGATAGACCTGTCTCCATTCACCCTTCTTCTGAGAGTCCTCAGGATCCAGTCTCACTGATCCTTTTAATGCCACTATGACCTTCTGAGTCCTGTTTACCTTTACTGAAGCAATCAATGGGGTTCTTACTTCTCCTCACATCCCCAATCTCTCTTCAGAGTCCCGAGGGTCTTCCCCTGAGTTGGACCTTCTTAACCAGCTTGACCTGATTGCATGCTGGGTCTGCCAGATTGCAAGACTTTTCTCAACATGCTGCAGAACAGGCAAATGTGCCTTTGGACTCATACCCCAGATACCCCTTGGTACAGGGTGTGGATACCTTTGCTCCCACTTCATTGCTTCTCTTGAACTTCCTATCTGTCTTTATCTCGAAGGGGTCATTTTACAGGACCACCATTGCCTACCATTCTTTGGTTACCAAACATCTTTCTCATTGAAATGTCTTTTCCCAGTTCATGTTTATTCTGGTATTCTACATGGAATGTTTCCTCCATCCCAACCTTCTCAGCAGGAGAACCTGCCAAAAAGGGCCTGCCCTTAACTAACCTCTTCCTGAAGCTGGTGATGCTTCCTTGTCTTATCTGCTGGAGAAAGGGCTTCAATTTTAGTACCCACTGAGTCAACAGCGTTGACTGTAAAGACCATCGTTAACCCCTTCCATGCTCATGACGGAACTGTCCCGTCATGAGACACGGTGGGCGTGTGCTCATGACGGAACCGTCCCGTCATGGCACCCACCCATGGGGGAAGCGCGTGACGCTCTCCCCATAGGCAGCCCATCTACACTTTCAAACAGGGATGGCAGCGGAAGAGTTTCCGCTGCCACCCCGACCCCCCCTCGGATATCCTATGACGTCAGCGTGCACAGCGCACGCCAACATCATCAGGAGCCCCTGAACGCGCTGGAAGCCATTTGCTTCCAGACGTCCGGAGAGCAGGTAGGTGTTTCCTGCTCCTGGGGGGTTTCTCGTGGCATCAAGGCATCAGGGAGAGGAAAGAGTTTTTCCTCTTCCCTGATGGCTCTTTGCAGGGCATGCCTGCTGCATGATCACGCATGGGGTCGCGATTGTGCAGCAGGAATGCCCCCACTAGACACCAGGGATATTTTTTTGTTGGAATGGAAGCGACCCCTTGCGAAAGGGTCGCTTCCAAAGGGCATAAATTATCTGCATGTATTTTCTGCCCTCCCCCCCCCCCACTGGGACAGATCGGCCCATTTTTTTGGCCTTTCTGTCCCCGTGGGGAGGGGGGGGGGCAGAAAACCCCACTAGAGCCAGGGATTCGTTTTTATAGTGCATGGGGGCGATCCCTTAGGCAAGGATCGCCCCCTAATTATTTTTGTACTTGTGGCTGTTTTCTGACCCCCCCCGAGGCGTATCTGCCTGTTTTGAAGGCCCATCTGCCCCGGGGGGAAGGGGGTGGTAGAAAACCCACTAGATCCAGGGATTTTTTTTTTCTTTGTAAATGGAAGCGACCCCTTGGGCAAGGGTCGCTTCCAAAGGGGGCCCTTTTCTGTTTGCTGTTTTCTGCCTCCCCTGGGGACAGATCGGCCCATTGTTTTGGTCTTTCTGCCCCCAGGGGGTGGCAGAAAACCTCACTAGAACCAGGGATATTTTTAAAAGTGCATGGGGGCAATCCCTTGGACAAGAATCGCCCCCCAATTTTTTTTTTTATACTTGTGGCCATTTTCTTCCCCCCAGGGGCGGATCGGCCCTATTTGAAGGCCTATCTCCCCCCAGAGGGGTAGAAAACCCATTGGCACCAGGGATATGTATATATTTATGTTTCGGCACGGCCCCTTGGGTAATGGTCGCCCCTATTGGCGCTAATAATTTTTTTTAATTACTTTTTGCCGTTTTCTGCTCTTTCTGGGGGCAGATAGGCCCTATTTTGAGGCCCATCTGCCCGGGGGGATGAGGGGACAGACAACCCAATAGCACTAGGGATATGTATATATTTAAGTTTGGTGGTGACCCCTAGGGTAAGGGTTGCCCCAATGGGATGGAGCATCGGCTATTATTTACTTTTGGCTGTTTTTCTGTTCCCCTTGGTGGCAGATTGGCCATTTGAGTAGTGACATAACTTGTTATAATGTTAATTGTTTTATTTCTTGTGAATTGTGATTGTAATGTTTTATTTGTCCTTTTTATTCTAGTTGAAGGCTTTTGCTCTTTCGACTGATGTTCCAGGTTGCAGGTTCATCATTGGCGGTTCTGCAGTTTGTGTAGTTGCATGTTTTTGGTAAGAAAATGGTTTCAGTACTATTTACTCTAAATGAGTTTCATTTCCCTGCATAAATGTGTTTTTGTAAATGGTGTAATAATAGCAGTATGTTTAGCTTCTGTTTTATTGAGTGTGAAAATCTTTTTGCATTTGTGCTCGATGTGTATTTTGTTAACCCTGGGCGTAAAATCCGCTTCGCTCGCGGAGTTTGCGGATTTTTGGCAACTCCGCGTTCCGCGTAGAACGCGGAGTTAGCGAAAACTCCTCGCTCCGCAGCGGAGCGGAGTTTTTTTTGTGTTCGCGCTCTCAAAAGGCGTTTTTACGCACGCGGGAGCGACTTACCGGTATGCCTGCGATCGCTGACGAGATTTCCCATCTGTCCGCGAGCGCCACGAGAATTGGTAGCCAGCCGCACGTTCCCGCGAGAGTGTGCAATCGCGAACATGTCATTCGGGCGCGCCATTCGGACTTCAGGTGGAAGTTTTGCGAAGCTCGTGATCCCGAACATGCATAATTTGCAATCTGGAGAAGAATCTCTTTCGAGCAGCATCAAAACCTTCTCGAAATGGTGATTTGGATTAATAAAACTACTCAGATTGACATTTGGCTCTACTTTTTTGTGCAAGGAGTCCTTTATCTTTTTTTACTTTTTTTTTAAGAGGAAGGAAGTGCCCCAGAGTCTCCAACTTCCTGTTCCTGTCCAGCTGGCTCCTCCCAGTGCTTTGTCAATCTCCTGTTCACTTTTCATTTGGATTTGGAGCTGGAAGGATCACTCTTTGTGGCTGCTGCATCATATATCATTGGATTTGAGGACTTTTGAATCTGAGATTTCACAATTAAGTTGGAAAATTGGTGTTGTTTGTTTGATTGGGGCATTGCACCTACATTTTTTTGGTACTTTTCCTCTTTTTTTTAAATTTATTGTGGTGGGTGGCCTGTAGTTCAGTAGGAGCCTAGTTGTTTCTTTGTAAGTAATTTTTTATCTTTTATAAAGGAAACATTTTCTCCAATTTGTGAAATTAATTAATACGCAATATTTATTTAATTCACTAGCCCAGTAGTCTGCCAATACTATAGGCCTTTCAGCCAGTAGGCCCAGAGCTACTTATGGGTGCATGAAACAACTGTTTCTGTGGTGTCTGTGGAATTTAAACATCATTTAGGGCATAGATGTGTGTGGTGTGGTTGTTGTGTAACTTGCAAACCTTTTTTTTGTCCTGTGGATTTTCGTTTTTGCATTGATGCATTAAAGCTGTGTTGTTTAGCATGCCTCCTTTGTCTGGCCAAATGGCCTGCTTGGGTTCATTGTTTTCCAGGCCTCATGCTTGTTGTGAGTGACCATGTGGCTGGTGGCCATTTTGTGGTGGTGGTTAGTGTGCTGCTTTTGCCATAGGCCTGCATGTCTTTCCTTTGTTCCTCTTGGCTTACTTGTTGTTGTTGTTGTGGCCTGGCCATGTGGCTGTCGGCCATTTTGTGAAGGCAGCCAGTGTGTTTTTGCTATAGGCCTGCATTGTCTGTCTTCCCTTTCTTGTTGTTGGAACTTGTGGTGGCCTGGCCATGTGGCTGGCGGCCATTTTGTGAAGGCATCCAGTGTGCTATTGCCATAGGCCTGCATTGTCTGTCTTCCCTTTCTTGTTGTTGTGACCTGGCCATGTGGCTGACGGCCATTTTGTGAAGGTAGTCAGTGTGCTTTTGCCATAGGCCTGCATTGTCTGTCTTCCCTTTCTTGTTGTTGTGGTGGCCTGGCCTGCCATGTGGCTGGCGGCCATTTTGTGAAGGCAGCCAGTGTGCTTCTGCATTAGGCCTGCAAGCCTTCTTTGTGGTGCCCATGCCTTGTTGTTCCGACCAATAGGCCCAGAGCTACTCATTAGGGTGCATGAAGCAACTGTTTTTGTGCTGTCTGTCGAATGTAAACATCATTTAGGTCATGGATGGCATTGGATTGAATTGCAAAATGTTTTTTTTTTTGGGTATTTCACTTTTTCTGTGTGTGTTAAATAAATGCCTTTGTTGGATGTGTGTGGTGTGGTTGTTGTGTAACTTGCAAACCTTTTTTAGCCCTGTGGATTTTCGTTTTTGCATTGTTGCATTAAAGCTGAGTTGTTTAGCATGGCTCCTTTGTCTGGCCATATGGCCTGCTTGAGTTCATTGTTTTCCAGGCCTCCTGCTTGTTGTGAGTGACCATGTGGCTGGTGGCCATTTTGTGGTGGTAGTTAGTGTGCTGCTTTTGCCAGCCCATAGGCCTGCATGTCTTTCCTTTGTTCCTCTTGGCTTACTGCTTCCATCCCCATTGCCAGCTGCAGCTCCCTGAATGCTGCATCCCACGTGATGCACAATGCCAAACAGGTTCCATCCATTACATTTGTATTTTTGTTTTTGTTCTTCTTCTTTCCTATCCTTCCTGAGTGTACACAGTACACCATTAAAGCCCTTGTTGTCAAAGTCTCACAAATGGCTACACTGTTGTTATGTTTGTTAATAAAATTTAATATTATTAATAATAACACTAACAAGTGTGACCACACACTAAGTTATATATTATATTTTTTGTTTGTACTAGTAGTAATTGAACCACAACAATAAATGCCACGTTTCACTGATGTTCTTCTTTGCTTTCAGGTGCACAAAAGAGGAGGAGGCGTCATCCCCCTTTGTACTGCCAGACAGAAGTCCTGCAGCGCACGACGTCACGTGACGTGTGATCACCGACATCTCTTCAACTTGTGCCACTGTGTGCTGCTGACATCTGAAGAAGATGGCCCCAAAGAAAGGTACCAGGTCCTCCAGTACCAAGAAAGTTGCCAGTGAGAAGAAGGAACTGCCACTTACCAAGACTGGTGTGCCGCCCAAAATCTTTTTTGGAAACAAAAAATTGCGCCTGCAGCAGCGGTGTCCAGGGAGCAAGCTGGGAACAGCACCCCCGCATCAGTGGACCCACCCCACCAACCTAGGCCCAAGCCCATGTCTGTCACAGAGGCAGCCAGTCTAATCACGACAACACCGACGAGCAGTGATGTTGAAATTGACTTATCGTTATCGCAAAGTAGTACCCAATCAATGCAGGAAACTCAGATAAGTGGACAACAACAGCCACAACCACCGCCCATAATAGTAGTTGTTCCTCCTGAATTAGGGGCAGTTCAGGAAATCGAGCTTCCTGCAGAGGAAGAAGAAGAGCAAGCCACTCTTTCAGAAGATCCATTGTCTTTCAGATCCCCAGCAAGGAAAAGGAGGGTTAGTCCATCGAGTTCTTCTGCAAGCCCCCCTTCTGATGATCAAGACGCCACTTGGATCCCACCACCTCAGTCTGAGAGTGAGACATGCCTCAAGACAAGGCTAGGGAAAAGAAAGGTTCCAGAAAGCCTTAGAGTTATGGCGGTAGATGTAGTAGAGGAGGATGATGATGATGATGACGAGCCAGTTATCATGGACATTAGTCCCGCCCCAGTGGAGACCGACATTACCCCATCTCAAATTGCTGTGAGGGATGTGGCACAGATACCACCAACACAGATAACATCAACACCACCTCCAGCTTCCATATTTGCATTTTCAAAGGCCCGGCAGCGACCTACATCCGGCACAACCACCGCAGCAGAAGTAGGTACTGCAGAGAGTCAAACTCCACGCCCACCTACCAGTTCCTCCGGCATTGGAAGTGGCACCAGCAGCTCCAGAAAGTTCAGCTCCGCAGTTTGGGACTTCTTTTCCGTTAGCAGGAAGGAGGTGAACATTGCGATATGCTCCATTTGTGGACAAGGTGTTAGTCGGGGTAAGCTTGGAACAAACTATGGTACCGGAGGCCAAACAACCCATCTGAAAACACCACATGATCCAGTGGGAGACGCATCTTAGCGGCCAAAAAACTGCACCCATTGTTATTGGTGGGGATGAAGGAGTAGAAGATCCGATCACGGTGGAAGGTGAACAAGAGGGAGACATTTTCTCTGGTACACAAAGTAGCCCTGCCTCCAGCAGTCCAGTGGTACCGGCCAGATCCACATCAGCAACATCACAGTGGCACAAGAGTAAGAGTCAGGCTGAGACACCAAGGGGTCCCAGGCAAGAGAGTATCGCAACGAAACGTGTGTTGAGCGTAACAACATCTGGCGTCAAGAAGATGTCACCTGCATCAGTGGCACCAGAAAAGAAAAAAATCCAGGCTACCATTGTCAGCATGTTTAGGTTGGAGGGGCAGTACGAACGCAACCACCCAACGGCAAGTTTGTACAATGCGAAGCTGGCTAAAATGTTAGCGCTGGACCATCTCCCTTTTTCTTTTGTGGAAGGGGTGGGTTTTCTTGAATTTGTGACAACCATCTGCCCAAAATGGAAGGTTCCCAGCCGGTCCTATTTTGCCAGAGTTGTTGTTCCAGCACTACATCACGACGTGCTGGAATTGCTTGGACAAGCTTTGCAGCAGAGTGCTGTTCACACTATCCACCTGACAACAGACATATGGACCAGTTGCCAAGCCACTGATTACATGTGCATCACTGCACACTAGATCTCTTTTGTGGGGGTTCGAGTAAAGATATCTGCAGGTGTTGACACTGCTGAGATTTTTAATGCCACTCGGAAACATGGAACTGTAGCCATGTTCGCCATGGAGAAATCTCGTACTGCAGCAAACATTTTGGAAGAGATTAACAGCAAGGTCTTTGAATGGCTGCACCCAAGAGGGCTTAACATTGGTTTTGTTGCCACGTACAATGGCAGTAATGTAGTTAAGGCCATCGCCGATGGTGGTTATTTCAGGGTCGTGTGTTTGGCGCACTGCATTAACATCATTGTTCAAGACTTTCTGAAAAAAGAAGACCGAGTCAGCAACTTACTGACCACCTGCAGAAGAATCTGCACACATTTCAGCCATTCTTTTAAAGCCCGGAAACAGCTGAGGGTCATTCAACGTGAGCATAGAGTGCCCGTTAAAGCACTCATCCAGGAGATGCCAACACGTTGGAACTCAACTTATTACATGCTTGAACGTCTGTTTGAGCAGTACAGACCAATCAATGAATATGTCATGCAAAGAGGGGATGCTACTGTGAAAGGCATGACCGTTGAGATGGACCAATGGGGCCTAGTTAAATGCCTGACAGAGATGCTACTTCCTTTCGAGCTCTTCACACATGAAGTCAGCAAGGAGGACTGTACTATGGGCCAAGCTATCCCATTGTTGCACATGCTACAGGAACAGCTGAAGGGGGTGTCTGCAATGTACGCAGGTGTGGAGGAAAAAAAAAAGAAGTATATGAGTTGGTGGAGAGCTTAACCCTTCGCTTATCTGAAAATACAAGGGTGCAAACAGGCATTGTGTCATCCAACCATTACATTTGTGCCACAATTCTGGATCCACAGTACAAAGCAGTGCTGAACACTAACACATTGATTCCTTTTTCAGAAGTGGATGTTGCCAAGTACAAAACTTGGATAGCTGCGGAAGCCAGATGCTTAGAAAAAGAACGGCTGGGAATTAGAGGCCCGCAACTCCACCCCACAACAAGTACTGCAGGGCAGCCGGCGTCAAGTTCAACTTCAGAGCCTGAGGGCAGTGCGGTTGGCTCACAGCAGTCAAAACCACCAACCACACCAAGAACAACATCAACAACAGCAAGAACAGGATCATCAGCCCCAGTACAATCGGCACAGGAATGGTATGTACGGCAAGGGCTTGTTAGGTCCAGTGCTGAGGCAAAGGCAAAAGAGGCAGAGCAAAGTGGAGCACCCCTGAGCATTGAGCGGATGGTCCAGGCCTATCTGGATGACCCAACAGAGGTCTACATTGATCAAAACCCATTGGTGTATTGGTTTGGGAAATGGGGCCAATGGCCAGTGCTCAGCAGGCTGGCGATAAACTATCTGGCTTGCCCTGTCACAAGTGTCTCTTCTGAGCGTGTTTTCAGTGCTGCTGGTGCCGTTGTAACAGTGAAAAGGACCAGTCTCTTGACCCAAAACGTGGAGAGGTTAACCATGATCAAAATGAATCAGCACTTTATACCACCGGATTACACCATACCTGAAGTAGCACAGCAGGAAGATGATGACAGCGACTTAGGTCATGGAAGTGGTGTGTTAGATGACCTACTTCTGGGTGAACAACCAGAGTTTGAGGACGAGCTCTACTTCCCTGACAACTAGGCTTTCAACTTGTTACTTTTTCTTTCTTCCTTATTTACTTTTATTATTTGTGTGTCTCTCTGTCTTTCTGGTTCGAATCACAACAAATCCATCACCACTGTCTTACTCTTTTATTGCCGGATTGGAGTTGCAACTCTGTGCAGTCATTAAAGAAATAAGTCCACTCCTCCGAGTCCTGCTCCAGTCCACTCCTCCAGTCCTGACTCGCCCTAAATCAATTTCCCTCAAGCCAGACATTGGATGGAGAATAGTACAAGAAATGTGTGCCTGCCTCGTCGAGTCCCTCCAAAGAACATGACTAATTGACCATATATATCCTCCTTTCCGAGCCGAGAGGGACTACCCCTTAAGAACAGGTAATGATGATGGCATGCATTGGACGCTGACTCTAAGTGATTGGTGTTTGTGTTGTTGTTGTTGTTGTGCATGAAGTGTACTATTATTTAATCTATTCTACACACAAAAAAGTGACTCAAGTAAATGTTTCCCTTCTTGTTGTTTAATAACAAAATTGTACTTCTACTGCAGGCCGATCCATTGCATTTTTTAATATGGAATCTGGACTCACTGGGTACACTACAGAGTTGGACACCATGATGACCATACTATACTCGTCGCAGTCAGTCAGTAGGATCGGAGATGATTGATGGAATAACTCGGGGCATTTCATGAAGTGGCCTAAAAGGTAAACAAGTCAACAACAACCACAGCAGACCTACATGTCTGTGTAGTGGTGGAGCCGAGTGTAGTGATATGACTGACAGCGGTGCATTGATTTAGTTACTTAATTTGGAAAAGGCTATGTTGCTGTATATGTGTGCTCTGTCTGGCTCAAAATCTAAGCTAAGTGGAGGTTGGGTGGGCACCGCGGGCCAGCTCTGTCCTGCTGTTGTTGTAGGTTAATGCTGGAAACAGAGTAGACATGATTTAACCATGCCACCTCTGAAAGTGTTCTTGTTGCACTCCTCCGTAATTTATGCATTTTAACTTTACTTTTCTCCTTGATTTTTCAATATCCCTTTTGTTTTTCTATCTACACTTATATGCCGGCCTTTACCCTGTGCTATACTTGGAAAAACAACTCACACTTACCTTACCAATCCGCATCCGCCAGGCAGGCAGTGGCTCCCAAGAATGACGGAACAAGCGTCCATGGAAGGAAGGACCAAGAGGAATGCCGAGCTGCAACTCCCCAATTTGACCATAACATAGTAACTTAGTATCATTCATCATCTTTTAATTAATTTGATTCAATTTTTTCTCTTCAATCATTACCACTGTGTGTGTTGTTGTTTATTATGTTTGCTCTTTGCTTACTTTGACCCCTACAGCTATTTTTTAATTTTCTTAGCTAGCTTTAAAAGGAAGCCCGGTACAACAGAACATAAAATGTATGTAATTTGGGTCTCTCTGAGGGAAGACAGGCAAGGCAATTGCATAATAATGATTAATAATATACTGCTGCCCTGTACTACTAGTCTAATACTACTTATCATTAACCATAAAGTCATCATCACGCATGCATTTCCTTTTTCTCCCTTAACAGATTTATGATGGTCGTCTGCCAAGATTGTGTGTTGTCCATGTGTGTAGTGTTTGTCTTTGTCAAACCTTTCCCTCAAATACCCCTTCCCAACCATTCATCAAACCTTAACCCTCTTCCCCCGGGCTGTGTGATTTATATTGAGGTGTGACTAAATTAAATTTACACCAAAAATGTATCACACACTTGCTGGGGCGGATGTGGTGAAAGCAACACTAACTCAAGGCAGAGCGAGGATCTTCTTCTGCTCTAAGTATATATATATATATCGGCCACACTGGCAACAGATTAGATTGTGTAAAAAGGAGAGAGAGACCCTTTGTTGTAGCCAAGGGAGTAGGGTACTCTTGACAAGTAAAACAAATATTCCCTTGGGTTATGAAAGGAACAGAATATAAGGTTCAACTCACAACTAGGTCGTAACTCACAAGGCGCACAAAAATACAATTCGTCAAGGAAAATCCCACCTAATATTTGAATCAATTGCTAAATAGCACTGAAGTTTAAAAAAAAATCTTTTATTATTAAAAAAATGGTTACAATGTTAAAATTTCAATACACTTCCTATCTATCACAGTTTTATGCAAAACAATTCATAAAAACAATTCATAAAAACAATAAATGTAAAATCCCCAATTACAATCAGTTTACACAATATGCTATGACATAAAAAGAGAACAATGGTTAGACAGTATACTTTGTCTTTCAAAGGAACATATCCTATGGGACAGTTTAGAAACCTGGCCTGGATACACTCATTTTCGTATCTGCAGGTCCAAATTTTCCCTTGGATTATGTACAATCATGCGTCGACGCGTTTCGATGGGTTTGATTACTATTCCATCTTTATCAAGACAATAGTTCGTTTCTCTCTGTATTCCTTATTGTATAGCTTGGTTTATATGCCCTGTATACAGCAAGTATATATAGAGACATTTTTGTTTAAATTACACAAAAATGCTAATTACAATGGCAAACTCAGTCTACAGAAAACCTTATATTTTATTGTGTTTTGCTTTGTTATGCACATCTTTAAAAACCAATTAGGCACCATTCAAAAACCACAATGATTCTACACGATTATTGTATACATGCACTAAAACAAATCTAATTTCACCATTTGTAAATATACTGTCCGTCAAAGATCACTAGGCGGACAGAAGGCGGTGGGAAATTACAAATGTGGAACGTGTTCCATATGCCCACACTGCATTGAAGCAAAAGACATGGTATTTGCGGACAAAACATTGACCGCGAAAACTTTGAACAACTGACGTTATATATCTATTGACGTGTCCCTGCGGGCTGGGCTATGTGGGCGAGACCAGCAGGGAACTGCGCACTCGCCTACTGGAGCACAAATCAGCCATAAGAACTAAAAAAGAAAATGCTCCGCTAACAGACCATTTTTCAAGATTGGACCACGACTGTAACCAATTCAGGTGGTTCATTCTTGAAAAAATAAGTATCAGTAGAAGAGGAGGTGATCTGGATACAATAAGGAAAAACGGGAGCAGTGGTATATGTGCCATCTAAACACAATAGATAGTGGACTAAACTCACGTGAGGATTGGATGAAAATAGTAGCTAACCAATAACAGGGTTGGTCTCTATTTTCAAATAAATGAGTTACTACTGCCTTTGCTATAAGAGCATTATGTAACTCGTGAACTACACTTCAACCACATTGGGTAGAAGCTATGATAATTTAGAGAATGAGGCACCTGGAAAGATGACAGATAGATCTATAGTTGCATTCGTAATGGACCCATTATGTGCATTTGTAATGTTAATTTCGATAAAATTAAAATATCTATACAATATAAGAGATAGTCAGAAAGTGCCAGAAATATATGCACACATTTTTTTTTTTTTTTAAATACTAAAAATAAAGCGTTAGATAAATTACACGGTCCTTTGCCTGGGCCCTTTGACATTTAGATTGGTTCCGGTATTAGTATTTCCGGGTTATTATATTAAAATCTACTTACAAAAAGAACAACTTCCTGGTTCATTAGAGGCAGAGTCAGCACATGTAAATTTACCTACAAAAAGAAAAACTTCCTGGTTCATTAGAGGCAGAGTCAGCACATGTAAATGTTGCAAAGTAAGAATAGGCCAGGATAACCAATCAGAAGACACGTAGCATTATTTAAACCTGAGTTGTTCTTCTGGGTTTCCTTTACCCGCCCACGAAGAGGAGCATTCGTTTGGTGATTCTCTGCCGTTTAAGAGGTGAGAATTGGAAAGGTCTATTTTGAGGAAGATAGAGAGCGGGAGGCTAATATGGAACTTCTATTAACATAAAAGTCAGTAGAAATTTTATTCCCAGTACTAAATATAATGGGCCTTCTTATTTTGCCCTCTAGTGCAATAAGTTAGAGGAGGTGTAGAATCAAAAAGCCCTCTACCCTCGTGAACGAACGGACACAGGAGAGTGTACAAGAAAGTGAATATGTAATTAAGGTACGACATGGGCTGAGGGTATTGCGCAGTTATGAGTAGGAATGTAGGGACCTAATCGAGTTTATGGTCAGAAGTAATAGTCCCTTTCTCTTTCTAGGCATTGAAATACAGTAGCCACTCGGCAGGAAATTGAAGCGACCTCTCGGGTCGGCCAAAAGGAAGGTAGAACGTATAGGTACATCGAGTGCACTAAGCAGGTGAGATAGTAATAATTAGCCCTTGAGCAACGTACAGAGCCGAACTTTAGAATTATTCTGCTTAGTTTGTGCCTTATTGAATTCTTTCAGAGTATCTGCATTAATTGAAGAGAAATCGAACAGAAAACAGTTCTAATCAGTAGAAGAACTGAACGCACTTATAAAGTTTGACTCAAGAGGTAATGGACTAAATGTTGCAAGTTTGGGGGATAAGTTGACCTTTTAGCAAGGAGATAGGTGGATGTATGTGTAATTTTTGGTCTGACCTATGTAATGATTTAGCATGGATCTCGGTTTGATTAAGGTAATAATATGAGATCCATTCGACAATGACTATAGAAATGTGACTCATGATTTTCCGATGAATTAAAAATTTTATAGACAGAGGCACAGTGTATTTACAAATGGTGAAATTAGATTTGTTTTAGTGCATGTATACAATAATCGTTTAGAATCATTGTGGTTTTTGAATGGTGCCTAATTGGTTTTTAAAGATGTGCATAACAAAGCAAAACACAATAAAATATAAGGTTTTTTGTAGACTCAGTTTGCCATTGTAATTAGCATTTTTGTGTAATTTAAACAAAAATTTCTCTATATATACTTGCTTTATACAGGGCATATAAACCAAGCTATACAATAAGGAATACAGAGAGAAACAAACTAACTATTGTCTTGATAAAGATGGAATAATAATCAAACCCATCGAAACACGTCGACGCATCATTGTACATAATCCAAGGGAAAATTTGGACCTGCAGATACGAAAATGAGTGTATCCAGGCCAGGTTTCTAAACTGTCTCATAGGATATGTTCCTTTGAAAGACAAAGTATACTGTCTAACCATTGTTCTCTTTTTATGTCATAGCATATTGTGTAAACTGATTGTAATTGGGGATTTTACATTTATTGTTTTTATGAATTGTTTTTATGAATTGTTTTGCATAAAACTGTGATAGATAGGAAGTGTATTGAAATTTTAACATTGTAACCATTTTTTTAATAATAAAAGATTTTTTTTTAAACTTCAGTGCTATTTAGCAATTGATTCAAATATTAGGTGGGATTTTCCTTGACGAATTGCATTTTTGTGCGCCTTGTGAGGTACAACCTAGTTGTGAGTTGAACCTTATATTCTGTTCCTTTCATAACCCAAGGGAATATTTGTTTTACTTGTCAAGAGTACCCTACTCCCTTGGCTACAACAAGGGGTCTCTCTCTCCTTTTACATATTATGTGCACAATCCTTTGGGTTGGAAAGGTCATTTCTGGACAACATTTTAGCTGCCAGTATTGAATATCTAATACCAACCGGTGAATAACATGGATAACTTTAAAACCTTTGGCTTCACCGAGGATCAGTTTAATAGACTGATCAACCAAAATCCACGTAATGGTAGCACATATGTGATGAATAATACCAGCCACGAACAATTGGTAAAAATCTTAAACCTTAAGAAAAAATTGATTCGCACAGAATTACATGCCGAATTTTTAATCGAATATCTCAAGGCAGGTGTTATCCCCATTGGGCTACAAATTAGAAATGAGCCGGGATTGTTTGTTGAGAACAAAATGTTTTTGGAGACTTGGACCTACATAGCTAATCGTTGTAGCAGAGATTGGTTAATTCTAATTATTGAGACCGCGCAAGAAATAGTGATTATAGAAAAGAAGCAAATTGAGGAGTTGGAAACTTTATTTAGACAGAGCACAACATTGGAAGATGCTAAGAAGAAAATAGAAGAGCTAGAACTAGAATCGAATGGATATCGAGAATACCTCACCAATAAAAAGATGAAGAAATTGAGGAAGGATGTGGAGAGATTTAGTGCGGAGGGGGTGTACCCATATCTTGGAAAAGAATATTATAACACCAAGAAAGATCAGAGATGGGAAAAACCTCAGCTCCAAAGACCAATATACTCCAGAGGAGGAAATAAACGTATAACCTTCTCTGAGACATCCGGCTCTAGCAGCGAGGATGAGCAGGCCATAGATCAGGCAGGTAGATAAGTACCCACTTTTGAGCGCGAGCCTTTTTTAGGGGACGCCAGAATCGGGGACAGAGAGGTTACAGGAATCACAACAGGGAGGAGCCTATGAGGAACCATCCACCTCAAAATCATACAGCACAAGATTACCTCAAAACCAGGAACCAGCGGTATTGGAGGTAGATGAATTTCCAATTATAAACCTATCACAAAAGGCCCTAACTGTAGAAGAACAGGAGGTCTTAAAGAAAGGTTTCAGTTTTGCCCCAACAGCCCCACCGAATACATTTGAATTAGAGAAAGATTTAAAAAGCTTCTTCAGAAAAATAAGACTCAATAGGTTCTTTGAAGATAAAATATATGAGCCTGCACCCAATGTGACGGGTTTTAAACCTAAATCAACCTTCACACCAAGCTTGTGCCAGGTAGACAAGAATGTAGAATTATTTGAAAAAATAGTGGAAATTGAAATCAAGCATATGAGAGTGAACAACTTTAATTATAACAACAATCTCTCAGAAGACCACAGGGAAGCTCTTAAATCACTACAAGAATGTGATTATATTACTATCAAACCCACCGATAAGGGCGGGGGAATAGTGGTCCTAGATACCATTGATTATGAAAATAGGATGAGAAAACTACTCAATGTAGAAAACCACTATAAACTAATTAATTTCTCTACCATTAGCGAGCTTAAAAATGAGGTAGCTCAGTTACTATATCGGGGTAAGGAAGAGGGATGGATTTGTGAAAGTGAGTACAAATTTCTATTGAACATGCATCCGGTTCTTCCCGCCATTTATGGACTCCCAAAAATACACAAAGATGTGTTAAATCCCCCAATGCGGCCAATTGTCAGTAGTTAAGGCTTGATTTTAGAGCCACTGAGTAAATACGCAGACTTTTTTTTAAAACCACTAGTCCATAAACAGAGGTCTTATCTTAAAGATACAGCACATACCGTATCCATTTTTGAGGGACAGGGCTTCAATAGGGTGACCCAGCTTATGGTCACCCTGGACATTGAGGCCCTGTACACAAACATCCCTCAGGATGATACTATTCGAGTGATTTCATCAATACTTGATAAAGGAGATCTGAATGGAGGTAACAAAGACTTCATTATGGCATGTGTCACGATGGTCCTAAAAAACAATGTTTTTTTATT
Organism: Calotriton arnoldi; assembly: GCA_963921515.1. Taxonomy (NCBI): domain Eukaryota; kingdom Metazoa; phylum Chordata; class Amphibia; order Caudata; family Salamandridae; genus Calotriton; species Calotriton arnoldi. The sequence continues at coordinate 4,458,985 of CAWUFW010000005.1, read as the reverse complement.
CAAAGATGAACTGTACAAACAAACGAAGGGGACCAGCATGGGGGCCACATGTGCCCCCAGTCTGGCCTGTCTTTATGTCAGTAACTTTGAGCAAACCCACATTTACAACGAAATGGCACCCTACTACGAAAATGTCACCTGCTGGCATCGTTTCATAGATTACATCATTTTTATTTGGAACAGTGCCAGCAGTGAGTTACAGTTGTTCCTAGAATGGTTGAATCTGGGAGATGAGTACTTAAGATTCACGGCGCATTTCAGTAATACAAGTGTGGACTTTCTTGATATTCGGTTAAAAAGTGTAGAGGATGAATTACATGTGGAGCTATTTAGAAAGCCCACTGATAAAAATACTTTGTTGCACTACGGAAGCAACCACCCCAAATCACAAAGAGACAACATCCCCTTTGGGTAATTTCTTCAGTTGTGCCGTAACTGCACAACCCTTAAAGACTTCTACTACCATTCAGAGATCTTGGAAAATAAACTAAAAGCGAGAGGGTACCCTAGAAGACTTATTAAACACTCCCTCAAGAGAGCCCGATTTTATGATCGGGACCATTTGCTAGATACGAATAAAGTTTAAAAAAAGATAAAGAAATGAGAAGAATTGTTTTTGTGAGTCAGTTCTCCAACATAAGTAATAAAATAAAAAACATTGTCAATAGAAATTGGAAGATTCTTAATCATGGAACAGTGACACAATTACAAAAACCACTGTTTTCCTTCAGACGGAATAAGACAATCCGAAACTCCTTAGTAAAAACATACAAAACAGAGCCAGAGCGTCAAAGAACACTAGGCAGACAGAAGGCGGTGGGAAATTACAAATGTGGAACGTGTTCCATATGCCCACACTGCATTGAAGCAAAAGACATGGTATTTGCGGACAAAACATTGACCACGAAAACTTTGAACAACTGCCGTAGCAAAAACGTTATATATCTATTGTCGTGTCCCTGCGGGCTGGGCTATGTGGGCGAGACCAGCAGGGAACTGCGCACTCGCCTACTGGAGCACAAATCAGCCATAAGAACTAAAAAAGAAAATGCTTCACTTACAGACCATTTTTCAAGATTGGACCACGATTGTAATCAATTCAGGTGGTTCATTCTTGAAAAAATAAGTATCAGTAGAAGAGGAGGTGATCTGGATATAATAAGGAAAAAACTGGAGCAGTGGTATATGTGCCATCTAAACACAATAGATAATGGACTAAACTCACGTGAGGATTGGATGAAAATAGTAGCTAACCAATAACAGGGTTGGTCTCTATTTTCAAATAAATGAGTTAGTACTGCCTTTGCTATAAGAGCATTATGTAATCTGTGAACTACACTTCAACCACATTGGGTAGAAGCTATGATAATTTAGAGAATGAGGCACCTGGAAAGATGACAGATAGATCTATAGTTGCATTCGTAATGGACCCATTATGTGCATTTGTAATGTTAATTTCGATAAAATTAAAATATCTATACACAATATAAGAGATAGTCAGAAAGTGCCAGAAATATATGCACACATTTTTTTTTTTTTTTTTAAATACTAAAAATAAAGCGTTAGATAAATTACACGGTCCTTTGCCTGGGCCCTTTGACATTTAGATTGGTCCCGGTATTAGTATTTCCGGGTTATTATATTAAAATCTACTTACAAAAAGAATAACTTCCTGGTTCATTAGAGGCAGAGTCAGCACATGTAAATTTACCTACAAAAAGAAAAACTTCCTGGTTCATTAGAGGCAGAGTCAGCACATGTAAATGTTGCAAAGTAAGAATAGGCCAGGATAACCAATCAGAAGACACGTAGCATTATTTAAACCTGAGTTGTTCTTCTGGGTTTCCTTTACCCGCCCACGAAGACGAGCATTCGTTTGGTGATTCTCTGCCGTTTAAGAGGTGAGAATTGGAAAGGTCTATTTTGAGGAAGATAGAGAGCGGGAGGCTAATATGGAACTTCTATTAACGTAAAAGACTGTAGAATTTTTTTTCACAGTACTAAATATAATGGGCCTTCTTATTTTGCCCTCTAGTGCAACAAGTTAGAGGAGGTGTAGAATCAAAAGCCCCTCTACCCTCGTGAACGAACGGACACGGGAGAGTGTACAAGAAAGTGAATACGTAATTAAGGTACGACATGGGCTGAGGGTATTGCGCAGTTATGAGTAGGAATGTAGGGACCTAATCGAGTTTATGGTCAGAAGTAATAGTCCCTTTCTCTTTCTAGGCATTGAAATACAGTAGCCACTCGGCAGGAAATTGAAGCGACCTCTCGGGTCGGCCAAAAGGAAGTTAGAACGTATAGGTACATCGAGTGCACTAAGCAGGTGAGATAGTAATAATTAGCCCTTGAGCAACATACAGAGCCGAACTTTAGAATTATTCTGCTTAGTTTGTGCCTTATTGAATTCTTTCAGAGTATCTGCATTAACTGAAGAGAAATCGAACAGAAAACAGTTCTAATCAGTAGAAGAACTGAACACACTTATAAAGTTTGACTCAAGAGGTAATGGATTAAATGTTGCAAGTTTGGGGGATAAGTTGACCTTTTAGCAAGGAGATAGGTGGCTGTATGTGTAATTTTTGGTCTGACCTATGTAATGATTTAGCAAGGATCTCGGTTTGATTAAGGTAATAATATGAAATCCATTCGACAAAGACTATAGAAATGTGACTCATGATTTTCCAATGAATTAAAAATTTTATAGATAGAGGCACAGTGTATTTACAAATGGTGAAATTAGATTTGTTTTAGTGCATGTATACAATAATCGTGTAGAATCATTGTGGTTTTTGAATGGTGCCTAATTGGTTTTTAAAGATGTGCATAACAAAGCAAAACACAATAAAATATAAGGTTTTTTGTAGACTGAGTTTGCCATTGTAATTAGCATTTTTGTGTAATTTAAACAAAAAGGTCTCTATATATACTTGCTTTATACAGGGCATATAAACCAAGCTATACAATAAGGAATACAGAGAGAAACAAACTAACTATTGTCTTGATAAAGATGGAATAAGAATCAAACCCATCGAAACGCGTCGACGCATCATTGTACATAATCCAAGGGAAAATTTGGACCTGCAGATACGAAAATGAGTGTATCCAGGCCAGGTTTCTAAACTGTCCCATAGGATATGTTCCTTTGAAAGACAAAGTATACTGTCTAACCATTGTTCTCTTTTTATGTCATAGCATATTGTGTAAACTGATTGTAATTGGGGATTTTACATTTATTGTTTTTATGAATTGTTTTTATCAATTGTTTTGCATAAAACTGTGATAGATAGGAAGTGTATTGAAATTTTAACATTGTAACCATTTTTTTAATAGTAAAAGATTTTTTTTTAAACTTCAGTGCTATTTAGCAATTGATTCAAATATTAGGTGGGATTTTCCTTGACGAATTGTATTTTTGTGCGCCTTGTGAGGTACGACCTAGTTGTGAGTTGAACCTTATATTCTGTTCCTTTCATAACCCAAGGGAATATTTGTTTTACTTGTCAACAGATTAGATTGCCCATTGCCCACCCATGCTCAGTAGTATTCGCTATTCTCTTTTTTTTCCAGAGGAACATAATTATTAACAAATTATTAATTATTAATTGCCGGCATCGATTTATCATCCTTCCAGCACTAAAGGTTACGCTTGTCCACTTCATAGGTCGAGTCAACTTCAGATTGTTGTAACTTGTACTAGGCTATCCCTGTTTTATTTTTCTTTAGCATTGCTTATCAATATCATTCATCATGACTTTCTTCTTGTTTGGTAGTCTTCTTCTTGTGTACTTACTACTTACTGTACTTCTACTAAGTACTCGTTCCCTACTCTCCCTCAGGTGACTGAATGTCTCATTTTCTTTTTTCTTTTTTTGCAAATGCAACTGTCTACTACTGCTACCACCACCCACCATGGCACCTTAGGAAACCAAACCATCACCATGCAGCCATCGCTTCGCCTAAACATCAATCACAGCTAAGAGAAGAAGTTTGGGGGAGTCAATAATGTATTTACTATGGAAATTAATTAATTCTTTCACACACCCACATCCTTCCGAGTACATTACATACTACAAAGGGGTTTTAGTTGCAGAATGCATAGACTAGGAGGAGAGACTGACAGTAGTAGGACAAGTGAGGGTACTGCATCTATCTGTCAGTGTGTTACACTATTGGCAGATTTCAAAAACTGGCTGCGGCCCTGCAGCAAAAGGAGGCAACAAACAAGGTGACGTAAAATAGTAACCCCTCAGAAAAGATTTGCATCATATGTATTGGAAAACTATAAATAATTTATTACCCTAACAAATATAAACTAGAAGAAAAACCCACAACAACTGACCCACCCCTCTCCCTAACCCCAACCAATGTCCAGTAAATTATATAAAAAATGTCCGTCCATGTTGACGTTGAAGAAAAAAAAGTAAACCCCAAGTTTCGTTTCCCCAACTCCCAACATCCCACCCACCAAAATAAAGATTAAAAAAGGGGCAAGTGTCAAAGACTGAGGTGACGTCTAGCGGCGGGGGTGCCAGTGGATGCTAGTTTGCTCCAAGACCTCCTCCAGCTTGGCCTCCAGGCGCACCATCCTGAGGAGCATGCGGTGCCGAACGTTCCTGCAGGAACAACAGGGGTGGGCGGCAGCAGTAGATGATGAAGCTGATGGGCGGCGGGCGGCTGCCAGAGCACGACGCCATACCACCGGAGGCACGTGGGGGGCCTGGCTGGGGCCCGGGGCATTGGAGGAAGCTGCAGCTGCCGCCTCCTCCGCCAGGACACCCAGCCGGCGATATTCATCCCGGATGGCCTCCAGCTTCCTTTGCCGTGCCCTGGCTGCTAACTCCTGCCTGGTGGGTTGGGAAGGAGTAGCTATATCAAGAAAGAAAGAAAGACAATTGTAACCAATACTCTTAGCAAAGCAGTAACACAAAATTACACACATAAAAATATTAGTGGCACAGTAGCACTAGCAGTTGTGGTACTATTATCCTCCTCACTTCCTCTGCCCCTAAGATTTGGATGTGATGATTAGACTTTCAGGCACTATGGAGTTTAGCACAATTAATCTTGTAGGCATGCCAGCTCAGTCAGCTTGTGCCCTAGACAGACATACTTGTGTCGCAGACTCATGTTACTTTACAACTGTCTGCATGTGGGGCATCTGTACTACACAATTATATATTTTTCCATTACGGCCATACTCTGTTAAATCAATGGCAAATGCTCAGACAATTTCACTTTCACCCTGACTACTGCAATAAGGCACGTGATGATGGTTAATGATGACATGCTTATGAATGATGATATACGGCGGCACAACATCATGTCACTCACGTGATGATGATGATGACATACTGAGTGATTTGTAAGTACTAGTTACCATGTAGCCGATAGGCCACCCATGGCTGACACACTCAAAAATGACATGGGTAGGGACTGGAGCAGAAGTGGGCCTCGGAGTCGGAGAGGGAGGCGATTAATGATGGGTGGGTAGGGTAAATAATAGTCATGCACAATATATATGTTGTGCTTGCAAACTACTGTGAGTCAAGGGAGTATTCCAATCTAAAATACAAGTACAACCTCAAACCTTTGAATCAAAAACCTTGCAAAAAACAGTCCTTGTTCTTCCCAGGGCTTTTTTCATTTTTCAGTGCATTGCTCTTCTAGCATTATTATTATTTTATTCTTAATTTTCTTCACCCTTGGCTTTGGTACTCTAGCACGGTTTAAATTTCTTTTACAATCTATTCATCCAGTCTGACTCTGTTTTCACCTACTATCTATGATACCATCCAGGCATTCATCCATCCAAACATGGCTATCATAAACCGGCTTTCACCGACAACATACATTTGCCATAGATATAACCAACCACCACCCATGCGTCCTTGCTTGCCTTAGAGTTTGACCCCTCAAACCCCCCGGAGGATTCCTTTCACCCATACAGTTTCACCCACCCAGACAGGCATCCTTTCTGCTTTCTCTTTCACCTTTCACCCATCCTTCAACTACCCATGCATCCTATCATCTAATCTTCATCTGCCACCTATATGCATCCCGGGGCCCCTTCCTTCACCCACGCATCCTTCTCTGCCAGTCATACATGTCGTCGACTCTTCTGACTCTTTGTCTTCGTCATAAAACTGTCTCTGCTGAGTTGAAGATAGAATAGAACAGGCCCTTAGTTACTCAACCCCCGCCGCTAATGCCAATGTTAAGTAAAGGGTGTCTTCTTCAACTGTTCAGTGTTCACAACAACTAAGGGGCCGATTCCGATCTCGGCCGGTAGGGCTCCGAATCGGATTCGGCTTAACCGGATCCGATTCGGAGCCCTATTGCCCGACCGAGTACGATGCGAAATCGCCGACCGACTCGTCCGGGCGTCCCGACCGCTCCGACTCGTTCCCGGGTCTAACCGCACCGACCGACTCGCTCGGACTCGACTCGCACCGTGCAATGGAGACGTTCCCCGGCCGGGTAAGTACGATGCGCGCCGCGAGCAGTCCGACCGAGCCGCGCCGTCCGGCTCGAAAGAGCAGTCGGAGCCGTACTTTGGGGGTCCGTGTCGGACCCCCCTGTACGCGTGGCCGCGCGAGTCGCACACAGGGGGGACCCATGGGTCCCCCCTACCTGTGCGTGTACGGCGCGAGTCGCTTCGCCGCGTACACGCTGTAGGGGGCACCCTTGTCCGCCTCGCACCCATTGAGTCAATGGGAGCCCGCGTACGCGTTGTACGACAGGCTCCCATTGACTTCAATGGGAGTCCGACCGACTCGAGTCCGATGGCATACGTGCGCATCGTACTCGTTCGGTCGGGCTGCACGGGTCCGATTCGGTCGGAAATCTCTCCGGGTCCGGCTCGGTCGGAGAGATTTCCGGCCCAAATCGGAATCGGACCCTTAGTCTCAGCAGAAGTACAGTGTACTAGTACTGAGTGTACACCCTTGCAGCGAGTGTATTCATCATTCTCAATAAGTAAAGAATATGACTTACCACCGCCCGCCACTGCTGCTGGCTCACCCCCTGCAGCTGCCGCATCCTCTGCTCCCTCCGGAGTGGCATGGCCCTCACCGCTGGCCCCGGCACTGGTGGTCGGTACGCCTGGAAAAAACATTTCACATTTTTTTAGATGCCATATACGCCTCCCCTATTTATGTTTTTCATTAGCAAGATTGAAAATACATAATTAATAATACATACACCACACACATCACTATCTACAATTCGGATACTAGAGTAGAGTAGACAGTATGTCCTGTCAAATAACAATATCCGGTTGGGCATTTTGTTGGTGGCAATTTTTGCAAAGGCTCTCAAGAAGAGGACAACCCAAAGGACTGGACTCAGTGACTAGAGCTATTGGTGCATCTCATTTTTTGAAAAGAAGAAAGAGTGGCCAACTGGGCGGACATGAGGTCTCTCTTAGTTGGAAAATAACGGTGCCGTCCTCCTACTCCTCATACTTCCTTCCAGCCATGGTGCACGGTAATCAGTTGTTCAGTGTTCACCATCAACTGCTGCTACTAAAAAAAGTACTAGGCCTGGATTTGAAAAAGTAAAATACACCACTTTGGGGTGTCCTGTCCAACATGAGTGACCACCATTACTGATTGAGCATGATGAGACAGTAAAAGAAACTAGAGCCTTCTCATCTCACAAACCTGCGGAGAATACCTTACTTAGGCAGGCAATCTGCACAGCAGATTTGTGCTACTAGTACTAGTAGTAGTAAGGAGTCCTTACTAGTAGTAGCCTAGGACCAATGGGTTCTCTGAGTCTTACAGTACCACTACTAGGCAATCCACATACAATAAGGGGAGAGGGAAAGCTGAGTGAAACACAGAAGAAAGCAAGCTACAGACAGACTAATACAGAGTCAGAGCAGAGGTTAGTCAGATGCAGTTTGATTTGATGTAAAAAAAAAAACAGACACTAGAAACAATGTTAGTACTAGTACTTAGTAGTAGGTAATGGAGCAAAAAAAAAACAAGAATTTAGAAACAGATAGATTGAAGAGGATTTTGGAAAAATTGTAATTAAGAAATGGAAATAATAGAGCGGTAAAAGTTAGGGAAATATTAATATATAACAACACCAGGAGGAGGACTTACTGGGGCCAGCAGCAGAGCCATCTGCGCCTCAGGCCTCTTCCTGCTGCTCCTGGGAGGCCCTTCCAGCTCCCGCAGCACTGCCAGCTGACCCAGTCTTCTTCTTGCCCCTGGATGTTGATCATGTAAGACATAATTAAAGAGACAAAAAATGATTTGTGTTAAATAAATAAATATAATTGCTCTAAAAATATTTTTAGAGAGGAAACGGCAATTGCAATAACATTGACCTATCCTAAAGATCGACTTATTCGACTAGTAGTAGTCGACTAGTATGTATCGCAGTCGAGTACCATCCGATCATTATTATTCCACAGTTCAATTCCGATTCCTGAATCCTAAACATACCTAGCCCGCCTATTCCAGACTTTGGAATGAACTGCAAAAAAATTATATTTGCTTCTACTAAGTTCCTATCTCATTCCCAATCATCTCTGTCTCCAACTCAAACCCCCTTTGACAGGCCAATTACTAAGTCTGCATTTTTATTCTTCTTAATGCATAGATGGACCCATGCATATTGCATACACCATTGGTTGGTTGCTATTCTATTCACTTACTATATGAACGAACTACAAAAGGTTCTACTAGGACTGAAGTCATGTGGAGGACGTGTCATGCAGGCCGCTAAATTACCAAATAATACTAACTACTACCACTATCTTAGTGAAAGGAGACAGGACAGCCTGACAGGACAAAGGAAAAGACTGGAGTCTTTCCTATATGCATTACCTAACTTAAATTCTCTAACCTCTCTTACATAACTAGCCCAAGAGAGCGCAAAGTTGCAAACAAGTACGATTAGTTATTAGCGCCGAGCATGAGCACCTGTCTGGAAGTAACAATCACATAATAATAAGATTTTTAAACATAAGTTACCTGCATGTAAGCAGCAGTAGCATGTTAGCTATTTGCGAAAAAAATAATATTTGCAATAACACAGAACAGAAGAACACTATAGTAATATAATTAGCTACTCACCAAGCTCCGGGACCTCAACACCTAGCAGGTCCAGCAGGTCCTTCTCACGGTCCAGGATGTCGGACCACCGGTGCGCCAATTGGTTACGGGTGCGCCGGACCCCAGAGCAGCGAAACACTGCCCGGCGCACCCTCTCCCACCGTCGGTGACGCTCCCGGAGCCCGTACCCGGACCCAGGCCTGACGCCTGCTGCCAGGGTTAAGGGGAGGCGGCACTGGACAAAAAAAAACCAGTGCGGCCACCTCTGCCTCACTGAATAAGGCCCGTGGCTGCACCCCTTGTGGGCGCCGCCTTCCGCAAGGAAGGCGGTCGCGGCTCTCACTCCTCTTCCCCTGGCCCTTGGTTTTCTTAAGGCTCTTTGCCATGGTTCTGGGTAGGCAGGGGGCGGAAAAGAAAAGGGTGGAAGTAAGAAAGTAAGTAAAAGAAATTAAAACAGCAAGTAATAGAAAAAGAGTGAAAAACGCACTAAAAAACACACAAAAAGTAGGAAAAATCGCAAAATATACAATCAGCATTAGAGAGGGATAGATAATAAATAAAAAAGATCAAAAAAAAGTTTCTAGAAACAAAGGATTGAAAAGATATAGGGAAGATAGAAAAACAGGCCCAGAACCATAGCAAAAAGTGAAAAAACAAGATGGCCATGCCCATTGGCGACTGCGTGGTGAAGTTTGCGCGATATTTCCCCCTGAGCACGCAAAAAGCGTCCCCAAACACGCAATACACGTTCCCGAACAGAAAAAACGCATCGCGAACTGGCGGAACAAGCAACTCCGTGTGCTTGCGGAACTCCGCGTATCTCGCGGAGTTTTTTTACGACTTCGCTGAATTCTGCGTAGCGCGACTACACGAACTCCGCCCAGGGTTAGTATTTTGTTGCCTTGTTAGTAATTGGTTTTGATTTTTCTTTCTAGTGGGAAATCCTTGGTTTTTGCTGTGTCTCTGCAGAGTAGGTTCTGGTGAGTGTAGCTGTCTCTGGCAAGTGAGTCATATAGTTTTTGAGTATATAAATCTTTGTGATAAAGCCACACTTTGTTTATTACTTATTTTGCGCAGTGTTGATTGTTGTTGACTTGTTTGTGAAGTCTTCTTTCTTAGTAAGGATTATGGCCAGCCACAGGATTACTGCTCAGCAGGTTGTTGGTATGCTTTTTAAGTCTTCCTCTGACCATGGTTCAGAGACTGACTCTGCATCTGAGGCAGAGGAGGGAGTGGAAGATTCTGGCAGTGAGTTTTCTGTCCACGAAGAATCATTGGATGATGAAGCCACTCTTAGTGCTGATGAAGAGCCTGTTTTAGAGGAGGACATTGATGTGCTGATAGTGCAGCCAGAGGCATCTGGGCTGCAGCCTGGGGATGCAAGACTTCCCAGTGGAAGAGCTGACTTCTGGGTTGCCCCAGGCATGGTGCAGCCGGCATTGCCTGACTTTACTGGTATTCCAGGGTGTAGAGTGGATACTGAAAACCTTTTGCCTATACATTTTTTTCAGTTGTTTATGGACGATGTATTTTTGGCAGCGATTGTTGAGCAGACTAATTTGTATGCTGAACAGTATTTGAGGGACAACAGTGCCAGACTTAGGCCCCACTCTAGAGCTACCCAGTGGACTCCCACAAATCTAGAGGAGTTGAAGAAGTTCTTGGGTTTAACTTTTTTGATGGGCTTGATAAGGAAGCCATCGATGCCTTCATATTGGTCTACTAGTCCCTTGATGACGACGGCTATATTTCCGGCAATCATGAGTCATGATCGGTATTTGCTTCTGCTTCGGATGCTGCATTTTGTCAATAATGGTTTAGCGTCGCCACAAGATCACCCTGATTGTGACCGTCTTTTTAAGATTCGGCCTGCCATTGATCACTTTGTAGATCGATTTTCTGAGATCTATGCTCCAGGGAAAGAAATAGCTGTGGATGAGTCTTTGGTCTTGTTCAAGCGCTGCTTGGATTTTAGGCAGTACATTCCTAGCAAGAGGGCACGCTATAGAATTAAGATGCATATGCTGTGTGATAGTAGGACTGGATATGTCTCTAATTTCAGGGTGTACACCAGTAGGGATTCCAGGATTGACCCCCTGGTTGTCCGTCCACTTTCGGAGTGAGTGAGAAAATTGTGTGGGAACTTGGTAGAGGACTTTTTAACAAAGGTCACCATTTATATGTAGATAACTTCTACACTAGCATACAGTTGTTCAGGGAATTGGCCAAAGTGGACACTGTTGCTTGCAGCACAATCTGCTCTAACCGTAAATGTTTCCCAAAAGAACTTGTTTGTCAAAAGCTTGAGCGGGGACAGTGCAGTGCTTTGCGTAGTGAGGAACTTCTAGCTGGGAAATTTGCAAACAGGAGAGATGTCTACAATACATGCTGACTACCATTCATGATGAAAGCACTTCACCTATGACTGTTTGGGGTCAGTTTGCTGAAGTGCGCAAACCTGTGTGCATTTTAGACTATAATAGGCACATGGGTGGTGCTGATAGAGTAGATCAGAGGTTGGAACCTTACACTGCTCTTCGAAAGGCTTACATTTGGTATAAGAAGTTGGCTATTCATCTTTTCCACTTGGCAACCTTTAATACTTTTGGTGTATTTAAGGATTGTTCTCCTGAGTCAATGATGACTTTTGCTAAGTTTCAGGAGTCTGTGATAGGCAGCCTTGTTGTAGTGGAACAGGCAAGTATTCCTAGAGTTGGAGTGGTGGAGGATGTGGCTAGATTGAAAGATCACCACCTTCCTCCCACGCCCACGCCCACAAAAGACTTTCCCAGTAGAGGTATGCGAAAGGAGACTTGTATGTACTGTCCCGAGTGTTCTTTTAACCCTGCGCTGTGTGTGCCTGCTTGTTTTAGAATGTACCACATGCAAAAATAAAATTTGGGAGCATCAAGGTTGGCATTAGTGCGATGTATTTAGTTTCAGCTTTTGTGTTTGCAGTTTTGTATCTTCTTACAATTTGTTTGTGTTTTCTTTTTTGTATAAAAAAAACAAAATGGGATTGCGGTGTGTGTGGACTGGCGTTTGGCTGGCGGTGTGCGTGGACTGGCGCTTGGCTGGTGGTGTGCGTGAACTGGCGCTTGGCAGATGGTGTGCGTGGCCTGGAGCTTGGCTGGTGGTGAGTGTGGACTGGCGCTTGGCTGGCAGTGTGCATGGACTGCCCTTGGCTGGTGGTGTGCGTGGACTGGCGCTTGGCTGGCAGTGAGTGTGGACTGGCGCTTGGTTGGTGGTGTGTGGGGACTGGCGCTTGGCTGGCAGTGTGCATGGACTGGTGCTTGGCTGGCGGTGTGTGTGGACTGGCGCTTGGCTGGCAGTGTGCGTAGACTGGAGCTTTGCTGGCGGTGTACGTGGACTTGCGCTTGGCTGGCGGTGTGTGTGGACTGGTGCTTGGCTGGCGGTGTGTGTGGACTGGCGCTTGGCTGGTAGTGTGCGTGGACTGGTGCTTGGCTGGCGGTGTGCGTGGGCTGGCAGTTGGCTGGCGGTGAGTGTGGACTGGCGCTTGGCTGGCGGTGTGCGCAGACTGGTGCTTGGCTGGGGGTGAGCGTTGACTGGTGCTTGGCTGGCGGTGTGTGAGTAGTGACTTGCTGCTGGTCACTACACACACTGGTAGCCAAACGCCATTCCACACAATCCGTCAGCCGGTATGGTTGCTGTGTCAGGTTTGTGGGCGTGTGAAAGTGATGGGCCCTTGAATGGTGTGGTCTGTTGATGTGAGTGTTGTTATGTGCTGGGCCCGCGGCTGGCGGTGTGAATGGTTTTGTGTGTGTCACACATATTAAAGGTGTATGAATGGCCTGTAAAGAGGTTGGTGCCTTGTTGTGGCTTTACAGCTCATGAGCTGTGAGTCACTGGTTCAGTTTCTTGTCCTTTCAATTATTAATAGTGCATTTAATTTTTGTGAAATCTCTTGTTAATAAAATTTTAAATATTGACCCATCACTCACTCTCGTGCCAAATCCAACCAGTATGTGTGTGTGCTTGAGGAATAGATGGTTGTGCAGTAAATTTGAAGTCCCCACAATATGTTTTGGTCCCTTCCCTGCCACGGGTACTAGGCCCACCCACACAAGTGAGGTACCATTTTTATTGTGAGACCCGGGGGAACACTGGGTGATAGGAGATTTGTGTCAGCCCAGTGATCCCACAACTTTTCCACACACAAATGTGTCAAAATCGAGATTTTTCAGCTACATTTGAGATTAGCAGGGGATTCTGGGTAGGAAAACTTTAGGGCATCCATGCAAGCCATAACTCCCTGGACTCCCCCGGCTGTGTAGTTTTCAGAAATGTCTGGGTTAGGTAGGTTTCTCTAGATGGCTGCCAAGCCTGGGACCAAAAACGCAGGTAATCCACTTGCAAAACCAGTTTGGCTTGTGATAGATACATTTCTCCACAATATGTTTTGGGTCCTCCCCTGCCACGGGCACTAGGCCTACCCACACAAGTGAGGTACCATTTTCATTGGCAGACTTTGAGGAATGCTGGGTGGGTGGAAGTTTGTGGATCCACGCAGATTTCAGAACTTTCCATCACAGAAATGTGAGGGAAATGTGTATTTTTTTTACAAAGTTTGAGGTTTGCAAGGGATTCTGGGTACCAGCACCTGGTGAGAGCCACACAAGTCACCCCATCCTGGATTTCCCCTGGGTGTCTAGTTTTCAAACATGTATAGGTTTGCTAGGTTTTCTTAGGTGCCGGCTGAGCTAGGCTTCAAATCCACAGCTAGACACAATGCAAAAAAAGGGTCAGTTTTCATTGGAAAATGTGATGTGTCCATGTTGCGTTTTGGGCCATTTCCTGTCACGGGCACTAGGCCTACCCACACAAGCGAGGTACCATTTTTATTGGTAGACTTTGGGGAATGCTGGGTGGGTGGAAGTTTGTGGATCCACGCAGATTCCAGAACTTTCCAAGCCGCCACAACCCGCTATGGACCGTCAGGGGAGAGGACCACAAGCCCTAGACTCCCCGGCCCTGCGTGACATCACCGCCATGCCCGGAGGTGCTCAAATCACTGCAGCGGGTCCCGCCCATGGGAAGCTGCCATAGCCCGCTATGGACCGTCAGGGAAGAGGACCACAAGCCTCAGACTCCCTGGCCCTGTGTGACATCACTGCCACACCCGGAGGCGCTCAAATCACTGCCGCGGGTCCCGATCCACGGGAAGCCGCCACAGCCTGCTACGGACCGTCAGGGGAGAGGACCACAAGCCCCAGACTCCCCGGTCCTGAGTGACATCACCACCGTGTCCGGAGGTGCTCAACTCACTGACGTGGGTCCCGCGGTGCGGGACGCGCTCAGGCGGCGCTCGGGCAAAGCCCGGGCCAAGGGTGGGCCCGGCCTGCACCCATTATCGACCGGAAGAGACTGGACTGGGCCCCCCCTCTTATATTTGGATATTGGAGGTGGTAAGTGGACAAATATTTTAAAAGTATTCTTTCTGATTCTCTGACTCTGCAGCCTATAGATTTATGGGAGTGGTGTTTTCCTGATTGAAACTTTTGTGCACGGCCTATAGTTCTGTTGAAACTAGTATGGGGAAGAGAAAGGCGGAAACTTCTAACGGGACCGAGAAAAGACCAAGAGCGGGCAAAACTATTCTGTCTTTTTTAAATCAGGCCGTGGGAATGTTTTTGGATGAGATCACCAGTGCCAAAATAGAGTTGGCAGTTAACCATCATGCCACAACACAAGATACAGACATAAAAAATGTGGGGGCTGCTGGTTCTGTTAATGCCATTACCAGCGTACCATCTATGCCTCCTTCCTCCCCTCAAATTCACATGTCCAGTCCTTCCAGCACCTGGGTTCAACATTCTAATGTCAGTGATACTACCCACAAGCCCTCTGACAATACTCAAAAAATGGGTGTTAGTCGTAAAACAACTATTTTGGGACAGCCGTATCCCACTAAATCAAGCCTACAACTGGCCCTAGGAAGACCACAGTTATACCTGCACATAATACTGCACAGCTCAACAGCAGGTTATAACAGAGAGTTTCCTCGTGGATCTTATTAACAATTTGGAGTCCAAGATCTCTTTAGCTTTAAATGCCTTTACTGCTCGAATATCTGTACTGGAGCAGACAGTTGGAACATTAAAAGGGTCTGAGGATAATTTACATTCGAGTATTAATAGTCGGCTCAATAATTTTTCCTCAAGAATCGCCTCTATAACAGGAGCTAGAACCTCCACAACTGACATTATCGGCATCTCGGGGGTTGGTACATCTCCTCAGCCTCAGGCTCAGGTTCCATGCAGGACCTCATTGCCTGAACTCCCGAATGCCTGTTTATGCCACCAAAGCACTGCATCGCTCAAAAACGGTGATCTAACCTGTCAATCAGCTCCTATTTCCGCCCAGCTGTCAGGTCAAAGAAATCATACCAGCTCAGTATTGACTGCTTCTAGCATTCCTCAAAAGGTTCTTTTGGGGGATCATCCTTCTAATGCTACCATCCAATTACCCACCCGTGGTTACCCCATACATTCTCATACTGGTGGATGTACCTCCCGCGAGGAAGGATGCACATGAAAACTACATCCAACTCAAAAACAAAGCAGGCCATTGGCTGACAAACATGGTGAATGCTCACCAGCGACCAACTCAGATTCTGGCAGAAGAAATTATAATGGTCCAAAGGGTGGGTTGGATTGGTCAGACCCAAAAAAACGTTCTTGTGTGATTGTATAATAGTGAATTTTAATAATGCTTCGCGAGCTGGCTTTATTTTACAAGCACTGGGGAAAAAGGTGCATCAAAGGACCGCATTTCTGTTCTTCCTCTGGGCTTTTTTTATCCGCTGCTTCATATTGAAGTACCGGACAGGAGACGCTGGCGCCTGATTCAGAAAAAATCATGCTGTGACCTGGCCAATCCCCCTGCCCATAATAATACCACCACTCTCCAATTAAGTAATCGTTTTTTACCTTTGAGCGAGCCGGAAGACCCCGATTGACTGGTCTCTACTCTTGGTGCTGATACTTTGAGCATGGCACCCACAATCTCTAGTTATGGCACCATCAGAGTCCTCAGGTTTCATTTCGTATTCAATTCCAGCAACTCGTTCTGCCAGTGGACATGCCAGCGGCGGCCTCGTTACCTTAATAAAATTAGATCATAATTGTAAAGTAGATGTCCTGAAGTCTAATTTGAAGACCGTTTTGGGCACTCTTTCACTATTTCCTAATAAGTGCAGATTGTTTTTTTATTAACTTTTATAATGCAGTCATACAGAAGAATGAATTAGATGATGCCACTAGTCTTAAAACATTTATTGATGACTTTTATCAATCAGACCCCACATTTACTCTGATTATGCTAGCTGGGGATTTTAATTTGCACGCAAAAAAGAGGTACGCAGTTCCTCAGTATGCAGGTAGTGTCCCAGGCACCCAAAAAAGGAGGGGAATTCCTCCTTTTGGAACTGAGGCCCTCACACACCCAGCAAGCTAGGTGTCATGCTTCATCATATGGGTCTGCTCCTCGTCGGGTCGGCGCTGCAATACCCGACGGGCACCCATAGATAGTCATTTCTCACGGTCCTGAAGAAACGCCACAGGCGTGAAACATGTCGACCATCAAGGAGTAGAGCGCCTCTTGAACCCTGGTAGCTTGTTAGTCGCCTCTCCTCACTATTTTTAATCAAGTAGGGATCCATTTAGAATAAAATTTGCTCTCATAGGAATCCCCTCTTGTTTTATATTCACTTCCAGCACATCTACACTCACACTAGGTCCCTTACACCCACGGCACCCTTACGGCAGGAACAAAAGATCTCCGGCAAAGAGCCCCTCTATGGGTGCCCGTCGGGTATTGCAGCGCCGACCCGACGAGGAGCAGATCCATATGATGAAGCATGACACCTAGCTTGCTGGGTGTGTGAGGGCCTCAGTTCCAAAAGGAGGAATTCCCCTCCTTTTTGGGTGCCTGGGACACTACCTGCATACTGAGGAACTGCGTACCTCTTTTTTGCGTTCACTCTGATAGGGCAAGTACGCTGGACCTCTTGATTAAGCCCTCTGTCCCCCCCTTTTGATAAAGATTTTAATTTGCACCCTTGTTATTCATGTCTAAAGTATAGATATCCAGACTTTGAGTATTCTTCTGTCAACCAGGTGCATTTTAAACATACTCGCCAAGGTGATATTGCCAATACCCTAATCTCCGAGTTTAACTTAATGAATATTATTATATTATGGTTGTTAATCAGGAGAATTTGAATGAGAGAATACCAAATTTGAAGGGGGGGCATAGTTCTGTTATTGACTATATTTTTGTCTCTTGTTTTTTCTCAGCGCTTTTAGAATTTAAGGTATTAAGACATAACCTGAGTGACCATAATTCCCTAACAGCTATATTTCACTGGGACAAAAAACCCACTGTAGTAGTATCTTTATATAAGGAGCCTATTACCCTGACTGATCAGGGACGAAGGGTGAGGTGGGCTTCTATTGTTCCCTCGGTCTTTGTTCAAAACTTGTTTTCCACATGTCAGGTTGATTTTAATTCTTGTCTGTCTGAAGAAGAGTCGGCTCAGGGCATTTTGAAGTCCTTTTCTAATATTTGCAGGTCTATCAAAATGCCACTCTGTAAAGCTGGTTCTTCCCCTGTGACACATGAAGTAAGATGGTTTGATGGGTGGTGCTCTAAAGCACATAAAGATCTCTGGAACATTCTACATGCGACGCCCCGTTGCCAAGAGAAGATAAAAAGCGCTAGGGCTGTTTACAGAACGGCCTGTAAGGACCGTAAACCCAGCTTAAAGAGAAGGCTTGGGACAAGCTATTAACCGCTAGTCTGCAGCGAGACAGCTCTGCTTTTTGGAGAGCTGTTAATTCCCTTTTTTTTTTTAGCAATGATCACCTTTCCAATCAGGCCTGTACTATCTCGTCACAGGCCTGGGTTGACCATTTTAAGGGCATCTACAGCTCAGAAGATGAGTCTGGAGCATTTAAATTCAGCAGCAACCGGACCTCTCCCATTAAGTTGGTCTTAATCAATAATAGTCCCTGTTTTTAAAAAGGGCAATAGGTCAGATCCCGCCTGTATTAGGCCTATTTCCCTGATTGACTCAGACGTGAAAATCATTGGTCGGCTTATATAAAACCGTCTTGCAGATTGGGCAGAGGAGAGAGGCTTTTTAGCTGACCTGCAGGATGGGTTTCGGCCCGGCAGGGGTACTATCGAGCAAAATGTAAATCTTTACCTATTATTCTGTAAATATACTAAGGTTAAGAATGGGCCAATCCATCTGGCCTTCATGGACCTAAGCTCTGCATTTGAGTTAATCGTTCCAAACTTTGGTCCATTATGGCTCAGATGGGTGTTGACCCTGTTTTAAATAATTTTTTGCAGGATCTGCATAAGGATCTATCAGCTAGTGTTAGGTTTGCTCCTAACGGGGAATGCACTGAGCACTTTAAATTGCGTCGTGGGGTTCGGCAAGGCTGTATCTTAGCATCATTTTTATTTACTTTTTATATTAATCAAATGGAACAAGCCTTGACGGACCCAGGTGTGGATGTCCCTAAAGTAGGAGGCCGTTTTATACCGGCCCTGCTTTATGCAGATGATACAGTTTTAATTGCTCGAACAGCCAAAGGATTACAAAAACTTCTTAATCTTTTTATTGATTTTATGAATAGTTTTGACTTGACGACAAACTTCTCAAAATCACATGTTATGAAGTTTGGTCCACCAAATATGAAAACCATGAAATAGGTAGTAGATGGACACCACATCAATAATGTAGACAAGTTTAGATATCTAGGGGTCCAATTGGATTCCGGACTAAATTGGCATTCGCTTGTAACACAAAATATTATGTCCTTTAATAGACAGACGTTTAGTATTGGCAAATTTTCTCACCGACTTGGGTGCACTCACATACAATCGGTCTTGCAAATCTACAGGGCCAAGTGCGTCCCACTCGTGAGCTATGGTAGTGGAATATGGGGTTATGGTCAGGTTGCTTCAATTCAAGTGGCAGAAAATTAATTTTTGAGGGGCCTTCTGGGTGTTCCACAAAGTGTACCCCACGAAATTGTCCATGAAGAACTGGGTTTGGGTTATATTGTTGACCAGCTTCGACTATGCCACTTAAATCTCTGGCACTCAATTTGGACAAAAGAGGAACTTGGTTTTAACAGATTAATATTGCAGGATTGTTTAAAACTGGATAAGCCTTCTTTTATCCCGTGGTTGGCCTATATTTCGCATAACATGAGTTCTCTTGGGAGGCCTGACCTGTTTGTTAAATCAAGCAGTATAGTCCACTCTGATGGTAAATTGGTTGAAGCGGCATTTATGGACAAGGTGGCAGCAGACCGTGAGGATTCTGCATTACTGAAACTTATGATGCGACATGCAATTTTAGTAAAAACTGTCAGTCATGTAGAACCCTATTTGACTTGGAATATGACACGACACCAATTCCGCTTGTTGGCTTATTTTAGGCTGAACTTATTCCCTCGATTAGTCTCTTTCAATAATGGTTGTTTTAAGGACTCAGACGTGCCCCTCTGTAATTGTGATTTGTCCTAAATACAATAATTTACGATACATGTTTCTGCGACCAATTTTAAAATCAATGAATTTTGCTCAAGTTAGGCCGGTTCAACTGTATTTACAGTTTTAAAACCCTCCCACAATTTGTTTCTCTGTTGTACTCTCAGGATTTTAAAGTGAGTCTGAGTATGTTAATGATAATTCTTGTTCTTTTTATTTGACTTGGCTTTTATGATTTTACTTATAAAATCGAATAAAGATTATGAACTGACACAGAAATGTGAGGAAAATAGTTTTTTTTTACAAAGTTTGAGGTTTGCAAGGGATTCTGGGTAACAGAACCTGGTGAGAGCCACACAAGTCACGTCATCCTGGATTCCCCTGGGTGCCTAGTTTTAAAAAATGTATAGGTTTGCTAGGTTTCCCTAGGTGCCGGCCGAGCTAGGGTTCAAAATCCACAGCTAGCCACATTGCAAAAAAAGGGCAGTTTTCACTGGAAAAATGTGATGTGTCTACGTTGCATGTTGGGCCGTTTCCTGTCGCAGGCACTAGGCCTACCTACACAAGTGAGGTAGCATTTTTATCGAGAGACTTAGTGGAACACAGAATAGTAGAACAAGTGTTATTACCAATTGACTTTCTTTGCATTTCTGCCTTCCAAATTGTAGGAAAGAAGTCATTTTGAATAATGACATCTAATTCACATGCTTGTATGGGTACCCACAATTTTGGAGATGTGCAAATAACCACTGCTTCTAAACTCTATATTTTGTTCCCATTTCGTAAATATATAGGTTTCCTTGGAACCTATTTTTCACTCATTATATTTTACCAAATGAATTGCTATATACCCGGTTCACAATGAAAAATCATTGCAAGATGCAGCTCAGTTATTGGCTCTGGGTTCAACGAGTTCTTGGTGAATCTACAAGCCCTATATATCCCCACAACCAGAAGGGTCCAGCGGATGTAACAGTATATTGCTTTTAAAAATCTGTCATGACATCAGCGAACCCACGCATTCAGTCTCCAGTAATGCAAGGTTTAAATTGATTCACTACAATTTTTTACATCGCACCTACCTCACACCAGTGAAGTTGAGACGCATCTCCCATAACAATGATGGTAGGTGTCCCAGGTGTGCTTCTGAGAACGTGGATTTTATCCACCTGGCGTGGGAATGCCCTGAACTGCGCCAGTTCTGGACTCTGGATGCTGAAAAGGTGCGTACAACCACAGGTCTTCCGCTAAGAGATGAACCTCTGTCCGCATACGCAGACCCAAAAAACGGAAATTGCCTTATAAACTCCTTCAGCTGATGCTTGTTCTGACAAGACGCAGGGTGGCCATAACTTGGATGGGGCAGAGAAGCCCAGACTTAGCAACGTGGCTTAGAGATGTCAGGGAATGGGCATTAGCCGAGGAAACACACATGAAACTAACAAGTAAAGATGAAGAGCTACAGGCAGACCTCACGGAATGGAGAGAATTGTGCAGTTCTGTGCTTGCACCAGGGGAGGAATGGACTGAGCTAAGCGACACTGCGAACAGCCGGAGTGACACAGACTAAGAGGAAAGCCAGGGGAGGGAGGGCAAGGGCGGATAGATGTAATGAGTGCTTGCCCCAATGCAAACTGTCTATAGTGGTGTGCTATATGACGTGCTTCTATTGGTTAATCATCTGGTTGAATTTAAGTCTGCAAAATTGTGCCCAGGGTGCCTACTAACTATTGTATGCTGTAATGTTGGTTTTACTTACCAAGGCAAAATGAAAAAATAAAGTAAAAAAAACAAAATCTGTCATACTTAGAAGAAGTTACAGGTGAACATGTTGGCACAAATGGCTGTTTTTTTCAACTCAGTTTCAATATTTTTTATTTTCAACTGTTAGTTTCTATAAAATAAACCTTGAAGGATCTACACAAATGACCCCTTGCTGAATTTAGAATTAAATCTACTTTTTAGAAATGTATAGCTTTCTGGGATCCATTATTGCTTTCACACCCATTTCTTCCACTAACTGGAAGGAGGTTCAAATCACAAAAAATAGCAAAAAAGGCTATGTCCCAGTAAAATGCCAAAACTCTGTAGAAAATGTAGGTTTTTGACATATGTCTGCCTGTCCCTGAAAGCTGAGAAGATGGTGATTTCAGCACCACAAACCCTTTGTTAATACCATTTGCAGGGAAAAACAGATGCTTTCTTCTGCAGCACTTTTTCCCCATTTTTTCAAAAAACAAAACAAAATGTAGCTGTATTTTGGCTAATTTCTGGGTCCCCTCTAGGGTAATGCACAAACCCTGGGTACCTTTAGAATCCTCAGGGTGTTGGAAAAAAAAGGAAGCAAATTTGACATGGTTACCTTATGTGAACAAACAGTTACAGGAGCCTAAGCTTGAACTACCCCAAATAGCCAAAAAAGGCTTAGCAAGAGGGGGCTGAGGGGGAGGCTTGTTGGGTGGCCTAGCAGCGCAGGGGTTAAGTAAATGGGAGGGGGGAACAGAAAGGGAGAGTGAAGACAGACATAGAGATCTACAAAGAGGATGCGCAGAGGCAAGACAGAGCAACCGCAAGGAGAAACGGCAGGCAAAAACAACCTCAGTGTTACAGAGTGGGACAGAGCATGAGGAGAATCTGGATGATGGGGCAGGCAAGGAAGCTGAAGCTCAAGAAGCCGACTGTTGGTTGGAGGAATGTGATTGCCTCCAACATCCATAGATACGCCTGCCACAACTTAGGAGAGTTGTCTTTACAGCAGTGGGTGAGCAAACTTAGCCATTGCAATTATACTAAGGGGGGGTGCATGCCAGGGGGAGGAAAAGGGGAGATTTAGACTACCCAGAACCTCCGCTAAGGCACTTGGGGAGACACTGGATGCAGGAAGTGGAAACCACTGTATAAGGGCACTCGGGGTGATAACAATAAGATAGGGGCAAGTCGGTTAACTATTAATTTTTTTTCCACCCCCCAACCGTGTGTTTTATCCCAGCGGTATGAGATTTAGTAAAAGGGGAAGAGACAAAAGGGTCTTGATCAGGACTCAGTGAGGAAGAAAAAAGTAAATGGAGAACTCACAGATACTAAAAGGAAAACAGAGTAAAAGTAATGAAAGCCTTCCCAAGCTAATAAGGGCGTTTCACCTTGAAAGCCCCCAGGCACTGAATGGGATGAGCAGGGGGGCACAATTTTAAAACAGATAGCTTAGCTCCCATTTCTTTCCTTTCTGAATTTAATTTTACTTTATCACGTGCCTGGATTTTCTCCTGTTTTTTGTGAAACATTGGGGCCAACCTCTAACCCGGACCTGAAAAGAAGAAAAAAGAAAAGTACTTAAACAAAACCCACACCATCCTACAGCTAAGAACGCAGAATGACATTCGTCCAGGGGAAGATGACTATAGAGGAAGCATCTGGTTAACCCATCCACATTTCACCCTGTTTAAATATAACTTTAATAAACTCGCAACAGACTTTGTGCCTGATACTCTGGTCGCCCCGGAGCTGCGGGAGCATGAGGAGTTTGAATGAATATTGATGCTTGATATATGCATAGCAAAGAGGTTGTGAATGATGACTGAATGTATCCGTGCCTGTGGGATATGTGTCATGGATATGTGTTGGAGGACGGCCGGATAAATGTCTGCATGTTTTTGGAAGGGGGTGCATGTGGCAGATGATGTTGTTTGAGGCGTGTCGGACGGCGCTGGTGATCACACCATTAGACATGTTCACTTACATCTAAATCACAGGGAACTGTGACTAGCTCGGGTCCCTGATGCACAATTGGTTAGGAAGTCTGGCCGGGTGGCTATTCAACTATTAGTTCTAGCCAGTCCCAGTTGGACAGGCGAGGATGCTGTGTGAGTCCTGGCACATGCAGTGGGTGGGCATAGATGGTCAAATGGTTGCACCATATCTGTCCGTGGGGGGTGGGTGGGAATTCTGGTTTGTTTTGTTGGCAAGGTTTGGATTGCTTGTTTGATTTAGATGTTTTTCAGCAGCTGGACATGATTGCTTGGGTGGAGGGGTGGTACGCACTAGTGTGCCAACACCAGGTTGGAGATTGACTGTCGATTCCTCACCTGGAACGTCTGAGGTCTGGGGACTTACATTAAATGCCGCAGAGTACTCACATTTCTCAAACACCATAACATCGACATAGCATGCCTACAAGAAGTGCACCTTGATGACTTGGGGGCCTCTAGATTAGCTAAAAAATGGTGGGGTTCAGCTCTACCATGCTTCTTCTTCTACGTATGCCCGGGGAGTGTTGATTTAGATGGCACTGGGGATCCCTTTTTCCCTCACGTACATGCAGGCAGAAGTGGAGGGCTGGTATGTCCTGATACAGGGTTCATTGGACCGTTACGTCTTAAAGATTTTTAATTCCTATGCTCCCAATGTAGATGACCGTTGGTTCTTCTACACTGTGCAGGACCTCCTCATGCATGAGATCCAGCTGCCCATTTTTTGGTGCGGGGACTTTAACTGTATATTAGACCCAGACCTAGACAGAACTCCACCCTGGGCGGGCACGAAACCGCATATAACAGCGGCGCTTACAGAGGTCATGACTGACATTGGACTGGAGGATGCATGGCAACGACAAAACCCCACACAGACGATATATAAATGCCACTCTGCGACCCACAACACCTATAGTAGCTATGCAGCCTCTGGTGTCCCCCGGTACGGAGCCAAAGCTCCAGGAGCTGTCTCTCAGTAGAGAATTGTATTAGTGGCTACATGAGGCAGAATCTTCAAGGCTGGGGTTAGCATCCGCATCAGAGGTGTTTCTGCATTTGCTAAGGGTCTATTGTTCAGTATTTGTAATGCCTCATTCAAATGATCTCTCCAATTTTTCAATGACCCATCAGACAACTTTCTCAATTGATCTTTCAACAATCCATTCATCCTTTCAATAAGACACGCTGCCTGTGGGTAATATGGAATGTGAAGGACCCACTCAATATTGTGTTGAGCACAATAATCCTGCACCAATTTGCCTTTAAAATGAAATCCATTGTCACTTGGAATTTGCAGCGGAATTCCATAGTACAAAATCAACAAGTCTAACGTTTTCAATGTGTTTAACTGAGTAGCACGTTTACATGGAAATGCTATCAAATATCCAGTGTTTGTGTCCACAGCTGTGCACACATATTGACATCCTCGACTAGTTGGCAGGGGACCAATGTAATCAATCTGCCAGATCTGTGCTGGTAATTTTCCTCTGCCTAGCTGGACTCTCACTATCTGTGGGACTGGTCTATGTTGGGTATGCTGACAAATAGGACATTGTGAGATCGCAGTTTTGATCAGATCTAGGGGAATGTGTATCCCTCTATTCTCTGCCCACCTGCTAGTACATTTCTCTCCGAAGTGTCCGCACTTCTGATGTGCCCATTTTGGAATCCCAACCAGGTCAGAATCTTGCGTTGCCACCTCGGCCTCCAAAATTTTAGCTTTTTCATCTGTGAGGGAATCAAACCAGCGGTCGAGTGAGTCGGTGGAACAGTGAGCATCTACATGATACACAGTAACTGTGCTTTGTGGCAACATGGCCCAGATCTCTTTCCACAGTTCCTTACCCCACACTTCCTTTGAATGTATAATCCAGTTATGGGCATGCCACGTGGGAAGCCAAGTGGCTAACCCATTGACAGTGGACCACGAGTCGGTGTATATATGACATTTTCCTGGCAATTCTTTTTTCAAAGCTTGATACATAGCATATAGTTCTGCGAACTGGCTACTCTTTCCCTCTCCAGTAGTGGTAAACAATTTCTTGGTCATGGGATTGTATGACACCGCTTTCCAGTGCCTTTTAGTCCCTACATACCTGGCTGAACTATCAGTAAACCACACATGCTTCCTGTCTTCTAAACACAATTCTTCAAATGGCCCACCCCACTTCACAGGAGATTTCTGTATCTCAGGTACATCATGCAACACCTCTGTAACTCCCATTCGGGCTTGTGCCACCTGCTCATGCAACACTGCAGTGCATTTGGGACCTACGCGGGCCCTGTCCTGGATATACAATTTCCATTTGATTATGCTGGCTTCTTGCGCATGTCCTATTCTGTGAGTCTTGGGGAAACTCATCACCCATTGCATTATAAGAATCTCAGGTCTCAAAATCACATTGTGCCCTAGGGTCAACTGCTCAGTATCCACCAGGGCCCAATAACATGCAAGCAACTGTTTTTTAAAGGGAGTGTACCGCTCTCCAGCATCTGGCAATTTCTTTGTCCAAAATCCTGAAGGCACCCTCGTTTTTTCTTGCTTCTGCCACAGACTCCAATTAGCATACTGTCCTTGCACTGTGACATTCAGCTCAACATCCCCCTCCCGCACTGTCCACAAATCCAAAGCATGCTGTATAGCCTCTTTTGCTGATTCAAACGCAATTTGCTGCTGCTCTCCCCATTGAAATGCATTTTTCTTTTGTGTAACTTTGTACAAAGGGGCCAAAATCTGACTCAAGTGAGGGATATGCTGTCTCCAAAAACCAAACAATCCAATGAACCTCTGAGCTTCCTTCCTATTTTGTGGCACAGCAAATTCTTTAATCTTTTGTCTCACCTGTGGCACTACCTCTCTGTATCCCTGATGCCATTGAATGCCCAAAAACTTCACACTTTGAGAGGGTCCTTGTACCTTTGCGGGATTTATCTCCCACCCTTTACTCTGCAAATGCTCCACAATCCTGTCCAGCTGAATCTGCACTTGCTCTTGTGTCTCTCCCTGTATCATCACATCATCAATGTAATGACAAAGCTGTACCCCAGGAATAACTGGCACCTCATCTAAGTGCTCCGCCACCAGCCTGTGACAGATGGTAGGACTGTGCAAGTACCCCATAGGCAGTTTTTTGAATGTGTATTGCCTACCAATCCATGAGAACGCGAATTGCTCTTGGTTCTCAGGGGCTATTGGTATAGAAAAGAAAGCATTGGCAATATCAATAGTTGCATACCAAGTCCCAGGATGCTTCTATATTTTCTCAATTAAGGTAACGGTATCTGGGACAGCGGCAGTCAAAGGAGGTGTGTGCTTGTTCAATTCGCGATAATCAACTGTCATGTGCCAACTATTGTCACTCTTGCGCACAGGCCACACAGGGTTATTCCAGGCGGTAGTGATTGGAGTCACCACCCCTGCCTCTATCAAATCTTGTATGGTTGCACTGATCTCCTCATGCCCTCCTGGAATTCTGTACTGTTTCAAATGAATTACCTTAGTAGCCTGGGGCACCTTCACTGGAGGAATCTTCAAGTGACCCACCCTTACGGCGCCAATTGAAATGTACCTTTTTGATCCAGTACCCGTCCTCCAAATACAGAGTCATTCCCTTTAAGATATCAATTCCAATAATATATTCAGAGAGGGGCACAATCAATACAGTGTACTCTCTTTTTGGTATTCTCCCTATTTTCATTTGAATCTTTGTATGCACAGCTGGTGTCTCTTTTCCTCCTAAGCCTGTGATTGTGAAATACTGCCATTTAAACTTTTTTGGATTTCCATATATCAAAGTGGCCTCTGCTCCGGTGTCTACTAGGGCTCGGGCCTTCTGAACATTACAATGTTTCCAATAAATTTCTATGTCAACATAAGGTCTATATTCTTTGCAAGCCCATCGCTGTAGCGGAGCTTGACCTATTTCCTAATCTGCTTTCAATCTGTCAACCCTTGCCCGGGTCAAGTCCGAGTACAACCTGTCATACTCTCGGGGGAACTCCTCCCCCTCCGGTTCTCACTGAGCCATTCACTTTCTGAATCGCTCCCTTCCTTCGTCTTCAAATGGGCAGCTCCCTCACCCTCCTTTTCCTCTTCATCCATCTCTGACTTTCATTGTCTCACTTGCACTTTATTCTGCTTCCTCACTTTCCTGTCTCCTTCTTTTTTGTCCAACCCTCTTTTCCGATACATCTCCAACAGACTTCTAGTCTCTATTCCATCTATCTGCTCTTTCTCCACTCCGTCCCTCAACAAAGCCATAAACATATCTCTCCTAGACTGCCTGTTTTTATCTGTACGTGTCTCAGATCTGGCGGCTCTTTCAGTCTTTATCCAGTCGCCCAACTCTCCCAACTCACGGACTGCCTCAATCACCTACGCCAAATTATTACCAGTCTGGTTAATTAGCAAAGTCATCATCACCTGTTTGTAAGGAGGGGGAGCCAAACAGATTATTATATTTCGCACAGTCAACAGTCCATCCATCAACTTATGTGCATTATCCAGAAAAATAGCAGTTTTCATCACTTCCTCTTTAAGCCTCTGTATAGCATCTCTCAATGTATACCAACGTTTATCATTCACTGGCCAGTCTGACTCTGTCAGGTATTTATGATTTGATCCAACCACTGTAAATTGTAGCAGGTTAGTATGATTATTGCCCCTGTAATTCCTAAACTGCTCCTGCACTGTAGGATCAGTACTGAGTGTGCAGAATTTCACTGCACTCCGTGATCCAACATTACCCCAGAGGCTCCCATGTCAAACAGCCTCACCATCCATGTAAGCAGAGATTCTTGCGGTCTTTGTCGGAATCTGTCTAAAATGTCATTCATCTCCTGCTGAGTAAAATCCTCCATAGAATCCATTACAACCCTCTGTGGAAATCCTGGACCACTCTGTATTTTCCTACGATGTATGGGCTGCGCCTGAACCACTTTGCGTTCTTCCGACTCACCCTGGCTACTGGCTTGATCACACTCTCCTCCAGAGTCTGAAAATTCTGAAGAATCCCAAATATTTCCATCCCACGTTTCTGGGTCCCAGTCAATTCCTACCTTTGCGATAGCTAAATGCACTTTTCTCTTGTTAACCCATCCCCTTCTTTTCTTGTACTTGTATTGTGCGATACATACTGCAGCCTTTTCTGCCACAGTCTGGTAAGTTTCCAACTTATCTTGTAATAGCTTATTCTGACAAGTTAACATCGTAGAGGTATTTTTGGCTTCAACAAACTGTTTTTCCATTTTTTTTATGTTCCTGCTGCAGCTGAACACATTTTTCATGCATTTTACTATAAGCACATAAGAGGATACAGCCTCTTTACCCTAACGTGCTAAGCTCTTGCCCTTTCTCAACAGGTACTTTTTGCAAACACGCAATCACTTGTGCTGGCTCAGTGTCAGCTAAACACACATTCAAATTTTCACTCAGCCCAGCGCAATGAGCCCATTCATGGGCAAGCATAACATAGGGGACTACCTCCCACCCAGGTATTTCAATTGGTATCTGGTGATCTGCCTTCGTTTTTCTGGAAAATATTTTTCTTTCCCCCTTGAATTTTTTTCGAATCCTGCAAGTGACGCCAAAATGTTATGCTTTTAAATTGACACAATAGGACAAACCTAAACCCTGCACTCCTGAGAGGAGGCAAATGCACTGCTGCACCTTTAAATAAGACACGGAATACAGCACTCCCAAAAGACGAGGCGATAAAACAAGACCCAAACACTCTCTTGAGGCGAGGCAAGAAAACAAATTCAGGTGCATTTAAAGTGACGCACACATATTTCTTGATTCAATACTTTGAAAAGGAAGGCAAAATATATCAATTAATGCAGACTCCCAAATATCAACTAACTTAAGCACAAAACCAGAATAACATGTGGCATATATACATGTAGCAAAGAAACATAGAAATTATATACACAAAGTAAGTAACACCTCACCGATCGTTCACTTGACATCCTTGCCAACTCAAGCTGGGGAGCCCGTTGACAGCCAGGCAAGACTCGCGATCGGGACTCAAATCCAGATTCTTCTTGTGATGGCACGTCTACCCCACAAGTGAGCTCCAATCCGCCTGTCAAGATTCTCCGCCTTTAATACCTTTTACTCAACGTGAGGCAAAGGTTCTAGAAACCTCGACCCCTTTCTTCTGTTACGAAAAACCGAGCTGGCCGTACTGGTCTGTGTCAAGGTCAAGACAGAAGCTGGCCAGGCCCCTGTATTTTTACTCTGAGACAGAGCTGTGCATGCCACACATTCCCTGAAAGGTACCAATCACGCATCCCACACAACATGTTCCAGTTCACTCTGATCGGTGAGGAGCGAAAACAAGTGAAGAGCGAAAACATCCCCTCTCCACTTTGCAACTACGTGTGAGCACAGAAAATGGAGTCTGTTACACAAGATGGAGTCAGCACAGAAAATGGAGTCATTATGCAAAATGGAGTCAATGATCAACATATCATTCTTGATAGCGCTCCAGAGAGCCTTACAAATGCAGCACCGTGGGACCGCCGCATCGCTCACCAGCACGGCATGGACTGTAAAGTCCATGCTGTGCTGAAACAGAGGGTGAATGCACACAGGGGGGCACAAAATGTGCCCCCTGCATGCCCCCCATGGCCCTGAGGCAACAGGGGGCCCTGTAGGGCCCCCTATGTTTCCTCACTGCCACAGCTGTCATGGTGGCCTCACAGTCATGAGAACTGCAGCGGTGAGGAAACTCCAAATATGCTTGGCCGTGCCTCAGCGGCATTGCCAAGCATATTGGAGCCTCTGACTGCCCCACCACCTCCAGGGATTGCGGATCCATGGCGGTTGAGGCAGTCCCATTGCGGTCTGACTACCGTACTTGTAATACGGCAGTCGGAACACTGGTGCGGCGGTCAGTGGATGCCACCAAACCTCCACCACGAGTTTAGCGGTCCTTATGGACAGGCAAACTCTTATTTAGGCCCTTATTCACCAATTCCCTCCAAATCTCATCTGGCGATGGTTTCCCTTCAGTTGTGAAACTGTTCAGGTGCATTGAGCTCAGGCACAGAAACATTTGTAGATGTCATTCCATGTGGTGAGCTTTATGGGTTCTGTCACTCACTAGTCACTAGCCAGCTGGTCATGAGTCACTAAGTTGAACACTCAATGATGATTTCTTCTATGATCTTCCAGCCATGAGTTTCAATGCTGGTAAGATCAACTCAGGCATCCATCATGCCAAGGTTGGTAACTATGGTATCCTTAAATGGATAATAGTTACACCTGTTATTTACAGCACTTAACATTACTTCCCCATGAACTGTGTTGTGGGAAATCCCTGGCTATCAATTGCTGTATGGGGATGATGCCCTGCAAGTCAACCCTTAGGTTTTCCGTTTGATGCAAGCTTCGAGTTCGATCTCCATGTCCCAGTCAGACCCGGGGCTTCAATGTTCCCTAAGGTATTTGACGTACCCCACTTCCTTGCCAGGCCTCTAGGAGACACTGGAGCATTTGGATTGATTGGTGAATGTGCCTGCATTTATGTATAGGAAGAGGAGCATTACTGATTTGTCAGTCTTCAAGTCTGGGTGCAGCTGGATGGAGTTGAACAGCGGTTTGTGAGCAGGCTGAAGAAGATGGATTTTCAAAGCCCATGTGTTGCACAAGCAGAGTCTAGTACTGATCAGAGATATATTACTGTTGTTGTGTAAACTGAGTCTTTGGCTCAGCTCTACAAGGTTTGTTTTCAGACCCGTGGGTAATAAGAGTGAACTTAGTTCAATGTACGAACGCTTGAATGTGAAAGACAGGTTTTTGTAGCCCCACAAAACCCCCACAATATGTAGATGAAGTGGAGTCAATGCTTTTGGGTTACTAACAGTCCAAAAATAGGGTTCCAGGGACTCCGTGGTGGTTGGAAACAAACCTATTTAGCGCCTCCTCAATACCACACACACAAACTGCACTAAGAAAAAGAAACTTTAACTCAAGTGCTTTATTCCAATGGTCTTGACCTTCTGCTTACATATAAAATAACTGCAAAAGAAACAATTGATGTACGGAATGTTGGACAATGCAAACATTCACCCCCAGTCACAAGGATCTGGGTTTAATCCATAATTCTTTTGCTCACCACACCACCCCAGTTTGGACCCAGCCATATGAAAATCAGTCTTGACCCTGTTCCTTATGGGAACAGGCCCGCCCGAACTGCCAAGCCAGGTCCTCCCTGGACCAGAAACAAGCATCCTGGGACCGGTTTCAGGGCATCACCCTTCATCAGCCAGGCTAGCTTGAATCCAGCGGTGTAGTGAGCACGGGACTTACATCTGGGCATACCCTTCCCACTTAGGGCGACATATGCAAAAGAATGATGGATTTAACCCAGATCCTTGTGACTGGGGGTGAATGTTTGCATTGTCCAGCATTCCGTCCACCAATTGTTTCTTTTGCATACATCTAAAATAACCACACAAAATATCATAATAGCACAAATGGATGTTGGGAACAACGAGAATGAAATGAACATTTCTACCATAGTTAAAATTTCATCTAAAAACCTAACACCCTAAAACCTACTTCTATGCGCTACACTAGGAGAGGATGTAGTAGTATAAATTGCGTCTAGAGTTTTTTTAGGGAAAATCTGTGCACCATTTACAGCAAAGTATGTAGTTGTCAAAAGTCGGGGATGCCGTGTTCCCTGCGAAAGGTAAACACATGTCACATTAGCTACTCTCCTTCCAGACTTGGGGTCGATATCAGCTTTCAGTAGAAAGTGCGATATGGCAGTATCTCTGGCAGTCAAGATCATCTCTGGCAGTATCTTGTGCGACAATCTGGGGCGAAGCACCTCTGACAAGTGGTCAAGTGTCGGGTCTTTTAAACCATATCTTATTTCAGATGGGAATTTCCTACATCACTTTAGGAATGTTTGGCACAGCCAATGTGCATCAAGATGCTAGTCTAAAATGCATTCTTATAAACGAATAAGGTAAAAATATGATAATTCAGACAACGCTGTTTTGGCTATTGTTCTTGTTTAACCTTGAAGTAGAGATAACAAGGCACTTGTTCCAGACTGATGTCACATAAGTTGTCTTATCAATGTCATTGTTTGAGTGACTTAAAACTTCCACAAGTTTTTGGAAAGATAAGGGCAGACGACACCTGCGTCACAGCAGTTATGTTGATGATTCTGCAAAAAATAGATAAAAGTGGAGTCTCGACCTGCTCAAAATGGAGTCAGACTTTATAGTCTTTACGTCAGTCTCTGCTGTTATCCTCTGCCTATGTTTAATTTCCATATTTAATTATTGCAGATTGGTATGGAAATTGATACGTCATTTTATTTTTTTAATTCAAAACTGGCTTCATTCCTTTAGTTTGTCTGAACTTTAAAAGTGATGCTTGCAGCAAGCAAAAACGAATGTATGACGGTATTCTGCATGCGTTTATCACGCATGCCTTGGGAACGGCATCATTAGTACGAACGCGTCTTTAGCATGCATTTGTTCTGCACGCAAGTTGTTATAATGACTTGCCTTAGGTGGGTGCTGGACTTTGGAATAGTTTCATTTACTATTCCAACTCCAGTCTGCGCAACAGCAGGGAAGGTGTTGGACTTTAATTCCAACACCATTCTACCAATGCGCCTCCCTAAAGCAAGTTGTTGTAACGACTTGGGTGCAGAATGCATGCATGCCTAAGATGCTTTCATTCTGTTGCTGGTGCTGTGAAGGTAACTCTTGAGCATTGGACACATTTTTTGCTTTGTCATTTGAATTCCTGAATTAAGTCCCTCCCAATACTAAACATTTATTCAGGGGGAAAGGAAGATGGCAGGCTGATCCTGCAGTTGCGATTTCTCTCCTCCCATTTGCTCCCTGATCACCGCCGACCGCGGCCGCTTTGCTCTGCTTGGCACTGCCTGGTTTTGCCTTGCCTAGACATACCTGCACGCCGGAACACCTTAATGCCTGCTCATAGTCAACAGCTGCTGCCTGAGAGCAAAAACAGACTGCCACCCGCCCTGAGGACGCACATACGGCTTGTATGTGGCAGCTGTACGGGTGGGGGCTCCCGGATCTTCTACGGCGGTTCCGGCGGTTCGCTTTCCTCCACGTTTCCACCATTAACGTTTGGTCTAATTGCACCATTATGCCCCCCAGCACCCAAACTTGCCTTGAGACGGGCGGGCCGCCTGTATGACTGTCAAACCCCGGGTGGGGGATTTCCGATTCTGGGCATGCAGCAGAGGAAGGAGTGGGGCCCCTTCTGACTTCTGCTGATGAGTGGGTCTCGTTAGTGGGGTGCCCGATCCTGAAGTTACTCAGGTACGACACAGTAGCTAGCCTGCTGCAGGCCTGTAGTAAGGAGACTGGTATTGGGGAGAGAATCCTGTTTGGCAGATATGCTGATGGCAGCTGCACAAACAGTAGGGGCTGATTCTTCACCTACCTTGATGGAGTGCCTTACACAGGGAGGCTACAATGTGACAAAATCAGTAGAATATGTATCCCCACAGCAGAGTAGTGAGACTGAGACGGGGACACTTGAAGCATCAGAATTGTTTTTACTTGCAGCTGCTTTTAATCTCTCTGCAGGTGGCAGTGGACAACCCGGGTTTGGAGTTCCTGGCAACTACAGTGAGTCATAATGAGGGGGCTAAGTCTTTAATTCTCATCTATCGACTGTCTGCTCTGTGAATCATTCAGCGACAAGTGTTGACAGACAGCGCCGGATTGAACCTCGTGCCTCCCCTAACCCTGAAATGGCTTTGCTTCCTGAGAGTAGTTTTGATTCTTCTGGTGGTGTTCCTTCTGGATATTCCTCACCAGTTGTAAACCCAGTAAACACAGAAAACCCGGAGATTCTTAATACAAGTCGAATATATGAGCCATCTCTTCTAGTGATACTTAATCTGGTGTAGGCTCAGAGAGCTGAGGGACAGCAGCACTACGCTCAAGTCTGAGCAGACACAGCGTTAATCCAACAATCTCTATCAGAGGTAACGAGCAAGGTCACTACTCTCACTATAGATATGGCTGATATTCAGCAGCGGGGGGCTGATACGGAGATGGCGGATACGGCCACCAATAAACTCTATTGGGAATCTTGATCGGCAGTTGGGCTTTGTCCAAATAAAAATTGAGGATGTGAAGAATCTCTAGGGGAGAAATAATCTCCACGTGTTTGGAATCCTGGAAGGGAAAGAGGGTGATGATCCCCGGCAGGTCATAGTACATCCTTACAGGAAGGCATTCCCTGATGTTGGTGATTAGATTATGGATTCACACAGGGCAACGCTAGGCATGGGCAGTGTGGGCAGCTGCCCAGGGCCCCCCGCCAAGCCACCCAACATGGGGCCCACACCTCCAACGCCTCTGCCATGGGCCTTACAACTGTGATGTAGAGCTGCGAGGCCCAAGACCTCGCAATCATGTGCACCTCTGGAAATAATAAGTGCAGGGACGCACTTCCCTGAGCCTCGTCATACTTCCATGACTGCGAGGTACAGGGAAAGGGCGCCTCATCCCCTGGGCCTCGCAGCTTTACACCGTAAGTGCGATGCTCAGGGAACAAAGACTAATTACAGCCTGTAATTGAGGATCCAGTCTTGCTTGGCCCACACAAAGGCACTGCAGGAAACCCAAATATCCCGCACTTTTAACCCTTCAAAGGACAAGCAGCTCTCTTTTAGCCCTTGATGAGTTGTGAAAGAGATGCTTGTGGACAGCAGACAGGGAGGCTTTGCAGCGTACAGGGGTCCTGCGCAAAGCAGCTTCAGTAGAGCCTTCAGCTACCGGAATGCAAACATCCTTAAATGAGTGCATGAAACCTATTCTCAGGACTTGTACTGAGAGTATGCCCTTTAAGGTTATTTCAAAGTGCTGTCACAATGTTAAATCACTAAAGAAGGCACAGGGAGATTATTATTTGCCCAGAAACAAACAGTATATTAAATTAGTAGAGCCAGGACTGTGACACACTTATACTTGGTTCAAAGGCTATGCACAGGGCCACTGTAATTATGCAGCATAGGACAGCCAAATTGTGCGGCAGGGTTCACTAAATTATGTGGTAAAAAAAGTATGCAGTGTAATGCAGTAAATTTTGTCATAATATTACTTCATAATTTTCTCATTTTATGCTTGTTAACACTGTCTGTGCATAGGGTGCCCCTCATTAGTATCAGTTTAACACCCAAACATAGTAATAAGCAACCAATAGGTGACTAGTGAACCTTTGAAATGGGCCTTTCATTGCATGGCAACACGTGTTGCTAGGTTTTAGTAACTTTTGAACCGTTTAAAATCTGTAGATTATGTAGCAGATGATGGATTATGTGGCAAATGCGGCAAATCCATAATTATGGGATTAACCATCATGGCCACACAATTGCATAGTTTCAGTGGCCCTGGCTATACATTTACAACTGTATTGCATTTAGGTGAATATACCATGTGACTGGGCACTTCTCCTCTCCCAGGTAATATTTAGGGCCTGATTGCGACTTTGGCGGTCCTCCTGTGGAGCGCCACACCAGTGCTCCACGGGAGGACCGCCAAAGCCGCCCCCACACCGCCCACCGGATTATGACTGTAATCCTTGGCGGGCGGATGTGCTGCGGCGGTGCCTTTCTAAGGCTCATAGGAGAGACTTAGATACGCACCGCCATGGGACTGCCGCAGTACGTTCCTGCATGGGAAGGAATGCACCATGTCATGCATTCCTTCCTGCGCAGGAACTGGGGGTGCAAAATACAGGGGGGCACAACAAGTGCCCCCCCTGGACGCACTCCCACGCACAGAGGCAACTCGTAATATGCTCGCCTCTGACCGGTTGCAGCTGTCCTGTGGCAGTCGAACCACCAAAGTTGTAATACGGCGGGTGAAATGCCACGGTGACTACGGCGGTCCAATGGACTGCCGTAGTCGTAATCAGGCCCTTAGTCCATGTTGTAATCATACGCTTTCTAGCAGTTTTTAAATGTAATCAAAATACTCCCAATCAAGCCAAAAAAAGGAGCACAGCAATAATTTCAGAAAAGTGATTGCCCAGGAACACACAATTTGTCCAAGTGTGAGGGCGGGATTAAAAAAAGTGGCTCCTCGTTACACATTTACAGCTAGTCCACTGGACAGGAGTGTCAGTGATTTCTATGGCAAGGCCAAGGGGGTGCCCTTCTCAGGGAAATGTCATTCTAGTTATAATGTTCATTTCCAACATATTTAGTTGAAATTGTAAAGCTGAGATTAGATGTCAAATATCACAGTTCCCTTGCTGAAAAATACCCACTAGACAAGGTCCTGTGGTGGTGGTTACTACTGGAAACTGTTTGAAACTGCTAGAAACTGATATTTGCCTGCTAGAAACTGATATTTGCTACTAGTGTTTAAAAGCTTAAGCAATTCATTCCATTTGAATACCAGAGTTCATTTTCTAAACTTGTCACTCAAACTTTGCAATAGTGATTAGTTAAGGCTTACTCCAGGACGTGGTCACAGGATCAGAAATCATATATAGTATGAATGGCAATCACAATCAATAGACTCAATCTCCAGCTGAATTATTTTAAGGTGGTCTGTGTCAGAGATTTAAAATGAAGTTCCAAAACTTTTCTATGTGACTTGCAGTTCCTCTGCTCCGCAAGAAACTTCTGGTGTCTCTGCAAACACAATGTGTCTCAAAAGGCACAAAGTGTCCTGTGAAACGAAAATTGGAAGTTGGCCACCCTACTATGGCCTCACAGTGCTAGACCATGCCTGTGATCTCCACGGGAGGGAGCCCCCTTCTCCCGGGACTCACAGTGACCCAGGAATGGAGACTCTTCTCCTCTGAGACTTGCAGCACTAGACCATTGATGTGAGGTCCAAGTCAGTGGGGCCTCCTCTTGTGGGCCTTGCCACACAAGCCAGTAGATTTGAGGACCTGGGGATTGGGCCCACCCTGGAGATGGGACCACCCTCCCCTTGGCCTAGCAGAGCTAGACCATTGCTGGGGACATAGTGGAGTGGGACCACACCCCCTTGGCCTCACAGCACTAGACCATAGATGTGAGGCCCAGGAGAAAGCTCCTAATCACTCCCCTGGCCCTCGCAGCTCTGGATCATGAGGGGAACGTCTAGGGGAGGAAACCCCCATTAACTGGGCTTGCAGCGCCAGATCATTGTTGCGAGACCCAGGGAAGAGGGCTCCATTACACTGGGCTCTGCTCTCCTGGGCCTCACCGCTCTAGACCATGGTTGAGAGGCCCAGGGCAGTGGTTGCGGGGGGGCACTCTAGGGCGCGAAGCTGTGGTCCAGTGCTGCAAGGCCCAATGGAGTTAGACTCCCTCACCTACACCTAGTACCGAGCCAGGGGTATTAGGTGCCCAAGGTACCCAAATGATGGCAGTATTTTACTGTGCAGGCAGCGGACAAGGTTGAGGGGACGCTTTTCCTTTGCACCAGGGCCATGGCACCATTGCTATGCAACTTGCCTTGCCTTTTCAAGGCCTAACAGCCATGTTTTAGCACTGTGAGGCTGAGGGCAGATTCTCCCCTGGGCCTCTCAGCCATGGTTGGATACCCAGGGCAGGGAGTGCCCACTCATGAGCTTTGAGGCACTGTTCCATTGCTGTGAGACCATGGGGGGCTCTCTCATGGGTGTAGCTATCAATAGTGCAGGAGGTGCTGTGGTACCAGGGCTTATGGATGGCAAGGAGCCAGTGAACCAAAATTATTGTTGTGCTTTACTGTCCAGCATCATTTGCTTGCACCAGAGCCCATACTATCCCAATGGTCCTTTCTCCCATGCACCTCAGAGCCATGACCTAGAGCTGTGAGGACCAGGAAAAGCCTATCCTCTTCTAGGCTTTAAAGCCTTGATCCAGTGCTCAGAAACCCAAGAAAGGGAGCCTTGTGTCCTAGGCCTCCAAGCACTGGACCATGGCTCTGAGGGTCGTGGCTATAGATAGAATAGCAAGTGCAGTGTCACTGTTGCCTTGTGGGGTTTTGTGGCCAATGCACCTAAATTATGGCTGTATTTTACTGTCCATTCAGTGGCCGGAGGAACAATTTACCTTGTTTGCACCAGGGCTCAATGCACCACTGATACGGCACAGGTTCCCCTCCCCTCTCAACCATGTTCCTCCGCTGCAAGGCCTCCCATCACAGGACCATCACTGTGAGAACTCTTGTAGG
The DNA here is from genome assembly GCA_963921515.1 of Calotriton arnoldi. NCBI lineage: Eukaryota > Metazoa > Chordata > Amphibia > Caudata > Salamandridae > Calotriton > Calotriton arnoldi. The sequence goes on along the minus strand of CAWUFW010000005.1, from coordinate 4,420,461 downwards.
GGCGTAGCTAATTATAGTGCACAGGTTCAGGGAACTCTGGGGTGTTAGATCCCCAATATACCTAAATTATGGCTGCCTTTTACAGGACTATGGCTGCGAGGCCCATGGAATGTGGCCACTCCCAGGGTCTTAGGTATCATTAGTGCAGAAGGTACAATGGCACTGGAGCCCGTGCTGTTTTGGACCATGTTTACCAAAATCTTTAATGTATTGTAAATCCATCTTGGGGATCGGGCAGGGGGGGAGAAGAATGGTCCATTTACATTTTCTTAACCATGACCCATCGCACCACTGCTACACTGCTAGCCCACTCACCTACACCTCACGGCGATGATCCAGCGCTGCAAGTCAGGAGAGACCTTCACTCCCCTGGACATCACAGCCATGGTCCAGCGCTGCGAGTCAGGAGAGGCCTTCACTCCCCTGGACATCACAGCCATGGTCCAGCGCTGCGAGTCAGGAGAGGCCTTCACTCCCCTGGACATCACAGCCATGGTCCTGTCTAGGGAGGCCCACCAAAAGAGGAAGGCAGTGTGTTGGATTGCTCTGCTCTTTCTTTTAGATGTTTGCATAGCATACTGTAGTGAGCTCCAACAGGATGTCAAACGTCTAAATGTTCTGCTTGTAAAGGAACTGATTCAGACAAGCAGTCTAATCAATATGGTGTATAAAACAAACAGTGTAGCTGAAAAGCCTGGAACAGCACAGCCCAATGTCATTGTCTTAACAATGGCTTTCCTGTACAGAGGTGCAGGGGACATCATTTACTAACGTGGTAATTGGGATGGAGAACTTGTACCAAAGGAAGTGCCGTAGACAGGCCACTTTATTAAACATTTTCACCTTTAGAGTTGCTAACATTGAGGAATGTAAACTGTGGGAATGAATCACCCCAGAACGAGCAGCACTCACCATAAAATATTTAAGATAATGGTCAGTCAGCCCATGAGATAATGGCAGATAAGGAATTAAAGGTACAGGAAGAACATGATTTGACCAAGATCAAACAATTTGGTCAAGTAGGAGAACCAAGATTGCTTGTTTGAAGTTACATAACGTTCCCAGTATGCTTTATATGTTAAAGAGTATAGGAGCCTGATTTAGGACAGGGTGTAATGGAATGAAAACCTCAAAATGAACTCAGGAATTTTTGGTAACCTCCATATATACATGTTCTTGGTGAAACCACAAGCATGCTAAGTGTCCTGCAAAGAAATAATCGAAAGTTGACTAGGGATAGGGTGGGTGGAGCATGCTCTTCACGTTTAGAAGTTAGGGATTGATTCTTTTCATCAAGGGATCCCAGTGATTACCCAATGCTGCAAGTTCTAGGGGAGGAAGGGCCCTACCCTGTGGTTTGCTGTGCTGGACCATGATGGGAATGGCTCAGGGATAGGCTGTCCCTTCTGTGGGCCTCACAGACATGGTCAAGCGCTGCATGACTTTAGGGGGCCATTCCCTGTCCTATATAAATACTGCATGCACTTATACGTATCTAATGCACTAATCTGGAAACAAATTGTTAACATCTGATTGAACTTATACGTTTTGGAGAGACCTAGGCCCAACCCTTCCATCCAGTGTGACTAACATAATGAATTTCCAGTTAATTGAAATTTAAAATATATGTGCTCATTCTAACACTGTTAATATTTATGTTATTGTTTTACTGATATCCGCACCAAGAAAGTTGCTTCTTGCAAAGTCGCTCAAAAATAGACAATTGATGGCACTTCCTATGATGTCATTTTCTGTGATTTCACACTGTATCCAAATTAGTGGGGGCCTCACACATTTCCTTTCTGTTCGTGGCCCCAAAAGTCCTAGGACCGGCCCTGGATTCACAAATCCAGCGTGCACATCATCTTTCACTATTTCAAAACAGCAATGCTGCTACTGGCAGTGCTAAATTATCACATCTTCACCCAATTTTAATCTACATTTTCAACTTTTTGCTGAGATAGATGATCTCACTGAAGGCTCGTCCTGCTGCACCTGTTTCTGTTGATACAATGCTAATTTCAGTTTGTTCTGACCTGTGTAAGACCACCATGGATAGACGCTGGAAGATCCGTCAACAAATCGTTCCACTAAAGGCAATTGGGACACAAGTATTTTTACAGGAACCTGCTAGGTTAAAAACCATCAAAAGTGGTCTTACACAGATGTGTTGCTCAGAGCAAAATGCTGTTTGTACGCCTCATAAATTTCAAGGAACATAGCATAGACTTAATATGTTGATGTGTTTTTCCATGTCTTAACTTTTAATTGAGCGCTTTTAGTATATACGCATCCTCAGGCTACAGTGGAATCATTCTCGTGTTTTTATCAGGAACTCTACAATCAGTAGTAGGAAAGTGGGTTTCATTTGCAGTAACCCCCCCACCTGTTTGCCAGATTTCTGATGCACTTTGATTTGATGTGCCCTGGGTCCCTGCCAATCAGATTCTCAGGGCCTGTGTTCTTTCCAAAAACTGTACCTTTGTACCCCCAGTTGGCACCTCTTTGGCTATATGTAAGTCCCTTGTAAAAGGCACTATGGGCACCAAAGGCATTGTGACCAAGGAGGGCCTCTAAGGCCTGCAGCACATATTGTGCCACCCTTAGAGGCCCTGTACCTCAACACACACACACACACTGCCATTGCAGGCTGTGTGTTTTGGTGCAGAGCAAAGTGAAGAGTCAACATGGCACACATCCCTGTGTGCCTTGCCTACAATCCACTGCCATGGCATAGGTAAGCCACCCCTCTAGCTGGGTGCACGATACCACTGGTGGGGGTACAGGTGCATGAGCCCTGTACCCCTACAGTGTCTAAGTCCATTCTTAGACATTGTAAGTGCAGTAAAGCCATAAAGAGTATATGGTCTGGGAGTTTGTCATTACGAACTCCACAGCACCATAATGGCTTTACTGAAATCTGGGATGTTTGATATCAAACTTCTCAGCACATTAAACCCACACTAATGCCAGTGTAGGATTTAATGCCAAATGCACCCAGAGGGCATCTTAGTGATGCCCCCTGAAAAACGACCTAACCCTAATGTCCTAGCTGACTGGCTGCTCGCCAGCTGCCACCCCAGATATGTTTCTGGACCCCTGGGTCAAGAGCCTCCCGTTCTCGGGGTCCTGAAACAAAGCACATCCTGGGCAGAGGTGCCAAGCCTCCTCCCCCAGGATGGGCAGGGGCATCGAAGGGGAAGCTTCAAAGGCTTGCCACCTTTCTGAGCTCACCCAGCCATTTGCTGCTCCCAGCAAATGGCTCCCACCGGTTCTGACCCCCACTTTGGGTGGGAAAATTGGCAGGAAAACCAAGATAGGAGGAGAGGTGTGTCCACCTTTGCCAACCCCACCCCTGAGGTGGGGGAGGCGAGGCGAAGCACAAGTCTCAGTCCCTGCCATCTTGAAGATGAGCGGACCCGGCCAACCAGAGTGAGGCTTATGCCCCCCCCCACTGTAGGGTGGCATAATAGGGTGTGTACCCACCCCAAGGAAGGGACCCATTGGCCGCAACCTGTACCTACCTGAAACGCCCCTAAATCTAGTATTTAGGGGCAAACCCCGAACCTTGCCTCCTCAGACAAGAAGAAAGAAGAAGAAGGACCAAAGAGTCATGCTGAAGGAAGAAGAGGAAAACACCACCTGACTTGGCCCCAGCCCTATCGGCCTGTCCCGACCTTGACCTGCTTCAGCTGAATCCTGGTGCATCCTGCAGCCAGCAGCTCCCCAGAACCCGGAGGACCTGCCCTGCCTTCACTAAAAAGACTTTGTCTACCGTGAGCACCGGATTTGTTCACCAACAGACTCTGGCTACGGCCGAATCCGCGAGTCTGCACCACTTTGCACCCAAAGCCCGAGTTCAAGTAACCCAACACCACAAGGAGGTCTCCCTGGCGATCCTAACCTGGGATCTGATGATACTTGACCTACCTCAAGTCTCCCGACGACACCTGCAGCCCCGCTATCTGGAGGATCCCCCCGACTGCAACCGGAGCCGTTAAGGAAAACCCGACGGCGAAAGACACCTCTGCACCCGACACCCCATGGCCTTGAGTGGCCCAACCGATGGTGTCCCGGCATCCCAACTTACCTCTCCAAGCAGTAGTCGCCTCCAGAAGATATTTTTTCCTGAGCCTGCAGTGTTTGTTCTGACCGGAGCATCCCCATTGAAACCAACAGGGCTCCCGACGTCGATCCAGCACCCTGCACCCGGCCACCCCAGTGCAGCTGGTGGTGCACTTTGTGTGCTATCTTGGATCCCCCTTTGCCCTGACCTAAATCCTAGGAGCTTTGCTCCCACATCCACGTGGTGTGCCCGTGAGCAGCCACCAACCGGAGGCCCCTATCCTCCATTGGATAACATTGGGTCTCAGCACTCTGCACCTGGCCACCCTAGTGCCGCTGAGGGTGTTATTTGAGTGCATCCTTGACCCTGTGGGAACCCTGGTTCTAACCCCAGAAACCCAACTCCCAAGACCGATTACCTACCTTTAAACCGATAACCTGATTTTCTCCCATAGAACTGCATTGACTGTTTTTCTGTGGAAAAAGTTGTAAGTGTGGAGTTGGAAATTGTATGAATACCTAAGAAACTGAGGGGCATATGTACAAGCCCCTATCGCCACGGGAACTTCACTTTTTTCGATGTTCCTGTGGCGATAAGGGCTTTGCCTTATTTACAAGGCAGCGTTAAGCCAGTTATGTGGATTAACGCTGCTTTGTAAATAAGGCCCCCTTTCACGCTATGCTTAGTGTGAAAGGGAAGGGCAATGGGTGTTGCGGTGGGCGTTCCACCGCAACACCCATTGATTCTGACGCTGCCTCCTATTTACGAGAGAGGCGTAAATAGGAGGCAGCGCCAGAATTAAGACCAGGGAAAACCTGGTCTTAACCTGGCGAAGCGAGGAGAAATGTTTCATTTCTCCTCGTTTTTTCATGTGTTTTCATGTGTGCTTGCAGCACACATGAAAACAGCAAAAGGCCAATGATTGTTTATGCACAGGAAGGTCCCCCTTCCTGCACATAAACACTCTTTTAAAAAAATGCAATTTTGCAACTTCTGTGTGTGCTGCTGTTGTAGGGATTCTGCACATACACAGAGCTATGCTCAGGATAATAGGACCTCGGAATATAGTGGTGAGCCTACCATAAACCTTAGCACCTAAAACCCCAACCCGACTAGCCTTAGCGTCTCATTAGCAACAATGTTACCAATGATTAGACAACCCAGAACACGGTATCCCTCTCTCAGGACTCGCAGGAGCAAGAACACCCTTTCATAACTCACTCATACCTGTCCACAACGTGCGTAAAAAGAGACACTGTATAGTTTAAAATGTTTATTTCAACTATCGTGCTCTAAGATACAGGACATGGGCCAGTACTATCAGCATAATGCATAAGGATAATATAATCAGCATAGTTACAATTCCATAGAATACAAACGGGGAAAGCATTTCATAAAGCAGTGGATATAGGGCTAAATGACCATACCACCCTCCCCGTGCTAGTAGCTAGTTTATTATAAAAACAGAAGACCTCTGGGCTTTGTCTAGCGAACCCCCATACCTCAATATCTAGATGCAAGGTTTACATCATCAGACAAGCACAGCTCTTCTCTCTGGAAAGGTTTTTCTCCAAGTGCCTCTAACCGTGAAATCACAATATTAAAAGCACACAAATTTCTCCAGGGCAGCTGTACATAGTGTTATGTCTAAGTGCGAGGGACTGGCCAGATCAGTAAGAACAAGGGACGTTGTTTTTCGACCTTGTACATGTTGTGCAGACGTAGCCCAAAGTTAACAGGAGAAAAGGTGAAATACAGAAATGCAGACAGTTCTAAAATAGCCGGGCAGAAGCAGAGGCTGGAAAAACAACGGCACAAAGTAACGTGCGCAAAAAGGCATCATGGCAGCCAGGCCTAAGCCAACGTAGCAAGGCAGACCAGGAGGCCACAAACCACAAGACACCCTCCCCTGGGCAGTCCATTGGCCAAGACATATGACGAAGACAGAGTTCAAATAGATGGAGCAGAACAGAAAAGTCTGTGATGGAATAGTCCCCATGAAGGACAATGAATGGGAAAGGAAAAAAATTGTAGAATTAAAAGAAATCCAGCGAGGCAGGTCGCAGAAAGCGAAAGCCCTTTCAATCCAACAGAGTGTAAGTGCAGAAAAACGCCACATTTTCCAAGAGGACATCATTGGAATCGTCGAAAAAAAGCGACGCCATCCAGTCCAATAAATTAAAACTGCAGTCATGTTCCTCGCAAGAGGGAGCAGCGAACAGTATTGCGGGACAACTTGCGTGGTACTCAATATAACTTTGTTGTAGGAGATTCTGAGCAGCCGCCCAGATATCCCATTGTGCCAAAATCCCCAGTGCAGCCGCACGCGCCATGTAGCCCGCACCGGAACAGTCCCGTTCATGGGCCTCTAAGGGACCCACCAGCAGGACAAAATCCGGTCGAGACAGAGACGTATTGGAGAGCAATAATCCAAGGACCACGAGAAAGGACATCTGATGCAAGACATCACAGGTTGCACGCAAGTGAAATACGCAAAGCGAAAAGAAAGTCTATAGGACACACTGAGCGTGGCCAATGGCAGGATGCCGAAGCCAGCGAGGATGCGCTCACGGAGCATCTGTAGTCGACCTGGGTCGAGGAGGGCCCAAGGAGGTGCAGCCATTGCGTAGTAAACAGACCAAAAGCAGTATACCAGCCGCCAAGGCGAGGATCAATGGAAATCCGCCAAAGACGCTGGAAAAAATGGAATGAATAAAAGCCGGTATTACACCAAAGATAGTCTGAAAGGAGGTCACATGGCCAGAGCCCACAACCTTAAAAAAGTGCACCAGACCCTCAGTGCGTGATGCATTAAAAACACGGTGAATCAGTTCACTGAAATGTTGTGGGAGGTTAGTGTTCAAAAGGGCCTGTATTTCACTGTGGGTACTCGCCACCTGGAGAATGAATGTCTCCCGGGCGGATGTGAGCATAACCTCCTGGTTCAATAATAGCGCCTTTATTCTGCTCAATTTATTGAAATCCGCCTTCAGAGTAGGAATGGAAGGCCAAACGGAACTATCTATGATGTCGTGCGGGGGAGGAAAAAGCACATTTTTGCAGCAGACAACCCTGTGCGAAACTGTAACAATATAGGGTATGCCGGCCAGCATGGCACAGCAGTCTTGATTATTCAAAAGCAGATAGCTACCATTTGCAAGCACAGTGAAAGTAGGAGAAATAGCAGGAGCAGGAATGCCCTTTAAAACACAAGCAAGATTCGGAGCCGAAACGTTACAAGCTCTGTGCAATTTTATGTTCTTGCAAATAAGGGAGTGACCCACAGTAGAATCGCACGACTCCCCTGTGACAAAAACCTCCTTTCCGTCCCTCAGGCATTTTTACATGAAAGGCAGGGACCAAAGTTCATGCAGGAAGGCACTGCCCAAGGGCTGGAAACGGCCCACAGGATAATGTTTCATGCACAAACTAAATTCAAACAAAGAAAAAGGCAAGGCGATAACCCCATGAACTAGCCACACGGCAGAATCCAATTCCGCCACAGAGAATGGTAAGGGCTCTATTTTCTCGATATGTAACAGAGTGTATGCTGCATCTTTCATGGACATGAACTGCTGTTTGTCAGTTAAATTAAAAGGCAGGAATAAGGCAGAGGTGTTCAAAAAGTGCCAAGGAACTTTACCCATCTTAAGTGTTTGCAAAGTCCACGCAAACTGCATAACTGAACGCAATTGATTCTGACCATGATATAACACAGAAACATCATCCTGTACAATATCAACAACTGAGGATACAATATTCTCTAACGTGTAAATGCGGGAAGACAGGGTATTAATACTATTGTCAACAACAGCAAGCACCTTTTCCAAATTTGCTTGGTCTATTTCCCTTAGGCGGGAAGCAGCTTCAATTTGCGAAAGCTTCCAGAGTTCATTATAGGTCTCATAAATGAACCTCTTGGGAAGAGGTGTGGTGCAGCGGCCAGGGCAGCTGACTTCGGAGCACAGGGCTCACGGTTCGATCCCCAGCTCCGGCGGCAGCTCAGCTCAGCACCTTGTGACTCTGGGCAATAGCTCACTTAATTTCCTCGACGGCCCCCAGCGCCTTGAGACCTGTAAGGGTGAGTAGTTTGTGCTTTACAAATACGGATTTATTTATTTATTTAACCTCTTAGGTGGAGGGCCCCGAGGCCCCAGAACAAAATCGGACAGGTCAATGTTGCCTGATAGCAGGGACAAATGCTGCTTTACAGAATCTAAAGAAGAGTGCTGCAACCACTGTTTACATAATTTACCAACAGAATATGTTGTGACAGTACGGGAGTTAGAAAACCTAGGGTCTGGCCTATCCTGTTTGTACCCAGGAGCTGAGTCATGAAAACGCAGCTGGCAAGCGTCTGCTGCCGTCGGCCAAGCCAACCAGGGTGACTGAACAAACGTTTAAATATTAAACGAATTGTTCTGAAACAAAGCTTGCACTGATGCAAGGGACATATTGAAATGCAAGCTTGAGTTGGTAGTGGATGACAAAACAGGAAAGGAAGGTGCATTCAACTGTTTGGAAGTAGCCAAACCCCAACACGTAGTCTGATAGATGGTATTATTCAAAAATAAAATTTGGGCCGGGATAAGGCAAGCACGGTGCAAGGCTTCTGTGCCTTGCACCTGCCATGGTTTAGAGCCCCAAATAGATTTCAAGTCAATGGTGTCCTTCCAGTATTCATAACCACCCACAGCTAAGGCGCTCAAAAAGGAACCCGAATATAGCAATTTGGTGTGGGTCAGCATGATTTTCTGCGTGGATGAAGTATTCAATTTAAAATAATAGGACCCAGGGTTCGATCTATCAAAGCCTGTAAAGTAAGTAAACTTATTTCTAAGAGTCTGGGAGCTACCTGGCAAAGGGGTCGGACAATGTTTCCATTGGGTGTAGTTAAAAGGACCACGCAGTGCACTTGGTTTATGGACAAAGTGGTTGCCCCAATGCTGGTAACAATACAAATCGGCATAACTTGCAGAATTCATGTACAAATCTTCAGCATTAAAAGCAGCATAATATTTCAAATCAGTAAACAATGATTCAACTGCATGTACATCCCAATCGTCAGAATGAATATTACTTTTAACGACATCACCCATTGAAACACGGAGGACATTTGGTACATTAATAATCTCGGTTGGTCCATGAATTTGGAAATTTACTGCATCCCATACGATGCCATCAGCAATTGGAAAAGCTGAAATGTTCACAAATGTGTGGTCGCGCTTCATGATGTGAGATGAAGAATGTGGAGCCAACGTTCCAGTGACACAGTTCACTGCAGAGCGTTCTGGTAAATAGTGACCATTGATGAGTAGAAAAAACACTGTGACAAAGCCAATGGACATGAACAAAAAAATCAGGAATAGTACCAACCAGATGTATGTCTAAGGGGGAATCAAAAAATTGTCTCTGAACCAGGATACAAAAATATTGAATTTGGACGGGACAAGTGATGAGGTGGAATCCGAGTCAAAGGAATAACGTGTTGGGCTCAGTGGCGTAGTTGGTAGGTGTGCCACCGACTCGTTGGCAGGGTAGGTATACTCAGTCTCCTCGTTGCAGGGGGAGTCCGGGTCGTCGAGTAAGCAATCAGGCAAATCTACCATCTCGATAGCAACATCAGTGACCGTTCGGGCCGGAGGGCCACGAACATTTGTCCGGGAAATGACAGGACAAGAGACCGCTGGTGTAACACTATTCAGGATCGGCCAGATGTTGTAGCTTGACATTTTCCACTGAGATGTATCTGTTCTCCTTGTGACCAGGAAGCGGTGGTAAGATGACTGTACGAGTTCCCTTCAAACCCAGGACTGGAACTGGTGCACGATAAGAGGGGCCGAATTCTTTTTTGTTCTCCACCTTCTCTCGAACCAGATCTCCAATCTTCGGAAGCCAGCTGGCAACCGGAATCTGCAGCGCAGCGTCTGTGGCTGAAGGTAAATGTGCGATTGCAAGTTTGTCTCGGGCTTCTTGTAAGTCCTGTAACATAGTAGAATGGTTATCTACATCAAAGATGGCGGATTGTGCCGCCATGTCTAGACCATCAAGGTCGGGCACAAACATTCGCATGCCAAACAGCATTTCGTATGGGGTCCGCCCACCCAGAGGTCTTCTAGGGAGATTATTAAGTGCACGTTGTACGGTATACAAGTGGGCCAGCCAGTTCCTGCCAGTACCTAAGACTCTAGCTGTCAAGGATTGCTTTAAGTCACGGTTCATTCGTTCAACAATCGAATTGCCCTCAGGCCGATATGGAGACGAAAATTTCACCCGCACCCCCAATGAACCCATTGTATCCTTGTAAGCCTTAGAAGCGAACGCCGGACTTTGGTCAGAATGGAAGGTGCCGCAGGCGAAAATTCCCACAAAGACACGCAAATCCCTTATGACATTTCGAGCGTCAGCACTCCGTTGTGGCCAGACCCAGATGAAACGTGTGCACGAATCAACTGCAACTAAGATGTATTTATATGCAGTGTCAGAAGAAAAGGGACCGCAGTGATCCAGGTAAGCACACCCAAAAGGTCTGTTTGAAATGCAGAGCGGGGTCTGTGGTGGCCGTGTAACCGTGGAAGGCTTAATCTGCTGACAAACGTCACAAGAAAGCACATAAGTACGGGTTTGTTTGTATAAACCACGCCACCAGTAACGCTGCTGCAAGATAGAAACCGTCGCAGACACGCCAGCATGAGCTGAAGCCATGCCTTTGTGTGCGGCCGTTATCAAGGAAAGTCTGCGGTCCGCGTTGGGAATCAGCCGATCACCAACGTCTGGAATTCTTACGTAAGGAGCCTGTTCGGGACCTAATTGATAAGAGTATTTGGAAGGGAAACCCCTAGGGTAATTAGCACCTTCCTTCGTCGCAGCAATAGCTGCTAAAATATCAGTATCTATTTTAGACATGGATCTTGTAACTGCTGCGACTGAGCACGTGACTACTGCTGATTTGGCAGCTTCATCTGCCAAACCGTTACCGACAGCGTGTGCGCCCACACGCTGGTGGCCAAGAGTGTGAACCACCTGTGTGAGAGGCAGACGTTGTTTCAAATCTGCCACTCGAACCCAAAGCATTTTATGCTTAATTGTGCTACCTTTGGCGTCTCTGTAGTCGTTTTGCGACAAAAAGAACAGATTGTCATTGCAAGACTGAACACAGTAGTAAGAATCTCAAACAATTAGAGTGGTCACATCCGGATTAGCAAACTCAAGTGCGAGCACCAATGCGCGCAGCTCGCCCAATTGTGCAGTACTGTCTCCGAGTGCTTGAGTATGCACTACAGTTGATTTGAACTTACCGTTCACCATGGTACCTGCAACAATAGCACATGTTGCTGAATAAGCATGCTTGGAACCCGTGGCCGGTTGTGCCGAACCATCGGTATAGATAATACATTCGTATTCCTAAAGCGGTAGCAAGGACAGAGGAGGAGGATGAACAAATTCATACTGTAGAAACTCCTGAGTCTGAAGAGAAGAATCAAAGATAAAAGTGACATCCGGAGACGTCAAAGATGTTGCCCATTGTATCCAACGGGGGTGCAAAGCTTTAGAGTTCGGAACACTTGCTTCTGTCACTGCCTCCAGGGCAGGATATGGTGTTACCACCAGAATGCGTTTTCCCTGTGCCAGTGCGCTTTCCTTTAGAATCGCCATTTGCACTGCAGTCAAAACTTTCTCCAAAGATGAAAAGCGCATTTCTGCAGAAGTGTAAAGATGTGACTTGTATGCGATCGGTACTGTGTCACCTTCGTTAAAGGTTAAGTATGTGAAACCCCCTGCCCTTGGAATAATTCTAATCACCAGGTTTGTGTGGTTGTCACGAGTCAACAAGAATTTAGATTCAAGTAGGTCTGTCTGCAAAGACTGCAGTATGGAGGAATGCTCCGGAAGCCAGCATGACTTCGAAAAGTTAGGTTGTATCAAGGCATACAGTGGCTTGATACGCTGGCATATTCGGGAATGTAAGTACGCCCGAAGTTTAGAAAACCCAGTAAAGACTGAAGTTTCTTCAGAGTGGTTGGAGGGCACAAAAGTGCACATTTCTCCAGGAAATGGGGGCTAAGCCCTTACCTTCATTGTTGAGCTCATAGCCCAAAAACAAAACGGTAAATTCAGCAATGTGAGATTTGGCAAAGTTAAACTTGTAACCTAAAACCGCAAATTCTAGAATAATGCGGTCCACTCGGGAAAGATGCGGGTATAATTCGTCATCTGTCAGATAGATATCATCGACGTACGAACATGCATCTGGGTCTATGCCATCTAACAAAGAGACAACCCGGGCAGCGAATACGCCTGGACTGTTTTGTAGCCCATAGGTAAACGCCGAAATTTGAAGAATTTACCACCGGAGGTAAAAGCGCTCTATTGGCTACTCTCCGGGGCCAAGTTGTGCGTGTAGAATCCATTGGATAGGTCAAGTGTAGTTTTATATTTTTTACGAACAAGACTGTCTTGCCTACAAGCGCAGAACTGTGTGTGTTTTGCACCGCAAAGGTCCGACAATGAGAGTTCAAATGTCGGTAATCCAAAACTAAGCGGTACGATCCATCGGGTTTAGAAACCGCGAAAAGGGGATTATTCATAGGTGACACGCATGTTTCAATCACTCCTTGATATTCTAACTGAGTCAGAATTTCGGAAACGGGACCTTTAGCTTCCCGTTTGATGGGATATTGGGGTTGTGGCTGTGGCAGCGACCGCAAAGGAATATCATGGGGGGGAGAGTCTTCATCCCAGCCCACGTGGTTGCGGTATAACGCTGGAGCCAGGGACACAGCCCACTCAGCTGCTAGAGCCTCCGCTTTGTCCTTGGGGACATGACGAGAAAAGCTCAGAAGGATTACCTCCTCCCCTTTATGCGCAGCAAGTACGAATGGGGGCGGCCAATCCGCCTCTGCCAAAAGAATGTCGTACGAAGAGGTCAGATTCTCCCAAAAAATCCCTTTAATAACACGCTGAATGTCACCTTCAATTTGAATGACAATATTATATAGTCTGTCAGGGGGTGCCACTCTGGTGTCTGCTGTCTCGACAGTAATGAATGTTTCAGTTGCTGTCGCCTCCACATGAGGACGTAGCGCCTCCCGCACTATGGTAACTTCCGCGGCACTGTCTAGGAGCGTTACTGCCCAGGTCCAATTCAGGAGTCTCGTTCTCACCGTCGGTGGCATATCTCGCTGTTACAGCGGCAACTTTCTTCTTCTGAAACTGTGGGTGAGAACGTTGAAGTTCTTCTGATTTCCCTCGGACTTGTTGTCGGGGTTGGTCTCGTCCCTGTGGAGCCTCTTGACCCCTGCCTCTACCCTGGCGTTCTCCTCCACCAGCCTGGGACGTAGTTGGTGCCTGTGAAGAACGAGGAGAACGCGTATCAGGGACTTGAAATCTCTCTGGAGATTTAATTCTCGCCCTATCGCGCAAATCTTAAGTGCGTTCAGAAGAGACAGAAACTGGGGATACGCCTCGCGACCCCGGCTTCTTCTGTTTCTTACCCTGTTTTTTCAACCTCCAGCTCTTTTTAGTAAAGAACGGTTTCTCATCTTTCTCAGATTGAGTTTTTGGTTGTTGTTGCGATTGTGTTTGCGGTTTAGCAAAAGGCTTAACTCCCAGGCTATTGCGGCCAATTGTTTTGTAAGCCTGTGCAATAATTTTCGGTAATTCGCGCGGCTTGTCCGGATCTGGGATCAAAGCTAAAGCATTAGCTACTTGAAAGTTAACTGCATCGCCCTTGACATTTGCAAGGATCAAATCAGCCACTACGTCGAACACTCCCACCAGTCTCATCCCTAATTCCACAGCCGCTTCAGGGCCATGCTCATCCTGCACACGTTTAATTACAGAGGGGAGAACCGTCATGGAAGGAGTGCCGAAACACTTCGCATATACTGCTGCGAATACCCTACCCCAGTTGTTGCATTCTGCCAACTCGGGGATTAAGTCTTTTGGCAATCTAATTGTCAGAATCCTGTGTTTTTCCACGGGAGAGGTATTTGGAAAAACTGCCTCCAGCTGGTCAAATTTTTCTGCAAGCCAATAAGGAAAATCATCCTTATTTTGTGGGCGCTTGCCCAGCACTGAATTAACCATGACAGGACTTATGGTTACACCGCCTGCTCCAGCTGGATGGGCTGCAACTCCAGGCGGGGCTCCCTGGATGTTGCCTGTAACAAACTGTACTAAAGCTCTATGCACACGTATCAAAGACGAATGCAAATTACGCAGTTCACCGACTGCCACCGTCATATAACGTGGATGTGGGGTATACCCGGCCAAGACAGGCCAAGTGGCCCCTTCAATTGATAAGGGGCCTAAACGAACCGCGGTAACCGGTTGCGGGAGGGCGCCATCAAACCAAACACGTGTTGCCATGCAGTGATCGGTACTTCAAGATTCCTATAAGGTCTGTAGTGATTAGGAACAGCGGTGGCTGTATATTCATGGAACAAATTATCATTCCCATCCACCGCCGGAAAGGTGACCCAAGAGTAAAACACCTCAAAGTGGTAAGCTGGATCCGCTTGTACCACAAAGATCAGATCGACACCCGTGTCAGGCACTCCATACACTGTCAAGTGAGCCTGGAGCGCTGCGCGACTATGTGCCGCAATTTGGACAGCCATTTTAGGCAAAAAATATTCGACAACCTAGTATGAGGCAGCACAATATAGGGTTTTATGTAAAAACCTTTTAACAACTTCAAGCTTGAAAGAACCTATAAAAACGTCAATATAGGAGGTATCACCGTCACACACGCTTCCGGAAGCGTCTGCGAAGGGGTTGTGGACAAACACAAGTACTACTCAAGCGTCTCGCAGATAAGCAGCCCACTCGTTGGTTGCGCCATGTTGTAGGGATTCTGCACATACACAGAGCTATGCACAGGATAATAGGACCTCGGAATATAGTGGTGAGCCTACCATAAACCTTAGCACCTAAAACCCCAACCCGACTAGCCTTAGCGTCTCATTAGCAACAATGTTACCAATGATTAGACAACCCAGAACACGGTATCCCTCTCTCAGGACTCGCAGGAGCAAGAACAACCTTTCATAACTCACTCATACCTGTCCACAACGTGCGTAAAAAGAGACACTGTATAGTTTAAAATGTTTATTTCAACTACCGTGCTCTAAGATACAGTACACATGCCAGTTCTATCAGCATAATGCATAAGGATAATATAATCAGCATAGTTACAATTCCATAGAATACAAACGGGGAAAGCATTTCATAAAGCAGTGGATATAGGGCTAAATGACCATACCACCCTCCCTGTGCTAGTAGCTAGTTTATTATAAAAACAGAAGACCTCTGGGCTTTGTCTAGTGAACCCCCATACCTCAATATCTAGATGCAAGGTTTACATCATCAGACAAGCACAGCTCTTCTCTCTGGAAAGGTTTTTCTCCAAGTGTCTCTAACCGTGAAATCACAATATTAAAAGCACACAAACTTCTCCAGGGCAGCTGTACATAGTGTTATGTCTAAGTGCGAGGGACTGGCCAGATCAGCAAGAACAAGGGACATTGTTTTTCGACCTTGTACATGTTGTGCAGACGTAGCCCAAAGGGAACAGGAGAAAAGGTGACAGACAGAAATGCAGACAGTTCTAAAATAGCCGGGCAGAAGCAGAGGCTGGAAAAACAACGGCACAAAGTAACGTGCGCAAAAAGGCATCATGGCAGCCAGGCCTAAGCCAACGTAGCAAGGCAGACCAGGAAGCCACAAACCACAATACACTGCATTAACCCCTTAACTGCTGGGCCTTTCCCCCCCCCCCAGTGCTGAGCCCTTTTTTGGCTATTTGGGGTAGTTCGCGCATAGGCCTCTGTAACCTTTTGACCACATAAGGTATCCACGCCAAATTTGCGTCCTTTTCTTCCAACATCATGGGGATTCTAAAGGTACCCAGGGTTTGTGGATTCCCCTGAAGGGGACCCAGAATTTCTTTTTTAAATGGGAAAAAAGTGCTGCAAATGAAAGCGTCTGGTTTTTTCCCTGCAAATGGAATCAACAAAGGGTGTGTGGGGCTGAAATCACCATTTTCCCAGCTTTTAGGGACTGACAGACTTTTGTCAGAAAACCAACATTTTTTACACAGTTTTGGCATTTTACTGGGATATAGCCTATTTTTGCTATTTTTTGTGCTTTCAACCTTCTTCCAGTTAATGGTAGAAATGGGTATGAAAGAAATAATGGATCCTGGAAAGCTATACATTTTAGAAAAGTAGACAAATTTCTAAATTCAGCAAGGGGTCATTCGTGTAGATCCTTCAAGGTTTCTTTATAGAAACTAACAGTTGAATATAGGAAAAATTGAAAATTAGTTGAAAAAAACGGCCATTTGTGCCAACGTTTTCACCTGTAACTTCTTCTAATTATGACAGCTGTTTGAAAGCAATATACTGATACATTTGCAGGACCTTTCTGGTTGTGGGGATATATAGGACTTGTAGGTTCACCAAGAACCCGACGAACCCAGAGCCAATAAACTGAGCAGCGTCTTGCAAAGTTTTTTCATTATGTACCGGGTATACAGCAATTAATTTGGGAAAATATATACATGGAAAAATCGTTATGAAAGACACCTGTGTATTTCTGAAATTGGAACAAAATATAGAGTTTAGAAACAGTAGATATTTGCACATTTCCAAAATTGTGAGTACCCATACGAGCATGAGAATTATAGGTCATTTTTCAAAATGAGTTCTTTTTACACATTGTCTTTCATTTGGATGGCAGAAATGCATCGAAAGTCAATAGGTAATAACAGTTGCTCTACAATTCTGTGTTACCCTAAGTCTCCCGATAAAAATGGTACCTCACTTGTGTGTGTAGGCCTAGTGCCCGCAACAGGAAACGACTCAAAACGCAACGTGGACACACTTTATTTTTACAGTGAAAACTGACCCTTTTTTTGCAAAGTGCCTAGCTGTAGATTTTGACCCCTAGCTCTGCTGGCACCTTGGGAAACCAAGCAAACCTATACATTTTTGAACACTAGACACCCATGGAAATCCAGGATGGGGTGACTTGACTGGCTCTCACCAGGTTCTGTTACCCAGAATCCCTTGCAAACCTAAAAATTTGTCAAAAACCCACACTTTCCTCACATTTCTGTGGTGGAAAGTTCTGGAATCTGCGTGGATCCACCAAATTCCACCCACCCCGCGTTCCCCAAAGTCTTCTGAGAAAAATGGTACCTCACTTGTGTGGGTAGGCCTAGTGCCCACGATAGCAACCGGCCCAAAACGCGACGTGGACACACCACATTTTCACGGTGAAAATGGACACTTTTTAGCAAAGTCCCTAGCTGTAGATTTTGAACCCTAGCTCTGCCGGCACCTAGGGAAACCTAGCAAACCTATACATTTTTGAAAACTAGACACCCATGGGAATCTAGGATGGGGTGACTTGACTGGCTCTCACCAGGTTCTGTTACCCAGAATCCCTTCCAAACCTAACAAATTTGTAAAACAAACACATTTTCCTCACATTTCTGTGGTGGAAAGTTCTGGAATCTGTGTTGATCCATAAAATTCCACCCACCCCGCCTTCCCCGAAGTCTTCCAAGAAAAATGGTACCTCACTTGTGTGGGTAGGCCTAGTGCCCGCGACAGGAAACGGCCCAAAACGCAACGTGGACACACCACATTTTCACAGTGAAAACGGACCCTTTTTTTGCAAAGTGCCTAGCTGTAGATTTTGAACCCTAGCTCTGCCGGCACCTAGGGAAACCTATCAAACCTATACATTTTTGAAAACTAGACACCGAGGGCAATCCAGGATGGGGTGACTTGGCTGGTTCTCACCAGGTTGTGTTACCCAGAATCCCTTGCAAACCTAAACATTTGTAAGGAAAACACATTTTTCTCACATTTCTGCGGTGGAAAGTTCTGGAATCTGCGTGGATCCACAAAATTCCACCTACCCCACGTTCCCCAAAGTCTTCCGAGAAAAATGGTACCTCACTTGTGTTGGTAGTCCTAGTGCCCGCGACAGGAAACGGCCCAAAACGCAACGTGGACACACCACATTTTCACGGTGAAAACTGACCCTTTTTTTGCAAAGTGCCTAGCTGTAGATTTTGAACCCTAGCTCTGCCGGCACCTAGGGAAACCTAGCAAACCTATACATTTTTGAAAACTAGACACCCATGGGAATCCAGGATGGGGTGACTTGACTGGCTCCCACCAGGTTCTGTTACCCAGAATCCCTTGCAAACCTAACCATTTGTCAAAAAACACAAATTTTCCTCACATTTCTGTGGTGGAAAGTTCTGGAATCTGCGTGGATCCACCAAATTCCACCCACCCCGCGTTCCCCAAAGTCTTCTGAGAAAAATGGTACCTCACTTGTGTGGGTAGGCCTAGTGCCCACGATAGCAACCGGCCCAAAACGCGACGTGGACACACCACATTTTCACGGTGAAAATGGACACTTTTTTAGCAAAGTCCCTAGCTGTAGATTTTGAACCCTAGCTCTGCCGGCACCTAGGGAAACCTAGCAAACCTATACATTTTTGAAAACTAGACACCCATGGGAATCTAGGATGGGGTGACTTGACTGGCTCTCACCAGGTTCTGTTACCCAGAATCCCTTCCAAACCTAACAAATTTGTAAAACAAACACATTTTCCTCACATTTCTGTGGTGGAAAGTTCTGGAATCTGTGTTGATCCATAAAATTCCACCCACCCCGCCTTCCCCGAAGTCTTCCAAGAAAAATGGTACCTCACTTGTGTGGGTAGGCCTAGTGCCCGCGACAGGAAACGGCCCAAAACGCAACGTGGACACACCACATTTTCACAGTGAAAACGGACCCTTTTTTGCAAAGTGCCTAGCTGTAGATTTTGAACCCTAGCTCTGCCGGCACCTAGGGAAACCTATCAAACCTATACATTTTTGAAAACTAGACACCGAGGGCAATCCAGGATGGGGTGACTTGGCTGGTTCTCACCAGGTTGTGTTACCCAGAATCCCTTGCAAACCTAAACATTTGTAAGGAAAACACATTTTTCTCACATTTCTGCGGTGGAAAGTTCTGGAATCTGCGTGGATCCACAAAATTCCACCTACCCCACGTTCCCCAAAGTCTTCAGAGAAAAATGGTACCTCACTTGTGTTGGTAGTCCTAGTGCCCGCGACAGGAAACGGCCCAAAACGCAACGTGGACACACCACATTTTCACGGTGAAAACTGACCCTTTTTTTGCAAAGTGCCTAGCTGTAGATTTTGAACCCTAGCTCTGCCGGCACCTAGGGAAACCTAGCAAACCTATACATTTTTGAAAACTAGACACCCATGGGAATCCAGGATGGGGTGACTTGACTGGCTCCCACCAGGTTCTGTTACCCAGAAACCCTTGCAAACCTAACCATTTGTCAAAAAACACAAATTTTCCTCACATTTCTGTGGTGGAAAGTTCTGGAATCTGCGTGGATCCGCCAAATTCCACCCACCCCGCGTTCCCCAAAGTCTTCTGAGAAAAATGGTACCTCACTTGTGTGGGTAGGCCTAGTGCCCGCGAAAGGAACCGGCCCAAAACACAACGTGGACACACCACATTTTCACAGCGAAAATGGACACTTTTTTAGCAAAGTGCCTAGCTGTAGAGTTTGAACCCTAGCTCTGCCGGCACCTAAGGAAACCTAGCAAACCTATACATTTTTGAAAACTAGACACCCAGGGGAATCCAGGATGGGGTGACTTGACTGGCTCTCACCAGGTTCTGTTACCCAGAATCCCTTGCAAACCTAAACATTTGTCACAAAAAACACATTTTCCTCACATTTCTGCGGTGGAAAGTTCTGGAATCTGCGTGGATCCACAAAATTCCACCCACCCCACGTTCCACAAAGTCTTCCGAGAAAAATGGTACCTCACTTGTGTGGGTAGGCCTAGTGCCCGCGACAGGAAACGGCCCAAAACGCAACGTGGACACACCACATTTTCACAGTGAAAACGGACAAGTTTTTTTGCAAAGTGCCTAGCTGTAGATTTTGAACCCTAGCTCTGCTGGCACCTAGGGAAACCTAGCAAACCTATACATTTTTGAACACTAGACACCCATGGGAATCTAGGATGGGGTGACTTGACTGGCTCTCACCAGGTTCTGTTACCCAGAATCCCTTCCAAACCTAACAATTTGTAAAACAAACACATTTTCCTCACATTTCTGTGGTGGAAAGTTCTGGAATCTGCGTTGATCCACAAAATTCCACCCACCCCGTCTTCCCCGAAGTCTTCCAAGAAAAATGGTACCTCACTTATGTGGGTAGGCCTAGTGCCCGCGACAGGAAACGGCCCAAAACGCAACGTGGACACACCACATTTTCACAGTGAAAACGGACCCTTTTTTGCAAAGTGCCTAGCTGTAGATTTTGAACCCTAGCTCTGCCGGCACCTAGGGAAACCTATCAAACCTATACATTTTTGAAAACTAGACACCCAGGGGAATCCAGGATGGGGTGACTTGGCTGGTTCTCACCAGGTTGTGTTACCCAGAATCCCTTGCAAACCTAAACATTTGTAAAGAAAACACATTTTCCTCACATTTCTGCGGTGGAAAGTTCTGGAATCTGCGTGGATCCACAAAATTCCACCTACCCCACGTTCCCCAAAGTCTTCCGAGAAAAATGGTACCTCACTTGTGTTGGTAGGCCTAGTGCCCGCGACAGGAAACGGCCCAAAACGCAACGTGGACACACCACATTTTCACGGTGAAAACTGACCCTTTTTTTGCAAAGTGCCTAGCTGTAGATTTTGAACCCTAGCTCTGCCGGCACCTAGGGAAACCTAGCAAACCTATACATTTTTGAAAACTAGACACCCATGGGAATCCAGGATGGGGTGACTTGACTGGCTCCCACCAGGTTCTGTTACCCAGAATCCCTTGCAAACCTAAAGATTTGTCAAAAAACACAAATTTTCCTCACATTTCTGTGGTGGAAAGTTCTGGAATCTGCGTGGATCCGCCAAATTCCACCCACACCGCGTTCCCCAAAGTCTTCCAAGAAAAATGGTACCTCACTTGTGTGGGTAGGCCTAGTGCCCGCGAAAGGAACCGGCCCAAAACGCAACGTGGACACACCACATTTTCACAGTGAAAATAGACACTTTTTTAGCAAAGTGCCTAGCTGTAGATTTTGAACCCTAGCTCTGCCGGCACCTAAGGAAACCTAGCAAACCTATACATTTTTGAAAACTAGACACCCAGGGGAATCCAGGATCGGGTGACGTGACTGGCTCTCACCAGGTGCTGTTACCCAGAATCCCTTGCAAACCTAAACATTTGTCACAAAAAACACATTTTCCTCACATTTCTGCGGTGGGAAGTTCTGGAATCTGTGTGGATCCACAAAATTCCACCCACCCCACATTCCACAAAGTCTTCCGAGAAAAATGGTACCTCACATGTGTGGGTAGGCCTAGTGCCCGCGACAGGAAACGGCCCAAAACGCAACGTGGACACACCACATTTTCACAGTGAAAACGGACCCGTTTTTTTGCAAAGTGCCTAGCTGTAGATTTTGAACCCTAGCTCTGCTGGCACCTAGGGAAACCTAGCAAACCTATACATTTTTGAAAACTAGACACCCATGGGAATCTAGGATGGGGTGACTTGACTGGCTCTCACCAGGTTCTGTTACCCAGAATCCCTTCCAAACCTAACAATTTGTAAAACAAACACATTTTCCTCACATTTCTGTGGTGGAAAGTTCTGGAATCTGCGTGGATCCACAAAATTCCACCCACCCCGCCTTCCCCGAAGTCTTCCAAGAAAAATGGTACCTCACTTGTGTGGGTAGGGCTAGTGCCCGCGACAGGAAACGGCCCAAAACGCAACGTGGACACACCACATTTTCACAGTGAAAACGGACCCTTTTTTTGCAAAGTGCCTAGCTGTAGATTTTGAACCCTAGCTCTGCCGGTACCTAGGGAAACCTATCAAACCTATACATTTTTGAAAACTAGACACCCAGGGGAATCCAGGATGGGGTGACTTGGCTGGTTCTCACCAGGTTCTGTTACCCAGAATCCCTTGCAAACCTAAACATTTGTAAAAAAAACACATTTTCCTCACATTTCTGCGGTGGAAAGTTCTGGAATCTGCGTGGATCCACAAAATTCCACCCACCCCACATTCCCCAAAGTCTTCCGAGAAAAATGGTACCTCACTTGTGTTGGAAGGCCTAGTGTCCGCGACAGGAAACGGCCCAAAATGCAACGTGGACACACCACATTTTCACAGTGACAACTGACCCTTTTTTTGCAAAGTGCCTAGCTGTAGATTTTGAACACTAGCTCTGCCAGCACCTAGCGAAACCTAGCAAACCTATTCATTTTTGAAAACTAGACACCCATGGGAATCTAGGATGGGATGACTTGACTGGCTTTCACCAGGTTCTGTTACCCAGAATCCCTTGCAAACCTAAAAATTTGTCAAAAAACCCACACTTTCCTCACATTTCTGTGGTGGAAAGTTCTGGAATCTGCGTGGATCCACCAAATTCCACCCACCCCGCGTTCCCCAAAGTCTTCTGAGAAAAATGGTACCTCACTTGTGTGGGTAGGCCTAGTGCCCACGATAGCAACCGGCCCAAAACGCGACGTGGACACACCACATTTTCACGGTGAAAATGGACACTTTTTTAGCAAAGTCCCTAGCTGTAGATTTTGAACCCTAGCTCTGCCGGCACCTAGGGAAACCTAGCAAACCTATACATTTTTGAAAACTAGACACCCAGGGGAATCCAGGATGGGGTGACTTGACTGGCTCTCACCAGGTTCTGTTACCCAGAATCCCTTGCAAACCTAAACATTTGTCACAAAAAACACATTTTCCTCACATTTCTGCGGTGGGAAGTTCTGGAATCTGCGTGGATCCACAAAATTCCACCCACCCCACGTTCCACAAAGTCTTCCGAGAAAAATGGTACCTCACTTGTGTGGGTAGGCCTAGTGCCCGCGACAGGAAACGGCCCAAAACGCAACGTGGACACACCACATTTTCACAGTGAAAACGGACCCGTTTTTATGCAAAGTGCCTAGCTGTAGATTTTGAACCCTAGCTCTGCTGGCACCTAGGGTAACCTAGCAAACCTATACATTTTTGAAAACTAGACACCCATGGGAATCTAGGATGGGGTGACTTGACTGGCTCTCACC
Source organism: Calotriton arnoldi (assembly GCA_963921515.1). NCBI lineage: Eukaryota > Metazoa > Chordata > Amphibia > Caudata > Salamandridae > Calotriton > Calotriton arnoldi. The sequence continues at coordinate 4,397,223 of CAWUFW010000005.1, read as the reverse complement.
AGGTTCTGTTACCCAGAATCCCTTCCAAACCTAACAAATTTGTAAAACAAACACATTTTCCTCACATTTCTGTGGTGGAAAGTTCTGGAATCTGTGTTGATCCATAAAATTCCACCCACCCCGCCTTCCCCGAAGTCTTCCAAGAAAAATGGTACCTCACTTGTGTGGGTAGGCCTAGTGCCCGCGACAGGAAACGGCCCAAAACGCAATGTGGACACACCACATTTTCACAGTGAAAACGGACCCTTTTTTTGCAAAGTGCCTAGCTGTAGATTTTGAACCCTAGCTCTGCCGGCACCTAGGGAAACCTATCAAACCTATACATTTTTGAAAACTAGACACCCAGGGCAATCCAGGATGGGGTGACTTGGCTGGTTCTCACCAGGTTGTGTTACCCAGAATCCCTTGCAAACCTAAACATTTGTAAGGAAAACACATTTTTCTCACATTTCTGCGGTGGAAAGTTCTGGAATCTGCGTGGATCCACAAAATTCCACCTACCCCACGTTCCCCAAAGTCTTCCGAGAAAAATGGTACCTCACTTGTGTTGGTAGGACTAGTGCCCGCGACAGGAAACGGCCCAAAACGCAACGTGGACACACCACATTTTCACGGTGAAAACTGACCCTTTTTTTGCAAAGTGCCTAGCTGTAGATTTTGAACCCTAGCTCTGCCGGCACCTAGGGAAACCTAGCAAACCTATACATTTTTGAAAACTAGACACCCATGGGAATCCAGGATGGGGTGACTTGACTGGCTCCCACCAGGTTCTGTTACCCAGAATCCCTTGCAAACCTAACCATTTGTCAAAAAACACAAATTTTCCTCACATTTCTGTGGTGGAAAGTTCTGGAATCTGTGTGGATCCGCCAAATTCCACACACCCCGCGTTCCCCAAAGTCTTCTGAGAAAAATGGTACCTCACTTGTGTGGGTAGGCCTAGTGCCCGCGAAAGGAACCGGCCCAAAACACAACGTGGACACACCACATTTTCACAGTGAAAATGGACACTTTTTTAGCAAAGTGCCTAGCTGTAGATTTTGAACCCTAGCTCTGCCGGCACCTAAGGAAACCTAGCAAACCTATACATTTTTGAAAACTAGACACCCAGGGGAATCCAGGATGGGGTGACTTGACTGGCTCTCACCAGGTTCTGTTACCCAGAATCCCTTGCAAACCTAAACATTTGTCACAAAAAACACATTTTCTTCACATTTCTGCGGTGGGAAGTTCTGGAATCTGCGTGGATCCACAAAATTCCACCCACCCCACGTTCCACAAAGTCTTCCGAGAAAAATGGTACCTCACTTGTGTGGGTAGGCCTAGTGCCCGCGACAGGAAACGGCCCAAAACGCAACGTGGACACACCACATTTTCACAGTGAAAACGGACACGTTTTTGCAAAGTGCCTAGCTGTAGATTTTGAACCCTAGCTCTGCTGGCACCTAGGGAAACCTAGCAAACCTATACATTTTTGAAAACTAGACACCCATGGGAATCTAGGATGGGGTGACTTGACTGGCTCTCACCAGGTTCTGTTACCCAGAATCCCTTCCAAACCTAACAATTTGTAAAACAAACACATTTTCCTCACATTTCTGTGGTGGAAAGTTCTGGAATCTGCGTTGATCCACAAAATTCCACCCACCCCGTCTTCCCCGAAGTCTTCCAAGAAAAATGGTACCTCACTTGTGTGGGTAGGCCTAGTGCCCGCGACAGGAAACGGCCCAAAACGCAACGTGGACACACCACATTTTCACAGTGAAAACGGACCCTTTTTTTGCAAAGTGCCTAGCTGTAGATTTTGAACCCTAGCTCTGCCGGCACCTAGGGAAACCTATCAAACCTATACATTTTTGAAAACTAGACACCCAGGGGAATCCAGGATGGGGTGACTTGGCTGGTTCTCACCAGGTTGTGTTACCCAGAATCCCTTGCAAACCTAAACATTTGTAAAGAAAACACATTTTCCTCACATTTCTGCGGTGGAAAGTTCTGGAATCTGCGTGGATCCACAAAATTCCACCTACCCCACGTTCCCCAAAGTCTTCCGAGAAAAATGGTACCTCACTTGTGTGGGTAGGCCTAGTGCCCGCGACAGGAAACGGCCCAAAACGCAACGTGGACACACCACATTTTCACAGTGAAAACGGACACGTTTTTTTGCAAAGTGCCTAGCTGTAGATTTTGAACCCTAGCTCTGCTGGCACCTAGGGAAACCTAGCAAACCTATACATTTTTGAAAACTAGACACCCATGGGAATCTAGGATGGGGTGACTTGACTGGCTCTCACCAGGTTCTGTTACCCAGAATCCCTTCCAAACCTAACAATTTGTAAAACAAACACATTTTCCTCACATTTCTGTGGTGGAAAGTTCTGGAATCTGCGTTGATCCACAAAATTCCACCCACCCCGTCTTCCCCGAAGTCTTCCAAGAAAAATGGTACCTCACTTGTGTGGGTAGGCCTAGTGCCCGCGACAGGAAACGGCCCAAAACGCAACGTGGACACACCACATTTTCACAGTGAAAACTGACCCTTTTTTTGCAAAGTGCCTAGCTGTAGATTTTGAACCCTAGCTCTGCCGGCACCTAGGGAAACCTAGCAAGCCTATACATTTTTGAAAACTAGACACCCATGGGAATCCAGGATGGGGTGACTTGACTGGCTCCCACCAGGTTCTGTTACCCAGAATCCCTTGCAAACCTAAAGATTTGTCAAAAAACACAAATTTTCCTCACATTTCTGTGGTGGAAAGTTCTGGAATCTGCGTGGATCCGCCAAATTCCACCCACCCCGCGTTCCCCAAAGTCTTCCGAGAAAAATGGTACCTCACTTGTGTGGGTAGGCCTAGTGCCCGCGAAAGGAACCGGCCCAAAACGCAACGTGGACACACCACATTTTCACGGTGAAAATAGACACTTTTTTAGCAAAGTGCCTAGCTGTAGATTTTGAACCCTAGCTCTGCCGGCACCTAAGGAAACCTAGCAAACCTATACATTTTTGAAAACTAGACACCCAGGGGAATCCAGGATCGGGTGACGTGACTGGCTCTCACCAGGTGCTGTTACCCAGAATCCCTTGCAAACCTAAACATTTGTCACAAAAAACACATTTTCCTCACATTTCTGCGGTGGGAAGTTCTGGAATCTGTGTGGATCCACAAAATTCCACCCACCCCACGTTCCACAAAGTCTTCCGAGAAAAATGGTACCTCACATGTGTGGGTAGGCCTAGTGCCCGCGACAGGAAACGGCCCAAAACGCAACGTGGACACACCACATTTTCACAGTGAAAACGGACCCGTTTTTTTGCAAGGTGCCTAGCTGTAGATTTTGAACCCTAGCTCTGCTGGCACCTAGGGAAACCTAGCAAACCTATACATTTTTGAAAACTAGACACCCATGGGATTCTAGGATGGGGTGACTTGACTGGCTCTCACCAGGTTCTGTTACCCAGAATCCCTTCCAAACCTAACAATTTGTAAAACAAACACATTTTCCTCACATTTCTGTGGTGGAAAGTTCTGGAATCTGCGTGGATCCACAAAATTCCACCCACCCCGCCTTCCCCGAAGTCTTCCAAGAAAAATGGTACCTCACTTGTGTGGGTAGGGCTAGTGCCCGCAACAGGAAACGGCCCAAAACGCAACGTGGACACACCACATTTTCACAGTGAAAACGGACCCGTTTTTTGCAAAGTGCCTAGCTGTAGATTTTGAACCCTAGCTCTGCCGGTACCTAGGAAACCTATCAAACCTATACATTTTTGAAAACTAGACACCCAGGGAATCCAGGATGGGGTGACTTGGCTGGTTCTCACCAGGTTCTGTTACCCAGAATCCCTTGCAAACCTAAACATTTGTAAAAAAAACACATTTTCCTCACATTTCTGCGGTGGAAAGTTCTGGAATCTGCGTGGATCCACAAAATTCCACCCACCCCACATTCCCCAAAGTCTTCCGAGAAAAATGGTACCTCACTTGCGTTGGAAGGCCTAGTGTCCGCGACAGGAAACGGCCCAAAACGCAACGTGGACACACCACATTTTCACAGTGACAACTGACCCTTTTTTTGCAAAGTGCCTAGCTGTAGATTTTGAACACTAGCTCTGCCAGCACCTAGCGAAACCTAGCAAACCTATTCATTTTTGAAAACTAGACACCCATGGGAATCTAGGATGGGATGACTTGACTGGCTTTCACCAGGTTCTGTTACCCAGAATCCCTTCCAAACCTAAAAATTTGTCAAAAAAACACATTCTCCTCACATTTCTGTGGTGGAAAGTTCTGGAATCTGCGTGGATCCACAAAATTCCACCCACCCCGCCTTCCCCGAAGTCTTCCAAGAAAAATGGTACCTCACTTGTGTGGGTAGGCCTAGTGCTCGCAACAGGAAACGGCCCAAAACGCAACATGGACACACCACATTTTCACAGTGAAAACTGACCCTTTTTTTGCAATAGCCTAGCTGTAGATTTTGAACCCTAGCTCTGCCGGCACCTAGGGAAACCTATCAAACCTATACATTTTTGAAAACTAGACACCCAGGGGAATCTAGGATGGGGTGACTTGGCTGGTTGTCACGAGGTTCTGTTACCCAGAATCCCTTGCAAACCTAAACATTTGTAAAAAAAAAACACATTTTCCTCACATTTCTGTGGTGGAAAGTTCTGGAATCTGCGTGGATCCACAAAATTCCACCCACCCCGCGTTCCCCAAAGTCTTCCGAGAAAAATGGTACCTCACTTGTGTGGGTAGGCCTAGTGCCCGTGACAGGAAACGGCCCAAAATGCAACGTGGACACACCACATTTTCACGGTGAAAACGGACCCTTTTTTTGCAAAGTGCCTAGCTGTATATTTTGAACCCTAGCTCTGCCGGCACCTAGGGAATCCTAGCAACCCTATACATTTTTGAAAACTAGACACCCATGGAAATCCAGGATGGGGGTGACTTGACTGGCTCTCACCAGGTTCTGTTACCCAGAATCCCTTGCAAACCTAAAAAGTTGTCCAAAAAAACACATTTTCCTCACATTTCTGTGGTGGAAAGTTCTGGAATCTGCGTGGATCCACAAAATTCCACCCACCCCGCGTTCCCCAAAGTCTTCTCAGAAAAATGGTACCTCACTTGTGTGGGTAGGCCTAGTGCCCACGACAGGAAACGGCCCAAAACGCAACTTGAACACACCACATTTTCACAGTGAAAACAGACCCTTTTTTTGCAAAGTGCCTTGCTGTAGATTTTGAACCCTAGCTCTGCCGGCACCTAGGTAAACCTAGCAAACCTATACATTTTTGAAAATTAGACACCCAGGGGAATCTAGGATGTTGTGACTTGACTGGCTCCCACCAGGTTCTGTTACCCAGAATCCCTTGCAAACCTAAAAATGTGTCAGAAAAACCACATTTTCCTCACATTTCTGTGGTGGAAAGTTCTGGAATCTGCATCTGCGTGGATCCACAAAATTCCACCCACCCCGCATTCTCCAAAGTCTTCCGAGAAAAATGATACCTCACTTGTGTGGGTAGGCCTAGTGCCCGTGACAGGAAACGGCCAAAAACTCAACATGGACACTCCACATTTTCACAGTGAAAACTGACCCTTTTTTTGCAAAGTGCCTAGCTGTAGATTTGGAACCCTAGCTCTGCCGGCACCTAGGTAAACCTAGCAAACCTATACATTTTTGAAAACTAGACACCCAGGGGAATCTAGGATGGGGTGACTTGTCTGGCTCTCACAAGGTTCTGTTACCCAGAATCCCTTGCCAACATAAAAATTGTCAAAAAAAACACGTTTTCCGCACATTTCTGTGGTAGAAAGTTCTGGAATCTGCCTGGATCCACAAAATTCCACCCACCCCGCAGTCCCCAAAGTCTTCTGAGAAACATAGTACCTCACTTGTGTGGGTGGGTCCAGTACCCGCAACAGGCAAGGGCCCAAAACGTATTAAGGAGACATCAAAATTGCCTATCACAAAACAACCTGGTTTTGCAAGGGGGTCACCTGGGATTTTGGCCCCGTGCTCGGCGGCTATCTAAGGAAACCTACCAAACCCACACATTTCTGAAAACTAGACACCCGGGGAATTCCAGGGAGGTATGGCTTGCGTGGATCCCCCAACGTTTTCTTACCCAGAATCCCCTGCAAACCTCAAATTTAACTGAAACAAATCACTTTTTCCACACATTTTTGTGTGGGAAAGTTCTTGGATCACCGGGCTGACACAAATTTCCTACCAACCAGCGCTTCCCCAGGTCTCCCGATAAAAATGGTGCCTCACTCGTGTGGGAGGCCCAAGTACCCGCGACAGGCAAGGGCCCAAAACGTATTGAGGAGACATCAAAATTGCCTATCACAAAACAACCTGGTTTTGCAAGGGGGGTCACCTGGGTTTTTGGCCCTGTGCTCGGCGGCCAGCTAGAGAACCCTACCAAACCCACAGATTTCTGAAAACTAGACACCCGTGGGATTCCAGGGAGGTGTGGCTTGCGTGGATCCCCCAACGTTTTCTTACCCAGAATCCCCTGCAAACCTCAAATTTAGCTGAAAAAATCACTTTTTCCACACATTTTTGTGTGGGAAAGTTGTGCGATCACCGGGCTGACACAAATTTCCTACCACCCAGCGTTCCCCCAGGTCTCCCGATAAAAATGGTGCCTCACTCATGTGGGAGGCCCAAGTACCCGCGACAGGCAAGGGCCCAAAACGTTACGTGGCACCATTTTTATCGGGAGACCTGAGGGAACGCTGGGTGGTAGGAAATTTGTGTCAGCCGGTGATCCCACAACTTTCCCACACAAAAATGTGTGGAAAAAGTGATTTTTCAGCTAAATTTGAGGTTTGCAGGGGATTCTGAGTAAGAAAACTTTGGGGGATCCATGCAAGCCATACCTCCCTGGAATCCCCCGGGTGTCTAGTTTTCAGAAATGTGTGGGTTTGGTAGGGTTCCCTAGCTGGCCGCCAAGCACGGGGCCGAAAACCCAGGTGACCCCCCCTTGCAAAACCAGGTTGTTTTGTGATAGGCAATTTTGATGTCTCATCAATATGTTTTGGGCCCTTGCCTGTCGCGGGTACTTGGGCCTCCCACACGAGTGAGGCACCATTTTTATCGGGAGACCTGGGGGAAAGCTGGGTGGTAGGAAATTTGTGTCAGATCAGTGATCCCACAACTTTCCCACACAAAACTGTGTGGAAAAAGAGTTTTTTTCAACTAAATTTGAGCTTTGCAGGGCAAGTTGGGTAAAAAAAAACAGTGAGAGCCATGCAAGTCATTCACCCTTGTACTTCCCCCTTTGTCTACTACTCAAAAACATGAAGGTTTGCCTAGGTGACGACTGAGCTAGGGCACAAAGTCCCATGCTACCCATATTGACAAAATAAATATCTTACAAAAGGCCATTACACCGCCACAAATATAAATCTAACACTAATTTGATAAAGCTAATCCACCACTTACACTGGTTGGTTTTTATCACCTCCAGAAACGCTGGCTTCAAAGCACAAATACTTATCAAAGTATATAAATATTGAAGCCAAGCCTTCTGAAGGGGAGCCATAAAGCCACTTCACTGCACCAACCACTTTATGGTCCATTCACACACCACACACAAGACTTCCATACCGCCAGCCACGGGCCCAAACAACCAGATCACTTGCACTCACACAAACATACCGCCGCCATGCAAGGGCCCATCACATTCATATGCCACAAGACATAATGAGTTTGACTACATTTTACCACCTGTCAAGTCTCCACCTCCTTAAAAATGTAAGTCCGTTTTTATATAGCGCAGCTACTCACCCTTAGGGGTCTCAAGGCGCTGGGGGCCATAGTGGAAATTAAGTGAGCTATTGCCCAGAGTCACATGGTGCTGAGCTGCCGTAGCCGGGGATCGAACCTTGAACCCTGTGCTCCGAAGTCAGCTGTCCTAGCCGCTGCACCACACCTCTCCACTTCTTCCTGAACGTTACCCAACGCATGCCGAGTGAACCTTTGCTAATGGCTTCCATGACAGCCACATGAGGCTCAGGAAGACATGTCTTTCATGCACCTTTAGCGCACTCACTATGCTAAATCCATCTCCTTCCAGTTTGTGGATGCAAGTTGGGGGGTGCCCGAGTATGCCGCAAAGTCATTCCTCGAGCTGAGCAAGCATATCTACCTTTGAAACTAAGGCAAACATGCTGGAAATTTTCAAAAGATAACATCATAAACAATGAAGAACGGATGAATGTGAAACACGGGTAGTCCGTGACAACGTAGCATATGTCCAATCCACGGTTATGTGCAGTGACTGTAATGCACTTATCATACAGCAAACTGACCATCTACTAAGTTCTAACGGAGGATGAACATGGCAAGCAGCATTGACCCTTAAGTACTATACTAAATTCAGTGCGAGAGTGGCAGCAATGGATTTGAATCCATGGGTGAAGATGAAGTCATGACGTGTATCTATACTACCTTTACTATCTGCCTTCTACCTTTGCAATATTCCTCGGAAAGCACACCTACCATAAGCTGTTCTAACCCGTTTGCGTGTCTGTCCTCATCAGAGTCCTGACTAATCCTGTCTAATTGTCAAGAGACCCTATACTAATGCCTTCCATCTCTAGCTACTTGAAGCATGAGAAAACATTTCTGTCACGTGCTACCAATGCTCTCACTGTGCTAAATCCAACTCCTTCCAGTTTGTGGATGCAAGTTGGGGGGTGCCCGAGTATGCCGCAAAGTCATTCCTCGAGCTGAGCAAGCATATCTACCTTTAAAACTAAGGCAAACATACTGGTAATTTTCAAAAGCTTTCTAAAGCGAGCACCATAAACTATGAAGAACGGTTGAATGTGAAACACGGGTACTCCGTGACAACGTGGTGTATGTTCTGTCCACCAGTATGTGCAGCGTGGGGACTATAATGCACTTGTCATTGGCGAACAGCACAACTACCACATTCTCAAAGCAGATAAAGGTGTTGAGAAGTCCATGATTTCCTGAAGTAGAGGAAGAAATATTCTGCAGCTGCTTGCGTAGTGAAGGAGTGGCCCACAGACAGTAGGTATCCATTCACACCAATTGAAAGGTTTACCTACTGGCAGCTCTATCTCAGTCAATTTCCCAGTACTTTGCTTTAGTGTGATACAACATACAGCAAGTAGGAAAACAGAAGGCAGGCTTACTTGGGCACTGGGGACAGTAAACACGAGTCTCCTGCCTCTTTCCCTGCATTGAGCACACTTTACAACGACGACATGGTTGCTCCTTTTTGGGTGTTGCAGGAATGTTATCAGCAAAGTGTCGCTCCTGCAGCCTTGCCACGTCCTCCAGAACACATGAAGTGGAGGCTGCTGCTTCTGTAGCAGTGAGACTTTCAATCACAGACAACTGAAAGTCAAGGAAAGACATGAGTCTTCCTGTGGTGGTCTGACGATAAACAACATACGCATTGTATGTTGCCATCTGGATCAGGTGAGTAAACAGTTTCTTATACCAAGTGCAAGTTTTACGACTCGCATTGTATGGCTGAAGAACCTGGTCATTCTTGTCCACTCCGCCCATGTACTTGTTGTAATCAAGTTTAGAGGTGGGCTTGTGGACTTCGGCCATCTGACCCCAAACCGTGACAGGGGAAGTGCTCTCAGCATGAATTGTAGTGAGCACGTACACGTCACGCCTATCTGAGAACTTGACTGCGAGCAGTTCATTGGAACGCAACGTAGTGCTCTGGGATTTCTGGAGCTTCTTGCAAACAAGCTCCTGCGGGAATCCTTTGCGGGGACAACGAATTGTACCGCAAGGCACGGTGCCAGCTTTATAGAGCTCACTGAACAGCTTTACTCCTGTATAGAAATTGTCCACATAAAGGTTACAACCTTTGTGAAGAAGTGGCTGGACAAGCTCCCATACGATCTTTCCTGTGACCCCTAGTGTGGGAGGGCAACCTACAGGGTTAAGAGTTGTGTCCTTCCCTGTATACACTCTCAAGCTGTACACATAGCCAGTCGAGCTCTCACACAGCATGTACCATAGCGAGCGGGTTTGCTCGGAATGTACTGCCTAAACAGCAGCCGCCCTTTATACAAGATCAAGGACTCATCAATGGCTATATTCTTTCCAGGAGTATAAACCTCTGGAAACCTGGCAGACAAATGTTCCACGACAGGCCGAATTTTGTACAACCTGTCATGGTCTGGATGGTCCCGGGGCAATGCAGCAGAATTGTAATTGAAATGCAGCATGCGCTGCAATAGCAAAAAACGATCTTTGCTCATGTATGGTGCGAAGATGGGGGTTAACCAAACCGTGAGAGTAGACCAGTAGGATAGCAAGGTTGGTTTATGCACTACCCCCATTTTAAGCGTGAGGCCCAAAAATATCTTCAACTCCCCATAAGAAGTGGGAGTCCACTTGCGCGCCCTAGAATGAGGCCCAAGAGTGCCTCCTTGCTCCCTCAGAAATTGTTCGGCACGCAAATTTGTTTGCTGCACAATTTCGTCAAGGAAGTCAACATCCAAAAAGAGATGGACGTAGTCAATTGGCAAAAAATTCGCCGTATCGACTTTACATCCAGCGTCACCAGTGAAAGGCGGAATTTGGGGCTGAACTAAATTGGGAGGCTGCCAAGACAGCGCTCCGTCTGTGCTTGCGGCCGCACGTGCCTGCACTCTGGGTTGCTCTAATCTGTTACTGGTGTCCTGCTGCACAGACTGTGCTGGCAAAGGGACAGCACGACTGACATCGGCTCCTTCAGAATCGCTGGAAGATGAGTCGTTGGATGGAACTGCGCCGACTGAAAAATCACTCCCAGATTCGGCTCCATTGTCCTCTCCCTCAGATGCTGTCTCAGTATCTGCTGTCTCAGTCTCTTATCCTGCCTCAGAGCTGGACTCCAGAACCAGACTTAGGGCCTGGGAAGCATTCATCCAACGATATGCCATCTCTGCTAGTGCCTAAAACTATCCTTTTAAAACACTATCCTACGTAGAAGGCAGATAGGTTGTTGGTTTCAAAGTGTAGGTGGGTGTGTGCGTGAGTGAAGTGTTTAACAGTCAATAATGACGAAGTCACCTTACCTTTCCTTTGCGAAATCCGTACGCTCTCCAAAAAGACTAAGAAAGAGAGAAAAAAGACACAGTATTACTTTACCTTGCCTCATACCCATCATCGCAGCCTTTTAGCGCTGGTGGAAGCCAGTGCGACCATCATTTTGACGCCAAGATGCCTACGGGTGAACGTGTGCTTTATAATTGCACACTATGACCTCCTTTGATTCCCTCACTACCATCCTTGCAAACGTGCCCCTCATCTCTCCATAGCCCCTCTCTCACATACATTTCATCTGTTTCAAAGTGTTTCTACTGCGTGGCTTTACTAATCCACTTAACTATCCACATAATACAGATCTGTTCTTTCCAGCATGCCCTTTATGGCGTCAAAACTGCCACTAGACAAAAGTCAGATATCTCTATCTAGCAGGAAAAAAATTTTGTACTCTGCAGCAGTACCACACTTTACTGCCTTTCATGTAACTTCAAAGAGACTCATTATAGTTCTTTCACAGTCTCATATTTTCAGCACTGAGAAATCTCTGTAAATATATATATATATATATATATATATATATATATATATATATATATATATATATATATATATCCACACAAATCTGTTGTATCGGTCCGAAGATTATTCGAACCAAATCACCACCGTGCCGTGGCTCCAATAAACAAACGTGTTTATTCATGAAAGCAACGGGTAGAATCCTTACCCGATATTTAAATTCAGAAACACAAAGGATGCCGCAGTCCTGAGACAGGTTTCAGAGTTGCTTTATTTTCACCACCACTACCACCAGTCGTGGTGAAAATAAAGCAACTCTGAAACCAATCTCTGGAGTGCGGCATCCTTTGTGTTTCTGAATATATATATATATATATATATTCCAGGCAAAGTCAAAGTAAGCGCGCTCTCAGGGTGTAAGAACACCCAGACCAGGTAGTAAGTTGCAACTTACTACCTGGTTTGAGTGTTCTTACACCCTGAGAGCGCGCTTACTTTGACTTTGCCTGGAATTTATGTGCGGGTATGCTCTGCCGTCGTGTGCGCCAATTTCCTTGGGTCCCAACGCTCCGGAAAGAGCGACGTGGTTTGTATATATATAATATACATATATATATATATACATATATATATATGTTTTTATCTCTGCATATATTTATATATATGTATCTATATACATATATATATATGTATATAGATACATATATCTTTCTCTCTGTAGACAACTTATTTATATATATGTATCTATATACACATATATATGTATATAGCTACATATATATACATATATCATCTACAGAGAGAACGAGACTCTCTCTATATATATATATATATATATATATATATATATATATATATATATAGAGATATCTCTCGTTCTCTATTTTTTTTTATATCTATGGCTTCCCTGGGGGCCGATTGTGGCCCCCACGGAAAGCACATGGCTATAAAAACAAATAATTACTCCCACAGGGGGTCGGCCACTGAGCAGGAGGACCAACCCCCTGTCAATATCGCCGCCATTTTTTTTTTTTCATCGTTTTTTAAATTTTGTTTTGGGGGGCGATCGTGCCCCCCAGGGAAAGCCAAGTACTTTTTAATTATATAATTGCCCCCAAGGGGGGGGGCGACCCATTCCCACGAGGTCCGACCCCCCCACAGACATCCCTGGTGTCTAGTGGGGTTTCCTGGCTGTGGATCGCAGCGCTGCCGCGATCCACTGCCAGGAAACCCTTTCAGGAAGGCCTCTTTTGAAAGGGGAGACTCTCCCCTTTCAAACTAGGCCTCCCTGAAAGCTGGGGAGGCCGTTTTCGGCCTGATTTCCTCAACGGAGTCGAGCGCGGCCTCACCTGCGGCTGTCCTCGGCTCCGGTGGGGAAATCAGTGACGTCAGAGTGCCTCGTGGCACGCTGACGTCACAGATGGGCGGGAGGGGGGCGGGGGGAGACGCGGAAAGCCTTCCGTGTCTCCCCCAGGGGAAATTTTTAAAAAACACATCTCCGGTGCTTTGCACCGGAGGTTCAGAGGGGGCCCTCCCTGGTGACGGCCAATTGGCCGACGCAAGCACCAAACGGGTTAAGCAGCACACATAGAAGTTACAAAACAGCATTTCAAGATTGTTTATGTGAGGGAAGGGGGACCTTCCGTTACATAAACAATCTTCACTTGCACGCAGACACCCTTGCACTATGGTGCAAGGGTGCCTGCGTTGGCGCTAAGCTGCTAAACTTAGCACCAGCGCAGAGGGAAACGCAGGGATGCACCATATTTTTGTAAATATGGTGCAGCCCTGCATTTAAGAAGTGGCGGAACGTGTCGTTAAGCCAAGGAGGCTAACGACACGCTCCGCCACTTCCCTTGTACATATGCCCCAGTGTGTTTACAAAAAACTGACTTACCTTTTATCTAGGAAATGTCCCAGTGTGATATCTAGGCATATCACACCCAGTAGAAAAAATAATCTGAAACGTAATCTAAAAAGTAATCACAAAGTAATTGCAAAGTAACTGCAAAGTAATTTCAACCTTTTCTGAACATTTGACCTACCTGTACCATTCTTGAAAAGTACTTTTGTACTTACCTGCACCAAGTTCTGCTTAGTTCTAAAAATAAAATACAACTAAGAAATGTTTGTATACAAAACAATTGGTCAGAGTTCAGTCTTTGAGTGTGTGAAATCATTTCTTGCCTGAGTGTATACAATAAATGCTTAACACTATCCTCTGATAAAGCCTTACTGCTCGCCCACACTAAAACAAATAGAGAGTAATGTATTGTCTACTTCTACCTCTGTAAACCTTTGGGGATCCACTGGATTCTGTGCACACTATACCATACATTGGTATAGTATATACATAGCCAGCTTCCTACATCAGCCCCCAGTTTTTAATGCATCGGGTTTATGCAATATTTCAGGGTTGTAGATTGCCTGTTTTGGGGGAGTCTCAGGCCTTTGCGCTTCAGAAAGATATCACTGTCAGTGAACTTGAGTCAGCTGTCCTCGCTTTGCCCTCTGGCAAAGTGGCTGGAGAAGATACCATCCAGATGGAATTCAAGAAAATATTTAAGGATGTTATTGCCTCTTTTTTTCAGTGTTATTCAACATATTGAGGCTGGTGGGGAAGTGCCCTGCTCCGGGAATATGACTGATATAATTGTCTTTTTAAAGAAAGGTAAACCACCAGAAGAACGAGCTCATATCGCCCCAACGCTGATGCAAAGGTATTTGCAAAGATTTTAGCAGTCCGTCTTGCCCCTTATCTGTCGGACCTTGTTTTGCAACAATAGCATGGCTTCATACCTGGTCGGGATACTACTTGTCATGTCAATACTGCTGTTGCTGCATTTGATGTAGCGCGAGAATCTGGCCTAAGAATGGCTATGATACATTTAGATGCTGAGAAGGCGTTTGATTGCGTTGTATGGGACTACCTCTGGGCAATGATGGCAGCCTTTGGTATCAGAGATCATTTCTGTAAGTGGGCTCAGCCATTATACAAGAATCCTAGAGCTCAACTAGCCCATGCGAGGATATCTTCTACACCTTTTCAGATTTATTGCGGTACGCAGCTGGGGTGCCATCCATTACCTCTCCTTTTTGCTCTATATATGGAGCCATATCTGTAATCCCTGCATTGGAATGAACGGACCCAGCCTATGATTTCTGGCGACAGTAAATTTAACATTACAGCATATGCTGATGACGTTGCTATCTACTCATCCAACCGGTCAGCTGTGCTTACCTCATTATCGAGGAGGCTAATCGATTGGGAATATTCTCTGGCTATAGGCTAAATATAGCAAAGACCCAAGTCCTCCTTAATTTTAAACCTGCAGTCCCGATTCCCGGGGTGAGTTCAACATACCTTGGGGTTCAGTTAAATGCACAGGTGGGGAACATTGTTAAATTATGAGCCCCTTTTACTTTCGGTTATTAATAAACTACAGTTTTGGAATAAGCTCCCGTTTAGCATTATAAGTCGATGTAACATCATCGAAACGAATGTCCTCCTAAAATTCTGATAAGTGTTTCGGGTTATTCCCTTGCGGGTTCCAAATTCGTTTTTTAAACACTTGAAAGGCGTAATAGGTAGCTTTATTTGGGGCTACAGGCGGGCTAGACATGTCATACGGTTTATAAAATGTCCATATTGGCAAGGTGGGCTGCAGCTCTCTGATTTTAAGTTCTATTTTTGGGCGGCATTTGCTGGACGTCTTCATAATTTGTGAACCACTGGCGACCCAGACCCCTTTATTCTCGATCACCGATTTGCGTTAGGGCCTGATTACAGACTATTTCTTAACCGACTTGGCGATTGCAACTAATTTAAATGTGTTAGATTTAAATTTATTAGGGATATTGTTAGTATAAGGCGGGAGATTTCTGTTAAATACTCTTTTCCGTTAATACATCTGGACACGCCTCTGTGGGACAATCCAATGTTCCCTGCCATATTCCACGACTCAATGTGCAAAGCATGGTCACGTTATGGAGTTGAGATCTCACAGCATCTGTATGATCTTAATGGATTTTGCTCATTTGCAGGGTTTCAAGTGTCCTTTGATCTCCCGCATCACTTTTTCTTTAAATACCTGCAGATCAGGGATTTCTTTATGACATGATGCAAGCTCACAACCGTGTTGGTAAGTTCTACCCTACTTTCTTGTCTACATCGGGTGCCTAAGAAATCGCTGATCAGCACAATGTATCAAAGGCTTTGCCAATACGGGCTCGATGATAGTCCTGGTCTTGCTGCTAAGTGGAGTAAGGTGCTGTCGGATTAAATTTTGCCCCCAGAGATCCTTACAGCTTTAGATATCATCGATAGCTCAGGACACTCCATAAATCTTAAAATGCAGCAATTTAAGACTATTTGTATGCTGTACTATATGCCTGATATAATCAGAAATTGGGACAGGAATTCTGGGGGAGAAAAGACTGTGTCCTAAATGTGGCTATTTTGCAGCTGATATTTTGCATATGTTTATCACATGCCCTATTTTGCATAAATTTTGGTCTGGTGTGATTCAATTGGCATCATCTTGCCTCGGATATAGTGATGGAGCAAGGTTTCGCAAATGAAACTTGCTCGGATGCAATCTTCCTCATTGTATTAATATTAAAACTTGTATTGTCTGTATTAATCCTTGCACACACTACATAAATAGTCAGGACGCTTGCCTATGTGTTTTACTAACGAATAACGCTTGTTCCTAGTCTAAAATGGCCGCTTAAGCGCGGGATCTTCTCTGCGCATGTCGCAACCTGATCACATGGTGTGACGTCTTTCTTTGCTTGTTGGGAAATTTCTGCTTCTGCGCAGTGTGCATTAAAATGGCCGTTCAATGTTCTCACATGCTTAAGCTTGCTCTCGTGTCATTACTAAATTGTCGTTTCTTAACGCAATTAATGCGGGATAGGATTTATAATTAAATGGGATTAGAAATAAGAAAAGTGGGTATCCAGTGAAACGTTTTATTTGTGATTTTAATATTTCCTTCTTGCACTTTTAGTAATTCGTAATCTTGGGCCTGGGTTGGTGACTTGAAACTCGAGAAGCAGAAGGTTCTGCGCATGTGTCCTGAATGACTGCCAAAGTGAAGTCAACTTGGACGTCTCACAAGGCCATGACCTATCGGCCGAAGAGGATGTTCTACATGTGCTAAATTGTAACAGTCGATACAGTTACTGCAGAAATTGTATATCATTTGTTGTGAGACGGGTGGGAAAATAAAGCGAATGTATTAATTTGAAGGGTGGGAACGCAAATACAATAGGCTACACAATTTAAGCCAAATTTGTCATAGTGCGAGAATACACCCCCTGTCCCTGTCCAATCAGAAATAGTGGTCCCATATTTTAGCAACATTAATGGGAGGTACATAGGCGTAGAAGGGTATAATAGAATATAGCATTAGTAATTAGTTAGCACTGAGCACAGACAGAACAGAAGATACCGAAGTCAGAGCTAGATTCCAGAGAAGACAGGACATACAGAAGAGCTCCAGGCTGCCATGCTGATCGGTTGTTGACTGAATCCCTATCCGGAAGAGGTCCTGAGGAGGGGGCGGCGGAGTCCATTAGACGGGAGAATCGAGGAGAAATCGAGTGCCAGAGAGGGGAACGGCGCAGGCGTCGTTATAGAGAGGTCACCAGTCCTGTCTTGATCCAGAAGGAGGTCCTTGCTTTTCATCCTTCCAGGGTCCTATTCTTTCAAACTCCTTGGCTAAGGGTTTGGTTCTCGCACTTAGGTAAA
Organism: Calotriton arnoldi; assembly: GCA_963921515.1. Taxonomy (NCBI): domain Eukaryota; kingdom Metazoa; phylum Chordata; class Amphibia; order Caudata; family Salamandridae; genus Calotriton; species Calotriton arnoldi. The sequence continues at coordinate 4,379,906 of CAWUFW010000005.1, read as the reverse complement.
TATATGCAACCTTTAGTTGCGCTGCTGTTCCTATCCTCTTCTTTTCTTAAACACCGTCATTTATTAGCAATAATTATTCTAAGCTTTCACATGGGTATTCTGATCAAATACCGTGTCTTTCTTGTATTTTACTCTGCCAAATCTATTTAGATAAACATTTTAAAAACTTCCTGACTTTGTGGTTATTTCAGGATTATGTATTATAGAGAAAGTCACTCATTTTAAACTTCCCAATTAGCAAAGGATCCATTGGTAAGTTATTACTCTTCAATCAGAAGGTAATTGGTAGCAGGGAAATTTTGATATAAGAGTATATCTGACACCCAGCGTAAGTATTAGCATAGTGTGAATGCATGTGCCCAAGTGAGTATATGGTGTATGAATGCAGTTTACTAATATCGCGCTGGATCAGTTTTCTGGTAAGCAGAGGACGGTTTGTGTTACTCTTTGTTAATTGGGTAATGAGAATTTTACTTAGTATTTTTATGAACTAATACCCGTTTATTTTTGAGTATTGTTTTATGTTGTCCAGAATACCCCGGGGAAAAGAATAGTGGGTGGCAGGTAGAAGCCATACTGCAGTGAGGTTATCTGTCAGGCAGAAATAGTACTGAAAAGTTAAGCAGGGCTATCAGTACTAGTTAGGGATTCTATGCGTGTAAGAATAGCGGAAGGAGTACGCTGGTGAAAATTTGATGTTATATCACCTAGAAAGGGTAACATTGAAAAAGTAACAGGTATTTTGGAAGCTGGAGTGAAGAGTAAACGGAAGGGTTTTACTCGTAGTGTATGTGTTAGTAAACGGGAAAAGTTTTACTAAGTGTGTGAGAGAAACTATCTTTTCTGAATTAGAGAAACTGGCACGATAGCGAATGTTTTATGTTGTTACTGAAATTTAATTAAGAATTGTAGAAGAAAATAAGTTTGCGTAAGATTTTTGTAAAGGGAGGGTCAGTTGCCAGAGAGGGAGCTGACGCCACAAAAGGCCGCGCTGGGATTGGTTGGATCCGAGGGCGTGGGGAAACCCTTGTAAAGGAGGGGTCAGTAGTCAGGAGTAGTACTGACGACATAGGTGCCGTGCTGGGATTGGTTAAACCAGTAAGGACAGAAAAGAGCAAATTGTAAAGGAGGGGTTGACAGAGAAAATGTCACCAAAAGGCCGCGCAAGGATTGGCTTAGAAATAAAAGTTAGCAAATATTTGATTGGTTGAGAGTTTAGAAGCAAAATTCTAAGTGGATAAGGATTGCATGTTAAAACGTGATCCGACTTTAATAGAAAATCGTCCAGATAGGAGATATTTAGGGTTTGCAGAATATAATTTTATACATCGGTACTTGCCCAAGATGTACGGAGAAAAGAAAAAGGTGTCAGTTTTACAAAAGATTAAGAATTATTTCAAAAAGGACAAACCAATCAAGACTAGGGAGGGAATTATTATTCCCCCAGCCAAAACGCCCGCATCATTTATGATGATGGAGAGAGGTTATCATACTTGTGTATGGATAGAGAATTGGAGAGAATATACCAAGAATGACGGAATATTAGAGTTTCCTGAGAATGGCACATTCAATGGGCGAATTCTTCAAAATCTGAGACAAAGGATGAACGATTTAGAACCTAGACCCAGATTAACTCAATACGAAGCTTTAGAAGAGTGGGAAACTGAGGCATTTGAGCGTGATCGATCTCGAAGTAATGGGAGGTATCCAGGATTTTTTCCCAGATATTTACGTGAGACTAGGGAAGGTCAGATGAAGCAATGGAGAAGGGCAATGCTTGTTGAGGGATTATATCCATTATTCACAGAAGGAGAGAAATCAGGAGGCAAGTGTACAGAAAAGACAAAACATTTAATGAGACATGAAGATTCAGAAGATGAGTTTATGGAGGAAATGTTGAGAAATCCTCCACCGTATCAGGAAGGGTCAAGTGGACTTCCTCCTAGTGCACCACCACAAACTCCAATGGTACCTCAGGTACTGCATGAATTCACCCCGAATAGAATACTTCATGAGAAAGAAAAGGAAGCGTTAGAAAAGACCAGAGCAGAATTAGTACGGAAAATATCCCAGATAAAAACACATCCTGATTCATTGACTATTCCTGTAACAATTGGTCCAGTAGTGCCATTGTATGGTACACAAGGAAATTGTCCTCCTCTGATACCAGTACCTTCTCCTATGAATACTCCTGTGAATCTTTCCACACCTGAAGCTCCAGTCATAATTGAGGATCAATTTAGTGATTGTGATTCTACAATATCTCTCATGGACTTACCTGTCAGAAGTTCAGTAAAGGGTACTCCAAGAAAAGAAAAGCCTGAGTGTTCAAGAGATGTAAGTTTAATAACTTCATCAGGGGCAAAGAGTGCCACTATAGTAACACCGGAAGATTTAGAAAGGTGGGTGCAGGGATCAGATAAAATGTGCACACCTCCAAAATTGCTGGACATTCAGAAATTAAAAGTTGAATTAGAAGAAATGATAGCCGGAAATATAGGAATAGAACGTTTAAACACTTATGATGAAGAAGAATTGCTGTTTCTGTGCAGGAGTATCACTAGAAATGTAAGGTTATTTCATGAAAAATTGTCCAATCTGGCACTACAGATGGGAATCGAAATAGGGAGATCAAAAGTACTACAGAAGCCCTATAGAGCAGATTTCTCAGATAAAGATTTAGAAAATATGAATGCCTCTGGGAAAAGACTGCAAATACGAGAATTAATGTTAGTTTTGCAAAAATGGGGAGACCTAGATAAATGGAGAACTAGGTGGGCAAAGAAAAAGGAAGAAGCTCGTTCAAGTCGAACAGCTTCTGAATATGTGATGAAAGAGACAGAAAAAGCTGACAAAATGTACCCGATGCGAGAAGTTGCAGGAGGAGGATATGTGCATGTCCCTTGGAGCAGACAGGATATTTTATCATTTACGAATGATTTCCCAAAGCTGAGAGAAAAGCCAATTGAATGGTACAAGCAGGTTGAGAGGTTTGTGAAAGTGTCAAAAGTATTATTGAAGGATTTGGATGGTCTGTTTGACATAGTGGTACCTGCAGATTTATGGACAGATTGTAAGATCACAGTCGATTGGCCAAGTGATGAATATCCCAGAGATCCAAAGACAGGTGCCCCATCTAGTGATGTGATGAAAAAGTATCAGCAGGTGATAACATACCTGAAAGGGAAAATACCCCCGAAAGAAACAGATTGGGTGAAGATAGATCGAACTACCCAAGAAGCCAGTGAAACAGTTCATTCTTATTATGAGCGCCTCTTACAGGTGTTCAAACAGTACAGTGGGTTTGAGGACATTGGAGACAAAAACATGAGTCAGTTTGTATACCGATTCGTGTACGGTTTGAAACCCGAGATTTGCCAGATGATTAAGCAGCATATGCTTTGCTGGCAAGGGAAACCGATTGACGAGATTCTGAAATATGCAAAATATTGTGGGGACGATATCGAGGACAGACACAAGAAATTGCAGGAAAAAGTAATGTGGGCACAGGTGAAAATGGCTGAAAAACAGGGAATTAACCTAGACAATCCCAATGAAAATCAAGGAAAAGACTCTGGAACGAATGGTGATTCTGGAAATGGTGGAAGAATGAAAGGACGAATGAGTAGAGAAGAGGCTAAAAAGAAATTTCCTTGTCATGGATGCGGAAAATTGGGGCATTGGAAGGACGAGTGTAAAAAGATTCGAAATAATAATAGCCCAAATCAAGATTCAAATTCACAGACGCAGAATGACTCACAGCAGGGGTTAAATCCTCAGAGTCAGTTACCATCTCCACCTGTTCAGGGTAATGTAAGCAGAGCAAAGCACGGTACAGACATCGTATACCCAGGAGGAAGTGGTAAGAATGATTATGTGAATTCACAATTTCTCTTGCAGGATGAATTTTGCAGGTTTGATGCATGACGGTGCCTAGGAGAGGGGGAGAAGGAATGCGTACTTGGCGCATCCTTGCAGGTAGATCAGTCAGGTCCATATGTTGAAGGAAAGGTAAGAGGTAATGATATTACTTTTCTTTTGGACACTGGTGCTACTAGGTCTACTGTAAGAACAGCAGACGTTCCAAACCTTCCTCTCTCTGGTGAAGATATACAAGTGGTAGGTGTTGCTAACCAAAGAATTAGAACACCCCTTACCGAACCAATGGAAGTTAAAATCGGAAATTTCAGAGAAATGCATCAATTTGTAGTGTGCGATTCTAGTCCAGTGAACTTGCTAGGTAGAGATTTATTGTGTAAGATGAACTGCACAGTTTTCTGCACACCGGATGGTGTGGCAGTACAAACCCCAGACGAAGATCATGTATATAAAATTATGGTTGCAAAACAAGGTACTGAAGTAGATGAGATGTTCTCGTTAATAACAAGAGATGAGTTGCCAGAAGAATTAAAAGGTACAGTAAACCCCATAGTATGGGATTTCACCGGAAAGGAAGTAGGACTTATGGCTAAAATAGATCCAGTTCAAGTTACTGTAAAGGAAGGTGCAATCTTCCCAAATACGAAACAGTACAAAATGAGTGCAGAAGTAAAAGCAGGTGTCATTGAAGAGATCAACCGGATGGTTGAGCAAAACATACTGAGAGAAGTGATGAGTAGCCCATGTAATTCACCAATAATGGGTCTGAAGAAACCTAGTGGAAAATATAGGATTGTTCAGGATTTAAGGAAGATTAATAAAATTGTGGAACCATGTTGTCCTATAGTGCCAAATCCTGCAGTAATTCTGTACCAGATTCCTTGGAATGCAGGATGGTTCACAGTAATCGATTTGTGTCAAGCATTCTTCTCAATTCCGTTACACCCAGACAGCCAGTATCTTTTCTCATTTAAATTCGAAAACAAAGTCTATGTGTGGAATCGTGTTCCTCAGGGGTACACAGAAAGTACTTCCATATTTAATCAGATATTGAAAAAGTGTCTTGAAAAATTAGTGATGCCAGGAAGCTCAGTTTTAGTGCAATATATTGACGACTTATTGGTGGCGTCAAACACCAGAGAGGACTGTATTGTTGATTCCATAGCACTCTTAAATCTCTTGGCAGATGAAGGACATAAAGTCTCACCTGAAAAGTTACAGTTCTGTACCACAGCTGTTAAATACTTGGGACACCAAATTGAGAGGGGAAAAAGAAGAGTCACCTCTGAAAGAGTAGCATTAATAAAAAGAATGCAAATGCCTGTAACCCAAAGACAAGTAAGAATGTTCCTAGGAATTGTAGGTTACTGTCGGCAATGGATACCAGGATTTTCCATGTTGGCAAAGCCCATGATTAACATGACCAAAAAGAAAGCAAAAGACCCTGTTGAATGGGAAGATGAAAGTGTAGAAGCATTTGTAAAATTAAGAAATGCCCTTTGTTCAGCACCTGCCTTAGGCATGCCTGACTATAAAAGAGGATTCGCATTATTCTGTCATGAGAGAGAAAATTGTGCACTTTCTGTCCTAACTCAGAGACACGGACTGGACAGACGTCCTATAGCATATTTTTCTGCTACATTGGACCCTGTAGCATCTGCGTTGCCAGGATGCTTGAAAGCAGTAGCAGCAACTTGCTTGAGCATCGAACAAAGTGAGTCTATTGTGATGGGACATCCTGTAAAAGTCTATGTTCCACATGCAGTTGTGATTCTGTTGACAAGAACCCGAACGCAGCATCTCACTCCTAGTCGGCTGACTAAGTATGAGAGAATAATAATGGGTGCTGAAAATGTGACCATGGTAAGGTGTACAATAATAAATCCAGCAACTTTACTACCTGAATCATGTCATGAGACAAATAAAGATGACGAAGAAGATGAACATGATTGTGTACAGATTACAGAATTATGCAAAAAACCTCGCCCAGATATTGAGGAACAGCCTCTTAAAAAGCCAGACAAAGAGCTATTTGTTGATGGTTCATGTCAGAGACATGAAGATGGTAAACTAACTGCTGCCTATGCAGTATGTGAATTAACTGGAATAGTCGAAGCATCTTATTTACCAGGAGTAAAATCTGCACAAGTAGCTGAATTAATTGCGCTGATAAAAGCATGCAAAATTGGGAGGGATCAGAAAATAACCATATTTACTGACAGTCAATATGGTTATGGGGTTGTGCACGATTTTGGCCAACTGTGGATGCAGAGGGATTTTATGACTTCTTCAGGATCCCCCATTAAAAATGGACAATTTGTAAGGGAATTGCTAGAAGCAATACAATCACCAAAAGAATTGGCTGTGGTGAAGTGTGCCGCACATCAGTCAGGAGATGACTGGGTGGTAGTCGGCAACAGATATGCAGATCTGGTGACTCAACATTGTGCCAAAACCAGAACGTCAGTCAATAAGAGGGTGGAAAGAATGGGAATCAGCTGCCAACATATGCTATTTATGCCACCTGAAACTTGTAACGAAGTGAAAAGATTGCAAGATGAGGTTGATGAGGTTGAAAGAAACTTGTGGATCAAAGTGGGATGCTCTCCAAGAAGAGAGGATGAAGTATGGGTCAGTACAGATGGCAGACCAGTCATGCCAGATTGTTTACTCTCACAAATGGCCAGAATGTATCATGGAGACACACACATAGGGAGAGATGCAATGATTAGGCTGTTCAGACAAAATTGGTACAATCCCAAATTCAGAGCTGTTACAGAGAGTCTTTGCCAGAGATGTCTAATTTGCCAAATGCACAATTCAGGCAGGAAAACAATAATTGGATTTGGGAAGATTGGGAAGGCAGAGGGCCCATTCGTAAGACTCCAGTTTGACTTCATACAGTTACCACCATGCAGAGGGTTGAAATATGTACTAGTCATAGTATGTCTGTTTTCAAAGTGGGTGGAGGCTTACCCAACTAGGAGAAATGACAGCATTACAGTTGCAAAACTGTTACTCCGAGAGCTCATACCTAGGTTTGGTTTCCCAGTATCTTTGGAATCAGATAGAGGAAAACATTTTAACAGCGAAGTGATCCAGATAATCTGCGAAGTATTTCAAATCAAACAGAAACTGCATTGTGCATATCGTCCAGAGGCTTCTGGAGTGGTTGAACAATTAAATGGCACTATAAAATCAAGGTTGGGGAAAATGTGTGCATCGACATCATTAGAGTGGCCTGATGCATTGCCACTTGTTCTGATGGGACTCAGAAGCATACCTGACAGAACGACAGGATTGAGCCCACACGAGATCATGATGGGAAGAGCAATGAGACAAACACATGTTCCTACAAACAAACTGGTGAATATTTCTGATGATATGGTACTGGACTATTGTAAAGGATTGGCTGACCTAGTGCGTTCTGTCTCTCACCAGGTTGGAGAAGACGCAGTTTCCAGGCAGCCTGAACTAGAACATGATCTGAATCCAGGTGATTGGGTGGTAGTGAAGAATCACACCAGAGAAACGTGTCTATCACCCAGGTGGAGCAGACCTTGTCAAATCATATTGACCACCAACACAGCAGTGAAGTGTGCAGGATTTCCGAATTGGATTCACGTAAGTCACACCAAGAGAGTACCAGACCCTGAAGAAGAGAACACTCAGACGACGCCAATCACTGAAGAAGCTGAAGGTTGCCAAGCTGAAGAATCTCAGGCTCGAGGTTCAAGAGAAGCTGACGGAGAACAACCGAGCACAAGTCAGGATTGGATACCAGTAGTCGAAGTTCCTGAGGTTTTCCACCAAACAAGAAGTCAAAAGAAATTAAGAGCAATTAAAGAAGATCAGATAGGTGAAGAAGAAGGGGTTCAGGATCAAGAAGACAAGCTAGTAAACGACCCTGAACCAAATCAGATAGGGAAAGAAAACTGGAATGAAAACAGTGAAGATTTAATAGAATTCGAACAGGGAGAGACAGGTTTAGAAGAAGCAGGTCAGGCTGCAGAAGTACACAGTGCAATAAGCCCTGATCAGAAGCAGTTAGGTCAAGAGGAATATACAGAAGAAAAAGAGACCGATAAAAGTGGACATGAAGAAGTAAACACAGAACAAGGTGAACTATTGGAAACTCACAGTGGAGCTGCAAATGAGAAACCAATAAGACCAGAAAAAGAACAATCAAATAAGTCAGAGATTGCAGAAAACAAAACAGTGCCAAGCAGTGAAAATAAAAAGATACCTGAAGACGAAAGTAAAGAAACAGTGCAAGTAGAAAAACCAAGAAAAGGAGATCATTGGCCAAGTTTCATCAAAAGAGTAAAATGCCACATAACAACCAGAAGTGAAGATCCAGATCAAGTACCTGAGGTGACAAGTCAAACTGAACAAGAGAAAAAGTCCGGGAAGAGAAAAAGTAAAAGATTAAGACTCGTGAATATCAAATTTAAGGGTCCTGACTGGACTTATATCATTCTTGAAGACTTTGAAAATTCAGAATCAAGTGACAGTGGTGGTGAAGGAACCAGTGCAGAACTAACGTACGAAAAAGAAACAAGACCACCCTGACTAAACAAAAGAATCCGCTGAAGAAAAGGAATAGATATAAGAAGAGCAATCTTCCTTGTCGAAAAATGCCTGATGATAGAGTTACTGGGAGACCAAAGAGAAAATGTTGTAGAAGATGCTGTGCAATTTGCATATGTAGTCTAGTATTGGTGCTTATAGTATGGTTAGTCCTGATTGTAGCAGTTCCTTACCTGATGATAATAGATAAAAAGAACAATAATGAAACTATAGGGAGGACAGCAAACATGAAGGGAAATAGAGTAGAACTAATGGCAGAAGATGATGCAGAAATTCATCATGAGATAGCTGATAACGACACTAGTTTAAATGTGTTTACAAAGTTATTATTTCAGTATGTAGACACCATGGAAGTTAGTAATTGTTATGTCTGTATGAAGTTACCTGAATCAGTAGCAGAAGGATTAACATACCATCATTTACCACTGACATATGGCATTTCATGTAGTGTATTAACAAGCTTATTTTATAGTACAGGTAGATTACAGTATTATTATTCCAATATAGATGTGATATTTTCTGAGGTTCCAGTTCGCAAGAGTATGAACCCAGTGCGTAGCGCTTTAGATGCACAGTTTATGGGAGAATTTTTCTTAACAATGAAATCAATAGACATAACACATGCACGTAGACACAATCTAACATGTTCTTTACTAGAAGAAGAGAAAATATTTCTAAACTTAGTAGAAGATAGAAGACAGGATTTTCAAAAGAAAGCTACAGAGCATAAGGCTCATTTACCACCTTGGGCAGAGAAAGAGGGAAGTTACACACCTGGCAAAGCTCAAGCTGCTATGGCTCTGGATTTCTAAAAGAAAGGGAAAATGTGTCTACATAGGTTAAAGACTGACTATAACAATGTTTTCATCGGTACCAGTGAGTGTGAACACAATTTTTTAATTCTTGGAAATTGGGGACTAAAAGGAGGAACAGATTCAGTTTTTCCTGGAATCTATTATGTCTGCGGGAATAAGGCTTATTTTAGGCTTCCTGCACAGTGGTATGGAAGTTGTTATTTTGGAATAGTTTTTCCAAAAATATACCACGTAAAAAGAAACACTGGAAGCAATGAAAACAATGGCGAATTAATACGTAGTAAAAGAGCTAGTTTTTCAGAAATAGTAGGTGATATATTTGGTGCATTGATACCTTCGGTGGGAATAATTCTGAACTCAAGGAAGATATGTAAATTGTCTACAGTGGTTGATCGTTTATCAACGGATACTGCTGGAGGTTTCCTAATGATTAATGCGGAAATGGTTGCGATTAGGTCTATGGTGATGCAAAATCGACTTGCTCTTGACATTTTATTGGCAAAAGAGGGCGGAGTCTGTAAATTATTGAAGACGAAACACTGTTGCACTTATATTCCTGATAAGAGTGCAGAAATTGGGACGTATATTCAGAATATAACTAAACTTGAGAAAGAACTTAAACCACTGGAAGTTGATAGTGTATGGGAAAGATTGACAAATAGTATATCGTCAATTGGAACCTGGTTTGCTAATATAGGTAAAGGACTTATAGGTCAAATACTAGTTCCCTTAGCAGGGATAACAATAATAGTTCTGACAATAGTATTTTGGTGCAAATGCTGTAGAAAGAAGGGAACGTATAAAGTGACAGAAAAAGGGAAGAAGAGAAAGAGGGACGAGATCGAACTTGAAGAATGGAAAAGTGAATTATACAAAAAGATGAAAGGAGATTGTAAAAGTAGAAAAGCTAAAAATGAAAATGAGAATGAAGTGATTTGCTAGAAGTTGGCATCTGATTGAGGGTAGTTTTGATGGCTCAGAAACGCCATCAGAGAGGGGATTGATGGAGCAAGGTTTCGCAAATGAAACTTGCTCGGATGCAATCTTCCTCATTGTATTAATATTAAAACTTGTATTGTCTGTATTAATCCTTGCACACACTACATAAATAGTCAGGACGCTTGCCTATGTGTTTTACTAACGAATAACGCTTGTTCCTAGTCTAAAATGGCCGCTTAAGCGCGGGATCTTCTCTGCGCATGTCGCAACCTGATCACATGGTGTGACGTCTTTCTTTGCTTGGTGGGAAATTTCTGCTTCTGCGCAGTGTGCATTAAAATGGCCGTTCAATGTTCTCACATGCTTAAGCTTGCTCTCGTGTCATTACTAAATTGTCGTTTCTTAACGCAATTAATGCGGGATAGGATTTATAATTAAATGGGATTAGAAATAAGAAAAGTGGGTATACAGTGAAACGTTTTATTTGTGATTTTAATATTTCCTTCTTGCACTTTTAGTAATTCGTAATCTTGGGCCTGGGTTGGTGACTTGAAACTCGAGAAGCAGAAGGTTCTGCGCATGTGTCCTGAATGACTGCCAAAGTGAAGTCAACTTGGACGTCTCACAAGGCCATGACCTATCGGCCGAAGAGGATGTTCTACATGTGCTAAATTGTAACAGTCGATACAGTTACTGCAGAAATTGTATATAATTTGTTGTGAGACGGGTGGGAAAATAAAGCGAATGTATTAATTTGAAGGGTGGGAACGCAAATACAATAGGCTACACAATTTAAGCCAAATTTGTCATAGTGCGAGAATACACCCCCTGTCCCTGTCCAATCAGAAGTAGTGGTCCCATATTTTAGCAACATTAATGGGAGGTACATGGGCGTAGAAGGGTATAATAGAATATAGCATTAGTAATTAGTTAGCACTGAGCACAGACAGAACAGAAGATACCGAAGTCAGAGCTAGATTCCAGAGAAGACAGGACATACAGAAGAGCTCCAGGCTGCCATGCTGATCGGTTGTTGACTGAATCCCTATCCGGAAGAGGTCCTGAGGAGGGGCGGCGGAGTCCATTAGACGGGAGAATCGAGGAGAAATCGAGTGCCAGAGAGGGGAACGGCGCAGGCGTCGTTATAGAGAGGTCACCAGTCCTGTCCTGATCCAGAAGGAGGTCCTTGCTTTTCATCCTTCCAGGGTCCTATTCTTTCAAACTCCTTGGCTAAGGGTTTGGTTCTCGCACTTAGGTAAATATATGCAACCTTTAGTTGCGCTGCTGTTCCTATCCTCTTCTTTTCTTAAACACCGTAATTTATTAGCAATAATTATTCTAAGCTTTCACATGGGTATTCTGATCAAATACCGTGTCTTTCTTGTATTTTACTCTGCCAAATCTATTTAGATAAACATTTTAAAAACTTCCTGACTTTGTGGTTATTTCAGGATTATGTATTATAGAGAAAGTCACTAATTTTAAACTTCCCAATTAGCAAAGGATCCATTGGTAAGTTATTACTCTTCAATCAGAAGGTAATTGGTAGCAGGGAAATTTTGATATAAGAGTATATCTGACACCCAGCGTAAGTATTAGCATAGTGTGAATGTATGGGCCCAAGTGAGTATATGGTGTATGAATGCAGTTTGCTAATATCGCGCTGGATCAATAGTATACAGTTTACTTCTGAGGAGATTATTGCTAGGCTACAGAATGGAATTTGATAGCGGTCTGACAAAGTTCTTATCTATAAAAACTGCCTCGGCCTGCTCTGTATTGCTAGAGCCTGGGTTCCTCCATTACCGTCAAGGACCAATGAGTGGTGGTCTGCTATCCGGCAGATGTGTGAGTTGGGATCGACATTGGCCAATCAAAAGATTGGAAAGTACTTGGGCTGGATTTAGTTGGGATCCTCATGCCAATGTTAGATTGTAAATGTTGGATACTAATGTTAGGATTCGCAGGCCAAAACAGTGCGGGTCTATTTGTTATGCTGGCATAATTACGTGTTTTATTCTTTTGTTTAGTTATTGTTATTTCAGATCTGGTATGTCATTATCAGTTAATATTGGGGTACCTTCCCCTTGTTGTCTTTGATGTATGTGTTGTGATAATTTTGTGTTTTTAGCTTAGGTCATTCCCTAGCTCATTATGTGTAATCATCGTCTGTTGGTTGAATTTTTTCTATGATTATATCTAACTTCATATAACAATAAAAAGAATTGAAAACAAATAAGCATTTATTCAATGAACTTTGGGCATATAACTCTATTGTTATCTTGTAAATATGAACTTTTTCTTTTTATTAAATGTATATTTTATTTCCTCGTTACTTAGTAAAATAAAATTGTATCATCAGTTATTTAATGAGGTAAAGTGTAAAGCAAAATGCATGTTTTTATGTAACTCTTCTTCTCAAAGAACCTTTAGAGATGGGAGATATTCATCCTAATCAAACTAGTGCACGGCTATCCCTAACTGATTTTCAGAGGCCTCAAACTGTAACGAACCCAGTTGTGCCAGGTGTAGTTTAAAATTAATGTATTTTGTATTTTTTCTTACCAACACTCCAGAATCCCTTGATGATCAACAGGAGCATTGAAATGCTGTCAGTAAGATGTCCTGACCTGACACCTCCACTGAGGGTTAGTGGGAGCCTCAAGGATGACCAGCGGTCATTCTAGGTTTTCACACTCAGCATGAGACATCCAGTGGCAGCTGGAAGTAGTGTGTACCAGTTAGGGATTAATCTTAAGCGTCATCCAGAAGGTTATTCTAACATATTCAGTTTTCATTGATGATCTTATGCTTCTTTTAAAATGACAATATTGGCACTAAATCCTGACATTATTTTTGGTGGGAGTTGAGGAAGTGAAACCCAAGGGGCGGTGTGTCCATAGGGATGTGGGGGTGTTGACCCCCTGACCTCCCCACTGCATAACGGAAATACAATGGGACGACCTGAGGGTTGTGTTATCTGAACTGCGCAAGTCAGATTGGCTGGTGTTTTCACTGTGGCCAGCCTGACATGCTCAGTTCAGGCTCCTGCAATCAACAGCTGAGAAGCAGCGGCACAGCCCCGTAGGTCTCCGATGGAGCAATGTGCGCGTACAGCTCTGGCACTGCACCCCGGCCCGAACTTCACAAAATCTATGCACAGAAAGCTCGCCAAACGATTTCAACTCTCACCTGCACAGAGGATGTGCAAAAACTCTCTCACTGGTCTTCAGTTCTAACCTGCAGGTGATCCCTGCACATTTGTCGCTGCCCTTGATTGAACATGAAGATTTAGGCACTTGGGGCTGATTCGTTAGGTTAGGTTAACTGAGGGTTAGCAGTATCTCAAGGACCTGAGTTTGAGGAGCTGCTTGAGGGATTTCAATAGGGCAGGTAGTTACTGTGAACCCGAGAGTAAGTATGACCCTCTGGAACATTGCGAAAGGGGTGACGCTTTGGAGTTGTGGGGTTGAGCAAGAGCCTTAGGGCCAGGTGCAGTTCCTCTATATGGCATGGGGGTGTTGACCCCCTATTGGGAGCCCCCACAGACAGAGAGACTCATTATTAACATAGTTTACCTTCTAAAAACTTACAGCTCTACTGTCATTCATTGTTTTTCCATTAGGTCGGGGCTACAGTGCTGTCACTCTTGAATTCATTGGGACGACCAGGACCAGCTGAGGTTATGTTAACTGAACTGCGCATGTCAGATTGGCCGGTGTTTTCACTGTGGCCAGCCTAACATGCGCAGTTCAGGTTTCCAGAACCAACATGCTATTAGGGAGCTGGAATAGCAGAGACAGAGCGCCATCAGTCTCCGACAGAGCGTTGTGTTTGCCTGACCCAGCCAATCCTGCCACTGCTCTTATGCTGTTTAGTGTTATAGGTAGCAAGAGAGGAGTGCTTAGGTTGGCTGGGAAGCTTCAGGCTTATTTTTTCTGGGACCAGCATGCACCTATTTTAGAATCAGGCAGCGCGATGAGTAGGAATTTAACCTTGGGTGTCAAGGTGAGATCATTTTCATTACGACAATACTCCATGCGTTTAACGGAAGGTAAATGCTTTTTAAATTGAAGTGTCTAATCACCTCTGCACTACAAATTCCATTCTGCAGCTAAGCAATGCTTTAAAATGGAATTTGTATTGCAGAGGTGATCGGGGCACATTCTATTTATAAAGCATTTACTGTCCGTTATAAACATACTTAACTTTTACTCGTCTCACCACTTTCAAAGGTCATCAGCCGCCACTGCTTAGGGCTTTAGGGTAAGCGGTGCACCAGTGGAGCTGAGGGTAAACACAACGATCCTGGAGCCTCATGACTATGGTGAACGTGATCCTTACAGTCCTGAGGGTGCCTCGGAGTTTCCAGGTAAGAGTGAGCAAGAGCTACAGGACCTAAGGGTGAGAAAGGATAACAGGGGACCTTAGGGTGAGAATAATTCCAATGGCATTTGAAAGTGAGAAGGAGCCTCAGGTACTGGAGACTGGAAATACCCTTAGAGAATCCTTAGAGTGAGTGGGTAGTTTGAAGACCAACTGACGATGAGCAAGAAGCTCAGAATCTGAATAAAACAAGGCTCCTGGGTTCCTGCGGATGAACGAAAATCTCTAGACGTGAGGGTCAGCATGATCTTTTGAGGTTCTTTTGGTTAGTGGGAAGTGTAATAATGGCATTTCCAATCTTGACCTAAGTTACTCACCATACAAGCTTTAAAACACTGAGGGGTATATTCACAAGAACGTGTGATAACTAGCGCAAGAGTAGCGTAACGCAACTTTCAATATCGCAGCCTATCACGGGAAAATAACCCTGTGTCAATGTGGAATTCACAACAAGGCGGTAGCATGCGATAGTCACCAGATAACGCATCAAATGTCAGCGTAAAAATCAACGCCACGCCGAAAAAATGCGAAATGCGAGAAATCATGCGATGAGGCCAATCGCGGTACAGAAATCAGCGAACACTAGCCACAGGCCTGTAAATCCCATTCGTCCGGCAGGAAAAAGCACCATAAAAGAAAGAAAAAAAAAAGCCCAAAAACAATTCAAACTGCGTAGCAACATGGATGCACCCGGACCGAGTGCAGAGGACAAGCCGAACACCACAAGCCCTACGGAGGACCAGCCAGGAACCCCGCGTTCGGGGAAGGGCAAGGACAAGAGGAAGAGGAAGACCGGGTACAGTCCGCAGGAAGACCGGATCATCGTCACGGGGGTGACCGAACACCATCAACAACTGTTCGGCACCTCCACTGCGGCACTGGCAACCCAAACCGAAATATGGCAGGCCATCGTCACCAACGTCAATGCAGTCGGAGTGTCCAGGAGGTCACTGGAGGAGGTCAAGAGGCACTGGCATGATCTGAAAAGTCAGACCAAACATAAGCTCGCCGCCAACAGGGAGGCAGCAACGGCGACTGGAGGTGGGAGTCCTGCGACACAGGAGGAGCTGGATGAGCGGGAGCAAATGGTGGCCACAGTCAGCAGTGAGGAGACGGTGGCAGGATTGGGGGGCCTGGACACAGCACGATACGACGTGACCCAACAGCAACAGGGTGAGTAACCACCAGGGACAGGGAGGACGGGGGGAGATGGGCACAATGGCACACATGCACAATTACGCGTAGCACACAGCACACCCACAATGACCGTGGAACATGTCCCTGATTGCCTTGGCACACTGCAGCACACATAGAAACGCCAAGTAGGCCCCCATCCACAATGTGCACATAGGGCCCTCCCCCTATCACCAATATCACAACCGACCCGTGCACATGTGCTGACTCCAGCAAAGCAGCAGCTCTGTGACCCACACTGACTATGCAAGTAACACTGCATGTCTGATAGCATGGCAGCTGCCCAAAAAAAATGACATGGCCCACGAAGCGACATGGAGGTAGCCAAGTGCGGATCACATCCGTAAAGGAGCAGGTCACACTCCGACATGTCCACGTGCACCCACAACCCATGCCTTACAATACACGCAACAGACGAACAATGCACCAGGCCACAAAAACAGTCCGAGAGCACATATGACCCAAGTCAAAAGCAAATCAGGCCCCGAAAAGCACACAATTCAAAGGCACCCCGCCTCAAAGGGAGAAGGCTACACGAAATCAGAGCTGCAGGGGCAACTCCCCCACAATGCAGCACACACACATAGCAATCACAGAACATCAGCAATGACGACAATGTGGTACAAAGTGCAACACCAGCACCTCAGGACAGAGCTCACAACAGGTTCCGCTCGTGCGTAGTAACTGTCCACTCACATCTGGCATTGTCTGACACTGTGTGATGATAATGTACGGGTACTACCACACATCCGTCATGTAGTCGAAAAACACACTGACTGCCATCAAATAGCCAGCTTCCCCCAAACAGTCACAATGTACATTGGCATGTAGTCTGAATGTAAACATCTGCAAATCATCACCATACATGTGAAACTCTGTTAACCTGCATCTCCCCTTTACATTGCAGAGGGACAAACAACACCTCCTGCAGAGCACACCACACATCCCATCATTGATGATGAAGAGGACAACCTGCACATATGTCAAGATACCCTCCAACGGATGATGGACAGCCTCTGCACCCCACCCCCAGGAGCAGGCCAGGCCAGCTGCCTCGAGGTGACCCCACCACCTGCACAGACCACACAGCAGGAAACACACACCACCACGGCTATCTCCCAGGACCCCCGACCAATACATGGAATTCCAATGGCGTGTGTTGGGTTGCCAGGTGGAGTTGGCTCATCAGCTGCGGGTGGGTTTCGAGCTCGTGGCAGCCAAACTCGATGCCATACGTGGGTGTCTGAGTCCCATCAGAGACCACGTACAGTCCCTATCGGACACCCCCTGTACGCACCATGCTCCGCCACAGACCTTGGCTTACCTCGCTGGTGCCATGAATCTAATACAAGAACTGTTTGGTCAGACAGGCACCAGCCATGACAGCACAGAGTTGGCACAGATGCGGAGGGCAATGGAGACCATGGAGCAGATGCAGGCTGGAAGTATGTCTGCCATGGCTGGACACCAGCGAGTAGTGGCTGGGAACAGCAACGCCCTGCAGTACTCCATCTTGCCATTGCTGCCACTGAGCCGTTCCCAGATGACTGCAGCGGGAACATCGACACACACAGCTCCGACTCCTGATGTGTTCGTGGCACACTGTGATGCTGCCCCATCACCTACGCAGTCTGATGTGTCAGGGGCACACAGCGATGCAGCCATCACCCCGCCACACACACCGGACACACCGGACACAGAACCCGTATCAGGGAGTGAGAAGGGGATGGGAACTACTGTGTGAGGAAGGAGGCAGTAGCATCCATCACCGCCATATGGCCTGTCTCTGCCTGGTCATGGCCTATGCATCATGCCCTGGGAAATACCTCCTACTGACCTCCGGAACACTCTGCGACATTCACCCGGACCCCGACACAGACTGCCATTTCTTCACCGCTGGCCAATTACACAGCAATCCTGCTGCGGACTGCACTCTCCCTCTTCCTAATCACTGTGCAATCCCCAAAGGACTCTGGTTGGCCCACCACTGGGCTTCCATGTGATGTGGGCTTGGATGGCCAGGTACAGCTCCAGCTCCGTCAATCACCTGAATGTGAATAAAACATTTTAAATCACACAGATGTGTCATCACTATGTTCACTCACGTATGGAAGTATGGCTGGATGTAGGGACAATGATTGCACATGAAGGTACACCCTGGTAACTGACATCTATGCGCATGTCTATCCCTGAGACACATGGCCAATTGGATGACTGTGAAGGTGAGTACTAGCTGTGTCCCCATTGCACATCAACAGCAATCTCACAACACCCCAATGTAGGCACACGTCCATGTGTTGAATAGGGCTGTGTGTAGGAGTGACCAAAACGGTGGCAGGCCAGGAGTGGTGTCCTACACCACGTGTGACAACAGAACTTCACGTCGCATACCGACTTACACACATCTGTGTGGACACATTCTGTTGTGATGTATGACATTGCTCCACATGGTCAGAGGTTGGACACCATACACACATAGCTGAAGTCATGTAAGTGCACATGTCGTCCAGCACCTATCCAAAAACAATGTCTGGCTCACAGAGGTGGAGCTTGCCAAAGGGACACACCCCCATTGCACATGCGTCAGTCAGTTCCTCCCTGTGTTGGGACGATGCTCATTGTGGCACACGAGTGGACAATCTAAACAACACACCTCACAGTTAGACACCAGTGGAGTGGCATAGGCTTTATTGGCATGTGCGTGTCAGTACGGACGAGGCAACGGCCACAACAGGCAGGGACAGGCTTAAGACACTTACACGCAGCATGGGTCCATGTCGAGGTTCAGAAAATGTTGGGGCTGAAATGGACATCATTCATCACGGATGGCAACGCTCACAGCCCACCTTGCCTTGCTGGATGAGTCATGTGTTGTTTGGCGTCTGCACATTGCCCCGTGCGAGGGGGCACGACTCACTGCACGTGGGGTCTGCATGGTGCTCTGCCTCCGGAGTGCGCCGATTGTCTGCTCTGCTGACAGTGATCAGGTGTGAGGGTCCGACAGGTTCACATGTCGTACTACATTGCCATGTGTGTGCTCTCCCCCAGCAGTGTGTCCGAATTGGCAACGTTGCCAAACGACGCTGTGTTGCTCCGACCATGGACCTGCGTCACCTTGCACAGGTGTGTGTACACACGTGTTATTCCACGCACATGCATCCAGAGCCCGACCGAAGGCAGACGTGTCCTCTGTTGTGGTGGGATATGTGAGCAATCCCCACGATGCAACAAGTTGTTGGGCCATGTGCTGTGGGTGGCAATCGGATGTGGCTGCAGGAACGTAGTTACTCGTCCATGAATGCCCATGCAGCTTCATGTGCAATGTGTTCCAATAGTACGTCATTGTCGTGTTCAAGGAACACCAGGGTGAGCCAATCCATTAGGTGGTCCGGGCAGGTGTGCTCAGCCCACGCCGTCTCACCGATCCACAACACAGCCCAATAGGGGAGCGCCTCGATGTGGTCACTGCACACGAGAAATTGTGCAATCTCCCATGCACAACTACCAATACATACGCAGTATGTCAAGGCATCCCATGCACGGCTGTCTCGGTTACACTCCTGTTCGTGATCCAACAGGGGCGCAGACACAAGTCATAGTCCAATTGTTCAACAGTTGTGTTGGATAGGCAGACATCCATGGGACACTCGAATGTGCATGTTCGGCAGTCGAACCAGGGCTGGACGCAGGTGACGTGGCAATGCGGAAGCTGAGCCTGTAACTGATCCGCAGCACTGCCAGTGGCAGTGCGCCCAATAAATGCAGCATACGTGCACGGTACTGTTCCACGTGACGGGGGTTGTGCATGTGCCCGGTATGGCCTGCCATTGCGTTGGTGCGTCTCGTGAACAGGCACTCTTCTGGACTGCGGCAGTTGTGTGGAGGATATGCCACAGCTCTGACCAATGATTCGAATGTGTGTGCAACGTTGTGGGTAATGGGTTGCTGTTTCCGTGAGTGTCAAGGGCATCCCATGCGGGGGTACCACAGGCAGGGGCTTCTGTGTGTGGGCTGTGGATGAGTCGGATGGTTCATTTGCGGAATGCGTGGTGTGGGAGTCGTCCCCATCTGCCATTGCATCTCTATCAGGGTGTTCCAGGCGCGTTCTGGACCAAGGTCAGAGGTGCAGGTGTCCTCCCGCCTTCTGCATTGGGACAATGGTGCTTTCATCCCTGATGTTTGTCTGACTACCTCTTGGGTTTTCGGAATGTGATGTGGCTTTGGCGCTGAGATTGGGACACGGCCTTGGGCTCATGGTGTACGGATGGCGATGCACACACACATGTTGGCATGTGGAGTCAGGTGCCCGGGCGGCCTTGCGCTGCTTGTGCTATCTCACTCCGTCTCTCTCCCTTGCTCTCTCCCTCTCTTTCCTCTCTTTCCTTTGTTGGGCGCATGGCACACCTTCTTCTCTTGGATTTGGTCTTCCAGGCTGTGTGCTACGGATTGTCCAGTGAGGAGCAGCTAGGACTCATCCTAAGGGTTGTTTCTGCTTTTGTTTGTATGGTGTTTTGGGTTGGTGATTGCATTGCTGTATGACTGATTCTCCATTTTCTGGCCACGCATGTATGTTTATTTTCCTGCTTGTGCGACATCAGGCAAAATGTTTGTTTTGGGATTCGTGGTGTTGGTGTGCAGTTTCTTAGTCCGGGGTTGGGGGTGGTCCCGGGGGGGGGGGTGTTGCGGGCCTGGGTGTGGTGTCGGTGGGTGTTGTGGCCCTCTTGGGTGTCCGTGCTGCATGTTCAGTTGCTCGTGGGCATCTGTTGTCCTTCATGTGTGGCTCTGGGCTGTGCTCCCTTTTGTGGTGCAGGCTGTGGTCTGACTTTACACCAGGTCAGGTGGTCGTTGTGAATGTTGAGGTGTGATGTTGTCTCGATTACATCACTGATGACATCTCAAATTGCTTCATTGATGATATTACTGTGACGCCGTTCTATTTGGCTATGGCCCTCAAAACATTCAACATACTGCAGGTGTTGACAATTTTCTATTCACCTTAATGGGATTAGGCACTTAAATACTTCACGTCCTCAATTTTAAGTGAAGTGGTTGACAGTTATACAACCACCATACATGCCAACTCACACAGTAGCACCGTGTCACACACTATATCGGCTCCCATCACGCGGTCTCCCGGTGATGAGCCAATATCCAATCCATAAAGCTTTATTCGACGACAAGTCATAAAAGCACAATACATACAGCACATAAAACTCCGTAAAAATACAGGCCCATTAAAACCACATAAAATACATTAATTTACATATATACGATTAAAAAGCATGGCGTCAAAGTTGAGCAATTAGGGCAAATAAGGACACTAGGAAAATGTCCTAAACAATACCAATATCACTCAGTGGCAGGGAAAACGGCTGAAAACCACTGTAAATAGTGGTTTTCCAGCTCGTTTTCAGAGACTTTGAACTGCCGACATCCATTAAGGGGTGTGAAAACTCCCCAGGACATTAGCACCAGTCCCAGCAAGCTTGTTTTTGAGTGAAGGGGGCTTGGGAGCAGGGTGGCGTTCAAAAGTACCTCGTAGGTACTTCTCTGCACAAGGCCCCTCCCCCTTCAAGGCCCTGACCCCTCCTCACATTGCGAGATTGTTCTTCAAGTTGGCAGGTATGAACCACTTCACTTATAATTTAGGTCATAACAAGCCCAGTGCTCACCCTTGGCTGGCTTTTTATTTGATGCCTTTCTTTCCTCTTCTTGTGTTTGCCCCACCCCTGGAGCATAGCTTCTTTACCAACCTTTTGATTGGATAACTTGTAGCTTTCCACTGCTCACACTCGGGGAACTAATGATTTTCTTTCAGCACTCCAGGAGAGTGCATGTGTTTTCTTGCTCTCCCCCTTCATGTGCTGCTTATTCCCCCCAAATACAGTCCTCTGTTTGCTTCATGTTGCTTCCTGCCTCCCAACCCCCAGATTTTCCATTGCTGCAAAACCATTCCTTTGTTTGTTTTTTTGCTTTTTAAATTTTTTGTCCCCTCCACCTTAACCCTCTTTATTGCTCATCAGCCCTACCCCACCCCATTCTTTAACCCACCCCATTGAATTTGTTGCTCCAAAGCACTTGTCCCTTGCTACCCTCCTCCCCTTCCTGCTGCATCCTTTAACAAAAAAATATTTGTACGTTGTTTTCGAGGGTCCAGCACCTTACATAAGATAGGAACCTTGCTGGGGGGTGAAGCGGTGTGCTCCCACCCCTGTTCCACCTTACTTAAGATGCCGGGACAGCTTTGCACACTTTAAATTATTTTTTTCTATTCCCTGTTTCAGAATTGGTGTCCATCTTCTAAACAAAATGGAGGCTGTGTCATGCCATATGTGTGCAAATAACTGGTGCTACATGCGTGCACATACTTCATTACGTTGACATTTGCGCATGTATCATGACACATATGTGCATACAACTCCTTGCACTTTTTTTCTTTTCTTTTTATTGCTGAAACGCATTTCTTCTTGCCGATGCTGAACAGCTCTGGCAAAGCCAATACATGAAAAAGTCGAGAACTATTGGATTTGCCAAAGCTTGTTTTATTTAAGTGCTTCTCTGATCTCAAAGCTTATTTCCCGTGGGATCATACTAAATTAAGTGTCATCTCCCATATTGTTCAACTGTTGAAGCTGGTCTTAATAGGAAACAGAGTGACAAATGTGTTTTTTGAACAAAACAATCTAACATAGACAGCTTATAGCAAATTTCTCCTTTACAATGTTTCATTGTCGGAATTATTAGGGTTTTTTACACTCTGTTTTTTGGGTATATAGTAATAACAGACGCGACTAAAACATATAAAATACAGATACAGAAAACTACATTTTGGGGAAAAATAGAATTGATAATATTCTGTTAAACAACGTTTTCAGACTTTTTGAGACAAATGAAACGAGGAAAACATGTAGGAAATGGAATACTAAGAGCATATACGCCTCACTTAAAGAAAAAAAGCTGCATTTGAAAGAATAAATAACAATTTGAATTTGATGTATTTTCTAATCTGTTATCTCTGGTCATTGCCTGTATAGAAAAGGGGTCTTTGTTTTAGATGATTATACATTGCTTTCATTTCATTATCAGTTGCTGGCACCATGGACCTTCTGGGCTTGGGCACAGGGGTCCATGTCAATAGTAGGGTACACAGTTTTCTGGCATTTGTTCATGTGATATTTTTTGTTTCATTGTATTTTTGTATATTTGTTTTTATTTTGAAAATCCATCCAAGGTTTGTATTGACTTCAGATGCTTCATTTATATATGGCCGTTAGGTGGCAGTGTGTACAATGCTATGTCATTGTCACTCGTTTCCGTTTATTAGGAAATAGTGCCTTTCTATGTGTCTTAGGATTTCATTTTTGTGAGGTAGTCTTTTTAAATATTAATGACATTTTTTAGGCGTTTAACTTTTGGTGTTTTTCTTTGAATATTCATTTATTTGGGTATTATATTCTACGTACAGTGAAAGTCAAACCTTGTTATTCGTTCACCGGAACGGAATGTCAATAAATAAAGATATCTGCAACCTTGAAAAGACATGACCTACATCCACTTCCCCAGGTGACATCGCTGTTCTCAAACTAGCATACATCCTACACAAGCAAATGTTTCCTAACCCCCCAAGGCTAACTACTTCTTACAACTCTGCAACTCCCTTCCGAACACAAATAAATTGACTCTAACGATTATTTTATTAAACAACAAATAGACACAATAATAAACAACATTGGCAACTCCCCCAGCCATGCATTAAAACCTCATGTACTCCTGATATAGCTCACATTGGCTCTACTAAGATGAAATAATACAATCATTGACCACCATAAAAAAATAGACACAATAATAAACAACATTGGCAACTCCCCCAGCCATGCATTAAAACCTCATGTACTCCTGATATAGCTCACATTAGCTCTACTAAGATGAAATAATACAATCATTGACCACCATAAAAAAATAGACACAATAATAAACAACTTTGGCAACTCCCCCAGCCATGCATTAAAACCTCATGTACTCCTGATATAGCTCACATTAGCTCTACTAAGATGAAATAATACAATCATTGACCACCATAAAAAAATAGACACAATAATAAACAACATTGGCAACTCCCCCAGCCATGCATTAAAACCTCATGTACTCCTGATATAGCTCACATTAGCTCTACTAAGATGAAATAATACAATCATTGACCACCATAAAAAAATAGACACAATAATAAACAACATTGGCAACTCCCCCAGCCATGCATTAAAACCTCATGTACTCCTGATATAGCTCACATTGGCTCTACTAAGATGAAATAATACAATCATTGACCACCATCGTACAAAAATCAGGCTCCTATCAAGACTGCCTTACTCAATCTCTCAATCAAACAAACAGGATTTATATAGCGCTGCTAATATCCCGACGGGGTATCCAGGTGCTTGCAGGTCTCGGAAGGCTTATTCGAACAGCCAGGTCTTGAGGGCAATTCGGAATTCCGGAAGTGAGGTGGTGGTCCAGAGGTGCATGGGAGGCTGTTCTAGGTCTTTGCTGCAATGTGGGAGAAGGAGCGTCCTCCACTTCTGCTTCGGTAGATGCAGGGAGTATGGGCAAGTGAAAGGGAGGCAGTGCGTAGTCTTCTCGACGGTTGGGTGGTTATGTCTCTTTTTTTTAAATAGCTACAAAAAACAGGATTAGGGAGTGAAGAGGTAGTGTCCTTTGAGGGCACTGGAGGTGGATACGTCCTCCTCTAGAGATTAAGACAAAACATAGGGATCCACCCCGAGAAAGGTTCATAAGGGTGTGTTTCCTGTTATGACAGGACGCACGCAGTGTTTGTTTAAATACCCCTCACACACCAAAAGGGCCCTTGGTGTCATGCTTCATCATAGGGGTCTTCCCGCCCCGCTGCGGGACGGGGCGTGCTACGACCAGCGACTACGCGGGAGCACTGTTATTACAAAACTATGTGTGGTGTAGGAGTAGTGAGAGGAAGGGTCAGAAGTGAATGCAAAGTAGTGAATTAAAAGGACCTGGCCTCGTAGACTTATAAATTTTAATACGTCGTGGAGGCTGGTGCTATTAAAAAAGTGGTTCGGAGATGTCCTGCGTGTAATGTGCGGATACTCCTGATCAAGTCAACATGTTTCGAAGCATCAAGGCTTCTTCATCAGGACTAGGAATGATCCCTTCAGTGCTCACTATGTTGCTATCAATGCGTAATAGAAAAAATGTGCTATATACAAAACGATAAAAATGCAACAATCATGCACTTTATATTACCCAATCAGTATCTCAAAATGTAAATTGGAATATATAGGAGATAATGCTCCATGAGCCTTCTGAACGGGTGGGGAGGTTGTTGCCACTGTATTATAGAAGTCAGCAACACCTCACTCATTCGCCATCCCGCGGCTCCGAATTCTTTCTATTACGCATTGATAGCAACATAGTGAGCACTGAAGGGATCATTCCTAGTCCTGATGAAGAAGCCTTGATGCTTCGAAACATGTTGACTTGATCAGGAGTATCCGCACATTACACGCAGGACATCTCCGAACCACTTTTTTAATAGCACCAGCCTCCACGACGTATTAAAATTTATAAGTCTACGAGGCCAGGTCCTTTTAATTCACTACTTTGCATTCACTTCTGACCCTTCCTCTCACTACTCCTACACCACACATAGTTTTGTAATAACAGTGCTCCCGCGTAGTCGCTGGTCGTAGCACGCCCCGTCCCGCAGCGGGGCGGGAAGACCCCTATGATGAAGCATGACACCCAGGGCCCTTTTGGTGTGTGAGGGGTATTTAAACAAACACTGCGTGCGTCCTGTCATAACAGGAAACACACCCTTATGAACCTTTCTCGGGGTGGATCCCTATGTTTTGTCTTTCCCTCTTTTTTTTAAATGCCTGCCCTTGCACCACTTTTGCACATCAGGTTTTCTCATATGTATCCACCTGACATTACTGAAAACTGGTCAAATGAGCCCCCTCTTCAAAAATCCAACTTCTGCCTAGATGAGTCCTTCAGTTACCACCACAGTGCACACCTTCTCTTCCATGTGAAAAATCTCAAAGAATCTGCAGCCAACCAGATGGAAGATCACCTTGACCATATCAGCCTCCTCCTATACCACAAATCCAGGTTTTCACCCGCTTGCTGTCTGCAGACTGCCAATGCACAGCAAATAGGTGGCATCCTTTTAATCAGTGATAATGGTGAATGAACGTTGTTTCTTGGCGCTGCTCCACCTATCAGTGGCCTTTGGTACTGTTGACCACCAGGTGTTACTTGAAACTCTTGGTTTACGCAAAGGTATCCCAGACACTAGTCGTAAATTGGTTTACCTAATACCTCTTGTGGCAAACAAGATGGAATCCTCCAGACTGGCACAAATTCATGCCAACTGCAGGGTTTTAGTGTGATCTATACTCACTCCCATGATGTTCAACCAGCGCATGCATCTACGAGGAGAACTACGCAGTCAATCAAGGAAAAAGCCATGAGCATCATGGTTTCAGGAAAACTGGAGCCCGTCCTTTCTTTCTATAAGGGCCTTCATCATATATCACATTGGTGGACATCAAGCTTTGTTCACTGGTCTCTCTAAGCCCTACTGATGCCAGTCAAAGCCATTCTTCAAGAAGTGCTTTGACTAATTACAAACCAAAAAAAGTTACATCAAATTCCTCTTGTTTGGCAAAGAACTTACTTGCTCCTTGTCCCTGCCAGAATGCATTTCAAGGTATGTTGGGTGAGAGGTGCGCTAGTGAGCCTGCAGCAAGATGGCCGCATGATAGTGCTGCTCTGCCGGCCAGAATCACTATCCGTTAATTATCAGCAGAAATGGCAAACATCTGTGAGTTTTAATGCCAGATCTGTGCATCGGAACATGAACGCAACATGATACTGCTACCAGGAGAACTGTGCGCCGTGAGAAGAAGGAGAAATGGCAAAACAGAGATCGGGAGCCGTGGATTCAAAGGAACAAAATGGCGGCGTCAAACAGGGCCCAGACTGAGCGGGAGATGTGAACCACTTTGCCCACGCATCACTGCGGAGATCCCCTGAGCGGAAGCGTCGGACCTGGAGCCGTTGCCCAGACAGGTGGGGTGAAAACGATCCTCGACTCTCCCCAAAGCAAAGGCAAGTGGCAGACGATAAGGCGGCAGCCCAATTGGCCGCGCCCTGTGGGCCCAGCGCTGGGCCTGGAAACAGACCGCGGTGGTGTGCTGAGCGGGCGCGGCGAAAGCGTCCTACACTATCTCGGAATCGCGGGAGACGGCACAGCTCACACGCGACCGAGCGGAATACCCAGGCCTAGGCTCCCCGTAAAACAAACAGAGGACTGCGAGACCGCTCCCTCGGCCTAAATGTCGCACCTAAAGGTAAGCTGTAACGCGGTGAAGAGAAGGCCATATAGGCGAACAATGTATGACTAAATGCAAAACCGATCTACGGACAATATGCAACACGCACATATGCACTATCCCTTAGTAGAGGCGCTAAAGCGACACGCGCACTATGCTGAAGTAGAGTACTTGATCTGCAGAACACTCTCCTACACAAGCGTGTGAGGGGTTGGAAGCACGTAACCAGGAACGGGCTTCGCTGCACCGCGAGCATGGATTCACGTCTGCCCTGCTATGTCATGAGATAAAATTAATAAAGCTATTGTTTTTGTACTAGCGGCGACTGCTCCCCTACGCACGGGAGGCTACACACCCACTTATAGTGAATATACACAGTGAGCAGCTGTAGACACATATGGGGGATTTGTTGAATATTGATAGCGCGGATGCATGAAAAAATACCATAGAGAGAGGAAGAGTACAAAACAGCGGGAAACTGTGGACTGTCTGCACTGTTGCTAGAACTAACTGGTGGATGTAGAGCTGTGAACATGGGCAAGACTGACAAGCAACAGCCCAAACTGTCGTTTGACTCCCGCAGGGCCCGAGGTCTACCGTGGCACACTCCGACACTGAGCTGGAGATGGGACAATCGGGTGTATCATCCATGGAGACCACCCTAAATGGAATCCAGCAAAGCTCACAAGCTATTGATGGTAAAATTGATACTCTCACAATCAGAATGGACAATATGGCTGCTAAATTAGACAAACATGGTACGCGCCTAGACAACGCGGAACAACGTATCTCCTCTGTTGAGGATGAGTCCAGTGCGACAGTGAAAAAATGCAGCGACATGGAAAAAGTACTCGAAGTAATAAAAGCGAAGAATGAAGATTTCGAGGCACGCTCCCGAAGAAACAATCTACGGATAATGGGGATCCCAGAAAGTACAAACACAGGCCGCCTCGAAGACTATGTTGAAGAAATGCTAACGGAGGTATTTGGTGCGGAGAATTTTTCCCAAATGCTCATCATCGAGAGAGCGCATAGATCACTAGCTCCTAAGCCACCACGGGAGCCTCGCCAAGACATATTGTGGATAGAATATTGAACTATAGAGACCGCGATACTGCACTATGGCTGGCAAGAGAGAAACAACAGATTAACTACAGGGGAAATGTGGTGTCCTTTTACCCAGACTTCACTATGGCGGTCCAGATGGCACGCAAGGAGTTCACCCCCGTCAAGAAAAAACTGCGCAAAATGGAAATTGCATACGCAATGCTGTATCCCGCAAGGGTGCAGATCACACATGAAGGCAGGATGAAGATCCTCTCAACACCGAAAGCAGCTCAAGACTTTCTTAAGCAGGTGAAGTCTAAACAAAAAAATCCGGGGCGTTCTCCCTCCCCTACGCACTCGGAGTCATAGCAACTGGGGTGAGTCTCTTTAAATTGATACACTCCCTGTCGGGGAGATTTAATGCATGCTGGAACAGCTAGTCATCTGCAGTGGTATACGAGGGAACCCAGTGATGCACTATGAGACTAATATATCAGTGCCACCCAAGCACTATGTAACTAGTAGGCATGGGAATCTGGACTCTCTTGCCTGTGCAAACCGCCTAGCCAGGCAACATAGAGAAGGGAATGCGGAACTATATGTTAAACTGCGTCAGCAGAGTTCAAAGATATTCAAATGTATTATTGTGTAATGTAATTGTCAAACTCAAAAATTCACCTTATTACAATGTTACAATTTGATGTGTGGAGGGTAGTGATCTGGGGGCTGAGTGGATTATAACACGGACCTTGCCGTAGGAAATGTGTTCATGCAAATATAAATAGCAGTCGTATCACAAGATGTCCATAACTACAATGATATTCCAGCCACATCCGCTCCGCAGATGCGGGTACGGGTATGTAGCTGCCCCTTAAGGGTGACCCCCAACAAGTTAAAATGTTGATTACAGTTATGTGGTTTTGTCTTTGGCATGTTTGGGATGCTAAAGTGGGTGGTGGGGTAAACAGGTTGAATGTTTTATCAGGCACACTATATTGTCGGAGATTGAAGAAGGATTTGGACATACACATGGCCTATATCACCCAAAATAACAGACTACATGTACACACAACATATACAGGTGCAAATCCGAAGCAAGATATACCCATACAACACAGATGGACCAATGAATAACAGGGATAACACATCATCAATGCGCTTACTCACCTGGAATGTTAGAGGACTAAACAACCCTAGGAAAATTAGGCAAGTACTGGCATACTTGGATAGACATCAGATAGAGATAGCCATGCTCCAAGAGACGTATCTAACAAAACCGAAGGCAGACGGGCTAGGTAAAAGATGGGCTGAAGCCACAGTAGCATCCTCGTATTCTTCATCTGCAAGAGGAGTTCTGATCCTAATTAAAAAAAGTGGTGCAATTTACGATAGAACGCACAATTACGGACGAACAAGGAATAGGATTAGTAAACACATATGGTCCAAATGTGGATGACCCCGAATTTTATATGCACCGATAGAGAAAATTACGGGAGTTGCCAGAGATGGAAATAATATCGGGTGGTGATCTGAATGTAGCACTCAACGAGGACTATGACAGATCACATACAACAATAGAACATCATAAGCAAGCAGCCAAAGCAATACTAAATGGAATGTTAAAATTCCATATGGTTGATATATGGCGATTGCGCAACCCGCAAACACAGGAAAGTACACACACATCTACAGCTCACAGCAGTTGGTCTAGGATCGACTACTGGCTAACTTCGGCTGCAGCTAGCACCTGGACGCGCGAGGTTAGACATCTCCCAAAAACACTGTCGGACCACTAACCGGTGCTACTATCTCTAGATATTCCGACTTACACACCACCACCATATGTATGGAGGTTTAACGCCAAAGCTCTACTAGACCCAATATATAGTGAAACAATTAGAAAAGCAGTGGAAGAATTCTTCCAATTAAACAAGAACTCGGTAGAGGATGCAAGTATACTCTGGGAAGCGTTTAAAGCAACCCTAAGAGGAGTCTGCATTAGTACAAATGCGGGGATCCTGAGAGACATACGCACACAATTGAAGAAGTGTGAAAACACTATTAAGAGGTTAGAAGCAGAATACGACCGCACACATAAAGCAGACATCTTGGGAACCATCAGAGAAAAACTTACTAACTATAAAGAACTAGCGGATAGCGAACTCAAATATCTGACACGTCGACAAACAGCTAGAGCATTTGGTGAGGGAGGTAGACCGGGTCGCACGCTGGCACAAAAAATACGGGTCGAACATAAAACACAGACAATCATAAAAATCAAAGACACAAATGAGGTAACACATTATGACACCAAAGGTATACTAGGGGCATTTGTAGAAGCATATGGCGAACTCTACGCCACACGCGACACAGCGGACATACAAGAAATATCGGACTATCTTGATGACATAGCAATAGCATGGTTATCGGACGGTCAAAGGGAATATCTAGCGCAGCCAATCACAGTAGAAGATATACAAGAAGCCATCAAAACACTGCCTAATGGTAAAGCTCCCGGGTTTACAGGAGAATTTTATAAGGAATATGCAGAGCTACTAAGCCCATACCTAGCAGAAATGTACGAAGACGCTTACAACAAACAGGTTTTGCCACCAACACTGCGAGAAGCACTATTGATTGCATTACTAAAGCCCGACAAAGACGCGGAGAGATGCGAGTCAAACCGACCGTTATCGCTCATCAACACAGATGCAAAAATATTAGCCAAAATCATAGCCACAAGGCTGCAACCACTTATGCAGAACATTATACTACCAGATCAATCCGGTTTCACACCAGCAAGGTCAACAGCACATAATATACGCACCAAATTTGCCCTACTGCACCAACTAAACCCTAAGTTAGAAGCAGCGGCAGTATTACTAGACGCTGCTAAAGCTTTTGATTCTGTAGCATGGACATACTTATTTGTGATATTGCAAAGAATGAGTATGCCTGTTGTACTGCTGAAATGAATAAAACTCTTATACACAAAGCCAACAGCGCGCATTAAAGTTAACAGGCACATCTCAGACGCAATACAAATACAAAGTGGAACAAGACAAGGATGTCCACTATCACCCTTGCTCTTTGCTATTGCACTCGAGCCTCTTGCATGCAAAATAAGGCAACAACATGCAAACACAGCACTGAAATTCCATCAGCGCCCCATAGGCATTTCTTTATATGCAGACAACATGGTGCTATACGTGCGTGACCCAAGAAACAACTTATCGCCAGAGGAAGTGGAATGCCAAAGAGCAGAAGGGCTGAGAAAGCAAGTAGTGGTGGAATTTATCTTGGAAGTAAGCTGGACCCCTCTCTTGAAATGCACATGATCTTCAAGGTGACACGTTGGGTCACAGGTAGCCAGTGGCATTTTCTCAGCGCGGCAGACGCAGAGGTGCATTTGTGCAGTTGTAATATTAGAGGAGCGGTGGAATTTGGATGACGCTGCAAAATTGAAACAGGCGAGCAAAGAAAGAGGGAGTAACAGTAATCAATTCTGCTTCAGACAGAGGCTTGGACCTCCAGCTGATGGTAGAAGAAGGCAACAATGGGAGAATCTTCTGAAGAAGTTTAAGAAATAGAAAGCACATTGATGAGAACTTGCTAACATGATTAGAAAGAGAAGCCTGTGATCTAAATCAATTCCAAGGTTACAAATTGAAGTAGCTGAGGCCATGTTCAGAAGGCCAAAAAACAGACAGAAGAGATGCAGGACCACTATTGCCCCAAATAAGAAGAATTTTGATGTCGGTTGGCTCCCTAATGTTCAACAGCACTACTGGAAGCCACATCAGGCATATCATAAGAGGAAGGGGTAAAAATACCATGACTACTTTATGCAAAAAATTCAGTCTCATTGGCTCAGATATAGAACACCCTTCAAGCGGTGCACAGACAGAGGGGCCGATTCCGATCTCGGCCGCAGTCCCGGCTCCTGGAGGGAGTTCCGCCGGGCGGTGACGTGCGGCAAGGGAGGGGCAGGGTGGGGGGTAGTAAAAACCGGAATCCGGCCGAATCCAGGTAAGTTAGCAAATAAATAAATAAAATGAATTTTGTAGCGCGCGCTGCATCGCCAAATGCGAGGCAGCCCGCGCTACGAAATTCGTTTTATTTATTTATTTGCTAACTTACCTGTGTTCAGCCGGATTCCGGTTTTTACTACCCCCCACCCTGCCCCTCCCCCGCCACACGTCACCGCCCGGCGAAACTCCCTCCAGGAGCCGCGACTGCTCGGCCGGTAGGGCACCGAATCGGATTCGGCTTTACCGGATCCGATTCGGACGCCCTGTTTCCGACCGATTCGAACACCCGTCCGCGCGAGCAAGTACGATGCGAGCGTACGCGAAATCCCCGACCAACTCGTTCCCGGCTCCGAACCGCTCCGACCGACTCGTACGGACTCGACTCGCACCACGCAATGGAGAGGTTCCCCGACCGGGCAAGTACAATGCGCGCCTCGAACAGTCCGACCGACTCGCGCCGTCCGGCTCGAAAGAGCAGTCGGAGCCGGATTTCGGGGGTCCGTGTCGGACCCCCCTGTACGCGTAGCCGCGCGAGTCGCACACAGGGGGGACCCATGGGTCCCCCCTACACATGCATGTACGGCGCGAGTCGCACCGACGCGTACCCGCTGTAGGGGGGGCCCTTGTTCGGGACGCACCCATTGAGTCAATGGGAGCCCGTGTACGCGTCGTACGACCGGCTCCCATTGACTTCAATGGGAGTTCGACCGAATCGAGTCCGATAGCATGCGTCTGCATCGTACTCGTTCGGTCGGACTGCCAGAGTCCGGTTCGGTCGGAAATCTCTCCGAATCCGACTCGGTCGGTGAGATTTCCGGCCCGAATCGGAATCGGCCCCAGAATATTGAGTTTCAAATATCGATATACAAAAATATTGAGTTTGAATTATCGTCATACAGGAATATCGAGAGCAAGAATATCGTGGTCCAGAATATCGACATTAAGGTAAGAAATATCGTTTTTGAAACTATCGAAGTTAGTAATATTGTTTGTTAAAATATCGTTGTTTAAAATATCGATTTTTATATTAGTGTTATGTATTTTAGTATGTATTTTAAAAGTATGTGATGTAATTTTTTTGTATAAGTATTGATTTTGTTTTTTAATATATGTGTTAAGTTTTTAGTAGTGATTCATTTTATGTTAATTAAATTTTGCATTTTTTTAGTTCTGTAGCGGGTTGTGGGTTTATAGGGAAATAGTGTGGGAAGTAATTTAATTATAAAAAAGTAATTAATATTTTTTATTTATTAGTATTTATTTAATTTAGATTTTATAGTGTTAATCGTGGGAATTAATTTTTTATTAATTAATTATTAATTGGCTGTTAATGTTTATTAATGAATTAATTGATAATTATGTTAATTGTGTTATTTTGTTTAGGAGCGGGTTGTGGGTTTAAAGGGGAATAGGGTGGAAAAGTAATTTAATTATAATAAATTTTTTTTTTTTTATTATTTGTATTTATATAACATAGATTTTATAGTGTTAATTGTGGAAATTAATTTATTATTAATTAATTATTAATTGGTTGTTAATTATTATTAATTAATTGGTAATTATGTTAATTGTGCTATTTTTGTAGGAGCTGGTTGTGGGTTTATAGGGGAATAGGGTGGGAAGTAATTTCATTTTTATAAATTTAATAATTTTGATATATTAATATTTATTTAATTTTTAATTTATAGTGTTAATTGTGGGAATTAATGTATTAATAATTATTTATCAATTGTTTGTTAATTAATTAAATATTTTGTAATTAATTATGTTAATTGTGTCATTTTTTAGGAATGGGTGGTGGGGTTTATAGGGGAATAGGATGTGAAGTAATTTATTTAAAATTAATTGATAATTAATGGTATTTAATTTATTAAAAATTAATTATGGTAATTGTGTAATTAATTTGAGATGTGAGTTGTGGGGTTTATACTGGTAAAGGGTGTGAAGTAAATTATTTTCAAATAATTAATAAGTTGTTAATTGAAAAAATTCAAAACTTTTAAAATTAGTTATGGAAATTGTGTAATGACTTTTATGTTTGTGTTGTGGTGTTTATTGGGGTAGAGGGTGGAAAGTATTTTATGTTTTATTAATTTATAATTATTTGCTCATTATTATTCATTCTTTAATTGATACATTTTTATGGTTATTATTTACTTTTATTTTGTGTGTGGATTTTGGTTTTATAGGGGTAATGTTTGGTTAGTAAATTAATTTCTATATGTTTTAATTTGATTTTTAATTAATAATATTTATTTATTTGATAATTAATTATGTTAATTATGGAGGTACAATTCTTTTAAAAATTTAGATGTGTGTTGTGAAATCTGTGGTGTTATAGGGTAGGAAGTAAAGAATATTTATTTTATGTAACAATTAATGTTTTTGATTATAATTAATTTATAATAAATATAGTTATTTGTTTGTAAATTCTTTTAAAAAATTTTATAAAATGATGTTTGTTGGTAATTTTTAGATTTTTTTACATTATAACATGTTTTTGTTATTTTTATATATTTTTTATTTTTGTGTTTTTAACAATTTTTGTAGTGTAGTTGATCTTTTGTTTGTTTTCATTTTTTTATTGACTTTATTGAGAATATTAATTTCTATCCAACACTTTCCCTACTGTTGCACTCACTGGAGTGGGAATAGTAATTTTTACCCCTCCGCTATCCAACACTTGCCCTACTGTATCACTCACTGGAGTGGGAATATTAATTTTTACCCCTCCGCTATCTAACACTTTCCCTACTGTTGCACTCACTGGAGTGGAAATAGTAATTTTTAGCCCTCCACTATCCAACACTTTCCCTACTGTTGCACTCACTGGAGTGGGAATAGTAATTTTTACCCCTATGCTATCCAACACTTTCCCTACTGTTGCACTCACTGGAGTGGGAATAGTAATTTTTATCCCTCCGCTATCCAACACTTTCCCTACTGTTGCATTCACTGTAGTGGGAATAGTAATTTTTAACCCTATGCTATCCAACACTTTTCTTACTGTTGCACTCAATGGAGTGCAAAATGTAAGTTTAAATTTTTTAAATATATTAATATTTTAATTTATAATATAATGTTTTTTTTTTTAGATTTTGTGTTATAGGTATATGTATATTTATATAAATGTATTTGTTAATTTTTATATATTTATATGCATCAGACAGACTGCAGCAACTACGGCCTGTTTACTTGGGCAACATGAACTCCAGATAGTGGGTAGGGGTTTAACTTACCTTAAATAAACTTACCTGGCGTGGTAAAAGCATATGCGTGGTAAAGACATGCGTTTTGAAGGCATGAGTGGTAAAGGGCTTATATGGCACTGATCCCAAGCCACAGCTTGTGAGATCTGTTTTTCACACACCCAGCTGCTGTATGTTTTATCTTCCTGACATTTGCTCTGACATTTGTCTCCCCAAATACGTATCTCGTGAACCGGAAATTGTGTATTTGAAAGAAATGGATGACGACACGCAAGGTCAAACTGAGGATAGGTGAGCACAGGAGCTCTATTAGATGTAAAAAGAAGAATACAAAGCTGACAAGACACTACTTGAGTCTTGGTCACTCTGAGGATGACATTTTTTGGGCGGTCAGTGACAGGCCCAGGTATGTCAAGGAGATGGGAACACACAAATCTGTCCTGTTCCGTAGGGAGCAGAGGTGGATTTCCAGGCTTCGGTGCGACACCCAGGGGTTAAATGATGACATCCCCTGGATCAGCCTGGGAAGGTAACTCTTGCTTTTTAAGGAGACTTAAGTTCCCCCCATTCACCTGACCTGGCTTCCAATATATCCACTTCTGCATTTAACCTCTGCTGTTCCATTCCAGGGTATATGTGAGTGACCCTTCCTTTTTGGGTTCTTACTCAGTCAATTGGGGTTACAGTGATATAACTCTGACCCAAACTTAGCCCCTCTCTGTTTGCACTATATACTTTGAATTCGACATTCAGAGGCCAAAAGAAATTCCTTTTCTCCTTGATAGACACGATGAACATTGCCCTGAAGGGTTAATTACACGTGGGTGCATTTGTACTATTCTGTCTCCCTCCCATGGTGGGCACTGTAATGGGCCTTTCATTTCTCTTTTGCAACTCCCCGACATGGCCGATATGACTCAAGGACTTTTGTCGCTTTCCATTGAACGTTCAGACTCCCTGTTACGCGTTCCACGCATGGGACTACATTTCCCATGAGGCCTACTACACGCACTACGTCATGCCCTCAATTGGGACGACGCCGTCTTAAATGCATTTACTGCGGGAAGTCCTTCCTCTCGCCAGGACCTCTCGTGACGCCGCCAACACTAGTAGCCAGTAAGTTGGTACTACCGTGTCTGCCCTTGGCTTATCCATCGTACAGTCCCTTCACTCAAGATCCCGATCTGGGGAGGTCCGGCAGGGTCCATGACGGACACGGTTCCGTCCGGTTGGCAGCTTTTTCAGACAGCCTCGTGTAGGTCTCTCCACCCTCCGGAGGACCTTGTATCTCTCGAGTGTCCCTCGCCTACCTCATCGGGGCCACAGTTGCCCAGCTTTCATTAGTTACGGTTCTATTCAGTGGGTTGGCAGAAGCTCTTGTAGGGGGATGTAGTTTGTACCACCTTGCCGCCTTATGCATCGTAACAGCATTTCACACCACACTTTCTTTACTGAAGGACATTTCCTCTCAGTCTCCCGCTGACTAACCCCATTTCGAGCAGGCGTAAGTCATGTTACAGGCTCTCTTTAGGATGGGAGTTTGCATCCTGTACCTCGTGTTTTTGAGTGTGAGATAATTCTGTAAGGTCTTTTGAGTTTTCCATATCATTGCCAAGTAGTTTCACTGCTATCATGAGATTGGTGTGTTCCTACTCTCCGTTACCTTGGCGTGCCTCATGAACTGTTCAGAGAATCTGTCATTAGTTCAGTCGGATTTAAGATGAATAATGAGGCCATTTATGTTTGATAATTTCAAATTTATGATCCACATTTAAGACCAATTAAAATATAAGATCCATATCCATGTCATCTACACTAAGCTCTGAACTGGGGCGAGAATTCGCCCCAACCAAATGCACAGCTAAGATCGCCGAAAGGCTGTTTTCTCTTTCAAACAATTATATCCAAGTAATCCATCGTAATCCATATTTTCAACGCTGTAGTTCAATTTATTTTCCACATTTTTACTCTCTCCACACGCGGAATGATGCTTGCCAATTTTCAAGTTTCTAATGCTTAAGCTGGGCCATCCGAACCTCTAGCAAAAAACACGAATGATGCAAATTCGTCTGGAGGCAGTGTTATTTATTTTTAAAAAAACAATGCATTTCGGGCAACTGGGTGCCCTTCGTCAGGGGTCACTACAATGATAAATGAAAAAGAGCCAGTATTACCATATAAACCTCAAATTTCGTCAATATTAATAAGTTGATATACAATTGATTTCAATGCTCAACATAATTTCACATGCTTGTACATAATTATTACAGTAACAGTATATATCCACAAACTAAAAACCAACAGCTGACGGGAATCTGAACCATTCTCCTATTGAGTTCTCTCTTTCAAACATACGGCACATACACCCAACTGTCTCCGTTCGGCTTATCATTCATTCACTGTGTAATTCCATTCTACTTGATCCACCTATCACTCTGTGCTGTAACCTTCATTCGCCTGCATCCCCACACAAACTCACAACTCCCAGCCTCATTTTCAATCACCCACTTAAAGCGCTCCTCCTTCTAAATACTCTCATCCACTCCCTCTCAGTCATCTATCCAACCGAATTCACAACATAACTCGCACAGTGCTGTACCATACTCACTCTCTAATTCTTTCATGCACACTAACACATCATCATTCAACCCATACATTTCCAAGAGCTACCCTGACTCTTACACTCACTCACGCCCGACTATAAATTAACAACACTCCAATCTTTGATCAACTGCGACAACACTCCATACCTGCCGAAGCCGTTAACCCTCAAACATCCTCAGTTCTCCTCGTATACATGATGATACCCTCCCTTTTCCACCCCTCATTTAAACAAGAACACCGCTCCCTATTGGTCAACTGTTTTTCTCATTTCCCGCCAGCAACATAACAAGAGCGTAGTACTGTTCTCAAAAACTCTATTTCCCATAATCCATTGTGATCATAGAAACGTCATACTGCACATCATAAACAAATGATTCTATGGTAACATTTATCTGATTGACACATGATTCATTATCATAGGATACTCGTGAAGGATTTCCCATGTACTTTCAACACCGTCTTTGATGACGATCCATGATGTTTCGCCAGCCGTGTGGAGTGAAACAGTATCCAGTGTTTATCTTCTTATCTCCTAAATTTTTCTTAAGTTGGGTGCTATCCCAATGTAGGGCATAAATTTCAACGTGAATTTTCAAAAATAGGAATGCACACCTTTATTTTATACATTTATACAATTCATCCATATTTGCAAACAGAATGCGTGCTATTTGGTTTGATGCCATGCCCAAGCGGCACCAGGTGAATAACAAACTCTGAACTGGGGCGAGAATTCGCCCCAACCAAATGCACAGCTAAGATCGCCGAAAGGCTGTCTTCTCTTTCAAACAATTATATCCAAGTAATCCATCGTAATGCATATTTTCAACGCTGTAGTTCAATTTATTTTCCACATTTTTACTCTCTCCACACGCGGAATGATGCTTGCCAATTTTCAAGTTTCTAATGCTTAAGCTGGGCCATCCGAACCTCTAGCAAAAAACACGAATGATGCAAATTCGTCTGGAGGCAGTGTTATTTATTTTAAAAAAAACAATGCATTTCGGGCAACTGGGTGCCCTTCGTCAGGGGTCACTACAATGATAAATGAAAAAGAGCCAGTATTACCATTTAAACCTCAAATTTCGTCAATATTAATAAGTTGATATACAATTGATTTCAATGCTCAACATAATTTCACATGCTTGTACATAATTATTACAGTAACAGTATATATCCACAAACTAAAAACCAACAGCTGACGGGAATCTGAACCATTCTCCTATTGAGTTCTCTCTTTCAAACATACGGCACATACACCCAACTGTCTCCGTTCGGCTTATCATTCATTCACTGTGTAATTCCATTCTACTTGATCCACCTATCACTCTGTGCTGTAACCTTCATTCGCCTGCATCCCCACACAAACTCACAACTCCCAACCTCATTTGCAATCAACCACTTAAAGCGCTCCTCCTTCTAAATACTCTCATCCACTCCCTCTCAGTCATCTATCCAACCGAATTCACAACATAACTCGCACAGTGCTGTACCATACTCACTCTCTAATTCTTTCATGCACACTAACACATCATCATTCAACCCATACATTTCCAAGAGCTACCCTGACTCTTACACTCACTCACGCCCGACTATAAATTAACAACACTCCAATCTTTGATCAACTACGACAACACTCCATACCTGCCGAAGCCGTTAACGCTCAAACATCCTCAGTTCTCCTCGTATACATGATGATACCCTCCCTTTTCCACCCCTCATTTAAACAAGAACACCGCACCCTATTGGTCAACTGTTTTTCTCATTTCCCGCCAGCAACATAACAAGAGCGTAGTACTGTTCTCAAAAACTCTATTTCCCATAATCCATTGTGATCATAGAAACGTCATACTGCACATCATAAACAAATGATTCTATGGTAACATTTATCTTTAACACTGCCTCCAGACGAATTTGCATCATTCGTGTTTTTTGCTAGAGGTTCGGATGGCCCAGCTTAAGCATTAGAAACTTGAAAATTGGCAAGCATCATTCCGCGTGTGGAGAGAGTAAAAATGTGGAAAATAAATTGAACTACAGCGTTGAAAATATGCATTACGATGGATTACTTGGATATAATTGTTTGAAAGAGAAGACAGCCTTTCGGCGATCTTAGCTGTGCATTTGGTTGGGGCGAATTCTCGCCCCAGTTCAGAGTTTGTTATTCACCTGGTGCCGCTTGGGCATGGCATCAAACCAAATAGCACGCATTCTGTTTGCAAATATGGATGAATTGTATAAATGTATAAAATAAAGGAGTGCATTCCTATTTTTGAAAAATCTACACTAAGCTGCCATTTTTACCTTTTTTCATTGTTTTCCAGCACTATAAGCCGATTGTGGCCGAGAGGTTTCTTGTGGCAATAGAGAGGTGGGAATTTATCTCCTCCATAAGGTAAATTACTCCCCATTTAATGATTTATTCAGGTGTCTATTGACTGGTATGTTTGCTAACTAATTGCTAAAGAAGCAAACAAATTGTGTATCATATGATGCCTGTAGGTACCTGTTTTGAGAACGTGATCCTTACACATCAATCCCCATTCACGGTTTGTTTTTTTCTTTTCAGATGGAGATGGTGTATTAACCACCCATCACATCCGTGACAACATATGGACACGGCCAGTACAGCCATCTGTTTATTTTTTCCTTTTTCATTGTTGCATGCAGAATGACTCGAACTTTGTTGGTCCTGACGAATGCCTAAAAACTCCAGTTGGAGTTTGACACAGGCAGAAACATGTTGACCGCTATGGGGGTACATTTGCTCTGAACCCCCAGTCCTCTTAGTTTTTAACCCTATCCAAGGGTACCACTGAATAAAGTTATTGGGCCCCTGAGATACTTTTAATCTTATCATTGATTTTGTTTTTGTACTCTGCCCCTCACTCACCCATTTACTCTAAAACACCTCAGATCCTTTCCACCTACCACCTTCCTTGGTGGAGAGTTGTAGCTCACATCTGGGACCTTGCGGGCCTGATGTAAGGAGGGAGCCTATGATGAAGCATGTCACCTTCGGGTGAGTGAGGGTTCTCGTCCTTATAAAGGATCACTTTCTGCTTTCTTTTTCTTTCTTTCAAATACACAATTTCCGGTTCACGAGATACGTATTTGTTGTGAGTTCCAATTGTAAACAGGGAGTAGTACGTTCTCTTTTGGGATTGTCTCCTTTGGATCCCTAGTGTGTTTTTGATTTGTCTCCCCAACCCTTTCTTTCTACCCCAAGCCACCACATTGGTGGCTTCCCCCCTGCTGATTGGTGTACATTTTATTCTTTCTTTGTGTGTTTTTTTCTCTTATCACTTTTAGCAATGCTAGCAAAATCAGTAAAAAGTTTTTAAAACGTCAATGCATTGTCTTCCAAATGAAGGCCACTGGCCAAGTGTCTGTTTTATTAAAAGTGAAATTCAGATTGAATAATTCCTTTAAGAGTGATAGTTTTCGGTGCAAAAAATATGTTATCTAAAATGTCCTTCCCCTGGAGTTTTAGCTATAATATCTCCAACTGTATCATTGAAAAGGGGTGGAAAGGTACCTCCTTTTATTCAGACGTGATGTGTGCTTTTCACTGGATTCTGCTTACAATGATGGCTGTTTATGAAGTACGTGCCAGTCTAGCTTTAAAAATGAGTCTCAATCGCTGCCCAAAAGAGTAACAAATATATACATCTATCAATGTGCCAGTCTATAACCCTTACAGTTTCCTCTTTCAGGAATTGTGGTGATCAGTTTATCTGCCATTGTCTGTAATGTGAGTGCATTGGTCAGTGTGAGTGCACGCGGGAGACTGCGTGTAAGTGAGCGGTGAATGTGAGTGCCTGCAGAGTGTGAGCCTGCGGCCCATATTGACAAGTTTGAGTGCATGATATTAACTTAATCAGGTAGGAAACTGACTGGATGGTCATCGTGAGACCAAGTCTAGCTCTCAAAGAACCAGTTCATGGAACATGGAGTGATTCTTGGCCATTGCTTCAGATGCCACTCAAGAGGTGGGAAGAAGGACTTTAGAGTTGCTCAAGAGCCCAGGCCCAGCTACCGACATGCCAGTAAGCCCACACAATGACACACTGGCCCAAATGCAACACCTGTATGTGAAATAGAGAGAGAGAGAGAGAGAGTGCGCGCTTCCCGTTGAAGTTACCCAGAAGAATGTATGTTTTTTTAAAAGTTTTAATTTTACTTTTCACTCATGAATTTTACACAACTAAACTAAAATTTGAACATCACAGATCGTTCCTACAGAATAATGTATGTTTAGAGATTAAGGGGCCTGTTGAGTTATGGAATATTGAGTTATAGCAAATGTTATATGAACTACCGAGTTCAAAAATAGCAAATATTGAGTGATCTAGGGCCAGATGTACGACCCGTTTTTGCATGCGCAAACGGGTTTGCGAACCCGTTTGCACATGCAAAAACATATTGGGCCATGTACATAGCCCATTTAGCGAGTCACAATTTTTTTGCGACTCGCTAAATATGTTTTGCGACTCGCTATTTGGAAGGGGCGTTCACTTCCAAATTGCGAGTCTCAAAACAATGTACTAATGTAATGCAACTCTGGTCGCAAAACACCCGCAATTACCACCTACTTCAAGTAGGTGGTAATGCATTTGCAATGGGGAAGGGGTCCCCAGGGGACCC
This sequence comes from Calotriton arnoldi, assembly GCA_963921515.1. Taxonomy (NCBI): domain Eukaryota; kingdom Metazoa; phylum Chordata; class Amphibia; order Caudata; family Salamandridae; genus Calotriton; species Calotriton arnoldi. The sequence goes on along the minus strand of CAWUFW010000005.1, from coordinate 4,337,199 downwards.
CTTCCCCTTTGCAAATGCATGCAAAATAATTTTTAAGAGCAGGCAGTGGTCCCAGGGACCACTGCCTGCCCTTAAAAATGAAACAAAAACGTTTCATTTTTTTTCAAATGCATCCCGTTTGCCTTTAAGGAAAACGGGCTGCATTTAAAAAAAAAAAGCTGCTTTATTAAAAGCAGTCCCAGACATGGTGGTCTGCTGAGCCCAGCAGGCCACCATCCCTGGGAGGGCTGGCATTCACAATGGGCTCGCAATTGCGAGAGGCTCATTAACATTAATGAGCCTCGCAATTTGCGACCCCATTGGGAATCGCAAAACAGTGTAAACACACTGTTGTACATTTCATTTAGCGCCTCGCAATTTGCAACTCGCAATGTGTCGCAAATTGCGAGGCGCTAAATGAAAGGGTCGTACATCTGGCCCCTAGTCTCTTATCATTTTATACAATTAAGTGAAATGTAGTCAACTGCAGTACCTAAATATTTTAAACCAAAAGCCTTCATTCATTATAAGACAACAAAAATCTCTCTTGAAAAATCTTTCCTCTGTAACCATTCAGATCACATTAAGTACCGCATAGAGAGGCTTAAGATCAACCTGGTGACTCATGTCTATTTGTTCAGCTTCCCCGCCTGCATCATCCGACCGTGACCAATGCACTTGATGTTTATCTCCTACTAGAGGAGTTTTCTTTTAACAAAGAGCTAAGCTAAGCCCCCTTCAGTTTATTTGTCCCTAACAAGCAAGCCTTCCCCGCTGCAAGCGAACAGAAGCACTGCCAAGTTCACCGCAGCGTAACCAGTACATATGTAGAAGTGCCCTTGCCTTTGAATTGTATAACCTTCCTCAGGAGAAACAGGTGTAAGTCTGTCTGCAGCCTTGTGATTTATGTTTATATTTGTGAATTTTTATCTCAATCAATCTCAGCCTTGCGCAAAATATTTATCCATCGGATTACTCCAAATACACGCCAAATACATAAATTTCCAATGCAGTTGAAACACAACAATCATCCATTGCATACACAGCGTGTCTCTTAAAAAAGTTCAAACAGCGCGCAGAACCTCCACATCTTCCCATTTCCATAAAAACAGAAATGTTTATCCATCTATTCAAATCGAAATTTCAAAAGGATAGGTCTAAGAGAGATTTTATGATCAGCATAAAGACAGAAAGTCTTCTCAATCCGCGTGATGGAGCAAGGTTTCAAAAATGAAACTTGCTTGTACGCAATCTTCCTCATAGTATTAATTTATTAAACTTGTATTGTAAATACTAACCTTTGCATTCACAAACACAAGAGGGACAGAAGCTTGCTAATGTGTTTTACTAATGAATAACGCTTGTCTATAATCCAAAATGTCCGCTAAAGCGCGGGAACTTCATTACGCATGTCGCAACCTGATCACATGGTGTGACGTCTTTCTTTGCTTGGTGGGAAACTTCTGCTTCTGCGCAGTGTGCACTAAAATGGCCGCTAAATGTTTTCACATGCTTCAGCTTGCTCTCATGTCATTATTAAATTGTCGTTTTCTTAATGCTACTAATGCAGGATAGTATTATAATTAATTGGGAATAGAGTAGGGAAAGTGGGCATACAGTGAAACTTTTTATTTGTGATTTTAATATTTTCTTCTTACACTTTTAGTAATTCGTAAACTTGGGCCTGGGTTGGTGACTTGAAACTCGAGAGACAGATGGTTCTGCGCATGTGTCCTGTGTGCCTGCCAAGTAAAGCCAACTTGGACGTCTTCCAAGGCCATGACCCATTGGCCGAAGATGCTGTACTTCATGTTTCCGGAGGACAAAAATGATACTTTTCCCCTGTAAATTGTATAACATTTGTCGTGAGACGGGTGGGAAATAAAGTGAATGTATTAATCTGAAGGGGAGGGAACGTAAAGACAATAGGCTTTACAATTTAGGCCAAATCGATATGGTGCGAGAATCCACCCCCTGTCCGTGTCCAATCAGAAGTAGTGGTCCCATAATGTTAGCAACATTAAGGGGAGGTACATGGGCGTAGAAGGGTATAATAGAATATAGCATTAGTAAATTAGTCAGAGCATGCTTTCACGAAGAACAGGCGTCCATGCTGCGAGAGAGCTCTTAGCTCCAGACTGACATGCTGATCGGTTGCTGACTGAATCCCTGTCCAGAAGAGGTCCTGAGGAGGGGGCGGCGGAGTCCATTAGAAGGAAGGCACGGGAGAATCGAGAGAAGTCAAGTATCAGAGAGGGGAACGGCGCAGGCGTCGTTGTAGAGAGGTTACCGGTCCTGTCCTGATCCTGGAAGAAGTCTTTGCTCTTCATCCTTCCTGGGTCCTATCTTTTCCAACTCCTTGGCCAAGGGGCTTGGTACTCGCATTTAGGTAACTATACTGCAACCTTTAGTTGCGCTGCTGTCTCTATCTTCTCCTCTTCCTTAAACACCGTCATTTATTAGCAAAATCATTTCTATGCTTTTTCTTGGGTATTTCAATGAAGTACCGTGAACTCTCTATTTTTTACTCTGCTAAAACTTTAGATAAACTTTTTAAAACTTCCTGACTCAGTGGTTATTTCAGGATTATGAACTATATTGAATGTCACTCATTTTAAACTTCCCAATTAGCAAAGGATCCATTGGTAAGTTATTACTCTTCAATCTGAAGGTAATTGGTAGCAGGGACTTTGATAAAAGAGTACATCTGACACCCAGCGTAAGTATTAGTATAGTATGAATGTATGGGCCCAAGTGAGTATATGGTGTATGAATGTTGTTGGCTAATATTGCGCTGGATCAGTTTTCTGGTAAGCAGAGGACGGTTGTTTTTACTCTTTGTTAATTGGGTAATGAGAATTTTATTTGTATTTTTTTATGAATTAACATCCGCTTAAATTTTGAGTTTTGTTTTATGTTGTCCAGAATACCCCGGGGGGAAAAAGAATAGTGGGTGGCAAGTGGAAGCCATACTGCAGTGAGGTTATCTGTCAGGCAGAAATAGTACTGAGAAGTTAAGCAGGACTTTCAGTACTCGTTAGGGACTCTATGCATGTGAGTAATAGCAAAAAGGGTACGCTGATAAAAATTTGATGTTATATCACCTAGTAAGGGTAACATTGGAGAAGTAACAGGTACTTTTGGAGCTTGTGTGAAGAGTAGACGGAAGTGTTTTACTCGTAGTGTATGTATTAGTAAACAGAAAGGTTTTACTAAAGTGTGGAAGAAACTATCTTTTTCGAAATTAGTGGAAACTGGCACGATAGCGAATGTTTTATGTTGTTACTGAAATATAATTAAGATTTATAGAGAAATTAAGTTTGCGTAAAGTTTTGTAAAGGGAGGGTCAGTTGCCGGAGAGGGAGCTGACATCACAAAACGCCGCGCTGTGGTAGGTTGAAACAGCATGTGTGGAAATACCCTTGTAAAGGAGGGGTCAGTAGTCAGGAGTAGTACTGACGTCACAGGTGCCGCGCTGGGATTGGTTAAACCAGCAAGGACAGAAAAGAGCAGATTGTAAAGGAGGGGTTGACAGAGAAACGTCACCAAAAGGCCACGCAAGGATTGGCTCGGAAATAAAAGATAGCAGACATTTGATTGGTCGAAAATATAGAAGCAAAATTCTTAGTGGATAAGGATTGCATGTTAAAACGTGATCCGACTTTAACAGGAACTCGTCCGGATAGGAGATTCCTAGGTTTTGCAGAATATAATTTTGTACACAGAAGATTAGATAGAATGTACGGAGAAAGGAGAAAAATGTCATTCTTACAAAAGATTAAGAATTATTTTAAAAAGGACAAACCAATCAAAACTAGAGAAGGAATTATTATTCCACCAGCTAAAACGCCAGCATCATTTATGATGATGGAGAGAGGTTATCATACTTGTGTATGGATGGAGAATTGGATAGAATACACCAAAAATGATGGAGTATTAGCATTTCCCGAGAATGGTACCTTCAATGGAAGAATTCTTCAAAACTTGAGATTGAGGATGAATGACTTAGAACCTAGACCTAGATTAACCCAGTACGAAGCTCTACAAGAATGGGAAACCGAGGCATTTGATCGGGATAGATCTAGAAGTAATAGGAGTTATCCAGGATTTTTCCCCAGATATCTACGTGAGTCTAGGATGGTCAGATGAAACAATGGAGAAGGGCAATGATTACAGAAGGACTGTATCCATTATTCACAGAAGGAGAGAAATCAGGAGGCAAATGTACAGAAAAGACAAAACATTTAATGAGAAATGAGGAATCTGAAGACGAAGTTATGGAGGAAATGTTAAGAAATCCCCCACCATATCAGGAAGGGACAAGTGGATGCACCCCAAGTGCACCACCAAAAACTCCAATGGTACCAAAGGTAATGCATGAATTCACCCCGACTAGAATACTTCATGACAAAGAAAAGGAAGCTTTAGAAATGACCAGAGCAGAATTAGTAAGGAAAATAACTCAGATAAAAGTACATCCTGATTCATTGACTATTCCTGTAACAATTGGTCCAGTAGTTCCATTATATGGTACTCAGGGAAATTGTCCTCAACCCATACTTGCACCTACTCCTGTGTGTAATCCCAGACCTGAAGCTCCAGTTATAATTGAGGATCAATTTAGTGACTGTGAATCCACAATATCACTTATGGACTTGCCTATTCGAGGTTCTGTAAATAGTACTCCAAGAAAAGATGTACCTGGAGGTTCAAAAGATGTAAGTTTAGTAACTTCATCGGGAGCAAAAAGTGCTACCATAGTAACACCTGAAGATCTAGAAAGATGGGTACAAGGGTCAGTTAAACAGTGCACACCTCCAAAAGTACTGGATATCCATAAATTTAAAGTTGAATTAGAAGAAATAATAGCAGGAAATGTAGGAGTAGAACGCTTGAATACCTATGATGAAGAAGAATTATTGTTCCTGTGCAGAAGTATCACTAGAAATGTGAGGGTATTTCATGAAAAATTGTCCAATCTAGCACTACAGATGGGAATAGAAATAGGGAGATCAAAAGTACTACAGAAACCCTATAGAGCAGAATTTTCAGACAAAGATTTAGAAAATATGAATGCCTCGGGAAAAAGATTACAAATAAGAGATTTAATGTTAGTTTTGCAAAAATGGGGAGACCTAGATAAATGGAAAACTAGGTGGGCCAAGAAAAAGGAAGAAGCACGAACAAGTAGAACAGCATCAGAATATGTGATGAAGGAAGCAGGAAAAGCAGACCAGATGTATCCAATGCGAGAAGTTGCGGGAGGAGGATATGTACATGTCCCATGGAGCAGACAGGATATTTTATCATTTACGAATGATTTTCCAAAGCTGAGGGAAAAGCCAATTGAATGGTACAAGCAAGTTGAAAGGTTTGTGAAGGTGTCAAAGGTATTGTTGAAGGATTTGGATGGTCTGTTTGACATAATGGTACCTGCCGATTTGTGGACAGATTGTAAAATTACAGTCGATTGGCCAAGTGATGAATATCCTAGAGATCCAAAGACAGGTGCCCCGTCAAATGATGTAATGAAAAAGTATCAGCAAGTGATAACTTACCTGAAAGGGAAAATACCCCTGAAAGAAACAGATTGGGTGAAAATAGATCAAACAACACAAGAAGCTAGTGAAACAGTACATTCCTATTATGAGCGTTTATTGCAGGTGTTTAAACAGTATAGTGGATTTGAGGACATTGGAGACAAAAACATGAGTCAGTTTGTGTATCGGTTTGTTTACGGTCTGAAGCCAGAGATTTGCCATATGATTAAACAGCATATGCTGTGTTGGCAGGGAAAGCCCATAGATGAAATTCTGAAGTATGCAAAATATTGTGGAGACAATATTGAGGATAGACACAAGAAATTGCAGGAAAAAGTGATGTGGGCTCAGGTGAAAATGGCAGAGAAGCAGGGAATTAATTTGGAAAATCCGAGTGAAAATCAAGGAAAAGATTCTGGAACGAGTGGTGATACGGGAAATGGTGTAAAATTTAGAGGACGAATGAGTAGAGAAGAAGCTAAAAGAAATTTCCTTGTCATGGATGCGGAAAATTGGGGCATTGGAAGGACGAATGTAAAAAGATTCGGAATAATAATGGCCCAAATCAAAACTTAAATCCACAGACGCAGAATGACTCACAGCAGGGTGTAAATCCCCAGAGTCAATTACCACCTCCACCTGTTCAGGGTAATGTAAGCAGAGCAAAGCATGGTACAGACATCGGATACCCAGGAGGGAGTGGTAAGAATGATTATATGACATCACAATTTCTTTTACAGGACAATTACTGTGAATTCAACTCATGACGGTGCCTAGGAGAGGGGAAGAAGGAGTGCGTACTTGGCGCATCCTTACAGGTAGATCAGTCTGGTCCATATGTTGAAGGAAATGTGAAAGATAATGATATTACTTTCCTTTTAGACACTGGTGCTACCAGGTCTACGGTGAGATCAGCAGACATCCCAGACCTTCCTCTCTCTGGTGAAGATATCCAAGTAGTAGGGGTAGCTAATCAAAGAATTAGAACGCCTCTTACAGAACCAATGGAAGTCAAAATAGGAAACTTCAGAGAAATGCACCAATTTGTAGTGTGCGATTCTAGCCCAGTGAATTTATTAGGTAGAGATTTATTGTGCAAAATGAACTGTACAATTTTCTGCACGCCGGATGGTGTGGCAGTTCAGACACCAGATGAGGACCATGTATATAAAATTATGGTTGCAAAACAAGGTACAGAAATAGATGAAATGTTTTCGTTGATAACAAAAGATGAGTTACCAGAAGAATTAAAAGGTACAGTAGACCCAATAGTATGGGATTTCACCGGAAAAGAAGTAGGACTTATGGCAAAAATAGATCCAGTTCAAATTATGGTAAAAGAAGGTGCAATTTTCCCAAATACCAGACAGTACAAAATGAGTGCAGAAGTAAAGGCAGGAGTCATTGAAGAAATAAAACGAATGGTAGAACAAAACATCCTAAAAGAAGTAATGAGTAGCCCTTGTAATTCACCAATCATGGGACTAAAGAAACCTAGTGGAAAATATAGGATTGTTCAGGACCTGCGTAAAATAAACAAGATTGTGGAACCATGTTGTCCCATAGTACCAAATCCTGCAGTAATTCTATACCAGATCCCTTGGAATGCAGGATGGTTCACAGTAATTGATTTATGTCAAGCATTCTTTTCAATACCATTGCATTCAGACAGCCAGTATCTTTTCTCATTTAAATTTGAGAACAAAGTCTATGTGTGGAATCGTGTTCCTCAGGGGTACACAGAAAGTCCTTCCATCTTCAACCAGATACTGAAAAAGTGCCTGGAAATACTAGTGATGCCAGGAAGCTCAGTCTTAGTCCAATATATCGACGACTTATTGGTGGCGTCGACCACCAGAGAAGACTGTGTTGTTGACTCCATAGCATTATTAAATCTTTTGGCTGAGGAAGGGCATAAAGTCTCACCTGAAAAGTTACAGTTTTGCAGGACAGCTGTTAAATATCTGGGACATCAAATTGAGAGGGGAAAAAGAAGAGTAACCTCTGAAAGAGTAGAATTAATAAAGAGAATGCAAATGCCTGTAACCCAAAGACAAGTGCGAATGTTCCTAGGAATAGTAGGCTACTGTCGACAATGGATACCAAATTTTTCCATGTTAGCTAAGCCCTTAATTAACATGACGAAAAAGAAAGCAAAGGACCCTGTTGAGTGGGAGGATGAAAGTGTAGAAGCTTTTGTAAAATTGAGAAACGCACTTTGTTCAGCACCTGCCTTAGGCATGCCTGATTATAAAAGAGAATTCGCATTATTCTGTCAAGAGAGAGAAAATTGTGCACTTTCTGTCCTAACTCAGAGACATGGACTAGACAGACGTCCTATAGCGTACTTTTCTGCTACATTGGACCCAGTAGCAGCTGCGTTGCCAGGATGCTTAAAAGCAGTGGCAGCAACTTGTTTGAGCATTGAACAAAGCGAGTCAATTGTGATGGGACATCCTGTAAAAGTATATGTTCCACATGCAGTTGTCATTCTGTTGACAAGAACCCGAACTCAGCATCTTACTCCTAGTCGGCTGACTAAATATGAAAGAATAATAATGGGTGCTGAAAATGTGACCATGGTAAGGTGTACAATAATAAATCCAGCAACTTTATTGCCAGACCCATATCATGAAACAAATAAAGATGATGAAGAAGTTGAACATGATTGTGTACAAATGACAGAATTATGTACAAAACCACGCCCAGACATAGAGGAACAGCCTCTTAAAAAGCCAGATAGGGAGCTATTTGTCGATGGTTCATGTCAAAGACATGAAGATGGTAAACTAACTGCTGCCTATGCGGTATGTGAATTAACTGGAATAGTTGAAGCATCCTATTTACCAGGAGTCAAATCTGCACAAGTAGCTGAATTGATTGCTTTGATAAAAGCTTGCAAAATTGGGAGGAATCAGAGAGTGACCATATTTACAGATAGTCAATATGGTTACGGGGTTGTGCATGATTTTGGCCAACTGTGGATGCAGAGGGATTTCATGACTTCTTCAGGATCCCCCATTAAAAATGGACAATTTGTAAGGGAATTGCTAGAAGCAATACAATCACCAAAAGAATTGGCTGTGGTGAAATGTGCCGCACACCAGTCAGGAGATGACTGGGTGGTAGTCGGCAACAGATATGCAGACCTGGTGGCTCAACATTGTGCCAAAACCAGAACGTCAGTCAATAAGAGGGTGGAAAGAATGGGAATCAGCTGCCAACTTATGCTGTATATGCCACCTGAAACTTGGAATGAGGTGAAGAAATTGCAAGATGAGGTTGATGAAAGTGAGAAAAATTTGTGGATCAAAGTGGGTTGCTCCCAAAGAGGAGAAGATGAAGTGTGGATCAGTGCAGATGGCAGACCAGTCATGCCAGACTGTTTACTCTCACAAATGGCTAGAATGCATCATGGAGACACACACATAGGGAGAGATGCAATGATTAGACTGTTCAGACAAAATTGGTACAATCCCAAATTCAGGGCTGTTGCAGAGAGTCTTTGCCAGAGATGTCTAACTTGCCAAATGCATAATCCAGGCAGGAAAACGATAATTGGGTTTGGAAAGATTGGAAAGGCAGAGGGCCCATTTATAAGACTCCAGTTCGACTTCATACAGTTACCACCATGCAGAGGACTAAAATATGTACTAGTCATAGTGTGTCTGTTTTCAAAGTGGGTGGAGGCTTACCCTACTAGGAGAAATGACATTATTACAGTTGCAAAACTGTTGTTACGTGAGCTCATACCTAGGTTTGGTTTCCCAGTATCTTTGGAATCAGATAGAGGAAAACACTTTAATAGCGAAGTGATCAAGATAATCTGTGAAGCACTTCAAATCAAACAGAAATTGCACTGTGCATATCGCCCAGAGGCTTCTGGAGTGGTTGAACAATTAAATGGCACTATAAAGTCAAGATTGGGAAAAATGTGTGCATTAACATCATTAGAGTGGCCAGACGCATTGCCACTTGTCTTGATGGGACTCAGAAGTATACCTGACAGAACGACAGGATTAAGCCCTCATGAAATAATGATGGGAAGAGCAATGAGACAAACACATGTTCCCACAAACAAATTAGTGAATATATCTGATGATATGGTTCTGGATTATTGCAAAGGATTGGCTGACCTAGTACGTTCTGTCTCTCATCAGGTTGGAGAAGACGCAGTTTCCAGGCAGCCTGAACTAGAACATGATCTGAATCCTGGTGATTGGGTGGTAGTGAAGAATCACACCAGAGAAACGTGTCTATCACCCAGGTGGAGCAGACCTTGTTAAGTTATATTGACCACCAATACAGCAGTGAAGTGTGCAAGATTTCCTAATTGGATTCACGTAAGCCACACAAAGAGAGTACCAGACCCTGAAGAGGAGAATTCACAGACAACACCAATCACTGAAGAAGCTGAAGGTTGCCCAGCAGAAGAATCTCAAGTTAGAGGTTCGAGGGAAGCTGACGGAGAACAACCGAGCACAAGTCAGGATTGGATACCAGTGGTAGAAGTTCCTGAAGTATACCACAGAACGAGAAATCAAACTAAATTGGAAGAAATTGAAGAAGATCAGATAGGTGAAGAAGAAGCAGTTCAGGATCAAGAAGAAAAGATAGTAAAAGATCCTGAACAAAATAAGATAGGGAAAGAAAATTGGACTCAAAACAGTGAAGATTTAATTGACTTTACACAGGGAAAAACAGGTTTAGAAGAATCCGGTCAGGCTGCAGAAGTTCACAGTGCAATAAGCCCTGATCAGAAGCAGTTAGATCAAGAAGAATTCACTAAAGAAAAAGGGGTTGATACAAATGAACATAAAGAAATAAAAAAGGAACAAGGTCAACATCTTGAAAGTCATTGTGGAGCTACTGAAGAGAAACCAATCAGACCTGAAAAAGAACAAACAAAAGAGGCAGTAATCAAAGAAAACAAAACAGTATTGAGCAGTGAAAATAAAGAGATCTCTGAAGACGTAAACAGAGAAACAGTGCCAACAAAGAAAACAAGAAAAGGAGATCATTGGCCAAGTGTCATTAAAAGAGTAAAATACCACATAACAACCAGAAGTGAAGATCCAGAACAAGTACCTGAAGTGACAAGTCAAACTGAACAAGAGAAAAAGTCAGGAAAAAGAAAAAGTAAAAGACTGAGACTTGTGAATAACAAATTCAAGGGTCCTGACTGGACTTATATAATTCTTGAAGATTTTGAAAGCTCAGAGTCAAGTGACAGTGGTGGCGAAGGAACAAGTGCAGAACTAACATACGAAGAAGAAACAAGACCACCCTGACTAAACAAAAGAATCATCTAAAGAAAAGAAGAAGAGATAAGAAGAGCAATCTTCCTTGTCGAAAAATGCCTGACGATAGAGTTACTGGGAGACCAAAACGAAATTGTTGTAGGAGATGCTGTGCAATATGCATATGTAGTCTAGTATTGGTGCTTATAGTATGGTTAGTCCTGATTGTAGCAGTTCCTTACCTTATGATAATAGATAAGAAGATAAATAATGAAACTAAAGGGAGGACAACAAACATGAAAGGCAATAGAGTAGAATTAATGGCAGAAGATGAGGCAGAAATTCATCATGAAATAGCTGATAACGACACTAGTTTAAATGTTTTCACAAAGTTATTGTTTCAGTATGTAGACACAATGGAAGTTAGTAATTGTTATGTCTGTATGAAGTTACCTGAATCAGTAGCGGAAGGATTAACATACCATCATTTACCACTGACATATGGCATCTCATGTAGTGTATTAACAAGTTTATTTTATAGAACAGGTAGGCTACAGTATTATTATTCAAACTTAGATGTGATATTTTCTGAGGTTCCGATTCGCAAGAGTATGAACCCAGTGCTTAGTAGTCAAGACGCACAGTTTATGGGAGAGTTTTTCTTAACAATGAAATCGATAGACATAACACATGCACATAGACACAATCTAACATGTTCTTTACTAGAAGAAGAAAAGATATTTTTGAATTTAGTAGAAGATAGAAGACATGATTTTCAAAAGAAAGCTTTAGAGCATAATGCTCCGTTGCCACCTTGGGCAGAGAAGGAAGGGAGTTATACACCTGGTAAAGCTCAAGCTGCAATGGCTCTGGATTTCGAGAAGAAAGGGAAAATTTGTCTTCATAGAATAAAGACTGATTATAACAATGTTTTCATCGGTACCAGTGAATGTGAACACAATTTTTTAATTCTCGGAGGTTGGGGACTCAAAGGAGGAACAGATTCAGTTTTTCCTGGAATCTATTATGTATGTGGGAATAAGGCTTACTTTAGGCTTCCTGCACGGTGGTATGGAAGTTTTTATTTTGGAATAGTTTTTCCAAATATATACCACGTAAAAAGAAACACTGGAAGCAATGAAAACAATAATGAATTAATACGTAGTAAAAGAGCTACTTTTTCAGAAATTGTAGGAGATATATTTGGTGCATTGATACCTTCAGTGGGAATAATTCTGAACTAAAGGAAAATATGTAAATTGTCTATAGTGGTTGATCGTTTATCAACGGATACTGCTGGAGGTTTTCTAATGATTAATACGGAGATGGTTGCGATTAGATCTATGGTAATGCAAAATCGACTTGCTCTTGACATTCTATTGGCAAAAGAGGGAGGAGTCTGTAAATTATTGAAGAAGAAACATTGTTGCACTTATATTCCTGATAAGAGTGCAGAAATTGGAACGTATATTCAGAACATAACTAAACTTGAGAAAGAACTTAAACCACTGGAAGTTGATAGTGTATGGGAAAGATTGACAAATAGTATTGCGTCAATTGGAACCTGGTTTGCTAATATAGGGAAAGGACTTATAGGTCAAATATTAGTACCCCTAGCAGGGATAGCAATAATAATATTGGCAATAACAATATGGTGCAAATGCTGTAGAAAGAATGGAACATATAAAGTGACAGGAAAAGGAAAGAAGAGAAAACTAGATGAAATAGAACTTGAAGAATGGAAAAGTGATTTATACAAAAAGTTGAAAGGGGATGTGAAAAACAGAAAATGTAAAAATGAGAATGAAACGAATTGCTAGAAGTTGGCATCTGATTGAGGGTAGTATTTTTGATGGCTCAGAAACGCCATCAGAGACGGGATTGATGGAGCAAGGTTTCAAAAATGAAACTTGCTTGTACGCAATCTTCCTCATAGTATTAATTTATTAAACTTGTATTGTAAATACTAACCTTTGCATTCACAAACACAAGAGGGACAGAAGCTTGCTTAAGTGTTTTACTAATGAATAACGCTTGTCTATAATCCAAAATGTCCGCTAAAGCGCGGGAACTTCATTACGCATGTCGCAACCTGATCACATGGTGTGACGTCTTTCTTTGCTTGGTGGGAAACTTCTGCTTCTGCGCAGTGTGCACTAAAATGGCCGCTAAATGTTTTCACATGTTTCAGCTTGCTCTCATGTCATTATTAAATTGTCGTTTTCTTAATGCTACTAATGCAGGATAGTATTATAATTAATTGGGAATAGAGTAGGGAAAGTGGGCATACAGTGAAACTTTTTATTTGTGATTTTAATATTTTCTTCTTACACTTTTAGTAATTCGTAAACTTGGGCCTGGGTTGGTGACTTGAAACTCGAGAGACAGATGGTTCTGCGCATGTGTCCTGTGTGCCTGCCAAGTGAAGCCAACTTGGACGTCTTCCAAGGCCATGACCCATTGGCCGAAGATGCTGTACTTCATGTTTCCGGAGGACAAAAATGATACTTTTCCCCTGTAAATTGTATAACATTTGTCGTGAGACGGGTGGGAAATAAAGTGAATCTATTAATCTGAAGGGGAGGGAACGTAAAGACAATAGGCTTTACAATTTAGGCCAAATCGATATGGTGCGAGAATCCACCCCCTGTCCCTGTCCAATCAGAAGTAGTGGTCCCATAATGTTAGCAACATTAAGGGGAGGTACATGGGCGTAGAAGGGTATAATAGAATATAGCATTAGTAAATTAGTCAGAGCATGCTTTCACGAAGAACAGGCGTCCATGCTGCGAGAGAGCTCTTAGCTCCAGACTGACATGCTGATCGGTTGCTGACTGAATCCCTGTCCAGAAGAGGTCCTGAGGAGGGGGCGGCGGAGTCCATTAGAAGGAAGGCACGGGAGAATCGAGAGAAGTCGAGTATCAGAGAGGGGAACGGCGCAGGCGTCGTTGTAGAGAGGTCACCGGTCCTGTCCTGATCCTGGAAGAAGTCTTTGCTCTTCATCCTTCCTGGGTCCTATCTTTTCCAACTCCTTGGCCAAGGGGCTTGGTACTCGCATTTAGGTAACTATACTGCAACCTTTAGTTGCGCTGCTGTCTCTATCTTCTCCTCTTCCTTAAACACCGTCATTTATTAGCAAAATCATTTCTATGCTTTTTCTTGGGTATTTCAATCAAGTACCGTGTTTTCTGTATTTTACTCTGCTAAAACTTTAGATAAACATTTTAAAACTTCCTGACTCAGTGGTTATTTCAGGATTATGAACTATATTGAATGTCACTCATTTTAAACTTCCCAATTAGCAAAGGATCCATTGGTAAGTCATTACTCTTCAATCAGAAGGTAATTGGTAGCAGGGACTTTGATAAAAGAGTACATCTGACACCCAGCGTAAGTATTAGTATAGTATGAATGTATGGGCCCAAGTGAGTATATGGTGTATGAATGTTGTTGGCTAATATTGCGCTGGATCACGCGTAAGGAGAAGTCAAAGAAAATCACTGTCAGCAATATCGTATGGTAATTCGAGCTAGCACAACGAAGTGCTTAGTGGCATGGTAGGTTAGAAGTGCATAGAATGCCTTGGCTCTCTAGCTAGGAACACGTACTATATAGAAAGACCACTAAACATGTTGCAAAAACCGGTGAATATGTCATCAGTATCCACTTGAGGAAGATCTTCCGAAGGTCTGTCAGCTTCGTCCTCGATTCCCATGGTAAACGTCCATGTCGGCATGAAGTTATTCAGAGATGGCTACAGCATATTATAAAAGTTACATCTATGTAGATTCTCATGGGAACCTTTTCCAAGCCTGCTCTATTTGCTGTTTGGTGTCCCATCAGGTAACAATGAGTTGCTCTATGGAATTAAACATTTGAATTCTGGTATGTCCTGGTTAGGTCACAAAATGTAAGCTGTCTCAAGCATTTTATTTTCATTAATATCCTTGTTCATTATGAATATGTGGCAAAGAAAACAATCTAAATACAATGAAGTCATATGGCGTGAGAAAAGAGAAATACATTTTGCAGGAAACAGCACAGTTTACAAAAAGGTCTGGCTCTATAATTCAGTTATAACGTTAAATCTCTATTTATGAAAGGCATTTATTTTTTTCTTAAAGGGTTAGAGAAGAAAAAAAGAAAAGTGCGGCCTAGCAGTTGGAGAACAACAGAAATGAGAGCTTTTTGCAGAAATCAAGAAGCATTTTCCGCTTTTGCATGTTTAATAAAGGCACATTTCTTAATGTCTACTTTATTATGCATTTCTATGTTAACGTTTTTAACATGTTTCTATATTATTATGTGGTACATTTTTCATAAACAGTTTCAGCATCCTCAGCGCAAAACACAACGTGTAACATGCAGATTACAGAATTGTATTTTATGTAGACAGCTCAGTGGGCTACTGCTTTTGTCACAGAGATTCTTTTGTTACTTGCCATTCACATGTTACAATCCTTCAAATATACAATAGTGAGCTATGAATTTGGCATCAAAGAGCTGCATGCAAACTGCAAGACATTAGTCCAGAACCTTATGTTTTTTTCTCCAATATCTCATTATTCTAAGGCTGCTAAAAAGGGTTCCTTTGGATAGTAATACATTCATATTAACAAAGGTAACTCCCAAACACTGTGCTACATTTTAAATCCAGAGTTTGTGTTTCTCCAGACCAAGACCTCTTTACATATAATGCCTACCAGTATGGATGATATGTGACTCCTCGTTGTCTTATGTAACATTTTCCTATACATTGATTCACACACTAGCATGATTCATTGTCTCTTTGCAATATATGTGTAATGTAAGGCGCATTCTCACCCTATCGCCAGCCCTGCTTCCTGCACACATATTCCCGATGCCAAAAACTTTACCAAGAATATTTGTCTCTTGCTATGAACAGGTAGAAAATGTCAACAGACCCACAGGTAGTGCAGAAATGCACCTAGCAAAGCCAGCCCCTAATATTCTTACCTCTGGCAATTTTAGGTGTTGAGACACATTCAGAATCCCCTTGGGATATCTCTCTGGCCAATTTGTAAAAAGGGCCCATATTAGTAAGAAAATCCAGTTATCGTAGTACTACATAGGATGACTCTACGTTTAAATTCTTCTTCTCTGCCCCCATCATCCACACAACAGTACAAGTCTTCTTTCCTTCCCACATTGACGTGCATAATACACTGCTTTATGACCTACCTGACTCTGCTCTCATCCCGCTCAAACTTGTTTTCATTTCTATAAAAACTTACATTTAGCAATTCATATAAACCTTGTATTAGCTTTAAATTATGACATTTGTCAACTATGTACAATAATGTACGTGGCTCATCTATTGGTTTTGTGTACATCAGCCCATTTTCCTGTGCAAGCGCGGCCCATCCTTAAGTGCACAGGGAGCCTGCCCCCACCTTTTTGCAAGCATGGAGAGTGTCTGTCCAGGTGAGCAAAGGTCAGCCTGACAGACACTCTTTAATTGTTTTCAAACATCAATGTGTACTCCTGACGCCACATATTTTTTGGGGTGGATATCTATGTTTATGCCATGTTAATAAAAATATTTGTGGTCTAATAATACATGTCCTTTATACCAACTATACTAATTCACACATTTATTACGACAGTGCATGTTCAGGTCAGGCAGCCAGGAGCTGTACAAGCGCTAAATGCGCAAGCGCCTGGCTGCCTGAGCCGAACTTTGCCAGGCTTAGGATTTCACAGCCTCGTGAGCGTGACCTCCTCCACCCATAAAGCGATTGGAGGTCCTGACCCTCATGACAAGGAAAAGCATCACTAATAGACTTAGACCTAGACGCTTCAGTGCTAAGCCCTGAAGTGCCCAGGCATGACTGTCCATCAGTGATGTTATCACAGAGTGGGGTGGGGCCACCTCCTCTCATTGGCTGATGCATAACAAGGTCAGCCCATGGGAGGAGCCGGCAGTCCCAGTCCTCCAGGAACCTTGGATGCTTCCCTCCCCCCACCCGAGATCACCGCTGCGGCCCGGTAAGTTTTTTTTAATGTTTGGTACTTGCATGCATGTGTGTGTGTGTGTATAAATAAATGTGTATTAGTGCATGTGTGCTGTGAATGAGTCTGTGCCTATGTATGTGCTTGTGAATGGTGGGTGTATGTGTGCGTGCTTGTGAATGTATGGGTGTGAGTGAGTCTGCATGTAGATGGGTGAGTATGAGTTTGTATGTGTGTGTTCGAATATCATAGGATCAGTATGGGAAGTTTGGACAGAAATACATTCCCTTATAAGAATTTTTAAGCTGGAAACCGCTTTTCTGTAGTTAGTTTGCAGAGTTTTGATGAGGATCAAGAACTAAATAAATTGGAGGCAGGGCCGGACTGGCCGTAGCGGGCATCGGGCATCGGGCATTTGCCTGGGAGCCTGGAAAGGGGGGGCTGCAATATCAGCCCCCAGTATCAAAAGCAGCAGTGCTGGGGGCCTGTTTTGTTAAGCAGCAGCGCTTGACACTTGCGCCGCCCCCTCTGGGGGGTGGGGGCCAGTCCAACAAAATTGCCAGGGCTGCTTTGGGTTCCCAGTCCAGCCCTGAATGGAGGCGTGAACACATGTTACGAGAAACCTCCCGAATCACAAGACTGCCATTGGTACTTGCCATTTGTTCTTAAAATATACAAATCTATTGGGAAAAAACACAAATGGGAACTCAAGGCTGAAAGGTGCAAATTTAATTTCCTTAGTCAATAAAAATTAAAGCACAGGCCCAATTTCTGTATTTCATGTGTGGGCAGATTACAGAGGCCTTCTTTCTTTCAGTATTTTAGGTGTGGGAAGGATGTACAGACCTCGTTTCTGTGTTTTATATGTGAGCAGATTTCAGAAGCCCCGTTTCGTTCTGTGTTTAGGTGTGTGTAGGCTTTGGATGCCACCCAATGCACTCCACCATCACCCACACCCACCCAAGGCTTCAGTGCCCCTTCAACCCCACAACCACCCACCCAAATGTAAGTTGGGGCCGCAGCAGGCCCCGTTCACAACTCACCCACCCAAGGCTATCCACCCCATCGTCACCCAAAACGAAGTGGGCCCTGCAGCAGGACCTAATCCCCTCTCCCCTACCCATAGGCAGCTGTGCCCCTTTCACCCACCACCACCACCCAAATCCCTATCCCCCATCCTGCCACCCTACACCCAAAACACGACTGTAAGAACATTGGAGTATTAGTTGAGGTGGTAAATACCCACCTCAAGTAATAATTACAATCCTTGTGAAGGTGATCCTCTAAAGTAACTAATTAAACCTGAGTTCAGCCCCTGATAGCTATGGTACAGAGCAGACAGATTTAACTTAGAGGCAATGTGTAACTGTAGCAAAATAAACTGACGCTAAAACGCCGCTAAATTTTGATTTTTGTGCCGCCAAATTCCTGTTTTTGTGCAGCTAAATTTGCTAATATATGCCGCAATATCCTTGGTGGTCTGAGTAGGCGCCATCACACTAAAGGACCTCTGGTGTAGCAATTTCACTTCATCTACATTTCCTTTAATTCGGTTTGTTCACATCTTCTCGGGCAGGTGTTGCTGGATGTTGGCCCAAACCGCAAGATCTGTGACCTGGAATAACAAATTAGATGCAAGATTTTTAGTTGGATCAGACGGAAACCGGATCTGATGGACACTCCCCAAGGATGTACTCTGCCCACATCATATCTTCCATCCTCCTCCCCCCGTGCCATGCTTCCATCTCTGCCTTAGGTTTCCCAGTTGTTTGGTGGAGTTATTCATCAGTGTATTGCAACGAAGGCTATAGCTCCTTTGTTCTAATTCGCCTCCAGGCGTCTGCCTTCTAGGAGCCTACCTTCCAGAGGCACTTTGTCACTAGACACTGTTAAGCATGCTTGAGTTAAAATATTTTCTGCAATGCTTCCAATTCATTCAAATAATTTCACCCCAGATATGACCTAATCTCGAGATACCTATAACATCGCGTTTCCTAAATCCTTTGAGGGTTTTCACGTCTGACAGTAAGTTCCCGTCACCCTCAAAAGGTCTTCTGAGATAGTTGTATTTCCACTCAGCTTTCGTATTGAGGCTGTCCTTTCTCTCAAAGACCATGTCGGTAGCTATTGGGAATTCAGCCGGCCATTTGCCCACAAAGGATGTGTAAGTATCCTCTTCCTACCAAAGGGTGTCTTTTTATTCTAACCGCTGACTCAGTATGTGAAGGTGCATTCACTAACTAGTACGAATTGAGGTGCCTCATAGCATTTCCTAACATTAGGCAGAGCACTCCCACCTTTAAAAGTGTTTAGGAAACCTCTAGACGTCCCCTACTCCCACAAGATGGTTCTATTGTAGGGCATTTTAATTCTGGATTTTATATTCGATTGTTTATTTAATAATGTATTTAGATTTCTGCTTGTATTATAAAGTTCCATAATGTTTTACCTAAGATTTGCTAATGTATGTTCCCTTCAAAATAGCTTGGTTAGTTAAAAGCTTGCGCTGTTCACATTTGTGGTTACCTCCACGTCTATTATGAATTCCATTCCTGGTATCCAAGGCCGTAACAGCCATCACTCCAAGGTCGTTATATATGTAGTGACCTGCTGGTCCCTGTTCTAGTTGTTCTGTTACCAGCCACTCCCTGAGGGCTGGCTTACACCCCACCCCGCACCCATCCAGCACAGGCGTCACAGGACATGTGACCCTGACAATAAAAGGGGTCGGGCGCATGTGCCCTGTGCCAGTTCTACCAACTATCTAAGTGTGTCTGTGTCCTTCCTATTTATGCATTGGGGCCTAGGGCCCCACACCATTACATTGGCGTTGAGGGGGCTGTGCCCGCGTGTGCAGCTACCTTGTTGGTGGTGGATGAGGGGGAGAAAGTAGCCCGTGTTGAGGGCAACCCCCTGCCAGCAGGTGTAGTAAGCGCCTGAGCGCCACCGGGGCATGTGAAGAGCCCTGGGGCGAAGGAGGTGATCGGGAGCCCACCCCGCACCTAAAGTGCCCGCATGTGCGTGGCAGCACCCAAGAGTGAGACCAAGTGGCGAAGTAAGGGAGCCGGTGGCATGCCCCTGCCACCAGCCTGCTGAGGCCCAACTGAAGAGAGAGATGAGCGGGAGCCCACCCCGCATCGAAGTGACTGCCCGTGGGGCATGAGGTGAGCCCAAGCGGGTGCATTGCAGTGGTCGGGCTGGGTGAAGAGCTGGAATAGGGGAAGGCAGACGGCCAAAGAAACCCACAGTACGGTGGGTCGCCACCCGACCAGTAGGAGAGACGGCGCAGAGAGAGAGCAGAAATCTCTGCATGTGTGCGCAAAGGCACGTGGCAGCAACTGCAGCGTGAGTGGAGCTGCCGAGGCGAGGAAAAGTGAACAGTGAGTGCCCACCTACCCGAGAAGTACGAAGCGGTGTGGGCGAAGAGGGGCCGCCGCTCTGTGACAATGAACCACAGCAAGTGCGTTGGAGCGCGGAATAGGCCTAGGGAAGGTAACTAGTAGCGGGCCGTGGAGGGCGTCCCGTGAAGCGATCCTGCTGCAGGCGGATGTGTGCTCCGCAGGTGGGCGGCGCCAAGCTGGGCGAGGCCTCGCAAGCACAGTGTGAGGCCCCGCGTGGCCCGTAGTAAAGTGAGACTGATTGCCACTGCGATTCTTCCCGCGGGAGTGAGGGGCCCGGTTGCAGGCGGGGCCGTGCCAACACTAGGAGAGAATCCCGCGGCCTCCTCTGCCAGAAAATGAAGGGACTCCAATGGTGGCTCAACTCGGCAGAGGCCGTAGACTGCTGGCAAGAGTGAGGAGCGGCAGCAATGATTCTACACCGAGGTCGCAGGTGTCAACGCAACCAGTTGAAGAAAAAAAAACATTTTGCACCACATGTGCTGTGTGTGTGTGGAAGAAAGGCGTCCCATGCGAGGGGTGTTTAGAAACATACAATAGAGACATTAAGGCAAATCACACAGCTGCCGGTCGTGGCGTGATGCAAGAGGGACAGGGGCAGCCAAATGAAAATATGAGCCTGATCTTGGAGGTGCCCCATGCCGGCAGGAATGCCCGTCAGCGGCTCAGCCTGTTTTCCCGTGCCTGCTGTATTCTGAGGTCTTACCTGGTTGCTGGATTGCTGGAGACAGGCGGGTGGAGGAGGCTGTACAGCTGGACCTGTGAGTGGTGACAGTGCGAGGCCTCCGCGCCAAGAAAGCAGCCCGGGCACACGCTGAGAAACAGTGCTGCCTAGTGGCCATGGGTGGACACTGCACCTGTTCAATATGCACCTCTTGCGAAGAAAGGACTCAGCGCAAGGAGGCTGTAGACTTGAGCAGCAGTTGGCAACAGCATAAAGGGGGTATGAGTTGAAAAAAGACTGAACAGGGGATGCAACATGCCCCTAGTGGACTTCTAAGTGTTGGGAAGAGGAACAGCTGACAATAAGTACCTAAATAGCCCCAGGCTGCAAGGTTATTGAGAGACGGGGAAACGCGTGTCCAGTGGCAAAAGGATGCCACCGCAAGTGGAAGAAGTAAGTGTGCAAGCCGCCTGACGCACGAGTACCATCGAACGAAGGATGGAGAGCGCAAGGAGAGAAGTGCGCCGAAGATCCTACCCTAGACACTGACGGTACGGGATGGAGCCCGAGAGCGACAAGTCAGCGAGGATGACCTGCAAGAGGTCAGCGAAGATGACCTGCATGAGGTCAGCGGAGAAGCCCTGCAAGAGGTCAGTGGAGAGGACCTGCAAGAGGTCAGCGGAGAGGACCTGCAAGAGGTCGGCGAGGATGACCTGCAAGAGGTCTGAGAAGACGACCTGCGAGAGGTCTGAGAAGATGACCTGCCAGACGTCTGAGAAGACGACCTGCCAGAGGTCTGAGAAGACGACCTGCCAGAGGGTCACGGAGAAGATGACCTGCCAGATGGTCACGGAGAAGATGACCTGCCAGATGGTCACGGAGAAGATGACCTGCCAGAAGGTCACGGAGAAGATGACCTGCCAGAAGGTCACAGAGAAGATGACCGAGAGGTCTGACAAGATTGACCAGAAGTCAAGATAGAAAAGTACGAGAAGTAAGAAGGTCGGGATGACAGATCTGGTCACCGAAAGAAGAGTATGCATTGTCCTAGGGGTAGGACAGGACCAGGTAGACCCGTGTGAAGTGCACGTCACACAGAGAGGCCTGGTCAGAGAAGAAGTGCAAGACCTCATGGGACTAGACCGTGTCGCGAAGTGAAAGAACAAGAAGGAGGAAATTGTGTGGCATGACGCCACTGCGAAGAAAGTTCGAGAAGAAGAGAGGAATGTGTGATCTGACAACTCGCACACCAGAAGGTAAAGGTGACCGAGTGCAAGAACATCTGGCATGGAGCACTGTACCTGGAGAACATCGGTGGCATTTGGAGAACCTAGCTATCCATGAGTCTTCGGAATGCCAAGCAAACTTGGTGACAGCAGAAGTGAGCCAGCTGGACCATTTGTTACACCCACCTTTGGGGTCGAACGGGAGACTGGATGGCAAGAGTGCTTGGGCATCCTGAAGAAGAGGATCTGACCACTCCACACCAGACCGTGGAGATCCAAGGGGCAAAGGCCTCAGGTACGCCACGAGAGATGAGTCTACAGCCGCTCTCCCGTAGGACCCAGGAAGACGAAGATCTGGTGCTAAGTGGCAGGAGAAATCCTATTCGGAAACAACTACCCTTCAGGTGGAGCTAAGGACTTGAAGGTGGAACTCGTAGCGCTTCCTCCACGTACCTAGAGGGTGGCGTTGGAGCGACACGGCAAAGTACACCCAGTCCAGTGGAAGTCTGGTGAAGAGGGCCTCCGGGACATCCCGTGAGAGGGGAACACCCATGAGAGGGGCATCCTGGTGAGAGGGGTTTTTGAAACTACTCCGCCATTCTGTACAGAGAAGCAATGCTGCATTTGTGAGGATGCCACAACAACCAGGACTGATGGGTGGATTCACCATCACTCCACCTGCACCGTCACAGAGAACTGTACAGAGAGTGACTTAGGTATCTACTTCCACATCTTGAGTCCAAGGAGGACCGGACCCGCAGGGTAACACTGAACTGTGCCAATCAGAACTGGTGATCCTAGCTGCAGTTGTACCATCGTTTTGTTTCTGCAAGCAGCTGAACAGACTCAGTGGAAGTTCCTATTTATTGTTTTATTCTCTCCCACAGGTTGGACTTTGTTGTTCCATTTTTGAATAAAGTTTTGGAGGGATGTAGTGACCTGCTGGCCCCTGCTCTAGTTGTTCTGTCACCAGCCACTTCCTGAGGGCTGGCTTATACCCCACCCCACAACCATCTAGCACAGGTGTCACAGGACATGTGTCCCTGACAATAAAAGGGGCCGGGCGCACGTGCCCTGGGCCAGTTCTACCAACTATCCAAGTGTGTCTGTGTCCTTCCTATTTATGCATGGGGGCCTAGGGCCCCACACCCCACCATTACTATATAGTGTACAATTACAATGGAGAAAGTAAACTCTATTAACTGTAGAACCTGGAGATGGTAAACCTGCAGTTTATATCTATATACAAAAGAAGACATTATTATTAGTATCCTGATTCACAGAATCAGTATCAGTGACCTTTCCTGTTCATAGATAGAACTTGCAAAGGTAGGCAGTTCACCAGCCGACAGATACATCTGTAACTGTCTGTGTGGGATTGTCAGTGTAAAATGCGGTAAACACTTCACAAACCTATACATTTCTGAGTTTTCACTAACAGTTATGAGGATGACAGTTCACTAACGCACCCATTGTTGAGTCATCCCTGGAAATTCATGTGCTCTCCATGCATTTTGAGATTCACCAAAAATGTGCAAATCAGTTCCAGGCCCTGCATTAACCTGTCCATGTGGCTGTCAAATACCAGGTCATCCGCTGTGCACAGCAGGGGTTGGCCGCAGGACTGCTTCCCAATTACAAAGACAGATGTCCAACCTCTCTTTAGCACTGTACTTGCCTTGAACAGCGAGGGTTGGTCACGGCTAGGCCCTACATCCAAGCACCTGTGTTGATGACCAAACCTACACCTTATGGCCATGTGCTATAGGGTTTGGCCGCTACACACATATTGGGGTTTGGCCATCTTCTCCAACTTCTTATGGTGGTAGGCTGTGAGCAGCAGGTGTTGGCCACACCCTGCAATCCACCTTATGAGTAGATGTTTACCCACACTGAGCACAGCCTTCAGCCTGCTGCAGGTGTTGGCAGTAGGGCCTGTCCTCTGACCAGGCCCTGAACCGGCTACCCAGGAAAAAGTCCAACCTGTGCATCACATGGTTTTTGTGAAACTCCAACCCAAATGCCTGGACAACAGGTCATCACCAGGCATTGGATGAAGAACCTGTACCCAATCTCATGAACTGTGCAAATGTTCAACCCCTGCTATTCTTGATGAAAACAAAGCTTGTTTAACAAATACATTTGAAAGCTACTGGTGCATTAACATTGTCTAAGTGGTGAAGATAGAATTACCGTCAATGCAGGTGTGACCCTTATCAAAATATCTTTACAAGTCCAACAACTTTGGAATGAGCAAATGAGAAGATCTCATGTTACTGAAATGTACTTAATGGATCTCTAAGAACCGTGACCGAAATAACAGGCATTTCAAGATCAGGTATGTGCAGCATCGTGTAAACAAAAAGAACAAATACTGTATATCAGGTTCTAGTGAGTTAAAGTGACCGTGCCTGGAGGGCAGGCAAGGTTGAGAACTTCCACATTGAAGTTCTGGCATCACAGCCACCTTTCTCCAGGACACCAGACACTTACTTCAGCTCTTGGGGTGCTTACACAGCCCATCTGTCACAGTCACAAAACTTTCCTGATCTCAACTAGTGCCTTGCAATATATAATGATAGATAGATAGATAGATAGATAGATAGATAGATAGATAGCAGCTCACGACTTCTCAGTATTCTTTTATGCATTTGCTCAATGGCTGTTAGAGTGTGTCTCCTTCATTATGTCTAGGGTAACAGACTCTTTCTGTGTGCATGTGAAGGGGTGTATTAGCCAAAGCGGGCGCAGACATGTAGGCAGAGATGCCTCTCTCATCCTTGTCTTCTCTATTTGCCCTTAGCTCGACTAGGGAAGAAAGCATGGAGGGATTAACAGTCAGCTTGTTCCTACGGAGCCAGTTGATTTAGAAGCATCCACATATTTTCCTGGTTCAAGATTAGGGAAAAAATTAGAGATGCAAAAAAACAAATCCCTTTAGGATTGTTCTGCTTTCTCTTTGTGCCCTGTTCCCTAATCCTATTTATAAGGTCAATGCCTGAAAGGGCTGGGAAACTTCATGTGTATCATATTCTGTCAGGCTACAGCCGTGGTGGCTGGGATTGTTTGTCACTGGTGCTCTGGGGTCCGTCCTACTATGGCTTTGCAAACCGGGCTAAGTATATCCCTTACACATTTGACTCTCAGAGTAGGGAGGGCATGCAGTCAACGACTTCTCAGGGAGGTAGTATGCGGGCAGAGACTCAGAACTCAAAAAAGTCAAGCAGCAAGCACTGTCTAGCATATTGTTTATCTTTTGTAAAAGAAAGTACTTTTCATACTAAAATTAAATACTACACAGTTAGATGGGGGTGGCAGTTAAAGGCTACACAGTTTCATCTACGGGTTCTTAGTGAAGCATTACAAACTCTATGATGCCCTCTCCCACTCTAGGGTGCTCCTCTAATATATACGGCAAATTCACAGTGATCTGAATTAAGGCAAAGATTGGGCACAAACACAAGTTCACTAGGTAGTTTCTACATTGACAGTTTGCAATTTAGTTGAAAAAGAGTTTGAGCCAAAGAGTTCACATTAGCAAAATATGAAGTTCTTAACAGCAGGATTATCTTTGTGTATTCAAGATGCAGAAGGTTAACTTCCTAATGGTAGGATTATCTTTAGGCAGCCAATACACAGTCTCACAGCCTTTCACGATCAGGCCTCGCGTTACCTGTTCAGCGGAGGCACGACTGTTGTGGCACTGGATGGGGCGTTTGTCTGGATTGCAATGTCAGCTTCTTCTCTGGCATCACAGTAACGGGGGTCATGTCCTCACTCCTCACTCGGAATGCTAAGGTGATCATCGGAGCAGGACTCATCAGTGAGTGCTTGTCTTTGTCAGTTGTGACCTCGCACTGTGAGGCACATCTTCAGATTTGACAGAGATGATGTCTCATGGACCATTGGTGGTTAACTCACTTCACTTTCGGGCCACAGAGGTGATCCACGTGGCGGGCCTTATCAGAAGTTCTTGTCTTTGGCTGTTGCAGCCTCTGGGCAGATCGGCAGGCCTTACGCTTCAGCATCGACAACGGCTCTTTGAGGGATATGCTGTTCGTCACACAGCAGCACCAGTACTTATGATGTGCTATAGGGGTTCTGAAACAGCACGCTGCTTACTGACTTTAGTTTCTTCCTGCAGGTCGCCACATAAACTGCATTTTGGGAGACTGTGCAACCCCTAAAAACTCCAGTCAGTATCAACTTTGCTCGAAATGGTAGTCGGCTTCTTCTTGGTGCTCCATATACAGAAAACATGGCCGGGCTTCTCCTCCAGGACTGTCTCTCCACCTGTAAGCCCAAGTACTCACCTTCTTTATCTGAGTAAGTAGGCAGGCAGGCAGGCAGGCTTCTAGACACTAGGCAGCCCCAAAGCTTCTACAGCAAGTTGCGCAGACTTCAGGTGATGTCCCCTCTCCTCTGGGAGACTGGCTGCCATGTAGACACCAGCCCTGGTCTCACAGCAGCTCTACAAGTATTCAGGAGAGTACTTCTTTTTTTAGTCAAGAGAAACTTGGAACTAAAACAAACTGGGGTAGTCTGAGTCACACTTGTAGACCTTTTTTCCAGAAAAGAGGTGTGTATTCACTGTGTAAGGTCCTGAAACTGGTTTAAGGTTGTTCCCTTTCAAATGTCATTTTCTAGCTGTAGTGCAGACACAGCCTTTGTGCAAGGTGATGGCTGTCAGAACAGGTAGTGGTGGTGATGCTGGCTCCAAGCAGATGTATCCGCAACTTGGACACAAAGAAGTGTGAAGACCTGGCTGTCATCAACCTTTCCAAAGTAGCAATCAGGGACAGACAAAAGACCAGGTCCTGCCTAGAAATGTATTCACCCTTAACAGCAGAATCTGCTGATTCACCCCTCTTCCCTAACACACACCAAATGGCAGTGATCAGGAAAATCTATTAAGTAATCTCTTGCTAAAGGGTTCTCACATAAATTCCAAGAGTAGATCTGTCTCCATCCTCCCTCACTTCAGTATCTGGGTCTTGACCTTCTAGCCACAGGAATGTAGGCAATACACTTTTACTGCCTGGGATAGCTGTATCTACCCTCCATCTTGTGCCATGATAAACCAGGGGCAAGGTAAAAATCATCCCACTGGTTCAAGCAATCATACTCCCGTCTCCTATGGAATCTAGCTACGCCAGTGCTTAATTTGAGCCGGTGGTTTCTGGTGCTCGGCACCGGCTCTTAATTGTCGCACTTATGAGAGTCTGCCACATGGTGGCACTGTTTGTTTAAATTACATACAAGCACAACAACAGTTGTTTATTAATTCAATATGCATTAAAATGACTAGTACTGCCGCCAAATCCATTCTTATAGCTTTGGGGGGATAGAATAGTCAGAATGGTCACAACTGTAGAAGTGTGATGGTTAGTAGTTGTGTTATTACTGTAGTTGCCAGCTCTGACAGTGTCAATGGGGAGTGCAGGCGTACGTGATCTCCTGATGAGAGCCCTGGCACTTAGATGTTTACAAATTAAGTACTGTAAGCGATCATGTGTGTGCCACACATCCACCATGCAAACACTCACGCAACACACACATGAAATGTCAGTGTAAGGGTGTAGATGTTACATGGAAGTGGAACTTTACACAAGTGAGGCTGTTAGCCCACAGTCCTCTCTGACACAGAAAAACAATCTGTTGCGGATTATTAATTCACAAAAATCTGTACTCTGCCACCACCCTCATTTATGTTAACATCCCAGAACTGAATAATCTTATGTCAACTTTGTGTGTCCCTCGAGGTCACAGAACAGGGCCTTGGCATTACCATGGACAGGGCTAAACTTTAGCGCACACACTAGATTAGTATGCTACCTGGGCTAGTTAAAAGTCAGGATCTCTGTTTCACATGCAGCCAGGTAACTCAAGGCAGAGGTACATACTGTATACCATGAAGGTGACATTCTCATCTTTTTTCGCTAAATAAATACGTTTGTCAAGCAGGTGCTTTAAACATGGTGCTCTCTCTGCAAACCTTGAGTTCTTTGAACGAAGCTGCCCTGGCCATGGCCTCGTCCAGTTAGAGGACAGACAGACCATCTGCCATGGTCTAAGTAAGGCGCTCAGTTTGCTCTGTTTGCTAGGCTTTTAGCGGGATTGGACCAAAAGAGAACCACCTCCCTCCTCTGCCAGTAGAAAAAGTTTGCATTTTTATGGAGCTCAGCATGACACATTTGTGTGTATTTTATTTAAAACTGTACATCTCATGTTCTGCACTTTATTTTTGAGCCATATGCCTGGGAATCTTGGTGGGGCGAGTGATAGCTGTCTATACGTGCCTTTAGACACCATGGCCTGTCATCAAACCAGGAGAGCACAGTAGTCACAGTACCATATGTGGTGAAAGACTCACTGAAGATGGACACTCATTGCGGGGGGTGCGATGTTCTGAAGTCTGTGCAGTGCTGGTGAATGTGATCACCCCCTAACCTGCATATCACCTCCACAGTATAATGCTTGTGTGTGAGTACAGCTAATGCATGGCATACATTTGTGAGGGAAGGGTCACAGCCTGCAAGCACCACTATCCCATTAACCAGACAGAACACTGGACAGTGGATCAAGACCCATGCATCAGACCAGCCACCAAGCCACCACCTGCTCCAAAAGAAGACCATGAATCAAGTCACGAGAGGCCTTCACTATCCGCAAGATGTCACATTTGCTAATGGGAATGTTTGTGGTTCCAGTGAGGAGAATTCTCTACATAATGCATGCTAGTTTCAAAAGGTATTTTGCTTCTCCTGTGAGCCTTTGCCGTGTGATCGAAAGAGGCGCTATGTTTGTATTTCCTTGACCCAGTGGCCACTGCAGAATGAAGCGCTGCCTTGAGAGGAGTTGAGTAGATCTTGTGAATCCTATGAGCTGAGAGTTGACATAGTCAAGCCTAGTCTCTATTACACAAGAGATTCAGTTATTCCCTTGTAATCGGTATCCTTTACACTTTATGCTTCAAGTAGTCTCAGTTGTTATTGATCCATTGCAGCTGCTGCATAAATATGAGATCGAAGATTAAGCTTCTTGTTTAAAATAAAACAGGGATTTTGCATATTGTACTGTTCCTGGGTGGTAGCCTTGCACTGCAAGAGGGCTGAGCCATTTTGGACCAGGATGGAGCAAATTTGAGAAGCAATAATTAGTAACTCCATTTTATGGGATTTAGATCGAAGTGACGATTAGTCATCCATGATTGAACAAGGCGAAGCACACCATTCAGAGAGGAAGGTTTCATATATAGTCAAGTATTATTAGGGAATTAATGGTATGAGTTTTTGGCTCTTTAAGCAGTGATGCAGGAGGTTCTATATACAGATGAAAATCTTGGGTGAGAGGATGGAACCCTGGAGGACTCCTAATTGGAGAATAAATATATTCGATAGAATGTTAGTCATTTATATTTATTGACTTTTGTTTTCCAGGTAGGAACTCAACCAGATAAGCATATATCCTCATTCTTCTTTTTTAATTTGCGTCACTACTTAGTTTTTCTAACACTTTGGCTATAAAGGGTAAGTATGACACTAGCCGCAGGTTGTTTAAACCTTTATTGGCAGTGCCTGTTTATTAAGAAGTGTTGGCCTTTTTTAAGACAGCCCAAGACTTTCCTTAGAGCCAAAGAGTTGTTTGTCAAGTTAGTCAATAAGGTCTCTCAGATCAACGTATGTTTTAGGATAGTATTCGTAATGGGTTCCTAGAGTGAAATAAAGGTCTTGTTTTAGTTTCTGTATTCAAGATTTAATTACAGATGACTTTCCTAAAGATTGACCAACTTGGGTCTGCTTTCTGTTCTAGTATGTAGTTAGAATGACCTTCAGGTTGCTTTGTAAAACAGAGTTCTTTCATTTTCACCTTTTCTTCAGAGAAGTTGGTAAATTTCTCACATTTCTCCTTGGGATTGTTGACTGGAATCGCACTACAGGGTGTAGTGTGCTGTTTCACAGTTTCAAACGGTTTGGGGTGTGTAGGAAAGTAGGATCTGCTTCTTATGGTCACCCCCACTTTTTGCTTGATGTTACACTGTTTTTGACTAGTCTGACTGGGATCCTGCTAATCAGGACCCCAGTCTATCTGCTTTCTCCCTAAAATGTTATGCCATGTACTTAGGTACACTCCAGATTGGATACTGGGGTACCCTTGTCAGTCCCTAGTATATGGTACCCATGTACCCAGGGCATAGGTACCCCAGAGGCCTCCCATGGGCTGAAGCATGTATTATGCTACCCATGAGAGACCATGCAAAATGGAACTACATGCCTGCCATTGCAGCCTGTGTAAGATGGTGCATGCACCACTTACTTTAGATATAGGTTTCCTATATCTATAGGTCACTACACTTAAAATCTATCAGTCACCCCTCTAGCAGGCCTTGACAATCCTGAAGGCAGGATGCTGGGTTTTACGTGAGAGGGTGCCCCTGCATGAGCAGAACATCCCTGCAGCCTTCGGAGACCATTCTCTCGGGTTGTCGGTGACGCAGCCAGACATATAGGTAGAGGTGCATTATATGCTCGCGTAAAATGCTATCTTGTAAACGGCTGCAACAAAACACGTCGTGTTTGGTATCTGTATCTGTATCTTAGAGTATTTATAGAGCGCAACATTCATCCCGGGGGACATCACGGCACTAGGACAGAATGCAATGCAGTGCAGGTTGATCTTTGGTAGGATCAGTATCTAGGGAACAGGGTGGTTTTCAGTTTTTTTTTGAACAGCAGCTACTCGTCTGTCAGGCGGAGATCAAGACGGAGGTTGTTCCAAAGGACCGCAGCTGATTTGGAGAAGGATCGGTCGCCCATCCTGGCCTTGGACGTGCGTTTGACTGAGGCGTAAGCTTGGTGACGCGATCTCAAGTTGCTCGAAGGAACATGGAATTGTAGTTTATCTCGCAAAATGTGTGGTCCTTTTTTATGCAGGGTTCTATGCGCAAAGCAAAGGAGCTTGAAACTGGCTCTTTGACGCACTGGCAGCCAGTGTAATTCCTTCAAACAATGAGATGCTGAACTGTATTTATTTTTATTGCAAATTAGTTTAGCAGCGGCGTTCTGGACCACCTGGAGTCGAGAGAAAAGATAGTCGGCCATGCCAACATAAAGGGCGTTGCCGTAGTCCAGCCTGCTCAGAAACAGGGCCTGTGTCACAGTTTTTCTGCAATTTGGGGGGATCCAGGGAAAAAGTCGCCTAAACAGTTTCAATGTGGCGAAGGCTTTTCCGCACAATGTGCGTACTTGATCCTGCAAAGATAGGGTATCATCGAAAAAGATGCCCAAGTTTTTTGCAGCTCGCTTTGGTTCTGGGGCGCTGCCTAATGCCTGGGGCCACCAACTATTGTCCAAAATTGCATGGGCACCCCCAAAAAGCAGGATTTCAGACTTCCCGGCGTTTAATTTTAGGCAGTGCCCAGACATCCAGCCTGCAAGTTCAGTGAGACAGTTTATTAGGTTGTTCTTAGTATCGGTATTGGCAGCGGCGTCACTAGGGTTGGTGTCACCCAGTGCGGTAACTTACCCCATGACACCATCACATGGGGTGACACCTTTCCCAAATTAGACTATTTAGTAAATAGTCTCATTTGGGAAAGGTGTCACCCCATGTGATGGTGTCACCCGGTGCGGTCCGCACCCCCGTGCCCCTCTAGTGACGCCACTGGGTATTGGTCAGCCTATTTACCAGGGGGATCACCAATTGTGTGTCGTCGGCGTATGAGCAGATGTCAAAACCCCATTTCCTGCTGATGTCCACCAGGGATGAGACGTATGCATTAAAGAGGGTGGGGCTTAAGGTAGCTCCTTGTGGTACTCCTTATTTAATGCTCTTTGCAGTGGAGGAACAGAATCCCATTTGAATTGTTTGGGTTCGATCCTTCAGAAAAGAAGCGAACCATGACCGAGCTTTAGAGCAGATCCTTTTTTTGTGCAGGATATGAAGTAGGTTAGTATGGGATACGATGTCGAAAGCCGCCGTAAGGTCCAAAAGGATCAGACACCTTGGAATCATACCTCCACACCGGTAACCGGTGTGGAGGTATGATTCCACCCTTCTGAAGTGTGCTTCGTGGGCTCCCTGGTATTCCCGGTACCAGCCTTCTCGACCTGGGCAGCTCAAAATGGTTGCTGCCAACCAGAGACACATTTCTGCCCTTGTGCTGCTGAGCCAAGCTCGAACACGGGAAGGCAGAACAATAGGCATCCTGTCACAGGGAGGTGTGACTACCACCCAGACAGGAGTTAGTGTATTTGGGCTGGGTGGGTGCAATTCCAAAGAGCCTGAAAGTCTGCATGAGGGGCACATTTGGTGTCCCTGTGCATAGTCCAGTTCAAACCAGTCCTGGGAGCCGTTGGCTACTGCTCTGGCGCGAAACTGGATAAAGGACATGGGAGTAACCTCCCCACTGTCCTGCCCTCCCCTGGGAGGATCCCCTGAATCTGTCCAACCCTCTCCCGTGTGTAGAAAAGGGCTTACCTGGCTGTAGGACCCTAGATTCAACGTGGACAAGATTCTGAACAAGAAACCACTGATCTTCGACCGTCTGGACACTCTGGACATCGCTGGACTTCGACTGGGCCCGACTTCGTCTCCCTCTCCGCCCAAAGCATTGTCTGTGCCCGTGCACCATACAGGCTCCGTGCAGGACCTGTGGAGCATCAAGGACAACTGAAGTTATCTCCCTTGGGGTGAAGGATTCACTCCCCTGCATTCGCAGGCACCGTAACACAACTGACCGGTCTGCTGATCCTGAGCTCCTGTGGACTCCGAAGGCTCTAGCAATGCAGGAGGTGGGTTCCTATGTTCCTTAAGGTTGAGCTGCCCTCTCACCAAGTCTGAGGCCAGTATCCCTTGTGGGGACTGCATAATCCGAACCCCTGTGCACCGCACACTTTTGCAAGTGCATATGCTTGTTGGCGTTTCCCGAACAAGTGCATTGGGCTACGAATAGCCTGACCTCTGGGCACATTTCCACCAAAGAACTTTGGCCTCC
The DNA here is from genome assembly GCA_963921515.1 of Calotriton arnoldi. Taxonomy (NCBI): domain Eukaryota; kingdom Metazoa; phylum Chordata; class Amphibia; order Caudata; family Salamandridae; genus Calotriton; species Calotriton arnoldi. Next base: position 4,304,183 of record CAWUFW010000005.1, on the reverse strand, counting down.
ACACACTGAGTGCTCCGTGGGCTGTTGCTTTGTAAATCTGCTCGAGGTCCCCTCGCGACTCCTGTGCCTCCGGCCTGTGGGTCCTCTTGAGGGTCAACACTGGTTTTCTTGGGCTCCCCTGGTTGCTCCAGTCCTGCCCTGACTCCCCTTGCTGTGGTGAGTCCCCTGGTCCTTGCTGGGCCAGACCGTAACCTTCCTTGACCTTCTTCGTGTGTTGCCGCTGCCAAGGCTTGTTGGTGCTCCCGCCTGACACCGACCCCTCAGAACTCAACATCCTTCGTGGGACAGCTCGCATCTGGCTCCTGGTTGTCCTCGACATCTCCTGGTCCCTGCAGCGGTAGAGTCAAGTTCTCCATCATCACACCTGAAGCACCCGACTTCGGTGGGCATTCGTTTACCAAGCCCCTGGTCACTCCTGAGTGACCCAGACTCTGTCCCCTCTGCTTTCAGGTACTCTTCAACCTGAATCCACCTTTGGATTCCAAATGACACTTTTCTTCTTTCCCGCAGTGGCATTTCCTTGAAGTCCTCCATTGAGATCGACGGCGGTTTCCGACACCACTTCGGCCCTATGCACCCAGCTTCCCTGGGATAGGTAACTCTGGTACTATGGTATCCATGAGTGGAGTGGCTCTCCAACCTCCTATGATCCAAAGGGCTTCCTCGTAATCCTCTGGGAAGGGTCCTTAAACTTTAAAACTGCCACAGCGACTCTCCCATTGAATTGTACGTAGCACGCAGTCGTGTTCTCACACTGCACCCGTCCTACGTGGGGCCCCTACTTACTCACCTTGGGTGGTTCCTTGGGGTCCCAGCGATTCTACAACCTCTAGAGTCTGTCTTGACTCAAGTCGTGGTTCTTATACCACTATTTTAGTATATGGTTTGGTCTCCCCCTGGAGCGCACTGTGTATTAGTGCTACTTACGATTGTTTCTGTGCTACAGTATTGTGTGCTTTGTGTTTATCTGCCTGTAGCAGATACTGTGAGGTATTTAGAGTGTGTTATAATAATAAATACATATTTTATAACTACTGTGTGGTTCTCCTTTCATTTAACCAATACAATAAGGTTGCATTCTGGTAAAACAAGCTGCTTAACATTCCTTCAAGACTAAGCCTGAAGGCTGCTCTCCACAGCTACCACTTGGATAGCTTTCTAAGGTTATCTTTGACCTCTTAAATCACCATAAGGGTTGTTTGGACTGGTGCAAGGTGCCCACTTTAATTAGTGGACATCATATATCAGGCCAACTTCTCACAGGGTGTTTTTTGCTTTCATCTTATTTTCAATGTAGCAAAAGTAAATTATGGATTGATTATATGCTTTTTCTGTAATTGTATTTTATATTTCATAGATTTTCTAGGTTCCTCAGTGAGGAACTTTACACGTTCTGCCACTCTCAGGTTTTTAATTTCTTCATTTTTTCATTTGATAACCAGTGGGCTGATGTTTTAGTTTTCATTCTATTTAGTTTTGGTGGTGCTTTACTAGCAATTATTTCAGACAAATTAACAGGGAATTGAGTCGAGAGCTCCTTTACATCTTACATAGGGGGGATAACTTGTAAAGAGGAGGAGACTTTATATTCCAGGGTCTCAAGATTTGTATTCTAAGATCTCTGACCCATTGTTTTGGTCTACTAGGTTGTAAGCGGGCACTGATTTTGCAAGATGCCAGAATGAAAGAGAGTAAGAAGTGGTCCGACCAATCGATAGGTTTCAGTATTCTTTATTAACCATTTGATCAGGAGCAGTATTGAGATCGAGAGCGGAGTCTTTCACGTTTGGAGGCGTTACACCGCTAGATGAGGTCATCACTGCTCATTATTGTTAGAAATTAAGTAAGTTTTGGGAACTCTAGTATATCCCAAGAAGTCACAAATGTGCATGTCTATCACTGCTTGAAATGCACCAATCAGCCAAGTCTCTGTCAGAAATAGGAGGTCAAGATTATTAGATGTAATCAGGTTTGCAATCCCCACTTTTTATCCAGACCTAAGGAAGAGTCTTAGGTACTTTGTTTGCCCCTAACTCGCTCGCCAGTTTGTATCTACAATCAATCCATATGGTTGAAACATACTTCTTATTTGCTTTAACTACCAAAATGGTTTATTCATTACATATGTTGGATTTGGACTGGCTCTGGCAAGAGACTGAAAGAGTTTTCTGTTTGGGTGACAAATCAAAGTGATGATTTTAGGATCAGGATGATGTCCAGCAAATGCAATCTAAAGTATGCTGATTTACAACTTGTCCATTCTGAATGTAAACTTTATACAGAACTGCACTGTAACCGGATGAAACACAACTTCCCTTTGAGTTATGAGAGTCATCATCCTTGCCATCTGAAGGATAACCTTCCATTTGGTCAGTTTCCTACACTATGATGTAATTGCAAGTGCAGGAATGACTACTTCAGTGAGGGTGAAGTGTTGTGCACACAGCTGATAGATCGCGACACTCCAGAAAAGGTCCTGGTAATGCGATAGGAGCATACTACTTCAGTATTTCTTTGTCAAACCTTTCACCATTCAGTTGCTGACTATCTTGTTTGGTGTTTTCCAGAGTGATGCTGAACAAACAATACGCCTCATGGAAGCAGTGTTTCCATGAATGTAACCTAGAACTCACTGTGGCTAAATGAGTGATGGGCTCTTGTGGTGTCCTTCCTTCATAGCGCCGGATGTTTACTGTACCGCCTCCTAGCTGGGACTGTGCTTTCTGCCTCCGAGCTATGGATTTAAGAAATATTCTGACAGGGATATGGCTGCCAGTCCGATATTTCTTGTCTGACTAATTTAATTCAGTTTACAATTATCCAAAACTGCATACCACATGACCCAACTGCTTGTGTGGAGAAGTGTGGCTCAATGGTTAGAGCGGCAGACCCTGATGCAGAGATCTGGCCCGGGACCAGGGTTCAATTCCCGCCTCGGCGGGTCTTGGGCTCAATTTCCTCGGACCTGATAATTCTCGCCTCGGTGCCTATTCTAATCATGGGTCCCACTCTGCAACTCTGGGCAATAGCTTGCTTAATCTCCACAACGGCCCCAACAGCGCTGGGATGCCTGGCTTCACCCTGGGGGTGCCCAGGAGTGGACATTTCACAGGGAAAAGCCAGGAAGGGTTCCACAGCGGTATGCGTACAGCGCCTGGACACCCCTTTGGGGGTATGGGTGCGCTTTACAAGTACAAATTTCATTTCATGTGAAGTCCTCGAAACTCCTATATAACTGAGTTCTTCCCTCTGTTAAGTTAGGTCGACGGATGATGTTGCTTGGTGAACATGTCGGTGTGTTAGTAGCGCCTTGTTCTATTTAATGTTGTGTTTAGGAACAGCAAGCCAGATTGGACAGAGATTTTTGTCTTGTTGTGTCCTGATTTTGGTCCCAGTCATTAATATAAAAGTGAACAAAACTTTTACGCCATTTAGCCGATGTTGATTGCCGAACCAAAATAATATTCCCACACAGAAAAGGAATGTCAATATATCTACAGTATCAATATATTCAGCCAGGTATTTTATTTTTAATTATATCTGTTCTTTTCAAACCCTTCTCGTAACGTTAGCGATCAGCCCTATTCCGCTTTGCCTGTCTCCTTGTTGTCCACAATTGTGTGAATAGAGTATGGATACGTATTTGTAAAGCTAGATAAATAAATAAACAGCTGTGCATCATGCTATATTCCGAACAGTACATATTTTAATGTTGTGGTTGAATGAATCAATTTGGTAACTATGAATCTACAATGAGTCAGGTTTCAAAATTGTTAGCTAATTGAAAGAGATTAAAACACTAAGAAGAGTTGTATTCGTTAGCATCGCAGTATAGAAGAAAGTCAAAATATCTTGCTGTCAAAAATGCCCATTATTAAATAGTATTCGAAAATTCCTGCTGGAAGGAGTAGTGGTTTGTTAAAACACCTTTTAGAAGGTTAGATTACGAAAAGCTTACATAAACTGTCTTCACAGGTGATGACGCTGTCATCTTGATTTATTTGCGTTGAAATAATTTGTTACCCTGTAACCTGCATAACCTCTGCTTATATGATGTATACATTATTTACACCTGATGTATTCATTAGTTACACATATTGTTTCACGTATTATTTTCCCTACTGTTTTGTATTTATGTTTAGCAGAATTAAATATATTTGATAAACTTTAGTTAGCTAATGTCAATTTTAAGTTGACTTGAGTGGGCCTAAGTGCCTCACTCCATCTTTAAATAAATGTTATGTTTTTGCTTGCTGAGCATAATACTTTTCTGTTTCAGATACCAGTCACTGTTAAAGCTAAGTTGCAGCACCAGAAAAAGCTGTGCTAGACACGTTCTGATTGGCTGGTGGAACACTATTAGATCATAACAGTCCGAGTTCTGAGAAGCAGGCCTTCCTTTATTACCAGTTAGAAGAATCCCTCTGATTGGCCAATCCATGGACTGAATGTTCTAATAATGTATAAACATCGTATCCCATAAGTGAGAATTCCATACCGGGAAGTTTACTGGCCCCAGGAGGACTGCCTTTTGTTCTAGGCATATATTTGAGAGGAACTGGGTTTTTATTGGTGAGGAGGGACGACAATTGCATCCTGGAAAATAAATGCAAGAAAATGAGAGCGCCCCGTTAGGTGCTGCTGGGAAGCACGCGAACAGTACATACTGGGTGCTTTTTAGAGGGAATTCGCTCTCCTCACCGGGCAGAGGCAGAGTTAGCTGTCAGTGTCGGCCTTGGCACAGGGCCCTGCAAGTGCAGCGGCGGGCCATCCCTCCCTCCCTCCCCAGGGCAGCCCAGTCAGCACCGCCTGGGCGGTGGTCTGCTGCCAGCAGTAGCAGCCCTTTATTGACAGCGAGCGGCTCCTGTTCTCTCCCCTCCTCCTCCTCCTCCTCTCCTCTGGCTCGTTCGCTGCAGATCACACAGCCCCGCCCGGGGGGAGCCGAGTCCTGCACCCTGAGCAACAGTAGCAGCCTAGGTGCAGCCAAGGAGAGCAGCCTCGTGTCCAACTCCCGGCTCATCCCTGGCAGCTGCAGATCGCCCTCTTCCCCGCAGCTGCCGGGACCTGACGCCTGCGCCCATGGGTGGCTGATGGCTGAGCCCCCGACCCCTTCCTGCTGGAGGTAGCTGGGCGACAAGGAGGACCGGAGCCAGGAGACGGCAGCCCAGGCGACGCGCGCCTTTAGCCATGGTGTCATGGATCATCTCCAGGCTGGTGGTGTGAGTATACCTGGGGTCACCGACGGGCGCCCCCTCCTCCCTTCCCGCTGCGGGCACACGCCCCATGCGCCTCTCAGTGCCAGCCTAAATATAGCAAGGAAGGAAGCATATAAAGGTAGCGGGTCATGGATACGGGGAGGGTGAGCGGCTGGGCAGGCTGGAGGGCTGGAGCAGCGCACACATTGCGCTCCACCACAGACAATGGCGCTGCTGCTGGAGGGCCATGCACCCCTCAGAGGCGTTGAGCATACCGGCCTCCGCTGGCAGAGGGAGCATTTCAAAGCCTTTCCTTCCATTTCACACATATTGTGTTCAATATAACGGGGACCATGAGCGTGCGTCTGGATAAGGTCCCCGCTATAGGAATCCTAGAGAGACTCCGCCACCGTTGCCCGCCAGAGGGCGCTGGCAGCGGGACCCAGAATGGCTTTATTTGATAATTTAGTGTTTAATTTTTCTAGAAATTTTTCGTAGAACATTGAAATATTACTGTTGGCCATTTTTAATTGAAGCATGTGTAAATTATAGCAAGACATCTGCATTTATGTAAATTAACCTTAAAAAGCATGGGTCGGCAGGGCCTTGGAAAACGTGCATCGTGTGACACTGTGCATAATATACCGAATATACAAAAATATATATGGACACACCTACAGATAAATAGACAAACATATAAGTATGGCCCACAGAAATAAAGTGCGTTAAAAACAAAGGGAAACATTGCATTGTGTATTTTCCAGGGCTGAGAATAATTCGGACTATTTGTTACATGATAAACGCTTTGCCCCGGGGGCACCCCAAAAAGCCATTGGTAGTCAGCTCGTGTTCCTCGTGAATAGATCTGCGCGTCTGTCACAAATCGTGTGCAGTCTGTCTGGGAGCCGTTCAGTTCATTGTTACTGTGCCTTTTTGCTCAAGGCCTACCCCCGTTTCCTTTGTTTGGAGCGGCGGAATGTACCACCACATTATCCTGGCCGTCCAGGCGCCCCACACATTCCGCTGCTCTGCTGAGGCAATAAAGAAAAGTGGGCGTCATTTATGTCTGCTATTGTCTCAAGGGAGGGGTGACAGGTGTGCAGTTTAGGGCAAAAACACACGTGGGCCATTTGATTCGGCAGTGGTGCCGTCTTACAGCAGTTGGCGCAGCTTGCTACGTTTCCACATTTTCTTAGAATAAAGCCGTGTGAAATGTAAAAAATAAATTCACAAGGGCCTTGGTTTCATAGTTCAGATGTGCGTTCTCTCTGCCATTTGTTGTTTAGAAAGAATTAACAATATAGAGCTTATGCCACACAATCTGTCCATTGGCAGTGTTGCTGGGCTGCAGTTTGCTCCTCAGCAGAAACACTGATTTGCAACATATTTTTCCCTTATTTAGTTTTTTTAAACAATTTTTTATTTTGCACTTAAAGACAAACAAAACCACCATGAAAGACAAAACAACACCGGCGGATACTGACCACCGCGCCTCCCACACAGTTTCCTATCATTAAGGCCTGGTGCACTTCAATTCCAGCCCCAGCCGTTGCATGGTACTGCTGTTAAGCAGAAACAAATTGAGATACGAGAATGGAATGGTGCACCCAGAATAGTATAATGTCCACAGTTCTGTGTCTTTGTAAAAATCTTCCTTTATTCCATATGTATAAATCAGGACAGCATCCAGCCAACGCGTTTCATTCAAATCATATGAACTTCATCAGGGCTCTTAATTTGGAAGTGTACTTGTTCCTCCAAAATGTAAATGTAAATGTACAGGGCGAGCTCCCAGTTTAATGTAACATTGTAGACGTTAGGCGGCTTAGACATTGGATACTGATTCAGGTATCAGCCTGGGGTAATAATGTTTACCCCGTCCAGAACTGGATTATTCTTATATGGCAGAGATAGCATCTGCTTTTGCATGATTTGACAATTAAACTGGGAGACTGCCCTGTACATTTACATTTTGGAGGAACAAATACACTTACAAACAAAGCCACCACAGCAACACTGCGTATCTCTCAGGATACTTCACCAATCTTTACTGACATACCCTGAATGGACCCTACCTCCCCCCCCATTGCTCCCTCCCAAACACAAAGCATCATAAGCCACAGCCATTATCACAAGCAGGATGTTACTCTTGTCCTGGCAGGCCATCCAGGAGGCCCCGGAATGCACCCCACCCACTCCATATTTTCTCCCACTTGCATGGACAGCCCATGTCCAATTTCCACTCCTCCACACTTTGTGGCTCGGCCGCACCTCATCGAAGAACAACATTTCTTTTGGCCACTGCAAATCCTAGGGTGGATAGAAGATTGCATACTTTCCAGGATGTTCCTCCCCAGAGGATCAAAAGGATCGTTTTCTGTGACACCTCAGTCGATAGGCCAGCTCCCCCTCTTAGCCTGTCACGGACTCCCTTCCAGGAGCCCTCTATTCGTAGTCAATCGCATAATGTGTGCAGGAGCTTCCCCGGTACTCCACAGTTGATGGCTCACTCATCTGTACGAGCCCTGCCCATATTGTGTAAGAGTATTCTTGTGTAGTAGGACCTGTGAAGTATACAGAGTTGAATCAGCCTTAATCGGACTCTAACTGCCATTTCCCTGGGTGATTGGAGTGCCTCCTCCCATTCCTCCTCTTCTAGCTCCCCAACGTCTGCTTCCCAGGCCTGTTTGAGCCTCAGCAAGGGATTAAGGGTGTTACGCATTAATTTACTGTAAATCAGGGAGATCGCTTTTGTAAGGAGCGGCTCTGTCAACAGTCTATCTTTTAGTGACGAGGATTCCTCCAGTGGCTGGCCCTTCTTTATATGTGCCCGCAATGTGTGCCTCAACTGATGGTATCGAAACATTTCCATGGGAGCCATATCATATTCTGTTTGTAACACTTCCCAGGTGATCAGGTTCTCCCCCTGCTACACATCTCCTAACATCAAGATGCCTATAAGGTTCCATCCCACAAATACTTAGAGTATCCACAACTCTACCAAAATGCGTTATCCCATCTCTGTTGTCGACCCTGCCATCACAGGAATCTATTTGCCCTCCACCATCCTGAAGCCGTCACCCTTTTGAGAGGTGGGAGAGATGTGTAGTCCTTCTTGGAGTAAAGAGCCCTCCGGAAGACCCTGGGACCTAGCGCCTTGCAGTCCGCCCTGATCGATTGCTCCGTTAGAGGGGCAAAAACCCACTCGTTGACCAGCATCAGTTGTGATGCCCAATAGTACTTTTCTAAGTCAGGGAGGGCGATGCCCCCATCATACAACCCCCTTGTGAGTTTGGTCATGTCTATCCTGGCTGGTCCCCCATCCCACATGTGCTGTCGAACCACCTGATTCACCCGTAGGAAGAACTCGGATGTACCTGATACACCATGTTTTGCAACGAATATATACATTTTGGTAAGACAATCATTTTGTACATTGCCGCTCTGCCAATGAGCGACAGAGGGAGTCATCTGCAATGCTGTTTATCTGCGCTGAATTGGTCCAGCTCAGGGTTAAGATTGACCGTGTGGAAAAGATCAGGTTGTCTAGTTACATAGAGGCCAAGATATTTAAAGCCCACCGTTTCCACCGTGAGGCCCTTCGGGAGATTTCGCTGTGCCCTCCATGCGCACAGGGATTGAGAAGAGACTTCCCCCAAATTAATCATGTACCCTGAGTAGGTACTGCAAAGGTGAAATATATGGAGCAGTCTGGGAATGGATACCTCAGGATTCGGCACATATAACAGGATATCATCAGTGTAGAAGGAATTTCTGTCTTTCCACTCTCCTCCCCAACTGAGGCCACTCACTATCGGGTCGGTGTGTACCCAACACACCAGTGGCTCCAGCGGCAGGGCAAAGAGCATCGGCGATAGTGGACATCCTTGCTGGATGCCCCGTGAGGCTAAAAGGGACGGGACCGAATCCCGTTTACTCTCACCTGTGCTGACACTTTACTGTAAAGCACTTTTACCCACTATATATAGTTAGGGCCAACGCCCATCCGCTCCAGTATAGCCCACAGGTATTTCCACTCAATCTTGTCAAAGGCCTTGGCCGCATCAAGCGACAGGACTAGCGCCGGCTCCGACTCTTCCTCTCATTACATGCATATAGTCGTCTGAGGTTTAGCCGAGTCCCTCTGTGAAGCTTAAAGCCCGACTAATCAGGCATATTAGCTTCCCCATAGTTCTCCTCTGGTGGGTGGCCAGGAGTTTGGCTAGGACTTTTCCCTCTACATTCAGAAGCAATATTGGCCGGTAGAAGGCGCAGTTTGTATGTGGCTTCCCCAGTGCTTTAAATGGGCCGGTACTCACCGGTACTGAGTACCGGCACTTCTTAGATTTATAACTCTGAGTACCGGCACTTCTCTACTGCCGTGGAGAGTACCGGTACTCATGAGAGGTAGGCTCATTGCCTGTGCTGGTGAGCAGGAGTGGGACGTGTCTCTGGCAGCCAAGGCGCCGCTTCTGCAGCCCCTGATCTGAGCCCCAGCTGAGCTATTCAGCAGGGCTCATTTGAATAACGACGGGTGCTCACAATCACGCTGTGCTTGACAGAGCAGGGTCCGTTCAGGCCCTGTGCTGTCAATCACATTCACACTATCTCCTGCAAGCACAGGAATCATGTCAGTTCCCTGGCAGTGGCAATAAGGCCACGGCCAGTCCGGCCCTGGTGGCAATTAAAAAAGCAATGGTAGGTGAAGAGAAAAGATGGCTTTCATCTACCTTAGTCTTTTGTGTGTCTGCTATGTTTGTGTGTATGCCTGTTTTTGTAAGAAAAAAAGTGAGAGAAAGAGAGAGAGAATCCAGACACTCTAAGTAGGTATTTTAAAGAAAATAGGTGGCACTTTGTTTGTACATGTCTGCTCGGTGACAAAGATTCATAAATATTGTAAAAGGGAGGGTGAGTGAGTGGATAGATGAGTGAGCAAGGGTGGATGTATAGATGGATGGATGGATGAATAGATGGATGAGTAAAAGCATGCATGGGTGAAAGAGGGTGGATGATTGGATAAAAGGGCGGATGATGGTTGGATAAGTGAAAGATTGGATGGATGAATGAAAGGTAGGGAGGATGGATGAAAGGGTGGATGATGGATGAGTGAAAGGAGGGATTGAGTGAAAGGGTGGATGGAATAAAGGAGTGAAAGGGTTGATGGATGGATGAGCGAAAGGATTGATGGATGAGGCAAAGGGTGGATAAAGAGATGGATGAGTGAAAGGATGAATGGATAGGTTTGGAGATGGATGGATAGGTTTGGATATGAAGGGTGGATAGACGGAATGGTGAAAAACTGAATGATTGATGAAAGACTGAATAGACGATAGAATGTAAATGTTAAATGGTGGACATCAGCAGGTAAATGGTAGGATGAAAGGATGAATGGATAGATCGATGGAAGAGATATCTTCTGGGGAGGGTCATAATGAGTTGCTTCATTTGCTTGGTGCCATAAGGGCTTTGGTTCGACGTGGGGGTATTTACAGTTTCTTCCTACTTGCGTGCTCAAAAATATATAGTATTGTGCTTAACAGCAATTAACAGTATGACATTAAGAAGGTGCAACTATTGCAAAAAAAGGAACTGTTAACATATTATTCCATTTCTCTTTCATTTTGTGTAATGAGTTAACCTGCTTTGTTTATATAAACACATTTCTCATGTGTTTTGGTATGTGCTGCAACTAATATAGAAGTTGTTAAGTATCATCATGTCTTGCTCTTAGCCCCGCCCCTAGCCCCGCCCCCTCACTACACCTCTAGCGCATTTTAATGAGTACCTGCACTTATTTTTTCCCATTTAAAGCACTGGGCTTCCCCCACATTGTGAATTTATGACAATAGTGGCTAGCCTCTGGTCCCTCTGAAGTCCCCCTCGGCGCTTCGCTTCGCTTCCCGATACATGTTGCATAGGTGCGGGGTCAGGTCATTCACCAATTTCCTATACAGTAATGACGGCAGGCCGTTTAGACCCTGTGCTTTCCCCGTCTGGATGCCCCTAATTGCCATACCTCTCTCTTCCTTGCTAATGTCCACCTCCATGTCCTGTCCCGCCTTCTCGGTGAGCTCCTGTACAGCGATCTCCCCCAAGAATGCTTTAATATTCGCACGGGACCATGTGAGCTATGTAGGGAGCAGTAGTAGCGGGCAAAATATTTTTCCATTATGTGCAGTTGTGTGCTAGCCTAATATTAAACAGTTGCCCAGTAACAAATGTGTTCTTCTAGATCGAGTTGCGCCTTATGTGTGTCTGGATATTGGATTGCACTCATCCAAAAGAACAAAATAAAGGGATTTCTATTGTTTAAATTCAGCTCCCATCAATGGAACTTTCAGAGGGTTAATACAATTACCTGCTAGAATACCTCGAATCCATTAGAAATCATTAATTAGCCCCTGGATGAATTGAAACAAATAGGAATTTTCTACATAGAGTTTCAGCAGATGACCAGAAGCGCATTTCTTGCAACAGGCTCCAGTAGAAACCATTTGTAACTTGTCAGCTGGAATTGCTGCCAGCGTTTCCTATTCAATTGGCAGCAACTTGCAGAGTTTATGGCTTCAGCAGCGACACATTTTCAGCAGAAATGATGGTACACAGCAAGGATCTTATTTCAAAAGACAGCCAGGAGCATGTGACGTGGAAAGAATATCAATTCATATATTTTTAATTTTCGCAGAGAAGCGTCATTTATCTGGCATTTTATGTTTCCTCTTTGTTTATGGCAAGAACGCGTTGGAAGTCTGTCTTTGGAAAATCCCCACTAATGGCAAATACAGAAATTCAGTTCCTGCAAATATGGAGAAGCCAGCCTGTGTTTAGTGTCTCACTTCTCAGTTTTAGAATATGATTTTATTTTCTGCAAAAACATGACAGTGTAAACTTCATTTCTTCAAAAATGTTCTAATAACTTTCATTTTTTATTACAAGTCCACTCGCTTCACACCGAGCCCATGTGATCTCTCCAGCTGGTGCACAGCAGTGCATTCAAGTCGCTTCCAAGTCATGTAATCATGGGTGGGCCTGGGCAGAAGACAGTGTGAAGGACGAAATATAACCCCAGCTCTTTCTGCTGAGTCACGCTGTTGGAACAGTTGGCAGCATTGCTTATCTCTGCAAACACACTCTATATGTCACTAGCGTTCACGGCCAAACAATTCTAATGTTTTGCCTTCATGCAAGAAGGGTGTCCAACGAGGGTTGGGATCCATGACACATTTTGAGGATAACCACTATGTAAATCATTTGCATTTATATTAATTAAATGCCTATTTCACATATGTGGTTGTCTTGGAAATGCAGATTACATTAGACCATCGTGGATCTATGTTGGACGCCCGTAGATGTTCATTTTATTTGGTCAATATAAAAAACAAACAGTATATATATATACTGTTGCGGCACCTACCCAGGGTTAAAAAATAAATAAAAATAAAATATATATATATATATATATATATATATATATATATATATATATATATATATATATATATATATATATTAACCCTGGGTAAGGTGCCGCAACCTTTTCCTGGGCTGTCCTGCGCCTGTTAGTCTTCTGTTCCAAAATTCAAGGATTTCAAATAGAATATTATCTGATGCATGGGAGCATGGCAACGCCTCTTGGTGCCCTTGCATCAGACCCTGCCCCAGCTCTGCAGGGACCACAAATAATGATATTCCGCCCCTTTTAACGATCAGCAGATGCTTATGTGTGAACAGATCCGCAGGACAGGCTAGGAGAAGTGCTACATCTGGATGAGAATCCAGTGGTGGAATTACCTACACCCTAGTTAGTAGTATGGGGGAGTAAATTCTGCTTGTAGACTTTCTTCCTTCGGATTTATCGCTTGCTTCACAAATCACAGGTTTTTCCGCTGCCACCAACTCTGTATTAAGCCCTGTATTATTTTTGCATTTAAACAGCGTCTTTCTTTGCTAGTGCTTTTAGATGTTCAGCGTTTCAAAAATGATCAAGAGCCCTCCCTTGTTTATATGAAGAGTCTTTATATCATCCGTTTGCGGGTAATGTGGAGTAAGTAAAAGCACAAGATCACTCGTAGTGTATGCGGCTGAGGGTCGTTTTGTCAATTGCTATACTGCTCTCTGAAATGAACAAAAAAACACCTGGGTGGCGTGTTATCATGACTAAGAGCAAAGACAGATTTGGAGACAGAGGTCAGTCTCTAATGATACAGAAGACTGGGGAATGGGAAAATTAAGTAGATCTTTTAGTCAATCAATCAATCAATCAAAAAACGGATCCAGCGATCAGGGATCAATACATTTGCAAATAAACAAGGCCCAATTACGTTACCCAACAAGTCCCTTTACGCTGGGTTCAGTGGAATGCAAAGTTCGTTCCTAACTTACCAATCTCCAACAGAACCTGCATTTCTCATAATAAAATATTGTGGCGATTACATCTTTTTATAGTTGGTTAGTTAAAGGCAATAATCTATAAACTCACTCTAAAATATGACGGACTCAATGTGTATATTTATAATGTTTATCTAAATAATGTTAAATAAATGCTCATCAAGTACCAATACACAGTACAAATCATGAAATATCACTAAGTAAATTATTAGCAAAGAAAAAACAAATTCACATCATATTGACAGTGCATTGAAGGAGTGGAAAGGCGAAGAGACAAAAGGTTCAGAAACAGAATACATTTGCAAATGATTATGCAAATTCAGTTTTCTATCTATAGTAACCCAGTAGGAACAGGAAATCTACTCTCTGGCCACGAGAGCAGCAAGGCCCCTCAAGAAGATTTGAAAAGGGCAAAGATTAAGTCGGGAATCAGGAACAGGAAAGAAACAGGTAGGCCTCTACAGCAAACCGACGACAGCGACGATCTCCCAAGTATCAGCCTAAACGCCTCCAGCACACCCCTCCCACCGGGCACCTCAATTATACCCTAAAACCCAAATGTCCAACCCACACTTGTTTCACAATAAGAAACTATTCTACATTTTATTGGTTAAGGAAGGGGGTGTACTGTCACACCACACTCGACATGTCCATCTCACTCAATGTTCTATTGTTTTATTTTTTCAACATCATGTCGGAATCTTCCCAGGAAATACAAGTGTACAAATATTCAGGCTTCAGCTTCCTTCTCTCCGCTAATGTTTCGAAATCTGTTACTTCTTGTGCCACTGGTGCACTTCCAGAGGAAACGTTCCTCACTTGCTCATTGTTTTTCGTCTCCACGTTTAACTTTTGGCAGGCACACGTAAATTCGAAGGTTGCTCGCCTTTGCCTTCCCTCCACGTTCTCTTTGATTTTTCAGCCTATTTTGTAAAAATCATTCTCCTTACCCTATGCTGCTACGGAGAATAAAACAAGCATTATTACTCATTTTGTAATGCTTTTCTTTACGCACCCTCCCAATGCTGCATCTAACCATGCGCAACCCATATTATTATTTTCCTTAGCAAACGTTAATAACGTGCACAAAAGCAGCATTAGTCTCTTTATTTTCATTAGTCAAGCATTTGCGGCCTAGTTCAGTGCTTTAGTACGCGCTTGCGCAGTATTATTTTCCCTCATGTTAGTTTTTAAACTGCGTGTTTTTCACTGCACACTGTTAAGAAAAATTAGAAAATGTTACTATGGGTTTCAATCCGAGCAGGTTTCATTTTACGAGAAACCCTGCTCCATCAATCACCCCTTTGATGGCGTCTTTGAGCCATCACCGAATACCCACCAATACAATTTTTCACTTAGAAAGCTGTTGTTCTCTCTCGTTTTATCATTATTCCATCTAAATCTCTCATCATTTCATAATAATTTCCTCTTCTATCTTCTAGTTCTATCTCTTCTCTCTTTCTTTTTCTTGCTCTTCGTTTGTTATCAGATGTCTTTTTCTTGCATTTGCAACACTTATAAATCAAGGAAATCATTAGTATCACTGTAACCACTACAATGATAGGTGTCAGTATTCTCCCTAATAAACTATTACCAAATGTAGAAAACCAATTTCCCACAGAGGAAAAACTCTTACCAAGTTTCTCCCAAGCACCATCAACCTTCAATTCAGACAAATCTTGATGAAGATTTGTAATATTCTTAATATACCCCTCAAGACTCTTACTCTTATCAGGGATTTAAGTGCAACATTGTTGTATTTTCAACATATTGCAGACTCCACCCTCTTTTGCCAATAATACATCAAGGGCAAGTCGATTTTGCAAAACCATAGATCTAATTGCAACCATCTCAGTATCAACCATTAAAAACCCACCAGCAGTGTCTGTTGATAAACGATCAACCACTGTGGATAATTTTCTAATTTTTTGTGAATTCAAAATAACTCCAACTGAAGGTATCAGTGCTCCAAAAACATCCCCTATTATTTCTGAAAAGCTCGCTCTCTTATTACGTATTAGTCCATTCTTTACTTCATTGATTCTATTATTCTTATCCATGTGATACATTTTTGGAAATACTATTGCTAAATAACAACACCCATACCAATGTGCAGGCAACCTATAGTAGGCATTCTTACCACACACATAATAAATTCCAGGGAAAACAGGATCAGTTCCTCCCTTTATTCCCCATCCTCCCGTAATTAGGAAGGTATGGTCACATTCACTAGAACCAATGAAATAATTATTATATTCAGTCTTTTGTCTAAGCAAGCAACGCTTTCCTCTATGATACCAGTCTAGGGTCATGGCAGCGTAAGTCTCGCCCTTTTTGTAATCTCCTTCTCTGAAAGCCCATGGAGGTACATGAGACTTTTACTCAGCAGCTTTTCTCTGAAACTCTTGTCTTCTATCTTCAACCATGTTAATGAATTCTATTTCTTCAAATCGTAATCTGCAGGTAAGGTTGTGTCTATGTGCATATACTATATTGTTTGTATAGAATGAAAAAATTCTCCCATGTATTCCGCATTTCTAGCACTATATATTTTATTCATATTTTTTCTAATAGGAATTTCTGAAAACACTAAATCTATGTTAGAGTAATAATATTGGAGGCTTCCCCTCTCGTAAAAGAGGCTTGTTAATACACTACAAGACACACCATATGTTAAGGGTAGGTGATGGTAAGTCACCCCCTCTGAAACAGACGACGGTAATTGCATGCACACATAACAATCTCTCGCATCCATTACATCAACATACTCATACAATAACTTGGTAAAAACAGTTAACAAAAAATCATTAATTGATTTATCATGATGATAGATGCTGTCATCCTTTCCAATTTAGTATGTGAGTCTTCTTTAGAATCTTTAGTATCTACTTTATCACTCATCACACTATTAGTATTAGTGTTATTCTTATGATTAGTTACCATTAAGACAGGCATAACAACAATTAATGTTGACCAGATTAGTAGAAAAATACTAAATAAGCAAGCATTAATACATCTACGTTTAAAACTACGATTTTGATGTCCAGTCTCTGCTGTATTTGCCATTTCTAGTTAAATTTGCACCAATTCTAAAAAAACTAAGAAAAAACTCAAAAATCTATCAATAATCTAATAAAAATTTTGTAAGATCTATCAAAAGTAGTGTAGCAAAGTAGTGTATCCCCACACACTTTATGGCTTTCTTCTTTACCCCTCTTTTTCTTTCCTTTTCTTTTTTTTTATATCTTCTTCTTCAAATCTTTTGAATGATTCAGAATCATTTTTTCAAAAATTGTTGCACCATAATTTTCACAGTTTTTTAAGGTGGTTCAAAACCGTCTTCTTCACTTGACTCTGTACCAGTATTTTCTTAGATCTGATCTGTGTTTTTAATTTCTTCTAACACCACATATGTCCATTCTGGTGCTATGTATTTCTTATTTGGAACCCTCACTCTTTTCGTTTTCCGAACTGATTCTTCTTCAGACTCACTTTGCTCAGTCTGATCTGAAACTTCATTTATCGTGTCAGGTGATCTTTGTTTCAGAGTGTATTTCAGTCTTTTCACTCCTTCTGGCCACACATCGCCTTTCCTTGTTTTCTTAACTTGAACTGTTTCTCCAGCATCATTGTCAAGATCGCAAGTTCTTTTATTCAGTCCTTTTCTCTGTTGATTCTCATTAATCACTTTCTCTTTTTCTTTCTCAACAGCAGTCTTTTGAGACCCAATAGCTGGTGCCCACTCTATTCGACTTGTTCCTTGTTCGACTTCAGAATCTATAACTTCAGACTCTATGACTTCACTTTCTCCACTTTCTGCTTCTTCTTGTCTTTTAAGTGGACTTATGACTCTTTTTGTATGACTTGCATGTATCCAATTCGGTAAGCCACCACACTTTACTGCTGTCGTTGTCACCAGTATCACCTGGTAAGGGCCGTGTCACCTAGGCTCCAAACACGATTTTCTCACGTGTTTCTTCACCAGGACCCATTCTCCTGGACTTGGATCATGTGCTTGTTCTTGCTGAGTGGTAGTTGCAATTTCTCCAACCTGATGAGACACAGAACGCACTACATCAGCCAATCCTTTGCAATAATCAAGCACCAGATCATCAGTAATATTCATCAGTTGATTTGCTGGTACAATTGGCTGTCTCATTGCTCTCCCCATAATAATTTCTTGTGGAGATAATCCAGTCTTTTTATCAGGAATACTTCTCAGACTCATCAATACCAAAGGTAAAGCATCTGGCCATTTTAGTGCTGTGGATGCACAGACCTTTGATAATCTGGATTTGATAGTGCCATTAATTTGCTCGACCACTCCTGATGCTTCTGGTCGATAGGCACAATGCAGCCTTTGTTCAATTTGTAATGCTGCACAAATCATCCGAATTATTTCATTGTTAAAATGAGTTCCTCTATCTGTTTCTAAAGAGACTGGAAATCCAAACCTAGGAATTATCTCTCTCAAAAGCAATTTAGCAACTGTTAGACTATCATTTGTTCTTGTTGGATCCACTCGGGGGCCCCCACCGACCCCTGCCCCCCTCACATCTACCACAGAGCCGTGGCCGCCATCGCACCCAAACTACAACGCACCATCAACACCACCTTCAAAACAGGCACCTTCCCAGACGACTGGAAGCGCGCAGAAGTCAGACCACTGCTCAAGAAGCCCACAGCTGACCCCACCGACCTCAAGAACTATCGGCCCATCTCGCTCCTCCCCTTCGCAGCCAAAGTTGCAGAGGAAACAGTCAACAGGAAACTGACACGATTCATTGAAGAGAACGCCATCCTCGACCCGACCCAATCCGGATTCCGAAGCAACCACAGCACAGAGACCGCCCTACTCGCCGCCACAGACGACATCCGCACCCTCCTGGACCAAGGCCATTCCGCAGCCCTCATCCTACTCGACCTATCAGCGGCCTTCGACACGGTCTCCCATCGCACACTAGTCGTCAGACTACACGACGCAGGCATACAAGGAACAACCCTGGACTGGATCCGATCATTCCTCACCGGAAGAAGCCAAAGGATCAGACTCCCACCCTTCCTCTCCGACCCCACGAAAATCACCTGCGGAGTCCCACAGGGTTCATCACTGAGCCCCACCCTCTTCAACATTTACATGGCCTCCTCGCAGCCATCGTCTGACAACACGGCCTCAACATCGTATCCTACGCCGACGACACCCAGCTCATCCTCTCCCTCACCAAAGACCCCACCACTGCCAAACTCAACTTCCAGAAAGGAATGCAAGACGTCGCAGTGTGGATGACCAACAGCTGCCTGAAGCTCAACGCAGAGAAGACAGAAGTCCTCGTCCTCGGTACCACCCCTTCTGCATGGGACAGCACCTGGTGGCCGACCGCCTTCGGAAGCCCACCTACCCCCTCAGACCACGCCAAGAACCTCGGCATCGTACTCGACTCATCACTCTCCATGAACCGACAGGTCAACGCCGTCACCTCCAGCTGCTTCAACACCCTCCGCATCCTCCGCAAGACCTTCAAGTGGATCCCCCCTGAGTCAAGGAAGACAGTCACCCATGCACTCATCACCAGCAGACTGGACTATGGAAACGCACTCTACGCCGGCATCAACAAGTCCCTAGTCCGCAAACTCCAGACAGTACAAAACACCGCCGCCAGACTCGTCCTCGGCATCCCCCAACATGAACACATCAGCCAACACCTACGAAGTCTCCACTGGCTCCCCGTGGAGAAAAGAGTCACTTTCAAAATCCTCACTCCCGCCTACAAATGCCTACACACCAACGGACTCAAATACCTCAACGACAGAATCAACTTCCACGTACCCAAAAGAAACCTCCGATCTTCCAACCTCGCACTAGCCGAAACCCCGCGCATCCACAGAGCCAGAGCAGGCGGAAGATCATTCTCTCACATTGCAGCCAAGACCTGGAACGAGCTACCGGCAGACATCAGACGCGCCCCCTCCCTGAACACCTTCAGGAAGACCCTCAAGACCTGGCTCTTCGGCTAAACAGATCTGCGGACCCCCCCCCTCAGCGCCTTGAGACCCTCACGGGTGAGTAGCGCGCTTACAATTCCCTGATTAATTGATTGATTGGATATGCTTCCACCCAACGAGAAAACAGACAAATAACAACCAACACATATTTTAGTCCATTACTAGGAGGGAGTTCAATGAAGTCTGCCTGCAACCTAGTAAAAGGTCCAGCAGCCTTCCCAATTCGGCCCCAACTAACAACTGTCTTTCTTCCTGGATTTTGCTGCTGGCACACTGTGCATCTTTGGCATAGACTCTCTGCAATGACCCTGAACTTTGGATTGTACCATGACTGTTTGAAAAGTCTAATCATAGCATCTCTCCCAACATGTGCTATTCCATGGTTCATCCTTGCCATCTGTGAAAGTAAACAGTCTGGCATTACTGGCCTCTCATCTACATACACCCATACTTCATCATCAGATCTATTTTTACAGCCTGATTTGATCCAAATTTCTTTTTCCTCTTCACTAGCTTCTTCCTGCGATTGTTTAATTTCATCCCATGTTTCTATTGCAGAGAATATCAAGTGACAATTTGTATTATTTCTCTCTTTTCCTCTGTTAATTGAAATTGAATTTTGTGCACAGAAATGAGCCACTTGGTCTGCGTATCTGTTTCCACTGGTCACATAGTCATTTCCTGACTTATGTGCCGAACATTTAACCACTGCAATCTTTTTAGGCAATTGTAATGCATTCAGTAAATCTTTCACATTTTTACTGTTTCGGATTGGGGATCCTGAAGAAGTCAGAAATCCACGTTGCATCCATAATTGACCAAAGTCATGCACCACCCCGAAACCATATTGACTATCAGTGAATATGGTTACTCTCAAATTTTTGCCAATTATACATGCCCTGGTCAATGCTACCAATTCAGAAATTTGTGCTGAATTTATCCCTCTTAGACAGGATGCTTCAAGAACCATGGCCACTGTACATACAGCATACGAAGCACTCAATACACCTTTCTCATCTCTCAGACAAGATCCATCTACAAACATCACACAATCTGATTCTTCCAGTGGTGTATCTTTTATGTCAGGTCTTGGTTTTGTACACAACTCCGTCACATCCAAACAATCATGATCTGCTTCGTCTTTCACTTCTTCACAATTTGAACTCGGCAACAAAGTTGCTGGGTTCAATGTAGTGCATCTTGTTACTGTCAGATTTTCAGCACCCAGAATCACTCTCTCGTATTTAGTCAATCGACTATATGTCATGTGCTGAGTCCTGGTACGAGTCAGTAAAATTTCAACCGAATGTGGCACATACACTTTCACTGGATGTCCCATAACAATTGCTTCACTCTGCTCAAGACTCACACAGGTAGCAGCCACTGCTTTCAAACAATCTGGTAACGCTGCAGCCACTGAGTCCAAAGTAGCAGAAAAATATGCCACTGGTCGACGTGCCATTCCGTGTGTTTGTGTCAGAACTGATGGCGCACATCCATCTTTCTCACAACAGAACAATGCAAAATCTTTCGTATAGTCTGGCATTCCCAATGCAGGTGCTCGACAAAGACTATCTCGCAGCTCAATGAAAGCTTTCATGCTCTCCTCATCCAATTCAATGGGATCAGTCACATCTTTATGTGTCAACCTCTGTAGAGGCTTGGTAATCAGTGAAAATCCACTGATCCATTGCCTGCAATATCCCACCATGCCCAAAAACATTCAAACTTCTTTCTGTGTTTTGGGAGGTTCCATTTGCAAGATCACATTGATTAGATCCTGTAATACTTTCCTGACTCCTTTCTCAATTTTATGTCCCAAATATTGTACTTCTTTTTGACAAAATTGTAATTTTGCTGGTGACACTTTATGCCCACCTTCTGCCAAATGGTTCAGTAGAGCAATTGTATCTGTCACACATGCTTCTCGTGTTTTTGATGCCACCAATAGGTCATCAATGTACTGCACTAATACTGAATTCTCTGGTATAACTAATGACTCTAGACATTTTTTCAAAATCTGATTAAAAATTGAAGGGCTCTCTGTATACCCTTGAGGAACTCTGCACCATGCCAAAACACGGTCTCCGAACCGGAAAGCAAATAAATATTGGCTATCCGGATGTAAAGGTATTGAGGAAAATGCTTGACAAATCAATCACTGTATACCATTCCGCATCACAAGGACTTTGGTAAAGAATCACTGCTGGGTTTGGCACTATTGGACAGCAAGGTACCACAATTTTATTAATCTTACGTAAATCTTGCACTATTCTGTACTTTCTACTTGGCTTCTTAATTCCCATAATAGGTGAATTGCAAGGACTTCCTAATATTTCTTTCAGAATGCCCTGTTCAATCATTTGTTCTATTACAGGAATAACTCCTGCTAAGGTCTCAGGACTCATCTTATACAGTGGTGTTTTTGGAAACTCTGCACCTTGTTTGACCATAATTTGAATAGGATCAACACCCATCATCAATCCGATGTCTTTTCCTGTAGAATCCCACACATCAGTTCTTACTGTGTCTCTCAACTCACCAGGCAAATCCTCTAGTGTCAGTAATGAATATAAATCATTCACTTCTGTCCCTTGCTTTGCTAACATCATTTTAAAAGCAACATCTTCATCTGGTGTCTGAAAAGCAATACCATCCGGTGTACAATAGATGGTGCAATTCATTTTGCAAAGTAAGTCCCTACCTAAAAGATTCACTGGACTTGTGTCACATACCACAAAACGATGCATATCTCTGAATTTTCCTATATGAACCTCCATTGGTTTTGTTATTGGAGTCTTAATATATTTATTTGAGACTCCCACAACTTGGATAGTTTCTCCCGAGAGGGATAGGTTTGGAATTTCTGCTGTTCTTACAGTAGAACGGGTAGCACCAGTGTCCACAAGGAATGTAATATCATTACCTTCCACTTTCCCATCAACAAAAGGACCTGATTGATCTACCACTAGAGATGCGCTAAGCACGCACTCTTCCTCCCCCCTCAGGCACTGTCATTGAGATGAATCTGAATCACTCTCAGGACACTGCAACCAATATTGTTGTACATTTTGATTCTTGCCAACTTGTTCACTTGTGTGAAATCCAGCATTCGCACTGTATCTCTGTACCTGAGTATTCACATTATTTGGCATAGGAGCTTGAAGTACTGGTATTTGTTGAACCTGTGATGTAACTACCTGTTGCTGTTGCAGCTGTTGGTGATTCACAACCACTTCATTCTGCATCTGTGGATTGAAATTTTGAATCATTCCATTATTTCCTAACAAGGACTTACACTCGTTCTTCCAATGTCCTAACTTTCCGCACGCATGACAAGGAAATTTCTTTTTCATTTCTTCTCTATTATTCTTACCTCTACCTCTTCCTCCATTTAATACACCATTCATTTTAGGTACCTGACCATTCTGAAGATTCTGATTCTGTCCTTTCATTTGAAAATCTGTTTGAGAACCATTAACATAATTCCCATATTTCTGTTGCGCCACTTTTACCTGTGCCCACATCATCTTCTCTTTTAATTTCTTGTGCCTTGACTCAATATCATCACTACAATACTTAGCATATCTCAAAATTTCATCCACTGTCTTACTCTGCCAACAAATCAAATGTTGCTGAATCATATTACTAATCTCAGGTCTCAATCCAAATACAAACCTGTACACAAAATGTCCCATATCTTTGTCAGTTATACTTTCAAAACCACTAAACTGTTTAAACACCTGTAAAAGCCTTTCATAATATGCATGTACTGATTCTTTTGACTCCTGTGTTGTCCTATCGATTTTAACTCAATCTGTTTCTTTTGGAGAAATTTTACCCTTCAAGTAAATAATTACCTGATTATATTTTTTCATCACTTCTTCTGAAGGTGCTCCTGTTTTGACATCTCTAGGATATTCCTCTTTTGGCCAATCAACTGCAATTTTACACTCAGTCCATAAATCAGCTGGAACTACAATGTCAAACAAACCATCCAAGTCTTTCAACAAGACTTTTGAAACTTTTACAAACCTCTCTACCTGTTTGTACCACTCGACAGGCTTTTCTCTCAATCTGGGGAAATCATTAGTAAAAGACAATATATCCTGTCTTTACCAAGGAATATGAACATATCCACCACCTGGAACTTCTCTCATCGGATTATCATTTCAACTTGCTCTGTTTCTCTTAACGGAAGTAAAGAAGATGCATTCACATTTTTACTAGCAATCATTTCTTCCTTCTTTTTCGCCCATCTACCTTTCCATCGTTCCACATCACCCCATCTCTTCAAGATATTAATCAACTCTTTTATTTGCAATCGTCTACCAGATGTATTCAAACTCTCTAAATCCTTTTCAGTAAAATCCAATCTATATGTTTTCTGCAAAGCTTTAGATTTCCCAATATCCACTCCATATTCTTTGTGCTACTTCTGTCAACTTCTCATGCAAAGTTCTCGCTTTCAGAGTAATATTCTTACACAAGAATAACAACTCATCATCGTGATATTTACTCAATCTCTCCGGACTTATTGTACCAATAATCATTTCTTCCAAATCTACTCTTAACCTACCTACATCTATACTCTGTTTAGACTTATTAGATGCCATTCCCCTAATCCAATCATCCAACTCTTCTGGCGAAGGTCCCACTGAACTCCCTGATACTGAAGTCGTTTCTCTCACATTTGACATTAATTTTCTAGGATCAATCTGTACACTTCTTTTTGGCGTTTTAGTCATATTTCCATTTGCTGAAATATCAATTAGTGACGTATTTATTTCATTTGATTCTGGTCCACTAACATCCCTAGTACTATTCACGGGAACTGTTAATGCATGCACTCTCGAAATATTTTGACCCTCACTATACAATGGAACTATAGGACCAATTGTTACCTGAACTGATAACGCTTCAGCATTAAAACTCATCTGACTAATTTTCTGAGTCAACTCCCCTCTTGTTCTATTTAACTTGTCAATCTCTCTTTCCTGCTACTCTCGAGTACCCAATGAAGACTGTGAAGCTGCCGGAACATGTGTAACTTGTGAAACTTGTGGAACTTGTGGAGCTTCTATTTCTATTAACGGTGCACTCGGAGAATTCCCATCCGGGCTCTCCTGATATGGTGGAGGTCTCTTTAATAGCATCTCATCTAATAATTCATCATCGATTTCATTTGGATCCATATCTAATTCTGAAATCTCTACATTATTCTTTTTTTCTTTACATTTTTCTCCAGCCTGATCCTCAGCAACTATTACTGGATATAATACATCCGCAATCACTTCTCCCCTCCATCTTTTCATCTGATCATCCCACCTGTCTTCTGAATACCTTAATGTTTTATTTCTGTATTTTGTCCCATTCCTGTTTCTCTCTCTTTTATACGCCTCATGTTCCCACTCTTCAAGCGCCTCATACTTCATAGGTCTAGGATTTGGTTTTAATAAATTCATTTGTCTCCTCAAATTCTCCAATATCCTCACGTTAAAAGTACCATACTTCGGAAAGCTAAAACTCCATCAAATTCCGTGTAACCCATCCAATTCTCTAACCCGTACACGTATGATATCCACGCTCTAACATCATGAAAGAAGCAGGTGATCTTGGAGGAGGTACAGGAAATCCCTCTCTAGTAACTATCTGCTTGTCCTTTTTAAAGAAATCTTGTATTCTTTTTACCATCTTCATTTTTAAACTCTCTTGTTCTTGCTAAATAAACTAGAAACAAACAAAGAAATCTTCCGTAATTCCGCTCACTCTATTTGCTGAATCTCAGCCAATACCACCGCGACTCACACCAACCAACCAATCACGGCTCACTACGCGCCCACTATCTCAACCAATACCAGCGCAACTCACACCAACCAACCAATCACGGCTCACTACGCGCCCACTATCTCAGCCAATGCCAACGCGGCTTTTTGTGACGTCAGTATAACTCCTGCTACTGACCCTCCCTTTACAAAATAATACGGCAATGTACTTGTCAGGAGACCCCTGGGGAACAGGACTCGCTGACCTGTCCAGAAACTGACGTTATGCTGCTCCGTGTACAGGACATGGAAGGCCCCTTTAATTCACCATGGAGAGTGCGGGAGGAGGAGTCCGGAGGAGTGACGTCAGCCTCTGCCTTCCTATCCGGAGAGGACGCCGACAAGAAGAGGGAAGAACCCGGATACCAGGGCGCGCACTCCAGAGAACCAGCGAGTGGAGTTGAACGAGAAAGGAGGACGCCAGAGAAGCAGGGGAGAGATTGCCACATCGCCGGAGGTCCTGAAGTCCAACCGGAGGACCCGGGGAGCAGGATTGAGCCAGGAGGCCAACGACACTACGCATCGCCCCGCCACTCTCCAGGAGGAGTGTGGCTGGAGCAGGTACGTCGCCGCATACAGGGGTTCTCTAAAGCACTGCGAGGGAACGGGTAATACTTTGAGGGTGGACCCCGCTTTTGCTCCTCACTAGGGCTTCACATGGTGGCGGCGCTCGGTGGTCCCTCACAGTCCCTTACTTGTAGTTTAAAGCCTGTACGACTTCCTACTGACCCGTGGTTTCTTTGTTTTGTTTTCACACGTCCCACGACGTCCTGGAGGAAAGCAGAGCTCCAAGTACCCCAGCCAATCCTTTCACGAACCGCCGGAGAGCAGGAACAATAGCTACAAGCCGGATCTTCTTTTCTTTGACTATTACAAATAAAAGACAACCCAAAAGACAAATCAGGCGTCCGACATTCTTATTAAAGGGCAGAGTATCCTGAGAGTACAACCCCCCCTCAGGGTTCCCCGACAGTACTACAAGGTTTTCTTAACTAAATTCTTGTTAGAAACAACACAAAACAATGCTACTTTGTCTGCTCCACTAATTAAAGAGATAGTTCAAATATTCAAAAAGATTCTTTCACTTCTAGGAAAATAACGACCAGCGCTACTCTACTCCCAATCAAGTGAAAAGAGGTCTTGGTACTCTTTTGGGGATACTAGCCAAAGTTTTGGAGGAGAATTTTCGAGTGAAAAAGTCTTGGTACTCCTTTGGGGATGTAAAGCCAAAATTTCGGAAGCGGACTTTCACTATTTCACACAATCAAACATCAACAACATCTCACTGTTTGATATTACAACAACAGACAAAGTACTTCTGCAGTGTGATACTTTTCCACACTATTCCTCTGCCACTGTGGCTAAAATAACATCATTATCATCATCATCATCCCGGGATCTTAGGCAACTCCGTACCCGTATTTCCAGACTACATAAAACAAAACACTAACTTTTCATATTAATAACCAAAAATCAATAATCAATAATTATTGCCAAACTAATCAATAATAACCATCCTCTGCTACCAAAACTGATCCAGCGATCAGGGATCAATACATTTGCAAATAAACAATGCCCAATTACGTTACCCAACAAGGCTGGGTTCAGTGGAATGCAAAGTTCGTTCCTAACTTACCAATCTCCAACAGAACTTGCATTTCTCATAATAAAATATTGTGGCGATTACATCTTTTTATAGTTGGTTAGTTATAGGCAATAATTTATAAACTCACTCTAAATAAAGACGGACTCAGTGTGTATATTTATAATGTTTATCTAAATAATGTGAAATAAATGCTCATCAAGTACCAATACACAGTACAAATCATGAAATATCACTGAGTAAATTATTAGCAAAGAAAAAACAAATTCACATCATATTGACAGTGCATTGAAGGAGTGGAAAGACGAAGAGACAAAAGGTTCAGAAACAGAATACATTTGTAAATGATTATGCAAATTCAGTTTTCTATCTATACTAACCCAGTAGGAACAGGAAATCTACTCTCTGGCCACGAGAGCAGCAAGGCCCCTCAAGAAGATTTGAAAAGGGCAAAGATTAAGTCAGGAATCAGGAACAGGAAAGAAACAGGTAGGCCTCTACAGCAAACCGACGACAGCGACGATCTCCCAAGGATCAGCCTAAACGCCTCCAGCACACCCCTCCCACCGGGCACCTCAATTATACCCTAAAACCCAAATGTCCAACCCACACTTGTTTCAAAATAAGAAACTATTATACATTTGATTGGTTAAGGAAGGGGGTGTACTGTCACACCACACTCGACATGTTCATCTCGCTCAATGTTCTATTGTTTTATTTTTTCAACATCATGTCAGAATCTTCCCAGGAAATACAAGTGTACAAATATTCAGGCTTCAGCTTCCTTCTCTCCGCTAATGTTTCGAAATCTGTTACTTCTTGTGCCACTCGTGCGCTTCCATAGGAAACGTTCCTCACTTGCTCATTGTTTTTCGTCTCCACGTTTAACTTTTGGCAGGCACACGTAAATTCGAAGGTTGCTCGCCTTTGCCTTCCCTCCACGTTCTCTTTGCTATTTCAGCTTATTTTGTAAAAATCATTCTCCTTAACCCATGCTTCTACGGAGAATAAAACAAGCATTATTACTCATTTTGTAATGCTTTTCTTTACACACCCTCCCAATGCTGCATCTAACCATGCGCAACCCATATTATTATTTTCCCTAGCAAACGTTAATAACGTGCACAAAAGCAGCATTAGTCTCTTTATTTTCATTAGTCAAGCATTTGCGGCCTAGTTCAGTGCTTTAGTACGCGCTTGCGCAGTATTATTTTCCCTCATGTTAGTTTTTAAACCGCGTGTTTTTCACTGCACACTGTTAGAAAAATTTGAAAATGTTACTAGGGGTTTCAATCCGAGCAGGTTTCATTTTACGAGAAACCCTGCTCCATCAACATCTTTATTCGGCAGGGAGACCCGCCATAAAAACAGTTTAAAATACATACAAAAAAGATAAAAATGAACATCAACGGCGACCAACATGTATCATATAAAACTTGAGTAAAAGAATGGCATGCATAGGTTTATTTTTCTGTTATAATGTTATTGGCTTTTTTATTAACAAAATAAAGACATGCACACACATAAGCTTTCTAATAATGTCCCTTTGCAAAAGTATATACTGTGCAGTATTTTGTTGTAAATGTCTTTTATGTTCCTGACAACATAAACTTCATCTTCTGACTCTTTTCATAACACTTGTGTTTGAGGGTACATTTTAACTCTGCTAGTGCAGTCTGTTTAGCGGGGCGCTACTCCCAGCTTCTGTATTGCGGCAGGCCAAGATTTTGCTGCATTACAGGATTTTTCTTCTAGAACTCCTAGGGCCAACTCACACAAAGGGCCCACTTTATATGTTGGCGAAAGGGTACTTTGTTGCAACCAACCTAATGGTCCGCCCGTCAAATTTAAAAGTGTGGGGACCATAGTTTCGGTCAGACAGAGTAAGGGCCATCGGAGAATTGGCTATATGTACGCCTGCCCAATTTAGATGGGTGGGTATATAGCTGTTTTTTTACTGTCCGTCGTTTCTGGGAAAACCCTGGTGGTAAAGGGCAGTAAAAACATAAAAATGCCCCCTCGCCATGGGAGATGACTCCCATAGCAAGGGTGGCATTGCTTTCTTTTTATTTTCCAAAACAAAATCCTAATTTGGGGTTTTGATTTTGAAAATAAATAAACTTTGTAACTTTGCCGTACGGCTCCGTCATGTTTGACGGAGCCATTTGTCAAAGTTACAATGTATTTATAGGAACCGCCTTGAGGGTCTTGACAGCGGTTCCTGCGACTGCTTGAAATGTCCGTTAGCTGATGGACATTTCTACTTTTGGCTGTCTGGACCTCCGCCAGGGCAAAAGAGTAAATTACTCTGTCCTGGTGGAGGACAGTCCGACTACCGATATTTAAATCGGGCCCAAAGTCACCCAACCAGTACCAAATACTACCCCTAACAAAATGTTAGTCCTGTTGGGTTTGCCAATGCTTGTTTAAAATCTAGACTGCTGTGCACTGTAGATTATGTTATGGATGGAGTTTTGGCGTTACTCTGCAATCAAAAGTCAGAGTTAAGTGTTAAAGTTTTCGTCAATTAGCACTGAGATATAAAGATTTGCTTTTTTAGCTCTCGTGCTAGACAGATCATGCTCTGTCTGTTGCGAGACATATTGTTATCTTACAGTGGACTAAGAGGCGGCCCTTTGCATACCATTGGTTGGTTTCATTGTCACTCTCATTTGCTTGCTTATTATTTATTAGCTGTGTGGGCTTTCCTTCCTCTTCTTGTGTTTGTTACTTTTCAGGCAGGGGGTTGGAAGTGTAAAGAGAGGAGAGGAAATATTTCTCTATATTCGTTTGCAACTCTGCCCTTAAGTCATGATCTTGGAGTAGGGAAGTGTGCAGAATCCATCTCCTTGAGAGACGCATCTGTGGGCCCCAGTTCAGGGGTGTGTGATGGCGAGATGACTATTGGAAGTATCTTAGTCTCAGTTTATGAATACATCCAGTGGAAATAGAAGAGCGTGTATTTGTCGTGAGTTCCCTTTAGGGCCCACTGTAGTTTTTCCCTATGTTAGCCTTACTGCTCACGTTGTAGGCCGCTTTGCACACGTTACATACAGCACGTTTGTTTTCGTGCCACAATATTATTTTAGAAACAAGCTGCACAGGTTTTTGTTATTCAGTACTTCTTCCTGAGACTCGGTCTGGACATTTCGTACAAGGTCGAACAACATCATTCCCTGTTTTTCTCTGTGGTCGGTCACTAACACATTCTAAAATATAGCCATAACAAAGAGACCCAGGTGCTGTTTTCTAGCATGGCATTTCTTATCATATAAGCAGAGACTTGCCGTTTAGAAAACAGAAAGGAGGATTTCTTGCAGAGGAAAGGTCCCGACGAGCATGCTAACTCTGTGTGATCTGAGATGCAGACCAGCTAACGGCATATTGCCAGGTATGGGGTCCAGTACTAGTCCCATAGATCTCTGATATATCACTGCGCTCACGTAGTGAGGTTAGGCCTAGGCACATATACCATCCGCCATGATAGGGCTTTTCATAGAATATGGTTTATTAATAATGCTAATTACACTGCTCAGTTGTATATGTTAGAGCATGATGGTTTCGATAAACATTGTAAACTTTCTTCGTGTCTTTTTTCTGTCTATTGTAGACATGAATTAGTGAGAGAACAAAAGGAGATGATCCGTTACCAGGGTTCCCTGAGGGAACTAGAGTTTTGTATTCTGGGGTGCCAACTTAGCTGTTACTCTTGGAAGGTTAGGATGGCAGGTAAGGCACTATGAGCTAGTCAGGATTTGGGCCAATAGGTACTGATGCGGTACGGTGACTCAGTCCCTACATACTGATGTTCTGTGATCCCAGGCATAGTTCTTTTTCCAAACAGAATACCTGCATCATATTCTTTCTACTCAGCATAGTGTTTGCCCCATGTGTGACGCAACCCTAGATCACTGAGCATGCACTTATAGGTTTTAGAGAAGGCGCCACAGTGCAATGTCGATGAGTCTGTTTATCTGTTTGTACATCCTCCGGGATAAAGCCCCCTATCAGCACTATGTCACACTCTGCAAAGCCAGCTAACATATCAAGGAAGAAGGTCATAAAGATGTCTTGGTGCAAGTTAGGAGCAAGTGCAGTAGCGAGCGTAATGTGCCGACCATTGATTTGACTGGGAACCATGAAATACCGCCCACTGTGTCATTCCTACAGCTCATGGGGATGCAGTTAAGGGATCTGTAGCAAAATAAGATAATATCATTATGCTTTGCGTGAGCTGATAAGCGGTAAGCTATGAGGTATTATGCTTAAGGTGAAGCTCGTCCTGATGCCGGAGGTGCGTCTTTTGCAAAGCTATCACGTCATACCTCCGCCCCCTACTTCTTAACTCTATTATTAGAGGAGTTTAGACCCTCTAATAACATTGAGGGACATTATTTTAACAATTGTCTGTGCTAGAGAGGAGCGCTCCTTGCTCCACTCAGGGACTATATGACTGAGCCTACGCTTCATGATGCATTGTGGTATGATAATGAAGCCGCCCCAATGATGCAGTCAACACTTGTTTACCCACCTGCCTTTCAACAACATTAATAGTAGGGACTTAAACCAGTACTCCACATTAACCTCATTACTCAGATGAGAACCACTGTGGGACTGAACATAGCAGGCCACCTTTGTATTGGGCGTGTGTGGCTTTGCAGAGGGTTCCTAGGGCCTCCTCCCTGGGTCTGAAGTGTGGTAGAGGGAAGGGGACCAAACAAGAAAAAGAGCAGGTGAGACAAATATCCTCTCTGCCCCCACCTGTATCTGGCATTTTAGGCAGGGAGTGAGTGCTCAATAGGGAGGCCCCACCTCATCATTCCCACACCAATGATTCACATTTCGAATTCACTATACCCCAGCCAACACAACCACAGTGTGCATTCATCAATTCAATGCTTTGCTCTGGTCCACAGTCTAGTGTGATGTATTCACTGCGCTTTAGAAATAGTCTATTGCCCCCGCAAGGCATCTCCAGCTGCCTCTCTCCCTGTCACCTTGGAAGGACCGATTGCATGTCAATGCTTCTCCAGTTAAATGGCCAGGATCTGTGCCTCTCTGGCCCTGTCTGTATCATGGTGGACCTTGATTCTGTATTCAAAAGAGATACCAAAATGATACCAAAATGATCCATCAATACAGGACATGGTTGCCGCATAGTTTCTCAGTAATAGGTCAGAATTGTAGACTCCTTAGTAGCGTAGCAGGGGCAATGTCTTGGTACAATGAGCAGCTGAAAGTTTGAATCGATATTAAGTATTTGCCCATTAAGGCTCGTAAAGTCCTCTCCTGATCTTTGAAGCTGTGGAACATAGCAAGGATGTCCCTCGGATCTTGAGCATCCTTGAGTCTCTGTTGGCCACCTTGGTGGGCTGTCTCCATCTTGATTTCCCGATTGTCATTTCCATGCAGTTCAAGCAAGAGTCCTACTGTGAACGATTCTAGATCATCCTCAATCATCGCACACCAATGGGCCCAGCAGAAAAGCGCTCCCAAACATAATGTCCAGAGAGGGGTCAGTCCCTCATTTCCCCACTAAGTACTCTCACCTCTGGATTCCTGCACCTCCAAACTCAGCAGTGCTCTTCACATGACTTGTAGTAGTGCCCTGCTAGAAACCCTACTCTGGTTCCAGTGTTGTGCTGTGGGGCACTCTCACCGCAGCTGTGCTCAAAGCTGCCGGGGTACACAGGCTGAGATGTTCACACTCGAAGCAAGTGCTACATTGGATGAGTGCCTGGATCCGCGCAGACTATGTCCATCTCTCGTTGGAGCGAGACAAGAGCATGGGGAGCTTTCTTATTCTTCCTCCTCAGTAGATCTCCTCCTTACCAGCCAGATCACTGGGGTGGCAGGATGGTCAGGGGATGAAGGTCGATGGATGTAATCCCATCAGGATCCCCGGTGCATTATTTTAGGCTCACGTCTTAGCCACCCCTACCCAACGATCTGCTTTTTAAAGAAGGCGCTCTCCCACACTCTGTTGAGCATCAATGAGCGACTCCATAGAAGCAAAAACAATTTACTAAACTGGAAATTTACAGCTACCCAGCAAATTACAAAAATTATGAATGTATGCTTGAAAGCTGTTTTTAGATTTAATGATTTAAATAAAATAGTGCTAAATAAACTAGTGCCCCTGTAGCAAGTGTTCCGATAGCCCTGGCTTTTCAACCAGCAGCAGTTTGCATTCTGGGGCTTTTTTTGCCCCTACACATAATAGCAAGCACATAACTGCAAGCGCCAGAATGGAAAGTCCAAGTCGGTAATAAGCCGGAAGTGGTTATAACAGTCACATATGGCATGGGACCTCTTACACCACTTGGAAGCTGAGTCTGTGCATGTGTACACTTGAGTTCACAATGGCCATGACAGAATTAAGCCTAAAGGCCTGCGTCACGAGTTGCCTGGAGAGGTATCCTTTAAGGGATCCCTCTCTGGGCAGCTCTGAGTGATTCAGTGTCACTGGACTTGTAATTCCCAGGTGTGGAAACACCAGTCCGAGAGGGAGGAAGAAAGAGGGGCAACATAAGAAAAGAGCAACAGTAACAGAGTTTGTTGCATGATGGTATTAGTTCTTGGACAGACCATATTGGGCACTGAAATGTTTTGACCTACAGGCAAGGGGTTCCATATATTAATCTGAAATAGGACCCTTTCTCTTGAGCCAGCCCTGTTTTCAGGTCCTGAATAAGTAGGGCTGTGCATGGGAGATGCCCTTTTTTGTGAAGTTGGTGGAGAAGCTGTGCAGCAGCCTGTCCCACCAAGCAGAAAGCCAAATTGCAACGGACCAATGAGAAGAGAAAGAAAATGGCATAGTGCTTATGTTCCTAGTAGCCCCTGATAAGGGTTTGTCAATGATGATATATTTGGCATGAATTCTGTTAGTGAATAAAGTGCCTCTTCATTGAGGGTCTCCAAGCTGTTTGATTTTCTTGAAGGTAATTTGTGGATCTGGGCAAATACATGGCAGATTAAATGGATCTTGTAGGTCTGTGTGCTTCGACTATCCATGTGTCCTTAACATTGGACCCTTAAACCTTAACTTCGCCAATCATCCCCTCCAAAAAGAAAACCCTGGAGCTGAGGCCTGCAAGCCGTTGAGGAGTCCCACTAGGTCCTAGGAAGGACTGGACTCACATCTTCTCTGCACCAGGATACCTTCTGGGGTGATAGTGCGCTCTACAAATTGGCATAACATATCAAGTGCAGTTGTAGCTCCTTAAGCAATGTACGAAAGTCTTGGTACCAGCACTATACCTTAGTAAACTTGTACGTTAAACCAGATATATACTCTGGCTACTTAAAACAGACTGTTAAACCACAGCATTAACATCTGTCAAAGGCAGCACATGGCCACCAGGGAGCCCTGTGCTACATCCAAGGAATTACTACCTGATGTATCAGGGACATAAAGCACAGAGAAATTCTAACATGGAACACTGCAGGAGCCACCAGCATCCGATCCAATCCAAGGTCAGTGAGAATGAGAAGTAAAAAGTGTCTTCGATGTGTGCCAGAGGTTCCTAAGGCACATGGCATGTGTGACACATCCAGCTAGGCTGCATTTTTTGCATTTTTGGACTTTTTGGCCTCCTATTTTTTCTCTCCACTGTCACAGTGACCCTCCAGCTGCTCCAGCTCACAGACATTGGGCTTGAAGGATTCTCCCTCTCTTAACCCTTCTCACCTGCAGGGCGCTTCCTGTCTAATTAGAGAGTAAGGGGCTGCCCCGGCCATGATCTTCCTGATAAAACTGAGCCAGTCAGATCCATGGACCATCACCTCTCCCCCGGTCCCAGTCTGTGCCTTGAGCACCAAGCAGCTGCCTCTTATTGTGCACAATAGTGCTGGTATGTACGTTCAGACGACCAATCTGATAGCGCCCTTGCAATGCAACGAATGAAAATTGGTATGCAGAAGCCTGTGCCTGTTGAAAAGTGTTCAAGATATTGAATTTAGGATTAGTGGCTATTTATTCTACTCTGATTTTGGGGTTACCCATACTATCATGTGATTCTGGAGGCATTTTGCAAAACGTGTTCTTTGTTGCACATCTACTTACATTTGGAAGTCAAAAAGGGAGAGAAATGCAGTTGATAATATTGAATTCTGTGTTCCCACACTGCAATAGATAAAACGGTACCCCAGGTGTGTGCCTGGGCCTCTCGCCTGCGTCAGGAAAGGCCCTGAAATGCAACGTGAGGACATCAATATTACGTGTCACAGAACAATTCTCTTACCGTTGCTGGCTATCGTGAAGCCCTGACTGGAAATTACTATTGGATATTACTATTTTAAGGTTCAGCAATCCCACCCTTTATTTATTATGGGCTTCAACTTGCGCTTTGCAAAAACACAGGGGTTGCAATGTTAACATTTCCTTTTTAAAATGGATCAAAGCCCTTCTACAAGTGGGAACATTTTTTCCAACTCATAAAAGGGCTTTTGCAACCCATTGTAAATCAGATAGGAGGGGGCATGAAACATGTGTTACACTCCTATTTTGGATAGGGGATGGAATGTATCACTTCTTTGTTACCATAATTGTGATCACTAACCATTAACCAGTTGCTGAGTTGGGGTGGTTACCCTGTCACGGGGCTCAGGGAGAGCCAGCAGTGATCTAGGGGAAGAATACCTACTCCCCGCGACGTGTTTCCAACCAGGAAATATTTGTTGCAGCCGCACCTGTCCCTTTGAAGGACATGGGCTGCTTTAAAAAAATAATGTTTCTCGTTTAGGAAATGCAGCTAGAGCAATGGAGGTCTCTGTCCCTTTAAAGCCTCCATCCATGCATTTGCAGCCAATCACAGGGGCCGCACATTGGAGCCTTCCTTCTTGATAGGTATAAGGCAGTTTGTTTTTCCACTCATTGTGAATGAACAATCCGTGATCCGGCCTATTAGTACATACGTTTCATTGCAAATTACATTTCTTTCGAAAACCGGTTAGTGTGCAAATTGCCCTTCCCTGGTTTGTAAATCAGAATTGCACATCAGCCATATATCCTTGAAATGCCCTTGATAGGCCTACTTTAGTCTATTAAATACCAGAATGAAAGGAAAATCCTGAAAACTAGTGCTTTGAAGTTGTGCTTCTGCGTACAAATTCATTGGCATTATGTTTATTTTTTAATCGCAATGGTTTGCGCTTGGAAGTTATTGTTTTTAATACATAATTTATTCTTAATGCTCTTCAGTACCTTTAAAGCCTTTGAGTAGGGGTCATCCAATACATGCTTTTTTGGATGCCGAAGGGTCAAATAAAGTAGTTGCTTACCCTTATCTGTGACATCATTGGCCCATCATATTAATGTGTCCTGTGCATATAAAATATGTATGTGTTTCTAAGAGCAATTATCTTTTAAAAGTGCTACTGGATGCTGTTGCTAATTTTAGTCTTTTAATTAGGTGCTGCTTTTTGCAATGTTTATATTACTAGGAGGCGGGAGGTGCCAAAAATAAGCAACAATACTAAAATAGTATTCTATGAAGAATTGCGACCCTTAAATGCACAATCCAAACATTAGAAACTGCAAATTTGTTTTGTGCATTTTTGTTTCCAGTACCAACAGTTTTGTGACACTATGTTCTTAAAGTACTATCAGGATTGCATGCGTTTGTCTTAATATTACCAGATAAATAAATTGACATTTAGCCAAGACCATTATTTCTATCCTTCTGCTAAGGGTCTGGTTCTGTAGCAGTCCTTTCTCAGAAGTCTTTTTGAACTCTGGTACACAAGTTTTCTTCAGACTGCTAGCTAAGGATTGGGAAATACCAACACCATTCTGTCAAAGTTGTTTTTAGCCTGATTTCACAGGACGATCACTCCACTGCTGAGCCTTGCCGCAGTTTTTAAGGCCAACTCTCATTATACTGGGTTAGGTTTGACTCGACAGGTGATGCAGAAAAGAGTGGTCTCTAATGCTACTCTGAATCTCAGTGACCGCCAGAAAACAGCAGTCATCTAACCCTTTTTCACTTTCCCTTAGCACTGCAATCAGGGGAAAGACGCCATTCCCAGTTAGGCACTTTCCTGAGGATCCCTCCCCTGGGATGATCCATAAATGTTATATCCAAGCAACGACTGAATGTTTGAATCCGGAGAAGCTGCAGGGTGACCCAAGTTATTCTGTCTTCATTTAAGAATGTTGTTGATGACTACTGTATCCCGCACTTGGTTCTGTTTGGGTGTTACGCAGAAATGGGATTATCTTTCCAGAAGCTGTCTCACATTTGGAAATTGGACCTGTAGGGTGATCTATTACTTAATCTCCCAGGGATTGGAATCTTTCCTCAAAATGGTGTGATCGAAAGCTTTGGCTGTTTCTTGTGTATTCATTTCTGGTGTTTTATATTGTCTTGGACTCAAGGAAGGATTTTCCCAGCCTATGGAAGTCTATACGGTTTTGAGCCTAATCCTTGTCATTGCAGTTGTGGGATGGGAGTGGGTATTCCGCCGAAGCAGGTGACCATACCTATTCCAAAGATGAGCATCCTGAGCATAGGTGAACGTGGATCCTTAAGTCTACAGGAACTGTAGAGAATTTTTGACCTAAGTAAGTTTGAGTAAAAGTCTTGGCAAAAATGTTTTCCAGTTAAAAGATGCAAATAATCAACATAGATAGACCTGAGATAGTGTTCTTGGCTTCAAGGTTTTCATATGTTTTTTGCATTTTATTGCTGAAAAATGAAAACCTATTTTTTTTTTTACTTGGACAATACCATAACCCCGTTATTGTGAAGAAGTTAATTTGCATTACATGCTTTGGAGTTGTATGCCACTACTTGTGTAAGATATTTCAGCTTGAGGTTAGGAGCTTATAGTTTCTTCCAGAATCTTCCTTTTGGTCTTTTCCTGCGTTTAGCCTCATAAAGAACAGAAATCAGACGTAGGCAATACCTTACACCTGAAGCCCATTGTACATGGCCAGGTTCGTGAGCATGTGGGTTGGTGGGATGGGGGATGGTCGCAAGTACAGCGACCAGAGCAAGCAATGCACTGCTGTAAGACACATGTGACTGCTTTTGAAGAGATTGGGCTCGTAATAAATGTATTTAACAAGCATTGGCAAAGCCAATAGGGCTCGCTGTTGGGACCCATTTGTTTTGCTACTGGTTTTCAGTAATGCTGTACAGCATTCCCTGGTCTGTGCAATATGGCTAAAGGGAAGAAAACAGTAGGAAGGAATAAAAAATCCTAGACGTTGCCTCCCTCGTCGTTTTGTAGGTGTGCACAGTAGACATCATTTTTTTTTCATTTTATGCTCTGATCTGAGGTAAAGTAATAGAAAAGTAGGGCAAAAGTTTTTTTTAAGCGGCGGGGGAAGCAACATGGAGGGCATGGCTATGAGGAAGCAACATGAAGGGTGTGGGTGGGAGGAGGCAACACAAAGAGTGCAGGTGGGGAAGAAGCACAGAAGCAACACGTAGGCAATGGTGGGGGGAAGCTCTACAGAGGGTGTGGGTGGAGGAAACTACACGATCGGAAGCAACACAGAGGACGACAGAAAGCAACAGGGAGCATGAAGGAAATAGAAGCACACGCGAGAGAGAGCGCAATATGGAGCTGCGGGGAGAAGCACAAGTACAAAAAAACAATGCAGAGAGGAGTAGCACACAAGGCTGAACGCAACACAGAGAGGTGTGGGGAGAAGCAGATGGGGAAAAGAGAGTAACATGGAGCGCGACAGAGGAGTAAGAGAAGCACATGAGGGACACTGTTGGAAAACACATGCTTTCTCATGGAGTGCATAAACAAAAAGAAAAAAGTAGTGCCTGAAAAGTAAGTAGTGGAAGGACACAAGCAATGAGTCCATGCGTCATTGCAGGGACAAATACAAGAAGAGGAAGGAAAGCCCATAAAAGCTAACGAATAAGAAGCAAATAAATGAGAGTGACAATAAAGTCAACCAATGGTAAGTAATGGGCGAGTGTAAGCTCTGAGCTGACAGTAGGTCTGTTTGCAAACAGACAGCTTGTGCTGCCTGGTAGGCGAGACCTAAAAATCACACATTATTTTAGTAATTGTTCTTCAGTGCACCAAAGGCCGCTCACAGTGGGCTCCCCTGACTTTCTGCTCTACAGCTCTATATTCAAGGAATAGGAATTAGCTGTTAGAATTTACTTTGTGTGTATATTGGTATGATTTTATTATTCATCCTTAAATTGGCCTGTCAGGTTCCATTTTTGGTTCTCTTACGAAGAGTACATAGTTGAGTGAGGTTCACAGGTCTTCGTATAGTAGGTTCCATGTTCAGTGTTGTTTCTGAGGGGGATGAGAGGAGCACCCGGTGGGGCGGTGCCCCATCTGTAAATATCCTGCCCCGCCCCTTGCGCCCCACACCGGCGACAGCCGCAGCCAGCGAAAACAGACACTGCCCTCTCATCCTGGGAAGAGCGATGTAGTTCCTGTTTACATTTCAAGCTTTGCTTACTCTTGTATTCCCTAAGAGTATTTGCTATTTTAACCGCTTGACCGCGGCGCGAATTCCGCAGCGGTGCGGGTGAAATAATGAGTGGGCGTGTCTCGGACGGCCCCCGCCGTCCTCCGCACACGCCCACCGTGACGTTGGACGCATCGAACGGGTTAAGGACGGTGTGTTTCTGTAGTTTTTTCATGCAACATATTAGTCATTTATACTACATAGTGTGAAAAGAGTCACTTCTATGTAGCTATGTGAGTTCAGTTTGTGGGTGGGCCACGATTGAGAGCCGTGGAGTTCAGATCGAACGCAGTGCAAATTTCGTACAGTGCCCGTCACTGGGTCATAAGGAGGTTCAGAATAAATGCTCATCCAATCCTTGGCCTTTTTGCAGCGCATACAAGGCAATGGTTGGGTGTGCCAATTGTAATTGTCACTATATGTGAAAGTGTGATGTAAATGCACAGCTGTCAAAATATTGACAGGGCGAAAGTAAAAGAAAAGCACGTATGTACAGGTGAGTGGATGCATTGTATGTATGGGGGATTGGTGAAGGGAATGAGATGCAAGGAGTAAGGAACTAGGTGCAGCAGAGAGTGAAAGGAGGGTGCAGAAGAGGAAAGAGATGAGGTGTGAGATATGCAGGTAGAGTGTTTCAGAAATAAAAGAGGAGAAAAAGAGACTGCAGGAAAAGGTGGGTGTGAAGAGGAGAACAGGAGTGAGTGAGACACTCCAAAGCCCTCGCCCCTTCCACAGACCACAGCAATCTTTAATTCACAGTCTGCTTAAAAAATGTAAATGAGTATATGTATGTATGCACACACACGTGCACAATCGTAAGGATTGCCTGGTCTAGGTGGCCCAGTTTAGTGGCCCTTTGTTTCCACCCCCTAAAAATCACGTAGGGAGACGCCACTATTCATGTTAATTATAAATACTGCGAGTGTTTTTCTACATAATTTCGAAGTATTTTTAGTGGGATTCGCAGGAGCACTAACAGGCATTGAGTGAGTTTTTCGGGTGCCCTGGGAGAGCGGATTGGTGCAGGCTCTTGCTAAATGGTGCAATAATTGAAGATCTTTTTGCTGACAGAAGCCACTGAGAGTGGTGTGATTGCAATAAGCTCACCTGGCCATACATGTACACATGTCACTGTGATTTATCCTTCCTGCCTTGATAAACAATACTTATCAGGATATCTCCCAGTTTACTGACTTTGTTCCAAACCAAAACCTGGGTTATCAAACATGTCCCCTAAGACCTTCAACAGCAAAGTAAAACTTTTCACTCTTAAGAAAAAACCTCAAAATGTATCCTTTCTGAAACCTCCCATCACTCTTTCCTCCTAAGCAGGAACTTTCTTGGAGACACTTGTTTTCACAGATCCATGCTGTAAAAGTATTTTTTTTCATTTATGTATTCATTCTTTTATTGATGCATACATCACACTGCATCATAGCACGTTTTCAACAGGATAAGTATAAGTGTCGATGCCCAAAGTTTTGCTCAAAAGCCCTCGCCCAGCGCAATAAAAAGCCAGGTGTGCCGAGTACCAAGGACATGTAGACTTCATTCCACCTCATGCCTCTTTAATCCACCACCAGACCCTCCCTGTCCCTTTATTTTTCAGGTTCCTTTTCATCCTTGCTTTGTATCTTTGTCACTGTTTTTGTGTCTTTCTCGTTCCTCCAACTTTCTTCCTTTTGTGTTTTTCTCTCTCTTGATCTGGGCCAAAGTCTGTAGGGCTAAGATAAGTGCTGGTCCCCAAAAATGAATACCCGTGGTCCCCACTTGCAACCACCGGCTCAAATTAAGCACTGGTTTGGAAGTATTGGACGCGATTACGTAATGTAGGAATACCACAAATGCAAACTATAACAGACTGATAGATACATCTGACCTTAATAAAGCTTTAGTAATCATCGATACGTAGTTATTTTTACTTATACTATATATAAAGTAAGAGTGGCAATATGTAGGCCAT
The DNA here is from genome assembly GCA_963921515.1 of Calotriton arnoldi. Taxonomy (NCBI): domain Eukaryota; kingdom Metazoa; phylum Chordata; class Amphibia; order Caudata; family Salamandridae; genus Calotriton; species Calotriton arnoldi. Next base: position 4,262,755 of record CAWUFW010000005.1, on the reverse strand, counting down.
TCCCAGCAGTGTGTACTGGAGAGGTAGGGTTTTGAGTCGTGGTGTTAAGGCGAAATAAAACCAAGAAGACGCGGCAGTGAGGTGGAGAACTCAATACTAGACAAACATGACCAATGTCATACGTTCTTAAGAAGACCTGAGCATCATTCCACTGGGATCCTTCCTCTGTGAGTCACTCAGACAGGACATTTTAATAAGATTTGTAAGCATGCTCATCCACAGCTGCCTCATTGACTCTTAAGTCTTCCATCAATCCATATTTATGAGTTGTGTGACTGCACCATAAACATGACTAATGCAGATTAATAGCTGAACTGCAATGATGTCATTTGCACATGATCTAGACACAAACATTTGGGGGATCTCAGAGCCGGAGCAATGATCTCATCATTGAGGTCAATTCCAGCCTTTTAAGTCTTTGAACAATGCACTTGCTTCTACCCATACATGAATAATTGAAGAAAAGACAATTCATGTCTTTGTTGGAGATAATTCTCATTCCGCGTAATACCAAAAAGTCTTGTTGTCGAAGAAAGAACATTCTCTGCCCCTTAGGAGTTTATTAATAATTTGTGGGACAATCCACTTAAGCATTGTGATTTCGATACTGATTGACAATGGCTCAACACTCTATAGGATTTGCTTATTGACCATATTTGAACGGCCGTAGATTTTTTAAAATAAAGTTTCTGTTTCATGGTCTGTGCCAAAAATAATTATCTTTAGAGACACACTGATTCTGTCAGAAAATGTTTAATCATTTCTGGTTTATCTTTAGAAATATGTCTACCAAATAAATGTCCTGTCTTTTTAGCCGTAGTTGGCTTACCAGTCCCTTTATGTCATGCATTGAGTATTGCGCCCTTCCTTAAATGTGGTAAGCTTTGGCTGCTTCGTTAGGGGGGTCTAATGGAGCTAGACTATAGAAGAAAAGAACATTGCTGTTCATTTTATCGCGTGGCAAATAAGGTAGGACTTTATTTATCAAAAAGGTGTTCATTTGTGATGAGGTGCCCCACAACTACAGTGCAGCATCTGGAAAGAGATTTCCCAATCAAAAAGGAAATGAAACAAATATAGAGCGATAGCACTGCAGTGATTTCCAGTTTACGGCTACTATACCACCACTGGGGCACCGTTCTTGGAAGGGAACTTGACGTTTTAATCCATACTACTGTTTGGTGTTTTTTAAAAAAAATAAAACGTTACTTAAATTGGTAATGTTGTTGATTATTTGTTTAATTTATAAGATTTTATGAAGTATATGAATTGGGGGGAGTTTTATTAACTTGGTTTATTGATTAGTCCTCTTAGTTATTGTTAACCCGTGTGCCTTTGTTTGCACTCATGGAAAAAATGCTGATAATTTTTTACGCATGCCCCTAAGCATTTCATTTGGGCGGTCCCCAGATACTGGCAGCCATCTTACGCTGCTCTGCAAGCGTTCTCCCAGATCTAGTAGCTGATTTAAATGTGTTCAGTTCCTCTTCATGCTGCTTAAATCGCCCAGTTGCGCGTGCTGCTATTTATTGTTTTTTTTATAAAACTTTTAGTAAATTGGTGCTGCAATTGGTTATTATTTATTGTGGTTGTTACTTATTGTTGACCCTCGTCCCTTTGTTTGCGCTGTGTTGGGGAAAATGCTAAGTGACCTCCACGGTGATTAAAATGTGAAAAAAAAAGATCAGCTCACAGGTCCCTTGGAACTCTCACAGGACCCAGCGTGGCCCTCCCATGCGGCTTCATGGTAATCCCACTGGATCTGGTGTATAAGATTCCACCCCATGGTACCGTGGTGCCATGCAAACTTTCTCAGGGAAGCTTGCATGGTGCCTTAATGGCCACCTGGAACACCCACAGCAATAGGAGCCCATGGGGCTGGGAGGGGTGGATCTCCAGGGCCCCTGCGGCCCTGCTGGCTGCCCTGCCTGCACGCATCATTGTGTGGCAACAGCCAGCTGCAGTGTTTTGTTCCCACCCGGCAGGACCAGCTTTTCTCTGCTCCTGCTGGGTGGGAGCAAACCTGTGCTCTCTGCCTCCAGGAATGCGGGCAGGGAGTTGAAGTGCCCGCACTCTTGCAGGGTCAAGACTGATTTGCATATGGCTGGGTTCAAATTGAGATGACATGGTGAGCAAAAGAACGATGGATTTAACCCAGATCTCTTGACTGGTGGTGAATGTTTGATTTGTTCAGCATTCCGTCCATCATTTGTTTGCACAGCATTTTTTGCACTCTTGCAGGCAGGAAACTGCAGTGTCCCAGGAGATGGGGTCCCTAGGACACTCCTGCCATCGGGCCCTGGAGGATGGGGCCCTAGGTACCACTAGATGTCACAGGGACAAGTTCCCACAGCCCCCTTCCCAAAAAAATGTATTCATCCCTGGTTGATAGGGTCCTCTAGGCCCTTATGTGGCATGGGGATGGTGAGCCCACGCCCCTTTCCCTTTAAAAAATAAACCTGTAAATCTTTCCCAGGGGATGGGGTCCCCAGGGCCTTTAGAAGGCTTGGGGAGGGTGTCTGAATGCCCCTCTACCCCCCAACAAAAAGAATGGTTCGAGGGGAATGGAGTCTCCAGGGCTCTTAAGACGATTGAGGGAAGGGGGCCTTATGCCCCCTCCCCAAAAAATAAACATCGGCCCTGAGAGATGGGGGTCCCTGGGCCGTTTTGTGGTTCGGGGAGGGGTGATTTACCCCCTCATTAAAAACAAGCATTGCAAAGGCAATCAGTTTCACCTATGCAAGGTCTATTGTTTTTTAGGACATATTGCACAGCTGTGCAAGCTGCTGTGCTACATGTTTAAAGTAAAGAAAAAACGCTATTATACGGTCATCGCTGGCTGTGTCATAGAGCTTTTTTTTGGTAAGTCTTGAGTCACCACATATCAAAACACAAAAAAAACTCGAGGTAATAGACATTTTTGAACTCGAAAGCCATCACTGTATTGCTTCCAATCAATAAAACGATGGTCCAAGCCAGTTACTAGGAACCCATCTCCATTAATAAGGGTTTGGGCCACTTTAAAGAGGATGCAAGATCAATATTGATGTATGTATGTAACAGGTTGTGCTTATGTCGGATGTGGTAGCTTGTAGTAACGCAAGGCCAAACATGAACAAGGCGTTAGCTGGTTGTGCACTTTCACGTCTGGGCGCACTAGAAAATCCGAACGAAATTAGATCACTTATATGTATAGCCCTGATGGAACATCAGCGCATCTCCAATCACTGGTATGTACTTGTCTGAGGGGGTCATCTATTGATAACATCTTATGCCTATATTTTATCCCAGGTTCCACTAACGAATGGATGGTTTAGCATTTCTGAATAGTTTCTAAATAGTTAAAGAACATCGTGCTCCTTTGGATCCAAACTATGCCTACCAAGCAAAATCAATAATCTAAACTGATTCAGTATTGTCTTCCAAAAAGTAAGTAAGGTTTTCTCCCCTGTATTCTTTGATTTCAGTCACTTGGTAGCTGAAACTACTCTACCTTCTAGTTAGGATGCCAGAATCCTTTCCTCTTTGTTGTGCCCGCTACTGATTCTTTATTTTGTACCACTTGAAACTTTATCCTTCATATTGACACTTACTTTTTGGAAGACAATACTAAGTCAGTTTAGATCATTGATTTCTCTACTTTTGTGCTTGGGAACAACTGCCAATCACTCTAATATTTTATTTCACCGTTCTTTCATTTGTAGACTAAAAATGTAAGACCCGCTTTATTACAGTCGCTTGGTAGGCATAGTTTGGATCCGTCAGAGCACGATGTTCTTTAACAATTGTTTCCTCATAAACATCGCCTTCACCTAAGTTTGTGCTCCCCGGGTGCCACTGGTGTCTTTATCTTGTAACTACCACACAATTTGTTTGGCTTCCTCACCACTATATGGTATCAAATGACATACATATTATACAGATCTTTGCATGTACACAGGTATAGATGCAAGATGCTGATTGGATATCTGCACTATTTTTGGATGTTATTAAGGATGTATAGTCAATTTTGGCTCCTACCTGAGCATCAGGATATGAACGATATGATTGGAATACCCTTTGCTTTTGAAAGATGTTTAATTTAAACTAATTAATGCTTCTCTTTTGTGTTTGTTTTTCTTGCTTGTCCTCATATTGTATGTTATTTGTCAGATATTACTTAAAATGTATTATTTTAGAAATAACGAATGTCTGAATAATATTAAATGTTTTCTATCACATTTCTTGTTTTTTTATTTGATGGATTACAAAACCAGCCTTGAAAAAGCCCCAGGCATGCCCGCCATAAGGGGTGAAACACATGTTGGCTGTAAATTTTATGTAACACGTTGCATAAATATTGATGATCACATGATTAATAAAATATCACACCAAATATGATGACTTATGGGCCTTAATACTTTTCTTCTATTTGTAAATTTGAATAATATAACATTAGGGCACAACCTATTTTTCAACTATTTAACCTTTATGGTACAGTAGATTTTAGGGGTTTAATTCACACAATCGATTGACCCACTTTGAATACACAAATTGAGCCCTGTCAAAGTTGGCGTAGATCCCTGGACCCTTACCCCTACACTTTAAGGTATATATATAGGTATATATATATATATATATATATATATATATATATATATATACACATACCTTGTGTGTGTGTATATACTTATATGTATATTTGTTAGTGCAACTGTACTATTAAACACTTATTCTCACAGTTATTGCTATAGTGCAATGTCAAATTGCTGTTGATTACCACATCAGAGCGAACTTGGCATTGGAAAAACACTGTTTACTGCTTCATAGATTGTATATTACAATTTATTACTAATATTTTCCTCTCATAAGTCATGGCCCCTTCCCACGCTGGTAATAAAAAGTATATTACGGATCTGCTTATAAACTATATATTACATGCTTGGCATATTTCACAGAGAACTGTGAAATAATTCAAGTAAATGATATCATATGAACAGCTACTCCAAAGCTTCACCTTTGCCCGGTGTTTAATTAGTAAGAAAAAGATTCACACATCTCTGAGCTTAGAACAGCTCTGTGTTTAGTTAGCAGTCCATCTGTGAAACCCAAGCAAAACCATAACATTTTAGATGCAGTCAAGGCACAGTGATAGCACTATTGTGCTGGCAATAGCATCAATAATCTCTTATAATAACTACTGTCTCTTATTTAATATTAGAACATTGGAATGTTGGGAGCTCCATTGAAGACAATGGAGTAGCTCTGGGCTTATAATGGCTGGTATAAGCCCAGCACTCCAACATTCCAATGTTTGTCTTTTTGTTTCTCCATTTTAATTTAGAACATTCTACCCCTAGTGGGTGGAATGTTCTAATAGCCTTATAGCCCTTCTGCCTCAGGCTATACCAGTTGTTAAAGGCCCTCTCCCTCGTTATAGGCCCTCGCCTGCGGTTCGGGCCTATAACTCGGGATCAGGGCCTTTAACAACTGGTATAGCCCTCAGCAGCGGGCTATAAGGCTATAAGTAATGAAAATAGTAATCCATATTTGTAAAGCGCGAACATATCACCCCTTAAGGTGTCAAGGCGCTGGGGGCCGTCAGGAAGATTAAGTAAGCTATTGCCAAGAGTCACATGATGCTGAGATGAGCTGCCGCCGGCGATCGAACCGTGAGCTCCTGCGCTCCGGAGCCAGCCGCTCTGACTGCTGCACCACACCTCTCTCCAATCCTTATCCTTAATCAATAGTCTGTTCATGAAAGGTTAACATTCTAATTGAATGCAAGGTCCTTGTACGCTCTGCCTTGCTGGTACCAGCTTCAACAATCTCTGAGCATAATCCAGTATTTCACTCACTGTTTTCAGTAAGATTTTCCTTATTTCAAAAAATGTTTTTCATACTATTTGCCTCGAAACAAATATGTAAATTTAAAAAAAAGGAACGAGTAACGTGTAAATAAATGTTTCTCAAGTGCCATCTTGGGGTTCTGGTGACACATTAAACCTGTCAGCCTTGTGGTTTTTGATGTCATCAGAACCCCTCAAAGGCAGTATAGGAGGACCGCCATATCTATCTATCTATCTATCTATCTATCTATCTATCTATCTATCTATCTATCTATCTATCTATCTATCTATCTATCTCTAGATGTGTGTGTATATATATATATGTATATATATATATATATATATAGAGAGAGAGAGAGAGAGAGAGAGAGAGAAGAGAGAGAGCAAGATAGATACTTATATAGATATATATTCTGTACTTAATTTGAGCCGGTGGTTGCCGATGGAGCAACAACAGCACTCATTTTTGGGGAACGGCACCTACTTTTTCCTCATTGGACATTACCGAGGACAAGAGATGGAAAAACAAACAAACCAGAAAGATGGTGGAAGAAAAAGATGGAAAAACGTCGTAAGGAGAGAACGCAGGGACTGTCTGATAGTGGATGGGAGCGGCCTGGGGTGGATTCAAAACTACACAGCCTTGGAATTGGGCGTGCGTATCCCGGCCCTGGGCCTCTGAGTGTGTTTGTGTGTGTGTGTGTGGGGGGGGGGGGGCTTTAGGGTCTTTAGTTTCAGGGATATTTCAGGTCATCTTTGTTTTTGGAAGATTGTATGAAGATTGCATCAATTTCAGGTTAAGGTTTTTCCTGTTCCCGGCGACGTGGTCTGTCTGTCTCCGGTTCATACCAGTCGCCTTTCACAGTTGCACGCATTTATGTAAATGTGGTGATTTTTATGGTCTAAAACGCGCTCGCACCTCCTCCAAACCGTGGCACGCCGCTGAAGGTTTTATCCGCCCCCAGGGTGACAGAGATAATGTCTGTTCTTATGACCCTATTCTGCCTGCTAGCGCTCAGTGCCCGCTGTGGTGCCTGCCAGCTCCTGGCACCGATGCCCTGCGCCCAGAGACAATCAGATTGTCTGGATTACTGGGCGTTAAATGGCCGCATCCGCACTGCATCCGCACGGCTCTGCGTGCAGAGATTAAATGCTCCAAATAACAAACCCATTTACTGCCATTGCTCTGGGCGAGCAGTCACTTAAAAAGCGCTGCTGCCAATTACAGCCATCACAAAGGGCTCATTCTTGCTGGACCAAAACCTATGTAAACATACACGCTGGGTACCACTCTGAAGCCTTCTCTTTCTGACTCCCTTTCATGTCTCACTCCTCAAACATGCTCTCTGGGTACCACTCTGAAGGCTTCTCTTTCGGACTCCTTTTCATGTCTCTCTCCTCCTCAAACATGCTCTCTGGGTACCACTCTGAAGGCTTCTCTTTCTGACTCCCTTTCATGTCTCTCTCCTCCTCAAACATTCTCTCTGGGTACCACTCTGAAGGCTTCTCTTTCTGACTCCCTTTCATGTCTCTCTCCTCCTCAAACATGCTCTCTGGGTACCACTCTGAAGTGTTCCCTTTCTGACTCCCTTTCATGTCTCTCTCCTCCTCAAACATTCTCTCTGGGTACCACTCTGAAGGCTTCTCTTTCTGACTCCCTTGTATGTCTCTCTCCTCCTCAAACATTCTCTCTGGGTACCACTCTGAAGGCTTCTCTTTCTGACTCCCTTTCATGTCTCACTCCTCAAACATGCTCTCTGGGTACACTCTGAAACCTTCTCTTTCTGACTCCCTTTCATGTCTCACTCCTCAAACATGCTCTCTGGGTACCACTCTGAAGGCTTCTCTTTCTGACTCCCTTTCATGTCTCTCTCCTCCTCAAACATTCTCTCTGGGTACCACTCTGAAGGCTTCTCTTTCTGACTCCCTTTCATGTCTCTCTCCTCCTCAAACATGCTCTCTGCGAACCACTCTGAAATGTTCCCTTTCTGACTCCCTTTCATGTCTCTCTCCTCCTCAAACATTCTCTCTGGGTACCACTCTGAAGGCTTCTCTTTCTGACTCCCTTTCATGTCTCTCTCCTCCTCAAACATGCTCTCTGGGTACCACTCTGAAGGCTTTTCTTTCTGACTCCCTTTTATGTCTCTCTCCTCCTCAAACATTCTCTCTGGGTACCACTCTGAAGGCTTCTTTTTCTGACTCCCTTTTATGTCTCTCTCCTCCTCAAACATGCTCTCTGGGTACCACGCTGAAGTGTTCTCTTTCTGACTCCCTTTCATGTCTCTCTCCTCCTCAAACATGCTCTCTGGGTACCACTCTGAAGCCTTCTCTTTCTGACTCCCTTTTATGTCTCTCTACTCCTCAAACATGCCTCTGGGTACCACTCTGAAGGCTTCTCTTTCTGACTCCCTTTCATGTCTCTCTCCTCCTCAAACATGCCTCTGGGTACCACTCTGAAGGATTCTCATTCTGACTCCCTTTCATGTCTCTCTCCTCCTCAAACATGCCTCTGGGTACCACTTTAAAGGCTTCTCTTTCTGACTCCCTTTCATGTCTCACTCCTCAACCATGCTCTCTGGCTACCACTCTGAAGGCTTCTCTTTCTGACTCACTTTCATGTCCCTCCTCCTCAAACATTCTCTCTGGGTACCACTCTGATGGCTTCTCTTTCTGACTCCCTTTCATGTCTCTCCTCAAACATGCTCTCTGGGTACCACTCTGAAGGCTTCTCTTTCTGACTCCCTTTCATGTCTCTCTTCTCCTCAAACATGCTCTCTGGGTACCACTCTGAAGGCTTCTCTTTCTGACTCCCTTTCATGTCTCTCTCCTCCTCAAACATGCCTCTGGGTATCACTCTGAAGTCTTCTCTTTCTGACTCCCTTTCATGTCTCACTCCTCAACCATGCTCTCTGGATACCACTCTGAAGGCTTCTCTTTCTGACTCCCTTTCATGTCTCTCCTCAAACATGCTCTCTGGGTACCACTCTGAAGGCTTCTCTTTCTGACTCCCTTTTATGTCCCTCTCCTCCTCAAACATGCTCTCTGGATACCACTCTGAAGGCTTCTCTTTCTGACTCACTTTCATGTCTCTCCTCCTCATACATTCTCTCTGGGTACCACTCTGAAGGCTTCACTCTCTGGGTCCCTATCATGTCTCTCTCTCCTCAAACATGCTCTCTGGGTACCACTCTGAAGGCTTCACTCTCGGACTCTCTTTCATGTCTGTCTCCTCCTCAAAGATGCCCTCTGGGTATCACTCTGAAGGTTCCACTCTCTCAGTCCCTTTCAGACCACCGCTGGCTTCAGTGACTCTGCTTGGCATCTGAAACACGCCTTTAGGCAGGCGCGTGAGATAGGGCTAGTGCAGTGGTTCCCGATCTGTGTGCCGTGGCTCCCTGGTGCACCGTCAATACTAGACTTTAATGCATTTAATGTTGAATGGTCTGTCGGCTTCAGTTAAACTAATTAGACTTAAATGCATGATATCGATGATTTGTAAGTGACATGCCTAAAGCTGGGAACCTAGTGCTTAATTGATGGCATTTGAGGGAGATGGCCTCCATATTTCACTGGATCCCCACGTTCCAACACTCCCAAAGTAAGCGGAAGACGCCTGATTTATTGTGTTAGACTCATTGATAGTTTAGTTTTTTTCCAAATGCATTTAACACCAATGTAAGCTAGCAACGGATTAAAATTGTCCTGTCTGTAAAACACACTAAGTGTTATTAAGTATTAACATGTGTACTAGAACCATAGGTATTTCCAGTACACAGTTCCTCCAGTACACACACATTACCAGACAGGGACAGGCCTGCTCTCTCCATGAGCATAGGGAAGTAAAACACCAAATACGGCATAATGCCATTGTTTTGAAGCAAGAAAGAGGGAGTTTAAAAAATAAATCTGAGGAATTTATTTGACTTGCATTGAATTGGAGGCAATTTTATGAAGGAGGCAGCTCCCTAAGGCAGCTAAAATAAAGCTGTATTTGGTTTAAAAAATTGTGAGTCACCCTGCTGAGACCGGTGTGTTTGCACGTATGACATGGGTAGAAATGGAAGTGCATGCAAATGTTCTTCAAGCGCAGAAACACTTTGGCAATGGGGCCTACATGCATAGGGGTGCTATCTAGTACTGTAAGTGGGCTAAAACAGTTTGAGAGGGTTCTCTAAAAAAGCATGGGCAAAGAAATGTAACTATGAATATTTTATTAGAGGCGCTGCCTTAGTAATACGAAACACCCTGCATATATGATTATAATACCTTCATCAGCTTCATCCCAATTATTTTCAGGAAGAAAAATGGAAGAACTCCTGAGGCCAGGCTTACACCCCACCCCCACCCACCCTCCCAAAAAAAAAGTAACATAGAGAGGAGTCGCGGCCAACGGCAATAGGTCAAGGGAGCCGTGGGTCGAAAAAGTTTAGGGAGCACTGGGCTAGTGTGTCACCAGCCATGTCATCAGTGGTATACGCTCAACTGTCGATGCAAGCTGGACCCACCAGCGGTGGGTGTATTGTGTAGAGGTGCAGTGTGGTGCAAGTAGGTGTGTATCTACTCACAGAGTAGGACACAGTTAGGCTAGCTAAATCATTTGCATTTTTGCAGAAATTCGGCTATGGCCAATGATGGCTGCATTACGCCTTACACCTTGGAACTGTTTGTAGCATTTGAAGAAGCAAATTTGGCATTACATCCCAACTACATGTTAAGGCTGGTGCGTACTTTGCGTTTGAAGCAAGTTAAGGGGTACCTGTGGGGTTTCTTGATGATAGTGACTGTGTGCCATCATCATATTCAATTTTATTTATTTTATTCTACTTTTTGTAGAGCGGGCAGATACCTACTGGTGTCCTGGCACTGAAAGGAACAGATAGAGCTGCATTGTAACAGAGATTCAATGAGCAAACAACCTTGTATTCAGGTGTTTCCTGAGGACAGACAGTTTAGCCTGGCTACATGAATGTAGGGGAAGGGGATTTTATCTAAAAGCTACTTGAAAAGGATTTCCCCCTTGATCGGTTTTCTTGGACTTTGGGATTTTTAGCAGAAAAGCTGAAGATCGCAGAATTTGTGAAGGAGAATGCTTTGAAAACAACTGAGGGATGAACGCAGGTCCAAGTTCATAGAGACTTGAATAAAACACAGAGACTTTCGAAGATGAAATGCTTCCTCTCTGGCTACCAGTGGGGCGAATACAGATGATTCGTAATGTGAGCAAAACGAGTGAAGTTAATAGTGAAGACCTTACAGTTCTGCACCAACTGAAGTCGTTGAAGTTGATAATCAGGAAGGCCTGTATACAAAGCGTTGGCGTAGTCTATCCTAGAGCACATCAGTGCTTGAAAAATGAGCTGACATAGGAATGTAAGGCTATTTTTTGTGAGAATCTTCACTTGACGAAAGCATGATGCCATGACTTAATCTATCTGTGGGGAAAGTGACTTTGTCCTCAAAGATTAATACAATGTTTCTGACAGCTCAATGATGATGACAATGCCACTAAAGTTATCAAAGACCCTCTTTGCTTCCTGCATGTGGTGGAATCCCCCGTTACAACGTGATGACGCAAGCCACCTTTGGCTTGAGTACATTGTTGACTTGACGTACAACTTTGTAGACATGTGGGTGTTAGATCCAGTTTTGTATCTTATTACTTTGTGGGGATCATTGACATTGGTGATTGGTCTCCTCAGTCATTGCGTTACTTTTTTTCTTGGTTGTGATGAGGTATTGGAGATTTTTGATGGTCTTCCTGTTGCATCTGATCTTGGATTGTATACCTAATGTGTGTGGTTCTGGGAGGTGTACTAAGAAAAGCTGCTTTTCAGTGAGTCAGAGGACCTCTACCAGGTTCTTTACATTGATGCCATACATGGAGTGTGGCTTCTTCTGTGTGTTGGGGGTGGATTTGATGATGTCAACAGTGGTTTTGTTGCGAGTGCGCACAGCCCAAACACGTTTGCTTTTTATATTTGTTGCATGCTTTAGCTTTCTTTATTAGGTTTGCTCAGGCACTTTCTTCATCATTCTCACTGTGTTTAATTTATTGTTAGATTGGGTAAAACATTCTTTTATGGTTTGTAGATTTTACAGCGGTTCAGGTATTGTTGCATTTTAGGACAAGGATTTGATTGCTCAGTTGCATTATTAACTTTCGTCAGTGGGTGTGGCCATGAAAAATTGACTGTAAACTTTATTTCCTGCTGGTTTTGGTAAAGAAATTGCAATCCGTTGCTCATGGGCTGTTCCCTCAATGTCCCCACTTTGCTTATTCTTGTCAAAGAAGATACATGATGTGTATTTGTCTAATAAGGCGACCCTATGCTTTCTATTTTTGGTTATCAAATATTTGTTCGATCAGGCACTATGTTTATAACACATAAATAAATATTTGAGAGCACATCTTTAGTTAGAGACTGTGGGCCTGATTCACAGAACTAACTTACGTCAAAAACGTAAACGTAAACGTAAAGTTAGTACTTTTTAGGTATTCACAGAATACACTTACTCATTTTGGTATTCACAGAATGAATTTACTCATTTCGGTATTCACAGAAGTTAGTAGTTAGGACTACTAACTTCTGTGAATACCGAAATGAGTAAGTTCATTCTGTGAATACCAAAATGAGTAAGTGTATTCTGTGAATACCTAAAAGTACTAACTTTACGTTTACGTTTACGTTTTTGACGTAAGTTAGTTCTGTGAATCAGGCCCAGATTGTGAAGGCTTGATTATGTTTATGTCCTGCATAATTCATTGATTCCTCAAAATCTCATAAGTTGCAAGCTTTTCCAGTTTCTCCAGGCACAACACCCACCTTTTGATGGCCAAACCTGCAAATGTGAGGCATACTGCATAGGAAGCACCTAGTGTTGGTAGGAAACAGCGCTGTGGCTCCTGTAAAAGAAGAGCTTTTACTTAGACCACGCTAATGTCATGACAAGGTGCAAGTGTCGGTGGAGGTTGGTTGAAAGTTAGAATATCGTTAACAAAAATATCATCTGACATAAACAAAGTGTCCTAAATATCGGTTAAAAAAATATCCCTCCATTGAGTGTAGATTTCCTTTTTGGGAACTTAGGTGGCGCGATATTTTTGTAAACTATGTTTAGGATACAATATTTTTTGTCGGGCAATACGTAGGCAGCGATACTCGGAACCACATTGGCAGTTATGGTTAAAAACATAATGTAACTTATAATTATGTGCTAAAGATAAAGAATTTGAGTCACAAAGGTGTAAAACCCCTTTTGAGGTTCGTAATTTCAATTTATTGTTAATAGAATCATTATTTGTGGAATTTTCTGAGCAGTAAGGGGTACCTATTCCTGTGGAAAGTCTGCAAGTATAGTGGATTTTTCAACACCAGGAGTTTATGGTCAGGGGTATAAAAGACAGCTTTACCTGGGGATGGACGTGCAAAAAGCAGTGGACGCTGATAAACTTATAAGTGGGTGGGTATTAGCAAACATTTTACTGGGCTTCTCCTTCCATGGAAATACATGTAAAGTTAAAGTTAGTGCTCTAAATGGCAGCTCTAAGGGTCTTTCCATGCTGGGAAAGGAAATATTGTAAGCTCACCTTTCATGGGAATCTTCCCCAAAAAATAATGTTTCACTGTGGATAAAAAAATAAATTCCACGAAAAAACCGATGCCTTTGCTTTTTTCACCATGCATAACTCATTCATCAATCTTCATAGATTTGTCGGTGTACTCCTTTAGAGTTGGTGAATCGACAAATCTTTGTGTATCTAAGCAAGTGGTAGCCTAGGTGTTGGAGTGTAAAAGTTAAAGCTAGTTAGGCGCTCTTTTATAATCATCTCAGGATGTCTTTATGAATCTCTTGAACCGAGCTATATCAGTTTATAGAAAAATGTAATGGTAAACATCCATTTTTTAGCCCTGATTAACACCGTGGTTTCCTTGGTTGTAAGCACTATAAACTTCAGATGGGGGAACTGAAGCAGAGATAGAACAGCACAGGATTACTCACTCTTCAATGAACTGGGTAAACTAGAACTTAGCCCGCGGTGTAATGTCTCTGGCTAACACCGAGACCACCACACAACATCCACACATGATCATGGGGCTTCACGACCTCTGGTTTGAAATTTCATGCATTGTGATAATGTGGCCAAAACGTTGCTGGTGTGATGCGGAGAACGTCTGAGGTACTGTAGGTTTGGCCAACGAAGACATCCTTCCAAAGTGAGAGACTCACTCACAGTGAGTGAGACGTGATGTGTCAGGTCGACATGGAGACATTATCGAAAGGTGAGTGCTGTTCGACATACACCTCACGCCATAAAATTAGAAGAAATTATTGGTGAAAAATGTGTGTACTGTGCTAAATGGATACTTTTTTCAGAAATGAAAAAAACAAAAACAGTGGGGAGCAGGATTTCTTTGCAAAATGTGTGTCTTCACGACCTTCACCGAACATCTACATTTGAGCGTGCCTGGAAGAATTGACTGTTGTTATTCCCAATCTGCACCTTTGAGGGGACTTCAAAAGCCACCAGGACGCCATAAATAATTTGCCTCCACTTCCAGGCAGAAAGTGTCTTCTGACCTCTCTGTCTGCATTTCAGCTCCCCTGGGGTCGCAGGCCAGGGTGATACCTCCTGAACAGCACCCAGGATATCTGAGTTATGTTTATTAACTATCGAGACACACTCCTCATTTAAACAGGATCTCTAAATTGATTTTCAAAACGCTGCTGACTCATAGCTCAGCCATAAATTCAGCCACAGTAGGAAATCCTGCATAAACAGCATCAGCTACTGAATACATGCAGGAAACCTCTATTACTTTCAATGCCACAAATGTTACTGCCTCCGTTAATATTGTGGTACTATTCAATGCTTTGCAAACAATTCTGCAGATATGTAAAACATAGTGCCCTCTTGAGCACCACTGAGATCAGAGGGATGGCTTCCTCCTAAATGAGCACGTTGGCACTCTGTGGAAAATATGTTTTGTAACATGAGATCTCACGCTGTGCCAGCTGCAATGAACTATTTTTAACTGGCTTCAGAGATAGTGTTTACTTTTTTAATTTTTTTATCTGTAAAGCCAATTTAAAAATAAACAGCTGCGAATGCAGATTAAAAAGAGAATAATAGTGACTTGTTTTATTACATAGGACTTAATGAGACATCTGTGGTTTGTAAATAAATGACAGCAGTTACTATTACTATGTTAAATGGCACATACCTTTGCAACCTCAGGAGGGTGAAATTCTGAAATGGGTCTGCAGGTCACATGCAAATGTCAGCAGAGAACGTTAAACTCGCTGAGCTATCTTGCCTGTGAAAAGTGGATTATTAGTTGGCGAAGATGGTAGTCCACCACAAGTAATAATGTCACTATCCTTGTTAGACTTAAACTTGAACTTAAACTTGAGCTCAACCGCTGCAGACAGGCTTAACTTAAGGAAATGTGTAAAGCATTTAGAAGCACCAAAACAGTTAAGAAGTCAAAAACACAACTCAATTAAAATTTCACTCAAGATTATAAAAATAGAAAATGTTTTAATGAACAAAATAACAACAAAAATCCAATAAGGGAAACCAGATATATGAATTTTTAAGATTTGAATTAAACTTGAGCTCCCAAAAGCACAAAGCACCAACCGGGCAACTGGTTGTACTAGACCGGGACATGAGTAAGGTTTAAGGCTGACCACGATGGAGCGCGGGTCAAATACGAGGCCCAGGATGGTCCTGGTCAAAAAGCTGTCTTAGGACGTAGAAATGTTTCTGGAGAAAAAGTGGATGTTGACAAGCTGTCAGCGGTGGAAGTTGCATGCTGGATCCGAGTCAGGGTTCAACAACGGTGGTTTGCTGACAAAAGGGGTCCCACTGCAGTTATTGATGAAGGCAGTAACGCTCTGAGCAGGCTCCTATGCCCAGGAAGTTCTCAGTGTCGACCTGCTTCGTCTCTGTGTCGCACTCAGTGAAGCCCTCAACATTTGGACTTAGAAACTTCTCTGCAAGTCAGATCTCCTTCAGCGGGACAGACCAGCAAGTTGGATCCGACCGGCGATTCAATGTTGACGACTGCAGCTTGACGCCGATCTCAGTCTTCTGCTGGTTCGTCAGAAGACAAGCTGGAAAAAAAGGTTCTAAATCCTAGCTTTTGCAGTTTGAGCTGGAAGAATACACCAGGGGCGGCTGACGACTTTTCAACGTGATGGGGCATAATTTTTCATAAATTAAAAATCATATGTTTGTGCATCAAAAAACTGGTGACTTCACTTCTCTCACCCACCAATTAATTTTCAAATTGAATTAATTAGTGGGACCAATTATAAACAACATAATGCGACAATTTTTTATTTTACTTGTATTTTTTAATTTAAAAGGTCACTGACCAAAGCATCTCTGAAATGCCAACTGCTGTTCACAAAGGAAAGCAGACCTTGACTGCCTCTCTCAAGCAGATCCTACAAGCATGGACTCTGCAGGATGGACGCGTGCGAGGCAAGGTTTCTGCTCTCTTCCTTTAAGCTTGTGCACAGTGCAGCCACTTACACTGGGTGCAAAAAGAAAGAGCGTGTTACACACGACCGATGACTGTGTGCCTTACAAGTAAAGCCACACAGTGATAGGGCACGTTCTGCAATCCTTCAGTCCTGCACTGACTTGAGAGCATGGGGACAGACCATGACTGTGACCCAATCCACACTTTGCTTTCATGCTGTTTTATAATAGTAGCAGCATGAGAGCAGCGCAAGGATTGGCTGGGGCAGAGGCAGCAAAGACTGCGGTCCAGAGTAGAATGGGGACTGCAGTGAGCACCCCTTGGCTCCCCTAATACAAGGCAAGTTTGATAGGCTTGAAATACGCATGTTGGGCTGGCCTCAGTAAGAGACCCATCCAACCTGACAGGCTCACATGGATCAGGGCTTATTATCTTGTTAACCCTGCTGTCTGCTAATCAATAGGATTGGTTCCACCCTAGAAACTTGAAGGATGATGTGCCTCATCCTGGGATGGAACAAGAAATGAATATAAGTAAATGAATCATGCGATGGCTCATTGCAGCTCGAACTCAGGGGGAAGGCAACGCTCCAGTGCTCCCATGGAGGAACTGCCGCCGAATACTTTCTAACACCAGCCAAGGATTCCAGGTCCTCAGTAACAACACTCTGGAGTAAGGATGCACTCGAGCAGAAGCCACCAGCATGGTCCAGGGTAAGTCCAGTTGAAACTGGTCAGCTGGCCTCTTCGGGAAAGTGGGCTTCTTGCAGCTTTTACATCTCTGTATCTTAACAGATCAACCAGGTGACCTTTGGAGCCCACTTCTTGGTGAAAGTGAGAGCAGGACCAACCCTTGGAGTTCTCCCCACAGTTCACATCAGCACATGCAGTCCTTCCTGTGTCTCCCACAGATCTAGCAGTGTTCTGAGGAGGGTACTATGGGTGCAGGAATTGCAAGACAGTCGACCCTCTCCAACATGACTGGTGCAGATGGAGGGGAATGTTAACCTGTATGGGATCCAGTAATTAATTTTACAGCACAATTTCAGAAATATACTGCTTAAAAATCCATAGGTTTTAGAAGACGTTTGGAAGCAAGGCCAATGAAATATTCCAATACATCGTGGTCCGGCCCAGTGATCAGTGGCATTATGTCGTCACAGATTATTTACGTGCCTAGAAGAAAATTGTGTACGGCTTCCTCAGGGCTGTTCACAGCACAAACCAACCCTGAAAGCAGTCCCCTCTCTTCTGAACTCTATGGCAGGCAATTGAGTTTTTGAGTGTTCGTTTCACTCAGAAATCATTGGTCATGACCCTCTCTCTCCTGTTATGTCACCCCTGCTCCTTTCAGTGTTCCCTTATGAATATATGTGTTATAAAATATGATGCAAGACAAAAATTGTCCTCATCGTGCTCTTACGGATTTGAGGCGTGGTGGACTTATAGAGTGTCCAAAGGTCATGCCCTATGCTTCAGAGACTGTAGGACAAGGCCAAAGACCACACCATCCTCGCCCCCTGGTCAAGAGGAGAGGGCTCAGGGTGTGGCCAAACGCCACGCCTTGCATCCAGAACCTTCTGATCATGCCCTGCAGTTTGAGGGGGATGGGGGAGTGATATCATGACATTATTGGATGCCACACAGTGTGTCCAGAACTTGCTGCACATGGCTGAAGACTTTACCCAATGTTCTCTGTCGGAAGCAGGCTGCCGACAGCATGTGGTCAATTTCCATGGCCGGCATGCGCTCAGAAGCTACTTGTCACGGATGGAGGCGTGCCCACTAGCGGGCTCTGGGTACAGCAGACCTGGGCATAGGGCATTTTAAAATGTCAAGCCTTCTGTGCAGAGCTTGCTGGCCATGCTCTGGGACTTTTGGGGTTGGGAGTATTGCTTCTGGTAATTGTCAGAGGGCAAATCCACCACCCAGAGTTTCCTGGGTTTACCTTATATAACTACCAGTACAAAACAGTTGAATTCTAGCTAGTGGCTAGTGATTTAGTTCTAGCCTGGGGCTCGTGTCCAGTGCACTCAAGTTTAATGTAAGTGGGGTTGTAGTTTCCTATCAGTGTCTGGTGCCCTCAGGTTTAATGGAAGTGGGATCTGGGGGGGGATCTAGCTTGTGGCTGGTATCCAATGCACTTAGGTTTAATGGAAGTACTCAGCTTTAATCAAAGTGGGTTCAAGCTTGCAGCTAGTGTCCATTGCAGTTAGATTCAATGGAGGGAGGCCTAGCTTGCAGTTAATGTCAGGTACCAAAAGGTGTCATGAAGAGGGAGCTGTAGTTTGTGGCTAGTAGAAGTGTGGGGTTTCTGTATGATAAGGGTTAAAGGAAAATAGATGCTAGCTTGTGGTTGTTATCTGGTGCCCTCGCGTTTAATAGCGGGGGGTTCTGTACCATAAGGGTTAAAGGAAATGAGGTGCTAGCTTGTGGTTATTACCTGGTGCCCTCGCGCTTAATAGCGGGGGGTTCTGTACCATAAGGGTTGAAGGAAATGAGGTGCTAGCTTGTGGTTATTATCCGGTGCCCTCGCGCTTAATAGCGGGGGGGTTCTGTACCATAAGGGTTGAAGGAAATGAGGTGCTAGCTTGTGGTTATTATCCGGTGCCCTCATGTTTAATAGTGGGGGGGGGTTCTGTACCATAAGGACTAAAGGAAATGAGGTGCTAGCTTGTGGTTATTATCCGGTGACCTCACGTTTAATAGTGGGGGGTTCTGTACCATAAGGACTAAAGGAAATGAGGTGCTAGCTTGTGGTTATTATCCGGTGCCCTCACGTTTAATAGCGGGAGGGGTTCTGTACCATAAGGACTAAAGGAAATGAGGTGCTAGCTTGTGGTTATTATCCTGTGCCCTCGCGTTTAATAGCGGGGGGGGGGGTTCTGTACCATAATGGTTAAAGGAAATGAGGTGCTAGCTTGTGGTTAGTGTCCGGTGGCCTTAGGCTTAATAGAAGTGGGGTTCTACCTGGCAGATAGTGGCTTGTGTCCCCAGGTATAAAAGAAGTGAGGTTGTAGCTTGTGGCCAATGTCCGGTACCTTTACGATTAATGGAGGTAGACTTTCTTGGGGCTCTGCGGAGGGTACGGGAGAGCCAACCTAGGGCTGCCCAGGGTTGGGGGGGGGGGACCACACTCCCCAGGTTTTCCAAGAGAGAGCGTCACTCCCTTGGCCTGTGAGTTGATTTTGTTCTGATGAAATTGGCTTGTAAGGTGAAGGTAGGGGACGAGGGAGGAAGAGGGCCTGTGTTTAAAGATCTAGACGAGAAAAATGATGAATAAAAAAGTGATCCCTTTCTTAATGCGATCAGGTGTCACATTGTCTTTTCCCACGCACAAACGTATTTTCATTTCTGGGACCGTGAACACAGCCAAGGGTGGAGCTGTGACTCCATTGTGCAGGGTGTTCAGGCCAGTGTGGGCTTTTGGAAGATCACAATGATTTGTGAAGTAGTTTTACACTTCCTTGTACTCAGCAGGGTGTGGCGGTGAAACTGGTAACCAGACGGGGCGTTGACAATGTTTTGACGAAGCGCCTTTCATAACGCGTTTAGCCTATTTCATTACATTTAGAATTAAGTTATTTAAATGCACCCACAAATGTAACCGGCAGTGACGTGGGCCTATTCGAAATAAACGCGTGTTCGATCCGGCTGCCGTTTCCCTCGGTTGACGGGAAGTGTCTGCCTCACTTCTGACTGGAAAGCAGCATCAGTGACGCAGTTCATTAGGTGCAAATAGTGGTGGGAGCCAGCAGGAGGGGTTGTTTTGTGTCTCGGACATGAAAGACATGAAAAGATTCGGCACATAATTAATACAGCTAATGCCATGTAAAAATATGATAAATACTTTTTTAGATTCAAAATGTTAATCTCTCAGTGCCTGTGTTTCACTTTAGTTTAGTACATCAGATTACATCACGGTCCTAGAGCCTTTTCGGAGGAAAGTATCTGAGAAACTGACTTCTTTGGTTGGTAGATCTACTTTATGAAACCCTCAAAATTTTATACTGAGCATCATGCCGAAACCTAAGACAGTATGAGCAAAATATAAATTTGCTTTTGTTGTAGCAAAACGATGAGTTGCGTGGACTTGGAATTCTACGGATGCCCCGAGTACTGTGAACTGGACGAGTGATGGGATTAAGTGGGCGGTTAAGTGGGCGGAGGCATGGACGTCAATTCACCAAAATGCCAGGGGTAGCGGAAGTGACTTCACAGGCCCCTTAACCATACTTTCACTCACACATACATATGCTTATACATACACACACACATTCACACATACACACTCACACATACACATACACACACACTGCCTGCTCATGCGCGCACATTTACACATACACACATTCTTACATAAACAGACTCAGAACTGCAAGCACACACACAACATACATACATTTAAAAACTTATTTTTTTACTTAACTCAGCTGCCAGGGAAAGTAAAAAAAACAGTTATTTGTATCCCATTTTTAATTAAACTAATAGCGAATAATGTAATATTATTCATTATTAGTATAATAAAAAATTGACAAAAAACGAGGTGAGTGAAGCCCCCACCGATATCCATAAGGACGAGTTGCTTCTGTTCCTGCCACTGATTTTGCCACGGCTGACGATGGGTCGCAAAGGCAGTGCCAGTGGTCACAAGAGGCATTCCAGGGGTCGCAGCAGCGACCATGGCGATCCCTAAATGACATCCATGGGTGGAGGATTCATTCTCTATCAACAGGCAGAGCCAATATAACCTTGGTTTGGAATGCCAATATTCTTGACTTAGCCGACAAGTGCTTGGAGAGGCACTTAAGGCTGCCAATCCAGATGCTACAGTGCCCAGTAGGCATGGAATACTAAACACTGGGACAATTCACAAAAGCAGTTATTAGTACTGGAAGAAGTACTATCGGAGTACCCTTTTATGTACTCTTACATGCCTTAATGAATCATCCAACCTCCATTAGTAAAAGTGCAAAAAGACACAGTCCTTTCTATTTGTACTAATTGCATATGAATGGTGTTCCCTGAGTATTCCCATTTTATTCCAGTTTTATGTTTTGAGTTTATGTTTTGAGGCCAGTTCATAAAGTCATGTAAAAATATACAAAAGAGTATTGTAGGATACTCCAAAATGTCTTTGTGAGCAGACCCCACATTACTTCAGTACTTACATTTTTGCAACCCCTTCTCTTCTCTGCCCTCTTCTTTATTGATTTTATTGCATTATATTGTTGTCACCCTATAGACGATTACCGGGGTAAATACTTAAAGCTTGTATTGGTAACATTTTGCAACATTTTGAAACGCATTATGAGTGGCCTGATAACTCCTTTGACTGCGTATATCAGAAGTTTGAGTTTTGCATTTTTTATTGCCCACGGTACATACTGCGCTAGAACCCCTGCCGACGTAAAGGGAGAAAAAGGTCCAGCATCTATCATGAAATGTGCATTTCGGTGCATTACGCACCAAAATCCACAGGCTAGTCCATTTTAGTGAAAACTTTTGGTATGGGCTATTTATTGTACTCGATAAACAATTTACCAATTGCCACTGTTATTTATCAGGTGCAATAAATTTGAACCTGGGGCTCACGGTTCGATCCCCGGCGCTGGCGGCAGATCAGCCCAGCACCATGTGACTCTGGGCAATAGCTCGCTTAATCTTCCCGACGGCCCCCAGCGCCGGGACACCTCTCCGGAGGTAGCTGTGCGCTTTACAAATATATATTTACATTTACACTCATAATGAGGCCCTCAGTGTCCTAACGAAACTGCTGTTTATCCAGTATTACACTGTGACTGGCGCAACTGTGTAATTGTTCCATCTAATACAGAGCAACTGTTTACTGTAATAATTCTTTTTTTATTTCGTTGAATCCGTCTCTCCTATTGCAAGTTGATTCCAGCAGAATGTCTGCGTATTAGTAGTTATTCAAATATTCACTTTTGTTCAAGATATAAAAATCACAATACCAGATTTTTAAACTATAACACACTCTCACTGCATTGGCACCTGTTAACTGTATTCGTTTTTAAACATGACCTTCCCCCACTCCCAGAGCCCTGACAAACCATCGGAAGTGCACCAGGAGATTATCTGTTTGACGTAGAATGTATATGTGCAGTATTCTTGAATGGGGAGCAACATGATTGAGGTTTTTATATATAGCACATCCTGAACTGAATGCCTTCAAGGTGGTCTCAGATTTGACACTAAGGGCCTGATTACGAGTATGGTGGTCCATTGACCGCCAGACTCCCGAGGGCGTGGCGGTGGTGGGCGCTCGACCGCCATATTACAACTAAGACAGTTGGACCGCCATTGCACCGCTGCAACCGCCAGGGATCAGAAATCCCTGGTGATGACACGGCGGTCTTGAGGCCGCAATATGCTTGCCTGGACCGCTGCGTTCCTGCCAAGCAAATTACGAGTTTCTTCTACACCATGGTTTTTCATGGCGGTTCCTCCTCCATGAAAACCGTGGCAGAGAAGAAATAAAGGGGGCCCTACAGGGCCCACTGTTGCCTCTGGGCCATTGAGTGCGTGCAGGGGGGGTACCTATTGTGCCCCCCTGTGTGCTTGCACCCTGGTACCTGCACGGCATGGACTGCACCAGTCCATGCCGTGCAGGTACTGCCTTTGACTTTCCCATTGTGGTGCCTATAGGCACCGATGTGGGAACGCCAAAGAACCGCTCACCAGTGACTGAATAAGTCATAAGCTGGCGGGCGGTTCGCACACGGGTTTGGCGGTGCAGCGGTCCCGCACCGCCAAACTCGTAATCAGGCCCTAAGTGAAAATGAAAAAGACACACAATTGATGGACGGAATGCAGAACAAATCAAAACATTCACCCCCAGTCAAGAGATCTGGGTTAAATCCATCATTCTTTTGCTCACCATGCCACCCCAGTTTAGACCTGGCCATATGCAAATCAGTCTTGACCCTGTGCCTCATGGGAACAGTCCAGCCCGAACTGCCAAGCCAGGTCCTCCCTGGACCGGAAACAAGCATCCTAGGACCGGTTTCGGGGTTTCACCCCTCTTCAGCCAGGATAGCTTGATTCCAGTGGCACAGTGAGCCCAGGACCCACGTCTGGGCATACCTGGCGCACTTAGGGCGAGAAAGCAAAAGACACACAATTGATGGACGGAATGCAGAACAAATCAAAACATTCACCCCCAGTCAAGAGATCTGGGTTAAATCCATCATTCTTTTGCTCACCATGCCACCCCAGTTTAGACCTGGCCATATGCAAATCAGTCTTGATCCTGTGCCTCATGGGAACAGTCCAGCCCGAACTGCCAAGCCAGGTCCTCCCTGGACCGGAAACAAGCATCCTCTTCAGCCAGGATAGCTTGATTCCAGTGGCACAGTGAGCCCAGGACCCACGTCTGGGCATACCTGGCGCACTTAGGGCGAGAAAGCAAAAGACACACAATTGATGGACGGAATGCAGAACAAATCAAAACATTCACCCCCAGTCAAGAGATCTGGGTTGCCCAGACGTGGGTCCCTTGCTCACTTTGCCACTGGATTCAAGCAAGCCTGGCTGATGACGGCTGGAATGCCAGAAACCGGTCCTAGGATGCTTGTTTCCGGTCCAGGGAAGACATGGCTTGGCAGTTCGGGCTGGACTGTTCCCATGAGGCACAGGGTCAGACTGATTTGCATATGGCCATGTCTGAACTGGGGTGGTGGAGTGAGCTAAAGAATGATGATGGATTAAACCCAGATCAGTTGACTGGGGGTGAGTGTTTGATTGGCTCAAATGTTCCGTCCATCGTCCCCTTTTGTATCGCTTTGTTCGCCCTAAGTTGGCGGGGGTATGCCCAGACGTGGGTCCCTTGCTCACTTTGCCACTGGATTCAAGCAAGCCTGGCTGATGACGGCTGGAATGCCAGAAACCGGTCATAGGATGCTTGTTTCCGGTCCAGGGAAGACATGGCTTGGCAGTTCGGGCTGGACTGTTCCCATGAGGCACAGGGTCAGACTGATTTGCATATGGCCATGTCTGAACTGGGGTGGTGGAGTGAGCTAAAGAATGATGATGGATTAAACCCAGATCAGTTGACTGGGGGTGAGTGTTTGATTGGCTCAAATGTTCCGTCCATCGTCCCCTTTGTATCGCTTTGTTCGCCCTAAGTTGGCGGGGGTATGCCCAGACGTGGGTCCCTTGCTCACTTTGCCACTGGATTCAAGCAAGCCTGGCTGATGACGGCTGGAATGCCAGAAACCGGTCCTAGGATGCTTGTTTCCGGTCCAGGGAAGACATGGCTTGGCAGTTCGGGCTGGACTGTTCCCATGAGGCACAGGGTCAGACTGATTTGCATATGGCCATGTCTGAACTGGGGTGGTGGAGTGAGCTAAAGAATGATGATGAATTAAACCCAGATCAGTTGACTGGGGGTGAGTGTTTGATTGGCTCAAATGTTCCGTCCATCGTCCCCTTTTGTATCGCTTTGTTCGCCCTAAGTTGGCGGGGGTATGCCCAGACGTGGGTCCCTTGCTCACTTTGCCACTGGATTCAAGCAAGCCTGGCTGATGACGGCTGGAATGCCAGAAACCGGTCCTAGGATGCTTGTTTCCGGTCCAGGGAAGACATGGCTTGGCAGTTCGGGCTGGACTGTTCCCATGAGGCACAGGGTCAGACTGATTTGCATATGGCCATGTCTGAACTGGGGTGGTGGAGTGAGCTAAAGAATGATGATGGATTAAACCCAGATCAGTTGACTGGGGGTGAGTGTTTGATTGGCTCAAATGTTCCGTCCATCGTCCCCTTTTGTATCGCTAAGTGAAAATGAGGCACAGTAATTTGCTTAGGACCCTGTGGTTTAGTGAAATGAGAAACCCAGGTTTCCTGGTGACACCTTATGGCTTACAGTCACTGGATGGGTTTGTTCCTTCTCCAGTTTTTCACCCAAGGCCAATTATACCATGACCGAAAGGAGTACACTATGTTCATTAAACACAAGTGTTACATGTTAATTCGATCTAATACATAATATATTAATAGAATATTAATGAAACCTTGAGCATTGTACACACCACGGAGCCGGTTCAACAGGGCCCATGCCCGGTGGAACTTTGATGGAACTTTCGATGGACTTTTGACGATGCCCCCTGGGCGGATACCAAAACTGTTTGTACTTACCTCAGTGCACGAGCAACCCTGGCCGATGCCCGGTGGAGCTGTTAAATGCAGCTATAGAGGAGTCTGGCCCTGGTTTCACCCCCTCGGCCGTCACCTACCCTGCCGGTCATCTGACATTGTTTTCCTCGTTTCCCTGTTGTGTTTCCTTCCCTCCCCCTCACCCTCCTCCTCCCTCCGTGATTCTTTGATTTAATTGATGTAACTATGTAACCTGTAACTTGCTGATCCTCTTGTAAAGCGCTCTGATACCTCCGGGTCTAGCCAGCGCTATATAAAACTTTTCAAATAAAAAATAAAATAAAAAAAAAGAATATCCAAATGGTTTTGTGAAAGAAAATACGATGTTAGAGGTAAGGGAAGGCTGGAGGCTAATGCAATGTTAATATCACTGCTTTCTCCTAACAAAACACGAAGGGGGCTGGGAGCACCTAAGTGAAAAGAATTACATTGATTAGCAAAACAAATAATGCTGACTACCTGCAGAGTTTGCTCTTAAGTGACAGTTATTCAGTGGGACACGTGGAATTGCAGGCCAGCTTGGCAGCAGACACACACAGGAAACAAGCATCTTTTAATATTTCATATGCTGAGCTGCTGGCATCTAATGTGTTTTTGTCATTTAAAGCTGCACTATGAAGGGACAAAGGCAGTGGCTAGGATGCTTCGTTCAGGTCTATTTTGGCTCATGTACTCCACAGGACAAGACCTGAACCACAGTCTGACATGGCCAGGCACAAACCATGGTTGCCTTGCTCACCTTTAGTGTCAGGTCGAGCTGCTGTGCCAGAAACCACAAAGTGGGTGGTAAATGTATATAGTTGTTTTTTTCCAGCACTTTCTGTAACTCTAACACCCTACCTTGTAGCTTTACAGCACTTTGAAACATTGAACTACATACAAAGCTGTAAACAAAGGCATCCAGTCAGAGAAACAGTAATAGCATCCCAAAAGCCTTTTCTATTTGTAATTCATAGGCCTGGACAGGTGTCAATCTAGGCATGTGTACTGTGAGTCGCGAAATGTGAAATACATATAAATCATTGTAAGTTGAATATAAGTATGCCCAGAGTGCACAACTCGGGTATCATGCTTGCGTGTGCACAAACACACACGGACACACACACACATCGTTTAGAGCTTAGTATTGGGTCAGAAAAGTTTATAAAGAGGTTGAACATCCACACGGTTGTAAGTTAGTGAGTATTCAAAAACATTTTGCAATGCATTTCACATACTTCTCTGCAAATGTAACTTACGCCAGAATAAGGCTGAGTGAACAAATGTTTTGAAATGTCAAATGGGTGGAAGTTTATTTTTCAGCTGAATTTATATTTTTCAGTATTTGTCAAAATGGAGCTTCTTTCGCATAAATGCCGCACCACTAGAATTATTTTCCTGACTGCCTGCATGTAAGAAGCTGGGTTACTGGTTGAGGGGAGTGAAACCCTACTCAAGCAGGAACCACGAGCCTGTTCAGGGCGAAGTCACAAGTACACCATGCATTAACCTGTGCTCAACCCTGGGGTAGCTTGGCACAGAGCAGTCAGGCTTAACTCCGAGGCAGTGTGTAAAGTAGTTGTGCAGCACTTCAAACAGTAATAAGGAGAAAACACACCACACAAAGGATCTCACACCAGATTAGAAAAAAAGAGTAACCTTTAATAAATTAAACAAGACCAAAAGTACAAAAATCTAATCAGTAAAACCAGAGATATGCATTTTTAAAGATTTAAGTGAAAATATGGCCAAAAAGCACAAAGCGTCAACTGGTCTCGCCGGACCGGAACAAAGTCACAAGTTCAGACCAACTGCGATGGTGCGTGGGCCAGCTACAGGAACCAGTTAGGCCAGCTGAACAAGAGTACCTTAAATTCTGGTTGCGGATCATTTTGCAGGACCATTTCGAGTTTGCATCACGCAACTGAAGCGATACGTTGATTCTGGGTAGCTGAGAAGCTATGATACGAGCTCGTTATTGAGTAGGCCGGCGACGAGGGAAGCTTGCGATGCAGATTCCTTTGTCAAGGATGCGTCACACACCAGCTGGTTCCAGAGGGAACCGTTGACTAGTGATTTGCGATGCAAGGGCCTGCATCAGGGATATGTCATACAGTTCCAATGCGGGCTGCGAGGTCGATGCGGAGTCCGTGCGCTGGAAGAATCCTTACAGCAGAGGCGATGTGTTGGTTCAGCTTGGTGTTGCTCTGTGCAGCAGAGGTGAGGCGTTGGTTCTGCTGGATCCACAGATGGGCTGGCAGAGCATCTTCAGGCCCACTTCCAAGGGTCCAAGACTGGGGTGGCACCACTTGGCAGGGTAGGACTCACAGTTGCAAAGTTCGGGTGCTGGTAAAAAGAGACTAGTCCTTGGAAACACCCTGGTGGTCTTGTGTTCAGGTTACACATTCGGTCCTTCTCACCCAGGCAAAAGGGCAGCAGGTCAGCATAGCAGGCAGCAATCCTTCAGGGCAGCAGTCCAGCAGAGTGGTAGTCCTTTCAGCAGCACAGCAGTCCTTCCTGGCAGAGTCGTACACAGGTCCAGAATTGTACTGAGGAGTTGGTGTCTGAGGTGGGAAACAGCCTTTACAACGGAAGCGTTACAACGCATGACATTACAACGCATGTCGTTACAACGCGAAAGGCTTGTTGCAGGGGGTAGAAGGTGTTGGAGTTAACTCCAACACCTTCCCTACTGTTGCACACACTGGAGTTGGAATAGTAAATTATACTATTCCAACTTCCAGCGCACCCCCGACAGCAAGTCGGGGTAAAGGTATGCGTTGTAACGGCATGCGTTGTAACAGCATGCGTTGTAACGTCATACAACCGTCTGAGGTCCAGTATTTATACCTGGTGCCTCCTTTGGAGTGGTAGAAGCTTCTAGAGGTCTCCCTTTGAAGTGCACAGGTTCCCTGCCTCCCCTGCCCTGGCTCCAGACTAGCCACAGGAGGTATACAATCCTTTGAGTGATGACAGGACACAGCCTATTCAGGTGTAAGTGGGGCTGTGCCTAGCTCCGCCCTCCTATCCTGCCAGTGATGGCCCATCCAGGCACACCTAAGCTCCCTATTGTGTGTGGCTGTCTGAGAGGAATAGCCAAAGATCAACTGCCATCTACACCCAGTCATGTGATCCAGAGTCAGGCTGCAAGCACTAAATGGTTAAGGCAGGACAATTCCAACTTTCTAAAAGGAGCATTTTCAAAATTGTAATTGAAAATCTGACTTTACCATTAAAGAGGATTTTTATTACAATTCCAAAGACACCAAACGTTTACCTGTTCCCATTTGGAAGTTACACCTTATTAAATGTAATAAGGTAACTTCAGTGTTAACCTATAGGAAAGGTGTTCCCATTTGAAAGTTACAGCTTATTAAATGTAATAAGGTAACTCCCATTTTATCCTATGGGAGAGGCAGGCCTTGCAATAGTGAAAAATAATGTAAGAGTTTTTCATTATCAGGACATATAAAACTTAAAAGTACATGTTGCTATTTTTAATTACACTGCACCCTGCCCTCTGGGCTGTTCAGGGCCTCCACCTTGGGTGACTTGTATGTTCTAAAAGGGAAGTTTTGGGACTGGCAAAAGGTTTACTTTGTCGGTCGAAATGGCAATTTAAAACTGCACACACATGTTGCAATGGCAGTCCTGAGACATGTTTAAAGGGCTACTTAAGTGGGTGGCACAATAAATATAGTTTACCAGCCCTGGGTACATGTAGTACCACTTTACTGGGGACTAACAAGTACATTAAATATGTAAATTGGGGACAAGACAATGTTATAATGTTTTAAGGAGTGAGCATACACACTTTAGCAGTTAGCAGTGGTAAAGTGCACAGAGTCCTAAAGCCAACAAAAGCGAGATCAGAAAAGTATGGAGGAGTACGGCAGAAGGTTTGGGGGAAGACCACCCTAAGGCTGACAGGTCTAACACTGCACACTATGTAGTGATCCCTAATTCCTTACACCCCTGCGAAGTTCAAAGATGGTCCAAGAAGGCGTGGGGAACTAAGGGCATTATGATTGACTTCTAATTAGCCAATCAGAATAATCTAAACATTGTGACCAGTTGTGATTGGTGGAAAGTCAGCCACTGAAAATAGCAGAAACTACCTTTATGTTTAGCTACTTTGACTTAGCACCTGTAGATCAAGCAGAATCAGTGCCTGTGATTAAGCCATTCTTATTGGCTGGGCAAGGAGTCAGCATGGCTGGGACTCCAAATGCCATCTTGAACTGCATTAAAGTCCTGGAGGATACATTTTGCATGAAGCCCTTTTTCTGAGTTCTGAGCCAGTCAGTGGTTGCTTGTCATTGGCGTGAACTATCATTTATCACTGCTGTCCAGAGTCACAGCTATTGTTCCTCTCCAGTTGGATAACTAAATGTCTCTGTTTCTGCAGCTGACTCTCTAAAGGTTGCTCTGTGGAATATTAATGCCCCAATCATTTTTCTTGGATCAGTGACCTAAGAAATATCTCTGTGCATAGTCTTGCTATTAGAAGTATGAAACCTTCAGATCTATGTAACCTGATAACTAGTGCTGCTGCCAATAGCCTGAGCCTCTAAGATTTGTGTTGCATCAGGAATATCTTTGCTGTCCAAACTCTGAGCCTATATGACCTTAGTACCCATGCATGCATGAATACTTCTTCCATTTGATATACCCGAGCCTGTAGGATCCAGCCACTAAGACCTCGGTACACTAAGAAAAGGGTTGCTGTCAAAAGTCTTAGCCTGTATGGTCTGTGCTCATAAGCCTCTAAGCGCTCTCTACCTTGGGACATAGCTCACTCTCAGAAGCCAGGGCCTCTGTGGTCTACAACCTTGGAGTTAATACATGCTTGAGGCTGTATAAATATTATAACTTTCTTGTTACCTCTGTTGTCATAGGGATGATCCTGTAAGGTGAATTTATGTTGTCACACGCCTGGGCGGATGCGAATCCTGCAACTCGAGTGATAGCTGTGCTGTCATAGCTCTGAGCCAGTAAGATCTGGGCGAGTTGCGGGTTGGGTTTCGTGTCATGTGTTTCAGCCTTTGAGGTCTGTGTCACTTGGAGGAGATTTCTTCTGTGTGAGCTTGTAGCGTGTTTGCAGGCTGATAGACAGGCATGCTGTCAGTGGTCTGCAGGATCACTCTAATATCAGGGATAGATCTGTTGCCTGAAGTCTGAGCCTGTACAGTCTCTGTAACCCAAGCGGCAGCTCTGCGCCCTGTAAGATCTTTATAAACAATGGGGTCACTGTTGACGTCCTATGTATAAACTAAGGAATATCTTTCTTGCATGTATCAAAAGTATGTAATCTTACAGATTAATATGCTTACCTAGAGCTTACATTTGTATGATTTGTGTTGATCCCAGCTAACTCCCTGCTCAGTTGAAAGGGATCTGCAGGTTTGTCAGACACAGTTTCTCCTTTGCGGTTCCCTCCTTCTTGACAGGGCAGGAGGGACATGAAACATGAAGGCAGATCTGCCCTGCCATGCCTTCGCAGACCTGCCATCCCTTATATAATTTCCGAAGACAGACCTCCAAAAGTGGTGGTCCATTTTCGGATATAATATAACTAAATGCAGGGCCGGCTCTAGGGCGGTGCGACTGGTGCCACCGCACCGGGTGCTGACTCTTCGAGGGGGCGCCCTATTTGGAAGTATTTTATGGTTTAAAAAGCACTTGCTGCTGCATTGCTGGCCTCGGCAATTTTCACACAACAATAAAAATGTCAAGATAACTCCGGTGATTAATGTTCTTCCTGGAGAAAGGAGGAGTTTTGTCTAGTGAAAGTTTTAACTCATTTTATGGTAGCACAGAGGGTTAATATGCATGCTGCAAAGAATGTGTACCATGCAGATCACAATGTGCATATAGTTTAAATAGGTCAGTGCTTTTGTCAGAGAGATCCTTTTGTTAACAGCAGTGTAGATGTTAAAATCCTAACATGGAACAGTGAGCTAATAACTGTCATCAAAGAGCTGCATACAAGGTATATATTACAGCATTATGATTTTTTCCTCCATCTTTCCTTATTCTAATGTTTCAAAAAGTATTAATTTCGGTAAAAAAAAAAATCCTTATTATTAAATGTAACCCCCAACCATGGGGTTATGTTTTAAATTCTGAGTTTGTGCTTCTTCATACCAAGCACTCTTAAACTATACTGTCTACCAGTATGGATGACATGTGACTCACCTTGTAGTCTTCTGGCTTATGTAACATTTCCTATACACTGATTTACACACATATGATTGATTGTCTCTGTGTAATGTGTGTGTGATAAAAAGTGCTCTGACACCCTACACTGGTATAGGTGGCGCTATATAACTAATTAAATACATCTGAGAGAGAGTGGTTATGGAGACTTGAGGGGGCACTGTTAAAGGGTGGTAGTGAGGGAATCCGTGGGGGGTGCCCATGGGGGGCGCCAACAAACGTTGTCTCACAGGGCGCCACCAGTGCTAAAGCCGGCCCTGACTAAATGCCGCCATGCCCTGGGAGTTTTCTCCCGAATACACACATTTTCGGAACGTTTTCTGTCCCTGACTGCCATGGTTGGCACGATGGACCCAGACACAAGAGACAGCAACAGCAAGTGGAATTGACCAAAGTATTCACGCCTGCGCTATTTCCGCTTGCTTTACAAGGTTTTTTCTGATGACGAAGATCCGCAGTGGTTCCGCCATCTTGAAAACCGCATTTCCCTGCACTCTAAATGAGATGGTGGAGCCGAGAAGAGATAGAGAAAAAATCCGCAAAATCTTGATGAATGTCCTATTACTCCAAATGAGGTATCTGACTCGTGCCAAAACGTGTACGCTGTTTGGAAGATTACCATATTTCCTTTACTGCAGTACCCGCCTGGAGGACTGCTTCAGTGCTGCACTTATTTAGTTTGTTTTCTATTTTCCTTTTTGTGCATGATTAAATATAAAAATATTTGAAGTAGTATTAGCAGCATGAATTACATTACTATTTCAGGTGATATGCGCATTAACCAGAACAATTTCACATATCATTTAGTAGTGGATTTATTGTAGGGAGAGGGAGATTACAATGACTAAATGAAAGCAAAACAATCCTCACTTAATACAGTCCTTAACTTGCATTAGTTTATATATTTATGTGTAAACTAAGTGCCCAGATCTGTTAACAGTAGCCCTTCAGGGGAATCTAACATTGTAAAGTTCTAATCTATTGTAATACTGTGGCATATCTTGAGTGCTGTATCGCCCCATTTATTATGTTATTGTTGGAAAACGAGGCAGTATCTGTGAGGCCTGCACAAATAACATGACTACATTTGTCCTTCACTGGGAACCAAACACCCAATTGTAGCGCCTGACTCTCAGAGGGTAGCGTTGCAGAGCAGTCTGAGGCTTTACTCAAGGGAGGTGGTGTGGGCTAGTAATCGCCATTTGCAGGTGCGCAGAAATAGCACTCAATAATTGATTGTCCAGTCTGTACTTCGCTTTATAAAAGTAAGAGTACATTTATTAAACACACACACTACTCAATACTATGCCCAATTTACAAATATACATAAGCTGTTGGAATTACTTTGTGACATTGCGTAACATCTCCACCCCTCCCAAAAAGGGGGGGTGGGGTCTAGTACCACCACTCCCATGTATGCACATCATCTTGCCCCCTAATGCAGTGTGTTGAGCATAACCTGGAGCGAGGGCCCTGCGCACTGGCACCATCCCAGTGGCGACCCACCCCATTACCTCAACGCGCATTAAAAATGGGTACACCTGCTTTGGTGACACATAACCCTGACTGAGCATTTCCTACTGACCATAAAGTATGCACCTCTATATCTTAAGGGCTAGCAGTCTGGGTCTTCACCTAAGTGCAGCAGCAAGAATACATGTTTACGCACACCTTAGAATGACAGTACTCATCACCTTTGTTGGACATTAGAAAGCATTGCAATTACAGCCCCTAAGGGCATCAGAGATGAAATCACAGGATTACGCCTATACAGCCAGACACCCTAGCAGGAATGTCTGGCAACATAACCCACTTTGCTTATGACATCACCTTACACAGGTACTTCACATTACATATGTGACCTCCAGTCCCTCTAAAAAGGAATAACAGTTAGTAAATGCAGTTCTGGTGCAATTACACCTCTTCACCTCCAGGGGATGCCCTTCTCCCGACATCCCAACTCAGCCCTTCGCTCCTTGAGGCACTTCTCACGACACCCTCAGCTGTAGAACAAAAGTTCCAGCCAAGAGAGTGTTAAATGCTAGCTGAGCCCTTGAGGGGTTATTCTTTTAAAATCCCTATGACACTGAGGGAGGGACTTTTCTTCGTGCTGGGGGGAGACTGCGCTTCTCCAGCAGCTCCCCCAGCACCCTTGCACCCAGTTGGTGGTGACCCCGTCCTCCTGGGGCCACCACAAGCACCAAAATAGTGGTTTTCCAATGCCTGGCAAGGCATTATGGGGCGCTTCGTGCTCCCTCGTGAATATTATATTAGCGGCTCTCCCGCTGTGCCGGGGAGAGCCACGATGCAGCCTGCAGCCTTCCGCCGCTTCTTCCGGCCTCGGTGGGGGGGGCCCGGACCCCCAGGTGAGAGTAACGGCTCGGGGAGCCCACCCCCGGCCGCTCCTTCTATTTTTCGGGGCCCGGTCACAGCCGGGCCCCTCGCACCGCCTGTGGTCTTCCTCCTGAGGCCCCGGACCCACCCGGGACCCCCGCCTGGCCATCCGTTGGAGGGCAGCCCGGGGAGCCCACCCCCGGCTGCCCCCGCCGGCTCCCCGCCCGGCCCGCACACTCGCGTGCGGCCGCGGGAGCCGGCAGAGTCTTCTTGTCTGCCCGCTCCTGCGGGCAGACGCGAGGCGACTCCGCTCTGGCTTCGGGGCCCGGGGATGGGGTCCCGGGCCCCCGGACATCTTGGGGGGGGCGCGACGGCACCCCCCTCCATCCCGGTCTCGTCGGGGCCCGGAGATGGGGTCCCGGGCCCCTCCTCCCCTCTTCACGGGGAGCGCGCCGGCGCTCCCCGACAACCGATTCTTCGCCGGGGGCCAGGGTGGGCTCCTGACACCCCGTGGGCCACTCTTCACGGGGAGCGCGACGGCGCTCCCCGGCTGTGCTTCTTCGGGGCATTTTGCTTCGGGCCCCGGGGATGGGCTCCTGGGCCCCCATGGGCTCATTTTCGCGGGGGGGCGCGACGGCGCTCCCC
The DNA here is from genome assembly GCA_963921515.1 of Calotriton arnoldi. NCBI lineage: Eukaryota > Metazoa > Chordata > Amphibia > Caudata > Salamandridae > Calotriton > Calotriton arnoldi. The sequence continues at coordinate 4,228,084 of CAWUFW010000005.1, read as the reverse complement.
CGCCTTCCTTTTTTTCGCCGGGGGCCAGGGTGGGCTCCTGGCACCCTGGAGGGCACAATCTTCGCGGGGAGCGCGACGGCGCTCCCCGGCTTTGCTTCGGGGCCCGGGGATGGGCTCCCGGGCCCCCGACCTCCCTTTCGTGGGGGGGTCAAAGGTCGCTCACCTTCTGGGGCCATAGCTCGGCCCCTGGGGGACCGATCTGCCCCATTTTCGTGTCCTTACGCTCCTGGCGGCCAGCCCCAGCCACTGGGAGCACTCTCCTTCACCCTCAGGGTCTCTGAGAGGGGGGATTCGGCAGGGAGCTGTCTTCACTGGCTCCCTGCGCCAGCCTTTCGCGTGTCTCCCCTCCTTGGCCTCTCTTCTCCCTGCGCAGAGGCCTCTGCTTCTGCGCACTGGTCCTGGGCTCTTCTTCTGGTGCTGGCAGGGCCCTGGGGGACAGTCAGGGGGTTCCTCCTTCCAACTGCCCATTGCCAGGCTCCAGCACCTTCCGCCTCCGCAGACCACACCCAAGAGAGACCTTCTCTTCCTGTTCCAGTACTTTTTAAAAGCTGAGTAGGGGGGCTGGCAGGAAGTCTCTGTTGATCCTATCAAACAGCGACACATCACTTCCCTGCCCCTGCTCCCTCCTTCTTGTCCAGCCTCTGGGTTTGTTCAAAATGGCGTCATCCAGGGTCTCTGGCCACATGGTCTCTGAAACCAGAGCCCTTCCCTCCTAGGTGCAGCCTGGTGCCTGGCACCCAGTGATAGCTGCTGATGGATGAGCCTGTAGCTCCGCCTATCTTCCCTTCGTGGAAAGGAGGTCATCGCTCTGGGAGGGAAAGGTCATCAATCCAGCCTGCTGAGGTCAACCCCCAGCCAGGCCCTGGTTATGATCTGACTCAGAGAGATGTAACATTTCTGGATGACCCAAAAGCAGTACAAATATGACTCTGGACTCTGCAGAATACTTCTTTTCACATCCGCTACAGTGGACTTTAGTGCGTGTCTGGAATCTGTAGGCCTTATGGAAGTTAATCTAGCACATGGGCTCCACATCCCCATAGGGGAATAATGAAGTGAAAAATACAGTAAAGCACACTGACTTTCCCTGGCATGTTCCTTCCTAGTGTATAAGGCCTATTCCGTGTCACCACCCAATTCTGCATAAGTCCTGCCACACCATTCACTTTGTAGCTGCTCCTGGACTGCGCACGCCAAGAATCTCCCCTGCGCAGCCCCTACACGTGTGCACACGCATGTACACAGGTGTCTGCATGTAACCAGCCCGGTGCCCCTTACTCCAGCTGCTGCGCAGCGGCCTAGTCAAGCTAGGGGGACACCAGTAAAATCCACATGCAGTCTCTTTCATCATGAGTTCACTGTGGATGAGTCCCAATTTATGAGGCTCTCCCACCGTAAAACCTCAACACCTAGGTGCTCAAAAAGTGAAAAATCCGGGCGGCCCATAGTGTCAGAACCACCTTCTAACACACGCCGCGCCCAGCTGATTCCTACAGGGAAGAAGTAGCCACCCTACATGGGTATTCTTCCCGTAGTCAGCGATAACTAGTTATAAGGGGTTCTGACCAGACCCCCCTTACTCACCAGTTATCCGCTCAGACCACCTACTCCTCCCATCCATGAAATCTCCACCCATGACAGGGATCCCAGACTACCCTAAGAACCCTCCGGGCTCTAGGTTAGATACCTCTAGGTCACTCATGGTCTACATGGACTTGGCCTCGCTAGGCCCACCTTTGCCCTTGGGCATGCAACACTATGCCTACCCCTTCTCTGGACAAGGGTCCAGGGCCTCAGCACCGTTGCGGTGTTCCGGGACAGGTCTACATCCCATCCCCTGGGTCACTAGCTGGTCTCCCTTCTGGAGTTTGTTCCAACCAGTACCCTCTCTCCGTTTGGTCCTTGCACCCCAAAGATGCAACCTCTCTGGACCCTCACCCTCAGCCTGCCGCTGAGGTCATTCTGCTGCCACCACCCTTTCGGGACGACTGGCTTCCCTAAAGAAAGCACAGCCACTCGTGCTTTTCCCACACAGAAAAGCACCCTCTGGCCACTTGCCTGGCTCCCTGATAGGACCTCAGACCGGCCTCACTACCACACTGGCAGTGCCAGGGAGGAACACTGAGGGTGCCCCGTCAGACATCCTACAGCTCATTCCCCCCGTCAGTAGCTCCCTACGGAAACTACCCCGGGAACCTAGACCCCTTCCTTGTTCTCCGCTGCGAGAACAGGGCCTATGCACCCTTCCCTCCGAGAGGCGCGCTCTCCTCCCAGAGTACCCTTAGAGAGCCTTTGGGCCCCGAGTTAGCTAGACCCAGGCCCACCTCTCATGGCTCTCCCCGGTCTCCCAGCAGCGCCTTGGGAGACCGCCCAGGGACCTACATGGTCCCTGGATGGCCGGCACCACCCCTTTGCGACCACAGGGTCCCGTCCCTTAAGATAGGCCCCACCTGTGTTCAGGGTGGTACTACCTTGCAGAAGTCCACCTCCTGCCCCAAGCTAGGGGAACACCCCCATGCTCCTGGTCCTTGGGTGCAAGACCCACAGGACCTACCGGACTGGTCACCGTCCATCCGACCCTGACACCTCAGGGTCCACCCCTAACCCTTCACCTGGAAACTAGGGAGTACATCACCCCCACTCCGATCTCCACTGGGTCAGTTACCTAGCCCACCTAGGGTACCTAGGGGCTACCACTACACACCATCATTCAAGAACTACCCTCCTCTGGGGCCACCCCCTACCAGGGGCCACCCCTGGGACGCTCACCTCCCCACCAGTTAACCTGGGGGCCTACCGGACACCCAACTCTACCACACCCTCCTCCCACCGTGGGAAAAGTTCCTGGGGGTCCCCCACCATGGGAACCCCTGGGGCGTTACTACCCGGGGTAAAGAAACCTCCTGCCCCACCCTTCCAGTGGTTTTGGCCTGCGCCAATGCAAGTACTTTCAGCGGGGGAAGAATACCTGGGGCCCCTTCTGTGGAAACCCTCCCTGCCCTTAAAAAGCGCGGGAATCTCCCAGGACCCCCTCTTTCTCCTGTCCCCCACAAAGGTCAATCCACCCCGACACCCCCACCTGTGATGTAGGTATCAGTTGCTGTCCCTATCTCTTGAGGAGACACCCTCCTCATGCAGGTGTAGTGTATGTAGTGTTAGGGTTCAAAGGTGTACAATATGGCTCAAAACATTTGTATGCAATCATTTCCTGGAAAGCACCATCCCGCTAGCACATGATCATCAACATAGCGCGGTCATATCAATACAGTTTACATTTCAACCATAATATCTTCACATGACACGTATGTGCGCGGGGCTTTCCTTTCCCATACCTTTAGTTCACCTAACCAAAACTTTGAACCCTTCTCAGAGCCTTGCGCTCTTCCATTTGCTCATTACTGCATAGGTAATGTGTGGCAAAACTGGACTTATCAAATGCTATAAATGCGCACCAGAATGGGATACTATGTTTCCCGCCGCTAGACACCAATGTTGGAAAACGAGGCAGTATCTGTGAGGCCTGCACAAATAACATGACTACATTTGTCCTTCACTGGGAACCAAACACCCAATTGTAGCGCCTGACTCTCAGAGGGTAGCGTTGCAGAGCAGTCTGAGGCTTTACTCAAGGGAGGTGGTGTGGGCTAGTAATCGCCATTTGCAGGTGCGCAGAAATAACACTCAATAATTGATTGTCCAGTCTGTACTTCGCTTTATAAAAGTAAGAGTACATTTATTAAACACACACACTACTCAATACTATGCACCAATTTACAAATATACATAAGCTGTTGGAATTACTTTGTGACATTGCGTAACATCTCCACCCCTCCCAAAAAGGGGGTGGGGTCTAGTACCACCACTCCCATGTATGCACATCATCTTGCCCCCTAATGCAGTGTGTTGAGCATAACCTGGAGCGAGGGCCCTGCGCACTGGCACCATCCCAGTGGCGACCCACCCCATTACCTCAACCCGCATTAAAAATGGGTAGACCTGCCTTGGTGACACATAACCCTGACTGAGCATTTCCTACTGACCATAAAGTATGCACCTCTATATCTTAAGGGCTAGCAGTCTGGGTCTTCACCTAAGTGCAGCAGCAAGAATACATGTTTACGCACACCTTAGAATGACAGTACTCATCACCTTTGTTGGACATTAGAATGCATTGCAATTACAGCCCCTAAGGGCATCAGAGATGAAATCACAGGATTACGCCTATACAGCCAGACACCCTAGCAGGAATGTCTGGCAACATAACCCACTTTGCTTATGACATCACCTTACACAGGTACTTCACATTACATATGTGACCTCCAGTCCCTCTAAAAAGGAATAACAGTTAGTAAATGCAGTTCTAGTGCAATTACACCTCTTCACCTCCAGGGGATGCCCTTCTCCCGACATCCCAACTCAGCCCTTCGCTCCTTGAGGCACTTCTCACGACACCCTCAGCTGTAGAACAAAAGTTCCAGCCAAGAGAGTGTTAAATGCTGGCTGAGCCCTTGAGGGGTTATTCTTTTAAAATCCCTATGACACTGAGGGAGGGACTTTTCTTCGTGCTGGGGGGAGACTGCGCTTCTCCAGCAGCTCCCCCAGCACCCTTGCACCCAGTTGGTGGTGACCCCGTCCTCCTGGGGCCACCACAAGCACCAAAATAGTGGTTTTCCAATGCCTGGCAAGGCATTATGGGGCGCTTCGTGCTCCGCTCGTGAATATTATATTAGCGGCTCTCCCGCTGTGCCGGGGAGAGCCGCGATGCAGCCTGCGGCCTTCTGCCGCTTCTTCCGGCCTCGGTGGGGGGGGCCCGGTCCCACCCAGACCTCCAGGTGAGAGTAACGGCTCGGGGAGCCCACCCCCGGCCACTCCTTCTATTTTTCGGGGCCCGGTCCCAGCCGGGCCCCTTGCACCGCCTGTGGTCTTCCTCCTGAGGCCCCGGACCCACCCGGGACCCCCGCCTGGCCATCCGTTGGAGGGCAGCCCGGGGAGCCCACCCCCGGCTGCCCCCGCCGGCTCCCCGCCCGGCCCGCACACTCGCGTGCGGTCGCGGGAGCCGGCAGAGTCTTCTTGTCTGCCCGCTCCTGCGGGCAGACGCGAAGCGACTCCGCTCTGGCTTCGGGGCCCGGGGATGGGGTCCTGGGCCCCCAGACATCTTGGGGGGGCGCGACGGCACCCCCCTCCATCCCGGTCTCGTCGGGGCCCGGAGATGGGGTCCCGGGCCCCTCCTCCCCTCTTCACGGGGAGCGCGCCGGCGCTCCCCAACAACCGATTCTTCGCCGGGGGCCAGGGTGGGCTCCTGACACCCCGTGGGCCACTCTTCACGGGGAGCGCGACGGCGCTCCCCGGCTGTGCTTCTTCGGGGCATTTTCACGGGGAGCGCGACGGCGCTCCCCGACTTTGCTTTGGGGCCCGGGGATGGGCTCCCGGGCCCCCATGGGCTCATTTTCGCGGGGGGCGCGACGGCGCTCCCCCGCCTTCCTTTTCTTCGCCGGGGGCCAGGGTGGGCTCCTGGCACCCCGGAGGGCACAATCTTCGCGGGGAGCGCGACGGCGCTCTCCGGCTTTGCTTTGGGGCCCGGGGATGGGCTCCCGGGCCCCCGACCTCCCCTTCGTGGGGGGGTCAAAGGTCGCTCACCTTCTGGGGCCATAGCTCGGCCCCTGGGGGACCGATCTGCCCCATTTTCGTGTCCTTACGCTCCTGGCGGCCAGCCCCAGCCACTGGGAGCACTCTCCTTCACCCTCAGGGTCTCTGAGAGGGGGATTCGGCAGGGAGCTGTCTTCACTGGCTCCCTGCGCCAGCCTTTCGCGTGTCTCCCCTCCTTGGCCTCTCTTCTCCCTGCGCAGAGGCCTCTGCTTCTGCGCACTGGTCCTGGGCTCTTCTTCTGGTGCTGGCAGGGCCCTGGGGGACAGTCAGGGGGTTCCTCCTTCCAACTGCCCATTGCCAGGCTCCAGCACCTTCCGCCTCCTCAGACCACACCCAAGAGAGACCTTCTCTTCCTGTTCCAGTACTTTTTAAAAGCTGAGTATGGGGGCTGGCAGGAAGTCTCTGTTGATCCTATCAAACAGCGACACATCACTTCCCTGCCCCTGCTCCCTCCTTCTTGTCCAGCCTCTGGGTTTGTTCAAAATGGCGTCGTCCAGGGTCTCTGGCCACATGGTCTCTGAAACCAGAGCCCTTCCCTCCTAGGTGCAGCCTGGTGCCTGGCACCCAGTGATAGCTGCTGATGGATGAGCCTGTAGCTCCGCCTATCTTCCCTTCGTGGAAAGGAGGTCATCGCTCTGGGAGGGAAAGGTCATCAATCCAGCCTGCTGAGGTCAACCCCCAGCCAGGCCCTGGTTATGATCTGACTCAGAGAGATGTAACATTTCTGGATGACCCAAAAGCAGTACAAATATGACTCTGGACTCTGCAGAATACTTCTTTTCACATATGCTACAGTGGACTTTAGTGCGTGTCTGGAATCTGTAGGCCTTATGGAAGTTAATCTAGCACATGGGCTCCACATCCCCATAGGGGAATAATGAAGTGAAAAACACAGTAAAGCACACTGACTTTCCCTGGCATGTTCCTTCCTAGTGTATAAGGCCTATTCCGTGTCACCACCCAATTCTGCATAAGTCCTGCCACACCATTCACTTTGTAGCTGCTCCTGGACTGCGCACGCCAAGAATCTCCCCTGCGCAGCCCCTACACGTGTGCACACGCATGTACACAGGTGTCTGCATGTAACCAGCCCGGTGCCCCTTACTCCAGCTGCTGCGCAGCGGCCTAGTCAAGCTAGGGGGACACCAGTAAAATCCACATGCAGTCTCTTTCATCATGAGTTCACTGTGGATGAGTCCCAATTTATGAGGCTCTCCCACCGTAAAACCTCAACACCTAGGTGCTCAAAAAGCGAAAAATCCAGGCGGCCCATACTGTCTGAACCACCTTCTAACAGTTATAGTATGAACTCGTGAATCCAGTTAGATGAAGTTGTTTTTCCTTTTCTGTTTATTTAGTTTTCAGAAACAGTATTGTAGCTATGTGGAATGTTAACGGGCTAAGGAGTGGCAGGAACTGGGATGGGCTTCTTGGAATGAAATGTGGATCAAGAAGATGAAGTTATTTTATTATCTTAAATATAGCCTTATTCAGAGCCCTCATGAGTAAACCTAACTGATCTTAAGCTATTTCTTCACAAAAATTAGCAACTCATGGCAAGGCTAAATGAACTGTACAAAGTGATAACATTGAGGGAAGTGAGCCACCACTGAATTTCAAAGTCGTACCACAAATATAACTGTCTAATTATCTACAGAAAAATATATTGAATGGATATAATAGGTGACAGGCCTTGGAGGTCCCTCTATTTGAGGGGATACTCGTTTAAACCAGTGGCGGTTCCTCCGCTAAGGCGGAGGAGCGTCGCCCCACTGCTTTTTTAGAGTGACAAAAAAGGGAAAATAAAATGATAATAACTCACGTTATTATCATTTTATTTTCTCCTACTTCCGCCTGCTTTGCTGGGGAGGAGTGGTAGCACACTCCTAAAGTGCGCAGTGACTGCTTGGCCGGCCCTCTCGGGTCGCCCAAAACAGTCTTGCGCACTTCAATGTTCTCCATGCATGCTGCATCGCAGCCTACGTGGAGAACATGCCCAGGCCTCCTTTCAGCGTCCGAGCGCCGAAACACGACGCGCAGACCAATCACAACGCTGCTAAGGCAGCGTTGTGATGGGCTGACTGGTCGCCTGGGTGTGCTTCCGGTAAGGCCAAGCGAGGGAGGACTATGGAGGCGAGGAAGTGGTGAAAAGGTACGTTTTTATTTTATTTTTTTATCCCATGTCCCCCCGCATCCTTTCCCCCTCCCGGCCCCGCACCCCTACCTCCCGCGTCCTCCCCCCTCCCGCCCCCCTACCTCCGATCAGTGCCGGACACTGCTGGTTTAAACTACCCTTAAATCCATTTATAGACAAGACCTCTTTCAGTAATGACCCTCAGTAAAGTCAACAGGGCTTTGTTTAAAAAAATTCTGCAGAGAAATTAGACTGAGAAAAATCCACCAGTTGTGAAGATGTATCCCCAGCTGTAAATATGGACAAGGATTAGGGAACAGAGTTCTCCCACAGTCTTGGCCAATGCAAATGTGGGGGACTCCACTAAAGTTGCAATTGTTGTTGCTATTCACAAACACCTGCAAAGCATTTTCCACACTCATTACACTTCCAAGCATTCACCTAAATATAATAGGTGGAAGTGGTGCAATACTTGGGAGAAAGTGCCCTTGTTGCTCCATTTTTAAGTGGGCCTAGGGGCAAGAAAAAAAAGTAAAATTGTTTGTGTGAATGCTCGCTTTACCTTGTACTACTCCTATGGATTGTCTACTATCCACAGGAATGGCATTCACATTGAATCCAAGAAAAATGGTAGATTCCTATAGTGTACGTTTGTCACTTTTGCAAACACTTTTGTCTCCAATGCTGAAGTCCACGTCAACTCATGGGACATTTATGACTTTCTCAGTGAATTGGTCCTTGAGAAAAAAGTTCCTCTTTGTTTGCTTGAGTGCAGAGGTATTTTGAGATTTTGAACAGTATTTATGTAAGTTCTTGTAGCCAGTCTCATCTGGCAGCACTTGTGTCAAAATTGTGAGTCCAGTAGCATCTATGCGTGCACACTCATGCGCGCTTGTGCTCAGACTGACAGTGAAGTGGCCAGGCTCCACTGAGTTCTCTGAGTGTGACTTTGATTACAGACGTGGATGTTTTGTGAAACAGCTTCATCTGTATTCTGAACCACAGGCATGTGAAGCCATTTACCAGTGGCGGCTGCTACTTAACGGGGTGGCGGGCAGGAAGATGAAACTTTTATTTTTATTTTAAATGCACTTACCTGCAGGTCGTCCGCTGCCTCTCCTCTGTCCTTCTTCTGTTCTTCTGTGGACAACGCAGGGAAGCAGGAAACACACAGGCTCCCAGACTCACTAGCCAATCTCTACACTGCTGTCACCAGCATGACAACAGCGTCGCGATTGGTCTGAGCGCCATGGTTCGGCACTCAGACAGGGACTGGGAGCCTGTGCATGTTCTCCACCAAGACTGTGCAGTTCAGCCGGGTGGAGAACATGCTAAGTATCCGTTACTGTTTGGTCGGCCTAAGATGGCTGGCCAAACCGTCATGCGCACTTAAGAGAGTGCCCACCACTGCTCCCCCTGCTCTGGACAGCCCAGCCCTGCCCCTCACCTAGAACTGAGCCAGTATGGAAAAATAAAATGATAATAACATTCTGTTATTATCATTTTATATTTCCTTTTTGAACTCCTCACAGAGCAGTGGGGTGACTCTCCTCTGCTTTAGCGGAGGAGCCGCCGCTGCCATTTACTCGAAGTGATAAAAACATTTTTGCCTCTGAAGCAGACTTGCCAAAGAAAATGCAGCAGCCAGCAGCCAAAAATAATTTACATGCTGCTGTCCCAAATGGAACCATACAGAGTGATTTCTATCATTGCATGTTACTGTAACGGTCAGCTCTTTCTTCTACACTGATATACACTTTGTTATGTCCACTACTTCACTGCAATGACGTAGCACCCATGGGTAACAAAACTTGTTAACCACTTGTTCATACATCATAAAGGCATTCCAGGCTACTTTGGCTAGGGTCTTTGAGAGCATGTCAGAGCAGCACTGGAGAGCAAGCTTCTGAAGTGGAAGGAAGGGAAGGCATGGACAGTGGTGGGTGCGGGTGGCAAGAGTTAGTGTATTTGTTTTTTGTTTTGTAATCTACGACAGGCCTTGTTATATATGGCTCCCGCATTACGTCTTTACCCCTGTGCAGCAGTTGAAAGCAGGGGCAGGTTTTTGGCACCATGCATAACATAAAATTATAGATGGATGAAAAGTGAATTATGAGGAGGGTTTTCAGCTTGGGGTTCCGAGTGGCATCATAGACAGAGTTGCCCATTTAATGTCACTCAGAACCCCTCATTAAAAAGCATCCCAATAATTTTTACCCACTTATATATTTATTCATTTATTTAGAGTTTTATAGAGCGCGAACGTAACCCGTTAGGGTATCAGAGCGCTTTACAGGGATAGCACGTTGTATACAAGTTTGAAATAGACAATAAACATAAATAGGGACAGAAGAAAGTGACTACACTAGTGAATAACAGGGTATATACAATAATCAGAGCAGCGAACATGTGAACATTATGCAGAGATATTCAGCAGTTACATATGTGGGAGTAACAGGTCAGTACAGAGACAAGAAGCAACCAAGCAGTCAAGAATCTAGCAGAAAACATAAAGCAATGCCGCTGAGCAGTGTGCGCAATGGATGAGAATTATGAGAGGAACTTGCCCGTTAGGAAGGTTTTAGCTTCCTTTTTAAATATTGACAGAGAAGGTATTCTTCTGATGAAAGACGGCAGTGAGTTCCAGATTCTTGGTGCGGCCCCAGAGAAGGCACAATTGTAGGTTTTTTCCTTTCGGAAGCGGGGTGGCTGCAGCACAAAGTCTCTGGCGGACGGGGAGTTTCTGGCTCCTCCAGAAACCATGATTTTCTGGGCAAGATATGCAGGGGATTTTGTGTGTAGTGCTTTGTGAGTGATACATGCCAGTTTGAGTTGGATTCTGGCTTCAAGAGGAAGCCAGTTCAGCGCCTTCAAGTGCGGTGAGATGTTGTCGCATATTTTTGAGCCTGTTAAGAGTCTGGCGGTGGCGTTGTGGCAAACTTTTAGGGGGGCCGTGGAGATCTTGGGTAGGCCGGATAGGGTTCAGCATCCGTATTCGATTCTGGAGATAACTAATGCCTGAACTGCCATTTTTAGGTCCGAACCATCAAGGAAAGGTTTTAGTTTCCTCAAGTAGCTCAGGTGAAACCTGGCAGTTTTGGCCATCGAGTTGATGTGGTCTCTCATATTCAGTTTACTGTCCAGGGTTATTCCGAGAGATTTGGCAGATTCCACTATAGTCGGTGTGCAGTTTAGTGCTGTGATCGACTTGGTCCATTCCAGAATGTCAGTGGTACTTTTAGGGGGGGAGATTAGAAGGAACTCTGTTTTTTGTGCATTTAGTTTGAGCTGGTTACTGGCGAGCCATTGAACAGTCAGCTTTAAAGCCTCATTCAAGGAGTTGATCTCCTCTAGTGATGAGATTTTGATGTAGATCTGAGTATCATCGGCATACATGTGGAAGGAGATGTTGGCGGTACGTAGTATTTCAGCTAACGGTTCAAGGTAGAGATTGAAGAGGGTTGGAGAAAGAGTTGAGCCTTGGACTCCGATCGTTATCGGGGAAGAAGCAGAGAGATTACTGTTGACTAAGAATCTCTGGGAGTGGTTCCGGAGGAAGGATCTAAACCATTTGAGAACGGTTCCCCCTACTCCCATCCTGTGTTTGAGGCGTTCAAGTAATTTCTCGTGGTTGACAGTGTCAAATGCTGAGGATAAATCCAATAGAATTTAGAGACATGTTTTGCCTTGGTCAAGGGCTTGAAGTGTGTCATCTACAATATGGAGAATAGTAGTTTCTGTGCTGTGCCCAGGCCTGAACCCAGATTGGAATTCGTCTAGCAGGTTGAAATTTGTGATGTGTTGGCTCAGTTGAAGTTGGACACATTTCTCCAGAGCTTTCGCTAGTAGTGGACTATTGGATATTGGTCTGAAACTGTCTGGAATAGCAGGATTCAAAGTGGGTTTTTTTTAAGATGGGGATGACTTGACCGGTTTTTAGAGAGTCAGGTATGGACCCTTGTAGTAGGGATGCGTTGATTATTGTAGTCCAAATGGGAATGATAATTTTGGAGGTCGCGGCCAAGCAGTTGGATGGGAGTGGGTCATTAAAGTGGTGATTCGGTTTTAAGGAGGAAAGAATTTTTGAGATGGAATGGTCGTCACATAACTTGAAGTTGGACCAGTGCGCTTGGTTTTTTAGTGTAGCCTGGCGGGGATGAGAAGAGAGATGGGTCCTGGCAGGAGGAGGTCGGAAGTTGGTGGCAGAATGAAGTTAGTTTCCTAGGGAGTTAATTTTGGCTGTAAAGAAGGAGGAGAAATCCTCACAGGTTATTAGGGATTTTGTAGTTTCTTTGAAGGTTTTAGCTAGTTTGTTTCATTGGTGTTTGACCATTTCAAAGAGCTTACGAGGTCTGTTCTTAGCGTTTTCCAGTTCCGATCTAAAGAACTCTTTTTTAGATTTGAGGATGTTCCTGTTGTATGCATTTCTGGTCTGTCGGAGAAGTTTTAGTTGGGAGGCTGAGGGGTGCTGTCTCCAGTTTCTTTTTGTTAGCCGGAGAGTTCTCCTTTCATTGTTGAGGGATCCGTTGAACCTGGGGTTTTTGTCTTTGATTTGGCAAGGGCAAGATCATCAATTATGTCAGACATAGTCGAGTTGTAGTGCTCTGTAAGGTCGTTGACCTTTGATAGATTTGGGGGGGGTGGTGGGGTGAAGGTCATTCTCGCAACGTGCAGCCAGCTTCTTGAGGTCAAGGCTCTTTCTGTCTCTGAGCCAGAGTTTCGGTTTCACAGGTTGCGTGGTGGTCTGACCAGTCGCAAGGGTCTATTGAGTTAAGCCTGACCGCCGATGCCTTAGCAATGATCCAATCCAGCATAGAGCCTTTCATATGAGTTGGTAATGTACAGGCTTGAGTAAGTGATTGGTCAACAAGGAAGTCTTTGAGGGCGTTGACCTGAGGGTCATTGAGAGCAGATTAAAGTCACCGAGGAAAATGTCATTGGAGTGGGGGGAAACCTTAGCTGTAATGAATTCCATGAGGTGATCGATGACTGTGACGTTCTTACCTAGGGGGAGGTAGAAGATGTGCAGTTTTCACAACTGGGTAGCGTCGTTACATATGGAGAGTGCGAGATATTCACAGGAATCGGTGGGGTTGGCGTGAAGTTCCGTAACGAGGAGGTCTGGGTGGTAGATGCAAGCAATGCCTCCCCCTTTTTTCAATTGCCTGTCAAGTCTATTAAAAAATAATAATAATTCTATATTTTACATATAGGTCCTATTCAAATCCCCTGACCTAAACAGGCTTTTGTAAATGCTGTTATTCTCTGCAGTGATGTCACAGCAGTGAGAAACAAAGCTTATTTTCCACTGCTGTGATGTCACACTGCTTAGACCTGAGCAGCTCCTTTCATTTGATGTTTATTTCTATGTTTAAAAGTCCATATTTCGAACAGCTGTTCACACGACTGGATGGGTTTATAGCCCATGTACAACACAGAAATGGAAATGGGTAACTGTGAATAAAATGGACGTTTTTCCCCTCACGGTGCTCAGTGTCATCAGAGGCAACTCAAGCTTCACTCTCCTCTATGTGACGTCACTCAGAACCTCTCAATGAAAACACACCCTGTTATAATTACAATTCTATATATTTCACAACAAATCATTTGAGTTTGTCCAACAAGAATCTCACAATATACCCTGCAATTAGTGATTGTTAGTGGATTTCTAAGTAATTTGTACTCACTGTACCTCTCATTGTCCCTGATGGTTCTGGGGTTTCTGCTGGCAGTGTCACACCCTTACTTAAGTTGTGCTATTTCCAGGTGGCAGTACTTTCTAGTTAATGGCCACCCAGTTCGTCCTGGATGGATTGTACCTCCCATTACTTCCACATTGGGGGTTACTGTGGACCTTGTAATTGGCCTCAGTGTGCATGTGGGCTTGCACATCCGCCTGCATTGTTCAGTTTCACGTGCTTTGGAGAATAGTACTGTTGCGTGTCAATTTTGTGCGGGTAAGGTACCTCCCCCCGTTACCATGGGCCATTTTGTTTTTTAAAACCACATATTAGCAGAAATGGAATCAATTAAATTGCTTAAACTTTATTAAATCATATTTTCTCCCACAACCTTCCAGTCCTATCTACTTGCAAGTGGCCATGAATGGCAAATAATTACCTTCTAAGTGTCTGTGTATGATGGGGTATGAGGGTCACAGAAAAGTATTCTGCAAAACTCATGATACTTAATCAGATGTTAAATTGACCTATTAGCGAAAAACAGGTGTTTAAGAATCACCGTGACAGTAAAGTCCCCTTTTGGTTTATATAAATGTGCCTGTATTGTGTTTAATATTGCTGCCCCATGCCTTGACACCGTTTCCTTTTTTTGGGGGGGTGGCTGGGGGGTTGAGGGTTTGTGTGTGTGTGTGTTTGTACGCGCTTCCTCAGCTTTGCAGCTCCAGGGCTAGGGGCTTCCCCTCCTTGTAGGGAGTATTGTGGATGGGCTCTCCTATGGGCTCAATACTTAAGGGTTTTTGTGGAAGGACTCATTTGTTCAAGGTTCTTGTGCAAGAACACTCCAATGGGCTGATTGGTTCAGGAGTATCTATGGGAGGACTCTACGATGGGCTGATTGGTTCAGATCCACTTTATTCCGTTCTATCCATTTCAGAATCCCAACCAAAACGGTTTGGGCAGTGTGTTTCTCACCCGAGAGATTTTGTGAGTCCACAGGCCTTTCACTGCTCCCAGAATCAGTGGCAGTTGCCCGGGGTGCCAAATTCTTAGGGGATGCAAAATTTTAAAAGAAAATAAATTCGTACTACAAATTTGTTTTCTTTTAAAATTGTGTGCCAGGAAATACTAACGGTCCCTGGGTTAGGGAGCACCGTACTTGCCTTGCTCCAGGGGCTGGCAACTCATGCTACGCCGCTGCCCAGAATACACCTTGTGGGTTACCCCTTACACAACAGTTCCAAGCTCCACGGTCTGGCTCTGCTTGAAAACCTTGTGTAGACCAGTTTCAGCTGAAGCTGGTCCAATAGCGAGATGGTCGTGATCATCGAAAGGTAACCCTAACAATGGGTGCTCCAAAGGTGATTGCGATCAGTGTTATTTCAATGTTCGCAAACATTATTTTTAAATCAATGCACATAATGTTGACAATCATCAACATTCATAGAAAAAAATCAACAAAAAGGTGGCCGGCTTGGCCCAGGTCCCTGGAATTAATATACATTGAGAGGCTAGCGTGCGTCATCCCTGGGTGCAAGTCCGGCAGCCAAACATTATTAACTGCTTTTACCAGTCAGGAATCTGGCAAAAGTAAGTATCTGGGGGAGGAGGGCCCAGGAGGAGACCATTTTGGGGGCCTCCCTAATCATGGGGCACAACAGAGGTGTCTGTAAGGAGCAGTAAACCCGCTTAAAAGTGATCCCTTGGGACAAGGGAGCTCTCAAACTGTACCAGTAAAGGACAAACACGGGGGGCTCGCCATAACAAAGGATAAAAACGTCGGCGTGGATTAGTTACACACATGGTCGGGACTTCTTTCGGCCTTACCTATTGAGATAGGAATTTTAAATGCTGGCCCCTTAATGTATTTCAAATATTGTTCACCTATTTTTTCACTAGTACTCAATGCAATAAAGTTGTCAAAAAGCGTTTTTTTATTTTTTTGGTGTGCTACCTCAATTTAAGCAATCTCCTGAAAACATTGCATCAAAAAAATCTCCATGGGGACTTATTATATTTATGAAATATGTTTTCTTTTGAAATGCACTTTCAATACATCCCCAGAAGGTGTAAGGAAAGCTGCGTAAAGGCACTGTATTAAAAAGCCTGCTCAGCCAAGTCACATTAGTCACTGCTGAAGGTCTTTAACCACGTTGACAAAGCGTTTGACGAGTCAGGGAAAAGCAGCGCGCTGACGTAATTCAGTTTACAAGAGGAGAACAAAAAGAAGTACCACAAATGGAATCAGTCCTTGCACCCATGACCTCTAAAAACATTGACCCTTCGTCCCACCCGTAGTCCCAAAAGGCTCCTATTGGCTGTTAAATGGATGAGGAAATGGAAGTGGAAAATACACGCTGTAGATATATATGTTGAATCTCTGCTAATATTTTGTTCCTGCTGCTGAGTTTTGGACCTTGAAATAGGAGTTGTATACTAAGGGCAGCGTGCATATGTTCTGACACATTTTCAGCTACAGATTAAAGTACTCAATATGTTAATGTGTAATGGATAGTACATAAGTATATATGCTTCTAACATGGACATCATTCTCCTGTAATATTGACTGTTTTATATAACAAAATACAATAAAGTTAGTGTTAAAAGAAAGTGTACTAGGTGCAGCGTGGGTGCTCGCGTGGCGCTGCTCTCTTGTGATGCGCTCGAATGCTGTTCTAATGGTAAGTACACCGATGCTACACAGTTGTTCAATAATTAATATATTCAGTTGGGGAATTGCAGCTTTGAGTATTACACACCTAGAACCGTAGGCAAATTGAACGATTAATTCAAGTGTCTTCAGATTCAATTTATGGCTGATCCTCTGGCACCTAAAATCTGATACTTTTATGATGACAAATTGGTCTTGATTGTAAGTGGACTTATTCTCCCCTACAAGGCATTGCATCCACACTATGAACCTTACATTATACATACTGCGCTGGGGGCCTAGGTTATATAGAGAGAGCAGGCCTGGTCTCAGTTCTCGTTTATCCCACCACAAGAGGCTTGTTCGCGTAGATTGCTGCTGCCTTGCGCAACGCACAGCCGCTCGCCATGTTGCAGCGGTTTATCTAGTGTCTACCATAGGTTTGTACTTTACCAGTACAAAGTCCTAACGGTAGACCAACTCAGAATGTCCCCACACATTGGATGTGGTCTGTGCACTGCAGCACACCTGCAGTTTCTCCTTGTTTGCGTCTCCTTCAAGTAGCCATTATTATTTTATCCTAAGCCCAGTCTGGTTGTCATGCCAGAGTGGGCTTTGCATCAAAACCTGGGGGTATTTGCGCTGATCTCCCCCAGTAACACCTCCTTGACGCATAGCTAAAGGAGGGGTGTGGCGCAGTGGCCAGAGTGGCTGACTCCGGAGCGCGTGGGTCACAGTTCGATCCCCGGCACTAGCACAGCTCAGAATCATGTGAATCTGGGCAATAGCTTACTTAATCTCCCCGACGGCCCCCAGCGCCTCCCCAGCGATTTGTAAAACACGATTATCACCCCTAAGGGTATCCAGTACCCTTAGGGGTGATAAGCGTGTTTTACAAATCTGAAATTATTATTATAGCTCCGCAAAGCAGTTTTTGCTCTGTGTAATCTGCACCTTTTAAGCGCATAACACGTTTTCTGCTGGATAGTAAATGACATGCACCACTGTACAGTGCTGTGCGTTGTGCTGGCATTGGTGCAAATTGTTAGTACATCTGGGCCCTCCTGTTTTAATGTGGTCATTATGTTAATTGTTTCTTCTACTATCCCTCCCGATTAACCTCTTCCCATGAAAGTGCTTCGAAGAGTCCTCTAGTCTACACTAGCTCTACAGATAATAACTTTAAAAAAAACATTTTTCATCTGTTCTAAAGCAGACAAACAAGTTTATGTATGATCAGACATATCTTTCAAAATTACAAAGTTATATGAACATTTTGCGGCTTCAGAGGATTTAAGTATATAGAGACAATGATCAAACCTCACCAATTACCCATTCCCATCCCCAAGTGTAAAGGCTCCCACTTAGGGGCCGATTCCGATGTCGGACGGACTCTTGTCCGTCCGACATCGGTCCGGAGCCGTAACCGAACGACCTGCTGTCGTCGGTTACGGCCCAGGCAGTACGATGCGACCGAACCCTGTTCGGTCGCACTCGTATCTCCCACAATGGGAGCATGCATTCCGGACGGAATGCATGCTGGCATTGGAGAAAGCAGGGGTGCAGTTCCACCCTGCACCCTGTGGCCGGCACCACAAGGTGCCTGCCACCGGGTGCAGGGTTCAACAGAGGGGCACCATAGGTGCCTCCAGGCCGCCATTCAGCGACCTTGCACCCATGGGGGTCCCACTGGGGGCCCCCAAAGACAGTGACCGACTGCCTTTCGTGCCGGAAAGACCGGCACGAAAAGGCAGTGAAAAACTGCCATCGTACTCCCTCGGTCGCAAAGAGGCAGCCGGGGGAATACAGAGGGATTTCCGGATGGATGACGGGCTCTCCGAACCCGTCGTGAGCCATCCGGAAATCCGAGTCGGATTCTTTTCCGACCGAGCCCATCGGAATGGCTCGGTCGGAAAGGAATCCGAGCGGCAGCTTCCGAGTCGGTCGGAAGGGCTCCGACCATCGTTCGGTGCCCTTCCGGCCGACATCGGAATCGGCCCCTTAGTCTAAACTGGGCCAATGACAACTACGCCAACAGTGGCAAATGTGTAAAACTTTCCAAGATGGCGTGGAGCTAGGGTATATAGAGTCATCTCCCAGAGACCCCAATAAATGTATGGTTGGATCTAGGCGGAGCTGGACTCCTGTAATTGCTCTCACGTTGGAAGTGATCTCTAACCACCAGTAATCTTGGATCTTAGGACATGTCCACTACTTATTAATCTTATCTTCCTGTTCCCTGCAACTCTTTCAGCATAATTCAGAACTTCCATACATTGCCCTGAGGTGGACTGGAGTGAGGTACCGCCGAGATAGGATTTTATACGCATTCTCCTTATGTTAAACGCATATGGAAGATTTTCCTGATCTGGCCCAAATTTTGGTTCAGGCCTCTTCTGGGACAGCGGCACCAAGGTCTCTGTTCCAACTACCGATATTCGTTGTAGATGTGTAAAGTGGTTGATCACTGTATACAGTAATAATGCCCCATTCCCCCATGACCTGCTATAAAAATAAAAGTGGTCTGTTCCCTATTCGTCTTGTTTTGCACTTCCCTGTCATTTGCCCAATGCAATCGCTGTGTCAATCTGAATTCTTCGTTAGGGTTGAGATTAAATCTATCACTACACGTTGTTACCCTGTCCAATGGGGTCCCATCTTCACCTAAATCGCCTAATCTTAGGGAGATCTCATTATTCCATTGTTGGAATGCAGTATTCCAGATCCCGGGAGGGAAGTCTGAATTTAATCTCATTGGAGTAATGGGAGAAGGGGGGGTAGTTGTGTTCTTTTTCCGGGTTAGTGTTTCCCACTAATCCAATAAAACGTTGGTGAAGCTGAGCATAACGGAAGTGCTCGGCCTGTGTTTCCATGGCAACCATAGAAGGTTATTCAGTGTGAATTACTTTTTCTTTTGAAAATGGTGTCTGGCTTTTATCTAACTCACCTCGAATCATGATAGGAAAGAGTTCATTTTATCTTTTTTAATTCTCTTTAAGAACTCAAACCCTATTTAACCACCACGATAAGCCCGATTGCTGTCCCTTTCTCGACACAGCTTTATCGATATTAAATGTTTACTCTGTTAATCCACTCCATTTCACCCTTGTCTGTATGGAGCAAAGTCAGAGGGGTAAAAACGGTTCAGGGAGAATACTGCAAAAGTAAAAAAAAACATTTGTCTTCCATATTAGGCCACCACGATTGGTCCTCCATGGACCCCACATCCAAATAGAAACTTCCACACCGGATCTTTCCATGATGCCCAGAGATTATAGCTCATCCTTAACCCTACCATACTTTAGCTACTGTGTGCAGGTTGCGTCTTCTTTTAGCATGCTGTTTTCTCGCCTTACCCATACTTCAGGACTGTGATGCTGCTTAGGGGGTGGGTGTAGCTAAGTTTGAAGTACATGAATTCTGATGCCCTTTTTAGCCTTTGTAAAACATAGTTGTTTTTGAGGGCCGAATACACGCCAACATTCACCTGGCGCCCTCGGACCCCCAGTACTGATAGGTCTGCTTCTGCAGCAGTATTCGCCAGTGACGTGGGGAGTGATTGCTCCACTCTGGTAGGGTAAGGGCGTCCTCCATGCATGCATGAGCTATGTACTGTCGTGGGGAAGGTATATGAACTGAGTACATGGCTCAAGTTGCATGTGGATGAAACACCCACTGCTCTATATCATGTTTACTCATTTCCCCTATTTTTGGTCTTTGTTGCGAAGTCTGAGTAGAGACACCACCTCCTTTTGTGCAGTACTAAATGCGTGGTAGCGCCATTCTTCCCCTGTCATCATGGAGGGCCTGGAGTCTTCATTGCTCCCGCCAGATCGCCGGAATAAGCAGCAACATCCCTGCATGGCTTTCTTGCCTCTTATCCAGGCTACTAGACCAAGAGGTCTTGTAATCTCAGACCCCCACTGGTGTTTTCTCATCCTTCACAGTATGGTGGTGCTACAATAGGAGTATGATCTCTGAGCAGCAAGCGACCAGGACTGTCTGTGGCAGAGTAAATGATGGCTGCCGTTTTTGGTCTTTTGTGATATCCGTGACAATTTGTCTCTTGTGGTTTTTGTCACCTGGACAATACTTAGTTCCCATCTCAGAGTTTGTACCTGTAGTATGAATCTCAAGGCTACAAGAGAGTCCCTAAAAGCCGACTTGTTTCTGGAGCCGGCCCAAAGCTAAACCACTCTGGACAAGCTCAAAGTTCAGATACCCTACAATCAAGAATTTACTTTTTTATCTAAGCACCATCATCTATATTGCAAAATTGTATACATCCCATCATCCTGAGCGCCGGGACACGCCTTGGAGAAGCTATTCACCCTCACAAATGAATCATTCATTCCTTCATTCATTCCAGTATACCAACTCTTAGCTTGGGTCACGCCTGTAATTGTTTCTAGAATCAGAAGAAAAAAACACAGTAAAGGTTAAATAATAAGCTAACTCTTTTCTCAAAGTGGTGACAAATTAAATGGTTTTGGTAAGACATTATTATATAAAATGTATTTGCTGGGTTTGAAGCTTAACCAACATCAGATATCTGTTGGCAAACCCCTTTTTTGAAAGTGCTGATTCTACCATGGCACGTTTTATCCTATCCTTGGCCATTCCCAGCATTGAGGCTGGTGTCTCCTAATCCACTGTATTGCATATAATCTCTTATACAGCAGCACTACTTGTGATATGAACCAACCCCTTCCCTTGTTCCTCCATTTAGTGGGAATTCACCTCATTGCATATACCTTGGAATCAAGTTTAGTCAACCAATGTTCCTCTAAATGTCACAATTTGGTTTTCTCTCTGGGTCGAATTTGTTAAATCATTTGCGGTTTATGTGACATTCTTATAATATCCAGTAGTAATGTACTGCATCATGCTTCACTAGTAATAGCACTGTTCTTTAATTCATCAAGACATTATTATATTTCAGTGTTTCCTGTGCAAAATCCTTCATATCGATCAGTGTCTTCAGTCACTGAGATCTCAGAGATTGTAGAGGGATCAAAATTAACAATATTTATTGGTCTCAACAGACAGCCCATTTTGTTGGAATAGTTGTTGATACAAGAGGTCGGCTTGTATTCTTTCCCTTTGTTTTTTTTGTGTGGAAAATTTGCACCTATGTTCAATTTTCAGTTACATTTTTAGGGTCGAGCCTGCTCTAGCATGCGCTAGTGCATGTGAATTGCTTGCAAGACGCAGTTGTTAACAAAAAAGGGCTTGAGCCCGCCCGTCGCTTACAATTTGTTGGCTTGCGTGGCCCTCTTCTTTACAGTCTCGTAACTGGTCATTGCAGCCCTGGCATCATTTCCATTCCTCTCTGGGGAGCAGGGACCAAGCACTAATTGATTCAACTTAATCAGTGCCCGTTCGCTGCTACAGACGTGATTGAGGTTCTGTTTTGTTCTTTTTAACTTTTCGTGCCCTACACACAGAAAGCATGTGACAAAATTGCAAAGTTTTTTAACTTTCTTTTATCTTGCCAATTTATTTTTCTCACTTTGCACCCATGATTGTTTTATTTTTACTCTGGTGCTGTTCTCAAAAGATGACAAATATCTTGTTCTATATATGGCAAAGCGCTATGGTTTCTTTCTATGTGTAATTTTCGAAATTATGTAGTGCAGTACACCCCAATCCACCCCACTCCAATCCAATCCACACCAATCCACCCACTTCACCCCACACCAATCCACTCAAACCAATCCACCTCAGACCAATCCAGTCCACCTCAACAATGCCAATCAACTCCACTCACCCCAACCCACTCCAATCCACCACACTCTAATCCTCCCAACCCACCCCACTCCAATATGCCTCACTCCAGTCCAAAACAATCTGCCCCACTCCAATTCAAACTTAGCTGCCCCAATCCAAAACAATCTGCCCAACTTCAAAACAATCTGCCCCACTCCAATCCAAACAACCTACCCCACTCTAATCCAAAACAATCTGCCCCACTCCAGTCCAAAACAGTCTGCCCCACTCCAAAACAATCTGCTCCACTTCAAGCCAAACCAATCTGCCCCACACCAATCTGCCACACTCCAATCCGCCCCACTCCAATCCAAACCAATCTGCCCCACTCAAATCCAAAACAATCAGCCCCACTCTAGTCTGCCCCACTCCAATTCAAAACAATCTGCCCACTCCACTCCAAGATAATCTACCCCAATGTAATCCAAAACAATCTGCTGCACTCCACTCTGCTCCATTGCAATCCAAAACAATCTGCTACACTCCAATCTGCCCCACTCCAATCCAAACAATCTGCCCCATTCCAATCCAAAACAATATGCCCCACTCCAATCCAATGCACCTCACTCTTTCCCAATTCACCCCCTCCAAACCAGTCCACCCACACCAATCCAATCCAGCCCAATCCAATCTACCCCACTCCAATCCAATCGGCCTCACCCCACTCCAATCTGCCCAGTCCAATCTGCCCCACTCCAATCCAAAACAATCTACCCCACTCCAATCTGCCCCACTTCAATCCAAACCAATCTGCCTGCTCCATTTCAAAACAATCTGTCTCACTCAAATCTGTCCCACTCCAATTCAAAACAATCTATCCCACCCCAGTCTGCCCAATTCCAATCCAAAACAATCTTCCCCACTCCAATCCAAAAAGAATCTGCCCCACTCCAATACAAAACAATCTGCCCCACTCCAATCCTAAACAATCTACATCACTCCAATCAGTCCCACTCCAATCCAAAACAATCTGTTCCAAAACAATGTGTCCCACTCCAATCCAAAACAATCCGCCCGCTCCAATCTGCCTCACTCCAGTTCAAAACAGTCTGGCCCACCCTATTACAAAACAATCTGCCCCACTCCAATCCAAAACAATCTACCCCACTCCAATACAAAACAAGCCGCCCCACTCCAATCCACCCCACTCCAATCCAATCCGCCCCATTCCAATCCAGTCCACCTAACTTCACCCCAATCCAATCCACATCACCCCAATCCAATCCACCCACTACTTCCCAATCCACTCACTCTCTCCCAATTCAGCCCACTTTAATCCACCACAATACACCCCTCTCCAATTGAATCCACCCCACACCAATCCAACCCAATCCACCTCACCCAAATCCAACTCACCCCACTCCAAACCAATCAACCACAATCCACCCCACTCCAATCCACTCCTCTCCAATCAATCCACCCCATCCCACTCCAACCCATCCCACCTCATTCCAATACACCCTACTCCAGTCCAATCCACACCATTCCAGTCCAAGCCACTCTACTCCAAACCAATCCAACCCACCCCACTCCAATCCATCCCATTCCAATCCAACAAACCCCACTCCCATCCAGCTCATTCCAATCCACCCACTCTAATCCAATCCGAACCAAACCAATCCACCCACTCAAATCCATTCCACCCCACCCCATTCCAATCCACCCCACCTCTCTCCAATCCGATCCACTGCAACCCAATCCACACACCTCACTCCAATCCATTCCACTCCAATCTAATGCATTTGAATCCAGCCCAGTCCACCTTAATCCACCCTAATCCACCCACTCCAATCCAATCCACACCACACCCATCAACACCAATACAATACAACCCACCCCACTCTAATCCAACCCACTCCAGTCCAATGAAACCCAACCCCCTCCAGTCCAATGAAACCCACCTCATTCCAGTCAAATCCACCCCACTTTGATCCACCCCACTTCAATCCACTCCACTCCCATCTATCCCACCTCAATCTAATACACCCCACCCCAATCCAATATACCCCAAACCACCCCATCTCAATCCAATCCACTCCACTCAATCCAATCTACCCCACTCAATACAATCCACCTCACTCAACTCCAGTCCACTTCATTCCTATCCATCCCACTCCAATCCAACCTGCTCAATCCAATTCACCCCACTCAATACAATTCACACCACTCAATGCAATCCACCCCACCTCAATGCAGTCTACCCCACCTCAATGCAATCCACCCTACCCCGCTCCAATCCAACCCATTCTACCCCAATATAATCCACCTCACCCCATTCCAATCTACCCCACCTCACTCCAGTCCACCCCACTTCACCCTACTCCACTCCAGTCCACCCCTCTCCAGTCCACCCCACTCCATTCCAGTCCACTCCACCCCATTATATCCACCCCAATCCAATCTAACCCACTTCAATCCAACCCACTCCACTCCTGTCTACCCCACTCTACTCCAGTCCACCCCACTCCACTTCAGTCCACCCCACCACACTCCAATCCACCCCAGTGCACTCTAATCCAATCCACTCTACCACCATTCAATCCACCCCACTTCAGTTCAGTTCACCCCAATCCAATCCATCCAGCCCACACCACTCAATCCACTCCAATCCAATCCACGCACCCCACTGCAATCCATCCCACTCCAATCCAATTCACCTTAATCCACCCCTCTCCAGTCCATTCCAGTCCACCATAATCCACCCCACTCCTATCCAATCTACCACACTCCAAACCCCCTTAATCCACCCCACTCCAATCAAATCCACCCCACTCCAATCCAACCCACCTCACCCGAATCTAATCCACCCCACTCCACACCAATCCAATTCAACCCACCTCACCCCAATCAAATCCACCCCACACCACATTAATCCAATTCATCCCAATCCAATCCAATCCACCCGACACCACACCAATCTAAATTCATCCCACTCCAATCCAATCCAACCCACTCCAGTACTATCCACCCCACTCCAGTCCAATCCACCACAATCCACCTCACTCAAATTCAGTAAAATAAAATCCACCCCACCCCAATTCAATCCACCCCAATCCAGTGTACCCCACTTAATCCAGTCCTCCCCACTCCCTTCCACCCCTCTCCAGTCTGATCCACCAAACCTAATCCACCCCACTCCATCTCACTCCAGTCCACCCCACTTCAATGCAATCCACCCACACCACCTCACCCCAAATATCCCACCCCACCCAATTCCAACCTAGCCCAATCCAATCCCTCCCACCTCACTCCAATCCAATCCACTCCAGTCAACGCCACTTCTATCAAATCAACCCCATTTCAACCCCCCCCACTCCAATCCAGTGGACCCCCTCCAATTCACCCCACTCCAATCCACCACATTCTACTCCAATCCACCCCACTCTACTCCAATCCACCCACCGCAATTCAGCTTAGCCCACTCACTCCAATTCATCTAGCACACCCCACTCCAATCTACACCACTCCATTCCATTAAAATCCACCTCATTCCACTCCAATTCACCTCACTCCAAACCACCCCACCCCAATCCAGTCCACCCCACCCTAGTCCTATCACTTCAATCCAATGCACCCACCTCAATCCAATCTAGTCCACCCCAATCCAATCCACCTCACCCCATTTCAATTCACCATACTCTACCGCAATCCAGTCCACCCCACTCTAGTCCAGTGCAATCCACCCCACTACCTCAACCCACTCCGACCCACTTAATCCTGTTCCACCCTGCGCCACACCACTCTACACCACTGCACTCTACAACATTCTGTGCCACTGAACCCTTGAACTCTACTCCCCTTTACTCAACTCTACAACACACTACTCCCTCACTCCACATCACTAACTTTCAGCCATGCTGAACAGCAGCCACACTGGTGTACAACATCACAAAACACATTACCAAAGCCAATAGCTCTTTTATAGGCGAGACCTATTAGCTTTGCCAATGCTTTTTTATTTCTATATGGTTCTATGGGAGCAGTTCAAGGAAAAAGGAACGATGTCTGCGACTAGTCCTCCTACTTCCGTGCCAGGCCGCTGCTAACTGTCCTCTTCATGTATTTATACCTCTCCTTCTCAGTGCTTGAAATTGAAAAATAGAAGTGCAGGCACTCTGTAGCAGAGTACCTGTGTGTTTCTGAGAAGTGCTGGTACTCTCCAATTAAAAGTATTACGTTTTTCTTGAGAAGTGCAGATACTCTCGTTCTCTAAATAAAAAGGTGTCAGTACTCAGTACCGGCCCGTTTAAAGCACTACTCCTTCTCCTTGGCATGTCCTCCTCTATAAGGTGGTGTTTGAATTTTCAGTCTTCATTCTGCACCGTCCCTCGTTCTATCATGATAAAGTGACTTCCCCTAGCATGGATATCTGGGACGGCACAAGACTGGTTTCTCTCCTTTCAGGAGAACCGGCCCCAACATCTTTCTGACTATACTCTGCATTCTAAAAGGTATCCAATGGTCTGTCTTATTTTCCAGAACTTCAACCACATAAATGTTTTCCATTTTGATCCCCTATACTGAAGAAACCATGATCCTGGTGCAATCGGTTCATGACCCGATAAATGCCAACAAAACGGGGGTATTGATGGTCACTGCTGGTGAGGGCCGCAGCCACGCCTTCACCTCTGGTCAGTCCACCAGTGCCCATTACTCCAACAGAAAACACGTTTTAGACTAGATAATAGTCAAATAGTGGTAGTAATGTCTTGCTTTTATCAAATGAGATTATTTTTTTGTATCTCAATTCTTTATTACATTTTTTGTTCAAAATTTCTTAGACATTGAATAACTTACGTAAAGCAGACCCAAAACAGAAAAATATTTTGTTCATGAATAAAATATGCTGTAATAAAAGTGCAAAAAAATAACAATTCTATACCAGAATCACGTTTTCAAACATTGATAAGGTGAATAATACGACAAAACAGAAAATGCATAATCACAAGATATAAAGAATTATACATTCAAGACTCAAATCCCTAGTGTAATCTCAAGGACATCAAAAGTATAAAACCTAATCAAAATCAGTGTGGACCCCAGACATGGTTGAAATTAACCAAATTATCATTCAATTTATAAATAATTTTCTCAAAGATTCTTGAAAAATGTTTCTGTTTATTCCATCTAACTCTTCTGGTCAATGTACTCAATTCAGCAAAACTTGTCTAGGGGAATGCCCTTCCCTGGAGTTTGGTCTGCACAGATACTTACACTCCAGATGATTCAGAATACGACATTCCATCTGGTTTATGATCATAGAAAATATGATCATCTCACAGTGGTATGAGGAAGATTTCAAATTCTCTGTATCACTGACACGTACTTTTACCAGTTTTGTTCCTTTTCCCTCTTGTAAGTTTTTAGGCCATATTGTCCATCACATTCACAATGTTCAGCATCCAGTTTTCTATTTTTTGGTTCCACATATCAAGAAACAGGTTGTAGGTGGTCGAATGTTCTCCATTTTGTAACCTCGGTTTTGAAAGTGTCTTCAAGTTGATATCTGAACTCATGACTATCACCTGTGTTTTAGAAAGACCTATGCATTTACATCTAGATGCTTGTTAATGTCATAACATGTGTAAAGTGCACGTTCACCCAAGGGTATCTTGGCGCTGAATAACAGATGTTTATTGGTACCCAACTGAATGGTACTCATTTTATCGACCTCAGAGGGATGAAAGGCTGAGTGGACCCATCAGGATTTGAATCTGTGACTATGATGTCGAGAACAGGCTCTTACAGTGGATGCTTTGGTCCAATAAACCCCCAGACCCGATGGCCCCTTTCACCTTTCCCATCTTTGTGAAACATTCTTCTTCTAAGCTTCCAGAAAAAGGATAATTTTATTGGTGGAGCTAAAAATGCCTGAAAGGTTAGATATATTCCTATCTTTCACAGGGTGGCCGTAAGAAAACTGAAAATGCTATGGAAAAAGATTTCCCATCCATGGAAGAAAATTAGTAAATTAGTAAATAAAACCATATTTTTTAAACTTTTACAAATTAGCTAACCTACGGAGTATCCACAGTACAAAGATTTCTGCTCAGGTTTTGATAAAGTAAACAGGCATGCAACAGAAGTGAATGCTGCGTTTGTTACATGTAGAAATCAAAGTTCCACTTCTGCACACCCGAAACTTTTGTAAATCAGTAACCCTGTAGTGCACAAACATACACCACCCATCGAGCTGTTCATAACATTCTTTGTGGTCTGGACCTATGAGCTTTCTTGAAGCTGTGAGGTGACAATAAAGCCGAGTTTTTGTGTCTGCTTGATAGATGGTGCAGTCACACTTGTGTAGTTTTAAGTACCTTGGCGGGACATTATTTGTAGACTTACCACAAGCGCAGCTTCCAAATGAAGCCTGTGGCTCAACGAGCTACTGCTCTTCCACCGAAATACAGTGATGTGAAAGTCACAAGTTTTAACCCAGCAGGGGAGACTCTGCCTTTCATCTTTTTGAGGTCAATAAAATGAGTAAGGTATATTATGTGATAGCTGCATCTCCTATTACAGCGCTTAGAAACGGCAGAAGTGTGGCATGGCGTGCTATATACGATACGTGTTATGATGACTAATAATAATCGATAATAAACAACTTTTACAATAATGATCGTTTCTCCCTTTAGTTCCCTTTATATATACATGTACTATATGAATCTGCATTAGCCCCTGTCCGTCTTTGTATCGTCCTGTTTCTATGTCCATGAACAAGCTGTGGTTAGAGGTTGTATAGACAGTGAAGCATAAATGACCCTGGTTTAACCTTGTTTTTGCCTGCTCGTTGGAACGAGGTCATAGGGTCACCTAACTTTAACACCCGTCTGTTTCCGGGTTGATGTTCTCCCTCGCGGCTGTCCCTATCTGGCTGTGATTTAGCGCTCGGTGCATCTGTCAGCGCCTCGCTCTGCTGGCCCATGTTCCGCCATTGTTCTCTGGTGTACAGTAGTTTCCCTTTCCCGTGTATACCGCACTCTGCTTCCTGATACTTTCTCTATTCAGTGCTTCCTTTGTGCTGTTTATCATTCGCCTATCCTTCCATCTTAACCTACTTAGTTTGTGTCTCTGTATGCTATCAATTGGTACATAACTGTATTCCTCAGTGGAGGTTCTGGCCGGTGGGTGGGGGAATATTGGGCCTGGCCCCAGATCCACTTGTCCACCCCCTCCACCCTCTCCCCTCCGATTCCCACCTTCACAGCTGTTGTAGTGCTGGCGGGCGGCAGAGCTAAAACAGACAACGCACCTCGCCTCACACCTTACTTTGTTCAATTTCCTTTCCCTGCAAAGAAGTGATTAAGATAATACATGAACCCAGGGGTTCAAGTGGGATGAAAAAACTGGGGGGGTCTCTCAAAGCGGCGTGGTCGATGTAATTAAGGGCGTGGCTTAAAAACACATACGCTTAAAATCGGTGCTCGGCATAGTGTGCCGCCCGACTGGTATTTTGCTTCTTCTGTCATTGCATCCAGATACCCACCACTCAAATTACTTTAATATTTCACTATACTAATTCAACACTAATCCTTTATGGGTTCTGGAGTAGCATGCTACTCGCCGAAAAAGCGATTCGACGCCTCGTCAGGGGTAGTAAGTGCTATATAAATGCAATTACAATACAAGCCAGGACTATTGACTTTGTCAGTGGTTGTTAGTTGCATAAGATAAATAAGCAACAACTATGGCTTCATTGTATATAATATTGAAAATGCTTCAGTTCTGAAAGGATGAGACTAAAAGAACTATAACGAGTCTCTTTGAAGTTTCTTACATCAAAGGCAGTGAAGGGTAGGACTGCTGCTGAGTTAAGATTTTTATACACCCTGATGGTGAGGGCAAAAATGGAGAGCCCGATAGGGACCCATCTCGGCACCTGATTTTTAGAACTGCAGGTGCTGAGCACCGGCAGGACCCAGCCGACGTAAAGCCCTGCATGAGCCTGGCTTAAATCGTTTAACACTGACTTTTTATATATGTGATCGTATATATCGATGTATATAGATATACACACAAACACAAAGTCAGATATAAACATCTAATAGGTGGCAACTCTAGTTTTATCACCTGCCCAAGGTGTACCCCACTGCCCCCTCCCCCCTAAAATTCACCTCTAGAGACGCCACTAATATCCCCCTACATTTAAATTTTATACCTCCTGAAAGTCTCGAAGCAAGACGCTGATTCGAGCTGCTTGTTCAGCGTCATGTGTTCCACTTCCCCCATTGATTGCCTCCTAAGGTTACCGCCTTTCTCAGCAAACAATACTGGCCATTTGTTCAGGTTTTCTGAATAAGATTTGGTGTAAACAAACTCCTTTGTATCCATTTATAGCAGGTCCAGTATTATGTTGTATTGACCTCATCAGGTCCCCTGGGGAGCCAGTTCAAGGTTTCCCTGGGAAGCTGAATGGTGGCAAAATGGAGACAGCGAGTCAAAGCCCTTGGCCTTGGCGGCCATGACCAAACTTTTATAATATACCCATGGTGGCTATGTGTTGTTCAACTCGCCTTTGGAGTAGGATCGTGGGAAACCTCCCCAAATTTCCCCCACCCTCAGTGCAGCTGAATTTAGCCTATGGGTGGTGGAAAGACAATTTGCTGAGCATTTGGAAGAGTTCTCTTCTTTCACTTCTGCCTTAAAATAAATCCTTATTGCTGTCTGTTAGAAATGGGATTCTTGGTAGGCTAGGGCGCAGGCCAAAGCCAGGTAAAAACCACCACTCTAGTCAGGATAAGGGACTTACACTTCTAACATAACCCCTGCTCACCCCCTTGGTAGCTTGGCACGAGCAGCCAGGCCTATCTTAGAGGCAGTGTGTAAAGCATTTGCACATAACCAACAGTAATACAGTGTACGCACTACAAAAGGACACCACACCAGTTTAGAAAAATATCCAATATTTTTATATAATTAAAACAAGACCAAAAACGATAAAGAACCACAATACTATACTTAAAAGTTCACAATTCAAAAATACGCTGATTAAAAGAGTTCCTTGTGTGGATAGCACCGTCCGGGCTACCACGGCGTCGTGAGCACACAAATCCAAAACAGTTTTGGCCGACCGCGGGGTCGCAGGCCAGCTACGGTGTCGGAAAGACCCGTAAACAGTACCTTTCAGAGATGCAGGGCGATGGGGCCCTCGAAGTCACACGCGTTGCAGGTCGATCTCCTCTCTGATGGAGTCAAGAGCGCTGGCGTTGGCAGGCGTCGGGTGCTGTGGTGCGAAGTGCAGCGGTGCGGTGCCCTCAGGTCGCGGTGCGAGCAGCGGCACGGTGGTGGCGTCAGATGGCGTCGTCGGTGAGACCAGGGTCGCGGTGCGAGATGAAGGCGGTGCTCGTCACGGTGCTGGCAGATCACGGTGCAAGCAGCGGCGTCGTCGTTGCTGAAGCGCTGTCGTCGGCTGAGGAACTGGAGTCGATGGCGCCGGCGTCGGTAGGCCAAGGCTGCGGTGTGGGATGAGGGCGGTGCGTCGTGTAACTTACGAGCAGTGCCCCCGAACCACGGTGCAAGCAGCGGTGTCGATCTTGGCGGGAAGTGGCGGCGTCAGGCAGGCCAAGGCGTCCTCGTGAAGCCAGGAGGTGCGGAGTGCGGTGCCCACAGGTCATGGTGCGAGCAGCGGCTCGGTGGCGGTGTCAACTGGCGTCGTCGGCGAGACCAGGGTCGCGGTGCGGCGTTGCGGCGGTGCCCTCTGCGGTGCCAAAGCTTCGGCGTGAAGCGAGGCGGTGCGGAGTGTGGTGCCCACAGGTCGCGGTGCAAGCAGCGGCTCGGTGGCGGCGTCAACAGGCGTCGTCGGTGAGACCAGGGTTGCGTTGCGGCGGTGCCCTCTGCGTTGCCTTCAGGACACGGAGTCGGCAGTGGCGTCGTAGACGTCGTCGAGTTGGTGTTCTTCGGGTTGCAGCACAAAACACACAGTCCCCAGTGCTGCGGGTCGAAGAACTTGAAGTCTTTGCTGTTCCTGAGACTTCGTGAACAGGGGGAAGCTCTACCTCAAGCCCTTGGAGAGACTCACAAATTTAGGTTGCAGAAAGTCCAGTCCAGGCCTTTCACTACCCAAGACAAAAGCAGCCACTGCAGGTCAGCCCAGCAAAGCAACCAGCAAAGCAGTCGTTCCTTTTCGCAGCTTCTTCTTGGCAGTCTTCTTGTCCAGATGAGTTCTAAAGTTCAGGGGTCTGGGACCCAGCATTTATGTCCAAAAATACTTTGATCTCTTAGGCAGAGAGGGCCTGAGCCCGGTCAGGACCAGTTCTGCCTTCTCTGGTGTGAATTCCTGGCAGGAGGTGGAGACGGTATTTGTCAGAGGCAGAGCAGGCCCTTTGAGGTGCAAGGAAATCTCCTCCCCCTTCCCCCATCGTAACCCAGGTCTCTTCAGCCCTTTCCTGACCTACCTAGACCATCTGGCGCCCCTCCTGCTCCCCCAGCCTTCTGTCATCCAAAACCCAGACAGGCAATCCACATTCCAGCAGAGGCACACGGGATGACTGAGCAAGAAAATACCCACTTTCCAAAAGTGGTATTTTCAAACGCAGAATTTAAAAATCACCTTCACTAAAAGAGGCATCTTTAGATTCTGAATTCAGGCATACGAAACTTCATTTTCTTACCGAATTCCCTGGGCCAGTTATGTTCATAAGATGTTATGAACAAACCTCCCATTCTGTCCTATGGGGAACTGGTAGCCTTGCAATAGTGAAAAACGAAATTGGCTGTAATTCACTATTAGGACATGCCACACACACCGGGGCATGTCCTACCTTTCACATACATTGCACACTGCCCACAGGGGTACCTTGGGCCTACCTGAGGGGTGCCTGAAATGTAAGAAAAGGGAAGGTTAGGGACCGGCCGGTGTGTGCACTGGCCAAGTCGATATGGCAGTTACAAACTGCGCGCAGACTCTGCAATGGCAGGTCTGAGTTACCGTTTTCAGGGCTACTCACGGGGGTGGCACAACCAGTGCTGCAGGCCCCCGGGTAGCATTTGATTCACCGGCCCTGGCACACGCAGTGCACTTTACTAGGGGCTAACAGGTAAATCAAATATCCAATCATGGAAACACCAATTCATAACACAATTTACCATAGGAGCACCTGCGCTTTACCACTGATCAGCAGTGCGAAAAGCGCGCCGAACCGTTACACCAGCAAAACAGAGTCAAAACCGGGAGGTCAAAAAGCAAAAACTCAGGGGTAACACGCCAAAAGATGCCAAGTCTAACACACGTCCCCTCCAGCTGAAAGTAGGGAGAACTACCCATTTACCTGGGGGTTCTCTTAAGGCGGAAGAACCTGGACAGGCCATCTGCATTGGCGTGCTCTGTGCCAGGGCGGTGTTCCACCGTAAAGTCCATTCCCTGTAGGGAGATGGACCACCTCAGCAGTTTTGGATTCTCCCCCCTCATCTCCATTAACCATCTGAGGGGCCTGTGGTCGGTCTGAACTCGGAAGTGAGTCCCAAACAGGTATGGTCTCAGCTTCTTCAGTGCCCAGACCACAGCAAAAGCTTCCCTTTCTATGGCACTCCACCTCTGCTCCCTGGGGAGTAGTCTCCTGCTAAGGAAGACTACCGGTTGGTCTAGGTCCTCTTCGTTCAGTTGTGAGAGCACCGCTCCCACTCCATGCTCTGACGCGTCGGTCTGCACAACAAATTCCTTGGAGAAGTCTGGGGCCTTGAGCACGGGGGCCGTGCACATGGCGGCCTTAAGGGTATCAAACACCCTCTGACAAGACTCAGTCCAGATCACCTTTCTCGGTTGCTTCTTGGAAGTCAACTCAGTTAAGGGGGCCACAATGGTGCCATATCCCTTAACAAACCTCCGGTAGTACCCGGTGAGTGCTAAGAAGGCCCTCACCTCTGTCTGGGTCTTGGGTGGCTCCCAAGCCAGGATGGTGTCGATCTTGGGCTGTAGGGGTGCCACCTGGCTGCTCCCTACCTGGTGTCCCAAGTACACCACCGACCCCTGCCCGATCTGGCACTTACTGGCCTTAATCGTGAGGCCTGCCGTCTGCAGCACCCTCAACACTTCCCTGAGTTGTTGCAGATGTTCGTCCCAACTGGAACTGAACACTGCAATGTCGTCCAGGTACGCGGCGCTGAATTCCTCCAGCCCGGCCAACACCTGGTTGACCAACCTCTGAAAGGTGGCAGGGGCATTCTTCAATCCGAAGGGCATCACCCGGAACTGGTAATGCCTGTCCGGGGTTGAGAATGCTGATCTCTCTTTGGCCCCCTCGGTTAGAGCGATCTGCCAGTACCCGGACGTTAAATCGAACGTACTCAGGAATCTGGCCGCTCCCAACCGGTCGATGAGCTCATCAGCTCGGGGTATGGGGTGGGCGTCAGTCCGCGTGACGGCATTGAGCCCCCGATAGTCCACACAGAACCGCAGTTCTGGGGCGGCCCGGGTGCCGTTGCTTTCGGGACCAAGACCACGGGGCTGGCCCATGGGCTACTGGACGGCTCAACCACCCCCAACGCCAACATCTTCGAGACCTCCTCTTTGATGCTGGCCTTGACCCGGTCAGCCAACCGGTAAATCTTGTGTTTCACCGGGGGGCTGTCACCAGTATCCACTTTCGTGGGTGCACCAGTGAGTAACACCTGGGGTCAAGGAGAACAGTGGGGCAAACTGCCCCAACAACTGGCGACACTCGCTCTGCTGCTCAGCGGTCAGGGCCGGGGAGAGGGTCACACCATCCACCGACCCATCCCCCTCTTGGGCAGACAGGAGGTCCGGGAGAGGCTCACTCTCTGCTTCCTCCCCGTCGTCCGTCGCCAAGAGCATGCTCACTTCGGACCTCTCGAAGTGGGGTTTGAGGCGGTTCACGTGGAGGACCCGTAACGGGTTCCGAGGAGCCTGCAAATCCACCAGGTAGGTGACCTCACTTTTGCGCTCCACCACCTCAAAGGGCCCCGTCCATTGTCCTGTAAGGCACAAGGTTCCACAGGGGCCATGACCCACACTTTCTGTCCAGGTTGAAACTCGACCAGAGTGGCATTCTGGTCATACCACTTCCTCATTTCTTCCTGGCTGGCCTCGAGGTTCGCCTGAGCGAGTTTCCTGAAGCGGGCAGTTTGGTTGCGGAAGGCCAGCATGTAGCTGAACACATCCTGGGGGGTCTTCCTGGGAGCGGCCTCCCAGCCTTCCTTTACCAAGCTTAGAGGTTCCCGCACGGGGTGACCGTACAGAAGCTCGAAGGGACTGAACCCGAGAGACTTCTGGGGTACCTCCCTGTACGCAAAGAGAAGGCACGGTAAGAGGACGTCCCACTTACGCCTCATGGGTTCAGTGAAACCCTTGATTATGCCTTTTAAGGTCTGGTTGAACCTTTCCACCAGACCGTTGCCTTGGGGGTGGTAAGGAGTGGTGAACTTGTACGTAACACCACACTCCTTCCACAGGGATGTCATATACTTCGATATGAAATTGGTCCCCCTGTCAGAAACCACCTCTCTGGGGAACCCCACGCGGGAAAAGATCCCCATCCACGCCCAGCCCACCACTGGCGCCGTCGTTGTCCTGAGAGGGATTGCCTCCGGGTACCGGGTGGCATGGTCCACCAAGACCAGGATGTACCTGTTGCCCATGGCTGTCTTGGGATCCAGTGGCCCCACGATGTCCATCCCTACCCTTTCAAAGGGTGTCCCCACCACGGGGAACGGTTGGAGAGGAGCTTTGACCTTCCTCCCTC
The DNA here is from genome assembly GCA_963921515.1 of Calotriton arnoldi. Taxonomy (NCBI): domain Eukaryota; kingdom Metazoa; phylum Chordata; class Amphibia; order Caudata; family Salamandridae; genus Calotriton; species Calotriton arnoldi. The sequence continues at coordinate 4,192,510 of CAWUFW010000005.1, read as the reverse complement.
TTTTGCCACTTGCCTGGCAAGTTTGGCAGGACCGACAATGCACATCCGACTGCCTTCGCATTCGAGGCCAGAAGAAGTGGGTGACAAGCCGGTCAAAGGTCTTGTCCTGCCCCAAATGTCCTGCCAAAGGCACGTCGTGAGCCAGACCCAGTAGGAAGGTCCGGAAGTGCTGGGGTACCACCAGCACACGGGCTGACCCAGGTTCCGCGACCTTAGGCTCGCTGTACAGAAGATCATTCTCCCAATATATCCAATGTGATCCGGACTGATCACCAGTCGCCTGGGCTGCGGCCTGCTGCCGCAGACCCTCCAGAGAAGGGCACTATTTCTGCTCCCGGCAGAACTCCTCCCTGGTGGGACCCCCTTCTTGCTGCCAATGGGTCAGCTCAGAGATGTCCCCCAGTTTGGCTACCTGTTCCCCTGTAGGCACCGGGGCGTCCCCCTCGAGGTCCGCCTCCTTCCGGGCCGTGGGAACTTCAGGGGCCGGTTTCCCGTGCCCCTTGCCCTTCCTCTTGGCAGGGACCTGGGCCACAGTTTCAGGCTCCGGGTCCTTCTGATCACTCTCTCTGGCCGCCATCGACCAAGTGGACACGCATGCCCACTCTGGCAACCCCAGCATCTCCAAGTTGGACCTGAGCTCAACATCCTTCCATAAGGACTGCTCCAGGTCGTTACCGAGCAGACAATCGACAGGCATGGAAGGGCTCACAACTACCCTTAAAGGACCTGAGACCCCCCCCACTCGAAGGGAACCTGCGCCACCAGACACTGGCGCTCGGAATTGTCGACTGCAATCACCTGGTGGAATGCCCCGGGGACTACCTGCGTCTCAGGGACCAGGTGACACCGAACTGAGGTCACACTGGCTCCAGTATCCCTGAGAGCCTCTAACCTTTTCCCGTTGATGGTCACCCAGGTGCTGTATTTCTTTGTGTTAGGGGGCACCTGTAATTGTAATTGTAATTCGCATTTATAGAGCGCATTATCACCGTCAGGTCTTTAAGCGCTGTGAAGAGTGCACCTGCCCTAGCACGTGAGGAGATGTTTAATAATTAGGTTGTGCCCCAGGCTTCCGCAAAAAGGACTGTTTTTAACTTCTTCCTGAAGGGGAGCAGGGCGTGTTCCTTGCGAACATTCTCCGGCAACTTGTTCCAGAGTTCAGGAATGGAGGTTGAAAAGGCTCTTTCTCCTTTAGAGGTCAAGCTAAAGCGGGGGCAGGCCAGCAAGCCAGCCTCCGTGGACCGTAGCACCCTGCTAGGAATATAGTTGACTAAACGATCTTTGATGTACGTTGGAGCTTGGCCATAGATGGCTTTATGCGCAATGCAGAGGCCCTTGAACCTGATTCTTTGCCTCACCGGGAGCCAATGCAGCTGACATAGGAGGGGGGTGGCGTGAGCCCTCCTAGGTACTCTAAAAATTTATCTGGCGGCATCATTCATAATGACCTGTAATCTGGCCAACAGATTTCCTGGGAGGCCGATGTACAGGGAGTTCCCGTAATCTAAACGTGACAGTATCATAGCCGATACCGCCATTCTAAGTGTGGCAAACGTGAGGAGGGGGGGCGAGTTTTCGTAGCTGTCTCAGCATGCCGATACATGTTCCCACCACTGCCGACACCTGCTGGGTCATCGAAAGCTTGGCATCAATTTTGATGCCCAAGCTCTTTACGGCCAGGGCCGGTTCAGGATTTGTGGCCAAAAAAGGTCGCTCCAGGGGTTGGCGTCTGTGGTGACGGCCAGAACCTCGGTTTTATCAGGATTAATTTTGAGGGAGTTGGCCGTTATCCAGTTGACAGTGAATTTTAGAATGTTTTGCATTCTAGTCTGGGCGGCCGGGGAGCTGTCTATCTGGATGATAACTTGCGTGTCGTCAGCGTAGTTATAAATCTGACACTCCATGAGATTCAGTGCAGCTATCAGGGGCTGGAGGTAGACGTTGAATAGGAGAGGTGACAGCGCTGAACCCTGTGGTACTTCACACAAGAGCTTGCCGGAGTCGGACACATGGTCGGACAGCTGTACTCTCTGGGATCGATTCTTGAGGAAAGATGTAAGCCACATTAGGGCCGTGCCATGGATGCCTAATTCTGAAATCCACGACAGAAGTTGGTCATGGTTGACCGTATCAAATGCCGCGGATAGGTCCAGCAAAACCAGGGCACAAGGCTTTTTCTTATCGGCCCTTAACCTGAGTTCATCCAGCACTGACAGTAATACCGCTTTCAGTGCTGTGATGAGCCTTAAACCCTGCCTGGTTGTATTGTAGAAGATGGTTTTCTTCTATGTGGTGTGACAGGGATTTCAACACGTGCTGTTCCAGCACTTTCGCCAGGAATGGGAGTTGGGAGATTGGCATAAAATTTTTTAGGTTTTTCATGTCTGCCCCTGGTTTTTTTAGGAGCGGGATGACACGAGCTTCCTTGAAGTTGGCGGGGACGTGGCCCGATTCTAGGGATTGATTTAGTAGCGAGAGAACCTCGCTTTCTATCCCTGGTAGTGCCACCTTAAAGATCCTCGGTGGACAGGTGTCCGCAGGTGACCCTGACTTGATCCGCCCCATTAGGGGAGACAGGGAGTCGCGGGTAAGCATGGGGAAGGCAGTGAGTGGTTTATCATATGAGAGGGGCAGAGGTTCTGACGCTAAGGGACAGTGGACAGTAGGAGTACAGTGAATTTCCGTCAGAAGGTCCTTCACATTCTTTAAGAAGAAGGACTGGAATTTATTGCAATCTTCCAGGCAGAAGGAGGGCTTCTGTTCCTGAGCTTGTCTCAGCTCTTTTAGAATCCGGAAGGTTTCTTTTTGCGTATTGTCAGCTGCCGAAATCCTAGCTTCGTAGAATTCCGATTTCCTTGTTAAAATTGCCTTTTTATAGATTGTAAACATAGAGTGATATTCTAGCCGGGCACCTGGGTCATAGGCTTTACGCCAGGCTCTCTCGCGCTGGCGGAGGGTTTGTTTCATGTTTCTTAAAGCATCGTTGAACCAGGGGGCCCCTTTGCCTTTGTCCCTTACTCTTTCCCTACGCATTGGGGCTACCATGTCGATGGCGTTCTTCAGCCTTGTGGACAGGGTAGTACTTTCTACATCAAGGTTACCCTGTGTTGGGCTTAGGGTAGCAGATTTATGTAGGATATTAACCAAGTCGTCTGCTCTAATTTTATTCCAACCCCGTAGCACTTTCCACTCTGGGGGGGCGGGGGCGGGCTGCTTGTTTTGTGGGTGGGAACCAGCCTCTAATTAGATGATGATCAGACCAGGCGCAGGGACTGATGTCTATTGGGCTGGTAAATGGATGGGACGTCCAAACCAGATCAAGTATATGGCCCTTCTCATGAGTGGGACCATTCACTAACTGTCGGAGTTCTAAAGAGGTCAGTGCCTCATCCAACTGTTTAGCCTGGCTATCTTTAGGAATCTGATCCCACCTGGGCTCCTGGGACCATCTCACTGTCCCCTAGTGAGACGAGGGTCATTTCTGCGGGTCCCCACCCTCCTGTTGGGACTCCTCCTCCTCCTCCCCCAGCGCTACGCTAGCCAACACTTTGGACGGTCCACCGGTGGGTGGCTGTGTCCCCTTTGGGCACCAGGGGTCTCCCCTCATGTGCCCCACCTGGTCACAAGCAAAACACTTGCGGGGGCCGGTCTCGGCAGGCTTTCCTGTCGAGACCCCTTGCTTCTTATCTCCGGGGGGATGGGAACCTTTACCCTGGGTGTTATTTTGGGGCCCTTTCGAGAACTCCTGTGTTTTACCCTTGTCCCCCCCACTTTTCTGCTGGGGACCCTGCCCACCTTTGACTGAGTCCCCCCAAACGCTTTCTTGTGGACCCTGGTACTCACCCAGCGGTCCGCCTCCATAGCAAGCTTCCTGGGGTCACTTAGCTTACTATCAACTAGGTGCTGGCGCAGATCTGCAAAACATAGACTAGACAAGTGCTCCCACGCAATCAAATTGTAGAGCCCCCGAAAATCTGTCACATTACTGCCCTTCACCCAGCCATCCAACGACCGACAAAACCCATCCACACATTCCAGCCACGTGTTGGCATCAGATTTCTTCCAGGACCTAAACTGATCCCGGTACTTTTCAGGAGTGAGACCATACCTAGTGAGAAGGGCTTCCTTCATATAAGCATAGGTGAGGTTAAGCCCCTTACCCAAAGCTGTCAAAGTATCCCTGGCTTCCTCTGGAAACAGAGACCACAATCCTGCTCCCCAATTCTCCTCAGGGACCCCATTCATGTGTATCGCTGCCTCATAACCCTGAAACCACCTCTGTATGTCATCCCCCTTCTTGAACTCTCTGCCCACATTCTTAGGGATGTGTACGATTCGGTCTGTCTGCCTTGACGAGTTGCTGCCACCATCCGAGCCGGGCCTACTCTTCAGCTCCAGCTTTTTAAGACCTCGTTCATGTTCCAATAGCATTCTCTTCTCCTCCATGGCCAATCTAATCTTTTCTAGCTCCGTGGCTGCTCTCCTTGCTTCCCGCCTGTCCTCCAGCTCCTCTGGGGACAGGCCACTGCTGCCTCGTCGGAAGGGTTCCCCCCCTCCCAAAAGCACATCCACCCTAGGACAAGGCTCCCCCGCCTCTCCACTAAGGTCACCAGATTGCCCACTTGCGTCTCTGGCTGCTACCCAGGCCCTCAGCGCCTTTTGTAGCTCGTCCTTCCTAGTGAGGCCTCTGATTTGGACTTTTAGGTTTTTGCAAATGGACTTCAATTCTCTCACAGTGTAGAGCTCCAACCTATCCTCCTCAAAGGCAATGTCCATGGATGCAACGGATGATGCTATTGATTCCGGCATGGTGAAGTAGAAAGTTCACCTGGCAAGATCACAAAAATCGGCCAAAAAGACAACGGGTTAGTATGTGGTACGTAATGGTCTGCGATATGGTAGTAGTGCACACCAATCACTGTAAGTCAAGTGCAAACGGAAGTCCTATCCTCACCGCTGACAACCAATGTTAGAAATGGGATTCTTGGTAGGCTAGGGCGCGGGCCAAAGCCAGGCAAAAACCACCACTCTAGTCAGGATAAGGGAGTTACACTTCTAACATAACCCCTGCTCACCCCCTTGGTAGCTTGGCACGAGCAGCCAGGCCTATCTTAGAGGCCGTGTGTAAAGCATTTGCACATAACCAACAGTAATACAGTGTACGCACTACAAAAGGACACCACACCAGTTTAGAAAAATATCCAATATTTTTATATAATTAAAACAAGACCAAAAACGATAAAGAACCACAATACTATACTTAAAAGTTCACAATTCAAAAATACGCTGATTTAAAAGAGTTCCTTGTGTGGATAGCGCCGTCCGGGCTACCACGGCGTCGTGAACACACAAATCCAAAACAGTTCTGGCTGACCGCGGGGTCGCAGGCCAGCTACGGTGTCGGAAAGACCCGCAAACAGTACCTTTCAGAGATGCAGGGCGATGGGGCCCTCGAAGTCACACGCGTTGCAGGTCGATCTCCTCTCTGATGGAGTCAGGAGCGCTGGTGTCGGCAGGCGTCGGGTGCTGCGGTGCGAAGTGCGGCGTGCGTTGCCCTTAGGTCGCGGTGCGATCAGCGGCATGGTGGTGGTGGCGTCAGATGGCGTCGTCAGTGAGACCAGGGTCGTGGTGCGAGATGAAGGCGGTGCTCGTCACGGTGCTGGCAGATCACGGTGCAAGCAGCGGCGTCGTCGTTGCTGAAGCGCTGTCGTCGGCTGACGAACTGGAGTCGATGGCGCCGGCATCGGTAGGCCAAGGCTGCGGTGTGGGATGAGGGCGGTGCGTCGTGTAACTTACGAGTGGTGCCCCCGAACCACAGTGCAAGCAGCGGCGTCGATCTCGGCGGGAAGTGGCGGCGTCAGGCAGGCAAAGGCGTCCTCGTGAAGCCAGGCGGTGCGGAGTGTAGTGCCCACAGGTTGCGGTGCGAGCAGCGGCTCGGTGGCGGCGTCAACAGGCATCGTCGGTGAGACCAGCGTTGCGGCAGTGCCCTCTGCGTTGCCTTCAGGACACGGAGTCGGCAGTGGCGTTGTAGACGTCGTCAAGTTGGTGTTCTTTGGGTTGCAGCACAAAACACACAGTCCCCAGTGCTGCGGGTGGAAGAACTTGAAGTCTTTGCTGTTCCTGAGACTTCGTGAACAGGGGGCAAGCTCTACCTCAAGCCCTTGGAGAGACTCACAAATTTAGGTTGCAGAAAGTCCAGTCCAGGCCTTTCACTACCCAAGACAAAAGCAGCCAGTGCAGGTCAGCCCAGCAAAGCACCCAGCAAAGCAGTCGTTTCTTTTCGCAGCTTCTCCGGCTCTTCTTCTTGGCAGTCTTCTTGTCCACATGAGTTCTAAAGTTCAGGGGTCTGGGACCCAGCATTTATGTCCAAAAATCCTTTGATCTCTTAGGCAGAGAGGGCCTGTGCCCGGTCAGGACCAGTTCTGCCTTCTCTGGTGTGAATTCCTGGCAGGAGGTGGAGACGGCATTTGTCAGAGGCAGAGCAGGCCCTTTGAGGTGCAAGGAAATCTCCTCCCCTCCCCCATCGTAACCCAGGTCTCTTCAGCCCTTTCCTGACCTACCTAGACCATCTGGCGCCCCTCCTGCTCCCCCAGCCTTCTGTCATCCAAAACCCAGACAGGCAATCCACATTCCAGCAGAGGCACACGGGATGACTGAGCAAGAAAATACCCACTTTCCAAAAGTGGTATTTTCAAACACAGAATGTAAAAATCACCTTCACTAAAAGAGGCATCTTTAGATTCTGAGTTCAGGCATACGAAACTTCATTTTCTTACCGAATTCCCTGGGCCAGTTATGTTCATAAGATGTTATGAACAATCCTCCCATTCTGTCCTATGGGGAACTGGTAGCCTTGCAATAGTGAAAAACGAAATTGGCTGTAATTCACTATTAGGACATGCCACACACACTGGGGCATGTCCTACCTTTCACATACATTGCACCCTGCCCACAGGGGTACCTTGGGCCTACCTGAGGGGTCCCAACAATAAGGGCCTGACTCACTGGACAAATGACTATAATCCTTGGACACGGAGGGGATCCGTACCTTTGTACAACGTCTCCCACAATAAAACGGACCACTACCTTTCGTTCAGATGTCCAAATGTCCAATTTATCCCAATGTCACTCTACTGCAGTATAAGAATTCCCACCAAAGGATATATAGGTGAAAAAAATGTGAGAATGGAAAGAAAGCACCTCAAGGTAGCAACACCAAGGGGGGTCTGGCTAGTTGGTACTCGCTAGCACACCCACTTATCATCATCGGTTGCTTTCTTGCCACAAAACGGAAAATTGTTCCAACTTAAATTATCTCAAAAGTGAAGGAAAAAACAGTGAAAAGAAATGGAGTAAGCACTGTAAGTGCAAATGTCAAAAAAGTGCTGTGCTGGTCCCCGTGGGAAAGAGAATGAAATTGCAATTCCCAACATTAAAAATGAGAACCTACTCACTGGCTAATTTTAGCTTTATTCAATGCTGTGAGCGTCCTCTATTAAAAATGGTTCAACTTAGACCATCATTGTTATGTCCATAGCGCCAACATGTTTCGTTGCTACCACTTTGCGCAACTTCATCAGGGCTGAGGGGATGACCAGTCTTCACTTCACTTAGAGAATACTGCAGACAAATGACAAACAAAGACAAAACACGTGCCAGGAGTAAATTACCCCTAATCTCAACCACACTCCACGTTCATATTAATAGTAATTAAAACTTTCTAATTACCGAGTAGTTGCCAGTGTCTCTCGTACCTGCAACTACCTCGTTCTACAGTACGCGCCAGGAGGACGCGTTTCCGCGGGGTGACCACACGTGGTTATGGCACCTACAAATACACATAAGACATTGAAGTACTGGTTATACATCAATGCTCCTACATCCATATCTTTTTTATGTGTGGAGTCTCACTATAACACAAGGCAATCCATACTCTCCCAATACACCCCAATCACATAATGCTAATCAGGTCATAGATTTCAAGCACCCACCTCTCGTAAAGAAATTCCATATTACGATATCAGTGATATGGGAAAAGGCAATCATTCACCAGGTCATCGATAAACACTACCGCCTCTGCATATATTTAAAGCACGAGTCCGGTAGGCATCATGGAAGATAATCATGTAAAGCTCACTCGGCCACGACCAACAAGTGCTCCTCTGCCTTACCGCTACCGGGATAAGTAGGTATCCATAGGCTCCGTCCTCGCTGAAGGCAAAAGACGCGTTCGTTCATGAGTTCAACATGGAGCTCTGCATCAGCGTCATCACGCTACGTGCGTAATCACGTGTCAATGCTTCCCCGTACTGGAAAGACCTCAAGTGTCAATTTGGGCGCCATCTTAAGATGCACAGGAGCCCAGTCTACTACAGTCGGAATTCTACAATGCCATTATGTAAATACGCCAGTAGATGCACTCAAGTTACGGCTTCCAATATAAAAGCACACAAGGTTATTCAATGCTGTTATATTAGCCCTCATCACTATGGGGACTCCGTAGTTGCCATTAGTTATCAGCTACCCACGAGTCATATTTACATATGGTAGTAAACCCATTGTTATCGCTTTCCAATATCCTTACACCACTGCTACTAGGTGACAATACAGAGGCCCCACGCGTGTAGAACAAGTATCCACACACACACGTCAAGGCAGGGAAGCAAATGTCTACAGGTCTGGGTGCCTCAACCTCGAAATGTAACTATCGCCTGTCTTCAATATCTACTGATCTTGTTCCATTCTATGGACTCGTTCAGCCCTTGCCGGTCTACTTGTTCGGAAAAAATCCACTTAGCCTCTTTCCTTGCTAAGACTATGTCAGCATTATGTGTTTCTGCAATCACCCTTTCTAGCACCGTCCACTTTAGAGCCCTAAAGTCATGTTTCATATCTAAAAAATGTTGAACCAGACGTGTTGTCAATCTGCCTGTTTTAAGGGTACTGAGATGCTCCTGAATCCGCACTTTCACCTTGCGGGTAGTGAGTCCAATATAATGCAACCCGCAGGAACACGTGAGCCTATAGATGACGTTTGAGGTATTGCAATTGCTGAATTTATTCAAGTGCCATATTCTGCCATTCACCAAAGCGACACTTTTAGTGGCTTGTGTGAGATCACATACAGAACAGCCACCACATGGGTAGTGACCTGAAGGTAAAGTAGATAGTTGTGGCATCAAAAAAGACCTAGTATGGACCAATTTATCCTTTAAATTCGGGGCTCGTCGAAATGCAAAACGTGGTGGCGGCATCTTATTAGCCCCTATATCCAGAATAGACCAGTGTTTTCTTATTATTTGTCTCACTTTAGTGGACAAAGGGTCAAAGGTAGTCACCACAAGTAAGCAGTCATCCTTTTGTCTTACATTTCTGTCCAGAAGAGCTTCACGTGGGGTATTCAATGCACGTTTACGTGCTTTTTTGATGACATTAGCAGGGTAACCCCTTGCTCCAAGCTTAGTCGCCAGCTCTTCCGACTGCTCCATGTACTTCACGGTGGAGGAACAGTTGCGGCGATATCTCAAAAACTGCCCTACCGGAAGATTATCACGGAGCGCTCTCGGATGACAAGAGCGATAGTGCCACAGGGAATTCCTGTCTGTCGGCTTCTGATGGACAAAGGTAAATAACCTGTCATCCCTTGCTGTTATATCCACATCGAGATAAACAGCAGAGGTGTGACTAAAAGACCATGTGAACCTAAGACATCCATCTGCCTGGTTCAACCACGTCAAAAAAGTCACTAACGAGTCCTCTGTGCCTGTCCAGATACAAAGGACATCGTCAATATACCTCCTCCAAAGAGAAATATTCTCTTTGAAGGGGTTGGAGGCATGGTGGATCACATTGCTTTCGAACTGGCCTACATAAATGCAGGCCAAGCTCGGCGCAAATGTGGCCCCCATAGACGTGCCTGACACCTGGAGGTACAGCTGATTTTTCTACTCCAAAAAAGTTCTGGTAAGTGCCAGTTCAATGCACTGCAAAACAAAGGACTGGGGAGTGTCATAGAACCATTCCAGGTCCCCAAGAGCACGCGCTGCTGCCACCAGCGTGGCATCTTGGGGTATGCTGGTGTACAGGGATTCTATATCGATGGTGACTAAAAATTGCTCCCTGTGGTCAAACACCACTGTACTAAGAATATTAAGTATATCAGTTGTGTCCTGCACATAGGATGGTTGAGTAATGACTGCTTCCCTTAAGAAAAAATCTGCAAACTGGGATAAGGGCTCCAATACAGATTGAATACCCGACACAATCGGGCGACCCGGTGGTGGGCGCTTAAGTTTGTGGATCTTCGGCAGGATATAAAAAGCCGGTACACGCGGTTTTGAGTTGATTAAGAAATCCGCCTCCTTGTACGTAATCCACTTTTTTTCTTTTGCGCCCACCACCAGAGTCTTGATGACATCTTGTAACTCAGGCGTGGGGTCCTGTGCTAGTGGAAGGTAATTACTACGCTCTCCCAAAAGTCTGAGAACTTCTGCTTCATAATCGTGGCTATTCAGAACAACCACTGCCCCACCCTTGTCAGCTTGTTTTATCTTAATTGATTTGTTGTCTTGAAGGGTTTTCACAGCCAGCCAGTCACTTCTGCTCATATTGTGAGTATGGAACTGATTCTGTTTTTGTTCCAAATCCTCGATATCTTTGAGGACCCGCTGTTCAAAAACAGCCACCTCCGGGCCTACCGATGTACCTGGAGGGCAAAACCCTGATGGTCGATGGAGGTTTGTATTAAAAACAGATTGAGGTTCTCTCTCTTTGTCCAAAAAGAATTTATGGACCTTGATTTTTCTCATCATTTTGAAAATTTCAGCGTGGCACTTGAAGGTGTCGTGCTTCGGAGTGTGAACAAATCCCAGACCCTTATTCAATACTGCCCGTTCCTCTGGGGACAGTGAATAATCAGACAGATTAACAACAATATCATTTGCGGGGGTTAAAGTGTTCTCCCCTCCAAGGGGTACTTTGTTTAGAGCCTCCATTACATCGGTGTTCTGCCTCTGCTGCGAGTGATACGGGGAGAGTATGTTTGCCATGTTGGTTGGAAATTGGCCCTTCCTCTGCCCCTGCCCCTCTGAGCTACACCACCTCCTCCCCTGTTGCCCCTCTGGGTCTGACCTAAAAAAGACCTCAGAAGGGCACCTAGGTCTTCGTTGGTTCTGTTGTTTGGTTTAAATCTCACTCTGCTCTGGTTTGATGTAGAAGCCTGTTCAGCAACTTCCTCCTCCTCGCTACTGGTATTGTCAAATGTCCAGCTAGCTGGGGTTCTTCTTGTCTGTCTACGTCCACCCCTCTGATAACTTTGATAGTTTGCCTGTTCTGAACTAGATTGGTAATATTTATCTTCAACGTATGGGAATGCCCATTCATGTGAGAAGCGATCCAAATTACGTTTGAGACCCTTGATTTTCTGGTTCACCATATATGTCTTATAGTCCAAGAGGTCACCCTGGATGCGTTCAAGTTGTTCTTTCGCATCTGTGATAGTTGTGTCCCTCTTGATGGTTTCCTCAAGATCAAGGATTTCCTTCAATAATTCCTCACTCAATCTCTTTGCAGTGTTTATAATTAAAATCAACCAATCCCGAGTGCACTTGTTAGCTATATAGCTCCAGTCCACTCGGAATTGTACCTGAGGGGTGCCTGACATGTAAGAAAAGGGAAGGTTAGGGACCGGCCAGTGTGTGCACTGGCCAAGTCGATATGGCAGTTACAAACTGCGCGCAGACTCTGCAATGGCAGGTCTGAGTTACCGTTTTCAGGGCTACTCACGGGGTGGCACAACCAGTGCTGCAGGCCCCCGGGTAGCATTTGATTCACCGGCCCTGGCACACGCAGTGCACTTTACTAGGGGCTAACAGGTAAATCAAATATCCAATCATGGAAACACCAATCCATAACACAATTTACCATAGGAGCACCTGCGCTTTACCACTGATCAGCAGTGCGAAAAGCGCGCAGAACTGTTACACCAGCAAAACAGAGTCAAAACCGGGAGGTCAGAAAGCAAAAACTCAGGGGAAACACGCCAAAAGATGCCAAGTCTAACACTGTCCCACACTGGCTCAAATTAAGCACTGCCTCAGAGCTGTTTAGGCTGAGGGGCTCTGGGAGAAAATGCACCTGCCTCTCTTCCTGCTGGAGCCAAACGCCCTGAGAGGTAGGTAAGAACCTATGATGGACCCATGGAAAGTGTAGTGGCCGATTCAGCTTGTGGGATTTTCTTTAATTGTAACTTGGACCTTCTTGAAATAGACTTTCGTGACCGCCGAAGTAATGTTTTAGCTTTTTTGGTATGTTAGATAAGCATTTTAGTGCTAAACTGATGTATTGATTTTTGTCTCCCTGGTATCTGTCTAGCTGCATCATTTTCGGGGACATGCCCTCACCGTGAAGGGCTTTTGTTACTCTCTTACAGAGTATATTTCAGTTGTTAACTTTTTTGTGTAAACTAAGATACATTTTTTAAGTCATTTTAATTTTAGATTTAACAATCTTGTCACACTCACTGCATTATTTGTGGCTCTAATGTGAGTTAGGTTATCTCAGTAATAATGTCCAATCTATTAGGCTTGTTCCAAAATTGCTAGACTTATTGTTCGAAAATGTAGCCAGTCGAAATACCCTGAGCACAACATGCAGTTTCCCCAGGAGCAAAAGTGCAGTATATTCTGAGTTTTTCTGTTTAGAACGAGGGATACATAACAGAGTATGCACATCAGATTTTCCCTCTCTTCAACCAATTTTTCCTATCTACATTCAACCAAGCTTTTCCTGGCGAAATCTGCATTGGTAAAATTCTTGGCTGTGGGGTCATTTCGAACATCTTGTAATTCTTTATCATCAAAGTTGACGATACAGGGCTAAGTTCAGTTTCAGATGTGATAGCCTAATCGAAATCGGCAAATTTCAATAATTTTATATGGGAGTAGAAAATAAACTTTCTGCTTTTAAATGTTTACACTACCCTGTAGCTGTTTCCACGGTGAGGTGTGTACATAATCAAGAACAATGTACCTTCTGCATGGCACATGAAAGTTTTTTTTTGTAAAATTCATTGTTGTTACGATGATATTGACACTCATTTGTTCCAAAACGTTATTTATTATTTATATTTTAAATTATTCATCTCTAAATGTAAAAAAAAAATGTAAGTCCGTTTTTATATAGCGCAGCTACTCACCCTTACGGGTCTCAAGGCGCTGGGGACCGGAGTGGAAATTAAGTGAGCTATTGCCCAGAGTCACGTGCTAAGCTGCCGCCGGAGCCGGGGATCGAACCGAAGTCAGCTGCCCTGGCCGCTGCACCACACCTCTCCACGCTCACCCAAAAATAGAAAGAACACTGCGTTAGGTGCACGGATATATGTTCTTGTAGGATTCCTTTTGAAGATTATGTGGATATAATTCACTACTCTACCCTTTGGGTGACATGATTTATGTGGCATCTAAATATCTCGGGAAAGAATAGGCTGCAAGTCAAGTTCAGAAAATGCACTCTCAGAACAGGGGTGACATTCTATGATAATTGAATATCGTCGGTTCCTCCAGCGCTCTCAAAAAAATGAAAAGATAATATCTCTACTCAGAGGCCAGAGAGGGCAGCTTGCAGCTCTGAAGCAGCGTCCCCCAGCACCAAGTGTTCGTCTATCACACTCTCCAGGCTCCCTGCGGACCACCGCACGAGCTGCCGCATTATTAATAAAACATTGCGCTTCTTTGACCTGGGGTTAATGCACAGGGAGCTAGCACGCTACGGGGAGAAAACGTTTGCTTCATGTCACTGCCAAAATGAGAGCTCTCACGTTCTGTTTTTTAGCCAGGCGTGAGGAATTATCCAGTCCTGGTTTATTTTTTTGCATTTTGGGGTTTGTAGTCCAAATTTTATTAAGGGATAAAAAATGACTATAAATCTCGGAATACAAAGATAAAAACGTACGCATGGACCTGGGAAACTTTTGAGCTCTTTACAATGTGACGCTCATTCAGCTCTTTGCGACCCGTGTCTTTGACCCTTGTACGTGCCCTGCGGCTGGTGCAAGTTTACCTCATTTGTAGCTTCCATTTTCTGCACAAAACCCCTCATCATGGTGCACTCTGGAAGCTGAGTGAGCACGTTGTTCGCTAGATCCGTGTTCTCCTTTCGACACAATTTTGTCTACAGTGGATTTATGTCTACGTTTACAAAGAGATCGATCAATCAAACAATCAGCTTTGGTAGAGTGCAGCACTGTCATCCCCGGAGGTATCTGGGAGCTGGGGTGCGAAGTCTCCGTCGTGCCAGCTCTCCCTGTGACAGGGCTTGAGGATACAGCAGGAAGAGGGAAGAAACGAGCAGAAAATGCAAAACAGAGGGCCGAGAAACGAGCAGAAAGGCAAAACGGAGGGCCGAGAAACGAGCAGAAAAGACAAAACAGAGGGCAGAAAAACGTGGAGATAAGGCAAAACAGAGGGCAGAAAAACAAGCAGAAAGGGCAAAACAGAAGGCAGAAAAACGTGAAGATAAGGCAAAACAGAGGGCAGAAAAACAAGCAGAAAGGGCAAAACAGAAGGCAGAAAAGCGAGCAGGCAAGGCAAAACAGAGCAGAAGATGGCAAAACATTGGGCAGAAAAACGAGCAGAAAGCAAAACAGGGCAGAAAAGTTAGCAGAAAAAGCAAAACAGGGCAGAAGAAGGCAAATGACAGGGCACAAAAACGAGCAAAAAGGCCAAAACAGAAAGGAGAGAAGTGAGTAGAAAAGGCAAAATAGAGGGCAGAAAACGAGCAGAGAGGGCAAAACAGGGCAGAACAGAGGGCAGAAAAAGCAAGCAGAAAAGAGAGGGCAGAAAAACAAGCAGAAAGGCAAAACAGAGGGCAGAAAAAAGAGCAGGAAAGGCAAAACAGAGCAGAAGAGGGCAAAACAGAGGGCAGAAAAACGCAGAAAGGTAAAACAGAGCAGAGGAGGCCAAAACAGAGGGCAGAGAAACAAGCAGAAAAGGCAGAACAGAGGGCAGAAAAATGAACAGGAAAGGCAAAACAGAGGGCAGAAAAATGAGCAGAAACAGGCAAAACATATGGCAGAAAAGGCAAAACAGCAAGAAATGAGCAGAGAGGCACAGAGGACAGCAGGTAGACAGGCAGTAGCGGGTAGCGGACTGCGGGCAAGCTGGACAGGGGAAATGTTACAGGGGAGCTGGCACGAGGACCCGCTTGTGCTCGAGGTGTAAGCTGCCCCCAGTTTTTGGGATACATATATATGTTCCGGCTTGAGTTGTATAGGGTGTTCAAAATTGGTCTAGAAGGGCTAGAACCATGGCAGATTTTCAGAATAACCACTGACAATGTCAGGAAGTACCATTTAGATTTTTCTATATATAAATAGGGTTGCCACGTGACCGGTTTTCTACTGGCACCACCGGTATTTTAGTGTCCCAGTCGGTAGGAAAAAAGCAAAATCACTAGAAGCCTGTATTTTTAGCCCTTATCTGTACATACTTCAAGCAGCAACCGTAAATACGAAAACACTTTTAAAAATGCTCTGGAGCTGCGTTAATGGTCCATTCCTAATAATTACAGTAAACAAAGACAGAAAAGTCACGTGTGCTGAGCTGAGACAGCGTCGGCAGTGGCTTGTGATAATTGATTGCCGTTGCCTGCGTGCGTCACACCGCACGCGCAATGCTCCTCGCGCGCACCCCTTTCTCCCTGCCTGTGCTCAGAAAGTGCACGTGCAGTGACGGGAAGGTGACAGATGGGAAGAGCGCGCTCTTCGTGTGTTTTCACTGAGGCTGCAAAAGCTGTGACGCTCAAGGAAAAAAAATGCCCTCAGCCTTGGCAAAGACTGCTTTATTTTGTACACAGGCCGCAGGCTGCACCAGCGAACTTGTGCCTAGTGAATGTAAAAAAAAGCCGCTATGTTATTACTGCCTGTGGAAAAGTGTCCCCTCATTACTCTGAGTTGAACGCAAGACCACACGAATAAGCTAATAAAATGCGCCCTTTTAACCTTTGCAAAGGGTCGGCCACTGCACAGCATCGATCTGTTTGAACTAGAAACAACGTATTTTTTAAATATGGAAATTATGCTGCAGAAGGTGGATTATGTGGCAAGCGTGGAAAATTCATAACTATCTCGAAAACGCCATGCTGCAGAATTGTATCTTTATAGTGCCCTGGTTATAAGCACTATTCTACATTAACTTTTTTTTTCAGGGGGGCGGTGGGGTGGGGTTTGAAATGATAACCCTTAGCTGTTTTCTCATCTGTCCAGTGTACTTCAAATATAATTTTACTGTTCCACAATAACTTTATATTGCACCCCTTGTTTGTATCTTCAGTCAATTTCTCTATTAGTTGGTATCCAGAAAGAGTGTATTAAATAGGGCTTGATTTGTAAAACAATAGGTGCCAGTACCCTCGTCAGGAGGCCACTGCAGCTTGCACCGTCTATTGCCCCTACCAGCGCTGCCAACGACAATACAAACTCAACTACTAACCATCACTCTCTAACAAGTGTGACAATTCTCACTATTCCAGGCCCCCAAAGCTATAAGAATGGCTCGGTGGCATTTATTAGTCATTGTAAATGTACATTCAATTAAAAAACAGCTATTATTGCTCTCATCCCTAATTAGGCAGGCAGCACCACCATGTGGCAGACTGTCATAAGAGCCAGTGCTGACATTTAAGTGCCAGTGCGGAGCACCGGGAACCACCGGCACAAATTAAGCACTATGTATGTGACGAATAGCACAAACCTAGCTGAAGTAAAACCTGCTGGAGTGCTGCATACAATGGGGTTTTCATTGGCTATCGCAGAAGGAGGAGCAGTAGGGGAAGAGGAACGTGGACACCTCGTCAAGGGTGGAGGGTTACAGTGGAGATGAGGACGGGCGGTGTAGTTAAGTTAAAGGAGTGACACAGCTGTAGTTGGAGAAAAGGGTGGGTGGGGTGAGACGAGGTGCCAGCGGAAACTCTTAGCCGGTGAGCCGCTGTACCAATGACTAAGGGACACGTAGCATAGGTTTAAATACAGCATCTGTTATATATACACACAGAGTGTTTGCAAGTTTCATTTTTGACATTCCTCCTTACCCGGATTTGCTGTATTTAAGGGATCATATATAAAGGAATGAAGTACAATCAAATGTACGTAATGAGAATTATGCAAGTCACCCTAGTGTTTGTAACCTTATATAGGTGCACAGTCTGCAGCTTCCTGCTTCTGTATGGCCATGGAACTCCTGGTGACATGCAATATTTTGATTGTGCACAGCTGGGGGTACTTTATCTCATCTATAACTGCTCACAGGCCGGACAACATTTGTGTCTCTGAGTGATCCAGCACATTACTCTAAAGTTTGACCCTTCTCTCACAGTAAGGGACCCTCTTCTGTGTGACGAGGACTCTGTAAAATAAAGCTACACAGGAAGGCGATCACTTATCCTTACAAGTGCAAGAAAGTGTAATCTGGTGCCCGGATCAAGCCAACTCATTCCTCAAAGCTTAGCCTTAATGCTTTGAAAACATTTTGGAAAGAGATCTTGGAAGAGCTCTGCCTGACCTGTCTCCTTATTCTCTTTCAGGCTGATATTCGGCACTCTGTACCCTGCATATTATTCCTACAAAGCTGTAAAGTCAAAAGACATTAAGGAATATGTAAGTAATGCAAAGTTTGTTATTTTTGTTTTCTGCAGATCTGTGATGTATAAAGATTGTAAAAAGCATGTTTGACTTGCACTGTGTATGAATGTACTGAAATTTGCAAAATTTCAGCGTCTCTCGTAGGCCTGTTCGACTCAGAACTTTATTTACCTTCCCTAGTTCTATCTTTCTTGCCAGTTTCTTGGATGACGCGATGCATTGCATGGTACAGGACACTGCAAGGGATGAATGCACAGAAAGACAGTACCCGAGGCTCTAATGTTTGTAGCATCTAAGTGAAGTCCAGACTGCAAACCCAAAACAACCCGTGCAGACTTTGTCATCCCTCCCCCCTTACTGTGTAGACTGGTGACGAACACTGATTGTGCAGGACCACTGCAGGGTGGGCTTGGTGGGGGTCTCCAAAGGAAAACTTTCAAATTGTAGGACAAAATACTGCATTTTACTAGCTAAACAGTCTTAGCTTCTAGTTTTACAGCACTGTTCCGCTTGTGTGGCAGAGGGTCTTACTTGGTTTGTGACAGTGTCAGTGGGAGTGGCTCACTCAATCTTTGCTGGTGTCATGTTTATCACTCGGTCTGTGCTGGTGTCGATGGGCCTGGGTCACTCACTTTAGTTGGTGTGTGGGACAGGGGTCTCACTCGGCCTGTGCTGGTATCAATGGGAGTGGGTCACTCACTTTAGTTGGTGTGTGGGACAGGGGTCTCACTCGGTCTGTGCTGGTGTCGATGGGCCTGGGTCACTCACTTTAGTTGGTGTGTGGGACAGGGGTCTCACTCGGCCTGTGCTGGTATCAATGGGAGTGGGTCACTCGCTTTAGTTGGTGTGTGGGACAGGGGTCTCAGTCGGTCTGTGCTGGTGTCAATGGGCGTGGGTCACTCACTTTAGTTGGTGTGTGGGACAGGGGTCTCACCCGGCCTGTGCTGGTATCAATGGGAGTGGGTCACTCGCTTTAGTTGGTGTGTGGGACAGGGGTCTCAGTCGGTCTGTGCTGGTGTCGATGGGCGTGGGTCACTCACTTTAGTTGGTGTGTGGGACAGGAGTCTCACCCGGCCTGTGCTGGTATCAATGGGAGTGGGTCACTCGCTTTAGTTGGTGTGTGGGACAGGGGTCTCAGTCGGTCTGTGCTGGTGTCGATGGGCATGGGTCTCTCACTTTAGTTGGTGTGTGGGACACGGGTCTCACCCGGCCTGCGCTAGTATCAATGGGAGTGGGTCACTCACTTTAGTTGGTGTGTGGGACAGGGGTCTCAGTCGGTCTGTGGTGGTGTCAATGGGCGTGGGTCACTCACTTTAGTTGGTGTGTGGGACAGGGTTCTCACCCGGCCTGCGCTGGTATCAATGGGAGTGGGTCACTCACTTTAGTTGGTGTGTGGGACAGGGGTATCAGTCGGTCTGTGCTGGTGTCGATGGGCGTGGGTCACTCACTTTAGTTGGTGAGTGGGACAGGGGTCTCACCCGGCCTGTGCTGGTATCAATGGGAGTGGGTCACTCTCTTTAGTTGGTGTGTGGGACAGGGGTCTCAGTCGGTCTGTGCTGGTGTCGATGGGCATGGGTCACTCACTTTAGTTGGTGTGTGTGACAGGGGTGTCACTTGGTCTGTGCTGGTATCAATGGGAGTGGGTCACTCACTTTAGTTGGTATTTGGGACAGGGGTCTCACCCGGCCGTGCTGGTATCAATGGGAGTGGGTCACTCGCTTTAGTTGGTGTGTGGGACAGGGGTCTCAGTCGGTCTGTGCTGGTGTCGATGGGCATGGGTCAATCACTTTAGTTGGTGTGTGGGACAGGGGTCTCACCCGGCCTGTGCTGGTATCAATGGGAGTGGGTCACTCGCTTTAGTTGGTGTGTGGGACAGGGGTCTCAGTCGGTCTGTGCTGGTGTCGACGGGCGTGGGTCACTCACTTTAGTTGGTGTGTGGGACAGGGGTCTCACCCGGCCTGTGCTGGTATCAATGGGAGTGGGTCACTCACTTTAGTTGGTGTGTGGGACAATCAATCAATCAATCAATCAGGGGTTGGTGAAGCGCGCTACTCACCCGCGAGGGTCTCAAGGCGCTGGGGGGAGGAGGGGTGGGCAGCTCCGGATCAGTCGAAGAGCCAGGTCTTGAGGTCTTTCCTGAATGTGTGCAGGGTCGGGGCATGCCTGATGTTCACGGGGAGCTCGTTCCAGGTCTTGGCTGCGATGTAGGAGAACGCTCTCCCGCTTGTTCTGTTTCTGCGGATGCGGGGGACCTCTGCCAGGGCGAGGTCAGCGGAGCAGAGGTTCCTTTTAGGTACGTGGAAGGACAATCTCTCGTTGAGGTATTTGGGTCCGATGTTGTTGAGGGATTTGTAGGCGTGGGTGAGGAGTTTGAAGGTGACTCTCTTCTCGACGGGGAGCCAGTGAAGGTCTCGTAGGTGTTGGGTCATGTGCTCCTGGCGTGGAGTTCCTAGGACGAGTCTGGCTGCGGCGTTCTGGATGGTTTGGAGTCTGTGAAGTAGAGCTCTGTTGATTCCGGGATATAGGGCGTTGCCGTAGTCAAGTCTGCTTGTTATGAGTGCGTGGGTGACGGTCTTTCTGCAGTCTGGGAAGATCCATTTAAAGGTCTTGCGGAGGATGCGCAGGCAGTTGAAACTGGTGGAGGCGACGGCGTTGATCTGGCGGTTCATGGAGAGGGAAGAGTCGAGGATGATGCCGAGGTTTCGTGCGTGGTCAGTCGGAGTGGGTGGATTCCTGAGGGCGGAGGGCCACCAGGTGACGTCCCAGGCGGATGTGCAGGGTCCGAGGATGAGGATCTCGGTCTTCTCAGAGTTGAGCTTCAGACAGCTGTCTTTCATCCAGGCTGCCACGTTCTTCCTTCCTGGAAGCAGAGGCTGGTGTCTTCGGGGTTTTTCGTGAGTGAGAGGATGAGCTGTGTGTCGTCGGTGTAGGATACGATGCTGAGCCCATGCTGTCTGACGATGGCGGCGAGGGGGGCCATGTAGATGTTGAAGAGCGTGGGGCTGAGCGGGGATCCTTGGGGTACGCCGCAGTCGATCTCGGTGGGTTCGGAGAGGAAGGGAGGGAGTCTGATCCTCTGGGTTCTGCCGGAGAGGAAGGATTGGATCCAGTCAAGGGCGGTACCCTGTATCCCCGCGTCGTGAAGTCTGGCTGCGAGCGTGCGGTGAGAGACGGTGTCGAAGGCTGCGGAGAGGTCTAGAAGGATGAGGGCCGCGGTGTGTCCCTGGTCGAGAAGCATGCGGCTGTTGTCGGTGGCGGCGAGCAGGGCGGTCTCGATGCTGTGGTTGCTGCGGAATCCCGACTGGGAGGCGTCTAGGATGGAGTTCTCTTCGATGAAGGTGGTTAGCTGGGTGTTCACGAGTCTCTCGGTGACTTTGGCTGCGAATGGGAGAAGAGAGATGGGTCGGTAGTTTTTCAGGTCAGTAGGGTCGGCCGTGGGTTTCTTGAGGAGGGGTTTAACCTCAGCCCGCTTCCAGTCGTCTGGGAAGATGCCGGACCTGAAGGAGACGTTGATGGTCAGTCCTAGTTCTGGATCGATGGCGGCGGCGGCCCTGTGGAAAATGTGCGGTGGGCAAGGGTCCGTTGGGGCTCCTGAGTGGGTTTTCTTCATGGTAGCGGTGATGTGTTCTACGGTGGAGGGATTCCAGGTCATGATGGTCGGCTTATCGGCGGCGTTGGGGTGGGGGGTGGTGTCCGGCGTGTGTTCGCTGAAATTGTCGTAGAGGGTCTTGATTTTCAGATGGAAGTATGTGCTGAGCTTGTCGTAGAGTTCCTGGGAAGGTGTGACGTCCGTGGCTTCGCTGGGGGGTTTCGTGAACTGCTGTATGACATTGAACAGTTCCTTGGCGTTGGTCGCGTTGGTCTGGACTTTGTCTCTGATGAAGGTTCGTTTGGTGTCTCTTATGCGCTGGTGGTATTCCTTCAGGGCGTTCCTGTGGTTGTTCCGTGTTTCCGTGTTTTTCTGGTTTCGCCAGGTTTTCTCTATGCGTCTGCAGGAGCGTCTGGCTTCTTGTAGCTCTGTGGTGAACCAGGCGGCCTTCAGCGGGCGTTGTTTGGTGGGGTGGCGGAGGGGTGCGAGCTTGTCGGCGCAACGGGTGATCCAGCTGTGAAGTTCAGTGGCGGAGGCATTGGTGTCGGTCGTGGCGCTGGGGGGATCCTGGCGGAGGGTGGTGATGAGGTGTTCTTCTGTGACCTTGCTCCAGCTCCTGCGAGGCGGTTGCGGAGCGGGCTTGGGTGCGGTGGTGGTGTTGAAGGCGCAGTGGTGGTCCGTCCAGAGGGGCTGGGTGGTGTGGCTGAAGCGGATGTTTGTTCCTCCAGCGAAAATAGGGTCGAGTGTGTGTCCAGCTCTGTGATTGGGCGTGTTGACCAGCTGCTTCAGTCCGAGGTTGGCGAGGTTGTTGAGGAGAGTGCTGGTGTCGGGGTCGTAGCAGTTGTCGAGGTGGGACTGGGGGCTCAGTCGGTCTGTGCTGGTGTCAATGGGCGTGGATCACTCACTTTGGTTGGTGTGTGGGACAGGGGTCTCACCTGACCTGTGCTGGTATCAATGGGAGTCGGTCACTCACTTTAGTTGGTGTGTGGGACAGGGGTCTCAGTCGGTCTGTGCTGGTGTCGATGGGTGTGGGTCACTCACTTTAGTTGGTGTGTGGCACAGGGGTCTCACCCGGCCTGTGCTGGTATCAATGGGAGTGGGTCACTCACTTTAGTTGGTGTGTGGGACAGGGGTCTCAGTCGGTCTGTGCTGGTGTCGATGGGCATGGGTCACTCACTTTAGTTGGTGTGTGGGACAGAGGTCTCAGTCGGTCTGTGCTGGTATCAATGGGAGTGGGTCACTCAGGGGCATATTTACTAGAAAAAGACGCAGTACAGTGCTGCAAGCCATCTTGCTGCACCAAGCTGCATCATTAGGAAAGTGCAGGGATGCATCGTATTTACAGCAATACAACGTATCCCTGTGCTTTCCTCTGCGCTGGCGCACAATTGACCGTCTAGTGCAAATGCAGACAACCTTGCACCATGGTGCAAGGGCGCCTGCGTTGCAGGGATGATTATTTTTGTTCAGGAAGGGACACTTTCCTTCACAAAAACAGTAATTAATGGTGTTTTCCATCTTCTATGTGTGCTGCAGAATGTAGCACACGTAGAAAGAGCAAAAAACGAGGAGAAATAAAGGTATTTCTCCTTGTTGCGCCACTTTGACGCCTCCACTGGGGAGGCATTAGAATCTGACGCATTACCAGGTTTATGAAACCTTGTAAATCTGGGAATGCGTCGGAATCCATGGGTGTTGCGTGGGAACACCCAACGCAACACCCATGGAGCACCCCTTTCACGCAGAGTAATGCGTGAAAGGGGCCCATATTTACAAGGCCATGAAAAGCCATGCAGGATGGCTTGCGTGGCCTTGTAAATATGGCTCAGCATTATGCATCATCGGAGCGTCAAAAAATGTGACGCTTCGGTGGCGCAGGGGCTTTGTAAATATGCCCCTCAGTTTGCTTAGTATGTGGTAGATGGGTCTCACTCGTGTGTGCTGCTGCCCAGTAGAGGGGGCTCACTCAGTTTGTGCTGGTTTTATGGAGAGGGAGCTCACTGAGTCTGTGCTAGCGTCTGAAGGAGTGGCTCACTCAGTCTTTGCTGTTGAGTGGTAAGTGGTCTATGCTGGTGTCAGGGGGTGAGAGCTCACTCAATCTGGGTAGGCGTCAGTAGGGATGGCCGACCCAGGCTCTGCTGATCTCAAACGTTTGCAAGTACTTGTGCACGCATGCTCCTATGTGTAATGCCTTTGCACTGACAATTCAAAATGTATTCCAGGAGCCTGCAACTGTCAAATCTTCGCAGACGCAATTTTGAACATCTTTATGAATGCTTTAGAAAAAGGGAAATGTGCTCTAAATTTAGGAGGAAGCCCAACGGGAGAAATGTTCATATTTGTGAATTTATTCCATAAAATTCAAATCCTGGATGGTGTAATTTTACATCAGGAAAGTGCTCCCAAATTTCAAATTTTTTGCCAGTATCCTTGGAAGAGACTCATTCGTAAAGCTAGTATTGGGGGCAGGATTGTCAGTACTTCTGGGCTCGGCCATCTGCAAAAGAAGGCGAGCACCCTCAAAGCTGATTTAGTGGGTAAATTGGTGTTCAAACGCCTCTTGCAGGCAGTTCCACGCACTGGGAACACACATACATTTGCTTCTGTCAAATTCCACTATGTGCGTTTCAGGGGTGATCGGGGGAGGCGGTACCCCCATATTTATTGGGGCTGTGGAGGGAGTGGTTGCTCCATGGGAGGAAGGTTTCCAGTGGAGAAACAAAATACCCGATTGATGTGCACAGCACGAGTGCTGCACTTTTACCGATGCAGAATGTAATTGTGTGTGGAAAATGTACCTAACTGTAGCTCATTAGAGTGCCCCAGGGAATCTATCACTGACATCCTGGAGTACTGAGCAGATGGCTTTTAGATCTAGGATATGTAGCAGAGAAAGTGGCCGCCCTCCATATCTAGAGTGCTTGTCAGCTCTGCTTGGTCTCCAGCTCTGTCTTTGGTCTTACACTTTGGCTGCTGTTTTCTGCCTGTCTGCCGCTGTCGGTCCCATGCCTGCTGTAATAGTTACTGGTTGTGGTCCCCACTATACCTAATAGAAGATGGTACCACATTTATCAAAAATAGTTTTGTCTTGATTACAAGGGCACCATTAAATTCCGAAATGTATGTTTGTTCTCCAGAATCCCCACCTGTGTTGATGTTCTCCTCTCGCTTCTCCTACACCTGGACCTTGTAGTGTATCTGAGGGGCCCCATCACCAGATCCATAATAGTCACATTAAACTGGACACCGAAACTTTGCATTTGGGACCAGTGCCTTTTGCCAGCTTTAGAGTCTCATTCCGGTATATTGGAACCTAGAATATCCATTCAACTTTCGGTGGCCACCGAGTTGTCCCTCTTTAAACCCAAGGCCGCTTAAAACATAGGATATAAGCGAACATTGCAATTTTCTGTTTGACTCTAAACCATTCAAAAACATTGTCCAAACAGAGTATAAAACCGAGAACCAGAGATTTCCGGTGATTTCCAAGGACATGCAATCTCTAGGATAACATTATCAGTGTTCTTTTGATAACAGCGCCATTCAGTATAAATGCTTTAAAACTATAAGGGGTGTGCCCGAGTCACAGAAGGAGCTACCTTCTAGTTTGTGTGGTCAACATCTTGTACCTGGCTTCCTTGAAGACTCAGGGACACCAGTTGTAGTGTCAAAGCTTTGTCACCTTGCGGAAAGGGCACGCTGCCTGCTACCGCCCTGCCGCAGCTGCCACCCAGATGCCAGAGCTGTGGAAATGGCTGTGGGCTGTCAAGGGCACTCAGTGACCTTGCAATGCTTTCTGACTATTAGCTCACTACTGTTGGAATAAAAATGTTTTAGCTGAGTTGTTCATGCACTGTACTTCAGAAGTTAGCATTAGCACCATTTATATTCAGCCATTTTGAGCCATGATCTAAACTAACCTCTGTTGCTCTCTCTGCCCCAGCTGAAAGCAGCTGCAATAGTTTTCGTTTCTCCAAGGTTGAGTTCTTGTCAATGCATACCTTTCCCACTAGATAGGCCTGCTCCCACCCTTAGAGCGGCGGGCACAGGCAGAGTGACCTTGGCGCTGAGATAGCATGTGCCGGGTCTCAGGATTGAAACTCATCCTTATGTATCTCCTTTGTTCACCAGCTACCAACTGGAAATTTCCAGTTAGGGCGTGTCTTTATTGGTTCTGAATTGTTCATAATGTATTGCCATGCTTGCTGAAGTCAGTTCCTCTGCAGCAATCCTAGGAGGCTGGTCAGACTGGACTCCGCTATAGTATACATGAATAAAATATACTTGGTTTGTATTCTGTACTCTCTGACCGACTCTTCATTTGTATGGAAGGCTGAAAGGGCGTCGCAAGTGACCCAAGTGGCCCTAATCGGGTCACTTCCTTCACTACCCCATCTCTCCTTGCCCTCACCCTCCAGCATCTGTTTACCCTTGTCTGATGCCCACTTGTAGGGTGCTCTGTTGCTTCATTGCTAGGTTTGTTCTTTATAAGTTCCAATACATACACAACAGATCTTACGCAGGCAGTAGATGATGGCATCGAGGACAGGAGTATCTGTGTGTAGGGAGCACATACAAGTCTGGCTGATGCTTGCTTCGTATGCGAGTTAAGTAGGAAGTAAACACTTTATTGCAGAATGATGACTTTATTGAGGCCCAGAAGGCCTGTCTCACAAATCCATTTGTACACATAAATCAGCATTTCGAGCACAGATCTCTGGGTTTACACGTGCAAGGTACTCACAGAGGACATTTTGCACTCAAATCCTTTCGCTCGCACAGAATGTTCTTGCACGCTTACGCTCTCTTGTGTTATATTCAGTGGGAGTAAATCCCATACAGGCCACGGGGAGTGGGTGTTTCAGGGCGTGTTCAGCCCTGGACGTGTATGAACGCCAAAACGCATCAGTTTGTGTTCTTTGACAAACTTCCATGTGACCCTTTCTCACTTTGGAAGTAGTGATAGGTTTCCTTGTGTCAAGGGCTGGAGGAAATCCTTTTCTTGAGCCATAATAGTAACACAACACTTCCCATGCTTCATACAGGTGTAGAGGAAAGGGTGTCTCCACAAGAATTTATTTTTTTCTGTGGGAAGCAAAGAATAAAAAATGTTCCCTAATGAGGAATTCTACTACTCCTACAGTCCGAGACAGGTGTAATAACAACGCAAAAAAGGTCACACGGCCTTCCCAGGAGTTCGGCTGGAGAGTAGTGACTGACGCAGCTTTCCAGGCATACTTCTAGAAAGTTTTGTGAAAAAAGTCACACTGCTGCGCCCTTGTGTAGGAGTACTTCTGCAGTGCAAAATTACAACAACTTTCCTGGCAGCGAATTGCACAACATATTGCTTCAATGTTTCAATGTTAGAGTGAATTTTCCCTGAAGGTTTTCAGTTGAACATATCTGTAGTGCCTTTTAATGAAAATGTGCCACAGGCGAGAAAGTTTGTTGTCTATTTTCATTTGTAATTAATAATAGTCACGGGTGTAAGTGTAAAGAATGAAAATAACTGACTGACAGTCACCCAGATAGGATTCAGCGTGTCTCCAGGGAAGTGCATTGGTTTCAACTCATTGATTTAACACTAGGCACGCCTAGTCCTGACCCCTCTCTTTCAGTCCATGAGGTTCACCCCTGGGAAACAGAGCCAACCTCTCATACATTAGCTCTAGGATGGAAAAGGAGATTCCTTGCTTACTTTTAGCCTCCATGCGCCAAACTCAGTAATGTTTCATTTTCAGAAACTCTTTCACTAGAGCTCCAAGACAAATAGCTTCCTTTCATTGAAAGAACATGTTCTTTTAAATGAAATACTTTCTTTTTTTTAAATGCTTGGTTGATCCTGCAGGAAAACTGGCAAATCGTAAAATCTGGTTTTCGTTATGGGACATTTGCCAAGTTGTAGAATGTTAGAAAATTCTGTGGTGCCTCAAATATATGATCTTGTTTGAGAATAGAAGTGAATGCTAAGATTGTTGAACTATAAAACGACATTAGCTAAGTTATTGAGCCATCAGTCCAATATCTCAAATATGCCTACCTCCAGGCAGTTTCTTTGGAATAATGTTGACTAACACAGAGTGTCACAATTAAGGCCTAAATTAAAGTTTGGCGGATGCGATACTCCGTCACAAACATGATGGATAGTCCGTCCGCCATATTACAAGTGTCACTGAAAATAATGCAGTTAAAAGACGGCAAATGGGATATCTACCATATTTGTGATGGAGTATGCCATCCGCCAAACTCTAAAATAAACCCTAAGTCACCTAAGAGCTGGTATGCTTTATCAGTACAAATTGCTGTACATTTGGTTTTCACTGAGCTCACAGCAGCACTTACCAAGATGGCAGAGCACTCAGTAACTTCAAACAGAAAACATTGGACCAAACTCCAAACACACATATCATAACATAACGTAACATAACACAACATATGGTCTCACTCAATTTGCTTTTCTGACTGAAGCCTCCTTCAGAGAAGCAAATCAAGAAGTTGTCTGAGACAGGATATGAACCATTAAAAAAGACACAAGCTGATTGAATGCAGCAGATGGCCCCTCCCACATTGACATGAACGCCAGTGTGCCAAAGCTTGTTCTTTCATGCAATATGTTAAAATATATGAGATAAAATAAAAAACAACCCTTAAAGTCTGCTCTTCAGCCACACCCCAGAAAAAATATCCCTGTTGCTATACCTTTACAGACAAGCTGAGTGGGGTGGTGAGCAACACATGAAGGGGAATGGGTGGCACGGATATGAGGGGAGAGCAACACACAAGGAAGAGAGCTAGAAAACACATGTACTTTCATGCACTACTGATTGAAAAATGATAAAAGTAGTTCCCTAAATTTGAGCAGGGGAAGGATACAAGTCAGCCAATCAAAGGGATCGTAAATAGGCTGTGCTCCATGGAAGAGAATCACAAGAAGAGGAAGGCAGGCCATCAAATAAGAAGTAAGCGAATGAGAGTGACAGTAAAGCTAACCAATGGTAAGCGGTGGGCGGGCTGTAAGCCCACTGTAGCTTCACAACAGGCATTTCTCAACCAGACAGCCTGCACTGTCTGGTAAGCAAAACGTAAAGAAAGTGAAAATGTTTTGGAGGAGGGTTAATTAGGGAAGTAGTCTTTCACCTCATTTAAATACCACTTTAGCAATTTCGTATGATGACTCCCCTACCCTGCCTGGGGCAGAAATCCTTGTTTTAACTTCTAGAATCAACTCCCATGTCTCGTTCAAGTGCGGCCTAGTCTATAGAGCCCCCGGTCCAATGAAATGTTACTCCTCCATTCTGTGTACTGGCCTGTTCTTGGCTACTGAGCAATAATAAGCTCTTACTGATAATATTTTAATCTTCATCTTGAGGACCCCTCTGATAAAGAGTTGTGTCTTCCATCACCTTCACTCAGCCTTCAATATCGAGATCCTGAAGACTGGTCTCACACACCAAGTGCTCCACAAATTGGATGCTTTATTGAACTCTTCTGCCTGATTATATCCTTGTAGCCCGCTGTCAAGGTTATACCGGTTACTAAAGGCTCTGAACCCGAGTTACAGGGCCGAGCCGCAGGCGATGGCCTATAACGAGGCAGAGGGCCTTTAACAACCGGTATAGCCCAAGGCAGAAGGGTAGAATGTTCTAAATTAAAAAGGGAGAAACACAAAGGCAAACACTGGAATGTTGGAGCAGGAGGCTTATACCTGCCATTATAAGCCTGGAGCTACTCTATTGTCTTCAGTGGAGCTCTCAACAATCCAATGTTCTAATATAGCCTTATAGCCTGCCGAAGTGGGCTATACCGGCTATTAAAGGCCCGCTCCTGCGTTAAAGGCCCGAGCCGAAGGCGAGGTACTTTAACAAAGGACCGGGACTTTAATATCCGGTATAGCCCTGCTACGAAGGGCTATAAGGCTATTAGAACATTCTGCCACTAGAGGGCAGAATGTTCTAACAAATAAAACAAAGGCTTCTCGAAGCTCGAGAGGATTTAAATCCCCTCGAGCTCCGAGAGGCCTTTGTAAAACATTGGAATGTTGCTCTGCGGGCCTTTAACGGCCCGTAGAAGCTCGGAGCACTCCATTGTATTCAATGGAGTGCTCAACATTCCAATGTTCTAATATTGCTTAATGAATGCATTCCAGTCACTTGTATTGACCATTACATTATCTGTTTCAAGGCTATGTGGGATGCTGTAAAAACTCCCAAAGCTGGTGAGCAGGTGGTATTTAACAGATCTTGCAACAATTTGAATGAGGAAATATGGCTATCAGCACTTCGGTCAATTTCCTTGACCATGGTGAATGACGATCCTGCTCAAAACTATAAATCAAAACTCTATCATCAATAGCTGGCTAGGTTCCCCTCTGGATAAAGTCATCCTTGTTAAAATGATAAAACATTACAGGAAACATCACTCTGACCCGTGGTCCAACTCCCACCTACAGTCCTTGAAGAGGAACTGTAAAATTTTGGAATAGGGATAGAGGAAAAACTATACCCTGGAGCATAAATGTCAATACAAAAAACTGTTGAAGAATTATCACAAACATCTCATAAGACCAACATCAAATTTAGGATCAATAAATCCTACAAGAGAAGTGTTCAAACTGTATAAACAGAAGGCCTGCCCAGAGGCTATGAGTGATAACATTGAACCATCACAAGAACTATGTGACAACTCTTTTGTTGAAAAAGCAATAAGTTGGTCAACTCCCTCCCTCATCCTTCTGTTAAAGGGGCCAATTAACATCTACATACTGTGCTGTGTCTTGGACCTCCTTCACCCTGTGCAACATACCTCAGATGACAAATCTTCTGACCTTGATACTGTCATTTGCTAAGCTGTGTCAGCTCGGCGATTCCTCAGGAACGGTTCGATGCCAAAAGGGGTCCACCTCTCGATAGTCCCAACCCTGGATGCTATAACAGCACAGGCGAATGGGATGATCAAGCGGGGGAAGGAATGGAAGGGGTCAGCAGGGAGGGAGATCTGAAAAGCAAAATACTGAATGATAAGCAAATGTATATATACTATTTCTCTTATCTATGCAAGTGAGACGCTCATACCTGTAAAATAAATAATAACACTCCATCCATTAGGGATAAGTAAGGAATCAACAGTTCTGTATCATAGCTCAGTAATGGTAGGGATTGCGCTAAGAAAGGGATAGAGCCACAAAAGGTACATGAATTCTGTAGCCCAAACATATGCACAATGGTGTCTCACATTACTGTGTACCAAAAACCATACACACCAGTTCACATACACTGTTCCACGTCACAGGGGAAGAGCAGAAGGCCGCCTCTTGAACCCCCTGTTAAATGTAAAGCAAATAATAATCATCAAAATACTCCTTTTGATCCTGTATGATATGTACTTGTATATTGTCAATCATATACATATGCGCAACCAAGTCCAGTAACACTAAGCCTATATACCTAAAACAAGTTGTGGCATTCGTGGCGGGATTTACTGTATCCCACACACAAAGTTGTGAACAAGAATACTTTTGCTGCAATATATCAACCCAGCAATCACTGATGGCTGAGTCACACAGTCTCAGGTAGTTCGTATGCCCCCATACGTCAAAATAGATTATATCCAAGCAAAGAGCGCTATCGGGGAGTTTCCCGACTACGGTGGTGCAAGTGCACCCTTACCATACAAAGGTCTGGGCAGGAAATCCGCAGCGCGTGGGCGCTTCCCTATGAGAGAATAACCAGCAGTTTCTTGTTCCCCGGCAGGCTCCTTTAACCGGTCGTTCTCATCCGGTTCAACTTTCCACGTGCTCCCGGCATTCTCGGTCATTTCCGCTATGCCCCATGGGAGTTGTAGTTTCAGAGTCCCGGAACGGGACGCGGACCGCATTGGTGAGCCTCCCTGTCTTTGAGCCATCCACAGAATTAGGGAGCCCGTTCTGGGACCACCATCTTTCCAACCAAGACCAGGCCCTACCGTAGGGGGCAAGAAGAGGCGAAGCAGCGCAGCCCATAGGTGAGTCTGGCGACGAGCCGGGTAGGACTCGGGGGCTGAGGGAATGTGTAACAAGCTGGATGTATGTCCTGTTTACCCGCTATAAAAAGTCAGCGCTGCTATTGTCCATTACCTGACTGATCTCTGCAACTCCTCTTTCTCGGCTGGTTGGTGCCCATGAAATGGAAGAAGGTCCTAGTTATCCCTCTTTTAAAGAAGCTATCTCTTGATCAAAAGATAATGGCTAACTATTACCCTATTTCACAGCTTATTTTATTCCTAAAAAATAACCATATCCTTCAAATAGTTCTAGCTGGGTTTCACAAAGGACTCTCTACTGAGACCGTGTTAGTGAAGGCCACTCAGGACATCAGAAATATCTTGGGATGTGGGAGGGGTGGGTGCTCTAATTTTATTAGACCTGTCAGCAGCTGGGAATGTGGACGAGGTACTTCTTTCAGAGCGGACGCAAGCAGTAGCGCTTGCAAAGTACAGTTGTACTTCTAAAACTATTACCAATTGAGTGGCACAAGAGTCTGTACTAAGTCCTGCCCTTTTCAATCTGTATGCCTCTCCACTAGCCAAATTGATTGAATCCTTTGGCAATATTTGCTACTCTTGTGCACACAATACTCAATTGATTATTTGACTAGAAAAAGATCCTCAGGAGAATGCCAGGAATTTTAAGAACTGCCTTGTGGAGGTTTTCAACTGGATGACAGACAATTTCTGGTTTCGAACAAGATAAAACTGAGATTATGCTCTTCTGCCCTGTCTCTTCCTGGTCACAAGAATGGTGGCCAGACTGGTTTGGTTTTCTGCCTCTGCCATCGGATCAGGCCTGGAATTTGAGGACCGGGATAGACTCTGATTTGTCCTTTAGAGAGCACATTAGCACCACATGTATAACAGGATTTAGGCACCTGAGTATCATCAGTAAAATCCTATCTTTGATTGCAACCTCAGCGAGTAAGGATATGGTGCAAGCCTTGATTTTATAGAGCATTGACAATTCCAACTCTCTTTTTGTAGATCTCCCTGTATATCTTATTATAGACTTCAATTGCTACAAAATGCGGCAGCCAGACTGGTGTTTAGTCTGTAGATAGCTTCTCCCATCTTGAAGGTTCCCTGTTAGTAAGAGATGTTAATTTAAAGCACTCTGCCTGTGTCACAAAAATCTCCATAAATGATTTCAGCTCTTCTATCGTGCCCCCTTTTTTACTTGGTACCATCCAACACACAGCCTAAGATCAGGCCAGGCCCACCGTGGTGTCATCCCCAAGTTCAGGAAGGCCAGAATAAGTGACTGCTCTGTAACAGTGGGGCCCACAAAAGCCTGACATTATCTTCCACTAGCTCTGCTACCCCAACCCAGTCTTATGTCCTCTAGACAGATCTTAATACCTTCCTGTCTACAAATAACACCTGGGGCTGCAGGCCTTGTTACCAACAACTTTGAGTTCCTCGCCCCCTCCTGGACGTGGGAGCCACTCTGTTGGCGTCTACTTGACCTTCTTTGTACTGTAACTTTTTCACTTTAGCTCCAGGACACTTTGTTTCCGAAGTAGCTGTTAAGCGCTTGTACAAATCCCATAATCAATCAATCAATTACTTTGCAAGGATCGATTTAAATTACAGGTTAGGATTTTCATGGAGGGATTACACTTGCATAGGGTAATATAAAATGGACTGATTAGTTTTGTTCTCATAGGGCGGTAGTTTGCCAACTGCATTTGGATTGGCAGGGTGCCATCATATCTAGGGCTTTAGTCTTGACCTGACTAGCGCTTGTTTGAATCAGTAGCCTCGGGGAGCACAAGATGGTCTAGGGATGCAAAATCCTACTCAAAATGTGCCTCAAGAGAAAGGCCTGCGATTTGTGATTTGAAGAGTCGGCGTTTCTTCCCTGTCATTCAAATAGTGGGCTTCCAGACCTGATGTTTCGTTCAAGGAGCTAACGGGAACAAACAATTCAGATTCATCAGTTACATGACTCTCAGGATACCTTTATCTATCACAGTTGAGTTCACCTGTCTGACCTTTGTAAGTACATCACTGTCATAGTTTTAAACTCATTTGGAAATCACTTGTGCTTCTGAAAGCAGCTTTTATTAGGAGCAGGTATGAGGGTACCACCTACAGCCCCAGGGACTGCTTTCTACAGGCTTCCTTAATAACGGTGAACTTACTGTGTCTTCTTGCACCAGGATGACCAGTTCCTAAGATTTCTGCTACTTTCCAGTTTTTTTCCCTCTCCTAGGAAAGTACTATTCCAAGCAGGCACCATTTATTTGACACACTACCACTTATCATTAGTTTATCAAAGCCCAGGGGGTCTTTTTCTAGATTTTCTTCTCATTTCCTGCCACCAGTGGACAGGTTGAATAGCTGTATGGACATCACAGCATCATCAGTTCAACAAGTGTGGAGGTTTTTGTATTGGTAAGGTGAGGCATTGCCCAAATGTAGCATTCATCAAAGACACCGGATGTGTACAGGTGAGACTTGAGGTTTGACAAGCGCAGAGTTATTGAGTCCTTAATCTACACGGCCTGAGGCTAACTTCATAAACATGGCTAAATATGGGGGCTATTGATAAACTATCAAAATGTAACTGAATCACCCATTCTTAACAGCAGGACTGTGGTATCCCCACAGGAAAATTATTCTATATGGATCTGTATCCATGATGCTTTAACCAATGGGGGAAGAGAGAGACAGAACCTCTTAAAAACAAAATAGCTTGCACGAAATATGCACTTTCGGCTATGGGCAAAGTTTGTTCTCAGTTATGTATAGATAATTTTTTTATATCACTAAATATTCTGTAGATGGCTTCAGAGAAAAATGGGCTTCTGATTTTCGTATGGAAATAAAGGAAACAGACTCAAGTTAAATATCTAGCTATACTGCCAAATCTTGAGAAGTGCGTGTTTTAAGCTCCTTCAGTTTATCTTTATTCATTAGACCTTATCCCAGAAAGATAAGTAAATGTTATCCAGTGACAGACTTCTCATGTCCTAGATGTGGAACTGATGAGGCAGGGTTCTACTACATGGTATGGGACAGCCCAGTTTTAACGGGGTATTGGAGGAATGCAGCAGGGTCATTGGCCAGTGCCACCGGGGAGGGCGGTCCCAGTGCCCCCAGGGATTCCCTACTAGGCTAGATTCTCCATCCCAAGAACAAGAAATCTAGCAGTAAATGTATGGCTCTTGCCATGTTCTGTTTAGTACCAAAGTATTTAGAATTCCATCACTGGGAGAGGCACCTTCTCAACGGACACAGATAATAAGAAACACTTGAACACTCTCTATACTGCACAGGCAACTCCAACAATCAGAGCCTATGTTTCTGCAGCTGGATTTGCCCACAGTTGTACGGTTCAATAGAACCTTGGAACATGTGTCCCCTCAAACTCTACCTCTGTTGGGGCCCCACTGCAGACCCAGTTACCTACATTAGACCGATACAGACAATATGGAAATGAGACGAGCTTTCAGGGTACCCGACCCTCTAGCTGTTACCATGAACAAGGGGGTTTTACAGAAATGGGCCAAATCTGACAAGGTCCAGCTGTTTAATAATCTTGTGAAGAATAATAGGGAGGCACTGTTTTCATGTTTGGATATTAATGGTGCACCTTCTGACATTGTAATATGGTTTCAGTCTCTCTGCAAGGAGATGCTTACTACCCAGGTCATGAACCACCCTCAGAAACCAGTTAGGTGGTTCAATTCTCATTGTTCTAAAGTGCATACAGCCATATTTAAGGCAATAAAATCGGTTCCTCGAGACGCTGATCTTGTTAGGTCATGCCGTAAATCCTATAAATTTACACTTGATTCAAGAAAGAGTGAGATTATACTAAAGGCCTATGGGACCCTGATAGATGCTAGTATATCAAAGGACTCCTGGCAATTTTGGGAAGTGGTAAATAAATCTTTTTTTAAAGATGCCCCGGAAGTAGAGCCTGTCTTGGTTGTTAGTGCTGATAGTTTGGTTGTGCATTTTAAAGAAGTTTATGACTCCGCTTACTCACACCACCAATTTGGTGGCATTATGATAAGAGAATTAGTGGCCTCTGATATTGGATTGGCAATCGAGTCGATCAAAGTTATAGTAGCTATAAATAGATGTCCTTCAGGTAAGGCACCTGTACCTGACGGGGTTCCTGTCGGTCTTCTAAAGATAGCGTTGACTTTTGGGCACCACTTTTAACCAATGTTTTGAATGTCATATCTATGGTTAGCCCACCAAAATCCTGGTCTCACTCGGTTATAGTGCCAATATTTAAGAAAGGGGATAGAGGTAGTCCAAAATGCTACTGCCCATCTCCTTGTTTAATTCAACAGTGAAGATCATGGGCACAGTCATTTTGGATCTGTTAGAGGCCTAGGCTCAGGATAACAAAATAGTGTCTGATTTACAATATATTTTCAGGGCAGGACTAGGTACTGTGGAACAATGCCTAAACCTATAGCTAATCATCAATAAATATTCTTTGACTAAGTCAGGGCAAGTATACCTAGCCTTTATGGACACAAAGTTTACCTTTGACCATATAAACCGTACCAAACTTTGGAGCATTATGTTAGATTTGGGAGTGGAGGTAAATATTCTTAATTTTCTCAAAGACCTACATAGTGAGGTATCTGCCATTGTAAGGTTTGGCCCCTTGGGGGAAACTACTGAAAGTTTTTTACTCTGCCGGGGTGTCCGACAGGGATGTGTATTGGCACCCTTTTTGTTTACACTTTATACTAATGGCTTAGAACAACACCTGGTTAATCTAAATGCAGATATGTCGCGCATAGGTACCTGCCTGTACTATTTTACGTGGATGACGCGGTTTTAATTGCCAGGACGAGACTGGGCTTACAGAAGCTCCTGAGTAGTTACATGAACTTCACCAACGGATTGGAGTTAATTGTGAACCATTCGGAAACTCATGTTATGATCTGTGGGCCAAAATCAAACAAGCAAAAGCCTTTTTTAATTAATACCACTAAAATTGTATCTGTTCTTTCATTTCGTTACCTGGGTATACTTTTTGAAGATCATTGGACATGGAATGAACTTGGCACAGTTACTGCAGCCAAATTTCCCCATACTGTTTTAAGGTCACAAAAAATGTAGGCTCAAAATCCTTGAAGGAGTTTGTGACAGTCTATAAAGCCAAGTGTCTTTCAGTTACAGCTTATGGTTCTAGAGTTTGGGGGACAAAAGATTTTCTGGCCATCCAGAGACTTGAAAATAGCTGTCTGGAAAGGTTACTTGGGGTTCCACATGGCACACATACTTATATAGGCCACGCAGAACTTGGCCTTGATTATGTCATTGATCTTATCAGAATTCGACCGCTTCTATTGTGGCTAGCAATCTGGACAAAGCCTGAGGCCAATGTCAGTCATAATGTGATTTGGGACTGCATGAAATTAGATGAAGCTACTAGCATCCCCTGGCTGATGTATATTAAGAATATGAGCAACACCCTGGGTTTCCCTGATCTTTATAGCAGTCCTGAGTCTCTTTCCTTGACCTTTAGACAGACTATCAAAGACCATTTTTGAGCTGGATTATGAATAACAGACATTTCCCTGAGAAGGTCAGAAGCATGGTGTGCATGTATAGCCCTTTAAATCCTGGACCCAGTACGGAACCACATGTCATATGGATATGTAATAACTACCAGCAAGTCCTGCTAACCAGGGTGAGATTAAGCACTCTGCCCTTCATGTTGGCCTTCCCTGGCCCTGTTAGGCCCCCCACCATGCCTGACTTGTGCTCGTGCCATGATTGTTCTTCACAGTCCACTCTGCAGGTAATGAGCATATTTCACGGTGATATGAAGCATCATTTTTATATCTTCTCATGCTTTAAATTTGCTTTTATCCTGAATTTGTTTTTATAAAAATATATTCATTGCATAATATGTATTCCAACCTGACTACCACTGAATATGACTTGCTGACGACTTTTCGAACTATGCATTCGTCACTTTTTGATACCCCTTATAGTCGGTTTCACTTTGGAATATTGTTTTCTTTTTATCGATGAATGAATTAATTGCTTTACACATTATGTATTTGTGTTCTTATGATGTTATTCACAATTGTTTTAATTCCTGTTTGTGTTTGACTTGCCTTTTATGGCCTTGGGCCGAATACATTTATTTATGATGATGAAACCAGCTCTCTCCTTTCCTTCACATGCTTCATTCAATTTCAACTTCTGAACCATGCTACCTTTTCCAGAAGGGCAATAGGCATGTTAACGCTTGAAGATATATCTGATTTATTCCGATAGTATCTCCAGACTTTAAAATCATCCTGGAGATGAAACTACCCTTCTTGCCTCGTAAGCAGCACTTTTCTAGCCAGAAGAGATACTTCATAACTTTAATTTCAGTAGCCCTCTGGAATATTTAAATATTTTATTTGCATAAGACAAGGGGCCCAGGATTTCACCCAGGCTCATTGTCACCTTTGAAGAAAATCAAATTGTCTGATGTCTAATCTACTACAATGGTACTCCATCCAGAGAGGAGATGTTTAAAAAGGCAGGACAACTGCACTTGCTCTAAGAGCACATTCCTTTTGATTTAAGGTGCAGGCAGGTCACCAGGGTAAGCCTATTTTTGAAAAATTATATAAATGACTAAATTATGACTACTTTATACCACCGCTGTATAATGTGAACTGAATCTACAAGTGTACTTACTACTCAATGGACACCAGTGCCACTGTGGATGTGCAATTTGGATGGCTAGTTCTACAGAATTAGTTTTTCTCCTCCATGCTTGTTGTCACTGTTGATATCATTGTTTTTTTGCTTTGTAGTTTGTGGTAATAGAATGAACCGAATTGCTATTTCTAGCAAACACTCGTAAAAGGCAGTATCTTGTAAATATATTT
This sequence comes from Calotriton arnoldi, assembly GCA_963921515.1. Lineage (NCBI taxonomy): Eukaryota > Metazoa > Chordata > Amphibia > Caudata > Salamandridae > Calotriton > Calotriton arnoldi. Next base: position 4,154,388 of record CAWUFW010000005.1, on the reverse strand, counting down.
CCCCAGCTCTAAGACATTGCATCTGCCCATGGTGACCTGCAGATGCTTTGCTTTTAGGTACTCTGGTCTTTACCCCTGCCTAAGTCTGAAATCTAACATACTGGTATCCATCTTCAATTGCTGTTTTAAAATGTCATTCCCTTCTTCTCCAGTGCAATATCTTTTAACATAATACACAGCTATGCCTTGTCATGCCACCTTTCTGTCAATGTGAGGCGAAAAATATTAACTGGCAGTGCACTGTACAGTGCTTGTTTAGTCATATGTGCACTTGTGTTGTGGGCCTAGGAGTATGCAATTTTTCCCCCCTAATGCCTGACACTGTACCAGATGATGTTTTGTCAGCCATAAATAGCTTTGTACCAATTAGGCAGCTATGTACCCGGCAAAGGCCACAATTACGTATCTACTAAATGCATTTATATTATCTGTTATTTCTGGTTTGGGATAACTTTTGAGAGCTTTTAGATTTTGGAATCAACTTTGAAATTTGAAAACAGAATTGAATTATCTAATTTACAACAGTTGATTTGTATTGAGCTACTGAATAATTTAGGTAAAATCTCGCAGGTTGCACGTGACCTTCTGTGGGATCCTCCTGCTTTGCTGACTTCACCTTTACTCCAACCACATAAGTGAGTTCGGTGGTGAGAGGGATGCAGGGAGTATCCTGGATCTTTAGCAAGAAATGGGCAGTAGGGGTGGAGTGCTCATACCTCCCTCGTTGTCTACCAGGTCTTTTCTGTCACTCTCTGGGCCTGCTAGCTGTGGGTGGTTTTGTGCCTGGTTTTCTCCTGGAAGACATGCAATATCTTTGTATTGGATGTTGTAAAGATACTGGTGGCGGGTGATGTCTTGCTGTCTCAGAGAGAGAAAGAGAGACAGACCTTTGCCATCATATGGGCGTTGGACTACATCACACTGTAGTAAAAGAGGTGTGGGGGACATTAGGAACAGCGGGGTTTGTGTCAGAGGTATCCGGAAATAACATTCTAGCCTAACTCATTATATGCGGTGCTGGACCCGCACTCTCTTATACAACGCTGGGGAACAGAAGAGGAAAATTCCTCTTTTCCTCACAGAAGAAGCGAGCTGGCCAGACTTTTGCTGATGCTGTACTCGACTTATGAATAGGGACCACGCCTGGATATGCTATCGTGCCTGACTGACTCCCAAGTCATGTGAAGACTCGTCTATCATGATACATCAAAGACGGGACCCATAGCTAGGCCTGTTATCTGAAGCTTCCCCCTTGTGAGATCAGACTGCTGAAGGAATGGGGTTGTGCCACCGCCTGCCACTGCTGAGCCCTACGCTGCAGCACGGGAAAGTTGTCCATCACCTGGCTAGGAGGTGAGGCTACACAGAGGGTTCTAAGACCCATCTTTGATATGAGCTCATTTGAGATTCTGGAGTATTTCCTGAATCCCAACGTGGTACCCTGAAGAAGAGGCAACACTCTTGTGTGCCAAGAAGGCAGAGACAGAGGGAAACCTTGTAGTAGAGAACCCAGTCGGTTCCGGAAGTGTGACACTCCAGCACACAATCACTCACCAGATAATGATGGGGGAGCAGTGGCAACCATGTTTACAGAACCCCTTTGATTTCTTGTTTGCTTCAACCAATGTTACACATTTGTTTCTGATTAGTAATATGAAACAAAAAGTAGTCATACTGGTTGTCAGGCTAACCAAGAATTGTTTTCTAAGATGAAACACGGATTAAGCTATCACAGGATCAATAATTTACATAAGAAAGCATAAAACAATCTGGGCACCTTTTTGTTGTCTCTTACAGCAATGATAATTTAGGGATTTGGTGCAAAGGATGGTTTACAGAAGTTCCATGGAGGTGCAAAAGCTGGTTGTGCCCACTTTCTGCACCCCTTGGGCACTTCTGTGTTACAGAAGGGGGCGGATACACTTGGGAACACAGACAGTTACATCAAGACAGGTTCTTCTTATCCCGTCATATCATTTTGGAGCTTGCACTATTGGGCTGTGTCTCCCATCTCTGTATTGTTCCTCAGTCACTGATTCGATGGGAGACAAGGCTCTATATATACTCATCTTCTGTTAAAGTCTAGTACTAAAGAGTGGCAACAGGTCACAACCTAGTGCTTTAAAAACAATTCAATTTATAAATAAAAATATTAAAAAGGAAGTCTTTTTGATAATTGTGAACTTTCTACAAGCTAAAAATGATTCTGCTCCTATACGTTATTGAGACCAGCTTGGAGTTTGCTAGTATCTTATTTCCTTGCATCTAACCCTGCATGTGTTCAAATAAATCTTACCCCAAATTTCCCCTGCAGCACCCAGAAGAGGATTTGGCCTATTAGTAAAAGATTCTTTTCTTCTCCCCTTCTTGTGAATGGAGAAAGTAGCCACTTTCCTCCAAGATGTGGGGCCAGTAACACTAGCATAGAAGTAGTCACTGCACGTGCTAGTAGGAGACCCATATCAATGGCTTAGCTTGGTACACGTCCAGCAGAATAATATCTGGACCTAGAGCCTTGTTATATTTGTGGGCTTTAGTGGCCTTAAATACTCCAGAAACAGAAGGGGAGTAGAGTAGAACACAAATCCTGGCCGGAATCCCATTGATGTTATTCACTAGATTAACTCATCTTGTTGCATGACCTCATCACCACTGTAGTACAAGCGTGCAAAGTAATCATTTCAAGAGTCAGTACTGACTTGTGATTCCCACCAGCTCTATCTAGTACCTCTGATTCCCCATGCAATAAATATTCGACTGTTCCTCAGCCCCGAGTTTGAGTGTTAGGAGGTTATCCTAGAAAGGTTCAATGGTGATCAGATCAATAATATGTTGCTTATACAGAAAAGGTTGGTTGAGCTTCTGAATCCACTTTTAGGCTGTCGAATGTTGCATTTATTTAGGAAGTAGTAGTTACCAGCAGTCCTGGATCTCATCATTTAGAAATCCAGATGGGAATCTTGAAGTGCCTTCTTCCTCGCAATTGTTCTGTGAGTACAGTGATGCTAATGGTGTTGTAACAGACTGGGAAACAGAAAACGGCAAGGGGTCACATATAGGCAGCCTTTAACGCTCCATCCACTTGGATCAGAAAGCAAATTTTCTTGAAGGGCTCTTGAAGGATCCATTCAGGTAGAATGTTAAGGATTTCATGTGTTTAGGGATGTATTATGTTATGTGAATGTGACTTATAGTTCGCAACACTCATCCCCGAAGGGATACCCTTGTGCGATCAAAACAGTTCAGAGTGTGGCGTAACAGGACAAGGCAGACCCAAGATCTTAAACACAGACAATCATTGTTTAACCCTTGAAAGGCCAGGTTTTAAGAAGCTCTCTAAATTGCAATAGGCTCGGAGTAAGCTGCAGATTCAGAGGTAGTGCGTTCCAGTGGAGGCGGCCAGATGTGTAAATCAGTGGCTGCCAATTTTAGCCCGATAGATCTGCCTTGTAATAATAGTTGCTATAATTGGCTGATCTAAGGATCCATTGGGTATAATACACTTGTAATACGGTGGACAGGATATTCATCATGTTTGTGATGGAGTAACCTGTCCACCGAACTCTAAATCAGGACCTATGGTATTTCTTTAAAAAATGTATCTCCTATAAACCTTTGGCCGTCAGCTAATGGAATAATAACCATGTTAGTATCATACTTTTGATACACGTCTGTTTCTAAGAACATACTAGTTGAGTGAACGCGTGCTCAACCATCATATTAGCTCACATAGGTTATCATTGGCCCTAGATTGCAAAATATTGAGCATCGTTTAGATTGCTTTTACTGTTATGTGTGGTTTATCATTTATCCAGACACTAAACATGACTGTTCCTATAATATTAATTATGGCCCCTTGTATGGTACTCATGTATAGAAAATTCTATATTTAACAAAACATTTTAAAAAATACACAAAAAGTGAGAGGGAAAATTGTTGTCTCCGTAGAACACTGAGCTTGCTGTCATGGCAGGAAAGACCTTTGCCTCCTGTTTGTTGAATGGAAAAGGTTACTTACCTGTAACAGCCTTTGGCTCTTACATACTTATATGCTCTGCAGTGGTTGTCAAGGAGATATCCATTCACCAAAGAGTTTTTACAAGTGTTGGTGCTGATGAGATATATGATTCCAAACTTGATCTGAGGGCAGAAAACAATCTGAAGATGGTGCCCATAATGTGTGGCACAGTGTGGTGAATGTCCCCATGAGCCATAGCGGCCCTGTCTAAGCCCCATAGGACTTTAACCATGTAAACATGAAGTGGTTCTGAATCAAACTATTCTGTGCTTTATTGAAAGCATTTAAATCTAGAATAGATTTATACTGCAAGATTAAGTTGAGCAGAATACCAGTTGTTGAAATGCTTTAACCATGTGTAAGCGATCCCCAGAGGTACTTGGTGCAAGCATTGTTTGTTTTATTCCTGTTTTCTTTCTTTCCGCAGGTAAAATGGATGATGTACTGGATTATATTTGCACTTTTTACAACAGTGGAAACATTCACAGACCTTTTCCTGTGTTGGTGAGTATTGAATGGCTAGCTGACATCAAGCAGATGTATATACATATATAAGAATAGATTTTGGAGCCAGGGCTCACAGAGACAGCAATGCATTCGTCTGTGAAGACATCAGCTTTCACTTGTAGATTTTGCCAGGCTAATTTTAGAAGCATCTTTCCACTGTGGCCGAGGAACAAACCTCTCAAGATGGTGAGTGACACTGGAGTAGCTCAGCGTAATAACATATTTGGAGAATCTACTTGCAAGCAATCTGAATTTTAATATCTGCGAAGGGCAATAAGACAGTAAGAGAGGGACAGGTAGTTTTAGGGTACCAATGTCACATGAACAAAATGACAATACTCCTAGAAACTCCTTTCTCGCTGAGAGTTATTTCTGACAGGCACATGAGGCATGGCAAGTCTGCTCTCAGTAGTTACTTTGGCAGACCTATTCCTGTCAGCGTAGCAGGATCAGAGGACCCTGATACAGTGGCGGTGGGTGACCGGCAAAAATGGTGGGGCGACTCTTGTATATAGTTCACACACATGATGCTAATCAACACATTACATTCATACATTCATGCATACAATGATTCATACAACGTCATAAACAGAATACAAAAATACATACAAATAAAAAAACATTTAAAAATTAAAAAGAAAAGAAACTTACCTTAGCCTGCAGAACGTCCAGTCCCTGCTCCAGACTCCTCCAAACGTGATGTCCCACAGCTCCCACAGGGGCTTATCCAATCCAGATGTTGCTCTCAATGCTGTTAAGCAGCATGAGTGAAGCGTCTGGATTGGTTGGAGCAGGCTGCCTCAGTGCTCGGAAGAATACTGAAGGCCTGTGCCTGCTCTCCAACCCGGCTGTCTTGGAGAGTTTGATTTGCGCATGTCAGTCTGGCCGCAGCAAGGTAGCCGGCCAAACCAACATGCCCAATTCATACTGAAGGGGCCACTCGTCATTGCTACCAATCAGCAGCAATGACGCACTGGGCCCACCCTGCCCTTTACGTTTGGCAGAAAGCATGAAAAATAAAATGGTAATAAAATCCTTTTATTACTATTTTATTTTTCAAGCTTTCTGTGCAGCAGTGGGGGGGAGAGGGGTGGCGCTCCTCCGCTTATATGGAAGAACCACCGCTAACCCTTAATCATTCTGCCTTCTAAGCTAACACATCTGGTCTTTCTCCAAGCCTTCATAACTAAATATTTCTGTGTGTCTAGACCACGGAGGGCAGCCAATAAAGCACAAAATAAATACTCTACCTATAATGTTTAGAATATGCCATACGTCATCTAATTTATTGACCACTCTTGCTAGACCACAAACTATATAATCCACACCATCCAAGATATATTAAACATTGCTTTATTTTTTGTTTTTTATCTTTTCATCACAAATATCACAAATAAATATCACTTCTGAACGATTATAAAAGCACCAGATCCCATTGCAAAACTTCCACTCACAACATGCATACAATTTAATGCTCAAACATCCTCACACAGACCACAAATACATACATAACATTTATATCAAGAAGCATGATATGCACCACGTCCCCTCAAAATATATAACAATAATGATCAAAGAAAGACTTTTCAAACAATAAATAGATGTTCCAGAGCAAGTAGATCAGGTGGATTCATAGAGGGAACATATTCACAGCGCCGACGCGCGTTTCGGTGAAACACCCCTTCTTTGGGTATCACCTTCTTCAGGGCGCAAATGGTGTATATGAACAAAAATGCAATAGGACCTGTCTATCGTGAAGGGGACGAAAAAGGCCGATATTAGAGGAATCTCCTTGGTCTAAAAACAAGGGACACTGCTCGATTTCAGGTAGAGAGTGGAAGTTTTGCAATGGGATCTGGTGTTTTTATAATCGTTCAGAAGTGATATTTATTTGTGATATTTGTGATGAAAAGATAAAAAACAAAAAATAAAGCAATGTTTAATATATCTTGGATGGTGTGGATTATATAGTTTGTGGTCTAGCAAGAGTGGTCAATAAATTAGATGACGTATGGCATATTCTAAACATTATAGGTAGAGTATTTATTTTGTGCTTTATTGGCTGCTTTTCCCCTGCTTCTCTACCTATATTTATTTCAGGGGTCCCCTTTTTATGAGTGGTTAGACCACGGAGGGCATCACCCTTATTCTCCCATCTCTCAGCTCTGTTACATGCCATTTGCAACAATTCTCATATAGCCCAATGGCCACCGCCACCCACTCAACACAGCCCACTGCATTCTCATGCCACGACAACAGCCTAGCTCATTCTCGCTTTACCTTTCTCTGCACCCGTTTTGGACTGAGCCTTCTAGAAATAAATCTAACCCCTCCTAGAAATACATCTAACCACTCACTGTTTACATCAGGGCTGATTCATGTTTTCAGCTCTGTTCCATCACTTTTCACAAAAGTTTGTAGCACATTTTTGTACTGCACATGCTCCTCCCTTGCTTGTGGACTCTTTGTACTGTTACACTAAAATCTGTATGAAATGAATACATTGATGTAGTCCAGACGGGAGCTGTAGTAGAGCATGTGTGCTTATGCATGTGTTCTTCCATATACTGTAATTGTTGCAGAGTGCATGCTTCTATAAATGACGTCATGCCCAATCACTTTGTAGACCAGCCAAAGAACCTTCCTCAGCATACCTTCCCAAGGAGCTCCTTCATGTTCCTTTTACCAGCCACTCTAGCCCGGCCTGGTCCTTCCTGTAGGACCATTGCTTGCCCTATTATTTAATGTTTTTTGGAAAGCGCTGGACTCAGAAAATAGAACACCCAATTTGTTTTCCTTGCATAATTTGGTTCTTGGTATTGTACTGCCTTTACAATTTTACTTTATGGCAGGGAAAAAGAAAGCACATTATTTTATTTCCTGATGTGAGGCAGAGGGTAGGCTTCAGGTTGCACTAGGCATCTGGGAATGGATTATGGTACTGCATCCTTCTGGTCACTTCAGAGGGATATCTAGTGATGAGCTGAGGTAGTGCACCGTTTCTGCTGACTTCAGAGAGCCATCTAGTGATGAGGTGAGGTACTGCACCATTTCTGCTGACTTCAGAGGGACATCTAGTGATGAGCTGAGGTACTGCCCCGCTTCTGCTGACTTCAGAGGGACATCTAGTATTGAGCTGAGGAAATCTTTCTGCTAACTGCAGAGAGAGCTTGTTAGACATGGGATCTCTGGTTGGCTAAGGCTTGCGCCAAAGCCAGGCAGAGACCACCACTCTAGTCAGGGCGAGGGAGTTACACGCCAAAGATAACCCCTGCTCACCCCCTTGGTAGCTTGGCACGAGCAGTCAGGCTTATCCCGGAGGCAATGTGTAAAGCGTTTGCGCACGCACACAGCAACAACATACCAGGCACACCACAAAAGGAACTCCACACAAGGTTATATCAAAAATAGCCTTTGTATTCTCATAACACACTAGAATAGTAATCACATAATATACATTGTGCCACCTGGCACTAGGTAATATCTACAAGGGATTATGTACACCTGACAGGGCCAACTGGACCACTGTCAGAACCATCACAAAGTGAACTTAGTAAATGTAGGACATATCATAAACGTACAACCAGTAATCACTGGTAACCACTGTACTCAGCATCATCCTGTAACATAAACCATATTATGCACAGTATCACATTTAGGCGTGAAATACATTCTGCGCCAACCTCACCAGCATAAACACATTATGCAATCATCTCATAAGTCTAAACGCATTAGACCCTAACCTCCTAAGCATAAATCACATTAGGGGCATAACTCACAGTAGAGAATAATCTCACTAGCATAAACCACAGTATGCAAATAACCTCATACATAAACCACAATTAGAGGCATAACACAGGGTGCGTAAATCCTAGTACATGAATCACATTTCCTAGCACCACATAAATCACATTAGGGCCTGGCGCCCTACAAACCCAACCGTCCCCCTGGCCAACTGGCCTTCTCAAAGGGGCTAAAATGCCCTATGTCCCAAAGTCAGGGCGGCTGCCAACGCAGCAGAATCCATTGTGCGCCATTGCGCTGGGGCAGAGCAGTGCATCTCACTCCTATCTCTCTCAAAGATGCCCCCAAAGAACTGTGGCCTAAACGTTGCAGCTGACGCTACTTGCCGTGCAGCTGTGAAGACTAAGGCCTGGCACATCTGTGCCCTCGGGGCCTCACCGGGGCTCTCTACATACTCTTGCCCCCATCGTTGCAGCTGCCCCCTAGCAAGCGGGGCAGCTGGAGCACCTCGCTAAAACTGGGGGCATGGGCACTACTGGCCCTCAGGGCTTTTATGGGCCCCTCAAACAAACATGCCCCCTCGTTGGTGCAGCTGCCCTCTAGCAAGCGGGGCAGCTGTAGAAAAGAATCAAAGAGGCCCTGCTCTGGGGCTCTCTCCATAAACATGCGCCACGTTGCAGCTGCCCACTGTCAGGCGGGGCAGCTGTAGGACCAGCACGGGCACTACGGGGCCCTCGCTACGACCACAAGGGGCGGGCACCGACAATGTGCCCCGACACCACCCCCAACAAGTTAGAACTGAGCCCCACTCACCGGGCTCTCTGGAGGACTCTGCAGGTCTTCCCTTCGGTTCCTCGCGCTGGAGGCGGCGCAGCAACCCGTGGAGCTCTCTCTCTCAGGAGAGCTTCGCCTGGACTCCTGCATGCGGGGCTTCCCATCTCTCACGGGAGCCCGCGCTGCCATCGGCGGCCTCGGCCACCTCTTCTCTTCACTTCACCCGGGCCCCCTCCTGGGACCCGGGACTTGGATGTGGAGCCCGCAAGGCTCCAGACTTCCTCCGGTGCACGTCCCAGCGCGGGTTGGGCTCCCGCCTGGGTCTTGGAATGCGGCGCTTCTCTTCCGGCCCCACTCCTCTTCTCTGGGTCACAGGAGCGCGGGGTAGGCTCCCGTCCGCTTCCTTGCTGCACACCGGGGCTCCCACCAGCTCACGGGAGCCCCGCTCGGGCAGCAACCCCACGCCTCACTTCCGGCTCCTTTGGGCGAGGCTCCGCCCACGTCCCAGGCAAGGTTGCCTGACTTCCTGCCCTGCGATCGGGGCCGCAGCAGTGATTTCTTTCACTCGATGAAGTGCGGGGTGGGCACCCACTCTTCCTAAAAATCACCAATGCGGAGTGGGCACCCGCCATTTCAGACATAAAGCGGGGTGGGCTCCCGCTCTGCATAAAAAGAATGCGGGGTGGGCTCCCGCTCGGCAGGCAACACGGGGGAATCCCTACGATGGGGATTCCCTCTCAAAGGGGCTGCACTAAAACGCTGCGCAGCCCACACGCTCTTCTGGGGGAAAAAATAAAAATAAAGCGCTCACAAGGCACTTAGAAGTAGCACAAAGTCCTGGATGAATCAAAGACAGGAAAGGTCCAAGCAAGAAGTCCTTCCAGGTCCCTGGGGCATAGTTGGGCCCAGGGAGGCAAGCCCTCATGGCGGTTCCTCCTGGGCCCCAGCAACAGCATGCCCCAGCAGGATCAGCACAGCATCATGGAACTGACTGAACCTCATCATGGGGTCACAGCCCCTATATTTATATCAACATTTCCTTTGTCTTTAGTGCAGGGCATGGGGGGGGGACCAGATGCAACTGGTTCAGGGGGGATTTGGAGCACTTAGGTTTGCAAGCTCCTCTTCCCCTTTGTCAGGTGGGGGCTAGGTGATCAGACACACCACAGGGGGCGGAGCCAGCATTGTACAGGGCAGGCACACTCCTATTCAGAGTCAGGGGATTACTCCTCCCACTACTCCCAGCCCAGGTGTCCTATTCAGCCCAGCGCTGACTCACCCTATCCCTCCTGGAGCCACACACACCTCCCAGCCCCTGTCACTCACAAGCCAGACATGCAATTCACATCAGGCAGGCAGACACACAGCACACAGAAATGCCAACTTCTAAAAGTGGCATTTCTCTTATAGTCATAATAAATCTGCGCACACCATTGCGCAGCATTTATTCTCACAATTTCATACATACCAAACTCGACCACTCTGCTCCTCCCGTACCATGAATTACCACCGACACACACTGATCAGGGAATCCCCAATGCATTCCTATGGGAAGGCAGGCCAATCTTACCACTGTAACTCAGAGAGCGCACGCACTTTACACTGGACCACAGTGCTAAAGTGCCCAGAGGCCTAAAACCACCAACACCATGTCAGAACTTAAGGCAAAAAGTTTAGGGGTGAACCTGCCAAAAAGGGCCAAGTCCAACAGAGCTGGAATAACTTCCTGTGGGCCTGCCCACTTTCTGCTAGCTTCAGAGGGACACACAATAATGTTCTGTGTGTTCTGCCTCCTTTAAAATGACTTGAGAAGGGCTTCGAGTCACTTCAGAGGGTCATTTAGTAATGCCCTAAGGTATAGAACCCTTTTGGACCTTTAGTAACGACCTGCATTACTGCACTTTTTTCTGATGACTTTCAAGCGATGTCGAGGTATAACATGAGGTACTGCACCATGTCCGCTGACTTCAGGAGGAGTGCATGCCTCTAGTAATGACCTGATGTCTAGTAATGACCTTTAGTGCTGTAAACTTGTGAAGGTGACAGAATGAGGAGGGAGGAGCAGAGAAAATCAATGTAGAGGAAAAACTTTCCTGCCTCAGGTGCACCGGAAGAGAATTCCATACAGACGGCTCTAGAAAGGAAAAGGACCGTCTGCCAATCCTTAACAATCTCACTCTCGGCACTCTAGCCAAAGCCAAATGTGAGGACCCGAGGCTCCTTGCAGGATTGTGAAAAAGAATGCGAGAAGCCCAATATTGTGGAGAGCATGAAAAATCAGCACAAGGTTTTAAACAAGACTCCCTTCCTTACTGGGAGCCAGTGCAAGGAAGAAAGGTGACTCGAGATCCTAGCACTCTTCGGCAAATTCAATAAAAGTTGCGCTGCAGCATTTTGCACCACTTAAAGTCTATGGATGGCATATTCTGGAAGGCCAAGATACAAGGCGTTAGCATAATCCAGGCGAGATGTTGTCAGAGCCTAGATGACTGTTTTCTTGGCCGAAAAGGACAGAAGAAAGCTGAAACTTTTTCAGAGCCCTTAAAATACCAAAGCACATGCCAGTCACCACACTGATCTGAGGTTGGAAGGACAGGCACTTGTTAAACTTAACTCTCAAGTTCCTAGCTGTGTCAGTGCAAGATACAGGCAAAACAGAGCCATCTGGTCAGCATGCCGACCAGCCAATGGGTGCTGTAGTGCCAAAAAAGAGACTCATCCCCGTCTTTAAAAGAGAAGAGAATCTGCATGTCGTCTGCATATGATACGATCTTGGCACCAAATGACTCAACGATTTAAGCGAGCGGGTGAAATAGATATTAAACAACGTAGTGTTAAGGGCAGAGCCCTGCGGGACCCCGACTGAGATTGCCCATTCACCAGAGGCAAATGGAGGCAGCCAGTCCTCCTGTGCAGACTATCAAAATGTTGGTGTTAAGAAATAGGTGCCAGTGCTGAGCACCAAAAAACAAACCACTGGCACAAATTAAGCACTGGGTGCATATCTGAACATGTATTGAGGCTTACTGAGCAATGGATCAAATATAAAGTTACATTGTAGGCACTACGCTGTGTTCAATAACTCTAGCCTTCAATAAAGGTTTTGGAAAATTGAAGAAAAAAAAAAATTGAAAAAAAAATGTTAAGTTACATAATGGTGGTCCTTTGTGACACACGGTGGGCATTCCTAGCCCAGTGGTGCCCACTCAGTGGTGCTCAGCCTTTGTGCAATATCTGTACTGGCATTATATGGGTTACACTAGGCATTTGCTGAGTCCGCTGCTATTTAATATATATGTCCTCCCTCTAGCAGAGGTGGTCGAAAGTGCGGGATTGTTTCTCTTCTCTTATGCCGATGACACACAGATTGTGTTTTCCCTCTCTTCGCCACAAGGACACAAACCCTCAGACCTCAACTTGGGACTGAGCAAAGTTGCCCTTTGGTTTTAGAACAACCTGCTCAAATTAAATGGATATAAGACCGAAGTTATGATCTTAGGCAAAAGACATGATCTTTGGGAGCCTCAGCACTGGCCCCCCAATCGGGAGCTCTGCCCACGCCTGTGAATAGCATTAAGAATCTGGGACTTATTGTGGATGAATCTCTGTATATGAAACAACAAGTAGCCAAGGTGTCATCTACCTGCTTTGCAGTCCTGAAATGGTTAAAGAAGATTCAATGGCTGATTCCCCTCCCAGCACAAAGAACTGTGATCCAGGCTCTTGTAATCTCAAGACTGGATTACGGTAACGCCTTGTATCTGGGAGCTGATAAATCAACCATCCAGAGGCTGCAGTTGGTGCAAAACGCAGCAGCAAGGCTTCTTAATCGCCTACCTAAGTCTGCCTCTGTCTCAGGGATTCTACGAGACTTACACTGGTTGACGGTGTCGAATCGGGTTAAGTTCAGAGCTCTAAGTTATATGTTTTAAATCAAAGAAAGATCGGTCCGTAAATACTTGAAGGATCTGGTCCAGCTATACCACCCATCCCACTCCTTGTGTTCCGCTCAACAGATCCGGTTTGTGGTTCCTAAAATCAAACTTGCTTGTATGAGAGGTTAGTCTTTCTCCTATCTTGGGCCGACATTATGGAATTCCCTGCCAGCCTCCTTGAGAGATGAGACCTCTCTTCTCGCTTTCCGTAAGAGTTTAAAGACCTGGTTGTTTTAATCTAGCTCTTCGTGTTTTCCCTCTTTCTCTACCTATCCTCGCCCGGCACCTGGAAACCCTTCGGGGTAGCTGTGCACCCTATAAATTCTGGAATAATAATAATTTGTAGGACACTGGTACTACTGCTATTTGAGATCACAACTTGCACCATTGATGTAACTTGTCCTCATCAAGCCCTGCTCTCAATTTTTAATCCTTTTGTGCACTCACCAATTCATCCAGCATCCATCAGTGCACTCATGTATTCAACCACTCATCAGCATTGGCAGCTGCTAAGCCGCTGATATGCGTGTACAAAAATAAATAGAATGTAGATGATGCCGGACCACTCGCACAAAAAGAGTCCCGCACTAGCTGCAAAACATAAGGTGGACATCACTAACAATGATAGGAGAGGTAGATGGCCCCCTGCTCAGAAATAGAAAAAATAGACTAATGGAGAACCAGTCTGAATTGATTGGTGCAGAATAAATGTAAACATCTACCTGATTGTTGGAGCTCTGTGGGTAACAGGTTCCGCATGACATGAAATGACAGGAGAGTCCATTCTGAGAAGCAGTAGGTGACAGTGGTGGTGTCACAGCATTCATTCTTGGGTCTCGTGAGGCATTTATGAATGACATTGCGGGGCGGGGAGTGAGAGGTAAGATATTTCTGAGTATATACCCCTTAGACAAGCGAGCAAATTAAGTACAATTTGAAGAGTCTCCAAAGATTGGCAAGGAGATGTCTACTGAGATTCAAGGTAGCTGAAGCAAAGTCCTGCATTTAGGACATAGACATTCTGCAAGGTTTTACACAAAAATGGGTTAGAATTGAAAGGGCTGCAAACAGGAGAGGAGGTGTGGTTTATCACATCTGATGAGCTTCAAGCTGCTTGGTGTGATGCACATGAACAGATGTGCATCACTAGAAAACCTGTGTATGTTGTCCATTTCATGAGGTCACGCTGTCAGATGTATAAAGTTCACTAGTAAGGTGCTGTGCAATTTGAACTAGAGCTAGGCTAACTGTGCCACCAAATAGTAAAATCAAGTTTGGTTTTCAGAATATCTGATACGTTTGCAAACAATATTAATAAATCATCATGGGTAAATTGGGCTTGTGTGTATTTATTATAGAGATCCAGAAAGCCTTACTAGATTTCATTATTTAGTGCTTGTTGACCCACAACTCACATGTGAATAATACTGTAAATGTGTAGACAATGCAGAAAAGAAAATGGGCAAACGACAAATACACTATAATAAATCTGAGTTTGGAATATATTCTGGAACTGAGGGAAAATCCAGACTAAAATGAGTAAATATGTTTGTATGATAAAGGGAGTGCCCAAAATGTCAAGCGTATCACACCTCTCTAACCTCCCCATGCTCCAAACAACTAAAAAGGCAAAATTATTAAAACAATTTTGAACATCTACAGGAAAGAAGGAGGAGTATTAAGAAGGCGAGGGTAGAGATGGAGGCAAAGTAAGATTAGTGGTGTGAAACCGGAGATGAGGTTATCTTTTTTCAGTGTTTTTCCTTAGACAGTGTGTCTGGTCAAGGAAAGCCTGCAGGAGGAGACAAGATTTATATTTATTGATCCTTTTATCTTGTGTCTCTTTCCAACGCTATTAACAACACCAGTTTCTATGGAATATCAGTTGGATAGTTTGATGTTGAAGAGCAGAGCCCATATCCCCTTCATCATGGTCCATGTCACTGGATCCATCTCCTTGCGTGCTGAGGTACAGCATTGCAGTTGGGTTGTATTTAAAGGTTAGTCGTTCCTCTCGTGTATAAACCGGATAAAAAGATGAATGGCCAAATTGTGATTAGCTTCATTGTCGTTAGTGTGAGTTTGTAACCACACTTTGTTTAGGAGGACCTTGAAAAAAATGGAAGTCTCTCCCAGTAGTGTGTTGATTTCTCTCACCATGGGTAGATCTTCAATACACTCTAGCGATACCCAAACACCTTAGCTTATAGGGCGCCATGTTTCAGACTGCCTTTTTTCGGGAGAAAAAAGTGGACCTTTCACATTCTTAACTTCTTCTTACAACATGAAGCCATTTGACTGACCAAACTTTTGTTCTTGCTGGATGCCAGAGTAAGATGTCAGCTAGAGAGTCAAGTCTTTGATAAAAGCAACACTCCAAACATACCCAGTCCTAATGACAGTGCAAGAATAAACACATGTAGTGGTAGCTGGCTGGCCCCTGTACTCACTGACAAACCCCAGCTCCAAACGTCAACCACTGGGGATTTACCACAAATTGCCCATGTGATTGAAGATGCCAGTTGGGTGAGACTTCATCTTGGTCCAGGGTCACATTTTAGGTAAGTCTGTGTTTAGTAAGATGGAAACAATGTAGAGCTTTTAAACAGAGGACATCAGGGATATGATGCATGGAGATCTTTTAATCTTGCGAGTAGAGACCACACATTTTTTCACTAGTGCATTCCAGTGTTTATGTGATATATTATTTTGTAACTTATTATTATTATTATTAAGAAGTTTGTAAAGCGCAATGGTTACTCCCAACGGAGTGTCCCCGCGCTAGGACAACTGAGAGCCCCAACCCATGCCACACTAATCGACTACCTACATAACCTCTAAGCAAGGAAGGCAGCAGAGTTATTGACGACCGCCCCCTGAATCACGGAAGAGCCAGGTTTTCAATTTCTTACGGAACCAAGGTTCTGACTCAGATATCCTCAAGTCCACAGGAAGCTTATTCCACGCCTTAGCTGCCAGGAACCCAAAAGATCTTCCCCCAGCCCTGGCCCTCCGCACCTTAGGCACAGTCATTCTCATACTGCCAAGAGATCTCAAATTCCGAGATGGTTGGTAAGCCGTCAGAAGGGGGGTCAGAAAGCGCGGCCCTTTTTTCCTAAGGATCCTATGGCTGATACAGAGAGCCTTAAATGTAACTCTAGCCTGTATTGGGAGCCAGTGTAGTTTTTTTAAAGCTTCTCCTACCGGAGCCCTCCTGGGAATATTCAGGATAAGCCTAGCTGCGGCATTTTGGACCTTCTGCAAGATGTTCAGATTTTTTGCAGTCACCCCTAGATACAGAACATTGCAATAGTCAAGACGAGATGTAACCAAAGCCTGTACAATAGTTCTTTTAGCATCCAGGGGGAGAAGGTCCAGAATCTTCCGCAGCATTTTCAGAATGCCAAAGCAGGTAACTTCACAAAATATTTTCAACAAAACATTGGACTCTAATAATATAAGACATAATAAGGCATAATGGCTTTGCCTGATTATGATTATCCGGACCCAACACTAGATGGCAGGAGTATGCAAAGCATGTGAATCTACAGCTCTGCATGCCAAGAACAGATGCTTACTGGGTAAGTAACATAATTTTTCAAGGCTTTGGGAGGAGCTAATCCCAAAGTACAAAGAGGGCAGGAGTTTTGATGGTAGACCACCTTGAGGCATTGGCCATACAGCTCACTGAGAACAATATTTTGCCGGCTATGTCAGTGTCTGGAGCGCAACAGGTCTATAGGAAATATACCCATACACAACATAACTGTAAGTAAAGACCTACTCACATGGTACTGGAAACAGGGGAGATGATGTGGCCTAACGGCTAAAGCGGTTGACCTCGAAGCTGGGGAACCGGGTTCGAGTCTCAACAAGGACGCTCTACATCATGTGATTCTGAGCAAATCACTTAATCTCCACGCGCCTAACAAAATTAATGTGTCCATCTGTAATGCAACTGGTGCTCATGTAAAGCGCTATGATACCTTCGGGTCGAGTTTGCGCTATATAAAACTCGGAAAAAAAACAAAAAACTCAATATGACTGTGCTATGCCTGTGGAGCCTCTGGGATGAAAGGAGACACTACCCACTAAGATGGATTCACTATAGAGAAGGTTAAGCAGTGCCTGCAGGACAATATGACCTTGCCCTATATCGCTTTGACTTGCCCCAAACGGACTTGGAGGAAACAGTGATATTGCCAATCAATATTAACTTTTCTTTGGATGAAATCTGGGAAGCCATTATAAAATCTCCATCCAACAAGGTTCCAGGGCCAGATGGGGTCCCCATGGACATTTATAAAGCAGTCTCAGAATTATGGGCCCCATTATTATGCAACTGTTTTAATGCTTTTGCTAGTATTGGCCTCTCTGACTCGTGGCACACGGCCATTATTGTGCCTATTTTCAAAAAGGGTGATCTGCAGTCTCCTAGTTGTTATCGCACAATCTCTCTGTTGGACTGTTAAAATTGCAGGGAGGGTGGTGCTGGAGTGTTTGTTGTCCTGGGTCAGGGAGAGGAGCCTACTGTCAGAGTGCAATATGGGTTCCAGGAGGGGCTGGGCACAGTGGAGCAATGCCTAAATTTGCACTTGCTTATCAGCAAATATACCATCGCGAAGCAAGGCGCCCTCTGCCTACCCTTTATGGACCTGTTGACCGCCGTCGTCAGTGTGGTAAGATCTAAATTGTGGACTGCTGGAGGGTATGGGGGTGGACCCAGGGCTTTTACAATTCTTGCGGGCCCTGCACTTTGATCTCTCTGCGTCTGTTAGATTCGGACCTGCTGGGGAATGCACCAGTAGTATTCCTTTGGAGAAGGATGTTTGTCAAGTGTGTGTTTTGGCTCCAATTTTATTTTTATTATACATCAATGGCCTCGAGGACGCGCTATTGACTTGTAATGCTGACGTACCCTATGTGGGCACGAAAAGAGTTTCAGCGCTACTGTATGCGGATGACGCTGTTTTGTTGGGGAGAACAAACAAGAGCCTTAATTTTCTTTTTCAGGCATTTGTTAAATTCATGGATTCTCTGGGGCTAGCCATAAACCGCTCTAAAACCTTTACTATGTTTTGTGGCCCGACATCCATGAAGATGGAGAGTATATTTTTGCAGGGCTGTCCTGTTGCTCCTACATAGGATTTTTTTTAATTTGGGAGTGGTTTTTGATGCTAGGGGTCGTTGGGGCCCCTGTAAATATAAAACCTCCCAAAGGTTCTCCAACGCTGCGGGCTTCATTTATAATTTGGCCTCACGCATTGGAAAAAAAACCTCTGGCTCCTCTCTTGGAAGTCTTCAGGAGCAAATGTTTACCAATCCTTACTTACGGGGCTGGTATTTGGGGCTTTTCTAACACCCTGGCTCTGCAGTCAGAAGAAAACAGGGTTTTGCAACGCATTTTAGGTGTACCCCCGTCTTGTGCTACATACATTGTCCATTAGGAGTTGGGGGTGGAGTATGTTGAGGACCATGTTAAACTGGCCCCCTTGGTATTATGGTGCAACATATGGGCTAATATACACGCTGGTTTTAATAGGGAGGTGATCACTGACCGTCTAGCCTGTGATAGAGGCTTGGTCATACCTTGGTTATTCTATGTTAAGCATGAATTGATCATTTTGGGGAGACCAGAACTTTTTTCTTTTTCTTCCCCTTCTGTTATTACTAAGGCTGGTACTTCCCGGGTAAAGAAAGCCTTTTTTGCCAGGAAAATACAGGAAAGAGAGGCAGAGGAATTAGCTAAAACCACTGTCAGGGAATATGGGCATTTACAGTCTATCCCCAGTATGGAGCTATACCTGTCCTGTGTGGATTCCACTTGGACATAGTTCTTTTGACCAGATTTAGATTGGGTATCTCAGTTTTCCTTTGAGCCAGTTTGACCTCAACAAGGTATTAAACTGTCCCTGTGACGAGTCTTAGCCTCAGAGTCAGCTCCATTTCGTTTTCTTTTGTAAATATTATTTGGTACTCTCCAAGAGGGTACCCCTAATCAGAGCCTGTGGTATTAGAAGATGTGTAACGGCCTTGTTCTATCTGTAAGGGCTAAATTCCCCTACACTGTGTGCCCCTATTTGCTCCTTTCTAAAGGGTGCTATCGCTAGGAGAAAAAAGATGTTGTTTTAAGAGTGTGATTCTGCTAGCCTGATTTGTTCATTTGATGACAGTAGGGCACAGTGCCCGATGGCAGGTTTTCCTTTTAACTTGTTTTGGGGGGAGGTTTTGATTGTACTTTTAATGGTAATATATTTTTTGTCTGCTATTAAAAGATTTGTTTTATTAAGCTGATTATGAGATGTGCTTTTTTAATAATAATGTGTTTTATCCCTGTATTGTTCTTTTTTGGCTGTTTTACTGCCGAAATAAAGTTTATCTACGTCTAAATCTAAGACCTTGCCGGTACAATCCGCAGCATTACTCTCCAGGGGGAAGGGTGAAAACCCCTGGTTTTGG
The DNA here is from genome assembly GCA_963921515.1 of Calotriton arnoldi. Classification (NCBI taxonomy): domain Eukaryota; kingdom Metazoa; phylum Chordata; class Amphibia; order Caudata; family Salamandridae; genus Calotriton; species Calotriton arnoldi. Next base: position 4,134,951 of record CAWUFW010000005.1, on the reverse strand, counting down.
TATAGATAATAAGATGTTAGTTAAACCATTGACCATACTGCACTGACTGCAAGGTAGAACATGTGTCTTCTCTGTTAAACTGAACTTGTGCTGAACATAACAATGAAAATGCTAATGAAAGCTGTTTAAAAAAAACAAAACACAAGTTTAACCTTGGCGGAAAAAAGGAAACAACAGTAAGCTGAGTGAATAGTATTGTTTATTAGGAATGAGCTCTTTCATTTCAGGCAAATTGTAATTTCAGACGAGAGGTGTAAAGGATTGATGGTGAACTACAATTACAGAATCAATGCGTAAATGCTCCTTTCACGAGGTCTTGTTTCTCTGCAGGTTTCCTTTCTATTATGAGCTGAAGATTGCATTCGTAGCCTGGCTGCTGTCTCCGTACACAAAGGGCTCCAGTCTGCTCTATAGGAAATTTGTGCATCCGACGCTGTCTTCAAAGGAAAAGGTGCAGTATCTAATGACACCGCTTTATTGTACTGTGAGCAGCTTCACACGGTTCCTTGTATGACCCGAATACAGCAGCCGATGTTCAGTAGCATCCCCTGGGTCGGTGTAACTACAGCTTCCCTACATTCTTAGCACCAATCCCTAATGGGACCATGTTTAAAAAAAAACAACATTTCTTTATTGTGATTTTTATAATACATGAAAACAATTTTAATAACGCACAAAGTACCCCACAATGTACCTCATAAACACTTATAATAAATAAGATCCCAAGAAGGAATGATAAGATCATAAAAAAGGAAGGAAAGAAAGAGAGAAAAGAAAGAGAAGAAATAAATAAATAAGGAACAGAAGAGTCATCACGTTTAACCAACACAGCTTAAACAGTGTCAAGTGGGCCATGGTTTTCAAAAATTGACCTTCAGTCTTGTAGGAAGGTTAAGCATTGGTCTTGCTTCATAGGTTGAAGCATACCCCAGAAATGTCTTGTAGGTGCCCAGGTACACAAGCCAGTGATTGTAAGATTTCATTATTGCGAGGAGGCTAATGTAGTAAAGAAAGCCCTTTGTCACTATATTGTCTTCAGTGGAGCTGTCAACAATCCCGTGTTTCACTAATGTATTAATGAATGTTCTAAAGGGCATTATCATGAGGCAATTTCTCGCTGTTCGTGTTTTATGTCTTGAGACAAGGCCAGGGCGCATATACAGGGTGCGGTGCAGTTATCTTAGTGACAATGTGTCTTAAAATGTTCATTAATGCTAAAATCGTCCCGAGGCATAATTTAAAAGGGGAGCTAACGCCCTGTATGTTTTTGCATGATGTTGTTATTAAGCAAGGCCTGTAACCATTATTTTGGTGTGCCATCATAATGTCCACCTTGAGATGGGCGAAGCGGCAGCAGCAGAATCTGAGAGTCGCGTGTAATAGGATGGTAGAGCATTATGATGTTGTGAAAAGTATGATTTTACTGACAATTATGCACTTTCTGAGCAATAATATTGTCCACCATTGCCTAAGCATTCAAAACATTTTCTACTAAAAAATACGACTTAGCAAAGTTGCTCTTGTAGGGGGAATTTGGGGTACATAGAGATAATCAATGTCTCACTTAAATGGTATGTTTAATTTGTCAATGGACCTTTCTGAAGACGTTTTTGATTTAGATTTGCAACTGTACTTTAAAGTCCGCAAAGCTATATTGAGTGAGCAGTTATTTTTGCCAAATTGTTTTACATTTTTTCGAAATTTATGTAAAGTTCGGCCTTTTCTTGTTGAGATTTCAGATTACACCAGGCTTTTATTTTTTCCCCAAACCAGTTTTTATGTTACATCTATATTACTTCGTATCTCATCGCTTTATTCTCTGTGTGTGACAGGAGATCGATGACTGTCTCGTCCAAGCGAAAGATCGAAGTTACGATGCCCTGGTGCACTTTGGGAAGCGCGGCTTGAATGTGGCCGCCACGGCTGCTGTGACTGCAGCCGCAAAGGTAACCTTGCATGCCTCTCCATGGCTGTACCCTTTGTTAAAATAAAGTTCAGCACTAGTCTCTTTTTTTACCCCTGAACCTATTGTTTGCCATTGTTTTTACTTGTGTGCTTCAGTTCCCCTTGGCTGCAGTTCACCGAGGATGTTCACCAGAGACAGTGAGCGAGGCATAGTCTTCTCATAAGGTGGTGGGGCTATGGAGAGTCAGATATCAGACAATAAAGAGAACACACTGATGTGGCTTTTAACATTCTACCCAAAGTGCTTCTGAAAAAAACGCAGTGACGGCCAGGTACAATGTCATGATGGCGGCTCTGTATTTTGTTAACCCTCAAAGTTGGGGTTTGTTTGTTCGATACAAAAAACTAAATGGCCCTGACACACAGGGAATGTTCTCCATGTGCGGGGGCTACACTGATCATCTTCCCTACTTAGGCAGTCCAAGGCAGGAGAAAAAGCTTCGGAATGCACACCCTAAATAAGGTTGGTCTTTCCATGCATTCACCCAGTGGCCCTGTGGCTAAGAGGCTACCATGTCATAGGTGTCCAAAGATAGAGCCAGTAGAGACTCCATAGACGGAGGTCTAGCAGTTTTCCACCTCTCAATGCACGTTTGGCGGGGCAGGAGCCCTGCTGATATATGGTAGGGCTCCTGGTCCGCCACACCCTACATGCATGCCTTAATCATTTTAACGCTGCAGCTCGTAGCAATTAATGGATCTTATTTCACAAACCAAAATGTTGAAAAGTTGAAAATTTTCTACATATATGTTTAAAGCAAACGCACAACATTGCACAGATTCACAAAGACTCATAGGAGTAACTTTACAAATCTGCGTCGTTCATAAATTTCTTTTACTACATTGATGTGTAATATTAATTCACACAGTTTTTATTGAAGCAGGATCATTTTTCAAGTGTAACTATGATGCAAATGGGCAATTGCACATCATTTTGTGTCTCCACACATTTTTAGATGGAGAACCCCTTGTCCAAATAAAGGTGTGGGGTAGTTCTCTTTCAGGTCTTACCCTGGAAGCACACTTACTCCTGCCTTTGACAGGAGAACATCTGCTTGCGCCTTTGTGGTTGCAAAATATCTCCGAGTAGAATGTGGCTGCCCATAATCCCAGGTGCCTGTGGGTACTCACCTACTGTTGCATTTGGCACACTCAGAAACTCCAAAAATCCAGCTCTAATCTAAACTTCCAAATGTGGGAAATCAGCCACAGTACTAGAATTTCCACACTCATTACTTAAAAGTGATATTTAGGAGTTGCTTGTTAGTCATTCCCTACCATAAAGGAGACCTTTTCTGCTCTCCACAGGCTGCCAGGCAGTTCTTTCTAGGGTATAATCTGCTTTGTTGTTGCTGTTCATATTGTGCATGTCTGCCCAGAGAGTCCTCTTGGTGCTGTAAGCTTTTTTTATTGATGCCTGTCTTTGGGCTGTGTGGATTGTGTGTTGCTGCAAGTGTCTGAGCCGCAGTGATGATCATTCTTACCCCACGGAGTGAGACGTCTTGCCTGCCAGCATTAGTATGGTAGCGTCAGCCTCTCTTCCCAGACTCACAAGATGCTTTGGGCCCAGTCCTTCACTTGTGCCAGTGGTTACAGGCGGGGAGCACCAGCTCTCATTTTTGGACCAGGATTTATTTTTGTTTTTGAGAAATTTATTAGTTTTTCCTTTTTTAACCGTAACATTCAAGAATATATATTCACTTGCTATAGGCATCAGAAAGTCCAAGCACACATATCAGTTTACACAATTACCACCTTAGTCCCCCCAGATTCCCCAGGATTTATTTTTCATCATCAGATTTTGCCCCAGGGACATAAAGAGAAAGGGAGAAAAGGGAAAAATAAGGAGGGGTTTGAAATATAGATGTAGGAAAACAGCTCAAAGGGAGGAAGTAGGGATGAAAAAGAACCTGCAAGTAAAATGAGAGAAAATATGGGGTGGTGGAAGAAAGAGGCATGAGGTGGATTCAAGACTAGGCAGACTTGGTATTTGGCAACCGTAGCATTCAACTGCATTAGCGGTGGGGTTTACAGCTCCTTCCAGTGAGCCAAATGGAAGGCTGAAAGGCACATTGAAAGACTGGAATTTGTCATACTTGCATTATGGCATGCTCCATGCAAATGAGAAATTCCCCTGTGCAGGTGGTCATGAAACAACCTGTGAGAGAGGGGACACCTCCCTGGAGTAGTGCAGAATTTAAGTCACCCAGGCGGTGATCTTCTTTTAAGTCCCCTCCAAATTCAGGGGTCTCGGAGAAGAAACTATGGACATCAGCAGCGACTGGTGGTGGTTTCCTGCAAAAGCTTGCCAGGGGTGTCTTAGTGCAGCAACATGAAGTGCAGCTGTGGCGTTACAGCCGGTGTAAATACTGCCTGTGCTAGTGCTGTCTAAATCCGCGCCGATTAACACTGAAGATGGCCGTTATAGGAGGACACATGGACCGCTGCACTGTGAAGGTGTGTCGGCAGGAACACGTTGTTACAATATGTGTTGGCACTATCAACTCATGCAGTTTCATAAGTAGACCCATCTTGGTAGTCTGCACCAGGCACGTTTTGGCTGCAGCGAGTATAGACTTCTATCAGTGCTACCCTTGCCGAGGAGTTAGGCTGGATAGCTGTTTGACTATCATGGGAGTCCGTTTAAACTGATCTGATTATTCGGCCTGTAGGTCTCCCACTGTAAGCCTTTTCATATTCGGAGCACTCTGGCATTTCTGTACGTAGCGGAGTCTTCTTTTCAGGATAACTTGTCTTTTTTACTGTGGGATACAGAAAGCCTTGGACAATAAATTAAAACAAAAATTATTAGCTTAAAAAATATCAGGTAAGGTACAGGTAACTATTATGAGTTATTGGTAAGGGGAACGGTGAAGGTAAAATATAATTTAAATGCAAGCATTAGGTTGAAAAAATATAAGGGAGTGGAAGGTACAGTCTGTGTCCTTATAAAAAAATAAAAGAAAGTTAAAAATGCGGGAAGAATTAAGGTAATTACAAAGGCTTAAGGGATCATGGGTAAAAGGTAAAGAATAAAGCTAAAAGTAGGGAGAGGAGTCGGGGGATATCCTTCTGTAAATATGTGTTCGAGGCATGTGAGCTGTATTTTACATAGGAAATTTCGAGATTAATTTATGAATTCCTTAAAAAAAAAGCCCAATGTTGTAGTAAACATATTTCTTCATAAATCTGATATTAATGCATTGAGATGAATCTTGAAGTGATTAATGACTCCGAAAAATCACTTTGGGTTTGATTTAGAGTTTGGTGAACGGGGTACTCCATCACAAATGTAATGGTGTACCCTGTCCACCAACCCTCGGTCCGCACACAAAATTATGAGTTGAATCAACGGTCAGCTTTCCAGCGGTAGTGCCCCTGTTGGCTAAAGTGTCACAAAACTCACTCCGGGTGGAGAAAAGGCAATTGAAGTAAGGGCATCAATCTGCCTGCCCTATTTAAAGTGGACAGTCTGATGTCCTATTTTTCCTGTCTGTGACCACCAGGTAAAGCCTAAATTAGAACTCCACACTATGGGAGAAAGCTCCAAGTGTTTGGTGGTCACTAATTTTACATTTTCATAAAAAAACTTCCACTTTAGGAGTTTTTTTCTGAAAAACAAAAACGTTTGGCACATGGCTGTCCAAAGCATGGAAGATGCACACCAAAACTTTGTATGCCTTCACATGAGCTCCCTTTGTGGCTGCTCCTCTGAAAGCAAAGAGACCATTGCAGGGCTAGTGTGATCTCTAGATATTACGGGCAGGAGTCCGGCTATGGTGACAGAGGTACTGGCATCTGCCACAATGGTGTATGACTGCCCGCTCTCTATATCTTAAATCAGGCCCTTAGTAAACTTATTAGGAAATACACAGCGGAGCTAGAAACAATAGTCTGTGGGTAAGTTATTCTAATACATGAAGTTGCTAGAAGACGTGGGCGCAACAAGAAGCCAGACAGAGAGTAGGTAATTAAAATTAATACTTCAAATATGCACATTTAAGGAGGTTTGTATGGAGTTTGTGTTAAAACTCAAATGTGTAGGTGCTCATGTCTTTGTCTATTGTGGGGGAACTGTGCAGTTTAATACAATAGCTCTGCTCTGTTGACCTTTTAGACTATCCCTATATCTATTGAGAATGAACATGTAATGAAATGTATTGACATCTGCATAGCAGAAATGGTGTGCTGAGTAAATTCAGCATGGCTGCCACTGGTGTCCTCATCACGAAATCACCCATGCTTGCATGTTGTCTGTCTTTGTTGACTCAATAGGTCTCTCAAGGCTTTTATATGGTTTCCTACTTGGACCTCACCGAAGGACAGGTAACACCATGAATGTGCAGACTAACATCAAACTAACAGCACTGCGTTGAACGAATTGCAACGACCATGCTGTGGGTCCCAAAACTATTAGGTTTCTATGTGGCTGCTATCTATTGTTGACCGGATGATTTTTACTTATAACATTCCAGCATCCCAAAACCGCTAAACTAAGGGCACCCTTGAAAGATCCCAAAGGACCGGATCCATGCCAGATTTTGACTGTAAAGCAATGACTGAATAAACAATTCTATTTAGAAATATGGACATAAATCTCCACCTTGATGAGATTCAGGAACTTCAAATGGAGTTTTATGCCTAGTAGTCAGAGTATTTTGTCCCACCACTCTGCATGAGGGTGGGGCTACATACAACTCAAAACACACCTTGGAAAACTTGTCTCATATGAAAGGAATGGAAGAAGGAAGACTGTCTTGTTTCCAGAGAAAACAGGATTGTGAACGCTGATTCACCGGTTGAAGAAATTGGTACAGAAAATAAAAGAGATATAATGTTAGAGATGCCTGTGAGGATAAACAAACACATATTGTGATATAACACAGTGTGAGTTTGCACACTATATATCCATCATTATCTGTTCCCAATATACATCAACACACATGGGCATTATATAGTACAAAGGTATATGACAAACACTTCACTAAACCAAATGGAGACCTGTCCTACCATCTTGTTTGCTTCCTTTTAAGTGGATCAAAGTGTTACATATGGCTCAATCAAACATGCCAGACAGGATTCGAAATTGTGACCCCCAACAGAATGGCAGACCCCCACCCGCCTGCTGATCTCTGCCCATTTAGGTCGACCTGTCAATCACAGTGAGCTACTGTTTGGCTCCTGGAAGGAATTTCACGCCTCATGCACACCTTGTTCAAGCCAAGGAGTTGGTGGAGAGTAAATGGAAATTAGCCTTAAGGAACTCCAAGCAAGCAAAAGCTAGCTTTTCAAAAATTACTTTTACTTAATATTTACTAGAAATCTGACCACCATTGAATTGTATTTTTCATAGCTATAAAAATAGTTGGTTTACTATTTTTCTAGCTGACCCCATTCCTGAGATAAAGTATTAGTACTTTAATCTGTACTCTGATTTTCAACATAGGACAGCTAGGCCTGCCACAGTGAAAGTAGTATTTAGTGCCGTGTCATTGTAGGGACATGGTAGCGTTAGCATTCATTTTCTGAATGTCTCATTTTTAAATACCATGCACCCTACCTTGTTTGCTACCAGGCCTACATAGGGGTGACTCACTAATATTTAAAATGGAGATTTTCATCTTTTGAAAAGATCTATTTTAATAGGTTTAAACTGCAGCAGTCAGGCTACAATGGTAGGTCTGCAGCAATGTTTCCCTTGTCAAACTAGTGGATGGCACAATAGGTGCTCTAGTCCACAAGTGACATTTAACCATATACCATATATATATTGTTGATTTACAGGAGAGTTAAGTATGCATTTAGGGATTAGCCAATTTCTACAGGGAGTGAGACCTCAAACAATTGGCACTGGACAGGAGCGCCCCTTTTTATAGAATGTAAAAACCAGCAACAAAATTCAGCAAATAAATGTGAGTGACCACCAAAAAGAATCATTTTCCCACAATGTCATAATATTTTAAGCCAATCACCACTCAATTTAATTGTGTAGTGACCCCCCCCCAAGGTAAAAACATTTACCTGAGTGAAGAAACATATCACCCATCTCTCCAACAAACCAAAACAAGCAAAAACAGCTCTATGAGAGCCCACCTGGCCACTTTTGTTGCTAGTGAGGAGCAAATCCTTATCATGAAGAATACCACGTATTGAGGGAGGGGGGGAGTTCACATCCTTTTTACAAAAAAACAAGGATGGTAGTGTTAGTGAGGAGCGAATCCTTATCATGAAACACACTACTTACTGTGGGGGAGGGGTTCACAGGAAACAACCATTACAACGCAGTCAATACAACGCAGTACCTTTACAACACAGCTGTTAAAACGCAACTGCCTTTACATCGCATGCCATTATAACGCATGCCATTACAACGCATGTCACTACAACGCATGCCATTACAACGCATACCATTACAACGCATGCCATTACAACGCATTATAAGGTAAGTAATGGGAATTTTTTAGTTTTAGGGTGAGCATGGGTTTTGGGTACATGGGAATAGTATTTTTACCCCTACACTATCCAACACTTACCCTACTGTTGCACTCACTGGAGTGGGAATAGTAATTTTTACCCTTACACTATCCAACACTTACCCTACTGTTGCACTTACTGGAGTGGGAATAGTAATTTTTACCCCTACACTATCCAACACTTACCCCACTGTTGCCCCAAAAGTATTATGCATTGTAATGGCATGCGTTGTAATGGTAGTTTCTAAAAATGCGTTGTAATGGCATGCGTTGTAAAATCATGCGTTGTAATGGTAGTTGCGATGTAAAAACTGCGTTGTAATTGTTTGCGTTGTAACGTCATATATTCGGGGTTCACGTCCTTTTTACAAAAAACAAGGATGGTGTTACAGAAAAGGCACTGAATACGTGCTCTGGGGACCTTATCTTTAAGAGATAAAATTAGGGTAGGGTTACTGTACTTATTTGAGTTTTTCATTGTAGTTTGGCAAAATATACTGAATAACCAATCCTACACCATTTCAATCTCTCTCACACATTTTGTGGGTCACAGTAGAGTAGAATTGAGCCTCTTTGAGTTGTAGTGGTACAGTAGGAGATATGATGTAACCTTTGTGAATTGCAACTGGCCTACCCCTTTGTAGATGCTTTTTTGTTTCTGCATGACTCTCCCTGTGCCCCGCCTTTATTGTTCCATTTCTTCTCTGACTTTTTAATATATAGTGCCCATTTTACACCCATTCCCCCTTGTCACTGTAACGTTTACACATATAAAGTAGTACTGCCTGTTCAGAGTTCTACTTACTTGTGGCAGAGAACTCGCACATAAGAGATTTGACCAGCGTAGACATAGATCCATGTCATTGCCTTTGAGATTTACAGTTATTAGTAGGAACAGTAGTACTATTGGTTTACTAGTGCTCATACTTAGAAATGTCTTTGTGAATTGGCCCCTTGTGCTTACATGGATTTTGAAAATTATTGCATGGAGCCGGCCCTCCTGGACCTGCACATTTGGTTTCACTTACCACACCCGCGTTATTACTATACAGTGTGTCTTATTTTTGTAATGCCCGGACTTGGAAAAATATTTAACATGGGTGTTTTTCAGTTTCTGACTCTACTGATCGCCAGTGTTTTTTTGTTTCTGACTGGTACTAAATGTGTTCTGTGTTGGTGTTGTGTTTGTGGATCTAAAAACCTATTGTACTGTATTGTTTTGTACTGTCGCATTTGTATAGTGCTTACTACCCCATGTGGGGTGTAGAAGCACTTACCCACATGGATAGCAAGCTACACTGTGTGGGGTGTGTGGATGGAAGGGTGTTGTTCTTGTCTGGAGCCTTTGTGGGAAGTCTTTTCATGTTCAGTGCAGTGACCGCAGATGTGGGGTTGTCCTGTTATGGCACACTGTGCCTGTCGTGTCATGCGTGGAAGTATGTGAGAGATGCTCTTTTGAAATAATTAGTAATCAAAAGGGACTGAGTGGTGATAAAACCAAAAGCACTACAGGGTGTGCCTAAAGGTGTCATGAAAACCACTAAATAAATAGAATATAATAAAAAATGTTTAGAAAACCATGTTTACCTTTTTCAATGGACATCACCTGATTTCTGCAAAACACTTGCAAATATCTCACATTTGAGGGGTCTTTCACAGGAATAACCACTGTTTGTTGCACTCTTGTATTGGATAGAAGCAAGGTTTTCGGGCAAAAATTCAAACTAGACTTGAGCGGTTTGTCAATATAAAACAAGCATTTTCAATGCAATAGGTCTCGCATTTGCGAGAGTTTAAGCTATTGGCATTGTAAATGACAATGCCTTTTATTTATCTGTTTTGATAATTAACACACAAATAAAAGGCATTGTCATTTACAATGCCAATAGCTCAAACTCTTGTAAATGCAAGACCTATTTCATTTCAAAGAAGCGTCCACCATTGTCCCGGGCTGCTTGGAAAGTGAAAGTGCGCATGGCGCCCTGAACGTTGCAGGAAAGCATGTTGTGCCTGAAGTAGGAGAAACTCATTAAAGAAAATAGTGCTTAAAGACTAAATAAGACATACCGTGTAACAACAGAAGTAAAAGGGCCAGTCCTCATGGGAGGTTACAAATGAAGAGAAGGCGGTACTAAGGAGGGACTAACGAATCAGGAGCCAGCATTTACAAAGGGCAATGGCACAAGCCAATTAAAAATATAGGTGGAGAGTGGGCGGAGCTTCAAGGCCATTCTCAAATAAAGCATGCCTCGCAGAGCAGCGCAGACGCTGTCCAGGCTTGACCTAAAAATGGATTTGCTTAAATTATCTTGTCGCGTCATTTCACATTTAATGCCATAGTTCCGTTGGTGCCCGTAATCCATGAACTGTTGATAGGTTTGACGAGATGAGACCAGTAAAATTATTTGGATGAAATCGCTAGAATTTCGTAAAAATGCAAATACAGAAACATATGCTCACTCTTATAATTGTGAAGATTTCTGACTTTTTGGGAATTCAAGGAATTCCTAGTAAGACAAATTTAAATCTAAGTAATTAAATTAAATGCAAACTCACTCCTACCTCTTGGTAATGAATGAAATGAGCAATAAACAGGTGAGTCAAGTGTAAAATTACTGATTCCACTAGCAATGCCCTTCCCTGGGAAGACCCCATGCGCTCCCAATTACCTTACAATTAGCACTGGTGAACATCTGACATTTAAATAGATTTTTCGCTATAGTACGTGAAATTTGTTGATGGAATATCTGCAAATGCTTATTGTGTGAATTAGAAATTCGTAATAGGTTTTATGAATCGTTTCCTGTCTACACATTGAAATTGCAGACAGAGAACAGCCAGGCTGGATATGTGATAGATGTTTGCTGATATCAACTATATCCCACAGCAGTAAAAAGAAATGTGCAATAGGAAATACAAACAAGAAATTAACACTATCAATGGCAGCATTATGACATCATCAAATAAGAGTGAAACACAAGTAAAACTGCTAAGAGGCCAACAAATACATCATCATTAAAGACCAGGTAGTAAATGGATTTTTGTCTTTGCATGAACTGAGAAAAATTCTCCTGTAAATCGTTTAAAATTAGTTTACCGATAAAAAAATAGTAGCAGTTAAAGAAAAGTCTTTCTACAGAATTGCATTCAGAAAACTTGTAAAACACTATAGTGAAGGTCGAAGAGAACCAGAACTAAGAATGTACCCTTGTGCATGAACAACTTTAAAAGGAGAATTCTTATTGGAGTACCCTACCAATATCTATTATGGGAAGGGTGACACTATTTAAAATGGTTGGTCTTCCAAGAAAACATGTATTCTCCAAAATATTCCTTACAAAACCCCGGTTAGATTTTTTAATAATCTTACTTCTATGGCTAGATCATTCGTATGGTGTAATGGAGTCCCAAGAACCAGCTGGGCCAAATGCTTAAATTGCCTTTTGATTGGGGGCTGTGAATGACAGTATTACCAACCTTCACTTTTAGTAGTAGCAAAGAAATCGATATTTGAAACGAGGTCTTACTTAGCATATCACAGTTAGAAATGGGCTCAGGGATGACTGTATTACATTTTTTATATAGAGGGATGCTTTGTGGGCAATTGGGTGGGGCAAAAGGTTCGTCTTACAAACACCCTCATGGGCGGGATCGGTACTGCTGGGTATGAGTGACTTAGAGGGGTTCACTGGGTGGGACACTCCGAGGATCACTGTGCTGGGTGACGTGGCAACTGAAAAAGACATTAAGGGTCTGATTATAAGTTTGGTGGTCAGTGGACCGCCAAACTCACAGTGGCACAGCGGTGGTGGTGCAGCTACCACCGCACAGGCGGTACAACCGCCATATTGCAACTTTGACGGTCAGACCGCCATGAGAATGCCGCAGGGGATCGCAGCGGTCTGGGGCAGCAATATGCTGGTGGTGCCGCTGCAGCACCGCCAAGCATCTTACGACTTTTCAGACCTCCACACTTTTCATGGCGGCATAAAAAGTGTGGCGGTCAGGAAAGTAAGGGGGCCCCTTTGCATGGGGTGCATGCACGGGGGCACATGATGTGCCCCTCTGTGTGCATGCACCCCTGTTCCTGCACGGCATGGACTGCACAGTCCATGCCTTGCAGGAATGGGCTTTGGTGCTCCCTCGGTGCTGCAGTTCTAAGGCTCAGATATGGGCCTTAGAACTGCACAACCGCGGGACCGCCAAAGCACCGCCCGCCAGACCACAAGGAAACTCGTAATCTGGCGGACGGGCGGTGGTCAACTTTGGCGGTGTGGGAGCGGAGCGGTGGTGTGGCGGCCTGCTCTCACACTGCCAAATTCGTAATTAGACCTTAAGTCTTTTGCAACTTTGCAGGCAGAGTTCTGTTTATTGTCAACCCAGTTTTACTGCTACCTTCAATGTCAGCATTATCTGTTAACAAACATATCTAATGTTGACGATATCCCCAAATGCAGCCCTCCTGAGTCCAAGATTACAGTTGAACCCTTTGTTGACAAGAAGCTATCTAGATTATATAAAACTCTGGTAATACCCCAGACACATTTCCAAAACTTGGAAGCTACTTGCGGAACATGTGGGTTAGATTGATGGTACTGAATGGCAGATGGCTCTGATGGCACCCCCCAGAGAGATGCCAGAGCGGTTTGGTATAGATGTATTCAGTTTTAATACCTCCACATAATTTTTACACGAGACAGAAACTGTGGAGGGTAGGCAAGGGTCAATCCCCTCTATTGTTAAGATGTCAAGAGTAAATTGGCCATTTTTTTGCACTCCACTAGGCTGTGCCTGGTACTCTAATGATACAGGAGGTGAAGTGGGGAAAACCCCTATCCAACACTGTTCAACAAACGTTTACTCTTGCCCAGAAAATAGTTCTTCTGTAAATCTTGGAGGAGATTGGCATCAGTAAAGGCATTTGTGAGTATGGGGCTGGTTATTGCTAAACGAGGTGTCTTACAACCTAGTGACTGTGGCCCCAGATGTTGCTGAATGAATGGCGGGTATGAATCGCTGTAGAGTTGTGATACAACAAATGTATGAACTGCAAGGTTGACCTAAAAACACAATCGTATATGAGGAGACATAAAACTGCAAGTAATGATGATACCCCTACTTCTGAAAATGTATAATTAATGTCTTGGCCTACTGTATATGTCATAATGGGTTTTTGACTTCTAATGTGAGATGTATCTATATTTGTAACCTGTTGTAACTGCTTGTTTTGATTATAGGCTTAGCCTTATAGCTTGCCATAGAGGGTAATACCAGCCATTGAAGGCCCGCTCTAGTGTTAAAGGCCCGAGCCGTCTGTAATAATGCTTTACGTTAAAAATAAATAGAGATGTATTATTGTAGCAAGATGCCCAATTCAATCAGTTATTTGCAGCTGACATCAGGGTGTGACCTACAGGTCACGGCTGGAGCAGCTCATCCTTTCCTGTTCCAATGTCGATAAATTGAGAACTGTTAAATTCATTCATGGTTAAACCTGATGTTTATTATAACCTTAAAACCCACTGCCGAGGGCTATACCATTTGATAAAGGCCCTGAACCTGAGTTATAGGCTCAAGCCGCAGGCGAGGGCTTGTAACGGGGGAGAGGGCCTTTAACAACTAGTATAGCCCAAGGCAGGAGGACTATAAAACAACTGAAACATTCCATCCACTGGGGATAGAATGGTCTAAATTAAAAAGGGAGAAAGAGAAAGATAAACATTGGAATGTTGGAGCAGAAGGCTTACAGCAGCCAGGTTTAGCCCTGAGCCACTTCATTGTCTTCAATGGAGCTCTCAACATTCCAGTGTTCTAATGTGCTTGAAAAATTAAAACTGCCAATATTTAGTATTTCATAATAGCAAGTTATTATTATAACAGTTGTTTTATATTGATTATTTGCTAGTCAACGTTTAAAAAAAATGTATTTAGTATTCTGTATTTCGACATTGATTTTTTTTCCTGTTTATGAGATAAGGAACAGGTCAGGTTAGTTTTGATTTGGTTTTGAAGCTTAAAGACGGGATTGAGGGCTTCATTATTGGGCGGATGAGCCATCGGGCAGCAGGTGCATCTGAGAAAGCTCCATGTTGCCCCAGTGAATTTTTAAGTTGGCCACTTTGTCGACTGACATTTTTTCACTGAAATAGCGCTTGCGTCTTGGTGGAGCGGGCGAGAGGGGAGAGATGTAGTGGATCGTCCGCCATTCCTCCATACTGTTATGGCATGGTGGACCTGTTGCTACTGCTATCCCTGAAGATTCCCAAAGTATGTGTCCATCTACAGGGATAACTTTACTGATGCCCCACACAAACTGGGAGATGTATCAAAGTGCATTTGGGTCAGGTAAAGGACCCTGAAGATTCCCAAAGTATGTGTCCATCTACAGGGATAACTTTACTGATGCCCCACACAAACTGGGAGATGTATCAAAGTGCATTTGGGTCAGGTAAAGGGCCTTTCTTTCCTCCAAGACCTCCATTGTTCATATGGTGGACCCGGACAGCAAGGACACTGGGGGGAGTGGCAATGTGTATGCCGATTGGGTGGTCCTGATGGTGGAGCCAACAGTGGTCCTGCCATCGAGAACTCAGTAGTCCACTGCATTCTAAGTGAGATGGGGGAGGAGAGTGGCCATTACAGCTGCCCATTTTTGACAGATATCTAGCTACCATCTTCCTCTGTATGTTTCTTTAGGGTTGAGGCAAAGCCTACTCACTGAATTGAGGATCATGTATTGCATTGTATTGTATTTGCATTCATATATCGCTTACTACAGCAAGCATAAAGAAAACTAGTTTGCCTGAGTTTTACTCTTTGCAAACGTAAAATGGCAGAACCTTTTCCTCCATTCTTTATTCAATAAGCAGCAAAATTGGTATAAAATGAATTTGCCTCACATTCTATTCGCCCCAGTGCCAACTGTATATTATAGGGTCCTTTGTGTTACAGTGCCTGATATGGTGCCCCTACAATTAATTTGTATTGAAGGGGTCATCCCGTGCAGAGAAAAACAGATCTCTGCTCCGCATCACTAAGTCACCAACAATAGGCATTCTCGAATGTTTGTCTGATGATGTCAGCTGGAGTGTTGAGATCTATTATGACATCATTCATCCAGTAACCCCTTTCATGTAAAATACCGACACGTGATCTGCACCTGCGTGCTCACGATCACACGGCGCGCCTTTTCCCAAAGCAGCGCTGCTAACATGGGCGTCATGAACCAGGAAGCCTCAGGCAGCTTCCCGCGTCCTGTACAAGCGAGGCCGACTATTGTTCACTCTATCTCAAGGCGCCTCTGTTCCCGGCAGCAGCCTCCGCACACAGACTGACATTGTACTCGGGTCGATTCACTTCATCTTACTGAGTGCTTAGCGCTGGCTGCCGCATAATTAGCTGATTTGATACAGGGCTGGATCATTTCAGCTAGCCCAGCGAGGCAAGTTAAATTATTATAAAATAAGGGTCATCCTACATCATAATTTGTCAAACAGGAAGGGGTGGGAGCACACTGCTGACCTCCCAGCACAGTTCGCCCCTTAGCATTATGGTAAATGCAGTTTGTAGTGCACGCTTACTTGGTATTTTGCTGGAGTGTTCCACCAAAATTGGTGCAGATTAGTGCTGTACATCTCTAGACACGTGTTTCTGGATTTTATCCGTCATCAGTAGAGATCAAAAAACGATTTTCATCTGGGGTTGCTGAGCAGGCTGCCACAATTCTCCCATGTCTCAGTACCTCTCACAGGTGCATCTCCACAAGCTCGTCAGCTCAATGGCTCAAGGGAGCCTTTTCAAACAGGAAGGGGTGGGAGCACACTGCTGACCTCCCAGCACAGTTCGCCCCTTAGCATTATGGTAAATGCAGTTTGTAGTGCACGCTTACTTGGTATTTTGCTGGAGTGTTCCACCAGAGTTGGTGCAGATTAGTGCTGTACATCTCTAGACACGTGTTTCTGGATTTTATCCGTCATCAGTAGAGATCAAAAAACGATTTTCATCTGGGGTTGCTGAGCAGGCTGCCACAATTCTTACAGGTCTCAGTACCTCTCACAGGCGCACAGGTGCATCTCCACAAGCTCGTCAGCTCAATGGCTCAAGGGAGCCTTTTCAAACAGGAAGGGGTGGGAGCACACTGCTGACTTCCCAGCACAGTTCAGCCCCTTAGCATTATGGTAAATGCAGTTTGTAGTGCACGCTTACTTGGTATTTTGCTGGAGTGTTCCACCAAAGTTGGTGCAGATTAGTGCTGTACATCTCTAGACACATGTGTTTCTGGATTTTATCCGTCATCAGTAGAGATAAAAAACGATTTGCATCTGGGGTTGCTGAGCAGGCTGCCACAATTCTTACAGGTCTCAGTACCTCTCACAGGCGCACAGGTGCATCTCCACATAATTTGTCAAATCAAAATAGTGGGATTAAGCTTCTGTAAATTTCATGTGTGATTTTCTGTGTTTTTTAATGGTACAAACTTTATGAGCGACATAAAATTTGCAAAGTTTACAAAAAGAAGTTTAGGAGAATAAATTACCTACAAATATTTGCGGGTGAAAACCCTTGCAAAACCCTGCATGACCGTTTTCCTTGTAGTAACACTTTTGAAGGAAATTTGTCCTGCAGAAAGCTTCTTTTTTGCAGCAAACTTCACCCAAGATGAAGTTGTGCAAAGTTCAAAAACTTCAGCTCTTAACGAGGTGCAAATGTTGATAACTGGGCACAACTTCACCGGTGGGATTTTAATGTATTCCATGCAGCCCTATCTAGGTGTACTAACACTGCAGCAGCTTTATTGAAACTGGTTTTTAGATGGTCTTGAAATAAGAAAAAGTATTGCATGGCATTTTTTGATTAACCCCTTTTTTGTGCCAGGGTCAAGGGGCTCTTTCGGAGAGACTCAGGAGCTTCAGCATGCAGGATCTGTCGACCATTCGGGGGGATGGCCCCGCGCCCACTCCAGTTACAGTCAGGACGAACAGCAAGCAGAGCAAGGCCAAGACCGTAAGAAGTGCGCCGCAGGGCACCGACAGCCCAGGTAGGCACCATCTTGTCCTCCTCTGACCTAACCGCTTCCATAGTGTGTCAAGCATGCCTCATCTTATCTCATTCCACCATATAGAGTAGGGTGTGTATACCTCTGGGCCTCCGACGCAAGTCTGGGTTGTTACAGAAACAAAGAGTGTTCCTCAAATAGCCTAAAATACAAGAATGTCCAGTGTTAGTCCATGAGGAGTGAATCCGTGCCTTACTTTCAGGAGAACTACCACCTAAGTAAATGACTGCCATTTAATGACTGACAGAATGAAACATTTTATTGCCCTGATTCATTGAAATCAAACATAAAAAGTAAAAAAAATTATAATATGTTACAAATTGTCCTTTAAATTCACTGTACGTAAATGTATCCTACATGGATATCTTAAAAATCTGGCATGGATCCGGTCCTCTGGACAAATATTGCATTGAGTTAGTGATGTCTTGTCAGCCATCTCGACACCACAGGCCTACAGAAAGATCCACTGAGTTGTTGCTAGATGTGTAAGACTAACCTACATGCCTGGACCAAAATAAGGTCAAATACCTGCCAATTTATGTACCATATGATAGAAATGTTTGTCCTAAAATACAAATTAAGTGACATTAGTTATTGAACACTTCCTTAGGTGATGCGAGCTGATATGCAAAAGATATATTAAGAGTAGTTTTAACAACAGCATTTAATATGCTTCTGGTAGGAAGAAAAGCTGTGATCTTTATTTGAATGTTTTTGCACGTCCCCTTTCTCCATTTGCGATTTGAAATAGCCAATGCTTCTACTGCACACAAGCTCCTTAAAACCTGTGCCTCCTGAAGGTGGTGGGCATTTTTATGGCTTAGGGTCCTTTTTCCCTCAATTAGAGAGAGCCGGAAAATTTACTGCAATAAAATTAATTAATTGGTGCTAGAACTACTGCACCAGGTAATGGTGCCATTCCCACCCGTTTACCTTTGCATCGGGAGAGCATGCAAAAAACGGTGTTTCTGCTTATTTGTCACAATGTTCTGGTGCAGAGTGAGCTCTAGATGTTTGCTGGCACGAGTGAAAACCGTTAGGGGGGAGAGGGTGTGTGCGTGTGCGTGTGTGTGTGTGGTCTGTATAGACTGCTTCCCATTACAAATGTCCAACAATATTTTTTTTATGGCAAAACATTTTTTATTATGGTTATTTAACCTGGTCCTTTATTGCACGGTTGTTTGCTCATATCTGATGTCCAAAGTGAGGGACTATGTCCACTAAACTGAGAATGAACACAGAAGTAATTTGTTTCGGTTTTTTTAAAGTTGTTTCTGATATGCCATCTTATCACTGCTTTAGATTCCTTACAAACACTCTAGGCGTGCTAGAATAAGAGAACATAGCCACATTGAAGACAAACAGAGACGCTGGACCTAAAGTGTACTGTAGGGCAGTGGCAGCTGCCAGCTATGGGGAGTGGTGAGGCGGGAAACCCGCTGCTGCCAGCACCAGCTGCAGCAGCGCAGCAATCTGTGCAAGATCAGCGGGTGCCAGCGGCCTGGAGCAGTAGTGAATACATACACAGCACTGTGAATACATACACAAAATACATCACACAAAAAAAGAAAATAAGCCACTTACCTGGCTGCACTCCTCGCTCCGGTCCTGATCTTCTTCTTTCCTGCAGCATAGGCCCAGCCAACTCCCTTAACCAATCCTGGTGCTGCTCTCATGCTGTGAGAGCAGCACCAGGATTGGATGGAGCAGGCTCCTGGACGCTCCTGCAGGCCCTGTAGGCCTGTGCTTGGTCTCCACCCAACTGTCTTAAGACAGCTGGGGGGAGAGCTTCAGAGTGTGTATGTCACTTTTGGCCGGCACAAGACAGCCAGCCAAAGTGACATGCGCACTTTGGAGCATCCAGCTAGCCACTGTTCCTGTCCTCTGCTGGAAGATGGCAGTAGAGGACACGCCCGGTATGTCTCGGGGCAATCTGGCTGCTGCAGCGTGCACAACGGTAAAAAATAAAATGGCAATGAAATCTTTTCATTGCCATTTTATTTTTTCCTGCGTAGCTCGCAGCAGGCAGAGGGGTGATGCTCCCCCGCCCATGTGAAGAATCCACCGCTATTATAGGGTGCTGAACTGAGAGCATGCATCCTGGGGTACTCTGAAGCCCTCCCGATTCACCAAAATGCACTTAAAGTGATGTTAGAAAAACATGTGCAGTCAGCTGATTGGCTCACTAGTGTCAAACCTGGCCCAGTTCTCGCTGCAGTATGAATCCCAACCTTGTTGCACTTCTACACTGGACTGTCACATACGGTGCATTTTCACACTTGTTATGATGGGGATTTCACCTACTGCTGATGAGAGGTTGCCAGTTGCAGCAGTGCAGCATATTGTGTCCTCAGTGTAGCTTATTGTGCCCTCCATGTAGCGTATTGTGCCCACAGTGCTGTGTATTGTGTGCTCAGTGCAGCGTACTGTGCCCTCCATGTAGCGTATTTTGCCCACAGTGCAGCGTATTGTGTGCTTAGTGTAGCGTATTGGGTTTTCCATGCAGCATATTGTGCCCTCAGTGCAGCGTATTGTGCCCAATGCCCTCCTCACACTTGGTGAATGCTCCAAAAAGACAGGACGAGTGTCTACTTGTTTCTGCTGCTTGGCCTAGCCCTGGCGACAGGCTGCAGGTGCTGAAACCAGTGCCACCTGCCCCATGCTGCAGGAACAAGGCAGAGTAGGACTGACCATCAACAAGCTGTGCGAGGGGTAGTAGGAGTGATACCACACACCTTTTGACTCCCTACGACATCACATGGCTGCCATCTTCTTCCATCATTGTCATTCCAGGAGCCTTTTATGTGATGCTGAGGGACTCTTGAAAGGGTAAAGAGTAGAAACTACATTTAAACAGGATCCTAAAACTCTGTTAACTATTATTGGACCTGACCCTCTCTGCAGGGTCACCCCCAAACCTTTTGCCTTCACCCTCCTGTTTTCTGTTGTCCTTAAGGACTCTGTGCACTTAACCACTGCTAACCAGTGCTAAAGTGATTGTGCTCACGCCTTAAAGCATGGTAGAATTGGTTCATACCCAATTGGCATATTTAATTTACTTGTAAGTCCCTAGTAAAATGACACTACCTCTGCCCAGGGCATGTAAATTAACTGCTACCAGTGGGCCTGCAACATTGATTGTGCCACCCATTTAAGTAGCCCTTTAAACATGTCTCAGGCCTGCTGTTTCAGCGTGTGTGTGCAGTTTAAACTGCCATTTTGACCTTGCATTGCGACCTTTGTCAGGCTTAAACCTTCCTTTTTTAATACATATAATTCACCCCTAGGATAGGCCCTAAACACCCCACAGGTCAGAGTGCAATGTATTTAAAAAGTATGACATGGAATTTTAAGTTTTATATATCCTGGTATTGAAAAACTCTTACATTTGTTTTTCACTAATGCAAGGCCTACCTCTCTCATAGGCTAACATTGGATTTCCCTTATTACTTTTAATAAGAGATAATTTCCAAATGGGAGCAGGTGGTCTGTTAATGTCTGGTGTCTTTGGATTTCTAATGGAAAATCCTATCTTATGGTAAAGTCGGTTTTAAATTACAATTTTGAAAATGCCACTTTTAGAAAGTTGGCATTTTTCTGCCTTATCTATCTATTTAGTGTCTGTAGCATGTCCCTGGGTCACATTACTAGGTGTAGCTGACATAAGGGCTTTGTGTACTCCTCCTAGACAGCCACACACAATAGAGAGCTTAGGTGTGCCTGGATGGACATGACTGGCAGGATGGGAGGGTGGAGCTGGGCACAGCCCTGCTTACACTTGAATAGTTTGTGTCCTGCCTTCACACAAAGGGCTGCATCTCCCCTGTAGTGTGGAGCCAGAGAATGGAAGGCAGGATGCCTGGGGACTTCAAAGGGAAACCTCTAAAATGTTCTGCCACTCCAAAGGAAGAACTGGGTATAAATATTGAACCTCAGACACCAACTCTTCTGCACACTTAATTGTGGTTCCTGCTTGAGTAGGGTTTCACCCTCCTCAACAAGTAATTCAATTTCTTACAACTATCTGTTTCCATTACTGCCCTCAAGACCTCTGAGAACAATGGCAGCAAGGACACTGCCAGGGGCTTCAAAGAGCAAGTCAGGGTATATTTTTCTACTGCTGCCTTCAAGACCTCTAAAACCTCTGGGTAGCAAGGACACTGCCAGGGTTAGAAGTTGCTACCCCTGGCATCGGTAAAGAAATGGCTCACTCCCTTTGCCCTAGTCACCTGCCCCGTCCTGTCCTGTCTACGAGATGGAAAATAAGGTAGCATATATGGGCAAACCCTCCTCTTTCCTCTTCTCTGCCCTCTCCTCCATGCACTTACACTTTCAGGTTTAGATGCAGTTTTGTGTTGCTTACTTGTAGAGGACCTCATGCCACCCTAAGCACAGATAAGCACCAAGCACTTCTTCAAAGCACAGATGGTGGAAACAAGGGATGAAATACACGGACCAAGAGAGGAGGAAGGACGTGAAATAATAGAGGGAATGAAGAAGAAGGCTCGTGGATAGAGTTGTCTTGGCGAAAAGGAAAAGGCTAGTATATTTCCAAACAAGGCAATACTCCATGACTAGAACTGGTCTAAGCCATCTGATCTGCAGGTGGGGAGGGAGAGAGCAGAAGAGACATTGGACAGCAGGAGAGGACAGGAGGGAACTGGAGAGTGAAGTAGCTTGACAGTGAGAGGAATCAGCTTGACAAAAAAGTTTAAATTAATTTTGCTCTGTTCGAGAGCCTGCGTGATGGAAGAGACTGTTCCTTACCTTGATCTGCACATCGTCTACAGTGAGACCTCTCATGCTACCTCTCCCTTAAGCTGTAGATAAGATCAAGGGAACAAGAGCCTTGTGCTTGGATGCTGTGATACTTCAGAAGGTAAATTCATCGCCTGTTTGACTGACAAGGATGGAGTGAAACTGGCGTTGTGTTCTCTACGTAATAAATAAATGAACTGCATTAGAATACATTAAAGTCATGCCTTCTGAGGTGTGTTTACATTAGTTTACTATTCCTGTGTACTCCGCAGCCTCACACAGGGTGATTCTCACAACTGGAAAATCCCTTAAGCTGTTAGAAGCACCTCTGATACTAACAATTATTGCTTCTGGAATTCTGGGCCTCTGTCCAATCAGTGTGTGGGGCTGTCAAATTGACCAGGTGTAGCTATTCAAAATCTACACCAGTGGCGGCTGCCTCGGAACGGGGGTGGGGGGATGAACAAAAAATAAAAAATAAACTTACCTTCTTCGCTGCGCCGCTGCCACCGCACATCTCTCCTCTGTCCTCATGCTGCTGGCAGCACCGGAAGCACCCAGGCTCCCGGACTCTCCCAGCCAATCATGATTGGTCTGAGCGGCATGTTTGGCCACTCAGGCAGTACCTGGGATGCTGGGCATGTTCTCCACCAGGCCGTGCAACACAGCCCAGTGGAAAACACCCCTGACAAACGTGCTTGGTGAATCCTAAAACGGGAGAGGAGGGTGGGAAGCCAGGACTGGAGAGAGAATACCTGAACTCGGAGTAATGAGATTACTAGTACGTGACAGGGGCAATAATTCAGTCAAACTGTGGAAAGTGTTTTTTCAGAAAGGGTCACAAAGTGCCATTGACATACTAAGTTACACCGAGATGTGTGTAGTTGAGAGATTTTTTTTATCGTAAGGTGATATGGCCGAGTACATCCGTAGGTTTACGGTACAGTGTTAGTTAAACAGGGCAAAGTGTCACAAAAGTCACATGGGTCGGAAGTTGTCAAAGGTCACTTGACGTCACAAAGGTCCTGGGTGCCTAAAGAGAGTTCTCATTAGCGTTCCAAGCGTGTCGTCTGACATACTGTGGTCCCAGCAAGGCTTATGTTTGTATCGTGTACTTTTATTTGTTACGTCGTGCAGAACGTTGGCTTACACGCAGACGCGGCTTGACACAGCACGCAGTGTATTCCCGCGTGCCCCTCACCACTAGACGTCATGTCACATTCTGAACAATGCGCTTTCAGTAAAAAGTGTCACTGCAGGACACGAGACTTCTTCCTTTGTGAGAAGAGGAAAGTACAGAGCACGACTCGATTAAGAAACGAGAACCAGGCAAAGAGTGGTGGTATATTACAGAAAAGCAGGCCTGCCAAGTATCACACATCAGGCGTGACTCTAACGCATTTCAGTGTGGTGTTCCGCATCACCGCACTGAAATGCATTGTCACGCATTTTAATGCCACAGTACTGACTCTCTGCTGCCTGTGCCAGTGCCGAGTAACTGGCCACGTCAGGCTGCTAGCGCGCGCGCTGTGACACCTGCGCCGGCTCTGCTGCTCTCCGCAGACTTGCCGGCCCGGGCGCTGCCACCAGCACAGGCTCAGTACACTTCTGCTACAATGTATCATAATAGCCTGCTGCAGGTTGAAATTCCCGCCTGCGGCTGAGTCACTCTGAGACTACAGCCAGGCCTGACGTCTCCCGGCCGAGGTACTAGTGCTGTGCCCAATACCGAGACACCCGGGGGTCCTGCCCTCAGTGGTGCGTGATTACTGGCTGTGGCACCGCGGGGTTGGATGATGTGACCTCCCGTCCCGGAAGAAAGTGAGGTCGGATTCAGGAAGCGGGGACTGGAGGCATGCTGCGCGCCGGCGGGCAGTCACTCACTGTGTAGTGTCCTGTCCTGTCTGCGTCCCGGCATCCGTATCAGTGCGCTGCACACAAAATACCATGATACTGGCGTCGGACCGACAGCAGCATCAGCATGGCGCCTCCTGAGAGGCCTCGGGCGCTGCAGCGGAGTGCGATGCCGCATGCGGCTCACCGCTGGGGGAGCGAACTTTCACTCAGACAGTGGAGAACTCACTGACACGGACGGAACGTCGCCAGCCAGAATACACAACAGAGACAGTAAGTACTTGGCCAGGCAGCCTGCCTGCCACTTTAGTATTACGTTGTCACACTCACACTGTGTTACTCCGTGAAGACGCGTAATGGCGTGTAATATTGTTCTGTTCATCATGATGCAGTCCAGCCGCACGTTCATATTAGGGCACGCGCCGGTAAGTTAGTTATATTATGTTTGTCCAACGCGGCATCGCGGTGGAGCCTGTGTGCTCTGCTGCACAGCACTGCAAGATCTGATCCTTTTCATTTCAGACTTCTGCAGCAGGGCTGCTCTGTCCCGTCCACACCGCAGCGCAACTGCTGAGCCAGGCCCAGAATCGTGGCCAGGCCGGTGCTTGCCACGGGAGCACTCGTTGCGGCGGTGACTCCGAGCTGGCCAACACAAATTGCCACTCCTGCCCTAAGCACAACCAAGAAAGTGACTGCTGGGCTTGAACTTTGCCCAACCATAGTGCCAGCGTGCATCAACCACACCGCCACAGGGACATCCCCCAGTGTGGCCGGCAGCAGCCAGCATCACCTAAGAGCGGTGAGCCCAGTGACAGGCGCAGCTGGCCGGCAGGAACTGATGCAGCTGGGGTGGGCAGCAGGCAGTGGCGCACGCCACAACTCGGCCAAAATCTCCTGCCAGGGCACAAAACCGCTTGCCACAATCTCCTAAGCCACCCAAGAAATGTGAGAAGTGCCCTCAGCTGGAAGGCTTACCTACATTTCGACACCCACATCAATCTTCCAGTGACACAAGTTGCCTTCTCTTCTACGCTTCCAACAAGATTAAAAAAAAATGCTTGCGCCTTTTGATCGGACAAGACCTGTCCGAGGTCGAGGGCTTTGTACCCCTCCTCCGAGGAGCACCCATGCTGACGTCTACTCTTGGGCGTTTGTCTGCCCCACTGCTATCACCGCCCAGCAAAATGCAGGGACTATGTGATTCATAGAGAACTGGCCTGAGGTAGCTTTGGAGCCCCACACAGGCCAAGTCAGTGCAGACCTAATACAGCGCCAGCGCGCGGTGACCACACTGGTGCCAGTCAACTTTCAGCACTGCCGGAGTCACTAGGTCAAGAGCTTGGTGTTATAGCTGCTCTGTGACAGCCGCAGCCTGCTGGTGTGATCTAGTGTTGTGGGGCTGAGCAGCAGGTAGTGGTGTCCCAACCGGGGTGGACACCTTTCAGCAGTGCTGCTAATCACTTTTATTAGGGTTGAACAAGCAGTTCTATAGTCAAGTCTAATACAGCGTCCTGGCTGGCAGTAATGTGTGCGCCTCTCTCTCCTAATTTCTGGTGCTTTGCAGTAGTTTTAAGATCTTCTTAGAATTTCTTGTTGCTCAAATGGGTTTAATTTCTGATATTAATATGTTTCCCTCGTCTTCATTGCTTGATTTTGCTCGCGAGAAAGTGTCACTCCTAGTTGTTGAAATGTCACTCATAATTACACTGGAATGACAAAAATGTCACACATAGCAATCTGAAACCTTGGCAGCTATGGAAAAGGTTTGTGTGAAAATAAATATGGCACGCAGTAGGTACGTCACTTGCACGGGTAGGTGGGTGACAGCAAACAGTGCTGTTTTCTTTCGTTTGCAGTTTTCTATCAGGCTGAGCCTCGGCCGTACATCACCTAGTGTCGTGAAACGAGCAGCGCTCTCAGGGTGCGGCGCGTTGGGAGTGCGGCGCCTGCCAGGCCTGCTGGCCGCCTGCCCGGGTGCTTTTAGACATAAATGGTAGTAAAGAATGATGCGGCTGCAGCAGTGACTCACCCCATTGAGGGCTGCAAGAGAGGCTCTTCTCACATGAGCAATCCTTCCCAAATATGTGACATCATGTTGAGCGGGCATATATACCCGTTGATTCTGTGCTGTCCTTGACCACCAGCCTTTGGCATGGGTGAAGTTACAAGTATGCCCGTGCTCGGGTCGCTGACGTTGAGAGGGGCGCAGGAAGCTATCTGCATACACGTCATGTGACAGGCTCCAATCATTGCTTCTGTAAGTAGCCGCTGCCTCCTCCTTGCAGTATCCTCAACCCCTGCGTGTTCAGCTTCTCTGTAAATATCCTCACCCTTCCTTCCCCCTTGAATTTATTAACACACCTCACATGGGCTGAGGATACGTCTCTTCCTTAAACAATGAATCGCTTGACAAGACAGCATGCCTCTTCCATCTGCACATAGGATCTGGAACAACATCATCATATTCATCAGGACCACTTCAACGCAGGTCAAATTTAAGAAAAAGTTTGCACGTGAATAGTGTAGCAAACCCATATTCAACTATGATTCAGACTGTTCAAAATTCAAAAAAGCGTATTTCTTTAACACGTTGAAGAGTTTCACCGTAGTACATCTGATTACATCACTGCATCGAGAGGCATTTATTAAAAGTGTCAGTTTTTAAATATGAACTTAAAAATATTCACGCCCCTCCACCGTGCCATGACGACAGTGCATTAGTGAATTAAGAGCCGAGTCAGTTGTTATGTGCCTATATGTGGCCTTTATTATTTCATGGAGCAACATTACAGTCTATTTAAGTCAGTCACAGGAAGGGTATAGCACACAGCCTGAAATCTGGTTTCACATTGTGTCATTCAGCCACTAGATGGGTATGTCTTTCATGTCTTTTAATCACTGAATCATTTTTCTTCCTTTAATTCTCTGCTCATGTGGCTAGTGTGTGGGTGGCAGGCAAAAGCCGCATGAAAGCTCGACTTGTTTTGGGCTCAAGGCTCCAAGACAACCGCGAGCTGAGCCAGAGCCAAGCCTCGAGCTTAAGCCTAGCTCGAGCTTTCAGTGGCTTACCCACCTCTATAAAGAACACTACATCACAATGTAACCTAGCTCCATTTCTTCTTACTCGTTGAATTTAAGCTTGTCTTTCTCCATGTACAGCGCTCTGCTTCCCTTTGGCTAGGTTTGAGCTATAGAAATACCTCATTCGTATAAATGCATATATATACAAGTAGGTGCAAATAATTGCAAGAAATGCTGTCCATTGTGCATCGGTATATACAAAAAGAGAGAGAGGGACCCAACCACCAAAGGGGAGGGGTGCCAAATACGACCAAAAGTCACGAAGAATCCCCCTTGGGTAAAAAACACATATACAACACCACATTCACACGAGAAACCTTATATCACCAACACCTTAACAATAAACAAAGGATCCAAGAAATAAACAAATCAAGTTGGTTCTCAATGAATAGTACAAATTTATTAAATTCAGTATACAATAATTAAAAAAGAGAAACTTTCATCTTAAAACTTCACAATATTTTTCTAACGTTCATCATAAAACAATAATCAAAAAAGCTTAAGCAGGTAAAAAAGTAAGATTAGACACATATCTTGAGGGCAAGTCAATACATACAATTAAAAAAACAAAAAAACATGGAAGAACGAGCAGGAAAATTGTTTCCAAGTCACAGGTATAGCCACATAATCAAACACAGATCAATTGTCAACTCATGAGAGAAATCTCTCCTTTGTTTTGTACTCAGTAACAGTTGTCCACATCGATTTAAAATGGGCTTCCCTTATCTGTGCATCGACGCGTTTCGGTGGGCACTATGTTTAGGCCAACACCTTCTTCAGGATAATAAAATTGCTCCCAATTTACCAATCACTTTCTCAAGTTTCTTAGTAATCACACCTCCTTGGGTGGTCTGTATCTATAGTTGTCACGATAAAATCAGATAAAATCTATCTTCACACTTTTCCAGTATTTAAATAATCCCTCCAATTCACAGGAACCTTCCTTGATACTCTTTTGTCTTTACGATCAAACCAGTACCGGAGACCTTATGATTTTTGAGGGAATAGAGAAATAGTCAATGAATCAAATCCTTCCCTTAGTCACATCAGCTTCTGATTCGTTTATAGTTTATTTCGTCTTAGAAGACTGTTCAAGATCTGATATCTCAGTTCTGCTGAGAAAGCGGGGTGTACGCCTCCATCAATTGTGCATCGGTAACAAAGGTAGCTACTTAAGGCCAGTTCCCCCGAATGAGGTCCTGGGCAGGAGCTCATCCAAGGGTGATTCAGTTGAGGTTGGGGTAGGAGTAGCAGGGAGTAAGGGCTCACTATTATCACAAGCAGAGGGTGGGTGGAATATTTCTACAGGAACGCCCTGGGGAGAGCAACAAATTTGGTTTCACCCAATGCACTTTCTACTCCAATGCCAGTTCAGTGTTTCTTGTTTCCACAAGCATGTAGTTCGTGTTTGAGCATTGCCCCTTAGTGATGTGGTTGGTGGTCACAGTGCAGAATTAAGCAGAGAGCAGTAGAATGTGTAGATAAATATCACCACAACTCATCGGTTGAATGTGGTGTAGCGGGATGGATGTGTCAGGCAGGGCCTGCAACATCTTTGTGTGGTAGCACGTTGCCAGTATGGTCATGAGGAAAGTGAAAGAAGAACAGAGCTTAATTTGAGCCGGTGTTTTCCAGTGCTCTACACTGGCACTTAATTGCAGACACTGGCACTTAATTGCTGGAAGCTGCATTTATGACAGCTGCCACATGGTGGCGCTGTTTGTGTAATTTAAACATGAGCAGAAAAACAGCTGTTTGTGAATTCAATATACATTAAAAACAACTAATAACTGCCACCCAAGCCATTCTTAAAGCTTTGGCGGCCTTGATCAGTCTGAATTGTCGTACTTGTAGCAGTGTGATGGTTAATAGTTGTGTAAGTACAGTGGCAATGTGTGGTGCAAACTGCGGTGGCCTCCTGACGAGGGCCCCAGCAGTTATTTTTGTTACAAATTAATCACTGAAAAAGAGCACAGATGAAAGTGGGGTGAGGAAAGTGTGATTTGTTATACGGATCGGAGGTGGCCCATCAGAAGAGGATGGGACCCATCCTGCTTTCTTGGGCTGCTCTGACCTCCAGGAGGATTACCTCACCCAAGTGTGGTATATCATCTACTGCTTAAACATCCCTAGGCCCAACCATGGAATGTCCCAACAGGCACGTGACAAAACACCCCAGAGCTGCTTTGAGCGATCCATGTTTCAGCTAAACCGATTGGCCAGCATTTTGCATAATCAAATTGCCCACAACCGTGTGAGTCTTCCCACTCTGAACAGGATGGACTCAGGAAATAAACATATTGGGAAGCTCAGGAAACGTGGTGGCAGTGGAATCATGAAGACATCTGATGGAAGGACGTGTGGCCCCAGGGGACCCTTGGGAAAGCAGTGGGGCATGTGGAGGCGGCCCAAGAGGCAAATGCTGATGAGGAGTGATTAGGGTGAAATGGAGGAGCCGTGGAGAAACATGTGGAGCTGATGTGGATATGATGTTCCAAGAGGGAGACTTTAGGAAATGGAAGAGGAGGTGTGCATGACAAAGGGGAAATGTATGGCTATGGGCCATCCTGGAGGTATGGGGGTATTAGCCATCCTGGATGTATGGGGGCATGGGCCATCTGAGATGTATGGGGGTATGGGCCATCCTGGATGTATGGGGGTATGGGCCAACTGGATGCATGGGAGGTATGGGCCATCTTGGATGTATGGGGGTATGGGCCATCCTGGATGTATGGGGGACTCAAAAGGAAATATGAGGCAAGTTTGGAAGCTAATGGAAACATGGAAATTGTGTTGGATGAATAGAGGCGTTACAGCAAGTTATATGAGGACAAGGGGTGATATGGGGAGGGTTAGGAGAAGACAGGAAAGAAGAGTTGCTAAAAGCCAAATAAATACTACTAAATAGTTGTTATGTGCTTTGTATCACAGTTTGAATTTCATAAAATAGTACTATAACTGTACCTATGTTTAGATTCCATAAAATCTTAACTGGGGGAACGTTTTCTGCACAAACATCTCTTTAATTGCATTGTTTCAACATCTGAACTGGGTAGCCGCCTCCAAACTTCCCTTTTATCTAACCCCGCCCAGTGGCATCTCGACCCATGGTTACGCAGAAAGGCCTCAGGCTCTGTGCTTTCAACCCCTTACCTACTCGATCTCATTGCGTGGTGCTCTACACAGTCGCTGGCAGTTTCCGCCAGAGCAGGCTCATCGTCCCCTGTACACCAATTCTGTTTTCTCCAGATGTGTTGAACAAGGCCGGCTTTAGGGCAGTGCGACTGGTGCAGCCGCACTGGGTGACGGACCTGGAATGGGGCACTGACCTTAGGGGGGCGCTGTGTTTAGCAATAACTTATGATTTAAAAGCACCTGCTGCAGAGTTCCTTGTGTGTCCAGCTTTTACGTAGTTTTGTCTAGTGGCAGTTTTGACGTGCCATAAAGTAGCGCAGCGGGTTAATACGCCTGTGGCAAAGAACAGATCTGTATTTTATGTGGATAGCTGAGTGGATGAGTAAAGCCAGCCTTTAGCAGCGCTTTAAAACAATCAAAATGTATGTGAGAGAGGGGCTATGGAGGGATGAGGGGCACTTTTGCCGGCTGGTAGTGAGGGAATCCGAGGAGGAGGTCATGGGGTTGGGGCACCAAAAAAGATTGTTGCATCAAGCGCCACCAGCGCTAAAGCCGGCCCTGGTGCTGAACATTTACTTCAGGTATATGGAGGTACATTCTTTTCTTCGTCTACTGTCTGCATACTTCTGGCGCCAAGCTCAAAAAATGTGATTTATGAACTGACTGAATTGGCCAGATTTGTACAGACTGAGCCCAAAAGGGAAGTGATTACCCTGGGAGTTTATTTGGACTCTACTGTGTCCATAAAGAGTCACGTGGTTGCCGCTGTCTCTAGTGCAATCTTCTACTTGAAACTGATGAGGCATGCTTGGCCAGTGCTTGATGACCAAGATGGGGCAGTAAGAGCAAGACTGCAGTTGGTATACTGCGATTTCTTCATGTTTGAGCCAACATAGGGAAACCTGAGGAAGCCACAAGCGATCTATAGCTCAGTCGCAGTGGACCTGGCCAATGTACATTAAAGCGACTACCGTAGGCAAAGATGACAATTCATCAAACTTCCAGAAGTAGTGAAAGGGACACCACTCACCCACTGACATCACCAGATATGACATCACATGAGCTTTGAGCCTGACTTTTCCCAGGAAGTAAAGTTACATGACCATGACCCTTGCTGAAGTAAAGAACCTCATAATAAGTGCACAAGGGCGGATGCTAGCACAGAGTAGTGTCTTTAGATACCACACACACACACACACATATATATATATATATATATCCAAGCTCCTTTCCACACCATAGTCCATGCACTCGCGAGCGGGTGCCTCTTTGGCACAGGGGTGCGCCCGTGCTTAAAATCAGCGCTTCGTAATTCGTGCCAGACATACGCACAAACTGATGCACTCGCGGGGGTGAGTTCAAACGATTTCTTTATTGAACTCTGCAGTAAACACAAACAGACGCGTTTCGGCAGTCGCCTTCGTCAGTATCAGGTGCGCCGGAAACGGTCACTATTTGACATCTCATCATGATAATGAAAGTAGGACTTGTGCAAAGAAACTGTCAGCGCCATCTTAGCGTGGTATACAATACCATAAGACTGACCCGTTTACACCGTAATCATAATAAATAATACAATTCAATTCATATTGTAACTGTGAGCCCTTATTAAATTTCAAATATATATATATTTATATTTATATTGGCAGTGAGCATTTTACACAATTGAGCCCTGTATGGGCCTATTTGACCTGAAGGAGAAACTTTATCTCTACTGATAACTGCGCCCTTATTGCGCTATTTACACCCTTTTTTCTCATAGCATTACTCTCATGTTAATACATTAATTGATACGCAGTGCCATAACCAAGCAGTGTCCTGCTGATAATACTACAACCGCCACAATTGTGCCCTATATGGGCTTCTCTTCCCCCAAACTCTCTCTAAAACCCTCCTGCATCCACCAAGAAAGCTAACAGAGGAACCTGCCCCTACTGCAACAGGCTGTACTGGGTTTGCAGGAATAGATCAGAGTGGCAGTAATACTCTGTTTAAACCAGCATCCACATTTGTACCTCAGATGCCATCGATGTCGTTGCAGAGGCAGTCAATAAGGATTTATTACGACTGAGATACAAAAATGCCAACCTTAAGGAATAAAAGAGAGAGAAAAAGAAACATTTTACTGAGGTACAACGAAAAGCACTAGAAAGTCTCAGTAAGGACAAATCCATTGTGTATAAACCCTCAGATAAAGGGGGTAACATTGTGTTACAAACTCGCGACGATTACAATCAGGAAGCACTACGCCAACTTTCGGATATCAAATACTATGAAAAGACTACCAAGAAGGAATATTATCAAAGTATCACAGATTACCATCAACTGATAAGGAAATGGCATGAAAAGAATATTCTCGAAATAGAATGTACCTTTGTTGTCTGAATCCGATAATTGCCACTTTCTATCACTTGCCAAAAATTCATAAAGACAATCAACACCCGCTTTCGGTTGTCCGATCGTATCATCTCAGGGAAGCCTCACTGAACATTTGTCTATCTATATAGATCATTTTCTGTTTGAATTTGTAACTGGACTCACATCGTATATAAGAGACACAAAAGATTTTTTACAACATATAGAAAAGATCAAATGGGAATCAGATTTCCAATTAATTGTTTTAGATATTTCAAGTCTCTATACATGCATTGCACACCAAGATGGTTTGGCAGCTATACAGTTTTTTCTGAAAAGTCGCCCTCTGAGATATACAGAACACAACACGATGTTGCTAGAAATGATAGAGTTTTGTCTAAATAACAATATTTTTCAGTTTGAAGACCAGCATTACAGACAAATATCTGGCCCGGCCATGGGGACCTGCTTTGCCCCCAGTTACGTGAATTTATTCGTGAGCTGGTGGGAGAAGCAGGTGACCTGGTCCAAAGCCAACAACGCATGGACAGCCAGGATAGTTACATGGCACAGGTATATTGATGACCTCTTTTTAATTTGGAGAGGATCTGTTGAGTCAGCACGGGCATACATGGAGATTTTAAACACCAATGAAGTCAATCTTGAATTCATTAGCGAAATCAGCTCCACCTCAGTGAATTTTTTAGACCTGGAGGTGTTCGTGTCTGGCAATACCCTATGTACAAAACTCTACTGGAAGCCTAAGGCTGGTAATTCTATACTCTACACCACCAATAGTCACCCACTTAGTCTGATAAATAGCATTCCGTACAGGGAACTCCTGCGGATCAAAAGAAACAACACCAAGGATCATGATTTTCACAGAGCGACCCGGGATAGTCTAACTAGATTCGGCTATCAGGGCTATGACAAACAGACACTGCAACAAGCATATAGAAAGGCCAACACTACATCTAGATTGGAATTACTGAGAGATAAACCCAGGACAATCAAAGAGACAGGCAAATTCAGTCTGGTCACGACTTTTTCAGAAGATGCTAACCAGCTAAGGAATATCATCCCCAAGAATTGGTCTACATTGAAAACCGATGCGGTCATAGGTCAGGATATACCGCCAAGACCTATGATAACCTTTAGGAAGGCAAGGTCTCTGAGGGACAACTTGGTGAGTAACCATTGCACGAAGGAAAGTACAGGCTCTATCAGACATGATTTACATGGCTTCTTCCCATGTGGGAAGTGTAAGGCCTGTTGCAATAGCAAGAGAACCACTTCATACACAGTACCAGGACTAAGAAAACCGAAATTGATTAGCAAATTCCTTACTTGCAGCACACCGTATATGGTCTATTGTCTCATTTGTCCGGGTGGGCTCAAATATATTGGGAGTACCATTCATCCCACGAAAAGTCGTATATTGGAGCACATGAGGGTAATTGTAAAGAAGGACGCAACATATCCAGTTGCAAGACATTTTAGTACACACCATCATAGCAACAGGGACCTTCTGACTTATTTCTGTCTAGACCATGTAATGATTATATCATCGATTTACAGACCAAAGCTCTGAAAGGGATGAATAGTAACGAAGAGTGCAAAAAGAACAATTGATGGACAGAATGCATACATTCACCCCAGTACAGAGATCTGGGCCTAAATCCATCGTTTTTTTACTCACCATGCCATTCCAGTTTGAAATCAGTCTTGACCCTGTGCCTCATGGGAACAGTCCAGCCCGAACTGCCTGGCCAGGTCCTCCCTGGACTGGAAACAAGCATCCTAGGACTGTTTTTGGGGTTTCACCCCTCCTCAGCCAGGATAGCTTGACTCCAGTTGCATGGAGAGCACGGGACCCACGTCTGGGCATACCCGTCCCACTCGGGGTGACAAATGCAAAAAGAACAATTGATGGACAGAATGCAGAACAATGTCATACATTCACCCCAGTACAGAGATCTGGGCCTAAATCCATCGTTTTTTTGCTCACCATGCCATTCTAGTTTGGACCCAGCCATATGCAAATCAGTCTTGACCCTGTGCCTCATGGGAACAGTCCAGCCCGAACTGCCTGGCCAGGTCCTCCCTGGACTGGAAACAAGCATCCTAGGACCGGTTTCGGGGTTTCACCCCTCATCAGCCAGGATAGCTTGACTCCAGTGGCATGGAGAGCACGGGACCCATGTCTGGGCAAACCCGTCCCACTCGGGGTGACAAATGCAAAGAGAACAATTGATTGACAGAATGCCGAACAATGTCATATATTCACCCCAGTACAGAGATCTGGGCCTAAATCCATCGTTTTGTTGCTCACCATGCCATTCCAGTTTGAACCCAGCCATATGCAACTCAGTCTTGACCATGTGCCTCATGGGAACAGTCCAGCCCGAACTGCCTGGCCAGGTCCTCCCAGGACTGGAAACAAGCATCCTAGGACTGGTTTCGGGGCTTCACCCCTCATCAGCCAGGATATGTTGACTCCAGTGGCATGGAGAGCACGGGACCCACGTCTGGGCATACCCGTCCCACTCGGGGTGACGAATGCAAAAAGAACAATTGATGGACAGAATGCAGAACAATGTCATACATTCACCCCAGTACAGAGATCTGGGCCTAAATCCATCGTTTTTTTGCTCACTATGCCATTCCAGTTTGAGCCCAGCCATATGCAAATCAGTCTTGACCCTGTGCCTCATGGGAACAGTCCAGTCTAAACTGCCTGGCCAGGTCCTCCCTGGACTGGAAACAAGCATCCTAGGAGAGTTATCAGTTCATCTAGGGGAAGGTTGCTAGATGTTTGATGCTTACTCAACAGAGACTATGTCTCACACTGATTTTATCAAGTATATAAAACTGATCATTGTTCATTTGCATTTTCTCATCCTTTCTCCCTTTCTTTCTTTCTTTCTTTCTCCTCTCCTCTCCTTTTCTTTTGTTTCTTTTCTCTCTTTTTCTACCCTTAGAATAGGTATTGTTACTCCAGTGAATATAAATATGATATGTAAGAAGCTTATGGAGTGCTAAGAGATTTTCCGTTTACACAGATCGGTATCTGTAATCTGTAACTGGTATATGGTGGATGCAGGAGGGTTTTAGAGAGAGTTTGGGGAAGAGAAGGCCATATAGGGCACAATTGTGGGGGTTGTAGTATTATCAGCAGGACACTGCTTGGTTATGGCACTGCGTATTAATTCATGTATTAACATGAGAGTAATGCTATGACAAAAGAGTGTAAATAGCGCAATAAGGGCGCAGTTATCTATAGAGATAAAGTTTCTCCTTCAGGTCAAATAGGCCCATACAGGGCTCAATTGTGTAAAACGCTCACTGCCAATATAAATATAAATATATATATATTTGAAATTTAATAAGGGATCACAGTTACAATATGAATTGAATTGAATTGTATTATTTATTATGATTACTGTGTAAATGGGTCAGTCTTATGGTATTGTATACCACGCTAAGATGGCGCTGACAGTTTCTTTGCACAAGTCCCTCTTTCATTATCATGATGAGATGTCAAATAGTGACCGTTTCCGGCGCGCCTGATACTGACGAAGGCGACTGCCGAAACGCGTCTGTTTGTGTTTGCTGCAGACTTCAATAAAGAAATCGTTTGAACTCACCCCGCGAGTGCATCAGTTTGTGTGTATGCCTGGCACGAATTACAAAGCGCTGATATATATATATATATATCAAGTCTCACAAGTTGCCTTTTGCAGAGTGCACTCTCAACAAGTCTTTCAAAAGCACAGGAACAACTTCAGTGAAAGACAAATAAATAATAATCACATGCCTTGCCTGACGCGTTTCAGAGTAAAATTCTCCTTCCTCAGAGGCAGCATGCCAAGCCATGTTTGTTCCGTAATTACTCCAACTGAAATAACCCCTCTAATTTATAACCTGCCCAGGTGGGCCTCTAAATGTTATGCACCACGGGAATTAGAATTCTGAGGAAGGAGAATTTCATTCTGAAACGCTTCAGGCAAGGCATGCGATTATTATTTATTTGTCTTTCACTGAAGTTGTTCCTGTGCTTTTGAAAGACTTGTTGAGAGTGCACTCTGCAAAAGGCAACTTGTGAGACTGGATATATATATATATATCCAAGCTCCAAACCTGCCAAGTGCTCCTGCACCCACTAGCGGGTGCCTCGTTCACGAGGGCAGACTTGTGAAAATCTCCAACGCTCCAAAAACCATCACGAGCACTCGCGGGGGTCAAATCCACCTCAGGATTTATTGGCACAAGATAAACAAAACAAACGCGTTTCAGCGGTACGCCTTCCTCAGTGAGGGAGGCGTACCGCTGAAACGCGTTTGTTTGGTTTATCTTGTGCCAATAAATCCTGAGGTGGATTTGACCCCCGCGAGTACCGCTGAAACGCGTTTGTTTTGTTTATCTTGTGCCTATAAATCCTGAGGTGGATTTGACCCCGCGAGTGCTCGTAATGGTTTTTGGAGCGTTGGATATATATATATATTGGTCATGTGATCAAGGCCGATTATTCGGCCGAAACGCGTCATGGCGGACAAATGGTTGGAATAAAGTAAAAGGATATATGCACTTATCGCTGGGACCTCGCTCGTTATTTCTGGTGGCAAGGCAGAAGTGAATGCGAGTTTACTTCATATATATATATATATAATATTTTTTAACTAAGATGGCGAAATCATATAAACGTTAAGCATTTCTTTTTTATCACATGGAGGCACATAAAAAGAGATTGAAAAAACGATACTGGTTACGTGCACGTGAAGTAATTCATATAGATCATATATTCAATATGAACTATGTTTCTGGCTTAATTTTACACTATCATTGTTAATGCATTTTGAAATATGATCTCTTGTAAGGCACTATCACTCAAGAAAAGTACAGAAGTGAAGTTTTTGTTGAAGCACATTATTGTTCAGGTATGGGTGCAAGCTATTTATTTCATAGTTTTATTTATAAGTAAGAATGTGCATTGCACTGCATAATTCTTTTATTTTACAGAACTGAAAGCATAATGTTGAAAGCTGCAGATAATGATAAAGGCTCCTCAGGACTCTTTTTCCCTCCTGATCTTGGCACCTGTTTTGCCTCCACTGAGGCCAGGGGTCACAAACAGTGCCAGGGGTTGCAAGTGCAGTGTCAGAGATAGCACCAACTACCTCTGGAGACCCCTTGACAACATCCATTGAGTACACATGTTTACTTCCTCTGAGAAGATCATGTTGGTTTTGGTTGAAGCAGGAGTAAAACCTTAGCTGTGACACCCCTAATTGGCACTCAAGGGACGAGAAAGTGGGGTTTCCAAGGCATGGTGACCCTTAGAAGTTTAGGAATGCCCACATATCTATACATTTGTGTTTATTTCCAAACATTTCTGTTCCATCCCTCTACTCCCTAGAAAAGGTTGGAAATGTACTCCAGCACGGAGGTGGCATACTTACTTCTTTTCCACGGTATAATTAATTTTATACTTCTAGAATTTCTTTAATCTACCTTAATCTTATGTCCTGTTTTGTCACCCTGGTCAAAGGTCATAGGATGTGAAATCCAGATAAGTCATCTGAATAAAATGACGTGATGTCATCTGCATCAAATGTCATTTGATGATATCTTTGGTGATG
This sequence comes from Calotriton arnoldi, assembly GCA_963921515.1. Lineage (NCBI taxonomy): Eukaryota > Metazoa > Chordata > Amphibia > Caudata > Salamandridae > Calotriton > Calotriton arnoldi. Next base: position 4,096,636 of record CAWUFW010000005.1, on the reverse strand, counting down.
TTATTAGTGCCAGGGACTTGCGAGGAGACCTCCAGTTATGTTGTTAGTGCTATATATCATGTGGTGTTACTTTTTGTGATGTTTTCAGGGTTTAACAGTTGTGCGTCACTTTCACCACCCCCATGATTTTAATGCAACTACATAATTGGCCAATTTGGGCACAGGATTTGGCCAGTCAGTCAGGCAGGAGGAGGGTGGAGTGAGGGTCCAGGAGATCAACCACTCCTACTCCAGCAGCCTCATGAGTTCTTCGGATAGTTACTAATCTTGTCTGGATCCTGTGCGTATGGAGCTCAGCTCTGGTGTTTCTGCTGGTTACAGGGGGCTTGAGTCCGTTTCCGTCTTTGATGCCATCTCCAAAACAAGGAGTACCCTGAAATCCATGACTGAAGATCTCGAGATCCATGTCCAAATGTCAGTGTTCTGTCAGTCTAAAACAAGATCTGGCTCACTTCGATGACTAGGATCCTAAATCTCCCTTCGTGGAAGGTTTTATCGGAAGAAGGGGTGAAAGGTCCCGATCCCTTACTGGCCGGTATTGAGCAAAGAGTCTCCTCTGCGGTGCTTGCCCTTGACAGGGGGATACCCCTAACCCCCTAATGTAGGTAAGGTTCAAACAGAAATGTCAGGGCAAGATTCGTTTCCTATATTTTTTATGGAAAAATTCCAATCACACTTTGGTTCGTTTTGTAGAATATTTATAGTTGTGTTCTATCCGTGATGGTAAATGAGAAAGGAAAGAAAACGCCAACACGTGTTTCACCCCTTTACATGGCCATCCCCATTATGCCCGAAATTTAGAGATCCACCTGAACTAGACGACCTGATTTTATCTGTACTCATATAAACCGCCCTGAAGAAGCCCCAGGCCGGATGGCCATGTAAAGGGGTGAAACACGTGTTGGCATTTTCTTTCCTTTCTCATTTACCATCACGGATAGAACACAACTATAAATATTCTACAAAACGAACCAAAGTGTGATTTCTGTTTGAACCCTTCGTGGAAGGTGCCTGCTCTCAGTATTGTACAACCTTGAGAGAGCAGTACCTTTGATTGGCCAAGTCTCACTTAAGGCAGCATCGCCCTTTAAGACATGTCGGTATTATGCGCTATTTCTTGGAACATCTGAATCTAGAAGGTGAACTTTCCCATGTTAGAATCAGCACACACCGTTCAAGTCTCTGCCTTGATTCTGGGATGAACTCTCTCTGTAACTAGCTGTAGACACCTTGTGCCATGTACACTACTATGAGACATGGCATTCCCTATGGCACATCATGATTGCTAGGCAAACATTATGCATATGTGGGGAGCAATGTCCACAGTATTACATTTTTTTCCATGAGAATCAATAATGGCAATCAATATATATTGCTTTTGTACTTGTATTTGACCAAATATACACATTTTAGCCAGCACAGGCATGAGCTCGTAAAGATGAGACTTGGATATGTGACCTTTCCATAAACAAATTGGAGATGAATCAGATATTCAGAGAAGATTGGGACCATTGTGTGCTATTTTGGAATCCATTGCAATTTGGAATACATTTGACTAAGCCCACAAGCCCCATGTGTTATGATGATCAAGTCATGTGATACTAAATTTGACACTGAGCCCACCATCGAGGTATCATCTTCGCTCATATCAGACGCAGCTCAGAATATTTAAGAGACTGTAAGAATTAAAAAGTATCAAGTTGGAAAGGAATATTCATATTTTGCTCTAGCCCTGAAGAATCGGCTAACCACCGCGAAATACATGTTGGCTACAGTGGCTACAGAGATTTTCAATATTTAACAAGCACGGGTGATCATTCTATGAAGGTTAGATTCTACATTGCACAATATGAACAGAAGGTCCTTTTTTTACAATGTGGGAACCATTAGGACATACGTGTCCACAGGTTGAACTTTACATAAATCTTATATTCAGTTTTTATAAGTATAAATGTAAACAATTGCTGGTATATGTTGGACAATAATCAAAAAGGATTCATATTTATGTAAAATAAAAATATAAAAGCAATATATATTTATTGCAATTATTTATTCTCATGGAATATTTTTTAATACTGTGAAAACTGCTCCCCACATGCATAATGTTTGACTAAAATGATTAGTTACTAGGGTTAGTGACTAAGTGGGTGGCATTAAGCACAGGGCCACTGTTGTCAAATAACCCAATGTATCAATTGTTTTGCAATTGATAGTGTTCAGCATCTGTTACTCACACTTTCGTGATATGTATGTTCTGTTTACGTGCCTACTTGATCAGCTAAGTGGCACCATCCTGCTCCGGCAGTAAGAAGCAGAGGTAAACCACCTTGTTACTCATTCACAGAGATCTAAAAGTACATGAGGCAGCAAGACTGTGATTCATGCTAATGATTGGTTTTGTGTGGGAAGAAGCGCAGAACAGAGCAGCCAGCATCATTAGGTCAACTGTGTTGAAAATGATGTGTAACAGTGTGTGCAAAATAGTGTATTTTGTTTTTAACAAAATTTAGTTGAAATTACGCAAATGGGTCAAAATTTGGTTTCCAGTCTCGCGAGAAATTTTGTCCACAAGTGAGCATACCTCGTGAGACACTTTCTGCTCAAATAGTCTCCCGCTAGTAAAAACCAAGCATTGGCATAGTCAGATTTTGTTGTTAATGCTGAGTGAGCAAATCTATCAGCTTTGCCAGTGCCTGACTTATGATAGCAAATCCCATCATTGCCTGCACTCCTGTGTACCTGAATGTGGGGCAAGTTAGTTCTGCACGGGGTGCAGCCGCTGGTCTTCCATGGCCTAGTCCCTCCGTTTCATTGGTGGCCAACCGGTCAGGCCTCCCACCTCTGAAATCACTGGTTGAAGAGGCAGCACTAGGAGCGCTGGAGGGTCAGAAATCTGAAAAAAACAGGCACAACTAGGGCTGCCAGCTTTTTTGAGTAAAATATCAGCCCTTTGTTCACCTTTTAAGACCCCGCAAAGGCCCAGTTATGATACTTACATAGAACTTTATTTAACATTGGCATTATTAATTTATAACATGGTGTCTGTCTTTAGTGTAATTATCAGTTAAGAATAATTAAGGCAGCTCTAGAACACATTTTACTGTGTTTTCTTCTTATATTTACAGTTTAAGTATGTACTGATACGGGGAAAAATACTGTTTTTAGGTGCTTTTGCAAATTTTTGTACTGGCCGTGACATTAAAATACTGCTCATGCCAGTAAAAACCAGCCAAGTGGCAACGCTAGGTGCAACCAACATTAGGAAGATGCCCATAATAACCTAGTGCTTTATCGAAAATGCCCAAAACAATCTTAACTCCCCTTTGAAAGGTCCAATACAAGGTAATGCCCTGTCAAAAGAAGCCACGAGCACCTGTAACTCCCCTTGAACAGGAGGCCAAATCAAATTGAACTCACCTAGAAGAGGACCAAAAAGTCAAGCCCTACCAATAGAATCACAAAAGAGCTGTATCCCTGCATGTAAATATGCCCAAAATAAGCGAAACCCTCCGAAAAGAAGTGAAAAACTGCACGCCCCTTTGAAAGAAGCTTAAGAACATGCTAGGGCATTACCAAAAGGAGCCCAAAACATGCCAGGGCACTACCAAAAGAAGCCCAAAACAGCATGCTGAAATGATACAGAGGAGCATCGTGATGGAGGGAGGGCTAGGGGAGAGATGAGGAGAGGAAGCGAGTGACAGTAAAGAACGTGACTGTGTTCTAAAAAAACAAGACATGCACTCACATGGAATGCTAAAAAAGTACGGACTTTAAAACAGAACGCCAAAAATAGTTCCATGACGTCAGCAGTGGAAGGCTACACACCATAGCCAATTAAAAGCAAATGTAAAAGAGCTGTCCTTCAGTAGAGGGGCAAACACACAATAAAGTATAAGCAACCAATTAAAAGCAGGGAACTGAGATTGGCTAGAAAGCCATCTAATCATGAGCAAGGGTTTATTCTGTGGAGTATTGTATAAAGTGCTGCCCTGCGACAGACAGCTGGAGCTGTGTGCAGCAAGACCACAACAATGATGCAAAATTGAATAATATGAAATTTCGAGAATTTGGCATAATACAAACTTTGTAAATTTTGCAGACATAATTTAAATTTTGCTCAGGCCTAATGACAATACAGTAATGTTGTTGCTTTAGAAAGAGTGTGTTGCAGTGGTCTGAGTTGTTAGCATTTTTCAGATGGACATTTTAAAGGTTTTGAAGCTTTTTCTGAACTTTCATCCCAAACCGATTCATATTTTTGCTTACAGGTGTGAATCATTTATGAAAAGTTTACTGTAGTAGACTTTTTATGTCCATGACTATAGATGGCTATGACCAACCAGTGTACGCACCCCCATAGTCAATATATGATCTTGAGTTAATACCAAGGGGGGAGGGGACATCTACTGCTAGTATCTAAGACTAAACCCAAAAAAACATGATTTCTTCCTGAGCAAAGTATGAAAAATGTAAGCTCTGATGAAGAACTAGCCCATTCAAGGTCTTTTCTCCTAACCCTTTGCAAAAAGTGCACCAAAAATGCAGAGTCCTAAAGCTTTTGCTTCAACCCCTGCCTCTCATCAAGGAGCATTAAAAAAAAAATAGGCATCTTGATATTAGATTAGCCTTCCTGGAATGATAAAGTATTTCTTCCAATCCTAACTCATTCTCCTCCATCACCCACTCATTTACCCTCGCCATTGAGGCAATAACCTGCTCACCAGCTTCATGGACTTCACTTGCATCGTGCTTAAAACCCTCTTCTGGGGATCATAGTCAACTGCTAAGATAGGAGGAAGCCAGCCACGGCCGCTGCAGGGTAAGAGCGGTGGGACCCAGTGAGGGGGGATTTCGAGAGATGACCACGAGGGAAAATTAATTATTTATTTAATTTTCCCTCGTGGTTGTCTCTCGAAATCCCCCCTCACCCGGCCCCACCACCCCACCGCTCTTACCTGCAGCAGCAGCGGCTGGAGGAAGCACTTAGTTGGCTACTCCTTTTCCAACCTAAACCCTGGGTAAGATCCTGCTACACATGACCTGAACTTCTGCCCACACTCTAAGGAGACACTACAATTTCCTGCAGAGCCAATACCTCGTAGAGGCCTATGCAGCAAGGTAGACTCCTGATCTGGACGTTCCCTTCGACATGTAAAAGTCCACGGCTATCTTGAAGGGGAAGGTCCTTCTTCAGACGTGTGAGGGCATTACGGGGACTGGAGTGGGGTAACTGAGGTTGAGGACAGAGTACTGTCAACCCAGGGATCTGCAGCCTATCAAGACATGCTCCCGTCCTGGAGTGTAAGATTACTGAATTCACCAGCAGGGTTCAAAGCCCCGACAGAATGGTAAAGTGAGAGAGCAAAGATTGCAAACCAGCCCCACCTCGAGCAGTGTGTCTGCAACATTGTGGAAGGGTGTTGAGTGCAGATTGCGTGCATGGATGCGGCATGGTCGTTCGAGTGGCACCTAGCTGGGCTCAATTAGGACAGGAGCAGTAAGATACTACACTTCCTCTTTTGTGCACCAGGGGGAGTTCTCCCCGCGACCCCTCTGAGGAGTGAACCTAGTAATTAACAGTAATTGCTGCATGCTTGACCTTGTGAACTGGAAACTGTCCTTCATATCCCTGAAAGATTTTCTGCGACACTGAGTATTCAGCACCAACGGGGAGGCCTTCCTGAGAACCTGTCAGGGAAGCATGGAGGGTTCCATGCTGCTCAGTTGTTTTGAGTGGGATTCCCCCCACAGAGTGTGATTCCGCACCTTCCCTCCTCCCCTCCCTCTGGCCCTAAAATTGGGGGGCTAAAAAGAGTTTTCTGGAACAGGGCTACTGTGAACTGCGGAGAACGTTACACAGCGTCTGTGTCGGTTTAGGGACCCAGCACTCCCTTTCCATCTTGATGAAGCAAGACTCTTTAAGGCCCTTCTGCCTGTGACCTGGAGATTTAGCTCCACTAGCCATGGGCAGATCTAAATCAATAGTGGTCAGGAAGCAGCGGAGAAGAACAAGCAGTAGTTGGACAGGATGTTGACAACAAAGACCCTGATTTAGTGTTTGGCAGATGGGTACTGTGTCATATACATGACAGAGATCCTGTCTGCCTTATTATTACTGCCATAGAATATAATGCACTTCTAATAATGGTGGCAGTAACCCGCCTTTCAAGCTCTAAATCGTTCCTTAATTCTGATGACCATCAAAATGTCTTGTAGAGTCAAATCTACTCAGGCAAAGTTGTCTGCATACCCCAAGTGATACCCTGCTCGGATGGTGGCTCAGTGGACTAATGCATCCACTCCACTCATCACAGGTGTGAATCCTGGTGAGTATACTCGGCCTTACCTCCTTCTGAGGTCGCAAAATGTGTGCCATTGAGTTGGATAATAATATATTTCTGTTCTTCTGAGCCAAGATGCTGCAAGAGGTGAACATGCTTATTACAACTACACATGTTATATTAGGTAAGTGATCCTGTACACACGAAGCAATGGGACACTTGACTCAATCGTAAGCAGATCAAATAAAGTGTGCAGAAAGAGTGACAGAGACAGAAAACACATGTAAGATCTCCAAGAGACAGTGACATATCTGAAATGCAGGGCGGATCACACTAGAGAGAACAACATTCTTATTGTGGTCTTTTTGATAAAGATAGATGACCCCTGTATGGAATGGTTCCTTTAAGATTGGCTTGCAAAAGCCATAGCACCCAGAGTTCTCTCCGGGTTCTTCTCAATTGAATGAGCACACACTGCTGTACCCCCACCTGCTCTCAGAGCCATCACAAACATCTCTTTGCTGAGCATCTTCCCAAACCATACTGTAACTCCCACCCAGAGAGCAAGACATGTTTGTGGGAGCTAGGCCTAAAGTATGTGTTACTCTTCACTGCTAAATTAAAACTATTAGCCAACATAAGGGCAACGTTTTCGCCCGAGTCCTGAACAGCCCTAGAGCATATAATGATTAGAGGACATGGCCTGGTGTACATCCACCACAGTTGACACAAAGCTAGCAGTTATATTGGCTGAGAAGCAGGAATCTGTGTAGTTTCAGGAGGCCGACAGAGGCCCAATGCACAAGCTGAGAAACAAGAAGCAATACTGCATCTCCACCATGAAGTTGACGGGAAACCCTACAGGCTATACTGACTGGAACTGACTCAGAATCAGAGAAATCACATGATTGAGCGACCCCTGCTCTCCGAGGACAGTGAGACTTTCGGGTGATATGTTTGCGCTAAATAAATATTCCTGATTTGATTTGATTTGAGTGAATGGCATTATTTGAGGCCCTGGATCCACTCTGACTCACATGGTCTCTTGTAAGTAACAGATCTTGGTGACAAGCACTGGATGCAAAGAGGAGAACTGAAAATGAGGCTTCCCAGATAATAAAAGGGGTGTACAACAATTGCTGAAGGGAGTGTATGATGTAAGCTGCAGTAATGGTGCTGCCCCCTTGTGGCTGACAACTCGTAAGTGGCTGCTAGGAGGGGGAGTTTTTCTTTACCTACTGCCAGCTGGCAGCAGTATTTGCAATAATCAATTGTTAAGCTTTTCTTTGTTTATTGTGGGGAAGTAGGGTAGGGTATTGGATTGCCCAGTTCTGGGGGTAATGGTCATAGACGTCATTTAGGCATCGCAGCTTGGACCCCCCGACTTGCCCCCTGCCACCCCTGGCATTGCCTTTGCGACCCCTGGCTTCCGAGGTACCTAAGGTAGTGCTAAGAACAGAAGGTAAACAGTGCTGTGATGTGCACTGTTTACTTTCTGTAGCTCAGCTGGGAACTGTAGCATTCAGATTTTAATACTGTAAAAGGTATAAATATATGAGTGCAAAGTACAGTCTCCTGAATAAACAAAATTGAATATAAAATGCACATTTTTTAAACCAGATGTTGCAGATTTGTATTATTGTGAACACATGGAAAACTATGTGTTTGAATAAAAAGCTTACATTTGTGCTGGAGTGAGTGATAATGCCGTACAATGGATGGTAATCAAAGTGTATTAACAATGCTAAGGAGCAATTTATGTCAATAACATTGTTCTACACGGAGAAATAATTGTGGAAAAAACGACACATTTTAAAAATCTTTTTGTGTGTCTTTCAGTAATTTTCCAACACATTTGATGATTGAGGGAAACTTTAGGGAAACTATTAAATCGTGACAGGTGGAAGTCTAAATAATTTGACTTCACTGTGTTGTTTTGTTGGTATAAATAGATTCTCCTCTTCCAACAAATACATATTTTTATGCAATAAAAAAGAGAAATGCATAATGTTCTAATCAATGATATCATGCTATTTAATATGTCGGTTTTATGTAAAATAGATTTTTTTACGTTAGTTACTTGTGTTATGTAATTGTGTGTTTAAAAAGTCTCTTAACTTCAGCAGCGGTAGTTATTGTGATTAAGGTCATGTGACCTGACGTCTTGGGAGGATTGAGAAGATCATACGATGTCACCTCCTGTGACGTTAATTGGTCTAAGGGTGGTTATGTGATGTCACTTCTGCTACCCCAGGCATTTTGTTGAATTGACCCCCATGGTAATGGCAGCTAGGTTACTACAAAATGGTATCAAAGAGTCTTGTGTCACGAAAATGGGTCTGAGGTAGAGACACTTTGAAAAGGTTTAGTTGAAGTAATGTTTATTGGCATTTCAAGAGTTGTATGTATGTATCCGGTATTTGTAAAGCGTGAATTAATCACCCCTAGGGGTCTCAAGGGCCATCCGGGGGATTAAGAGAGCTATTGCCCAGAGTCACCGGGTGCTGAGTTGAGCTGCCGCTGGTGCCCAGGGATCGAACCGTGAGCCCCGTGCTCGGAGTCAGCCGCTCTGGCCGCTGCACCACACCTCTCTTTCCCAGTTTACAGTGATACAGGATATACCTCATCAATGAACAGCGTAAAATGTATAGTGACCTCTCACAGTGTGACAGTTGTAACAGTTTGAAGGTCAGCACATCCACAGTTTGACATACCTGCATCATGTGCCAATTAATATAACGAGAGACAGTAAAGACACTTCAAAAGTGTTTAGAGAGCACACTAACACTATAATGCTAGCATATGTAGTGGGTGGTCTGCAACAGGCACAAACCTTACACTTGACGCTTCCATAAAATCCAGGATGAATCACAACACATGTGAGGGGCACTGTGTACACCTTAGTGACCTGGAGTGTGGAGATATGGCTGGGCCTGCTAAACGCCAGTAGAATCCTGCCTGTGGACGACAGAGGGGTACCCACTTCGTGTTTCTACCAATAATGCATTTACCTGACACCAAGCTCTGAAACTGCAAAAAAGATGGAGATGCCTGATATATTGTGCAAGATATTCGTCCTGTGCACGGGGGATACAACTCCAGTAAGCCCAGTTGTTCAGCTTTGTACTATTCACCTGTACACAACTTACAGAAATGGCTTGATGAGTTTCTAACCGCTCCACATGTAGTGGGACTGACTAGCAATGTGGAATAGTAGTCCGCAATGTGGAATACTGGTGTAGGGTGGTCTTGAACCAATGTCCCCTGAAGGTCTCTCTCACATGGTGGCAGCCAGATACCTACGTTTCTTCGAGGAAACTAAACAGGGAATGCAAGTGGGAGGATTGAGTGAAGAGGAATCATAACTTTTGATTACTTTTACAAATGGGCTCCAATGTGGGGTGTCTTACAAGATGTACGTTATTATTTGACCAAGTGCCGATTTTTTCTCTGGGATCTCCTGTGAAGACCCATTCAAGTGTGCTTGTGGCATATTTTAGAAGAGGTCTAACATACTAAGGGAGGGTGGACTCAGGAGTTCAATGCTTCAGAAAAGGCCATCTAACGTAAAGTTGAGTACTATAACGTAAGGCCACAACTCTTTGTATTGTGTGGCTTGTACCTTTTCATTTTCCATTGTACAGCAGATAAGTCTGTCAAAGCAGAGTTCAGCTATCTAAAAGTCCCAACTGGCTGAAAGTGTTTCACATTACATGATGCACATGGCCAAATGGAGATGAATTCACCTTCCATTACCACTTGCAATGTGGTCATTGGATGGAGAAGCCAGAATGCTTCTGTACCTTAGCAGAGCTGAAATCAATGTTAATATGCTTTAAATTCCTATTCTGATGATTTCCCAGCATGTCTGTAAATTCATTGTACACATTCCAGGGGTGTCAATATCCATTTTATGAAGAGTCACTCATACCGGAAAGCTTCACAGAAGGGTAGAAAAGTAAACATGGGTCCGACTTGAACCATGTGCTGTACTTGGAATGTGCACAATTGCTGTGCATCACTCAATGACTTAGTACGTGGTATATTTGCAAAGCACATGCACAATTGAGCTCAGAAGCTGTGCTTGATCCACATGAGAAAATGCTGTTGGCGAATTGAAGCTGTTGTAGAAAAGCACAATTAATGGTTGTAAGAGCTGCAGTATTGTTTCAGTTTGCCCAATCTAGTTCTATGTATCAAAATTTGAAAACATGTCAGTGGCAACTAAAAGAAGAACTGACTCCTTCCATAGCAGGCACATTGTATACATTTGTATCAGGACAATGAACTCTGATATTAACACTCAACTCCTTTTCTAGTGTGTTCATGCTGCTCTGTGCGCAAAGTCCAACAAGGTGAGTCTGACAGATGATGGTGGTTTGCTTCCCCTTTAACAAGTTGGAGTTTATCAGCTTATTCCTATTGGCACCTGTTAACAAGCTCAAACGGTGTGTTTCAAAATCCAAGCAAATGTGTTTAGAGTAGATTTACTGGTTGGGTTGCATGAAAAATGGCAATGGGCATCCACCGTGTTTGACCTTTCTGCATTGCTACTAGAATGCGGCTGGTGACCTGCTCTAACTTGCTTGGCTTTGTACTGTAGTAGCTGCATTTCTGATGTAGACATGCACACTACCCTTATGATCAAACACTTGAGATCAATGTGTATAAAATTAAGTTTTCTTCTTCCTGCATTTAGAGAGGAGCATTGCCTCTAAAGTTGTAAACAAATTATATTTCTAAACATTTTCAGCGGAATATTTCTCAATTCTTTTTTAAGTCTGTAGTTGTGGAAAAGTAATCAGCTGCAAGCATTAGTATTTTTGAGAACTAACAGCAGCAGTGACATGAATTCTATGAATACTGAATGGTTGCTGAAAGCAGATAAAGTGTACTGAATGCCCTCTAGATAATCCAGTTGATTATAAACAGATTTGGCTGGTTATATGAAAATAATTCAGATATTTGAGACGGATAACATGAATTTGTGTATTTAGTTAGGATTGATAAGCTGACCATGTTTTGAGTGTTTTCCATATTACAATGAGTTTGAAATGACACCAGCCATTGGATATTGAAATATTTGGTTTGTGCAAAGGCTCTTCTGCACAGATTATGGGTTTTCGCTTGGAAGGCATATTTATTGGTTCTGCGTTTGTTATTTTCTTCTTCCGTGTACTTTGAAGATGGCCTCAATGTTCTCGTTGCTTCATTGTTCAAAGCCCTGCAGTAATAGTTTTTCGCGGATTCTCTTTAAGCTTTGATCGAACCGCCAGAAGTGCTGAAAGAGATTTTTACTCTAATACCCATGGTCCATGTCTTTCTAGCTAAAAACCATTGTAAATTTTACAAACCACATCGGGTCTGAATCACAAAGAAAGTTGTAAATCCTTGTATGTGTGACATACTCCTACACATAGCTGAATTGTGGGTGGTTGAAACTCCAAAATGTATGCAGGTGGAGCTACAGCGTTGAGGATGTTCATGTTACAAAGGTGGTCTGCAGGCAGAAGAATTACAAACTCCAGATGGGTTCAGGTAAGCTTTATTCACCGTCTCCACTGCTCCACTCCTGTCACAGCCTAGGTGTCTATCAACATTCTAAAGCACCCTCCAGAACCCACAGAAGGAACGTTCCACTTTACAAGGGAAGAGAGGGGGAGGAGCAAGGTACCAAGAGGAAAGAAATAAATCACAACACATCTTTCCCCTTATGGAAACAAAGAAAGGAGGAGAAAAGGGAAGCACTGAAAGGAAAGAGAGAAAGTCCAGAAGGAGAAAGAGAGCAAAGAGAAGATAGCCAGAGAGAAGAAAGACAATATAAAGAAAACTTTCAGGTGTTCATGAAATAGTCTTTATGCCAGGCTGGCATTTTGGATTCTCGGCGAGTCGTGAACTCTCTGCTACGGGGGCTTGACTTGCTTCCACTTTAGGATCTCTCACTGGAGTGCAATTGATGAGGGTCATGGCGAACCAGTCTGTCCATGCTCCAACATTGTCCATTATCCATAATGGCAACATTTAGTTTAGTTGCAGCAATGCGCATAGGTTGAGAGAATTTAGACATAGACCCTTCACGGCCCAAAGGCTTCTTAACATACACCCAGTCCCCCACATTCCAAAGTTGTCTTTTGGTGCCATGTTTGACATTATATTGGTTTTCATGCTTGGCTTGGTGGAGTGCAATTTTGTCCCTGGCCCGGTCTGGGTCGTGGGTAACTCTGTCCCCCCACCCAACCAACCCGGAAACATTTTTGTACAGGGTTTTCTTCCCTTGAGGGCAGTAAAGGGTGAGACTCCTGTTACAGAGTTGGGAGTGATATGGTAAGCCCATAACATTTCCTGCACAGCAATTTCTACATCCAAGTGGTTGGCGCAGGCTAACTGGATGCATTCCTTAACCATGCGGTTAAGTCTCTCCACCAACCCATTGGCCCTGGGGCACTATAAGGCAGTTTTAAAGTGACAAATATTGAGATGTGACAGAAACTCCACCATGGCCGAAGACGTAAATTGCACTCCGTTATCTGTTACAATTGTGGCCGGGATTCCTTCACAGTAAAAGGAGTCTTTAAGAAATCTTATTATGTGCACAGTGGGGATTTTGTGAACCATTTTTGTAACCACCCAGTGAGAGTTGTAATCAACCATGACAAGAGCATAGCGTTTGGTCACCCCAGCCTTGTTGATGGGACCTATAATGTCTAAGGCTACTTTCTCCCAAGGTTTGTCTGGGATCTGTACTGCTGATATGGGTGTACGATGGGCAACCTTAGTTTTGTCGCTGTTGGCACATATTGTGCAGTCTTTCACCTTGGCCTCAACCATGCTGTCCATCACCGGAAACCAGAAGCGTTCCCTCACTCGTGGTTTGATGAGGCTCTTACCCAAGTGACCTTCATGGGCGAGATTGATTACTTGGTTTCTTAGCTTTGCAGGAGGTATGATCTTGTCATTCCTGAGTATTATGTTATTGCTGATATTTATTTTGTGTCTCACCTCCCAAAACGCTTTCGCCTCTTCTTCAATCTCGCTCCTGCTGTTTGGCCATCCTTGAAGAGCATATGCTTTGATTTTCGCCAGCACACCGTCCTCTGCGATAGCTGTGTTCCACTCTTCATCGGTGAGGGCCGGGAGGTTGATGCTAATATTGGGTACTCATATGTTTCGAATTCTTCCATTTCCTCTAAGGGAGATCTGGAGAGGAAATCCACGGCCTTGTTTTGGTTCCCTGGGACGTATTCCAGTTCATAGCAAAAACTCTCTAGACCCAACATCCATCTGGCTATTCTTGGCGTGCTGTTATACGATCCTTTGGTTGAAAACATGTGAATGAGGGGTTTATGGTCAGTTCTGATGTCAAATTGGATACCCCATAGGTAGAATTTGAAGTGTTTACCTGTCCAAAAGCATGCAAGGGCTTCTCTCTCAACAACAGAGTAGTTAGCTTCTGATTTGTTTAGAGCACGAGAGGCAAAGGCCACAATGCGTTCCTCACCCTCAATGACTTGTGAGAGGGTAGCCCCCAGGCCTTTGCTGCTGGCATCTGTGGTGAGAATAGTTTTCCTGCTGTGCTCGAAATTACATAAATATGGGGCAGACAGAATGTTTTCGGAGGCATTTTGATGTTCCTCCGTCCATTTGAATTGCGTATGGTTCTTAAGAAGTTCTCTTAGGCAATGTGAAAGGTCTGAGAATTTATGTGGACATATTTAGACATGAACTCTGCCAGGCCTAAGAAGGACTTTAATTCCTCTTTACTTTTTGTGGCGACTGCCTCTTGAACAGCTTTGAGCAGGCAAATTTTGGGCTTAAATCCGACCTTTGAAATGGAATGGCCTAGGTATTCTACTGTGCTCACCCCAATTTGGCATTTCTCTTTACGTAGGGTGAGTCCTGCATCTCTGAGTTTGCACAGGACTTGTCTTAGGTGCATGTCATGTTCTTCCTCCGTTGCCCCGTAGATTAGAACATCATCCTGGAAGCATAGAGTTTTAGGGATTCCCTCCAAGATGCTTTGCATGATCTTTTGGAAAACCGCAACTGCGGACGCAAGGCTGAAGGGCATTCTGCAAAACATGAATGATCCCATAGGTGTGGTTAAGGCTGTTAACCACCTGGACTCGGGATGCATTTCAACTTGGTGGTACGCACTGGATAGGTCCAGAACCGAGAAGCACACAGCATCACCCATGGTGCTCAACATTTCGTGGATCTGAGGAAGAGGGTGATTTTTCTTAAAATTCCTAATTCCCCTGGAAACATTAAACGTGTAGTCATCCTTGGGAGCAACATGACTGCGGAGGTCACTGAATGTTGTACAACTTCTGTGTCCATAGATGGAGACTCTGTATGCTGCTCTTGGCCATTTCTGGTTTATTGACTTAAGTTTAGATGTAGAAGTTACAATGCAGAAATTACAGGCAGTGGCGGCTGGTGGAATTTGAAACTGGTGAGGTGTAGGCAGAACGAATCAACGTATGCGAGCGAGCCTGACGGCAATAAGGGGGGTTCGGGGGGATTCTCCCCCCGTGAAGAAATTTTAAAAAAATTGGCATCTTTTTGGAGCGATTTTCAGCACTATTTCTGTGATAAATGGACTAAAAATTCAGTTCTTCTAGGCATTCATAAAAGAAAACTCATACATTATTTCAGAGAATTTCTGGGTTGCCAAGCAAGTCTGACTTCTGAAGAGGGCTAGGGTACTAAGCAAGACTGCTTTGGCTCTACCCTTTCCAATAGAAAACACTAGTTAGCGATGTGAACAAGTTCAATGGACAAACCTGGGGTCTAGGGAGAGTCCCTCTCCTGAGAAAGAAATTAAAAAAATATTGGCAAATGGTGCATTTTAAAACAAATGAATGCAGCGATAAAGCAAGGCTTATTAAGCAGTGGGAACGTATAGTCTTGAAATATTAAACACATTAAAAACTGCCCCGTATCTTCTTGCATTAATTTGTTCAACAGTTACTGTAATATGTAAATTGTTCTGCATGACAACTTTTGCACTTTAAAATGTATGCTTGCCCAGTGTCTTGCACTGCATGCAGCATTAACATTGGAAAAATATGCTCTAACCAGAATTCGGGAAGCACCCACAGCTGTTGGCTGTAACCAGTCATATAGAAATATGTGCAGATGAGCGAGTTGAGGCAGCCTATCACGTGTCCTTTTACAATAATATCCCAATAATGCTTGACCGTGCCTTTTATTTCATTAGACATACCCTTAGCACCAGAAATCTTTAACCTTTATGTGTTATTGATCTGGAGCACAAAGCAGACCTTTCCCTATAGTTTTAATTTATTGTTTTCTTCTTGCTATCAGATTATCGCCCGAACACGGCTGTAATCACTATCCCTTGCTCTAAAAAAATACAGTGCTTTCAGTGAACAGGTACTGTCCGGTACTCAGTACCTGCACTTCTTTACTTTGGAAGGGAGACTGCCTGCACATCTCAGCAGTGCTGAATACATTTATTGGGAGAGTACCGGTACTTCTCATTCTCCACCCTAGAGCCCCAGGAATGTAGACAATACATTCTACTGTCTTGGGAAGCTGCCCATGCCCACCATCTTGTGCCATGTCAAGAAAGAGTCATCCAAAATGGAACGTACTTTACTTTGTAATAAATACTGTGAGACAAAGTTAAGGATGAACATCAGAACACATCAACAAGCATTTTCAGACTCTTTGTTCAGTGTTTGCATTATTTACCCATTTATTTTCTCACATAGCTCTGATCTTGAGATTACTACTTCCTTTCAGAGCAGCCTAAATCTCTCCATATTTCCCTCTATATGCGTCCAACCATTACTTTAGACTTCCAACCCCTAAGTTCCTGAGTTGACCTTACTGGTGCGGTAGTCTAGCAGATGCAATTACTATACAGTTGCACTATTTTTTGCTTAAAGGATGAGGACTCTCTCTATTTTCATTGCTACACTCTTCGGAAAGGTCTTGACTGGCACTCACATGGTGCAACGGCCTCGCCGGACCTACCTCAAAACCTGAACCCAAGTCTAAACTAACCAGTGGCAGGCAAGCCTATTCCCTGATGGTGGGCATAATGGCAAGCTCTGATATGGTCCAGTGTCTGTCTGTGAAGTCCATAATAAAAGGTCCACCAGATTGAATCTTTTGGTCTCTATCATCGCGCAATTCAGTTTTTTTTGTTTTTTTATTTTTTTCTGTTTACATGCAGCCAGGCCTGAGCCCAAACAGGGACAGGCATTTTTTATTTTTTTTTACAGAGGGCACAGTTATAGAAATACCGGCTACCTCATTAGGGGCATTTATTAATTTCCGGCACTGGCTCACATGCATTAGTTACCGGTGGACTTCGTAAAATATCAGTTAGGTGGCAACCCTAACCATCATCCATAACATGGAGACACTGGCAGAGTGGGTTGCGCTCTAGTTCTTTGTTCGATGCCACAATTTCAGTAGTGCGAGCAGCAGGAATGGGGCTCATCCTATGCAATAAACATGCTTTCATTGAAAAAGTGATATTTTTTATAAATTATAATTAGTAAGTTATGTTTGTACATTGCATTGCGATTAGTATGGCCTTGCAGCACTGTAAGTCCACAGAAATCTCTTGCAGTTTTAACCTTAAAGTGTCTGTCAGACTTTGTAAATTACCATGAAAAGCGCTGTGTTACATCACTCACTGTGCAGGACGGCCGTGTATGTTTTACAGCATATAAGAGTTTATTTCTTTTGGCATGATGCCTGCCACTGCCAGGGCACTGTGTAAGGGAAGGTAGAATTCTAGTGCTTTTAACCAGCGTGTGGTCAGTTGAGTGGCATTCTCGTGCAAAGCGTCTATTATGCACACTGTGCTAAATTTGGTCTTCCCTGGGCAATGCTTCTTCTTCCAACATTTCAATTAATTCACATTAAAAAAATCAGTGTACTGGGCTTTCACTAGAGCGCCGCAATTAGATGCATTACTGCAGTGAATATTTCTTGCTTTGGCGTAGGAAACCTGTGGCACTTTGGTCAGCCTATGTCTTGAACTGTTCACGATCATTTGCCTTAGTGGTGATAAGTGCCACATTCACCAAAATTCACAAGAAAGGAATTAAGATTTTGGCAAAGTTAGAATACTCATTCCAAAAAGAACGGAATGTCTTGGGTAATTAAACAAATAAATAATTGAGAGGTTATAACAAAATGATGGGGGATGGAAAGCAAATGGAATATAGATGTCACCTGGATAGCGAAACGTTTGTAGCAACCGTGTTTCTCAAACGCTAGCGGTACATCACGTGACACTTGTCGAAAGGCCGCGTGCACTCTGGGATGCAATGCAGATCTCTGCATCTGGAAACTGAAAACAATCCACGAATCTCGTGAGCCTTACTAGACATCTGCAAGGCTAAGCAAGCTCTGACTCACATGGCAGTGGGATCGCGTACAATATTTCTGATTTATTCAAACGGAAGATTCGGTTCTATTATTGCAAGTGGATTACAAACCCTGCAAGAGACTCACTGTGGCTCCCTTCACCTTTTTCTTTTATTTCTTGTGTGTTACCGTATCAATCTCCCTTGTGTAACTCGAAGCGCTATACAAACGTGCTGCCCATTTCCCTTCAGTACCAATGACCTCTTCTATAATTCTGTTTTCCATCTCGTCCCCTCATGTACTTCTCTCTTGCTATGCTGGCAGTTTCTCCTCTTCTCTGCTGTTTCTCACTTCCTCACCTTGTCATGCCATGACTTGCTGTCCCCGTTTTTCGTGCCATGAACTAACTACTCTTGCCAACTTCGAAACGTGTATCTACTTCATTTACTCACTTTACATTCTTTCTTTACTGGCTTGCCAATTCACTTTAATATGTTTGTGTTTAGCACATATATTAGCAATTTCACATGTTGTACATTTATGAATGCTTTCTCAACAGTGTTTTGATGAATCCGGCACTCTGCTCCTTCCAGTGGCGCATAGTAAATTGTGACCAAGTGCAGAATGTACAGATAAGGAAAGAAAAACAATAACACACCACATCACCTCACAAGCAACATCAATGCTAAAACTGTTTGACAGTATCATCTGTCCCGTCTTACTTAATAGAAGTGACATGTGTCAGGCCTCACAGCAACGGAAGCGCTTACAGTATGGTACAAACCCCCCAACTCAAACTCTGCACCTGTAGATCCGCAAACAGATTCTCTGTGTGCACATCCAATGCCCAAATCATGGATGCAGAGCAGAACTGGGGAGACTTCCGGTACTTGCAAACATCCAAAAGCTCATCTTTAAATTCTAGTGCCATATCAAGGAAAGAGACCAACCAGGCACTGAAAGACCAAGTAGGCAAGCCCTCCAAAGAGCCATGTGAATGATGTCTCAAATGCTTAAAATCTGTGTATAGCATCTGCACAGAAATCTAACATAGGACACCACGAGCAGAAGGCGAGACCCCTGATCCAGCGCTAACAATAAAAATTCTTCTCCTATATGCTTCGGTCATCCAGGTGCAACTATCCCTCCAACACACAAACTATATCCATATGACGGTGGGGCCCATAACACCGCATATACATTCACTTACTCATTTATTCCCTGGATTACCTCCGTCCTTAACCTAGGAGAAAAACAGTAAAACGATTCGCTGGAAGGAGACGGGATACCTCTTTTTAACATGACATAATGTTTCTCATTGCTTTTAAGGTATTCCGCTCATTGGTCAATGGACCAACTAGTAGGAATTAGTTGATGGTGATTAAGACCAGCTCAATCACAATAAACTCTTTAACATTTTACCTTAATTATTGAGCTAAAGAATCACTGAGTCATTTGTTTAAAGAATAATAAAGTTTATATAAAGTTTCGAAGCAAGAAATAAGTTTAAGCTTATTAATCAGATTATTACATTTATCATCATTATAAGAATAAATTGAAATTACAATGCATACCTATTAGATGGAAGATAAAGTTTGTCACAGCAAGAACTCCAAAAGATCAATCTATCTGTCTTGGAAAAATCTAATAGCTCTAAATGAAAAATCTATCAGGAGTAAAAGGTTCTCCAAAAGCAGCATCTTATACTCAACTAAAAATATAAAATAGCAGCAGCAGCATCAGCTCGTCAGCATCAGCAACCGCAACTTCACCCATCTGCAGCATCAACTCTCTCCAGCATTCCCGTCTACAGCATTCCAACCCCTCCCCACCAAGAGTAGGTCTTCTTATACCCTAATTCTAGCTTACTAAATAAAAATGTTGCATCTTTATGGCGTGATTCTCTCTCATTGGTTCATTCGAGTCCATATACATTTTAATCAAACTTCCTTGTCTTAACCAGTTCCTTGTGGAATGTCCATGCTTGCATCGTTTCCCACAGTTCATGACATTACTCATCAGTTTCGATCAGTCCAATTTGTATCTTTTTCTGATACTTTTTAGGTTCAACAGTTCCGTCCATTTATTCAGTATGACTTCTCACGCTTCTTGCTGATCATCTTGGCACACATTTGCTCAGTAAGGTCACAATAGCCTTGACCATACTTCCATCTTAGGCTCTCAGCACAAACACGTGGTCATTCTTTTTCACAGCCTTTCTCCTTTTCCACACGGCTTCTTGCACATGCGTACTCTAGCTCATGGCGGCCATTTTATATCGCTGCTCAACAGGCCTAAGCGCACTATTTTCAAAGATAAACAAAATATTGTTAAAATAAAGAATATAAACCCTTTCGTTTCCCTCCCGTCTTTCTACGTACCCCATTTAGGTATTACCTAGCAAAAAGCAACATATAAAGCCGTCCCTTACTTACCATCGCTTTATTTTGCCACCACACGTTTTATTTTCAAAGCACAAATCATGCGTTTATTATTTTATTAGTACGCAAATATTACATTTATGTTAACCACGTCAACAATTATAAGTAGATTAATTTGCACACAAAATAGCGTGTTACCCTTAACCCTTTACATGTAACATACATTGTTGGTTATTTACTTAAACGAACATGTTTATTAATTATTTTACGAAAATTATTAGGAGGTTAAAAATTTTTCATTTATCCTGCTCCATCAACTCCCCCCTTTGGTGATTTTTAATATCACCACAAAACCCAAGTTATACAATTCTCTCAGACAGCATATTTCTTTTATCCGTTTGCTTTTGTTAATTTACACAACTGTATCCCTTTCAACTTGTCTCTTGGTCTTCTTGTACATGTTCTCTTTTATCTCTTCTAGCTCTATTTCACCCATTTCTCTCTCTCTCTCCTTGTTTATCATGTTTTCCTTTTCTATTTTATTCTGTCTTCTTCTTTTCTTTATACATGTAATTACAAGCTTCAGCACTAAAATTATTATGATTATCATGGTTGCTATTATTATAACTTTCCCTATTATTAATCCACTCATTCTTGTTAACCAATTTATTACTGAAGAAAACCCTTTACCAAGTTTTCCAAATGCACTTTCAACCTCCAGTGGAACAAGTTCTTTGTGCAAATTTGTAATATTCTTTATATACTTTTGTATATTTTCACTTTTATCTGGAATGTAAGTGCAACAATGTTGGACTTTCAGCATTCCACAGACTCCACCCTCTTTTGCCAAAAGAATGTCAAGGGCAAGTCGATTTTGCATCACCATAGCTCTCATGGCAACCATCTCGGTATTTACCATCAAGAACCCTCCAGCAGTATCTGTAGATAAACGATCTACCACTGTGGATAATTTCCGAATTTTAAATGCATTCAAAGATATTCCCACTGCTGGTATCAATGCTCCAAAAATATCACCTACTATCTCTGAAAAACTTTCCCTTTTTCTACGTGTAAAGGTATTTATCATTTTGTGTGTTCCTTTTTCTTTTCTATCCATATGAAAAATCTTTGGAAAGACCAGGCCTAAATAACATGACCCATACCAATGGTCCGGCAACCTGTAATAAGCCCTATTACCGCAAACATAATAGATCCCTGTAAATATTGGATCTTTTCCCCTTTGAATCCCCATCCGCCTAAAATTTGATAATTGTCATGGCAAATACTGGAACCCACAAAATAATTGTCATATCTTGTTTTATTTCTTCTAATGCACAACCTTCCCTGTTGGGGCCAATCCAGAGTCATAGCTGCATTTGTCTTTTTCTTGTCATGATTGTCTTCCTCAAACGCCCAAAGAGGTGTTTTTGTCTCTTCTATCACTTTTCTTTGAAATTTCACTCTTCTTTCTTCAACCATCTCTAAAAATACTTTTTCTTCCTTCTTTAACTCACAGGTAAGGTTGTTTTTAACTATATTATCTAATGTTAAAATCTTATCTTCTATGAAAAATTCACCAAACGTTTTTCCCTCTTTTATTTTGTTTAGTTCGGGAACTTCAGAAACTTTCGCAAAAATCTTATCTATGTCAGTGTAATAATATTCTAATCTACCTGTTTTATAAAATAAACTTGGTAAAACACTACATGTTATTCCATACGTCAAAGGAAGGTGATGATAAGTCACACCCTCTGCTACAGACGCAGGCAATTGCATACAAACATAGCAATCTCTTACATCCATTGTTTCTACATACTCATATAATAATTTAGTAAAAACATTCTTTGAAAAATCTGTTATTGATTTGTCCTTATGTAATTCTGCACTACTTTTTAATATAACTGTTTCTTGAGTGTTAGCTCCTTTTTCTTTCTCTGTGTGATTAGACGTTTCTACTACAGCTAAACTAATTGGAATAGTGATTGCTAAAACCACCCATACTGTCATTAATAATCCTAGTACAAAAGAAGCACATCTTACACCATCTACTTAAAAACTCACATCTACATTTTCTATCTCTAGTATCCTCCATTTTGTTTTATAACCTATTTATTTATTTTCAAGAAAATTGTGTCACTACACCTCAGAAATGACTTATTAGCCACTTTGCACTCCAATGTTTTTGTCTTTGCTTGGTACTTTCTTTTAATTCTTTTCAGAATTCTTTCTTTGTCAAATCCAGTATTTTGTCAAATCCGTTAGAAATTCGTCAGATCCAGTATTTTGTCAAGTCCGGTAGAAATTCGTTTAAATTTCTTCAGGTTTGTTGCACTTCACCTTCACCCATTAGGTTTCTTTGTTCTGGGTTCTCGTGAGTGTTCTTTTCTTCTTTGTTATCCGTTAAAGCAAGGTACAACCATTCAGGCGATCTATACTTCGGATTTACCTTCTTTACTCTTTTCGTTTTCTGCAAGTGTTTTCCACCTTGTTTTTCTTGCTCTTTCTGACTTGTTATTTCATTCACTTGTTCAGCACTTTTTCCATCTAACCTTATGATCCTGTATCTTAATTTTCTTACTTTGTTGGGCCAATTGTCTCCTTTTCTTGGCCTTTTTGCCTCACTTTCTTTTTCCTCTCTGTTTTCCAATTCTTTTTTCTTGACTCTAGTTTTTGGTTTCTTTCTTCTCCACTTTCTTCAGACTCTGTTTCAGTTTTTTCTTTATTGTCTCTTATTTTGAATCTTATAATTTCATTTTCTTCCTCTACTTGTGGTTCTTTTCTTATCTTCCTTCGTTCACCTATTTCTGTCCCTCCTCGAGGTTCTTCCGAATTTGTGTCAATCTCTCTATCTGCTTCTAAATTTCCATGTTCTTTTGTTTGGCTATCTGTCCCTATTGCTCCTCGGGGATCTTCCGATTTTTCTAACTTTCTGTTTGAAACTCTCCCTTCTTCATCTATTAATATTATCTCCGAAGGATTTTTACCACAACTTGTACTTGGTTGTTCACTGTTACTGTCTTCGTGTTCAGTTTCTTCTCTTATGCTTTCAAATTTCCAATTTCTTTTCAGAATTTCCTCACAATCCGAATGATCTGTATCAGATTCTGAACTGGTATCTGATATTTCCAGATGTCGACTCACATGTCGATCTTCAAGTTCTGGAACTTCAGCTATTTCCTCTACTTCTTCTGTCGTTGCACTTGTAGTTGGGTCTTCCAGATGTCGACTTACAGGTCGATCTTCAGATTCTGGCACCCTGTTCGTTTCTTCTTCCGCTTCTGATGCTGAACTGTTATCCAACACTTCCAGATGTCGACTCACATGTCGATCTTCAGGTTCTGGAACTCTGATGGTGTGACTGGCATGCACCCAATGTTTCACTCCTGCACATTTGACTGCAGTGGTTGTCACCAGGATCACCTGTCGTGGTTCGTCCCAGCGAGGAGCCAAACAGTTTCTTCTCCTGTGGACTTTTATGCGGACCCAATCTCCTGGATTCAAGTCGTGAGCTGGTTTTCTTTCAAGAGTGGTCGCATCCGGTCCAACCTGATGAAACACAGAACGCACCACATCAGCCAATCCTTTGCAATAATCCAGCACCAGATCATCAGTTATAGTCAGTAGTTTGTTGACAGGTACATGTGCTTGTCTCATTGCTCGTCCCATAATTATCTCATGGGGACTGAGTCCAGTTTTCCTTTCCGGAATACTTCTGATCGTCATTAAAACTAATGGCAAGGCATCTGGCCATTTGAGTCCTGTGGCTTGACACATTTTTCCTAACCTGTTCTTAATTGTTCCATTCACTTGCTCTACTATTCCAGAAGCCTCTGGTCTGTATGCACAATGCAGTTTCTGTTTTATACTAAGTGCTTCACAAATCAGTTTAATTAATTCGTTTTGGATTTGCGTTCCTCTATCTGTTTCAATCGTGACTGGAAAACCATACCTCGGAATGAATTCTCGCAGCATAAGTTTTGCTACCATGATTCCATCATTCCTTCTGGTCGGGTATGCTTCCACCCAACGGGAAAACAAACAGACGACTACGAGGACATACCTTAGTCTGTTGCTCGGGGGCATTTCTATAAAATCCATTTGCATTCTAGTGAACGGACCTCCTTCTCGTCCTATTGTTCCTAGACTCACTACTGTCTTCCTTCCTGGATTTAACTGTTGACAAGTAAGACATCTCTGACAAAGACTCTCAGCTATGGCTCTGAATTTTGGATTATACCATGTTTGTCTAAAAAGTCTGATCATTGAATCTCTCCCAATATGGGCTTGTCCATGGTACATCCGTGCCATGTCAGAAATCATGCTATCAGGCATAACTGGTCTCTCATCTCTGTAAACCCAAACATCATTTTCCTCATGTTTTCTACATCCTGCTTTTATCCATGTATCTTTTTCCTCATCATCTGCTGCTTCCTGTAACTGTCTCACCTCATCCCATGTCTCAACAGGGTTAGTAAAAAGCAAAGGACAAGAAATATGCTCTCTCTCTCGGTTCCTGTTCAAAGAGACCACATTCTTTGCACAGTACTGTGCAATTTCATCAGCATACTTATTGCCGAGAGTTATGTAGTCTTCCCCATTTTTATGTGCATTGCACTTCACAACAGCAATCTGTTTAGGCAGCTGTATCGCCTCAAGCAACTTTTTCACAAAATCTCCATTTCTAATTGGCGTTCCTGCAGACGTCAAGAAACCTCTTTGTGACCAAATCTGACCGAAGTCGTGCACAATTCCAAAACCGTATTGGCTATCTGTCACAATCGTAACCCGTACATTTCTTCCCAACTTGCAAGCTTGAATCAGAGCTACTAGTTCTGCGACTTGGGCAGACCGTATCCCTTTCAGACAAGATGCTTCCATTACAGTTGCTACTGTGCAAACCGCATACGCTGCACTTAGAACTCCATCATTTGTTCTCAAACATGAGCCATCCACGAACAGAATATAATCTGATTCTTTTAAGGGCTCATCTCTTATATCGGGTCTCGGTTTTGTACAATATTCAAGCACATTCAGACAGTCATGATCCACTTCATCCATTTCAATCACACTCTCTTCGTCTGGTAATGATGTCGAAGGATTCACATTCATACATCTGTCAATGGTCACATTATCTGCACTCAAAATTACTTTTTCATACCTAGTCAGCCGACTATGTGTCATGTATTGGGTTTTCGTTCTTGTCAAGAGAATTTCCACAGAATGGGGAACATATACTCTTAGTGGATATCCCATCACTATGCCTTCACTCTGTTCCAGACTTACGCAAGTAGCAGCAACTGCTTTCAAACATCCAGGCAACGCTTTTGCTACAGGGTCTAAAACAGCTGAAAAATATGCAATGGGTCTTTTCATGGTTCTATGTCTCTGTACCAAGACTGAAAATGCACATCCATCTCTTTCACTGCAATACAACTCAAAGTCTTTCTCATAGTCAGGCATTCCCAATGCTGGAGCTTCACACAATTTCTTTTTCAGCTCTCTGAACGCTTTCATTTCCTCATCATTCATTTCAAAAGGATCTTTAACATCCTTCTTTGTAAGTTTTTGCAACGGTTTGGCGATCAACGAAAAACCGCTTATCCATTGTCGACAATATCCAACCATTCCCAGAAACCTTCTTACCTCTCTTTGCGTCATTGCAGCTCTCATTCCTTGAATCATCTTTATTCTTTCAGTCGTTACCTTTCGCACTCCTTTCTCAATTTTATGCCCTAAATATTGGACTTCTTGTTGACAAAACTGCAATTTTGATGGGGACACTTTATGTCCTCTTTTTGCTAAATGATTCAGCAAAGCAATTGTATCATTGACACACGTTTCCTTCGTTTTTGATGCCACCAGTAGGTCATCAATATACTGAACCATCACTGACTTTTCTGGCATTTTTAAATCTTCCAATGATTTCTTTAGAATCTGATTAAAGATCGAGGGGCTTTCTGTGTACCCTTGAGGAATTCGGCACCATGCCAAAATACGCTCTCCAAACCTGAACGCAAATAATGGCTGGCTATCTGGATGCAATGGAATAGAGAAAAATGCATGACATAAATCAATTATTGTATACCATTCTGCTTCACGTGGAATCTGGTATAGAATCACAGCAGGGTTCGGTACTATTGGGCAACAAGGTACTACAATTTTGTTTACCTTCCTCAAATCCTGTACAATCCTATATGTTCCGTTTGGCTTTTTCAGTCCCATTATTGGCGAATTACATGGACTGCTCATGATTTCTTTTAGAATTCCTTGTTCAATCATTTTATTTATTACTGGCGTTATTCCTTCAATTATTTCTGGTGTCAATTTATACTGGGGCGTATTTGGGTAACTCGTTCCCTCTTTTACGGAGATTTTAACAGGATCTACTTCTTTCATTAATCCTATATCTTCTCCTGTAAAGTCCCACACTTCATCTTTCACTGTCTTTTTCAGTTCGATTGGGATTTTCTCTGCATCAAATACAGGAAACAAATCATTTACTTCTGGTTCTAAATTCACCAGTGTCATTTTATACAATACATCTTCATCTGGGGTCTGAAATGCAATTCCATCTGGAGTACAATAGATAGTGCAATTCATTTTGCACAATAAATCGCGTCCTAATAGGTTCACAGGACTACAATCGCATACCACAAATCGGTGCATTTCACTAAATGGACCAATCTTTACCTCCACTAATTTAGTAAGAGGCGTCTTAATTTGCTGATTCGAAACTCCAACTACTTGGATATGTTCACCTGAGAGAGGAAGGTTTGGAATTTCCACTGACCTAACAGTAGAACGGGTAGCTCCAGTGTCCACAAGGAATGTTACATTTGCACCATTCACTTCTCCATCCATAAATGGACCAGACTGATCTACCTCTAGAGTTGCGCCAAGGACGCACTCTTCCCCCTCTCCTAGGCACCGTCAGAAGCTTTCATCCGTTTCATCCTCATCCTGTCGTAACCAATATTGAGAAATGGCAGCTGCACGCGGCAACTGTGTTACCTGCTCTCCTCCGTAGAATCCTGTTTCTGAACTGAATTTCTGTTGGTTAACACTCTTGGGAAGTGGTGGTTGTGGCACCTGACTCTGTTGAGTAACTACCTCACTCTGCACCTGTGAATTTAATGATTGATTTTCCACATTAAGTTTTGGAGGAAATTTACACTCGTTTCTCCAATGCCCTAGCTTTCCGCAGTTGTGGCATGGCCACTTTTTCTTTGCCTCATCTATGCTCATTTGTCCTTTCCCTTTACCTATATTTGGTCGAAATCTAGCCTGTCCTGCTTCATTACCTGTATTACTCAATTGAGCTTCTTGTTTCTCTGCAACTTTCACCTGTGCCCACATGGCTTTTTCTTTCAATTTACGCTGTCTACTCTCAATATCATCACTGCAATATTTAGCATATCTCAAAACTTCATCGACTGTGCTATTCTGCCAACAAATCATATGCTGTTTAATCATCTCACTTATCTCTGGTTTCAACCCATATACAAATCTATATACAAAATGACTCATATCCTTCTCATTCAGTGTCTCATAACCAATATACTGTTTGAAAACTAACAACAGTCTTTCATAGTAAGCATGCACTGATTCTTTGATTTCCTGCATGGTTCTTTCTATTTTTACCCAATCTGTTTCTTTAGGTGGAATCTTATTCTTCAAAAAGGTAATTACTTGATCGTACTTTCTCATCACTTCTGGTCCTGGCGCTCCTGTTTTAGCACCTCTTGGATATTCTACAGTTGGCCAATCAATAGTAATCTTACACTCTGTCCACAAATCAGCTGGTACTACTATATCAAACAATCCATTCAAGTCTATCCACAATACCTTTGAAACCTTAACAAATCTCTCCACTTGTCTGTACCATTCTACTGGCTTCTCTCTCGACTTTGGGAAATCATTTGTAAATGACAGTATATCCTGTCTAGACCATGGGACATGCACATAACTACCTCCTGGAGTTTCTCTCATCGGGTACTCCCTTACAATTGGTTCCTTATCTGTTACTGCAAAAGCCAAAGATGCTTTATCTGTTACCTTCTCATTCCTTTTCGTCCATCTATTTCTCCATCTATCCACATCACCCCATTTTCTCAGTAAAACAATTAATTCTTTTATTTGGGTCAATCTTCCTGATGTGTTCAGATTCTCTATATCTTTCTCACAAAAATCTACTCTATATGGTTTCTGCAACGTTCTCACCTTTACAAATTCTACTCCTAGTTCAATCGCTGTCTCTTCTAATTTGTCATGTAAATTTCTAGCTCTCCATGTAATACTTTTGCACAAAAACATAATCTCGTCATCCTGATAACTTTTCAAATTTTCTGTACCAATCGTTCCTAAAATCAATTCTTCCATGTCTATTTTTAACCTAATTACATCTAATGGTTTTACTTCTGTTTCTTTCGTTTTTAGCGTTTTCATCCATTCATTTAACTCATCTGGAGTCGGACCTACAGGCGTACTATTTAATTCTATCCAATTGTTACTTCTTTCTGGTGTCCCTGATGCAGACTCCGTTACCATAGGTATTCTCCTGAACTCATTCTCATTTATCGTCAAATTAGTAGGTGGGCTTGGTCTATAGGTACTAACCAAATGGTGGGCACCTTCATTGTCTAGTTCCATCCCTTCTCTTTTTCTTTGCAAATGTGAATTCATGGGAATCACTAAAGAATGTTCATCAATTTTCTGATTCTCAAAAATTGGCATTACTGGACCTATCGTTACTGGTACAGTTACAGCTTCCATATTCTTTGTCAATTCTCTTATTTTCTCAGTCAATTCTCTTGTGGTTTTTGCTAATTCAGTTGCATTGTCACTTTCTATCTCTTCATTTTGTGAAGTTTTTAATTGATCTTGTCATTGATCTATGCTTCGGTCATCCAGGTGCAACTATCCCTCCAACACACAAACTATATCCATATGACGGTGGGGCCCATAACACCGCATATACATTCACTTACTCATTTATTCCCTGGATTACCTCCGTCCTTAACCTAGGAGAAAAACAGTAAAACGATTCGCTGGAAGGTGACGGGATACCTCTTTTTAACATGACATAATGTTTCTCATTGCTTTTAAGGTATTCCGCTCATTGGTCAATGGACCAACTAGTAGGAATTAGTTGATGGTGATTAAGACCAGCTCAATCACAATAAACTTTTTAACATTTTACCTTAATTATTGAGCTAAAGAATCACTGAGTCATTTGTTTAAAGAATAATAAAGTTTATATAAAGTTTCGAAGCAAGAAATAAGTTTAAGCTTATTAATCAGATTATTACATTTATCATCATTATAAGAATAAATTGAAATTACAATGCATACCTATTAGATGGAAGATAAAGTTTGTCACAGCAAGAACTCCAAAAGATCAATCTATCTGTCTTGGAAAAATCTAATAGCTCTAAATGAAAAATCTATCAGGAGTAAAAAGGTTCTCCAAAAGCAGCATCTTATACTCAACTAAAAATATAAAATAGCAGCAGCAGCATCAGCTCGTCAGCATCAGCAACCGCAACTTCACCCATCTGCAGCATCAACTCTCTCCAGCATTCCCGTCTACAGCATTCCAACCCCTCCCCACCAAGAGTAGGTCTTCTTATACCCTAATTCTAGCTTACTAAATAAAAATGTTGCATCTTTATGGCGTGATTCTCTCTCATTGGTTCATTCGAGTCCATATACATTTTAATCAAACTTCCTTGTCTTAACCAGTTCCTTGTGGAATGTCCATGCTTGCATCCTTTCCCACAGTTCATGACATTACTCATCAGTTTCGATCAGTCCAATTTGTATCTTTTTCTGATACTTTTTAGGTTCAACAGTTCCGTCCATTTATTCAGTTTGACTTCTCACGCTTCTTGCTGATCATCTTGGCACACATTTGCTCAGTAAGGTCACAATAGCCTTGACCATACTTCCATCTTAGGCTCTCAGCACGAACACGTGGTCATTCTTTTTCACAGCCTTTCTCCTTTTCCACACGGCTTCTTGCACATGCGTACTCTAGCTCATGGCGGCCATTTTATATCGCTGCTCAACAGGCCTAAGCGCACTATTTTCAAAGATAAACAAAATATTGTTAAAATAAAGAATATAAACCCTTTCGTTTCCCTCCCGTCTTTCTACGTACCCCATTTAGGTATTACCTAGCAAAAAGCAACATATAAAGCCGTCCCTTACTTACCATCGCTTTATTTTGCCACCACACGTTTTATTTTCAAAGCACAAATCATGCGTTTATTATTTTATTAGTACGCAAATATTACGTTTATGTTAACCACGTCAACAATTATAAGTAGATTAATTTGCACACAAAATAGCGTGTTACCCTTAACCCTTTACATGTAACATACATTGTTGGTTATTTACTTAAACGAACATGTTTATTAATTATTTTACGAAAATTATTAGGAGGTTAACATTTTTTCATTTATCCTGCTCCATCACCCCTCAGGGCCTTAGAACAGGCCCAGAGGAAACACTGCACAATGTACTTTTATTTTACTTACACAATACACAAACCAGCAGTCGCGGCTCGCATCGCAGTACTCACGGGGGGGGATTCGCGGGGGGGGCAAGGAATTAAAAAAAAGAAAGAAAACTTAATGACCGCCGGTCCGCGCCGCCTCTGCTGGGCCCTTGGCGCCTTCACTGGAGTGGCAACCCCTCAGCCAATACTGGCGCTGCTCCAGCAGCGCCAGGATTGGCTTAGAGCAGGGTTACTCGCCGCCCATTAGGAGACCGAGGGTTGAGCCTTTGATCAACCCTCGCTCTCCTAATCGGCATGCGCCAGCCAGAGCAGACACTAGTGCGCATGACTGGGCACGGCGGAAAAATTCACCGACCTTCACCAGTCATGCGCACTTGTGGTGTTGCCTGCCCCTGGTCTGACAATGCATCATGCATGTCAGTCAACATGACACCGGACCGCCCACCCCCTTCAGACTCTGAAGGGGGTGGGCGGTCCGACGTCATGCTGACTGACATGATTGTCAGTTCTCCCTCGGCGTCTCTGAATTTAAGTAAACTGAGTCAGTTTACTTAAGTTCACAGACGCCGAGGGAGCTGCGGGCGCGGGCGGCTTGTGGGGCAACGCCCCAGCGCCCCTAATGGACGCACCGCCACTGATTATAGGTGGTTCCTAACGTTAAGTTTCATGCATAGGCAAAACTTTGGAACTCAGGCCCATATAAGCCTGAAAAAGTTTGCTAAAACTAAGTAATATTAAATTAGTATTCTGAGTTGTTTTAGGGGCAGGGCAAGATTAGATGCTCAAGATGACACCAAAGGGGTCCACCAGAGTGTCCCTACAGCTAAGGTTGCTTCTGTGCCAGGTAATAAAGTTAGGTGGGTGAACGGAAATGAAAAGGGCAGTTCAAATTCTTGCACCAGCATTGGCTATAGGCCTTGTCTTGTGCAGCTGGGAATGGTCAGAATTTCAGTTTGGCGAGCTTGAAAAACTCTGATTAATACTCTGTTTGCAAAGTTAGTTGGCTGAGTTTAACAACTTTGCTTGTGAGAGACAATTTCCGCACCAAAAACATTCTGATAGAGAAATTTATCATATAACCTTTTTTGCTTAAGAATTTTCTCATAATAGCATTTTCTGATGATTTTTTTTACCACAAGCCTACTTTTAGTAGACGTTATACGAACATGAGAAGTTTTAAGAAAAAAATCCGAAATGACAGAAACAAACACTTTTACACACTTATAGGTGCAGAACGTTTTGCTGTGACATTTGCACCCACCAACGATGCAGTGTTACTGTGGACCTGTGTTATTGGAAGTACACTAATGAGAGCAAATGTAAAATTAGTACTGAAAACTGTGCAGGCCCTGTGTGTGTCTTAAAGGGGAACATTTGTTTCATATTCTTTGGAACCAGATTCTCTTTTGGAACATTTTTGTAGAACAGTTTTTCTTGAGTAAGATGTTCTTTTTACTGCCTCTGCCACCCACACACCTTTTTGCCTTCCAAGAGACATCATTCCATTTGAAAACAATGTTAACCACAAGAAGGTGGTAATTAGTGCAAGCTAAAATAGATGGTGGGGAAAAGATCTTGTTCTGGGAACTGCGGCCTGCTTGATAGTTTATGTAGCTATGAGAATGTGCTGTCCATGTATACATGATCAGGAAAATACCGCAAACCATTGCCAGGCCTCCCGGAACAGGATAACTACTAGAACTGCTGGTGATACTTTAAGGCAATGGTGGCCTAATGGCACCACAAATGAGCGTAAAAGGGCACCCGACTGCTACAAATGTCATAACAATTTGCCTTCTTGTTAGGTCTAATAGAGGACTCAACGGCCAAAAACTGATTTTGCCTGTGGTTCTGGAAATACTTGCCCCTGAGTTGTTAGACACAGGTGGACTGTGTGGCTGATGTTTAGGGAACAGATGCGTGAAATAGCAAATGCATATCCTAATTAAATGTACAAAGTTGTCAATGATTCTCACAGTTATTATTGTAAATAAATCACCGGACAAGGCAAGATTCTAAGATTTTTATTATTCTCTACACAACAAGAAATCATGGACCCTCCTGCAGAGAGAAAGAGTTAGTTTTAAGCAAGCTGGATAAGAATGTTTTTGGTATTTAAACTAAGCTGGGTTCTAGTTCTGCAGTGGATGGTAATTCTGTTTCTAGAGCGCCACTGTGATATCTTTATGGTGCCATAGGTAGTATGGAAGTCTCTAGGACACCATTCTGTTGCATTACGCTGTGGTAAGAGACAGTTTTTAGACGTTTTCCTAAACTCAAAGTGACTGTCAGTGGCACGATGTCAACCACAAGAAGCTTGTTACAAAGTTGTACAACCTGTAGGCTCACTTACTTATGTGTGGTTTGCTGTGCATGGACAGAGAACAGTCAATCATTAACTGAATGGAGCAAGAAGATTGAAATAGAATCATGAAAAGAATCGGTAGAACTATGGTTGGACGTTTATAATAACCCGCCTCCAGGCGGAGCCAAGCCTAAGGGCGGGCTGTTCAGTATAGAGGGTGTGACTTCTTTTGAAAAGCAGGCAGGCCACAATACCACTGTTTGATCTGTTTTATTAAATTATTTAAAAAAAAGGTTATACAGGCGCCACACATATCCGATTATTGCATGAATTTCCAACACAGGGACATAGCATATGCATACAACTTCATCTTCTTATTAGCTGTGAGTGAACAAACATATCAGCTTCGGTCCTCGTTCTATCCACAAATCAACAGTGAAGGCGAGGATATGTCACTTAAAATACTGCTATAGTTTACATGTCAATTGTCCATGTTATGTTATTTAATTTTATAACGCGCGCAGCTACTCCAATGAGTGTCCCGGCGTGAACCAAGAGGATTCACTCATAACCACTAGACAAGAAGATAGGTTTTTAATTTTTTCTTAAAGGCCAGAGGATCTTGAGTGTTGCGAAGCTCAAACGGAAAGACATTCCATGCCTGGGCCGCTTTCACGGCAAGCGAGCCACCGCCCAGCCTGTGACGAATGAAGCGGGGAACATGTGCCAGAAGCTGTGCTGATGAGCGCAGTTGTCTCAGCGGGACATAAAAAGAGAACCGCTTCTGCAAATAGGAGGGGCCCCGGCCATAAAGAGCGCGGTGGGCCATGACTAGGGATTTGAACTTAACCCGTTCTGCCACGGGGTGCCAATGTAATGAGCGCAGGTGATGTCGCACACTACACCTAGTGGGAATTTCAAGGAGTAGTCTGGCAGCCGCATTTTGTACGACCTTAAGCTTGTTTAGCAAGTAGCCCGGGATGCCCATATACAGTGCATTGGCATAGTCGAGGCGAGAAAGGATCAGCGCGCGAATAACTGTTTCTTTAGCGGGCCTTGGGAGAAGAGGGATAAATT
This sequence comes from Calotriton arnoldi, assembly GCA_963921515.1. NCBI lineage: Eukaryota > Metazoa > Chordata > Amphibia > Caudata > Salamandridae > Calotriton > Calotriton arnoldi. Next base: position 4,062,721 of record CAWUFW010000005.1, on the reverse strand, counting down.
TCCTTAGCGTTTTTAGGAGTCCAAAGCAGTTGCCTGTGAGCTTCTTAACCTGAATAGAGAAGGATAGATTATCCTTGAACCACACTCCTAAGTTCTTGGCGGATTTCCCTTTCGATGTTGGTAAAGGGAACCCTGGAGGCCAGAGCGAGTCTCTAAAACAGGGGGGGAAGTTACCATAAAGGAGAATCTCTGACTTGTCTTCATTACACTTAAGCTGTGCTGCGGCTAGCCACTCAAAAACAGAAGACAAGCAGTGCTGAGCCGAGGATACAGAGTCAGCATCCTTTCCCCAGGTAAAAAGAAGCTGGGTGACATCCGCGTAGGCAATGACCTTAGCCCCCAGGTCCTCGGCTAAATAGACCAGAGGAGTCACATAGATGTTAAAGAGGAGGGGGCTAAGGGAGGACCCCTGCGGGACCCTAGTGGTAACCGGCTGAGGGGCTGAAGCGGCCGGCGGCAGCCAGACCTGTTGCGTCCGTCCTTCCAGGAAGGACCTAAGCCAGCCCCAGACCGAGCCCGAGACCCCAATCTCGGCGAGACGAGACAGTAGGAGTGAGTGTGGCACCGTATCAAACGCCGCCGACAGGTCGAGCATAACTAAGGCTGCTCTCCCGCCGGCGTCCAGACACTCCCGAATGGCTTCTGAGATCTCCACCAGCGCTGACTCCATACTATGGGAAGTCCGGAATCCTGATTGAGCTGGGTGCAGTAGGTTCGACCCTTCGATAAACTCCGTCAGTTGTCTGGTCACCACCTTTTCGCACACTTTGGCTAAGCTGGGCAGAAGGGAGATGGGACGATAATTCCCTGGAATCTGGGGGTCAAGGGATGGTTTTTTCAAAAGTGGGAGGATTTTTGCCTGCTTCCAACCCTCAGGCACGCGAGCCTCACATATGGAGGTATTGATAATAAAGTTTACTGCAGGATTAATTGTCTCCGCGACCGCTGCCATCAGTCTGGCTGCACAGGGATCAGAGGGAGAGCCAGATTTCAGGCCCATCAGAATCTTGAGAGTGCTGGGCAGATCCACTGGAGCGAAAGCGTGCAGGGAGTGACTAGGCCTAGCGGGCGTGGGAACGACAGGCATGGACTCTGTTGGGGTCCTAAGGCAGGGGGCAAAAGCCGCCTGAATGGAGCGGATTTTATCCATGAAGAAGTTGGACACAGACTCACACCAGGCTTCAGAGGCTGGGAGTGAGCTAGTCTGTGCAGTGGGAGATGTAAAGCTCTGTACTATGGCGAAGATTTCCTTGGAGTTGTTTTGAGCCTGATCAATACGGACCAAGTAATAATGTTTCTTGGCCTCGGCTATCGCAGCATAGTAAATTTTTTGTTTGAGCCTAAGATTGTGCTTGGTCAAGGCATAGTACTCACTAAGGCGCCAGGCGCGCTCCAATTTTTTGCACTCGTGCTTAAGAGCAGTCAGCTCGGGCGTGAACCAGGGTTTAGAGGGTGACTCCCTGGAAAACCTGGAGGGGGCGGGCGAGGATAACGTATTCATGGTGTTAGCGACCCAGTTTGAGAACCCAGCAAGACTCCCATCAAGGTTTCGAGGGAGAGAGGGTCTAGAGGCCGCCAAGGCCAGAGAGAACTTGGATGGCTCAATTTTGCTGAATACTGGTTTGCGATAGCAGTTGCCAGGCGGATCAGACAAGGCCACCGCCCACGAGAAGTAGATAAGGCAGTGATCAGACCATGAAACCGGATATTGTGTGTGAGCGTATCATAGTATGCCTGTGTCTGTGCTACGCCATTGAGAACCACACATCCCTTTATCAGAGAACTAGTGAACTAATAGGGCATTGGAGAGGGGAGATGGGCCTAAACAGCAACGAAGATATATATATGTTTCTTTCGTGATGCCTTGACATCTTGATCCAAAAGTATCTTTCATATGAGGAAATCCGATCTGTTGGGTTCTGAATGGTGAATGCCGCCAAACTGGACCTCATTTTTGTGAAACCAGAATCCAAAGCAATTGTTAGTTCACTTAAAATCCTGATGTTATATTTTTTACTGTGACATATTTTATATAATTGTATACCTTAACTTCACTCTTAACTATTTTGGTCAGCTTAGAATGAGGTGAAAGCATGAAGGATTTTTTTGTGTCTGTTATTGAAAATCTGATTTAACATTGAGCAGAACTGCCTGAAATGACTGAAGAATGGCCTACCAAAACTGAAGAACCTTCACACTGGAGGGGTCTCAGGATAAAGGCTGGTCTTTGAGCCTCTCTGAAGTAAGCATGGATGCGAGATCAGGTTCTGATCATACAAGGTGTTCTAGGCCACAGATGTATGTGTGATCCGTCTGATGGATACAGCCTTAGTAACATCACTTACGGGCGATGGTCTTGGAATGGCTATCTATAGGTCTAGACAGTGAAATACCATCTGACTACACACGGAATGTGGTGCGTCAGGATCTGTTGAAGCAAGAGCACAATAATGCTGTTTTATTGTGAAGGGTGATCACTGCTGCATGTTGAGCGTTACAAAAGCCACCTTACTACACCCGTGATGTGGTGCTCCAGGGATCTGTTTAACCGAGAGCACAGTAATGGTGTTTTCTTTCTGGAGGTTGAATACTGGTGCATGTTAAGCGTTAGAACTGAGATCTTGACTTTGTTCTTTCCTATTTATTATAAATTTGATTTAAAAAAGGATGAGAGCAGTCCCTATATATTCCAGTTCCAGTTGGCATTTAGGTCAAGTTCTTCCTCTGAATTGAAATATATTGATCCAAGCTACGCAGAAGGAGTTTCACTTGTTGACCTTTGACCTTAGAAGTGATCAGTGTGGCTGCAACTGGCATCAGCTACGCACTTTCTGCCCGATTGTTGCCCAAAGACTGAGTCTGTCTGTGCGCCTTGTTTAAGTTGCTGGCATGCTAGAGCAATTCCAGGTTGTGTCTTTTGTTAATGCTGGCTGTGCGGTTGAGGTTCTTACAGGTGTACTTTCAGATTCTTGTTATTGCTGTCCTTGTGGCTGACCTTACCAAGTCCTGCCTCTCATCTCCTTTTAGTCTCTCCATGTCCTCTCATCTCTTTCTCTCTCTCTCATCCTCCCACCTCTCTTCCCTCACTTCTTCCTCATGCCACACTCTCTCTCTCTCCACTCTTCCTATTACATCTCTGTCCTTTGTTTTATCAGTCTTTTGCCCACTAAGTTTCTCCCTCTCTCTGGCTTCTTGTCTGGCTTCCTGTCTCTCATTGCTATCTCTCTCTCTTCTTTCTAACTTTTGATCTCTCTTTTCACTTCTCTCTGATGTCGTTTCCCTTTCTCTAGCTCCCTTCTTTCAATCTGTCATTCTCTAGTCATTTTTCCCAATCTAATGTTTTTCCCTCCATTTCTCTCGCTCTCTGTGCCTTTTCCCTCTTCACTTCTCTCTGTCCTGGTCTCTCACCCTCGTACTCTCTTCGCTTCCTCACTTTATCTTCCATAACCTCTCTCTCTCTCAGTCTCATATCTCCTTTTTTATTGCTCTCACCCTCTTTTCTGTCTCTCTCACTCACGTCCACTCTTTTTTTCTCGCTCCCACTTCACCTCTTGGGGAGTGCCTCACTGACACAAAATTGATGTTGTTGTTTATAAAAATATCATGCAACATGGTTCGCATAGATATCTTTTGTGAAAGAATATTGATAATCAATTGAACAAAGAAGTCTCACGAGTATTCACAACACCTACCAGAACCAATTAGTTCTGGCACATTAATGAAACAAAACAATAATAACACAACGATCACCATTTTAAGGGGAGACTTTTTTTAATCTATAATAGTGAAACCACATGCATCCACTCACAAGGACCAGACTGCCCCAAAATACAAAATTTAAAAAGGAAAAAAGTGCAAAAATGTCCCCAGTGTTAAAGCTGCAACATCAATAATATACATGAAATCAACAAAATGTGTGAGGCTTTTGTTTAGTAACAGACCTCTCCAGGATTTTTTTGAATGGTCTCATGGAGAGATAAACACAAACAACTGTTTATCTGTTACAGTAATCGGTCAATGACGTTTCGACCCATGAAAGGGTAAAGGGGTGGCATCAAGACTTTAAAAATTCAGGGACATCTTAAATGAAAAAAAGACTTCAGGCATTGAAGCTCCACCCACTCTCCGCCCATCTTTTCAGTTGGCTGCTGTGACCGTCCTTCATAAATGTTGGCTTTTGATTTCTTAATAGGCTCATTGGTCCCTCCTTAGTACCTCCCTGTCTTCTTTTGTAACCTCCCATCAGGACTGGACCTTTTACGTGTGTCCTTACTGTATTGTTTGCATTAGCCCTTCGGGAGAACTTGTTGCTTAATTAATCTAAAGAGCACTGGTGGGAAGCCAGCTTTAGCAATGGCAGCCACTTTTTTTTTTGCAGCGCGCTATGTGCGCTATCAGTTTCACAACGGGGCCACGCACCACTCGCGGGACGGATTGCGCACCATGCCCAACTTGTTGGTGTTTTTTTTTTAACATTAAATAATGGCGGCTGCGTGTCTTGTGCGCAGCTAGCCCAACTCTTTGTTTTTTTTACAAATAAAGTCCACGGGGATTGTTTTGTGACCTCCCTAGGACATTCAAAGTTTTGTTTTGTTTTTATTGGAGGTTGGGGAGTCTGGCACAAAGCCATGACTCTCTCCATGGCCTCCAACTAACCCAATTGCTTTACATGGTTGCTTGCTCCTGCCCTCTCACCACCTCCCTCTTGTCACTACAGGAGCAAGCAACCACGTAATGCAATTGGGGTAGGTTCTTCCCCTGGGTGTGTATATCTGTGTATGTAGGGGAGGAGGCACACATTGCACAAGGGTTATCGTGCCCCGAGAGGAGCACATTATCCTGGGACACATTAAAGTAATTAAAAGGATATTTCAAAGGCCATTGTGTCTCGAAGCACGCCTGGCAGTCAGCTCTGGAGCAGCGGTGCTTGAACATTAACTCCAGTTTGACTCACACAGGCTTGGGAGGGGGACAACGGAATTCGCAGAGTGCCCATGAGCAGTGTAACAACAAGCATTTGCAATGCAATAGTTGTCGCTTTTTCGAAACTTTGACCTTTTGGCAATGTAAATGACAATGCCTTTTATTTTTGTGCACTTTGTACTTCTAGTCGTTGCTTGCAGGTTTTCAAAACACAAATAAAAGGCATTGTCATTTACAATTCCAATAGCTCAAAATCTCGCAAATTCCAGACCTATTGCATTGGAAATGCTTTTTAAATGTTTGTATTTTGGGGCAGTCCGGTCCTTGTGAATGGATGCATGTGGTTTCACTACTATAGATACAAAAATTCTGCCCTTAAAAGTGGTGAACGTTGTGTTATTATTATTGTGTTTCATTAATGTGCCATAACTAATAGGTTCTGGTAGGTGTTGTGAATACTCGTGTGACTTCTTTGTCCAATTGATTATCAATATTCTTTCACAAACGATACCTATGCGAACTATTGTTGCTGATATTATGGTGTACCCAGGTTCTCATGGGTCTAAGGGTTGCTCTTGTAGCCTAATTTTATTGTCGTTGTTTATAAAGGCGCAGATGACATCATGCGTTTGATCAAAGGCAGCGACATCTTTGTGTCAGGCCGGGCTTAACTGGGACATCTTGTCTCCAGTGCTTTAAATGGAAAAAAATAAGTGCAGGTACTCACCAGAGATGTGGACTAGGGGGCGGGGTTAGGGCTATGGGGGCGGGGCTACGGGCAGTGCAGAGGCACACATTTCATTTGATTGAGGTTTAATTGGTGTCCAGATATGCACACAACACTCACTCATACAAGAACATGCACAGGGACGCACTTGTGCACGCAGACAGGGTATTTAGTTCATGTGCTTTAGAAACGCATATTCTGATGTCCACATTACTACACCTTGATTCCCCGACCCCCGACCCCCACCCCCCACTGCTGTGCTACAGGTCATCATCACCACCTTTCCCCCTCGATCTGGCTCCAATCAAGTGCTGCCCTACTCTGCTATGCCAGCAGGATACCTACTTTTAGGTTTCCCAAGTCAAGAGATGTGCCTCTCAGCAGACCCTTCTCGCACACCTACAGTGAAATTGTCTCCACAGAGCCTGAGTGGACACTGTGTCAATCACAGTGTGACTCGGCGCCCTCCCAAACTCCCTGCCTGCTCTGATTGAATACATATGGGCGGTGCTCAATTAGTAGATTGTAAAGGGAGATTAGCACTCGAGTGCTTCACGAAAACGCACCGACTCATCTGTGTCACGCTTCTTTCTTTACAAGCCAAATTGCACTGAGTTGACTTGCTGCCCCATGAGTACCGGTACTCTCTTTGAGACCAGAAAAAGTTCCGGTACTCAAAGGCAGAAAATTTAGAAGTGCCGGTACTTAGTACCGGTGAGTACCGGCCCATTTAAAGCACTGCTTGTCTCTTCTTTTAAGTTCATCACGGCAGGAAGGGACTGTGTTTATGTCTCAAATCTATCACAGAAGGGACAGTGTTTGAACTGGGATAAGACAGGAGTGATCTCAACCGAGGTCTGTTAGAATACAAGGAAACCATAAGAGGACTGAACACGTTGTAAGACAGGGCACAAGATATCTGAAAGGGAAGCCTTGTATGATTTTACACTTTGTACACGTCCAAAAATTGAATGAAACTGAAGCTTTGACAAATATCCGCTGGACACACGCTAAGAACAACTATGTTCAGTAAATTCATTGTAGGAAAACATTCATTTTGCAAATTCATCTAAAAACTACATATTCAAAAAACATTTATATTGTGTTCAAAATAATTTTTTACAAGATTAGTGCAGACTAGACTGTGGTTTAGACACAAAAGAGGAGATTTAAATCACTGAGGTTGTACTCTTCATGTAGTTGACTCAATGGGGAAAGCAAAAGTTGGAAATTTGTGAGATCGTAAATATTTGCGTGGAGACGTGGGCAATGCAGCACTGCCAGATGAAGGTATTTAAATGTCTCCTCTAAAAAGAAATGTATGTTTCATTTTAAAATTATATATTATAAGCTCTCTAACTTCAATTTAAGCCAATAAATGTTTTTGAAAATACTTGATTTTAGGATTGCATTTCTTTTTAATGATATGAAATTACAATTCTGCATTTGACTTGCTAGTCTTAATTGCATTTGTGTATGAATTTGCAACTTGTGACATTTACATCTAGAATTTTATTTTCAATTAGATTTATGGATTTGTATGACATACGATTATAGTAACATACTGGAGAAATTGACTGATTTTGCTTTCCCTACTATGTTTTGATTGTGTGATTATACTGTAGGCATCCCAGTTTCAAGAAGGATGAGAGTTAGAAAATACTATAAGTTATTATCCTTCACTTCAGAAAAACATTTCCATTCCTTTCTTTTGCCACACATGCCTTCTTTGCCCTGGCAATCAATAAAACGGCATGTAGAAGTCTTAACAACACTAATACATTTGTATGGGGATGTTGGGATGCAAGAGATCCCATACAGGGCTGTGGAGAGTGTACACCCCTGTCCTAAGTTTCCCACAGCGATTCTCTGTTCATTATTTCTCGTCTCAGCACGTTTATGCTACAGGCTCGCGCAGAAATGGCGTGAGACCAAGAGTGGGACTCTGGTCTGAATGAACACACCATGGTTACCTCTTGTTTTTTTAGTGTGACTGCCATCAGCTCTCTGGGCAGTGTGGAAGACAGGTGGCAGCGACGGGCCTTGTAGCTGTTGTCCGCATGGGGAGAGTTGCCTACTGGCCTCTCTTGTCTAAAGTTGTCTGTCAGTCCCCTACAGCTGGGGATGTCATGTTTATGTTTACACTACATATGCATAGTTGTACAAGCATGGAGTATGTATATTGTGCTTCACATGTATGTTTGCAGTGCTATGTGTAGCAAGATGAGCACTGAGCATGGAATATATGTGTGTGCTTGACTGTGGCAAGTTAGAACCATATTGTACATCTCCTGTGTATGAATAATACATAAGATGGAGACTGGGGGAGCCTGCCAGTCAGCGATGCGACTTGCAGGACTAATTCAAAGGATTTCTAAGGAACTTCAAAATGGACCGAACCGGGGTATGGAGGATAAGATACAGAGGGCCGTTTGAAGTTTAGGGACATACCTCTCCCCTTTCTACTCCATTGTTCCCCAGAAGTGTTACCCCAGCAGGCTGAGAGGTAGCTGAGGGTGTGTCTGTTTTGGGTTCCCTTGACAGGGAGCTCGCAACTCCACGCTTCTTCTTGCTGGCATGAGAAGACAAAGACTGTGGCTTCATCAGTCTGGTAGGAATGTGTAGAGCTGAACCTGAGGAATCCACATTCTCTGTCAGCAAACCTATCATAAGTATGGGACAAGAACATCCAGTCATTGTGCCTGGATTTCTCATCGACCAGTTCCAGGGGTCCAACACTGTACGAGATGGAGAAAGACTTTGAGCTCCAGGGTTTGTGGTCACTGACTGCCATCTCCCCTTGCCTGATTCAGGAACAGAAACTTGAAAGTTCTGTATACTCTCAGGAAGAGTAGTCTTGAAATACCCTTGTATCAAAACGTACTCTGACTTCAGCAGAGGAATGCTAGAGGTACCCTTGCAAGAGAGAATGGATGCCTAGAAATGAAGGCCATTGAGTATCTGTGCAGTAAGAATTATAGCTGACCTACTGTAGCTCAGGCCTGTTCCATTAGGCCATCTGAAGAGGCTTTGTGACTCTGGTTTCCCCTGCAGTGTGCCCTGGAGCGATGGGACTTGCTTCTTGAATCTATGCATGCATGTGAGCATTCCAAGCTTCTCCTCTGCCCAGTCAGCAGAGAACAGCGGTAGACATAGTCTGTGCCAACGAAGGGCATACTAGACCACCCAGCCCTAATTGATATTTGACTAGCACACTTCAGTGTTTTAAAATATCCTCTAAGTATTTGAGAACTTTTAGAAATACCAACCTACTAAAATCCTTTTATTATCCAATTATGACTTATGAAAAAGAATCTAAAGGCTATTAAAACTGGTTATCCAGTAGTTACTACATTTTCAAAACAATTTTAGTTTTAGATGTTTTTACCTAACATTATCTTAATCTACAATCATTATTTCATGGTCAGGATATATTATTTCTTGGGTAGAAAATGCAGGCGTCCCCTAGAGAAGTGGCTATACGAGCAGGTTTCTGCCTAGTTCAATTAAAGATCCCCCACTGCTCTTATTACGCTCAGACCACATTGATTAGAATGGGCAGAGAACAGACTGAGAGCTGCCATCTAGGCTGTGGACACACTGGGACTTTCTATCATATGGTATGGGACTGTCCAATACTTCAATGCTTTTGGGTGGTGATGGTTGCATGGTATGGGCGACGTTTGTGGAGATTCCCTCCCCGCTTCGGCAGAGTGGTGTCCTAAATATCTGGGAGGAAACAGATTTGGTCCGTATGGAGCGTATATGGATCACCCTAGGGTTGGCTGTAGCTAAAAGGAATGTGACAAGAAGTGGGGTGCGGAACAAACACTGCAGCTGGAGGACTGGAAATGTGATATGAATTGGTGTATGTTGGCCTAGAGCGTAGTATATGAAGGCCGAGGATGCCCCCAAAAGTTGTCAAAGATTTGGGGCCATTGGAATAGTTACAGATGAAATATATTGTCATGTCTTTTAGGATAGTCCCATCATGTATACCCCGTTTTACATCCATTATCCCATCCACACGACCATAACGATTCTAAACAGGTGACCTTTTACCTAATAGCTTTCTCCTGTCTCTTTGACACCAGGCTCTTAGTCTTCTATCATAATCCCTGCAGCTGACGTACATAAATATGTCACCAGGCACGGCAGATTTATTCTGTATAACGGTCACCACTTTTTTTCATCCTTGGCCAACATCCAGCTGTTGCACTTGTTTAGAAGAGCATTGGTGATTGTTTTCAAAACATTTATGATTGTTTTCAAAACATCCATGGTTGTTTTAAAAACATATTGATTCTAGAAAAAACCATGGAGTGACCACTTTAGTATAAAAGACCCTCACTCCCCCCAATGAATTAGAGGAGAATTCCTTCCAAGCTGAGGCAGGGGTCCTGCATGCCGAATCTTCGACACACAGCGGTCTGACATCCCTTGCGGGTTGTCATCCTTGATGCAGAGACGGGGTCCTTCGTTCTGAACCATCAGGTGAGGGGCTGGTTCTTCCCCAAGGGTTTCTTAGCTACAGATACACATAGCTATACGCATATACACCTACACCTCCAGGTTAGGCTAGGTACATTTTAGCAAATTACTTAGGGCGCGCATTTTAGGAATATGCAAGTGCTACTGTTTTTATCTGAACTGTTTCTGTTTATCTTATTAGCACTATGGTAGAAATGTATCTACTATTAACCATATTGGTACTAGCAATCTCTTTTGTATGCTTCTGTCTCCTGATTGTCGCAGCACATATGTTCTACACCAGGCTGTCGCTGGACCAATACATTTTTATTGAAACATCCCAATTGCCATCCTGTGTGTTCTCCGAGAGAAAACAAGCTTGAGTGTCTGAGCGAAACGTACTGTATTGTTTTCCATGATCCCTGAGGAATCAGGGTTGTCATGTTCAGTGGTTGCCAGAGAATACAGGGGGGTGGTAGTGGCACTGTAGAGCTAGCTGGCCTAACGGATGACATATCCTGTGGGGTTGTCCGAAGCGATTGGGACACCAAGCCTAGGTTTAGGTCATCCAAAACACGCAGGTCCTGGGGGACTCCTAGGAACTACACGACAATATGTGATGGCCTCGCACCTGTTGAGTTTGGAGGAGTATCTGCCTAATGTGGTCAAGTCAAAAATTGGGGGACGGAAAGGTTTGATGCCGCAATGGAGACCATGTCGGAGAAATGATCATCACACAGTTTGATGCTTGTACTTGTTTTTCTTGAAATGCCAATAAAAAGATTTGTTGAGAGAAAAAAAACATTAAGTAGCCACAGCCTAGTTAGATGAATAGATGAAGGAGGCTAGAGTGTGCCATTCAGATGCAGTAATAATGGCAGAGATTAGAACAACATGATGCAAAAACAGGTCAATTGGGCTGAATTGAATATGCATCTCTGAGGGCAGTAATGGTGTAAATATGTAAGATTGTGCACATTCACTATTCATCATTATTTAGAAAGACTGTACTTAATCATAATAACGAATACAGTTTAATCAAATTATGGAACATAAAAGAATCTTCTATGACCTGAATCTAATATATCTGATACCGTGCTATGTGGAAACTGATTATCCCGTGAAGCTGTACTCTTACAAACCATGTCTGAAAGGGGGCACACACCACCACCATCCTTATTTTAGACCAATATATTCCTTTATGTAGGTGGCTTTGATGTAAAATCACGACTGATTTTCCCAAGTGTTTGCCATATAAATAAGGGATTGGGTGGTGAAGTGTATGACGAAAAAATAATGTTGCGGCAAATGGCTAAGAGATAAAATAACTTAGCAAACATTATATGCAATTGAGATTGTTCAACTGGCTAAGAATTTGCACAATGATTTATTCTCAAGACATTTTAGTTTTCTAACAGCTATTTTCTGTTTTCTTTTATCTGTTGTCCGTATGTAAATTTGGCGGCATTCTGGTGTAAGTGGTACACAACAGCATGTTTTTTTAGCTTTCTAGTGTGTCTGCACACAAAGATCCACTCACTCCTCTAAACAGATTAACATGGCATAGATGTGGTTTAATCGACTAACCAAGGACTTGCTGCATTTACAGTGCCTGAAGTGTGCATCACCTACGACTGCAGTGTGCTGGTGTAGTGCTGTGGATTTCATTCAAGGCATGCGTGCTAATATATTTAAAGTATAACACTGAATTATCTGTTTCCTCTTATTAAGGGATCTAAAACGAGTGCTGGATAGCAGAGGTCCTAAGAGCAGGAATTCAGGAAGCATAGTTAATCATAAAGACGTTTATTTCATTGTCCCTATTTCTCCCAAAGCAGCTGCTCTGTGTATGCCCCCTGCTTTGGAACAGCAATTACCTCACGTAGTCACAACTTTAGTTACTTCTGCATAAAATGGAACGGAGTCTACTTCTCAGGGATTTTTATGTTTGCTCCGCCTCTGGAGAATTTTATTCTCACTTTGTTTTTATTGGAATCGATGAGTTCTTTCCTTACACCACTGATGTCAAGGGACTATTTCTCTTTTGCATGTTCTATAGAATTTGACCTTTAGAACTGCATTGGAGTGGTTGATACTTTTTTTGTTTTTGTTTTGTGTTTAGACTTTCCTACACTACTCGCCTTTTTTGTGCCCCCTCTCTCATTACAACTAGCCTTACTCAGTGATGATCAGACTCACTCACCCAATTACCACCCACTACCCACCCACACTGGTGACTGCTGCCTTGCATGTACAAGCTGATGTTTAAGACCAACGATAACAATTATTTTGTATATACGAATGACTGGTGCTGTCTATCAATATTTGGAAACGAGCAGAGGATGAACACCGAGCCTTGAAAGCGAGTTTCACCTTCATAACAGCATGGTGATATTCATTTTTTCCATAAAAAACAAGCAAGAATCATTAGACTTGTTAAAGGGAATACGCAAATGTGTATGTTGAACCCATCCCCTCTCGGTGATCTGCCTGCCCAGACGTTTTCCACTTTGAATGAAAGGAAACATTCAAGGACATCTGATCTGTTCATAATTCTCCGGTATCCTCAGATTCAGGGCGGAAGTCTCTGGGAGACGTGTGGAAGTGTGGAGACGTGTGTGTAAATCAAAGGACCTCTACTAATGACTTAGGGTACTGCAGACTGGTACAGCAACCGCTTGTGCCTGCCAGTGGACCTCCAGTCACAGTTTAAAATACTGCAACCTGCTACAGCTGACATGTGTTTGACTCAAGAGCCCTGTAGTGACAGTTTAAGGCACTGCAGACTGGTAAAAGAAGTATCTGTGCCTGACTCAATGGCCCTTTAGAACCGTAGCATGTCATCATCTCTCTGCCAGTCAGACGTGACGTCCCCTCATTGCTTCCATCACCGGAACTTGCAGATCCTCTCGGTTTCCTTTGAGTCCTGCTCCGTGATCACTCTCACTGTGTCATCCACCCCCGCCTTGTGTGATCACTGTCCCCTCAGTATTTCAAATATCTGCCTGTTGCCCAAAGCCTGCATAATCCGTTCCTGCCTCTCTATCTCCTGCTCACACCAATTGCTGCTGCCTGTTTCGAGGAAACAAGCAAGACTTATCTCTTGTTTGAGGCTAGTAATGGCTTATGGTACTGATGCCTGATAGAGCAAGCATTTGTGTCTGACTCATGGGACCTCCATTAATGGCTTAAGGTACTGCAGCTGTGTACAGCACAGACTTGTGCATGACTCGAGGGCCCCCAGTAACGGCTTACAGTGCAACAACCTTCAACAGGAAGATTCCAGTTGCAGCTTTTCTAGGGCATGTGAATGTGCTGTTAATAGCAAGACTGTTGGATTTGTCAATGCTTGTTTTCATTCATGTTGTTCCTCTGCAATAGTCAGAACTAAAAAGGAAAGTATTCCAGCGTGCTCATTCCCGCCTTGTGTGATCACTGTCCCCTCAGTATTTCAAATATCTGCCTGTTGCCCAAAGCCTGCATAATCCGTCCCTGCCTCTCTATCTCCTGCTCACACTGATTGCTGCTGCCTGTTTCGAGGAAACAGTTAGAGGGATGTTACTTTTGGAAACCAGTTACAATTATTTTGTATATTCAAGTGACTGTTATTATCTATTAATATTAGGGTCACTTATTAAGACACATATAGGAAAAACTTAGAGTCTCAATGATGCCTTTTACCATCATTAGACTTGCTGAAATGAATAAGCAGATGTAGGTGTTGACGCCACACACTCTCTGGTATCTACCTCTGGCTCAAAATGGAAAGGACAGTCCAGATGTTTGCCATTGTTCCTTTGCACTGTCAGCAAAAGGAGACATTCAAGGACATCTGATCGGTTCATAATCCTTTGGATTTTGGAGATTAGGAGGGCAATGGCGGAAGCCTATAGGACACATGTCTGACTCTAAGGACCTCTTGTAATGATTTAAGGTTCTGCTGCCTTATACGGCAAGCATGTGTGTCTAACTCAGGGGACCTCTAGTAACAGTTTAAGGAACTGCAGCCTGCTACAGGAAAGACTTATCTCTGGTTTGAGGCTAGTAATGGCTTATGGTACTGATGCCTGATAGAGCAAGCATTTGTGTCTGACTCATGGGACCTCCATTAATGGCTTAAGATACTGCAGCTGTGTACAGCACAGACTTGTGCATGACTCGAGGGCCCCCAGTAACGGCTTACAGTGCAACAACCTTCAAGAGGAAGATTCCAGTTGCAGCTTTTCTAGGGCATGTGAATGTGCTGGTAATAGCAAGACTGTTGGATTTGTTAATGCTTGTTTTCATTCATGTTGTGCCTCTGCAATAGTCAGAACTAAAAAGGAAAGTATTCCAGCGTGCCCATTCACCAGCTAGTGATGTACCTGCCATTTGGATCCAAAGCTAGCCATGTGCTGGTTGCTCTAATGATGTAACCAGAGTGGAGCTTGGCTCGGCAGTGTGTGTTACACATCTATGTTATGTTATGTTATATAAACTTATAACGCCCTCAGCTACTCCGAAGAGTGTCCCGGCGCGAGCCAGAGAGGGAAAAGTATGGAGAGGTTACACAAACAAATGAGTTTTCAGATTTTTCTTGGAAAGGCGGAGGTCTTGGATGCTGCGGAGCGCAAAAGGAAGTGAGTTCCAGGCAGATGACGCTCTAACAGCAAGGGAGCAGCCCCCCATTCTTGAGAGCCGAAATCGGGGGATGTGAGCCAAGAGCTGGGAAGAAGACCGAAGATGCCTGGCGGGGGAATAGAACAGAAAGCGCTTGCGTAAATAAGGGGGACCACCGGCGTGAAGAGCCCGGTGGGCCAGAGTCAGGGCTTTAAACTTCACTCCTTGAGCCACCGTGGGCCAGTGTAGTAAGCGCAAATGCTGACTAACGCTGGATCTCATAGGAATATTAAAGACAAGCCATGCAGCAGCATTCTGAACAACCTGTAATTTGTTCAGGAGGTAATTCGGAAGACTAATGTATAAGGCGTTGGCATAATCAATCCGAGAAAGAATCAGAGCCCGGCTCACCGTTTCCTTGGCAGCTCTGGGAAGAAGTGGAAAAAATTTCCTCAGAGTTTTAAGTATGCCAAAACAGTTCCCAACTAACTTCTTTATCTGGATGGAGAAAGAGAGGTTCTCCTCAAACCAGACTCCTAGATTTTTCGCAGGAAGCCCCGTTGAAGCCAGGGAGGGAAACTCAGAAGGCCATAAGGACTCCCTGAACTGGGGGGGGAAAGACCCATAAAGAAGGATTTCTGACTTGTCCTCGTTGCACTTGAGTTGGGCGGAGGACAGCCAATAGAAAACAGCTGATAGACATTTTTTGGCTTGAGAAGGAGAGCACTCTGATTTACCCCAGGTAAACAGGAGCTGGGCATCATCAGCATATGCTATGATTTTGGGTCCTAAATCTTCAGCCAAATATATCAGGGGGGTGACATAAAGATTGAAAAGAAGGGGACTCAGGGATGACCCCTGAGGTACACATGTAGACACCTCCTAGGGGCCGAGGAGAAAGGGGGAATCATACCTGCTGAGTACGCCCTTCTAGAAAGGATTTGAGCCAACTCAAGGCCTCACCAGCGATTCCCAGGTCTGCCAAGCGGGTAAGCAGCAGAGAGTGGGGGACCGTATCAAATGCTGCTGAGAGGTCCAGCAAAATGAGAGCGGCCCTACCCGCCGAATCCAGGCATTCCCGAATTGCCTCTGCTACCTCCACCAAGGCTGACTCGGTACTGTAGGTGGCTCTAAAGCCGGATTGAGCTGGGTGGAGAAAACCAGCCCCTTCCACATAGGCTGTAAGCTGCTTATTAACCACCTTTTCGCAAGCTTTCGCCATGACCGGTAGAAGGGAAATGGGGCAATAGTTAGTAGGGACCAATGGATCTAACAATGTTTTTTTTAGAAGCGGCAACATTTTAGCCTGCTTCCAGGCCGTAGGGACATAGGCTTCTTGAAGAGACAGATTAATTAATCTGTTGGCTTCAGGGTTTACAGTCTCAGCGACCTCAGCCAAAAGCCTGGCAGCACAAGGATCAGTCGGAGAGCCTGATTATAAAGCTTTGAGGACTCTCAGTGACTCTGAGAGATCGATGGAAGAAAAAGCCATCAGGGCAGGTGCTGCACTAGGTACCTCCTGCTGAGGTAGAGGCCTGGTCAGGGCATGATTTCCTAGTGTAAAGGATGCCTGGATGGACCGAATCTTATCAGCAAAAAAATTTGACAGTTCATCGCACCAAGCATTGGAAGAGTGGATTGGAATGGACTCAGGACGAGGGGCCATAAAACTCCGGACGATCGAGAAGATCTCTTTAGCATTATTTCTAGCGAAATCAATCCGATCGGCAAAATAAAAGCTCTTGGCCTGGGAAATAGAGGAGTAGTAGGACTTCTGCTCTATCCTAAGGTTCCTCTTAGCCAGGGGGCAGTAATCCAGCCGCCACTGGCGTTCAAGTTTTTTGCAGAGTTGTTTCTGAGTCTTAAGCTCCTGCTTGTACCAACGCTTCGAGGGGGAATCTCTAGAAAGTTTAGGGCGGGATGTGGGGCAGAAACGACCCACCGCACTCCTGATCCAGCTGGAGAAGCTGTCCAGAGTATTATCCAGCGCATCAAGGAGGGGTGGTCTAGAGTCAGCAAGAGCATGACTGAAGGACACTGGGTCAATTTTAACAAAGGCCGGACTATGCGCAGTGCGGCTAGGGGAAATATTTCCAGCTAGGTCCCAGGAAAAGTAGGATAAAAAGTGGTCGGACCAAGGCATCGGAATAGGGTCGACCACATTTATAGGGAAATTGGAGCAAATAGGATCCAGGATTTGCCCCCCTAAATGCGTCGGGCCTGGACCCACTGAGTAAGCTGGGCAATATTAAGACAGTCTACAAATTCCCTCGTTTCCCCCCCCTTCAATATTATCCAAATGGATATTGAGGTCGCCCAGGAAAAGATACTGAGTGAACCGTAACGCTCGGGGAATGATGAAATCGACAAGATTTTTGAGAAATGGCCCAGCCGGCCCAGGGGGTCTATACACCAGCGATCCTCCCAGCGACTCATGGGGGAAATGGAGAAACTAAAGTCAAGGACTTCACCCTCACCTAACTGAGAGGACTCTTCGCAGCGCAGGCACCATTTATCCCTGTAGATGACCGCAACCCCACCACCCCTCCCAGTGTTGCGGTCTGCTCTAGAGATCTTAAACCCAGCTGGGATTGCCATCTCAATAATAGGGCTCGACGACTCATTGAGCCAGGTCTCAGTCGTGAATAGTATGTCCACCTCATTATCAGTGATGAGATCAAAGACCTCCTGATAGTGCCTGTTCAAGGACCGAATGTTAATCAAAGCTGCTTTTAGTGAGGGGCCCTTTCTAATATCACTGTCAGTAGCCTCCAGAATCATGGGGGTGACCTTCCCTGGCCTCAGACTGAAGTCACAATTGGTACAAATAGGAAAAGGGTGCTCAGACACCTCCCACCTGCTAGGCAAAATGCAGGCAGGTGGTCGTAGCGACAACAGTTCAGAGCGGCCATAAATCAATGGGGCAGGTAGTTCCATCGGGGATCAGGCAGCATGGCTGGCGCTGGCCGCCTCCGGGACGCTGACGGGCGCAGACGGGCTTGCCTTAGGCGCGCCTTCGGCATGCCCGCTGCGCGCGTCCGCTGCCCGTCTGCGCAGCGCGCATTCTTATGGGAGAATCAACACAGGACAACTAGAGTGCGCACTGCCCAAAGATGGCGCCTCTAGTTGTCAAAGAAAGGAATGCAGAAGTAACTGCCGGTCCGAACTCCCCGGTCCCGGTCGATTACAACCTCGAAGTGCCCAAAGCCCCTACTAGTCCCGGTTCAAATTCAATTAGAACAGTTCCCCCATCAAATTCATATAAAATACGATAGCAAATTTTTAAAAACAGTGATAACACGATAGCAGAGTTTTAAAAACAGTAGTAGCAGCATAGAATGTGCCAAACAACAAGTAAGTGGCTCCACGTTTTAAAAATAGTGGTAGCACGATAGCAGAGTTTTAAAACAGAAATAGCAGCATAGAATGAGCAAAACAGCTAGTCAGTGACTCCGCGTTCACCCTCAAAGATGAAATTTCTCTATCTACAAAACATGCCTAAAGAAGACAGGTGGTCATGTTCTTGACCATATATTTGAATAGAACTGCATTGTGATGCAAAATGTTCTAAAGCTATTTCATTTCCATATGTTTGTTCTCTGGTGCAGTGATTGACAAGAATTATGTATAATATAATCATTTGTTTATTTTCTTCCTACAAATCCCATGAAAATATGCATGTTTAACTTGAGACAGACTACCAGAGCACAACTGGGAAATGACTCTAGCAGACTTACACAAAACAAACTTTGGACGTTCAGGGTTTAGTAAAGTGCCCCTTTTTGACATGGTCACCCCCACTTTTTGCCTGGTATCTGATGCAGTTTTGACAGAAGTGCACTGGGTTCCTGCTAACCAGGTCTCCAGTGCCAAATCTTTGTCCCTAAACACTGCACAATTGCTCCCTAATTGGCAATACCTTTAGCACACCCTGTAGGTCCCTAGTAAATGGTAACCCTGGTACCTAGGGCATGAAGTACTAAAGAGGGTCTGTAGGGCTGCAGCACGTATTGTGCCACCCTAAGAGACCCCTCAGCATCAACATGCAAACTGCCATTGCAGGCTGCAGGCTGCGTGCACTAGTGCAGAGAAAAGTGAAGACACGACATGGCACACCTCCTGTTTGCCATGCCTGCATACACTACATGCAGTATAGGTAAGTCACCCCTACAGCAGGCCTTACAGTCCTAAAGCATGGTGCACTCTACTAAATGTGTGAACATATCTGCATGAGCAGATATGCCCCGGTGAAGTCTAAGTTGATTCTTAAATGATACAAGTGAACAGGGAAGCTATTTTGAGTACATGTACTGGATTCTGGTAAAAACGATTTCCCCAGCCACATGATTGCTTCATTGAAACCAGAGATGTTTGGTATGAAACATTTCATATTAATAAACCCATATTGATTCCAGTGATGGATTTATTAATACGTGCACCCAGAGGGCACCTTAGAGGTGCCACCTGAAAACCTACCAACTACTAGTGTGCTGCCTGGCTGGTGCAGACCAGCCTGCCACGACAGACAGGTTTCTGAAACCCTGCAGTTGAGAGTCTGCGCTCTCTGAGGGCAGAAACAATGCCTGTTTAGGCCGGAGGCGTTGTCACCTCCTCCAAGCAGGATGGCTAAGTGATCAGCATATCAAGGCAGGAGGCGTCAAATTCTTCTGCTGCCTTTGATATGCGGCCCAAAGCTTTCCAAGACAGGGCAAATGCCACCCCAGTCCCATTTGGTAGCACGACAGGTGGGTAAATTAGCTTGTCAGAAGACGTGTCCCCTTCTCAGGCTAGTACCACCCCTAAGGTGGGCTACCTGAAGTGGATATGACTTTTAGAATCCCACCATCTTAGTTTTAGTGGAATGAGGGTTTCTGGGTCAGGGTTATCCCCACTTCCCACAGGAAGTGGTCATATAGAGGGTGTAGACACCCTAAAGGTAAGTTGCCCATTGGCTACTACCTGTCACTCCCTGTAATGCCCCTAAGTTGAGTATTTGGGTGGCACCCCTGACTCCAGGAACTCAGATTCGACGGATCAAGAAGAGAAGGACACCAAGAGCCGCAAGATAAAGCGAGAACTGAAGACTGCTGTGGACGTTTGGCACCTAACCCTGCCTACCGCACTAAGTCTCGACAATTGCGACCCAGCGACTCGTCATGCCACTGAACTCCTGCCAAGAATGCCAGTGGGCTGCCAGCACTTCGTAAATTCCCAGTAATCTCCCTTGAAGTGAAGGAGCTACTCCCCTGCAGTCTGCAGGCACCAAAACGCAAAGCCTGGTCAACTGAGTTGCTGCCTCCCAGCCAGCCCGATGCAGCAGCTCCCCAGGAAGAGGACCCTGTGCTCCTGAAGGTCAGATCTGTCCCCCCACCCTTTAATACGTCTAACTGCTCACCCACACTACTACACAAGAGAAGATTTGGGATATCATTTGTGCATCTGTAAACCAATCCGGGTTTGCCTGGAGTCTTTACACAGTGTACCTCATTTTGGTCCACTATATAAAAGTCCAGCTTCCTACAAAAGTCAACTAATTCAATAGAGGCAGTACCTGGGAGCATCCTGAATGCCAGTCAGCATGAGTCACCCTAGTATTTCTGGCACAGACAGGCAGCCAAAAGAGGTGACCGGGTATACCAGAAACACATTGGTCATTGGCTGGCGAAAGTCAATTGTGTATAAGACACTGGAAGTCACCAAATATTTTGAAAGTAGAATACTGGCTGATTAAAATGGATCGATTTCCCAGTAACAATGAAAACAAGGAAACCAGAATATTACTCTAAGTGATTATGTAGAATGTTTTGGCACAGGAGGGCATTTTGATTGCCAGCAAACAGAGTCTGGCTGCCGGTACCTACAGAGCAGGTCTTTGACGGTCCAAGTGGCTCTCCGGGGGTGCCTGAAGTCTACCCGCTTTAGCTTTATCTTTATTAACCAACACACAAAGCAGAGAGACGCAGTGGTACTCAAGACTGATCCCCGGTCAGCAGCTGACTTTTATATGCCCCATTTCGGATAGATACTGTTCCAGAATCTACATTGGAATATAGAGCCAGAATCATTCTGCACTGACACTCACCAGGCACAAGAAATAACTAAGAAGCAACAAAAGCAACTAAAAACAACCAAACTAAACGTAAGACAAATGCTGACCAAGAACAAATGCACTAACCTACTATATATTGGTAATGAACAACCCATTACATTTTTCATTCTGTTGGGTCACTCAGGCACCTCTTCACCCTTCAGTCCCCCCGGCACACACCTTCTGAACTTACCCTACAGAAAAACAAAAGTTTGATGGGTGGAATGTTTTAGTCGTTTTCAGCCTTTGGTAATCACTCAGGCCATATCTCACTTTAATTTATTTTGCCCACTGTCCCCTCTATTTACAGATCAGCCATTTACAAGTCCTGTTCCAACAAAATCATTGCAGCCCGAACTGTATATGACCAGGTCCCCTCTACAAGCCAACACAAATAACCACAGACCAGTTCCAATCCGTTAGGGCCTTATCACTGAGGTGCGGCTTGAGTTCAGTGGCATTATCAGCAGCGGGTCCTCCTCTGGCCATACCCATCATACTCAGGGTGCCTCACTAACAAAATCATAAAAGTAATGGGTGGAATGCTTGACTTAATCTTAGCCACTGTGTTGCCTTCCAGTCAATTATGTTTTTTTTCCGCTAAGTCTCACCAGACAGCGACCAACTGTAGGCAAATCAACTTGGTCCTCTTCGAGCCAGAACAGTCCAGTCAAACTGCCAGGACTGGTCCCTTGTAGAGTGGAACACAAATATCCTCAGACTGGTTCCATCTTATGAGGACCGCATTAGTGAGATGTAGCTTGAGACCAATGGCACATTGCTTATTACTCATGATAGGCACGCAGGTCTTCCACAGTCCACCCACGAAAACGCCCTTTGAATTACCCTAAGCCAGAGGGTTTATCCAGTCTACGAATCCACAAGGACACCCAGTCCCTTGTGTTTCCCAATAATATAGGTTGTCTCACTGAGATTTGTGAACACTGCAGATGGGCACTCTGCATTGCACACACCCATCCTGTTCTGTGGAGGGCCTTATTTTCATTGCACTGCTTGGTCCTTCCTAGGGTGCAGTGAAATACATCTTACCCCGTGGCTATCGTTCCACATAGGAAGACCGAGTACTAAGAGGGAATGCAAGAGGAATATACATACTCAGTAATTATTTGGTACTTGTTTATAGGCACACAACTAGAATGTACCCCTCACTTTACTATGTAGAGTGCTCCTTACATTGACTTGCACTTCATAAGTGCCAGCTACAACATACATGCATATATGCACGTACACATTTATGTTAGTAACCTTTTACAAAGGATAGACATTAGAGAAAGAGCTGTAAAGTCATGTACACACCAAAGTCTATGGTATCTCCAAGTCTAATAAAACAGATAATGACCATTTTGCATGGAACTGCTTTGGGCATCAATAGCATGCTTTTATTTTGTCTCTCAACAAATGTTGCAACAGGAATCACTGATGTTTATTCCCTTTTGCCTTTGTCTCCAACATTTAGACTTTAAATGAACAATTTGAAGTGGTTGAGGTATATGGTGGTGAGTTGGAAGAATCGCTTGCCGCGGAGGGTGAAATGAAGGTGCTTGTAGTCTCAGATGACACCACTGATGAGGGCATCCAACAGACAGAGCAGGCATCCAAGGCTAACACTCCTAAAATTACTCGGCCTCCTATAGAGGTACTGAAATCCCATCCAGGGAGTCAGAGTCGAACTGTCTATTTGAGTGAAAGGTCTGGCCCTTTGTCTGCATGCAAGTGTTTTCCCATTAGAACATTTGTCGTGTAGTGTGTGAATATTGTCTCTATCAGGGTTTCTTAATCAGAGTTCTATGATCAGTGTGGAACAATCCAGGATAATTTAAATAACATAGATATTCTAAATACACCAGCATGGTTCTGACTATCTTGGACTCTTGACAACCCTTTGCATATATTATTGGAGAGTTGATAAATGAAAACACTATACATAAGGATACCCCAGGGCAGCGTCAGGTGGTGGACAGTGATAGTGGTGGGACCTGATCCTTACCCCAAAGCCCACCTTCTTCTCAGATGGTTCGGAAGGTCTCACTCTGAGAAGAGTTTGGGAAAATGAGTGCATTTTCTAGCACAAATGTCACATAATGAACTTAAAATCCATAGGCTCTGAAAAGTCGCTTTTAAATTTGTAAGTAGTTTTATTGGGTATCAAGCTGATGAAGACAAGCTTCGAAGGAGTTGGCCCCATTTCTTGCAGTAAAATGTAAATAATTACATCCATTGTACCAGAGCAGCATTTTTAAATGGATGCTTCCATATGCCATGGATGCTCCCTTATGCCAAGAAGTACCTGCAATATGTCAGCGCTAGCATTTTGCCAATATTCCAAGAATTACCTAGACTAAGCCAGCACCAGCAGCAGACTCACAAGTGTTCACACACACTCACTCATGCTCAACAGCACTGAATGACTCATCCACACCATTCATTCTCACTCAAGCTTCCTCATTGTCAATTCCTCACATTGTCTCGCACTCACCACACTAATTTTCACTCATTTCTTCGCTCACACTCACTGCCACTGTCACTCACACTTACTCGCACTCAGTATTACTCTCACCTTCTCACTCATTCTTACTTATTTTCACTCACTCTGACTCACTCATTCTCACTTAAATACAGTCACTCTCATTCACTGCCTTATCACTCACTTTCAATCTCACACACACACACAGACATCCCTACAAACACTCACGTATACCCATGCTCTCACACACACAAATACACACACACACTTTTACGTGTCAGCATGCTCATATTTAAGAGATTTTTTGTTTTCACTTACCCTCAGATTCCTACACTCCTCCATTTCAAGTTCTTAGCTGCTAGCCAGTCTTGCGTATACCTTAGGGTAGGTACAAAACTCCCTCCACCTCAAGCACTGAAGGCTGGCACGTGCGTGGTGCAAACACCATGTTGATGCGTTTTGCCGATTCCAGCTTTCAGCTAGCTGCCTGCAGCCTCTTGCTTTTTCACGTGTCATTTTCCCAACTTGTCATAGGGTAAGGTGGGGGGTTCAGTGAGGTTCCTTTACTAGTAGCACTGCAGCACACAAGTGAAGAGGCACTCAGGCTTGGCAGGCCCCTTAAACCAGTGACTTTGCAAGCAAAGGGAAATCTGTCTGAGGGCTGGAACAGGCAGCTTTTTGTGTCTGCCTCAACCGTCAGACAGATTCAATGCCTCACCCACAGTCAAATTCTGAATTTTTTGTATTTGTACTAATAGTAAATAATAGGTCATTATTTACTATGAGTACAGCAAAAAATAGAGGCCGACAAAAGAGAGGGCAGAGCCACAACACCCATAAAGGTGACCTGCCACTTTCTCAAGATTAAAATACAGCAGGTGAGCTGGGCATTTTCCAAGGAAGTGCACCATTTAGAGGTATCAATGATTAGCAACGACTACCAGTATGTTTCAATTTGACATATGTGATTATGATCTTCTGGCAGTAAGTTGAACTGTTTACTGTTTACTGACATGCCTTAGCCTTGAAATGTCATCAAGTGATGTTTAACTGGAAAAGCTACATGATCCCACTTCCTGTGATGTCCTCAAGGGTCAATGGGCATGTGCTGTTTATTGACATGCTTCTAATGATGTCATCAGGGGTTAATGCACATGCCCTGTCATTTCTTAATTTTGGTGAAACAGCCACAGGTATATTCCAGTAGAGATGTGTTTCTAGACCAAGAAATATGGATGTACCGCATGTCAAAGGTCTTGAGTACCTCACTACATTTTTCTAGTGTGAAAAAAGCACCTTTTCCGTATTATGCCTCTAGGTAGTGATTTCATTTCCACTCTCAACTAACTTAGGCATTATTACCACCGGTGTGCCCAGCCATATGGCTTTGTATTTGGCAAATCCTGAAACAGTTGTGGTGGAAGGTGCATTGTACTTGCTGGTACTCCTGAGTCACATCCTGTCCCCATTAGCACCATGAAGCTGTCTCGCATTAATCTTGCTCTTCATAGTACCTAACATTTTGTAATTTCTCCGTGCATGCACATACTTTATTCTCTTTCCTCTCTCACACTTTGTAGATGAGCCACACACTCAAATTCCAATCTCTACCTGTGACAAGGCTCATGGTTCCTGGTTGCATTTATTCTGAGTATAGTGCGTGTTGCTAGTGACAGAAATCAGAGTCTCTATGCTGGAATCAGGACATAGACAAGATGGTGTAGCATATATGTGGATGCTCATTGCAGTTTTAAAAATAATACAAAGTTGGACATTGAGTTGGATCATTGTAGGCATTGAGATGGCAAGACTCTGTGAGCTTTGTAGCCCTAATTTACCAAAACATTCTTTGTGTCTGTCTTTTAAGTTGCAGACTGCACCATATTTTGGACATTTCTGTAAGTTTGTATTTTAACCTCAATAGCTTTTGAAATACATACTATCTAGAAATGTGTAATTTCATTTTATTGTCATAAGATGGCAGTTATGTTATAGAGCACACTACTACCCAGAAGGTCTCTTGGAGTATAGCAAATGGAAGCAAAGAATAGAGTGATGATGCATAAGTTTTAATGAAAGGAAGGATTTTGATTTCTTTCCTGAATCGAATCGGGTGGAGATATACCAAAATGCCAGGGGGTAGAGTGTTCTAGAGGGTCAGGGCCAGAACAGAAAAAGAGCAACGTCCGAGACGAGCTCTGCGAAACTGGAGGACAATGAGCATTAGTTTCTGAGCAGAGTGTGTATATCCAGACAGGCAAGAGATGATAAAACCAGAAGAACCATAAAAGAAATGATTGACATATCGAAAGACATTCAACCACTAATAGGTAACCAGTGCAAAGATTTCAGAATGTAGAGGTACTGATTAAAGCAGGGTTCTAGGGTTCCCTGCCATGCCGCCTGGTCATGTATGGCTTGCAGTTGGTAGGACAGCAAAGAGTGTATGCCGAGGGAGGCACCATTACGTAAGTTGAATCTGTACCTGATAAGCAATATACTTACAGTGTGATGGGCATCATAGGAGAGAAAAGAAAGAAGAAGGTGAATTTTCGTCATAACAGCAGTACACAAGGAGACTACAGAAGAAACCTGAATGTGCACCTAAAGAGAGGCATCAACTTTGATGCCAAGTATCTTCAGAGATTGAGAAGAATTGGTCCAAGGACCAAAATCCGGTAGCTAAAAAGAGTGCTGCCAAAGGGTGGGCCAGAATCTCATTCTTCCTGGTGTTTATTTTTAACTAATGGTGCCCCATCCAGAAGCACACTTTGGAAAGCAGTATTGAAGTGATAGATCAGCAGAAGAACATCGCACCGCCTACAAAGGATTTGAGTGTTGTCGCCATAGCAATCAAATAGAAATTTAAATAGACAAATGAGTGTAGCCACATTCCAAAATTAAAAAGAATAGGTGATAGAGCAGATCCTTTGGGCAGTCAATAGTAGAGTTTGTGTGAAGAATAAAGAAAACTTTTTGAGTATGTTCATCAGAACAGAATCACTGAAAGACAGTGCCACCAGTTCCAGCTACAATGAGTTTATTTTGAAGCATTGTGTGGTCAGCAATGTCAAAAGCCGCAGAGAGATCTAATAAGACCAAGGCGCTGACACTGTTGAGGTAAAGACACTGCCTACATCAGCTGCATGATTGCAATCTAGAATGGAAAAGACAGATTCTGTGCTTGTGAGGTCTGAAGACTGCTTAATCATCAACCCAGTATTTTATAGGATTCAAGAAAGATAGAAAAGTGATGGGCTACAAATGCTTCCAGAATCTTTGTAGTAGCTGGGGCAAGAGAAATGGAAGCAGTTGAGTGTTGGAGATGGATTAAGAGAGGGGTCTTCAAAAGAGGGATAATAGTAGCAGACATAAAGGAGGCCAGATCAAGATGTCTAACAAGTCATGTGTCAAAGTGTCTTAAGTTATAATAGTATGCAGAATTTGGAAGTTTGAAAGCCTTTTTTTCCCCGAAGCGTTTAATAAAAAGAAGTGAGTATGGACGTCAGTTTTTTCTGTAAATAACACCAATGAAAACTTGCATTCCCTATTCATGTATCTTTTGTGACTTTATAAAATGGGTTCGTTATGTTTAGAGAGATACTATCCAAAAAGAGATCAAGATTATTTTATGTATTTTTGATCTTATCGAAGAACATAATATAAAATCCCTCCGTTGTTGTTAAATGTAATTGCAAAAAGCATTCTTTCTATTATTGCACACATTTTGCAACCCTTATACACTTATACAACTAAGGAGTATTTGTGAAGCGAGGTCATTTTTATAATGATGGTAACACATGCAACACGGAACCCTTGACCCTTCAGATGGTGTTAAAACAACAGTACTCGTGTGCAGCCTCACTCCAATATGTCTTAATGGTGTAATTGTGCACATTCACTATGCATAAGGAGAACAATTAATTATTGGACAGTGATCATAAATGCAAAAATTAGTTGTACACATTTGGGCATGATCACTCTCATTTTTCAAATATAATTGAGCATTTTCTAAATAAAATTGATCCCACTACATACATTGCAACACTAGAGAGTATCTTATACAACGTTACAACACTCTAAATCAGATAGACTTGGACAGACAGTCCTTTTTTATGGCTATGTGTGATATCTCAAACCATAGAAATGTATGAAACAATAATTAATTGAACTATTGATAATGTGGGGGGCGTGGCCAGGCCGCCGACCAAGATGGCCGCGCGGCACTGAAGCTCCGTCAGCCTTTCCCAGCTCAGAGACAATATCCCCATAAAATGTGGCTGTGACCGTCTCCTGCTCGACATCCACTGAATGCGGAACCTGTGGAGTGCCTTTTGATCCCACTTTTTTCCAGAGATTGGGGCCCCCGTTGCTGTAAAACTACCGATTGGAAGATTGGGGCGGAGCGACGTCAGGCCTCAGACTCTGCTTTTGACTACGCAGCCCGATTGCTGATACGCCGCGGCCCGGGCCGGCTGGATATCGGGAGCGGACATCCACACCTGCGGTGAGTGCTCCGGACGCGGGGCCCTCCTGACACCCTCCGCTGACTTCCTCCTTTCGCCAGGGCGCGGCCACGTCGGCTGGGCTCAGGCTCTCCACATTGCGCCTGCATTCTCCCCGAGGCCTCGCGGGAACAGGGCTCGTGAGCGAGTCTGGGAGGCGACCACCCGGCCGCTTGCAGGCGCGGCTGCGGGGGAGAGGTAAGGGTGATACCGTTGCTCCCTGCGCCCGGTTGCCCCAGCATTCCAGATAGCTGCGTCAACCCGCTCGACGTATGGCCCGTTGCTGATGGTCCCCCTTATCCTAGCTGCACTCCACACTCTGGCACCTGAGGCCCGTGGCCCTTTGGCGCTCCACATTGCGGCATTGGAGGCACTGGCGGCGAGCCGACTTGGGCCCACAACTCATTCCAGGACCTCCGCTCCTTCCTACATCAGACCTCTGCACTCCAGCATACAGTCCCGGCGGTGAGGCAGTTTGGGGGTCACAACCCGGGCGCTCGCATGCTGTGGCGGTGCCCTGTCTATGCTCCTGACTAAATGTAATCACACAAGAAAGGGAGAGAAGGAAAGGCCCTACCTCATCCTCCTCAAACAAGCACGTTCCAACACACAAAAGAGGTAGAGCCAACAGTCAGTCACAATGGACTAACGACTGTTTATCTGCAAACGCACAGGGAGGACACACACCTTGTAAATACTGCCCTCACCCACAACAAGTTGTGGCATGCTTCATCATAGGGCTTGCTACAAACGTCTCCGCGCACACCAACGCAGGAGACGGAGCAAAAGGGAGGGGAGACAATAACAAACACAAATCTAGAGGAAAAGAGTAAGGATCCTAGAAAAGAGTGCAGAAGAAATGAGAGTTAAAAAGCTGGCTACAGGATACCTCTGACAATACTTAGTCAGATGTAAAACAGGATACTCAATATGAGTCCCACGGATGGTGGTGAAAGAGGAACTTAAGACCTCCTCACCCCTCCGTACTGCATGGTAGTCAACATGTTTCTGCCGTGAAGGTCAATAATTCGGCATTCATCAGGACACAGATCCCTATGCAACTTTTCCTAAAAACAGGTCTCCTCAACAAAGGAACAACGCTCCTAAATACTCCACCTGTAAGTCTGGAGCATAAGAAAATCGTACTCTTCGAGTTTATTTTTAGAACACACTAGAACTGGCATCGATTAGAGGGCGACCCCCTATGGTCACACTTACTTCCTCGGGGATGCGCCACAAACCCAGTCGGTCTAATCTGGATGCAGCGAAGGTGCTCCTGACTATCCTGAGGAGCGCCTCGTCGGCCCTTGGTCCGCTCTGGGCCTCATCTGCTTTCTCTTGGCCTTCCCTGAGCCCATCCATTTTGGCCACCACACGACTGCGTCACTGCGCCCACCTCCCAGAGATTGTCTCCAGTGGCCGTGGTGCGGGCTCGATCCTGGGTCTGTACGCTACGGGACCGGTGCACTGCCTTGCCTCAGCTCTGGCCCTGTCATCACGGGCTTCGCATCGCCTGCTCTCACCTGGAGCCACTGCCTCTACTGGTGCTCCTCTCTCCCTCTGTACTGACCTTGTTAACTTCCACTCATCACTGCGGAGACCTCCGATAGGGCTAGTTTATAGGGTCATTCTCCTGTTGGGACTGATGAGCGCTCTTTCAGTGCACACATTCTTCGTATCCTGATCGCACATTGGCGTCACCAGGCGGTCCTGTAGGTAAACAGCCTCCCCAGTACTGGGACCTCCATTCCAGCATCAGCACCCCACGTATTGCTTGCCACTCGCACCGTACAAGTCTCCATAGAGGCTCCATCCCCCCTACATGCCTCGATGGAAGCCCGGTCCTCGCTTCACACTTGGGCACCCCCTCTGGCGCGCTGACCACCTGGAAACCTTGGATAGCGCCCCCCGTCACGTCTGCTGCTAGTCATTTG
This sequence comes from Calotriton arnoldi, assembly GCA_963921515.1. Lineage (NCBI taxonomy): Eukaryota > Metazoa > Chordata > Amphibia > Caudata > Salamandridae > Calotriton > Calotriton arnoldi. Next base: position 4,032,990 of record CAWUFW010000005.1, on the reverse strand, counting down.
CATGCCTTCGCAGGTGCCACATCCTCCCCCTGCGCCAAACCTTGAGCTTGGGCATTGCAGTGCATCTGGACGTCCGAACCCACATGCTAGATTACTGGGACGCCTGCTGGGTTCTACGCCGAGCTGACCAGGGGTGACTTATGTCTGCTCCATCGACGCCCAAGGTTCGGTGCGCCGATCTTCCATCTCTTTCAATGGCTGACTCCTGGCCTCCGCCTGTCCTCTTTCCGTAATCACCTGCAGAGATCGTTCCACTGCCGCTGCCTCTGTTACTTTGCTTTGCGGCATGTGCCGCAAAGATCCTAAGCAGAAGACCCTCCCTTTCGAAAAGCTTGTGGAAAAGATCCCAGAGGACAGCGCCAGCATGGCGGAGGGTGGGCAGGGTGTGGACCGTGTTGAAGACCCCTCCGCCCCATCCTCTTCCCTATTGCAGGAGATGAGAGCGGGCTTTAGAGCACTGGATGGACGGTTTGATGCCCTAGACAAGAATCTTGCGAGCCTGGGGGCCAAAATCCAAGTTCACGACAGGCGCCTGGACGTGGCTGAGGCGCGCATCTCGGACATAGAGGATGGTACCGCGCAGTCCCTTAAGAGGCTAGAGCGAGTGGAGCGCATCCTCAAAGATGTGGCGATCAAGAACGAGAACCTCGAAGTGCGCAGTAGGCGCAACAACATCCGTATCCTGGGAGTTCCGGAGACCACCGCCACGGGCCGCCTTGACCTCTTTGTTGAGTCCTTACTGGCAGACATATTTGGGAAAGACTCCTTTACTCCCGGATTCGTCGTGGAACGCGCTCACCGCACCTTGGGGCCCCGGCCCAATCCGGGCTGCCCTCCAAGACCTATCATCGCCCGCATCATGAACTTCCGGGAACGCGATACTGCACTGCGCCTCGCCAGAGAACGTGGAGACACAACATGGCAGGGCTCCAAACTCTCCTTCTACCCGGACTTTACCATCATGGTACAAGAGGCCCGTCACAAATATAATGGGGTCAAGGCCACCCTCAGGAACTTAGGTCTGAAATATGGCATGTTATACCCCGCCAGATTGAGAATTGATGTTAATGGCAGACCTCGCATTTTTGATAACCCCTCTGAGGTACAAGAATTCTGCTGTGCATACAAGCAGACCAACACTCAGACGGGTGCAGACGGTGGTGGGCCCTCTCCTCCGCATAGTGGCTCCGACGCCAGCATGGACCTCTTCTCTGGTTCCGGGACCGGCTGACACAGCTGCACTGTTCCTTCTCCATTCTAGCAGGACTGAATTGGGATAATGTTATCCATCAAACCGAAATGTTTCAAGTAGCTGGTTGGCTGACGTGGCATTGCCACCCCTCATTTTGTACACCTTGGGTTTGTTTCTGGTTACACGGATGTACCGTTTCAGGGTTTTCTCGTTCCACTGTAAAGCCAATTGGTACTCAACGTATTGTTGCTTATTATGGGTTTGCCTTGCTTTTCTTGTAGTAAGGGTGGGTGGGGGGCGGGTGGGGGGACAATTGCTATTGTATTGCCATTTGTGGTTTTCTTCTGTTTGGTACACTGTCATGGTTAGCATTTAACTGTTGGAGCCTGCATTCGTCACCCATGCTACTACTAACAGATGGCTCAGCTGGGTAATATTGAAGGTCCTGTTGGCCTGTCCTTGATGTCCTGGAACGTCAGGGGTCTCAATGATAATCGTAAGAGACGGCATGTTGTCCATTATCTTATTCGACACAACGTGGACATTGCCTTTCTGCAGGAAACTCATTTACCCAAATCCGACTCTGTTCCTTTCGCTTCCAGCTGGGGCGCACACAGGTATTTTGCCAACTTCAGCAATTATGCTAGGGGCACGGCCATTCTCATTCACAAAAGGGTCCCCTTCCACCCCCGCTCAGTTGTATCGGACAATGAGGGTAGATACCTAATTGTCACGGGGTTACTAATGGGTCACAGTGCAGCTCTGGTGTGTATATACGCCCCGAACACTGACTCCCCAGAATTCTTTCATACTTTACATGCCCAGCTTTCAAAGATAGATCCCATCCTCTTATTAGTAGGGGGGGATTTCAACTTGCTCCTTAATCCCACATTAGATAGCACGGCTGACTCCCCCAGCACTAAACCACGTGCACGCCGCGCTCTTCTTGATCTCTGCGAGCAATTCTCTCTCCTAGACATTGGGCGCAGGCGCAACCCATCCCACACCGAATATACACATTACGCTGGCCAACACAACACCTGGACTAGAATTGATTATTGGCTCATTTCCCCTGGCATCTCCAGCTGGGTCCATTCCCTGGTGACTCTCCCGAGAACATATTCGGACCACTCCCCGGTCAAGCTTCTCCTGAGGGTTCCCCGACCTGAAGGGTTTGAACGGCAATGGCGCTTCCGAAGTCGCTCCCTCAATGATGACCTTTTCCATACTGAAGTACGCGAGGCTATTGAAGAATACTTCACTATCAATACGGGCTCGGTTAACACCTGGGCGGTTCTGTGGGAGGGCTTCAAGGCATACATCAGGGGTGTTTGTATTGCCAAACATGCTGGGGTACTCAAGGACCTCCGTAACACGCTCTCACGCTTAGAACGCGTCCTGACAGAACTGGACAACGTAATGACACACACTCCTAACCCGGACACGGCGGGGAAACGTTTGGCCCTCCTCACCGAATACAGGGATACTGCGGATCGCGAGATACTTTATTTAGGCAAATATCAAACCGCTCGGCGATACGGCGAAGGCGAGCGCCCGGGCCGTGTACTGGCTCAGATGCTTCGGCCCCCATACAGCAGGGCCTATGTTACAGAGCTGCGATCTTCCACAAACCAGGTGCTCTCCGGCACCTTGGAAATTCGCGACGAATTTCTTGATTATTTTACATCTCTTTATACCTCCAAGGTGGGGCGCGATCCCATTGCTCAGGAAACTTATTTATCTGAGATCGCACTGGTCTACTTGGGAAAAAACATGCAGGACTTCTTAGCGGAGCCAATCCCCGAGGCCGATGTCCTTGGAGCCATTGATACCCTTCGATGCTCTTCTGCCCCTGGGCTGGACGGCTTTACGGGGGAGTTTTATAAGGCGTACAAAGAGCTTTTGGCGCCGCAACTAATCGAAGTGTATGCAGAGGCCCTCGAGAAACAAATTCTTCCCCCCACTCTTCGTGAGGCGGTCGTCATACTCCTCCCTAAACCGGGCAAAGACCCGTTGTTATGTGGGTCATACAGACCTCTGTCCCTACTAAATTTGGATTATAAAATCTTAGCTAAGATAATAGCCAATCGCCTGTCCCAATTGATGGAATTTATCATCTCGCTGGCCCAATCCGGCTTTGTTCCCCGTAGATCGACCTCATTGAATCTCAGGACGCTCTTTTCGGTCCTCCACAGGATTAATCCCGAGGTCCCCGCCGCTGCAATCCTATTGGACACTGAGAAGGCCTTTGATTCGTTAGAGTGGCCCTTCTTCATTTCGGTTATGCGCCATATGGGAATGCCTGTGGGATTCATTGCCACCACTGCACTATTATATTGCCGCCCCACGGCGAGACTCCGCCTGAACGGCACGCTCTCCCGTCCCTTCTCTCTCTCCTGCGGCACCCGGCAGGGCTGTCCTCTGTCCCCTTTATTGTTCATCCTAGCCATGGACCCCTTAAATCGACATTTTCAGAGAGGCCTACAATTCAACACTGGCCCTCTCCTGGTCTCGCTCTACTCTGACGACACCATCCTCTATGTCAGAGATCCCCAGGTGAACTTGGAGCCGCTCATTAGGGAGATCATCAGATTCGGTCAACACTCTGGCCTAGGCATCAACTGGCGCAAGTCGGTTATTTTTCCCTTAACCTCCAGTACGACTTCATGGGACTGTGAATTCTCCCTCGAATGGTGCTCTGACTCAGTTAAGTATTTGGGCATTCACATCCATCTTGATACCGCCCAGATCCTTCGCCTCAATTATGGGCAGGCAATCAGCGCCCTCGAGGCTCAAGTGGAAAGATGATTGCGGTTGCCACTGTCTATCGCCGGCAGAGTTGCGGTCATTAAAATGGTGGTGCTCCCCAAATTTTTATATCTTTTCAACAATATTCCCATACCCCTCCCGAACAGTTTCTTTTCGACGTTGCGGTCACACCTTATCAGATTGGTCTGGGAGGGCAAACAGGCTTGTGTGCGCTGGCAGGTGCTCACTCTACCATACGAGAGGGGAGGGTTCGGGGTGCCGGATTTCCACTTGTACTATCTGGTGGCCCAATGCAGCTATGCCTTTGCATGGTTCCACCCTGACGCTAGGATTCCCTTCCTCCGCCCAGAGGCGGATTTCGTCCTTCCCGAGCGGTTATCCACAGTGCTACCCAAGGGCATACCGAGAGACCCTAATGATATTCAGACTGTTTCCACCACCAGCTGGGCCTGGGATAAGCTGCGGCGAGTCACCGGCGCCTCCACACTGTATTCCTCAGCTCTTCCTGTCCCCAACGCCCGCTGGCTGCCAATCACAGGTGAAAAACTGGTGCAGCGCACTTTGGCCAAATTTGATATCTCTAAACTGGGTGATTTATACCCGGATGGTCACATCTTCTCGGCGACAGAGGATGACCGCTTCCATGCCATCTCATTTTTGGACAGCTTTGTACTAGGCCGGATTCGCTCGGCTCTTCGAGCCACGTTGCCTGGTTTCCCCATTGAACCGGACTCGTTCACTCCGCTCTCGCTCGTCATTGAAAACGAGATTGGGGTTCATCTCATATCTAAATTGTATAAGACATGCTCTGGGATGATTCCAGTCAATGACGACAAGATCCGCAAACATTGGGAGGAAGATTTAGGCCGCCCCATCACAGACGACCAGTGGACTAAATGCTGTGCAGTAACTAAGGAAGTGTCACTCAACAGCAGGCATAAACTACTACACTTTAAGTTCAACGCAGAATATACATCACCCCTGCCAAAGCACATAGACTGGATCCGTCCAGACCCCATACCTGCCGTAAATGCGACGCCCCTTATGCTGATTTTGCACACCTCACATGGACCTGCCCAAAACTAGTCATACTGGGAGGGGGTGTATAGTACACTAGGCGATATGACGAGCTGTCACTCGTCCCCACACCTGAAGTGGCACTACTGGGGTATGTGGTCAACTTCCCTAAGGGCATCAGGAGGTTCACATCTCTCAGCCTGCTGCTAGCCAAAAGAGAAATAGCTATTCACTGGGGCCGTAGGTCAGCTCCCACTTTGCAAGGCTGGCTGAACAGTCTGGCTTACTGTAACACCAACAGCGAAATATACTCCAGTACGCTGCCTAGCTCTTCCCGCCCCAAGGACATCTGGGGCCCATACAGGTCCTATGTGGAAAAAGCTCGACGAGCCACTGGCTCCCAACTGGAACGGGTCATTGTTCCCACAGGGGTTGGGTAACCAGCTTCGCCCTTTTCAAGTGATTGATTTCCTCTGCTTTGTTGTACCCTGCAGTACTCGTGACTCTTTGACTATGTTGCTTCAACTGAGGCGGTTGGACACGGGTGGGCCTATAGTCCTGCTGCTGGGAGGGGGAAGATTGCTTTCGGGGTGGAGGGATGGGCCTTCGGACTGTGTTTTTTATGCCTTGCTGGTATGCTTCCTCTAATAATACACATTCAATATTGATTAGTGTATTGACGTTTAATGCTCCATTTTATCTTTCTCAATTGTAGTGACAATGATAGTGACCACCTATGACTGTATTCCTATGATGTACTAAATGGTAAATAAAGTTTAAAAAATAAAAATTAAAAAAACTATTGATAATGTGTGAAAGGAAATATTATCAATATATTTCATGTGATCATTTATTCTTTGATTCTCACAAAGTATCGATCCTATTAGTAAAACAGGCATTCTGAAATTTTGTAGTAGAATAATGCTCTTGTTTGTTTTCATTGTCATAATAAATGGGCGTGTTGGATCACAGAATTATGAGGATGAATTCAAAGATATGTCCCAGCGGCAATATGTTTTAATCGTGTACAGTATGTTGTTTATACCTATGTTCTCAGATGTCTTTTTGAGAGGCAATTGAGGACACACAATAGGTTGACAAAGGCTTCTGTTGCTCAAACCCATCACCATTTTGTGGTATAAAGGGTGTTTGTATCTGGAGTGTCAGCTTGAATCCTTTTTTTCGTGAAAACCATTGTTGATTTATAACATGACTACAATTTCAGAACTACAGTGCATCTATCTATCTATCTATCTTTCTGTCTTTTCTATCTATGTGTGCATATGTTTGTGTGTGTTTGTGTATGCATATATATATGTTTTAGTTAGGACCACTTTTCCATAGGAAATTGATTTGTTGATTAACTGAACTAACTATAACTGGAGTCTTGAAGTGACTATAATTCACACCCTCGCCATGCACTGCTTATCCCCTCATATATTACATCACTCATGACATGTTCACTGACAGCATTGATAACATCACTCATGACATCTGAAATGACATAATCTCTCTACTACAAAAACACAATGCAAACAACATTTCCCTTATTTTCCACTTGTGAAAAATTACAAAAGGTTTTTCCAAATCCGCCAGTCATTGCTTATGACTGAGCTCTCAATTTATGATCATTTATTGTGAGAGCTGAACTCAAGCAAGCTGTAACAGATGCAGAGACTCATCGCTGTGATTCTAAAAGGTGCATCACATGTGAATACCTTTCACCAAAATCATCAGTAACAAGTTCTGTTACAAGAAGAACCTATAGCATAAGACAGCATCTTACATGTCACTCAAAATGCATTATTTATGTGATTTAATGCCAACTCCATGTTCATTAAAAAACAATATGTAGGCGAAACAGTGAATGACTCACACATCACAAATCAGCAATAATTAATAAGATAAGAAACTCACCAGCTTGTGGCCAATCATTTCAACCTCATGGACCATTAGCTGTCAGATTTGAAGAACTTTCCCTGTGCATGTCTTTAAGGAAAATCTTCTGGACTCCAGAGAAATATTCTGGATGTACCATTTAAAATTATTGCATTAAGATGGACTGAACATCACTGACAATACCACCTGACCACTGCATATCTGAAGACAGCTCAGGACTGGATTGATTCCACAATCCAAATGGAATCTTCACTCATGATATATTTTATTTAATCAAGCAACGGAGCAAACAATCTTGTACTGCAGAAGGTGGAAGCCAAACCGTTGTAGTGGAAATAGATTATGGTAGTGTATTGCAGTAGCAGTGGTTAGCCATCTATGGTATTTGACTTTCTCCAAAGGTGGGCTGAAGTATATTTAAGCATGGTTTGACATCTCTAACTTTTAGAAGTATATTTGGTGAATTGAAATTGTCTTACTGCTTTTTAGGTGTCTGTTTTGCACTAGCATACCCCTCCAAAACCCCTACTTAAATTTCCCTATATGCCTCCCATTTAGTAATAATTATTCCCCATTTTGCAACAACACCCCTGGTCCCTCCTACATGTACTACTAAATCATATACCTGTTTGTGAGAAGATCTGTGCAAAGAATATAGGAGAGCCGGAGGTCTCTGGGCAAAGGTTTTACAATTGCATTTAGTAGTATGCGAGTACTTACATACAACAAAATGCAGTTTGTGAATTGAGCCCTGAGTGAGTGAGCGGAGTAATTTATATAACAGTTCTTACTGGAGTGAAGGGCAAGGCTGATTTTCATATGGCTGGTCTCTGCCTAGAGTGAAATGGTGGACAAAAAAGATGTATTGGAGTGTAGCCCTGACTCTACAAAATGGTTGAGATTAATTCAAGCATTACACTATTCACCTTTTTATTTCCTCTGATGATCCAAGTGTAATGGGTATGCGTGAGCGTTGGCTCCATTCTGATTGTGCCATAGAACTCTGGCCATACCTTACTGATGAGACCTAGACAGCCTGGAATCGGCCTGTGGTTGCTTGAGTTGTCATCTAGAGCCGTCTTGACTGGCAGTTTGGGTGAACTTTTCGTACTGGAGGAGGGCCATTGCTGATTTGCATACAGCTGGTCTCTGTCTGGTGTGACCTGGTGGGCAACGAAACGATGGACTGAAATCCATCGCCGTTATGATTCTTCGCTATTATAAAGCATGTCCCACTGACCACACCAACTAGTAGTGCGGACACTATTTCGACCCACCACAATAGTCTCAAATGCCGTTACCGTGGTTACATGAACTAAAGAGTTATATTCCCAGCGCTGCTTCTTGGTGATGTTAATAATACAGTGCATGGCTGCGAATAGTGCATTCTTGTGGTGCTTATGGAACACTTCCTATCCCTAAAACTGCAGATTTCCAAGAGGAAAGGTGAAAAATGCACCTCAGGATTTTCCTGCTTCAAAAAAACGTGCCTGGTAAGACAGTATTTGCCTAACAGATCACTATTATTTACATACCTAAGAATTGTAGCCAGGGTAGTAGTTGGCTAGCATTGGGCGAATCACAGAGATGCCCCGGGGGTGCAGACTTGCGTACTTCAGTAGGGGCCAATCAAGGGCCAGCCCTTTTGTAGGAGACATCGAGTGGCTTCATATTTTTTGCCCTCCCAATGTCAGGCAGGCGGTCACTCATTTGCGAATTCCGTGCCATATTTTACAGAACGGGGGCAGGTGGAGGTTGGCACTCGAGAGGTGCACTTACTGTGCACCACCGAGGAAGTATTAGGTAGTTATGGACACAGACCCCTTCCCCTTGGAGCTCCTTCCTCTCTCCTCCTGGTCTGTTTTTGGGAGGAGTTACGAGGAGGGGAGGTTGTATGGACTTACCAGGCACCCACCGATAGTGCAGTCACATACTGCCCCAGTCTGCAGGGGTAGGTCCTTGCTCACAATAGTCAGGCCAGTCCGCCTGCAGTGAAGGCAGAAGGGCAGTCTCTGTGCTTGGGAGAGACTGTTGTACATGAGAGTGCAGTGCAGAGCAGACCAGGCAGCCGTGTGCATAATCCAGCACCAGATTACTCTAAAGATGCTGTCAAATGTTCATACGTGGATTCTCTTTCTAGGTGTGCGATACACCCATCCTTTTGATTGTCCTTCTTGCAGGGATACTGAATGATCGATTTTACGATGCAAAATTACTCAAGATTTGCTTTATCTTTGAATCCATAAATATGATGGCTCTATCTCAGCAATGCGTCTGAAACGCCCAAGAGCTGCATTGCAGCAGGACATCTATTGGAATTAGATATCTGATGTTTTAATGCCGTGGCTGGAGGGAGGCTGCAGGGACCGCAGTCTGTCTTCCAACTTGCAGCCGAGCATGACATTCACAGGACTGCACACTCGCACATTGGACATTTTTAGGGTAAAACAATACCCTGCCCCTTCTGATTCTGATGTAGTTAGTCGCCCTTCTGCACTGTGACGTTTTGACAGATTTGCTGGACTAATGCGCTTACACCATGTGTGAGTGGAGAGGTTCCCGGTTGCAAAGAAACTCCCATTTACAACAAAGGATTAGGGTTAATGAGACAACTGACGAGAGAGACTAGGGAAAGAGAAAGAAAAAAGAAGAAAGGGACAGAGCCAGAGAGAGACTTAGAAAGAGACGAGAAAAAAGAGTTACTGGGAAGGATATGGAAAGAGAGAATATATGTGAGTAAATTAGCATAAAGGGTTAGCCTCAGTGCACTATGCAAGAGCCAAATTTGCTATATAACTAAAAAGCTATAATAGTAGTAGTAGATGTGACAAAGTCCCAACTTACTCCTGATATACCAGCAGTAGGTCAAATCTCCTTTAAAAAAAACAAAAAAACGTTGTGTATGGGCCTCACGGGAGGGGTTTCAAGCTCCTTATTGACTCACACTCTGGATATCTATGTTATGTTTAGTCAGCACTTCAATATGATCAGTGTAACTTGAGAGGCAGCCCTGCTCTCTAAGACTCTCAGACTTGAGTAGCCTGGGAGACAGTGTTAAAAGCCTGTGAGGTTTTTCTACTTTCTGAGATGTGAGCTTTTAAGTATGGTGTCACCTGTATGACAGCTGTGAAATCCAAGGCCAGAGCCTGTATGTTTTGTGTGACCCAAGGGATAGCTCAGCTGTCTAAAGAAAATATCTGTAAGAACTGATTTGCCTGTGAAATGGGTTTCATTTGTACATCCCAAGGGTGCAATTCTGCTTATTATGATAGCACCTCTATTTAAAAGCGAATTCCTCTTAGATTTGTACAACGTGGGGGCAGCTACACTGTCTGAAGCTAACACCTGTGAGGTCTGTGTCACCTGAAGAATAGCTGTACTGTGTGATACCAGAGCCTGTAAGTTCTGTGCCTTCTGAGGGATAATTCATGCAATACCAGAACCTGTACGTTCTGTGACCTCTGAGGCATTCTTTGTGTGATACCAGAGTGTTATGTTCTGTGGTAGAAATAAACGCTGGTAGCAGAGTAAAGTTCTTAAGTACCTTTATTCCAGTTGTACAGCAAGATGGTAGGTAGGCACATCAGCTTGGTAGACCGGATAAACAGGTAGTAATGATGTAGGTTAGCCCAGTAGTCAGCCCTTGGTCGTATGCCACAGCAGCCCCACCAGGAGCAGCCTGCCTGCTGCTCAGCCCCTCTGTAACTGTCATACCTCACTCAGTCAGACACCCAACATTCCACGCATCACAGCATTCCCAACATTCTACTCCAAACACACACAGTGGTTGAGCAGCAGGTGGACTGGTAAACTGCAAGATATAAGAGTACTATGCAGGGCATAACACATCCCCCTCCTTTACAAAATGAAAAACGAAAGTGACATTGGTACCAGAGAAAAACAACAATGCAAAGAGAAAACTATACACAAGGAAAAGTACATTTGCAAGAAATAATTCAGAACTCAGGGATGCATAAAAGTATTAAACACCACGAAAGAATAAGAAGCAATAAAACCAGAGAAGAAAGAAATGAAACAATACAGAGTGCAATATAACCCATCCTCCCAAAAGAAGATAAAAAAATTGAGACAATAAGTGGAGCATAGCTAAGGGTAAACACACCCCGCGACACTAGTCCCAAACTATAAAACATTATGTTGCACAATGCACAGATTACTAATTTTGCTAAGTTTGCAAAATTACAAATGTAAGGAATGGTTCAAAACCCAGGGAAGTGCAATTAAGTGAACATCACGAGAGGGTATGAGCCATTCAAAGCAGAAAGAATGGATAAAATACAACAACCGAAAAATTGAGTACAGTAACCCATCCTCTCCCAAAAGATAAAATGAGAAAAAGTTGTTGCGTAAGGCAAAAGGTAAACACCCCGCCACTAAATATGTCGTTGCGTAAGGCAAAAGGTAAACACCCCGCCACTGTATATGGGTCCAACACCCATGGAAGCACATACTGTGTATGGATGTCCATTGAATAAATGTAGATGGGACCCAACCCATGCAAACCAACCCTGTGTAGGAATTGGACGTGACGTAGTGAGATGGGAAAGGACCCGTTGACCAACCCTGTGTGAAGGTTAACTGTAAAGTTGATTGGAACGTACCCAATAAACACACCCCTTGTGAGGGTTACCAAAACAACCAACTGTAAATGGGAATAGTACCCATGTACCCACCCCTGTGTAGGGGCTGCGTGTTGCGCACTATGGAAAGGGGCTCGTAACCAAACCATGACCATCCCTCATGTAAGGGAGAACATATCCCGTGTAAGGGTTCCACCCCTGTGTAGGGGCCGCGTGAAACGCTTTATGGGAGAAGGACATGTACCTAAACCCATGACTATCCCTCATGTAAGGGAGAACGTTGTACAGCTACCCACTAACGGCAAGACTAGGGCGTCCCTTGCGTAAGTGAACTAAACATATGGAAGCTGAAACACTGAGAACTAAAACACCTCAAACGTAATAATGCAAATAATGCTTACTCTGTAAGCGAGCAAGGCATAGGAAACAATCACTGAAGAACAGACCCACTGAAAAATGTTGAGAAATGAGACACGTGAAAAATTTGACAATGCCCCACACACTGCTGGAACGTAATACATGAAAAAAAAACACTGCTAGGCAAAGGACTACAGGAGCAACATATGGCAGCTTGAAAACGATTTAGGTGCAGCATGTAATCATAAATAACAACAAAGACCTAATCTGATCGGGCCAACAAATCCTATTGACTTCATGAGTGGGAATGGAAGTTTATTTTCTTCCTCGACAGCAACCCTTCATATTTTATAGGTATTGTCCCAACTCATACTCGCCCTGTATTTAATTAAAAAAGAACCGACCCATGAGTCAACAGTCACTGTGTTCACATAACATACCCTATACTTTAACAGGTATATATAACACATAAATGTGAAAAAATTGTGAAAACACGAGGTAGCACCTCACGTGCGCACCACCAGAGGAGCTTACTGGTTAATTATCACCAGTTATGCCCACGTTTCTCATCATTGGTCGCTACCTCGTAAACAAAAATAAACGTAATCGGTGTCCAGAAACCCAGTGAAAACCAGTGAATATGTGTATACAATAACACAAATCAACCCCGTGTGAATAAAATTGAAATAAGCCAACTCAGTCACCAGGGAGCCACTTTTATTCTCAACTCGAGGGCTTATTCAAAATAAAAACGTACTGCATGTTTGCAGACCATGTAATGTTGGGCCGACATGTTTCATTGCCTGTAAATTGTAGTGGCAATTTCTTCAGGGCACGTGGACTTTGTCCACCTTTTCCGGACCCTTATTGTGAACACGCAGTGACTGTTTAAACAAAAAGAAGGTTCATTAAAAGCACTTCCAGCCAGTGCAGACTTCATCTTACTGCATTCGTCCTGTGTATTATTACACCCACGAATGTATATTTACCCGGTAGCAGCCAAGGCCTCTCGTACCAGCTAACCACCGTGTCACACCATATTCACCATCAGCTTTGGATGACAGCATTTCATGTCACAGACTTCTATAGGGACAAACTTAACATCACAGCAGTGTTTGCGTTTTGAGCAGGAAGGAGATTAAGCTGTTTGCCTGGCAGACGCCGTTTGCACTTAGCGAGGCACACATTGTATATCGGGCTCTGAGCCTGTGTTATCGTCCTCATTGGATCACTTATAAGATTTGTGACTGCAATGGCACAAGGTGTAAATGAATTGGTGGGCTTGAATCCGCATTTAGCAACATAATGGGATGTGTTATTGAAGCTATTGTGGTTGGTGTTTTTTGACATTTTTTCGGAAGATGACAAGAATAATATTCTAGCATGAGTAAATTAGTATGCTGGAGAGTCATCATTGAAATACCTATTAAGTTTTATGTTCGCATGATTGATCACAAAGGGTGACAATTAGTGTCATAAAAATTGTTGTACAGGAAAACTGTTCTATATGAAGATGCTAATGTTTGTTTGTTTTTGCAGAATACGTACAACATAAGTGTCCTCTTTCATGAAACAGGGCTATTAATAGCATATAGTCCCTCTGTGACACGGTGGTTAGCTGGTACGAGAGGCCTTGGCTGCTACCGGGTAAATATACATTCGTGGGTGTAATAATATACAGGACGAATGCAGTAAGATGAAGTCTGCACTGGCTGGAAGTGCTTTTAATGAACCTTCTTTTTGTTTAAACAGTCACTGCATGTTCACAATAAGGGTCCGGAAAAGGTGGACAAAGTCCTCGTGCCCTGAAGAAATTGCCACTACAATTTACAGGCAATGAAACATGTCGGCCCAACATTACATGGTCTGCAAACATGCAGTACGTTTTTATTTTGAATAAGCCCTCGAGTTGAGAATAAAAGTGGCTCCCTGTTGACTGAGTTGGCTTATTTCAATTTTATTCACACGGGGTTGATTTGTGTTATTGTATACACATATTCACTGGTTTTCACTGGGTTTCTGGACACCGATTACGTTTATTTTTGTTTACGAGGTAGCGACCAATGATGAGAAACGTGGGCATAACTGGTGATAATTAACCAGTAAGCTCCTCTGGTGGTGCGCACGTGAGGTGCTACCTCGTGTTTTCACAATTTTTTCACATTTATGTGTTATATATACCTGTTAAAGTATAGGGTATGTTATGTGAACACAGTGACTGTTGACTCATGGGTCGGTTCTTTTTTAATTAAATACAGGGCGAGTATGAGTTGGGACAATACCTATAAAATATGAAGGGTTGCTGTCGAGGAAGAAAATAAACTTCCATTCCCACTCATGAAGTCAATAGGATTTGTTGGCCCGATCAGATTAGGTCTTTGTTGTTATTTATGATTTTGAGTGGAGGGCGACCTGATCTGAGTTCTCCCTCTGTAGCTCCTTTTTGTGTAGCAGCATGTAATCAAACAAGACCAATAAGCACCAAACATCCAGTTGAAAGGACTCCGTTAGATAAAAAAAAAAAAAGACAAAGGTTAAAAAACGAGAGAACCTGGCTGCCAGAAAACACAAGGGAAGAAAGTACGGCAATGTGACAATACCGCCGACATACATGAAACGGAGGGTGCCACCCATGTCCAAACGACAATAGCACGCCGCGTTGTCCAAGGACTCCACGAGGCCACAGTGAAAGTTTACGCCAGCATGAAGAGAAAGGGGTAGGGACGTTCCAGCAGAAACTACCTCATCAGGAAACATAAAAAGAAGTTTACAACAGCGTGGATGGCAGGCAACGTGGTTGGAAACCCGGCAGTATGGATGGGAGGAACCACCAATGGCCGCCAACCACAAGATGGTGGCACGCTGTCGACGTCGCTGCAGGGTGGCTCACGGTGCGTCTGAGCACCAAAATGTCTCAAAGTAGCCGTGGGCGGTGAAGGCGTCACAACGTAGGAGACGATCCCAAGACATCATGGAGAATGGCCGACGTCACAGGGGAAGAGTGATGGCTTCGCTGGGTCGTGTGAGGAAGGTAAGGCTGCACGCGCACTTTTTAAAAGCTGCACGCGCAAGGTGAGCGCGAGGTGGCAGGCTCGTGAGGAAATTTGAAAGAGGCGGTTGAACTGCCAAATGTCGAGGGGGCAGCTGGGGGCCCAAATATGAATAAAAGTAAACTTACCCCAGAAGTCCACAAATGCAACCATGACAAGAATGGTTGAAAGACAATAATACACCAAACGGTCACCACACCAGACTTGCTTCACTTGAAGTGCAGGGCCGTGTGTAGAAATCTCTGCGCCTGAAGTAGACGTGTATCACCTTGTAGATGAGAGGAAGCAGACAGACAATATGCAGGCACTTTCCACGTTGTGCCCACATCTGGAAATAAATGCCTTGGACAGGCCAACAGGCCATGTACCTCTTGATGTGCGCTCTATACAGAGCTGCATGTATGTTGAAGAATGACCTTATTGTTGTGCAAGACCATGTGTTGCGATCTCTGCTCACGTTGTAGAAACCTGTATCATTCAAAGTCATTCTTCAGGTACCTCCAAAGTAGCGCCAACACCTGGCAGTAGACGGATTTGGCGCAGGACAGCTGTCCATGTAAAACTTGAAGTTTGCGTCCATGCAATGTGTACTCACGTAGGAAGTCATTTTCAAGGAGTGGACTTTCCTTGTAGGCGCAGGACTTGTGGGTGTACGCAAAACCACCCGGTACAGCACGCTGTTGTTGGGGCTGTCCGATGTACAGGACACTGGTGGGGCTGCGGAGAATGCTGTGCCTGTTTCTTTAGTTGCTTGTGGCATCCTGTGTTGCGATGGAACCTCTTGAGTCTCTTCATATGTTGCCTTTAGTATGCTTATGGATGCGTTGTTTCTATGCTGTCTGGGCAAGTTAGACCTGTGGCTACTTCTCACCACGTGGACTTGTGCAGATGTCATCTTCTGGTTACTTGACCAACTGTAGAGGCAAGTAGGTACGTCTCCAACTCGTCGCCAAAATATGTTATGTTCTGTGGTAGAAATAAACGCTGGTAGCAGAGTAAAGTTCTTAAGTACCTTTATTCCAGTTGTACAGCAGGATGGTAAGTAGGTACATCAGCTTGGTAGACCGGATAAACAGGTAGTAATGATGTAGGTTAGCCCAGTAGTCAGCCCTTGGTCGTATGCCACAGCAGCCCCACCAGGAGCAGCCTGCATGCTGCTCAGCCCATCTGTAACTGTCATACTTCACTCAGTCAGACACCCAACATTCCACGCATCACAGCATTCCCAACATTCTACTCCAAACACACACAGTGGTTGAGCAGCAGGTGGACTGGTAAACTGCAAGATATAAGAGTACTATGCAGGGCATAACACAGAGCCTGAATGTTCTGTGACATCTGAGCGTTTCTTTGTGCTATGCCAGAGTCTGTGCGTTCTGTGACCTCTGAGGGATACTTTGAGCTGTACAAGAGCCTGCACGTTCTCTGATATCTGAGAGATATTTCATGCGATACCAGATACTTTAAGTTCTATGATCTCTGAAAGATGATCAAGTGATACCAGAGCTGCAAGTTCTGTGACATCTGAGGGATACTTTCTGTGATACTAGAGCCTGTATGTTCTCTGAAATGGGACACGTCTGTGATACTAGATCCTATAAGTTCTGTGACTGGAGTCTTTTCTTGTGTAAAGTGTGATACCAGAGCCTGTATGATTCGTGACCTCTGAGGGATACCCAGTGTGATACCAGAGCCTGTACGTTTTCTAACATCTGACGGATACATCGTGTGATACCAGAGCCTGTACGATTCGTGACCTCTGAGGGATATTTCGTGTGATACCAGAACCTGTAGGTTGTGTGACCTCTGAGGGATACTCCATGTGATACCAGAGCCTGTACATTTTCTGACATCTGAGGGATACATCACATGATACCAGAGACTGTAAGATTCGTGACCTCTGAAGGATACTTCGTGTGATACCAGAACCTGTAGGTTTTGTGACCTCTGAGGGATACTCCGTGTGATACCAGAGCCTGTACGTTTTCTGACATCTGAGGGATACGCCTGTGGTACTAGATCCTATAAGTTCTGTGACTGGATTCTTCTCTTGTGTAGAGTGTGATACCAGAGCCTGTATGATTCGTGACCTCTGAGAGATACTTTGGGTTCTGGTTCGTGTGATACCAGAACCTGTAGGTTGTGTGACCTCTGAGGGATACTCCATGTGATACCAGAGCCTGTACATTTTCTGGCATCTGAGGGACACATCACGTGATACCAGAGACTGTAAGATTCGTGACCTCTGAGGGATACTTCGTGTGATACCAGAACCTGTAGGTTTTGTGACCTCTGAGGGATACTCCGTGTGATACCAGAACCTGTAGGTTTTGTGACCTCTGAGGGATACTCCGTGTGATACCAGAACCTGTAGGTTGTGTGACCTCTGAGGGATACTCCATGTGATACCAGAACCTGTAGGTTGTGTGACCTCTGAGGGATACTCCATGTGATACCAGAGCCTGTACATTTTCTGACATCTAAGGGATACATCACGTGATACCAGAGACTGTAAGATTCGTGACCTCTGAGGGATACTTCGTGTGATACCAGAACCTGTAGGTTTTGTGACCTCTGAGGGATACTCCGTGTGATACCAGAGCCTGTACTTTTTCTGACATCTGAGAGATACGTCTGTGGTACTAGATCCTATAAGTTCTGTGGCTGGATTCTTCTCTTGTGCAAAACTAGAGCCTTTGGTTCTGGTATCTTGTGGGATAGTTGAACTGTGTTATGTTCCATGGCTCCATATTTATCAGTCATTTGAAAATATGTTGCTATAGGCGAGATCCCACTTAACGTTTGTTCTATCAACAGTACCATTTCCTTGATGTGATGCTTTTATCACAATCCCAAAGTGGTCTTGTAAAGTAGTCTTCAAACTAAATATTATTCGCCTTGATATGCTTACAGATGCAAATGTTGCCATTATATTAGCCCCAGTGCACCAGTGGCAATATTGTGTAAGCTGGGTTCCTGTCAGATTTACACATTTTTTTAACGTTACACATTTATGCATATTTGCATTACATATATTTTCAATCTAAAACATGGGGCGATAAAGTGTTGATTCGCCCAAAATCTCAACAAGGTGTTAAATCAAAACCCAAGTAATTTAGCTAATAGGCCACATACTAATCTTTTAAGAGTTTTGGATCGAATAATGTTTTATATTTGTTATACCATTGTAATTCCAGCAAATATTAAAAGATAAAACATTTATCATATACAAATCGTACTTCAAATGTATGTCATAGGATAGTGTCTGAACTTTCCTTTGAGTGCCTTGTAAATCTCTATATTAAACTTAAGCCCAAGGTGCACACGAGGGAACACATCAGGCATGAGGTGTTGTACATAGGACAGTATAGTGTGTGGTTGAGACCAGAATGTCATGGAGACAGAGGCGTGCATATTCAACAGTACAGTTGACTTTAACATATTTACAGTTAGTAGCACAAGGAGATAAAGTGAAGTGCACAGAATGCCAAATTTTGTGTTTAGTTGGCAAAGATGGGACCTTTAGTCAGCATGTTATCCACTGGGCGAGATCTGTTCCGTGTTTGGGGCTCAGAGTCTGTTGAATTGAGCCCTTTAGGGGAGACCCCATTGCTAAGTGTCCCAGTTAGAAGCCTGTGTATAAGTCTTTTTCATGAATCCATACTGTTTGTGTAAGTAGAGTAGGATAAGTAAATCTCCACTTTGTTTTAATACAACCCATTTTTTGCATTGCCTATTTATGAGTTGTAGGCCATGTGTAGATAGTTAAAACATACCAAGTGCAGTCTGGCAGTGATTGCTAATTCTCGAGTGCTCTTCAACGCAGCGTTTCATTTATTCTCTCCTAGGAAAAGATTTAAAGTTTGACAGACGGTACTCTGATGGTCAGGACGGCAGAGGACAATAAGTCTGCTACCCTGACGAACTACCGTCTGCCAAATTTAGAGATCATCGCTGGCCTAGAGGTGATCTCTGTACCTTGGACAGGAACCGTCTTAATGGCGGTTCCTATCAAGGTACAAATGTTTTGGTGGATAGCACCGTTGGTTTTCAGGGCTGTCCACCTTTTCCCCCACCACCAAGTTTTACCTGTTGGTGACGAACAGCAACAAGCATATTACAACACCCACTCTAAATATGATGAGCAGCATAATGTCTTTCCTCCAACAGCCCTTACTCAGTCGGACCATCGGGGGAAATTTGCTTTCGACTGCGCCAACGAAGGCTTCTTTTTGTTGCATGTGGTATTCATTTTGTAGTTGTTCGCCACCCATCAGCAGCTTAATCACTTTTCTGCTCCACATTGTTCCCAGTTACCATACAGAGGATGGATAAAGTGTTTGCATGAAGAGCCATTGGTTAACCACGATTAGCGATATAGCTTAATAGTACTTATATGTAGTGGACCTAGGCTGCCAGTGCACAGTCTTCTTTCTTTACGAGTCAGTGCTACTGTAAGTGCTTCGGTGTCCCGTTATCGCTTACAGATATTTCCTCTGTTAATTTTGCTGCAAAGGAAAGAGATCTGCCGGTTTGTACAATGTGATCTTTTAAAATGACTCTGCAGCCTGTTAACAAGATAGGTAGTAAGCATTTTCAAAATAGGTAGTTTGGACCACTGTTTGACATCAGAGTTCCAGATATGAGTACAAGAAGCCTGCCACATTAGGCAGTTTTAGTGGATTTCATTAGCTCTTCCTATTGGAGGAAATATGACTAATTTAAGCCAGTAAACTCTAAACCTGAGTGTAGTCTCAACCCTTTAATCATATCAAGTTTGTCGACTTATTGAGTATTCAAACATAGCATTTGCGTATTGATTATTCAGTCTTCTTCTCCTTTGCCCATTACAATTATTCCATTATGGCACATCAACTGCTCCATTCTACCAGGCCCCAGCGCCAGCTTGAAACGGGATATGGACAGTGTACATCCTTATGTCGTGTAGTTCCTATAGTACTCATGCAGGACCTGCGCGTTTGGATAACATAAACTGTGGGCTTGGTGGCACACTGATTCTGTACACCCCCACCATGAAATGTTAGCCTGTTTGCAAAAGCTAGCTCACAGTGCCACTAGTGTCTCCTCTTATCGGGGAGAGATTAGTTTCTGGCAACCTCAGAACATGACAACCCTGATCCCTCAAGATCGTGGAAACAATGTACTACTTTTCGCTCAGTCACTCGTGCTCATTTAGTTTATCTCAGAGGTACACAGAATAAACAGTCTGGGCGTTTCAATAAGGATTTATTGAACAGTTGTTATTCTCGTGTAAAGTATATGAGCTAAAACAACCATTGGACAGTAGCAGAGATATATGATTAGCAGTACTATGAATATAAAAGGATAGTACAGTTCTATCATCTTGCAATAAGCATGAATAAATACATGAATATAAAATGCATTGATAAAAGAAAGCGCGTACTCCTACGATGTCTATCTAGATGTACCTAAGTGTTCCTAGCATGTGAGTAGATGTGCAGCCAAGAATCCCTCTAGGATTTAGTCGAACCCCATTACCTGAAGTGTGAATGTAGGAGCCCTTCTTGGTCTCGAGTTGGACACCCCGCTAGGGATGTTCAGACCACTGTCAGCTGGAGCGTCTGCATGCAGGAGCCTCAGCGTCTCTGGTCAGTGTGTCGGCCTGGAAGTCTCGGTTCCCTCTAACTACTGATAGCAAGAGGTGCTGTATTTATACAGAAAAGTATATAGAGTCCCTTTGTCCCTTGTTCTTGTGTTAGTCATTGTTGGGTGTGAGGATGACGTATGGGATGAACCTTGTGCGTAGATATTAGGAAGGTGGTGTATAGCCCCTGCCTGGTTTCCAAGTAGCCTCATGAATATTTTATTCATGCAGTGTCAGTCTAAAGATGAAGTCATAGAACACTATTGTTTGGGAAAAACCCTCCTTCTGCACCCAGGCCTAGAACTAGGTAAAAGGTTCAGTCCATAAAAGGCGTTCAATCCTTAAAAGGCTCGTTAGTGTGTAATGTAGGGGAGGTGATGTAGGTGAAAGGGTATGATGTTACCCGGGCCTATATTAGGGTACCTATATGAAACATAACACCCACTCTTCTTCCGAACAGTCAACAATGATAAAAATGCTAGTGAACTATTCTCTTTACTAGATAGTAGTGCATAGAACATCTTTCAATGAGCTTCGTTAAAATCCTGTTTTAAAATCAATTTAAAAACATTTTTAAAAAGGTAAGAATTTAAGAATCTTGCTTTGAAAATTAGTTGTTTTGGAATTGTCACTTAAGCCACAGTCCTAATTGAGTTCGTTTATATAAGTTGAATGTCCACAAGCGTCGAAAGGCCATGCTTTTCCAGTGTGAAAGTGTCAATTTTTAGGGAGTGTTCCAAATTTAGTTAATTTTAGAAAAGTGAAAAATCCGAATTCTTTCCCAGCACACGATGAGCCAATTACAGATTAAATGTCCTGGTTGGGAGACGCAACATCATCGCTGCTCGCTGCTGCAGGGGACGGTCCTTGTAACACCTCGCACAGCACGTCAATGGAGCACAGATGATATTCAGTACTGCCAATGGCTGGTGTAGAGGCAGCCGGTGCTGCCGTGGATACTTCGGTCGATACCTCGGTGCTAATGGTGGAGCTAAAGCTTAACCCCGTTGTAAAAGTCACCTGCGGATTCTCGAAAAATGCGGCCATCAAGATGGGAATGCCCTGGGGACATTGCCGAGCGTGGGCCCTCAAGGGTTCCATCCGGGTATTCAAGTCCGCAGGCGTGTCCGTTGCAAGTGTCAGACAGAGGTCCAACATGCATTCTTCACCGCAAAACAGGCATCGAAGAACAGGTAAGATGCAGTCCATCCAGACTGGTCTAAACGATAGAAACCAAGAGGCGCTTAGTTCCCTTAGGCGAGGTGTACCCAGATGTTGTACCATGCGTTCACGGTATTTCCGCTGCAGGAGCGCTTTTGCCATTTCGTTGGTAATTGGGCCGTCCATTGAGTAGTAGGTAAATGACAATCAGGACTCCCGCTATTGATAGCAGGATCAGAGGTAGACCTCCAAAAATGCTTCCAAATACGGAGTGTATAAAGTTCAGGATAACTCCGAGGATTGTCTGAAAGGTGCTAAGAAGTCCTGACCCTGTGGTCTTAAATAGGTGTACAATACCACTCGTATCAGACATATTAAAGATACGACCCACCATTTCTGCGAAATGAATGGGGCACTTTGTACGTATAAGTGCCTGTATCTCACTCGAGGTCCTTGCGATTTGAAGTTCAAAGGTCTCTCGAGCGGAGGTTAAGGGTACGGTTTGCTGTAAAAGCATGGCTTTCAGTCTGCTCAAAGTATCAATTTGTATAAAGGAAACATTCAACGAAGGCCATAACGGCGCCTCCCTGACTGTACTTGTTGGGGGAAACAATACTTGCATACAGCAAGTAACCCTGGAGTTCACAGTGACAAGATAGGCAATGCCCGGAAGCATACCACAGCAACCTTGATCGTTCAGCATCAAGTAACTCCCGTTCGAGAGCAGCTCGAGTACGGGCTTAATCACGGCAGCTGGAGTCCCTTTCATGTGGCAGGACAAGTTTGCTATTGAACCATTACATGCTCCGTGCAATGTAATGTCCTGGCACATGAGAGAACCGCTCAAAGCGTTCTTGCAATTAGTACCACTTAGGAACACTTCTCGATCCCCACTCCGGCATCGAAATCTATACGGTAAATCCCAGGATTCCCTAATGTACCCCTTACCCATCTTTTCATATTTGCCCGCCTGCCGTTGTTCAAGGCAGTAATGAAACTGAAAAGTAGTGACCGGTAGAGTTATGTGGCCATGGATCAGCCATTCAGTAGACGGCGCTTCCGCCACTGTAAATGGTAGTCGGTCCAGTTTTTCAATACGCAACATTGTATATTTAGCTCCCCTTTGTACCATTTCAACCTGTTTATCTGTTAGATTATATTCCGAAAACAGAGACGTACTGCTTATAAAACGCCAAGGCACAAAGCCTGCGCGCAAAGATTGCAGCGTCCAGCTTAATAACATGATAGAACGTAATTGAGATTGCCCGTGTTGTAGTATGGCCAAATCTTGTTCTAGGATGTCTATCGCAGAAGATACAATGTTGCCCAAAGAATATATTCTGGAGGACAAAGTTGTTAACCCATTGTCTACCACAGCCAATGATTTTTCTAAGTTAATACGGTCTATTTCCCGTATTCTCTCTGCGGCCTCTTGTTGTGATATTTTCCACTATTCATTATAGGCAGCATAGATGCCAGCATATATAAAACGTTTCTGACGTTGTTTCCTGGGACCTAGTAAAAGATCCCGAAGATCCATGTTTTGTGAGAGTAAGGTTAAGTGTTGTTTCACTTCTGTTAGTGTTGAGGTCTCTAGCCAATCAAGGCACAACTTCCCAACACTGTAGGATGTCATTACCCCTGGATGTTCTCTTTGTACATAACGTGGGTCTGGCCTGTGGATACTGTACCCTTCGGTAATACCCAAGAATCGTTTATGACATGTTTGTGTCTAAGGGCCAAACCACCCATTTTTCCCAATTTGGGTCTGATCTATTGTACTTTAAAATGTCATCTACTGTTACCCCTTCCTGTGAAGTCGAATTTTGCCACCCTCCCATCTGTGATGGTGTTGGAAATCGAGGTGTGTTCAGATCCTTTACCTTGGCTAATCCAAGACAAGATGTCTGTTGCACAGTTTCGTTCAGAAATATCATCTGCTGTGGAATGAGGCATGCTCTCAATAGCGCTTCTGTTCCCTGGACTTGCCAATGCCTAGAACCCCAGACTGATTTTAAGTCTATTGTGTCCTTCCATAGGTCAAAACCCTGTTCAGACAGTTGGGCAATAAAGGAAGCAGAGTAAATCTGTTTGGTGTTTGTGAACATAATTTTCAGTGCTGATGTTGGTATAACCTTATAATAGTATGAGGTCGGGTCAGTGGTGTTAAAACCTGAAAAATATGAAAATTTCGGTGCAAATGTCTGCGAACTACCCTTGGGTGGTGTAGGGCAATGTTCCCACTGATGGTACTCAAACACATTTCTAGGCGAAATAGATTTGTGCAGGAAATGATGACCATAATGTTGGTAACAGTACAACGTGTTATAGTCTGAATTACTTTCTAACATTTCAGTGTTCGGAAATGCAGCAGTTTTTTCTAAATCAGACAACATGTTATTAACAGTTTCAGTGTCCCAATCATCAGAAAATGTACTGGAGGTAATGATATCACTTAATGAAATTTTAAATAAATGAGGAATTTTTAAAAGTTCAGTCGGACCGAATATTTCGAAATCAACCTTGTCCCAAACTATACCATCCGGTATAGGAACCGCTGTGATGTTCACTGATGACAAGTCTCTCTGTTCACGATGAGACGATTGATGTGGTTTTAAAATCAAATTAACTTTCGGGGCAGTAGAGCTCTGTTGAAGATATCGTCCATTAATAAGAATGCTAAAAATTATCACTAAGCCTAGCCAGAAGAGAAAAAATAGAATCCCAGTAATTACCCAAAGTTCAATCCAAGGCGATACCAGGTAAGTCTTTTTAAGAAAGTTCAGAAAGTCTTTAGCTTGCTGTTTACGTGATTTTTGGGCTGGCGTCGTTTCCGGTTCACTTGGATCTAAAGAAAACGTATCAAAATTCAATAAGTAGCCAGAAGCAGTTCGATCAATTGTAGAAATTGCAGGGGGGCGTGGCCTAGCGAGCTAAGATGGCGGTCGCACCTTGAGTGTGCTCCCGGACCCCTCCGCTATCCGGCCGTAATCTGCCCGTCCTATAACCCATCTAATGCTGAAATCCGGCGATAACCACCGCCGAGGCATGCCCTGACGAGACCCCTGGCTGGGTGGACCTGAGACACCAGGAGCACACCACAATCCGACCTGTCCAGCCGGTGCTCACTTCAAACATGGCGGCTATTGATACCTGCGGCCTTGAGCGGCGCTGTCCAGGCCTCTGACGAGCTGTTGGTCTGGGGGAGCCATAGAGACCGAGGGACCTTGCGGGGACGAGAGCGGTCCCGGCACCGCCGGCCTCCTCCCTCCCTGGCAAAGCTGAACTCTCCGCTGATTCCGGCCCGCCGTGATCGTGATTGGCGCCGCTGGCGCGAAAATTGCTCCCGGCCCCCTGCCTCGGCGGGGACACCTGCATCTGCACCTGGCTTCCCCGTGGAGCTGCTGCGGTTTCGGCCGTGCCATCGGGCGGCAGGACTCTGAGGTGGTGGGCTGGAGGCCGGTGGCGTGTGGGACCTGGGTGCGGAGCCCCGGCCTGCGGGGTGACCTGAAACCCTCCCCCTCCTCCTTCCGTACCTGCTGAGGTTGGCCCCGAGAGAGGCGCTGTCCCTGCCGCCCTTCGGTGCGGCGATCCTGCGGCTGCATTCGGCTCCAGGCGACATCGAGGTGGTGGCGGCCGTTACATCGTGCGGCTAGAAGTGGGAGCTGGCTGCGGGGGATCCCTCGGCTGCGGCGTACCCCCTTTGGCGGTGGAGACCCAGGGTTCGGCTGACTACGGAGCGGTGAGTCCGGGCGCCGGGGAGGGCTAGAAGCTGAGGACCGAGACCGCGTGCGCCCGGCCTGCTTGGGTGATTTGGGTGCTGCTCTGTGTGGTCCGGCCCGCTGTCTTGGCCTGCTGTGTCTCCCTGCCCCGCCTGCAGTGCGTCGGGCCTCCGAGGCCCCGGCGCCCATTCCGCGATCAAGCCTCAGCGGCTCCCTGCTCCTGAGGTCTGTTTCTCTCCTCCTCCTCCCTCCTTGCCAGGAGGGGCCGCTGCTGCCACCGGGGCTGCCCCATCGGCGAGTAGAGGTGTCTGGGTCCCCCTGTGGGGGTAACGACAGCAGCCACGCTCCGGCCCTCTGCAACGCTGCCTGAAATCGGCCGCCATACCGGGCGGTGGGGGTGACGGACCAGTTGTGGTGGCAAACCCTGGAGAGGACGCTTCTGCACTAGGAGGTGGGATCCGGCGTTTGGCAGCCTCCAGACCGGGGAGGGACACCGTTGTGCTACCCCCCGCCTCCAGACCGGGATCTGCTGGGGGAACCTCCTGTGCGCCTGATACGCTGTGCAGCCTGGGCCCCGTGCGGTGCTGGACCGGCGGGCCTGCTACTCCCCCTACCCCGCTGCGGCGGGCCCTGTCTCCTGGGCTCCGGACTCCTCCCTGCTGGCCTGCGATCTGTTGCGGTGGGCCTGCTGGATCGGAGCTTGCCCGCGACACCCTACATACCGGTGCCCCGTCCTAGGGAACCGGTAACACAGAGAAGGTTGGTCTCCCCTTGATCGGCATTACCGCACTTATTGACACCGTAGCCCTCTGCTGGGGAGGCCTCGCTGGCAGATCGGGGAGGGACACCGTTGTGCTGCCCCCCACAGTCGTGGCCCGGGAGGGTCCAGGAGGCGGCAACTACCAAGGGGTGTGATGACTGGCGCAACATCCCTCCGACTCTGAATTGACCTGCAGGAGCCAGGGCGGTCTGGGATCTCCCGTTCCGGAGGATTCAGTACCTGCCTTGGAGCCTCGCGGGTCGGCTGGTGTGGGGACCCACGGCTCTGGGTCCTACCTGCGCCTGTGCCTCCTACCCCGGGTCGGGGGCCACACAGACGCCCTACGGCGCTGTATGAACTCGGACCCACGGAGTGCTGATCATGGGTCGCGACAAAGTGGCCAAGACCCCGGCCACCCAGACTAAGATGGACCGTTTTACCACCACAGACGCTGGGGCGGTTGGAGGACCCATCGACAAAGACGCCCCACCGGCCGCTGACCTGACTACCATACTCCAGGCCATACAAGCCTCACAGTCCTCTGTGGAGGGGAAAATTGCGGAGGTCCGAGTAGACATTACCCTCATCCGGCAAGACATGCGAAATGCGGTGACCCGAATCACGGAGACGGAGTCCCGCATATCCACGGTGGAGGATGACGTCCACCAACTCAAGGAACAGGTCAGCCGTCTCCAATCTCATACCCAGGAGCTTCATCGGCGGGCGGAAGATGCTGAAAACAGAGCCCGCCGTAACAACCTCCGTCTAGTAGGATTCCCGGAGGGAGCGGAACAGGGTCGCCCAGCGGACTTCGTGGAAAAGTGGCTTCGCTCCTGGGTCACCGAAGGCTCGTTATCCCCATGGTTCGCGATCGAACGAGCGCACCGCTCCCTTGCTCCCAGGCCGCCGCCGGGGGCAGCCCCCAGACCTATCATCATGCGAATCCTTAATTTTAAAGACCGTGATTCCATCTTGGCTGAGGCCCGCAAACAGCAGGATCTTCGATACGACAACCACACGATTATGGTCTTCCCCGATTACACCCGAGAGGTCCAGAGTCAACGCCGATCGTTTGGGGAAGTTAAGCAAAAGTTGCGTGCCCTTAACGTCCAGTACAGGCTCCTTTTCCCAGCACGTCTGCGAGTGGTTTTCTCCAACAAGACCCTCTTCTTTGACACCCCGGAGGAGGCATGGACCTGGGCCACGGAGGAACGCCCCCTGAGAGCCGCCGATCATCCATCCGCGCCGGGTGGGCTGACCCGGGATCCGGCAATCGAGAGGCTCCTGGCCCCCGGCCCCAGCGCCCTCGCTCACGCAGACGCCGAGGTCAGAGAAGGGCCCGCTCTGACTCCCCACCGGGCCCCTCCCGACAACCAACCCCGCTACCTGGAGGGCCTTCCGGTCTGAGGCGGTCAGGATCCTCGGGACGCTTGGACCCTGGAGGCTCATCGCCCCGACCTTCATCACTGGACCTTCCGGACACTGAACTGTCACGTAGCCCATTGCTCCTCAGAGACCCCACATGAGCGCGTCTCTGCCCGCCGGGCCTGGCTCCGCGGCCGGAGACGGCAGCTCGACAAGACAATGCTACAACCTCAGACGGACTTAAATACGCACATCCTGCAATGAGGAGGGGTCCTCCACGTTTCCCAGTCCCGAACGTTCTAGTTTGGTCTTTGTTGTTTTCCAATGTTAGGGCGACAGATGCTTCCGTTCCTGAAGTATAGGGTGGGGGTTGGTTCGGTGGGGGGACAGTTGTCCCGGGTTCTATGTTGTTTTTGCCTTTTGTTTTTCTCATACCAGCACTTCTGCCTCATCTTATCACAGATATACAATGACAGACCTTCTCCCTCAGTGTCCTACGCTTCACGCGCGTCCACTGCTACGCTCCCTGTTCATATGGGGCACTCCATCATTAAACCTGCCTCTCCATGTCTAACGCTCACTCAGGTCTAACAGCACTTCACGTTGTGTCATGGAACGTAAACGGTCTCCTTGACAAAGTTAAACGTACAGCGGCCCTGCGCTATGCACAGCGCCATAGAGTAGACATATTGCTGCTTCAGGAGACCCACCTAGTGGGCAACCGCTGCCCCTTCCTTGCACGTTATGGCTATAGCGAGGTTTGGCATGCAGGTTTTACCCGGGGATCCCGAGGGGTGGCAGTCCTGCTGCGCCGCGCTCTGCCCTTTGTTGAGCGTAAAGTCATCCATGATCCGGGTGGTTGCTATCTCATTCTGGAAGGGAGCATTGGGACCCAGGCCCTGAATTTGATAACGGTGTATGCTCCCCCCTCTCTGCTGTCCTCCACGCTCCAGCGCCTCACTCCACTTATAGCCGCCCTGCCTCCAGGGACCACGGTGGTGGGGGGAGACTTTAACGCAGTCATGGCCCCAGCTTTTGACTCCGATGCGACCCCTTCTATCTCTCGGGTCTCCCAATCCACAATCTTTTCGATCTGGGCTGCGAATCTGGGACTTAGTGATGCATGGCGCCTCTGGCATCCGAACTCTGCTAGGTTCACTCACACCTCGGCCGCCCACCACACACAAGCTAGACTAGACTATCTGTTTCTCCCGGCCCTAGAATGTCGATCGATCCAAGCCATCACTATCCTTCCCAGAGGCCTTTCGGACCATTCCCCAGTATCTATGCGCCTGGGTAGCCTCCCGGCCTCTTCACGGCCGATTTGGCGGCTCAACGCCTGGTTTCTCCAGGATGAAGACTTCAAGAAACATGTAGGGCTTGAGCTCCATCAGTACTTCGCGGATAATCAAGGATCGGTCTCGTCCCCTGGTACTTTGTGGGAAGCCGCCAAGGCAACCATTCGCGGTTTCGCCAAAGGCCAACTCAAAATCCAACGCACGAAACAGGAGGCCCGGCTCTCACTCCTAGAGGCCCAGGCAATCAGGCTGGAAGCCTGTCCACCCGAGGAACATACGAAGGCACGGGACCGGAGACTTAACTTCCTCAGAGACGAGCTTAGACAGGCCTCCATGGAGTCCGCTAAGCTGCTTTGGAGGTCCTCCGTGGTGAGAGTGTATGGCTCGGGGGATAAAAACGGGAAACTTCTTCATCGCCTGGCCACCTATCCAATGGCTAACCGTATTATTCCCGAAGTGGTGGACCCCAAGGGGCAGACGCACCAAAATCCCACGGCGGTGGCCCAGTGCTTCGCCTCTTATTATGCCTCTTTATATTCTGCTCGGCCCCCAGATCTCACCCTATCGGAACTTCTCCAGAATGAAGGATTCTCACTCCTGCAGCTTACTGACGCGGAAGCGGGTGATCTAGATCTCCCAATCACTCCAGAAGAACTTAGCGACGCTATCTCCCGTATGGCAGCGGGCAGGACGCCGGGTCCAGATGGCCTCCCGCAAGAATTTTACGCGTCCTACCGGGCCACGCTGATCCCCCATCTGTTGGAGGTATACCGTGAGGCAGCGGACCGTGGTTTCTTCCGTCCTGAGATGGATCTTGCCACCATCGTGGTGATCCCTAAGTCCCAACCCCCTCGGTCCACTGCTCGGACTACCGCCCCATTTCTCTTATTAACTCAGAACTCAAGATCTTTGCCTCAGTTTTGGCGCAGCGTCTACGCCCTCATTTGGCCAAATTGGTCCATCTGGACCAGTGCGGTTTTATGCCCGGCCGGGGCACCAGGCACTGCCTGCGAAGGCTCTACCTGGCTCTGGCGCACCGTCAACAACTGACTCCCTATCTCTCCTTGCTTCTCGTGGATTTTGAGAAAGCGTTCGATTCGGTGGATTGGCGGTACCTGGATGCAGTGTTGTCGGAGATGGGATTTGGAACTCCCTTTCGCAACCTGATTAAGACCCTCTACTACAAGCCGCAGGCCCAGGTGATGGTCAATGGAGGTCTATCCAGCCCCTTCCCCATTGGGAGGGGCACGAGGCAGGGTTGCCCCCTTTCGCCCCTCCTGTTCGCGTTAGCGATGGAGCCCTTTGCCTCGCTCATCCGCGCCGACTCGAGGCTTACAGGATGGCAATGGCCCGGTTTGGAGGAGGACAAGATCGCCCTCTACGCCGACGACGTCCTGCTTTTCCTGTCGGATCCAGCCCGCTCGGGACCTCGATGTCTCCGGGCCTTGCATCTCTTCGAACGTGTCTCAGGTCTCAGATTGAATGCGGCCAAGTCGGTCCTGGTCCCCCTTCATTTGTCGAGAGAATGCTTCGACTGGCAGTCCTCGATCCCACTCCGGCGCCAGTCATTTAAGTACTTGGGGATCTGGGTGACGCTCCTTCCTGATCTCGCCTGGGCTCTCAATGTCACTCCTCTGGTGAAACGGGTACGTGCGGATCTCCTTCGCTGGCAAACGTTGCAGGATCGCCCTTTTTAAAATGATGGTCCTACCACGATTCCTCTACATGCTCCAAAATACACCCCTCACCTTCTCACGGTCCTGGTTCAGAGAGATGGACAGTTTGGCCACTAAATTCCTCTGGGGAGGGCGGCGGCCGAGACTGGCCCTGGCTCATTGTAGAATTCCACCCTTTGATGGGGGGCTGGGAATGACAGACTTGCACCTATATTACCTGGCGACAAGGCTTCTTACTGTGCACGATTGGTTCAATGGTGGATGGGCGGATCCGGCCTACCGATTGGAATTACATGCTTTGGGTTTTTCCGATATCCAGGGGATGCTGTACGGAACCACTATCCCCCACACTATTCCAGGGATCACCCGTGGGGTGTTCTTGGCCTGGCGAGCGGCCCTGCGTCATACCCGCTGGTCGGGCAGACTAACCCAATGTACCCCTCTGTGGAGTGGAACATGGCTCAAAGATGTTGCTTCTCTCACCGGATTCAGAGTCTGGGATCTCATCGGCATTTCTCAGCTGGGTGATGTCTGGCACGGAAGCCACATTCGCGAATTCTCAGACATGCAGACCCGGTTCTCCCTCCATGCCTCCCAGTTCTATCGTTATCTTCAACTGCGCCACGCACTTCATGTCCACATTTCGGAAGGGACCTCCCTGCCGGCATACAGCCCACCGGAGGCACAGGTCATGACTGGCAACCTGGGAAAGGGGGGAATCTCTCGTATTTACCGATCCCTCACGAACAACACCCCCAACTCCCTCTCCTCTCTCCGGGATAAGTGGGAGGGCTGGATAGGCGCCCTAGAAGATGCTGATTGGAGAGACGCGCTGATGGCCCCTAAAACTGTTACTGCTTCTGCGCGACTCCGCTTAGTTCAAATATACTATCTGCACGCGGCCTACATCACACCACTGCGCATGCACCGCTCTGGGCTCCGGCCTGGG
The DNA here is from genome assembly GCA_963921515.1 of Calotriton arnoldi. Taxonomy (NCBI): domain Eukaryota; kingdom Metazoa; phylum Chordata; class Amphibia; order Caudata; family Salamandridae; genus Calotriton; species Calotriton arnoldi. Next base: position 4,001,548 of record CAWUFW010000005.1, on the reverse strand, counting down.
GCGTCTTGCCCCCGTTGCCAACGTTCCCAAGCAGATTTCTATCACATGGTATGGCTCTGTCCCGCAATTACACGATACTGGGAGTCAGTGACAGCTGACCTTACAGAGGTCCTGGGCTGGGAGGTCCCACTAAATCCACTCAACATCCTGTTAGGGGTTACTGATGGGTTAAATGGGAACAGGGCCGAGAAGCTCTGCCTTACTACGGCGCTGATGGTTGCTAAGCGAGATATCGCAGCCCTTTGGCTGGACCCACTGACCCCCACTGTGGCACGGTGGCGAAGGGGGTGGACTGGTGTGCGGCGCAGGAGCGGCCAATGTATGTCACTCGCGGCTGCCCCAGAAAGTTTCGAAGGGTGTGGGGTAAATGGATCGGATGGGTGGAAAACTGAACTTCCTGAGGCTGCTCCTTGAACAGGGTTGTGGACAATATTGCCTGTGTTCCTTTCCTTTTTTTTTGATGGACTTATGCGTGTGAAATTATCATTCTGACTTCTATCACTGTTGGATACTGATCACTGGGCGGAAAGCTGGATTGTTACTTGTTGCAAATGTGTTAACTTAAAATCAATAAAAATTGGTTATCAAAAAAGAAATTGCATCGGGATTTGTTGAAATCACATTTTGCTCTCGTCGAGGCATGTTGACGTAGATGTCTGTATTTGGTCTGATTGCAACTTGAGTGTTGTTTTGAGTTTCATTTTGTAGATGAACTTCGGGTTCAAGGGGAACGAGTTCCATAGAATTGTTGCTTAGTCCTTCATTCCGTACAGGAGGCTCTTCAAACGTGATGAGTCTTTCTGTTTGAACTTCTTGGATTGTAGCTAGAGGAGGGCGTCTGCTACTGTGGAGTCCAAGAGGCCTACTGTTCAGTATCAGCCACATAGTGTGGTTTGATTAAGTCAATCGAGACAAATCTTTTCTCCTTTTTCCCGGCAAGAGGCAGCAAAAGAACAGTTCGTGTTCCTTGAATTGCTAGGACAGGTACAGGCTTTCTGTATGATGGTCCAAATTCTTTCTTGTCCGCTATATTCTCTCTGACCAGATCCCCGATCTTTGGGATCTAGATAGGTCTTGCCGTGTTTGCCTTGACTTCCTCAGTGGCGGTCTGTTTCTGGACAACGTTGCTTTGTTGTGTCCTGGATTCATTTAGATCCTGTAAAACAGCCAAACTATCATCAATATCAAATGGTTTCTCATCCGCCACTGTGCCTTCATACTCAAGATCAGCTACCCACATTCTTGTCCCAAATAGGACCTCATATGGAGTGACACCCCCTAGAGAATTTCTTGGCTGGTTGTTTAGTGCTCTTTGTACCCCATAAAGGTGACTGACCCAACTACCGCCCTTGCCTAATACCCTAGCTGTTAAAGATTGCTTTAAGTCCCGGTTTTTCCTCTCCACAACCGAATTTCCCTCAGGATGGTACGGAGCGGAGTACTGCAGTGCAACGGCCATACTTTTCATGGCCTCTTTGTAAGCCCGAGAGCTAAACGCCGGGCCACGGTCAGAATGTAACGTGCCAACTGCGTATGTCCCGATAAAGACTCGCAAATCTGTTATAAAAGTTCGAGCGTCAGCCGAGCGCTGAGGCCAAACCCAGAGGAATCTTAAGCAGGAATCCACTGCAACCATGATATACTTGTAACCCCCATCAGATTGTAAGGGGCTGCAGTGGTCCAGATACACGCATGCAAGAGGTTTGTCAGATATAAGTAATGGTGTCTGCGCCGGGCGTGTTTTGGTGGAGCCTTTCATCTGCTGGCAGATGTCGCATTTCAAGACATAGTCTTTAGTTTACTTAGTTAGACCAGGCCACCAATAGCGCTGTTTCAACAATGAAATAGTCGCTGTAACGCCTGTATGTGCAGAGCCCAAACCCTTGTGTGCTGCTAGTATTAAACCTTGCCTACGATCCATATTTGGTATTACTCTGTCCCCCACTCCAGGAATCTGAGCAAATGGAATGTTGTTTGCATCTAACTTGTAGGAGTACTTGAGTAGAAATGTCTTTGGTACTGCACCGCTGTTCTTGCTTGAGGCAATCACAGCCACCATAATCTCACTGTCTATCCTCGTTTTTGAACAAGTGATTGCAGCTACGGAAGCCGTTCGCACAGCCCCCTTTGCGGCTTCATCAGCCAATGAATTCCCTTCAACGTGAACGCCATCACGTTGATGACTCAGTGTGTGTATCAAGTGAGCCCTTGGTAGGTCGTTTTTAAACTCCACTACCTGTTCCCATAGCATTTTATGCTTAATTGTGCCACCTTTCGCGTTCTTAAACCCGTTTAGTTCCCAATGTTGTAGATACTCATTGTATGACTGCACACAGTAAAAGGAATCACACACAATTAGTGTGGGGAATTCGTGATCCGTATTTACAAGTGCCAGTATCAGTGCTTTTAACTCTGCCAACTGAGCCGTGCAGTCTCCTAGAGATTGCGTTTTGGTGCAACTTGGATGGAACTTCCCATCCCGCATGCGACCTTTAACGATTGCACACGCTGCGCTATATTGTTGCTTACTCCCTACGGCCGGTTGAGCAGATCCGTCAGTGTAAATAATATATTCATACTGATCGAGAGGCAATATTTCATTAGGTAGAGGATATTCTTGTTCGTATTGCAGAAATGCTTATGTTTTTAGACTTGGGTCAAATCTGTATTCAACGTCCGTTGCGGTAAGAGAATTAGCCCATTGTATCCATCTCGGATGTAAAGCTTTTGCATTTGGAATGCTAGCCTTTGTAACAGCTTCTAAAGCTGGTACCGGGGTTACGACAATTATGTGTTTCCCCTGAGCCAGAGCTCTTTCTCTTGCTACAGCGGTCTGAACTGCTGTCAGGATTTTTTCCGTTGAAGTGAAACGCATTTCTGCGTTTGTGTACAGGTGTGATTTGTATGCGATTGGTACGGTTTCTCCTTCATTGAAGGTAAGTGTACCCGCATTGACCCGCTATTACACGGATCACCAAGTTGTGTGCGTATACGCGTGTCTGTAAGTGTTTGGAAGCAATCATGTCTTCTTGTAATGAACATAGGATATTTGAATGTTCCTGTGTCCAATGTTTGACTGAAAAGTCAGGTTTTATTAAGTCGTAGAAAGGTTTTACTTTTTCTGCGTAATCTAAAATGTATGTTCTGCCGAAATTTAGGAATCCCAGTATTGATTGTAAATTTTTTAATGATTTTGGAGGCTGGAGCAGCGCACACTTTTCTAAAAAGTTAGCTGTGAGGCTTTTCCCTTCACTTGAAAGCTTGTATCCTAAAAACAGGACATTGAGGTGGGCTATTTTTGATTTTTTTAAATTAAATTTGTAGCCCTCAGAGGCGAATCCCATTATAATGGTGCTCACCCTGGTCAAGTGCTTTTTTAAGTCATCGTCCGTCAGATAAATATCATCCACATAGGACAATGCTTCCTCATCAAAATTTTGGAGCTGAGAAGACCCCCGGGCTGTTCTTATACCCCTGGGGGAGATGACAAAATTGCCGCTGGGACCCCAACGCTGAGAATGCGGTCAAATACCTGCTTTTAGGCGCTATATTTTGGCAGAAAAATCCATTTGAGATATCTAATGTAGTTTTGTATTTCTTCCGCACAATGTTATTCATTAATGCGGCACTGTGTGCATTTTGGACAGCGAATATCTTTGTGCATGAGTTTAAATGTCTGTAATCTAAAACTAGGCGATATGTGTTGTCCTGTTTTGATACTGGAAACAAAGGATTGTTCATTGGTGAGGTGCATGTTTCAATCACCCCTTGGTATTCAAGTTGATCTAAGATCTCCCTGACTTGTTTTTTAGCTCCTTGCTTTATTGGGTATTGCCTCTGAGCATTTGGTGAAACTTTTAACGGGATCACGTGGTGGGTTGAATCCTTATCCCAACCAGCATGATTTTTGTATAGTGCTGGAGCTAGGGCAACCGCCCACTCCTGTGCATAAGCATGTTTAAGGTGTATGGGAACGAGGTCGGAGAATGATGGAAAAATTACATTTTCTCCCCTGGTGCACTCCATGACGAATGTTGGCGGCCAATCTTGTTCTGCTAATAGGATGTCATAACCGGATGACAGATTTTCCCAAAAGAGGCCTTTGACTTTCCTGGGCTTGTCCCGCTCCATTTGGAGTGTTATTTCGTGTAACTTATGTGGGACGCTCACCCTGGTGACTGGTGTTTCCACCGTGATGTAATCATTCAAGTCCGCTGTCACCAGAAATTTCTTCAGGTTCTGGCGAGCTATTGTTACTTCTGCCACACTGTCTAGCATCGTCAGAGCCCATTCCCCGTTCAGAAGCTGCGTCCTCAGAATTCTGGGCATGTCGGATCTTTATGCCTGCAACTTTCTTCTTCTTAAACTGCGGTTTTGATTTTGGTTTTGATTCTCTTTTGGAAGTATAATCTTGAGCGTGCTGCTTGTCTATGGACTTTGTACGCTCCTCTTTGTGTTCTGACCGTCCTTCTCTCTCTGTGTTTTTCATCAAGCCCTGAAAGGAACGAGAGGAACGTGTATCAGTAGCCTGATACCTGTCAGGTTTCCTAATATTATCCCTATTCCTGAGGTTATACCTCTTTTCAGAGGGCTCCTGTGGAGGAGATCTACCTCTGGATTGAGATCTGTTTTTAAAAATTTTTTGTTTTTTATTATCCCACTTCTTTTTAAAAGAAGCAGGTGTCTGCTTTGTAGTGTCCTTTTCAGGACTGCCCATCAGTTGTGGTTTTAATGTTTTCCCACCCAAACTGTCTCTGCCTAATTCTGCATATGCAGTTTCAATTATTTTGGGCAGTTCGTGTTGTTGATCCAACGGACTGAACTCCCTTAGGCGTTGGCGGATTGCCACTGAAGCTGCTTCCCCTTTAATATTAGCTAGTATTATGGCTGATACCTGGTCATAGTTATTTAATAACTTCATCCCTAAGTTTAGGGCATGTTCTGCTCCGTACTCATTTTGTATTTGTCTTAATACGTCTGGTACTACTGCTAATGAAGGAATACCATGAGTCCTGGTATATATGGCAGCAAAGACTGTACCCCAAGAGGTGCAGTCCTCTACTTGTGGTGTTATCCCCATGGGCAAGCAGATCGTTAACATTCTGTGTTTTTCAAATGGGGTAGTATTCGGAAATACTGCCTCTAGCGGACTTATTTTCTGAGCTACCCAGAATGGCATTTGTTCACGTTTCGTGGGCATTTTGCCCATTACCGCGTGTAATGTTTGTGGTGTAATTTTAGTTGCTGTACCCTGAAACTGAGTTCCATTTGTTGCAGCTGATGTTGGTTGGACTGTGAAAGTCCTCATGACATACTGTGTCAGGTTTCTGTAGATTTTGATTAAATCCTTGTGTTGTAAGAGTAAGTCTGGCTGTGGCATTGTGTCAAATGTCAGGATGTGGTGTGTAGGCCGCTAATATTGACCATGTTGCACCGTCTCCTCCGAGCGGACCTAATCTTGCTCTGTGTCTTATATGGGGTAGGGCGCCTTTAAACCAGTATTAGTGTTCCTGGTAAGTTAGTGGAACTTCTGTGTCCTCGCAAGGACCATATTCCTGTGGTGCATCTCCTTCTGTATAGCAGTGAAATGTCTGTGTTCTTGCATCTGCTGCTGGGAATGTAACCCACGAATAAAATATCTCTGTTTTGTTTGATTCGTGTGCCTCAATCACGAAAGCTACTAAGCCACCCCTAGATGTTAGACCATAGTCCATTAGTTTCAGGGTGATAGTACGTCTGAATTTTTGTGCAATTTGTATTGCATTTGTATCTTCTTCCTCGTCTGAGAGGTGTATATTTACTACTGGGTTATTTTCCTCAGTCATTTTGTAAAAGGATAAGTTTTGTTCAAGGAAACTAAGATAAGGTGTTATGCACAATTTTAGGAACTAAATGTCCTTCAAGCTTGATTAACCAACAGCCAATAAATAGGATTTCTCACCTACTCAGCTGTGGCAGAGTTTGTACGCACCCACTCCAGACGTCTCTGGTGTTTTGTGAGTAGGGGTCTCTGAGAATAGCACGACTGAACTACTCAGATTCTACTGTTAAATAAGAGCCCAACCATCGTTGTTGGCACCATGTCGTGTAGTTCCTATAGTACCCATGCAGGACCTGCGCGTTTGGATAACATAAACTGTGGACTTGGTGGCAGACTGATTCTGTACACCCCCACCGTGAAATGTTAGCCTGTTTGCAAAAGCTAGCTCACAGTGCCACTAGTGTCTCCTCTTATCGGGGAGAGATTAGTTTCTGGCAACCTCAGAACATGACAACCCTGATCCCTCAAGATTGTGGAAACAATGTACTACTTTTCGCTCAGTCACTCGTGCTCATTTAGTTTATCTCAGAGGTACACAGAATAAACAGTCTGGGCGTTTCAATAAGGATTTATTGAACAGTTGTTATTCTCGTGTAAAGTATATGAGGTAAAACAACCATTAGACTGTAGCAGAGATATATGATTAGCAGTACTATGACTATAAAAGGATAGTACAGTTCTATCATCTTGCAATACGCATGAATAAATACATGAATATAAAATGCATTGATAGAAGAAAGCGCGTACTCCTACGATGCCTATCTAGATGTACCTAAGTGTACCTAGCATGTGAGTAGGTGTGCAGCCAAGAATCCCTCTAGGATTTAGTCGAACCCCATTACCTGAAGTGTGAATGTAGGAGCCCTTCTTGGTCTCGAGTTGGACACCCCGCAAGGGATGTTCAGACCACTGTCAGCTGGAGCGTCTGCATGCAGGAGCTTCAGCGTCTCTGGTCAGTGTGTCGGCCTGGAAGTCTCGGTTCCCTCTAACTACTGATAGCAAGAGGTGCTGTATTTATACAGAAAAGTATATAGAGTCCCTTGTTCTTGTGTTAGTCATTGTTGGGTGTGAGGATGACGTATGGGATGAACCTTGTGCGTAGATATTAGGAAGGTGGTGTATAGCCCCTGCCTGGTTTCCGAGTAGCCTCATGAATATTTTATTCATGCAGTGTCAGTCTAAAGATGAAGTCATAGAACACTATTGTTCGGGAAAACCCTCCTTCTGCACCCAGGCCTAGAACTAGGTAAAAGGTTCAGTCCATAAAAGGCGTTCAATCCTTAAAAGGCTCGTTAGTGTGTAATGTAGGGGAGGTGATGTAGGTGAAAGGGTATGATGTTACCCGGGCCTATATTAGGGTACTTATATGAAACATAACACTTATTGGCTGTCACTCTGAGGGCTGTAATTCTCAAGTATATGGTCATGTACTAATTAGTGTGAATTTGTTCATTAAAAACTGGGACTACCTAAAACCTCATCCATCAGACGAGAAACGGACCTCGTGAACAGCTGCAGCTCTACTGCTCACCCCGATTCGCCCGGGTGCCCGCTACCCACTTCCACTCTACCGACACACCCACTACACACTAACCCTGGTCGGTGAACTCCGCTCCGCTCGCGGAGTTTGCGAAGTTTCCTGCACTCTGTGTTACGCGGAGATCGTGGAGTTCCGAAAAACTCCGCTTCGCGTTGCGTAGCGGAGGTTTTTTCCTCGCTCGCGTTCGTCAACGCCAAGTTGGTGACCGCGAGCGAGGAAAATCAACCTCCCGGCGATATTTTTCCTCGTTCGCGATCGTCAACATCAAGTTGGCGAGCACGAGCGTGGAAAATCAACATCCCGGCGAGATTTCTCAACGCGGGGGGGTCAGGTTTCTCACTGCGAGTGGTCGCGTATGCTCGCGACAGCTCGCGTTGAGAAACTGCCCGTTCGCATTGAGAAAGCTGCCGCTCCAGTAAAAATCTACTCGAGCGGCAGAAAAGGAAAGCAGGGACCGCTTGCACTGTGCATGGTGCCGTTCGCAATGATTGCACAGTGCGGACAAGCATCCAGCACTGTGCAATCACCGCGTACGGCATTTTTCTATTGTACTCCGCCGCTCGCGTAGTTTTTTTTGCACTTTGCATAGTGCAGCGTAGTGCAACTCCGCCCAGGGTTACTACACACGCCCATGCTGTTGTTTTGTAACTCCCCCTCCCAGTAGTTTTTTCTTACAGACACTCTCTAAAGAAAGTTTCAAAAAAATCAGATAGCCCTTTGGCTGTGGTCTGGACACAATTGCCTAGTAAGTATATCAAGGATATTGGGCAAGAGGTGCCGTCAGTTGTGGTTGAGTCTTTTCTTCTTCATGTGTACTGCACGTACACAGCATGTCAGGCTATATTTCTTTTACCACCTTTAAAAAAAATTCCGACCCCATAGAAGATCATTGAGTTTCATTCAGGTCCTTTCCTGCCTGGATGTGTCCTATTATTATTATTGTTTTTAATTGCTGAGTTCTAATTTTTGTTTATGACTTCTCTCTTTGTACTGGAGACAGTGCTTTAAGGGTCTGGTATCCCAGAATTTCTTGTTTATTGGTTTCAATATCAGTAATCAATGTAGTCCTCAGCAATTTTTTTGTTACAAATACTTTGTCTATCACGTGTGTTTTTAAAGAGAAATACTTTAGTTCTACATCCTTTGTGCATAGCCATTCATGCATTTTTCTGCCTTTTTCTCCGTATTCATAAGTTGCTTTTTTGGTTCATTCATAAACTGATTTTCAAACTATTGTTTGTTATTAGTTTGTTTTCCTCCTTGGTTAGTTTTGAGCAAAATAATACCTTAATGCTAGAAAACATGCAAATCTATTATGTCACCTTCTATCAAATTCTCTACTTCTAAAACAAGGTTACAAATGTACAGATGATTTAGATATTGCGGCCCTCTGAGACACACAACTGTGATACATAACAAGGTTACCTATTGCACTGTTAACATATGGCATGTCCTTATACAATTGTGCATGTTGGTTATGAAGACTTTGGCATCACAGCGGCCATGATAGGGTCAGACACTGATGCAATTCTATGTGTGCAAATTACGTCAGTGTCGGACTAAAAGAAGAAAGCAATGTGTTCAATTTTGTGCCCCAAATTTTCATCACGTTGGTTGGGAGAGCAAATGTTTTTTGTGGTACCACTACATAGCAAATTAGTAAATAATTCAATAAATGTGTGATAGTCAATCACCCACATCCATAGCAGCAGCAACATGCAGCTCCTAGAAAATGTAACAAGTACAACTATTGTCAACGCTGTTTGGAGAAAGTTTCCATTTTTGCAGAGCAGGTACCTGGAAATCAGTGCCATGTTGATTTTGCAGTCAATTTCAGAAATACTTCTGTCTCCTGCAATTTATTTTTTCTCTTATGCATCATGGTACAGCTCTCTAAAGTCGGTTTTGGACCTGCAAGTTTAAAAGGGAGAAAGCAAAAATAGAGAGTGCCTGTATGTGTTATTCCATATGTACATGGATGACTCTGAGTATGTTGCTGTGTGTTTGCATGTTTTCCGCGGACTTTCACTTGTTAACAATGCTAGGGCTTTTCCTCTTATGATTGTCTTGCGGGGCTCCCAATATATGTTTTAGATTGGAAAAAACTTTGCCTTGTTTGTATTGAAGTACTCTTTGTATTATTTCCAGATAGTGCGTTACTTTTGGGTCTCTCATTTGACATGATCATAGTCTCTACATGACCTGTAGCCCCTCTATGCCCTTCTCTAAGTTCCATGACGAGCAGGGACTGGTCTGGTATGCCTTATGAAAGCATTTTACATACTTATGGCATTTTGCTACTGGCAAGAGTGAGCTATTGCCAGGAATAAATTATAAACATTTCGGAACCGCCTTAGCTGGAAAAACGTCACATTTTCCTACATCAGCATCTCAGGCATCTTTCATTGATAGTCACTCTACTAATTTTCTCCAGGTATCTTTCATTAACAGTCACTGGTACTGGTGTTAATCACTTAGGAGCTGCCGAAGCGGGTACTCCATTGCAATGGCGTCAGAGTACCCTCTCTGCCAAACTCATGGTCTGCTCGCCTGATTTAGAGGTGGGCAGACCGAAAGTACGCAATGACGGAGAACACTCCTGCTTTGTCACCAGCATACTCCTCCGACTGCCTAATAGAGTATATGCCGCTGGCGGTTAGCCATCCGACTACCCTCCTAATTTAGAGTGATATGTCAAATGGCTTTTTTCTTGCTGTCCGTTACCGAGGGGCAGTAAAAAAGTATAATGTCCCACACACTATAGGAGTAAACTCCCATGGTGTGAGGGCCCTTAAGTTTTCATTTTTCCCGCTTTGGAAGTTAGTTTTCGGAAAATGAAAAATTATGTAAAAGTTTGACGGGCAGCCGTCCTGTTTGACAATGTCTGTAGCATATTGAACATTGTTAATAAAGGCAGTACAACCATCGGGCCAGATGGTGAAGCAACAAATGGAACAAATACAAATCTTCCCACTGGTTGACCATTAGTCTATTAATGATGTGGTTTCAAGGAACTTGTGTGCAGTAAGAACTCTTAGTTTGCTCAGAAAGTGTGATAAAGCAAACTACTGATGAATACCAAAAGAGTTGCGTTGAAGCTGATCTCATATATCCCAAGGAGGTTCATCAGAGAATGCTTATTGTCATTACTATACTGCAAAATGCAGATCTGGTACCGATTAAATATGCCACACCAAAAAAAAAATTAACAGGTCATATGGATTCTTTACAGGTGAATTTGTATTTGGAAAGAGAAATACTTATTTAACTTATAATTTAATGCTATGCTTAGTATTACATCTCAATTGGTAGAAGCAAGTTTCCTGCTGGTAAAGCATTGTTAAATTTCAAACTCTTCTAGTAAATTTTATCAGAACCATCAAGAAGATCTTTGTGTATGGATGTTATCATTTAACACAAAAGCATTCAGGCATTTTCATTGGGTTTCGTAAGTTACTGTACTATAGTTTGTAGATTGCCAGTCACACAAGGAATATTTTTTAAGCATATCCCATCACATTTCCATCTTTTCACTTAGCTTAAGTTGTGTAGGCTAATACCATTTTTAAAGAAAATCTACTCCTCTCCTCCCTGTCTGCATCTCTTACCGCTTTCCTCTCCCTCCCATCCTGCCCATGTAACATACTTAGAGGTGGAGCAGAAAGTCGTTCAGCCGAAGAGTGCAACAGGAAAGAAACAGGAAGACTCAAGCAAGAGCAAAGGGGCCTTAAAAAAGCCACAGTAATAGAGCATTAACCTATAAATTCCCAGTTAATGTGAGTATATATACTTTTATTACATGAGCAAGAGAGCCTTTTATCTAGTTTTACATTTGAAGAAGGATGTAGACAAGAAGTCGTATTCTTTCAAGAAACATAGTAAATGTTTGCGGGTGAAGGCTGTTTGATCACTGTGTTCTTTCTGTTTTCTTCCTTATCACAATAGTATCAGTCCTCATTCTCCTAAAACCAGGAAACCCTTTAATGTGGACAACATAAATGATTGAGTGTCACTCCTTAAAATGCAGTTTTACCATCAGGCCACCTGCAATAGTCCTACTAATATTAATGGAACATTACACCTAGAAATGGTCTGACTTATGGCAAAATATTGTTTCTGTTATTCATTCATAACCCTTACATCTTACACTTGTGTGGTCACGAACATTGTGATTTCTGCTCTATATGCCCTATTCCCTTTCGCTTTATACAATAGTGATTCAAGCCTGGGATAAAGGCTAGATATTGTAAGGTTGTTCGTTCTCCATCGTCAGCCAGACTCTTTGAAGCATGCATGCAAAGGAAGAGCTTTGTTGTCAAATAATTTAAGTAGGAGGCATTTCCATAGTGATGGAGGTAGGTTTGAGAAAGATCCACTATCCTGCCAAAATCTTTGTGTCCAAAGAATGCTTAACTGGACCCATTGGGGGAACACGGGTGACCTGAAATTTGGCTAGATTTATTAAAGGCCACATTGACAAAAAATAGCAAAGATATGGTTGCTGTGCTGTGTCGATACAAAAAAGATCACATTCAACTATGGAGAGTGATCTGCACATGAAGCAAACAGGCCACATTGTAACTGTTATTCCTCCAACTTCAATCCTAGCGAATGGCCATGGTCCACTATCAACCCAAGAATGCAATTACTACAATCAACAGAAAATCAACATAAATGGAGAAAAATGGATAAGCACTGAATCACATAATCAAACATTGATGTGCAAAATGTGAGTCACACCAAAAGTGCATTTAACACAGTCAGCCATCAAAACCCACCCACCAAAAAGTAGAAAAACACACCTACTGGTAAACCACCCACATTGTGTATTTCAGAAACTATACCATTCCACCATTTTTTGACTCAGACCAGGTAATCAGTCTCATCACACTTGCTTGGCAAACAACCATAACCTCGTCCACATTCAACTCTTCATCATGCATACCCCACCAGCACAACTCATACTCTGACGTTCTTTACACTCGCCACATTAGAGACTTCATCACCCAGTGTAACCTGGATGCACTGCTTATTACAAAAACATGGTTAATCACATACACCTTCGAAGTCCTCTTCCCCTGAGGCTACACTATTCAGCCTGCCAAGTACACTCACAAGACAAGATCACCATCAACCAGAGTCTCACTGTCAACCACAAGCACACATGACCCTGCAATCTCAGTAAGCCAGCAAAACTCAAGTCATTGGAGCTTCTTTCCTGCTACTTCCCCAGTCAGCAACCTTGACAGCCGTACTTAACATGATCTACTTATCACGTTGTCCCAACAATGACCTCACTGAAGAAATCACAGACCTCAACACCCAACCCACATTCTGCAAAGTCTTTAACCTTCCCTGAGGTTCAAGCTCTAAGATAATGACTCCCTAAAATCCTTCTACACACCCCTCAACACTATGAACATCAAGCAACACATTGCCAGAATTCCAAATGCTGAATCATATACTTCATTTGTGTCTCTTTCAGTCAAATGCAAGCCCCTTTTTTCACTGGGAAGATAAAATCAGAACCCACATCGACAACACTAAATAGACTGCCTCCAATCCCCAGAGTTCCTCCCCCAAGTGGATAGCCTTCAGCCTCGTCTCACTTACCGAGCACATCAACATTCATCACTCTCTCAAGGCCAATGCTAACAAAGATGGCATTCTACTATCCATTGTGGCATCCTGCTATAGCAGTTTCTTCACACGTCTCCTCAATGCCGTCACTGCCTCCCTCTGTCAAGGTATCTTCCCAGATCCTTTTTAAATATTCCAGATCTCCTGCTGAAAAATCCCAGCCTTGAATCAAACGATCTTGCCGACTACTGCGCCATCACCCACCTAACTTTCGTCAGAAAAATGAACAAAACCTTATAATTCCAATATCAGATCAGCAAGAACGTCCAGGACAATCAATCTAGTGCGACTATCACTGTTGAGGAATGATGTAGGCTACATTTATACTTCTAGAGAACACGAGTATTTAAAAGGTGGCAGCCACCATGTTGCAGCATGATCTGAAGCTAGATTGATGTTGGCTTTAAGTGGCCTGTAGGATTATGTTTTTTATTCATGTTTTGAGCTATCTAACTGGGTATTACTAGAGGAATTGTTCTGAAAAGTGATGCAAACAGATTAAGTCTGATGTCCAATAAGGGAGACTTGTTGAGGAACGATGTAGGATAAATGTATCCCTATGGAGAACTCTTTTTTCATATATAATATTTGTCCAGGTTCTACAGGGTTATACCAGCACCCCTGTTCTTTTACTATCCTTTAAATTCTCGACAACAACCTCATAATCACCAACAAGAATGATCATGTCTCCTTGATCTTACTTTACTCAACCACTCTGCAGCTTTCTGTTGTCTTCCTCCAAGCATTAATCCACTCTCTGGAAATATTCCTGAACTTCTCTGACAGTGCCTGGAAATGTTGAAACTAGATATTGCTATGAGCTCATTGAGATGCCACAGACCTCCTTTTTAGGCTTGATTTTCCAGGGCAGTGTGGTCAAACAGCCATGGCTTGCTTGTGGGGTATAGTTTGCGGTACAATGCTTAGTTCAGGCTGTACATGAATCACTAAATTGTACTCTAAGAATATATCAGTCTTTTATTATTATTAAAGAAATATGCAGTTTTAATTCAACAAATAAATATGTTTCACTCTATACCTGGTTACTCTGTAACTGAACTGGGCTGTATATATAGCTGCAATCATTTATATTTAGGAAGTCTCATCTGCAAAGGCTAACCAAGGGAAGTGCCAGCCTGCAAGTGTCCGAATAGTCGCAGTTCGAAACCTGACAGTCCTTGTTATTTTACAGGGGACAACGAGGTCCACACTTTGGGACCATAGTGTGGGTAGCAATCACACTCTTCTTGAGTAGTGCGTGATGAGAGTCTGCGTTTAGGTCTCAGGCACTGGCCGTGGCATGTAGAGAAGGACACCCATACAGCTGACCTTCCAGAGTTGGAGTGAGCAGCGGCGGCTGCAAGTAGAGTGAGGTGCACAAGCTGCACACAAGTGAAGTGATGGAATGACCTGAATTAGCCTCACAAGGTTATCAGTCCCTTTAAGAAGTAATATGGTACACAAAGACAGAGGCCCACATGCCGCGCAATGCCTTTAGTCACTTAAAGAAGTGGTAGCAGAGTCCATGGCTTTGGCTGCATGCCTCTCCTCATCATCAAGCTTAGATGTGGAGATGCAGGTTTCAGAGATACAGGCTTCTCGCAATCATCTGGCGCAGAACAGGATGCAGCAATGCATGGTTCCTACAGATGGACCTCTCACAATTGCCGGGCTCAGAACAGGTTGCAGTGATGCAAGTTTCAGGGTCCTGGCAGTTTTGAAGTATGCACGCAAGGGAGCGCATCAGTCGTTTGAGCAGTGGTTCACAGCGGCTAGCCTCTGCAGACTCTGCTTCCACAACTTTTCAAGGTTAGACGCTTATGCTAAACTTCGTCGCCAGCTAAAGATCCAGGTTCTCTCCTCTCTGGGCACTCTACCTCCTGCTTCCATCAGCAGCAGCAACATAGTTTCTTCAGGGACTATGGATAAGGTTGTTACCCTGACAACACAGGCAATCACCGATTTTTTCGTTGGTCCTCAACTTCCTCGTGTGCAGAGGTCCTTGAGTGATAAGAACACTGCGTATGATAGAAGGAGCTTATATCAGTCCAAGGGACAGTTTGGTTTCCAAAATTGCAATCAGTTTAAAAGTTTAGATAAAACATTTGCAGAACAAATCACATTGAAGTGCATTTTCCTTTTGATTGGCTTGAACACCAATACAACTATATGAAGGTAACACTGTTACCTTCCTTTTGTTGGATTGCAGCTTAACTGTTCTGCCTCTTAGCACCACGCACAAGATATGGGTGGAGGTCCAGTCTTTTTGTTGGAAAGGTGTCCCAGACTAGGTGTTCAGGTGACACTCTTTGTCCAAGAGTTACCCTGTGGTCTGGTGACACCTTGATCTGGTGGAGCTAGTACAGTTACAGTCACTTGCTGTTCTTTCTATGGACCACCAGCATGGATACACCACCTCACTTGTAACCCAAGCACATGCAAGCGCACTACACATAAATCATGGTGACTGTGAGGGACAAGCAATAACATACTACACTCGCTTACCAAGGAAAGCCAGCAGGCAGTCTCCCTCTGGGGTCAAGTACAAAAGGCCTGCAGCCGACCACTGTAACTCATCTTCCACCAACCATTAGTAGTGACATGGTCTGGTCTTGGAATGGTAATCACCCAAAGTAACAAGAGCTCCACTCTGGGTGCTCCCCAATACTCCAAAAGAGTCTAGACCTCTCACATTAGATACAAAAGACACACCAAAAGGCTTCGGAGTGGTATAAAACTCAATAAAGGAAGAATCACAATATGGGAAAAAAATCTTCAATTGCAAATAATCGTTTTTTATTTCAGTGATGCGTTGTAATCATACAGTTACACTGCAGCCAATCCATGTTTCGCAGATGCGTAAACTGGGTTCTCAAGGCTGCGGAATGTAAAGATACAACTATATAAGTATAATATATTTAATTCAATTATTTTAGTCCATTTATCGTTATGGTGTGGCCGAACTTCGCATTACAAACTTTTGGCATAATACAGACACACATGTACAACACAAACAACCAAAACAGATACAATCACGTATTTTGTTCATGATTAAAACTCATTTAAAAAAACAAATTGTTTCATTTTTATACACTTTAGTACACAACTGCAATTGATTTTGTCTGGCTGTAAAGTGGATTTGGCACCGAAGGGCTTTCAACCCCACAACCATGAACTTCCCAAGGTCCAGGGACAGATTACCTAATGCATGCTCTGAAAATGTAAATGTCTACCTTTTTAGAAATAAAGTTGTATCCCAGTTGAATTTTCTGCCGTGAAACTGAAGTCCAAACAAAATCAGAAACTTGAGTTTTGGGTCTAACAGTGGCCCAACACAAATCTGTTCCGAAGCAAAAATTGACATTTGGAAACATGAACTGCTTCGTGTGGATAGTGCTGAACTGGGTAAGGTTTGCACTAGTGCTGATGCCTTTAGCACAATTTGTCACTTGTGTAAAACTGTGTGGAGCAAGCAAAATGTGAACCCATCGTATTATATAAATTGCTAAAAATGTAGAAAACTCAATTTCATTCGTGTTTACAAAATAAGGAATGGAACAAATATTTTGCCTCCACTTTCGGAATGTAAACGTAAAACTCAGGTTAAGACAAAATAAATGTGTGTGATGTCTCACCACAGATGCAGTACAACTTTTTTTGGCTGAACACCGCATTACACATATAAAATGAAGGTGGCTAAGATTAGCAGTTGTTTCACAATCTGCTTTCTCTTATTTTGCCAGAGGGCAAAAATGTCAATGTAATGTAGATCGGGGTGAAATATGTTGGCGTCACTTCCTTTAGTGCAGGCATCAAAAAATAGCTCAAATGAGCATTTGCTCCATTTTAGCACTAGTGAAAGGTTTTTGCAATCTGCTTGTGGTAGTTTTCCTACGTGCAAGAAGAACGTGCTTTTTTCAAAATTCAGGCATAGGTAGCACATGATTAGGTGTATAACTTTAAGGTAGTGTAGCTGTGCAGTCCTTTAACAAAACACAGCATCATGTTTAGAGTAACTAGCCTCTACAGTCTAAGATTATCCAGCGTTCTCTAGAGCTGTGATAGTCAATCAATATGGTCCCATCTTATCAAGGAGTATTTGAAATTTGCAAAGTTAGCTTCACAGTGTTGGCACAATTTACAACATCCCCAGTAATAAAACCTGCAGAAAGTAGGTTTTCCTTTTTTTTTTTTTTACAGTAAGTTTAATCAAGGTGATAAACTTTTTAAAATCTTGCTTACCCCTATTTTTTAATTCCCTAAAATGTAAATTAAATGTAAGGAGCCTATAAGATGAAATGTAAATATACTTATCTGGATTATTATTTAGGAATTTAGTAAAGAAGCAGCTTGGGCATAAACTCAGGATCCTTAAGTCTCGTATTATTGTGTTCATGGTCATTGAGACCTGTTGTAGAGGCGGAAGCATGAAAAACGTGCTATATTGTGTGCACTGAATTTGTTGAGTGATCCATCTGTAAGAGATAGACAAACCACAAAACAGAGGTATTTTCATTGATTCTGGATGATATTTTGGTTGCTAATCAATGTATACAGAGAGTTTATGGTTGCCTTCTCAATGCTGCATAAAACACATTCTTAGGAGCTGACTTTATACTGCATGCCTCGAGCTTTCTTTAGTCAATAGCCAACAGAAAACAAAAGTTGAAAAACCTATAGATCAAGAACAACAAATTGTGTTAGTTTAAAGCAAGTAGATCGATCTGAGTTATCACTTGGACACTGTTTGAGACACAAGAATTTTTGTCCCTGTGACGGACAGTTGCAAACAACAATGTGATCTCAGTCTCTCATTGTTCTTTTTACTTTGTTTCCCACCAGGCCCCACCAAGGACTCTCAGACCTCGCTTTAGGACACAAGGTACCGCCACCTCCAAAAGTGAACCAATGTGAGCGTGATGAGCCAATCAGCAGCAAGAGCCATGGAATGTCTCCTCACTGCCTTAAACTGACCTACTCACTACTTCCATGTCACACAACAATAAAGTGGATATACGCTGGGTGTGCAGAATGGCAAATACGCACTCCCTTCTCCTTTTTATTCTCCTACACAAGTCTCCAAATTACTGAAAGCAGGATATACACATGTTTATTTATGTAAATATAATGATCCTTGTATGTTCATCAACTGCTGTACACAGAAAAAATCAAGCCGGAAGTCATCTCCTTGGTTTTTTCAATGTCTTGTGTCTTCTTATGATTTACTTCATTGCAATTCGGATATTTTGCCAATGTACATTGCTAGGGTGATATTCTACTGAGAGTTGCTACTCTCATTGGAGTTAAACTGTGAATATAAATAGAAAACAAAAAACAGAATAAAAATGGAAACCTTAAGGTATATTGACTACGCAAGTTGTTTGAGGAAATTGTCTGGTAGCAGCAAATTTTATTATGTACAAACACATTACTGCTCCAAGTTAAGACGTGTCATATGCGGGAGGAAAAGTTCATGATCGGCATGTCTAGAGGGACCAGGAATCCAATGGGGCAAAAACAACCAACGGAGCAGAAATCCAAGGGGTATAAAATACTAAACAAAAACAAATATATTGGTGGTCAGCGTATGTAATGCAATATCCCTGTTTAGTGTCAGCTTTAATGTAAAACATAATCTCAGTTCCTGACAGTCATGTGACGACTGATGTGAAACTTAACCTCAAAGTGTCAGCCATTTTATTGGCATATTCATGTGCATGTAATTATGAATGATGCAGAAGAAAAGGAGGAAGTGACTGGAATACAACTGATTGATGTATTTGAAGAGAATGACCCTAGTGAGCGCAAAGCATGCAAGTCAGAAGCCAAGTAATCATAATGCTGTGATCTCATTCAGCGTCTGAACTCATTCAATTTCTGCAGAGTACAAAATCCACTTCTTTCACTTGAAACCGGTGGCACTCATTTGGTGCACAGGCTGTAAGTGTCAACAGAAGCTATTGTGTACAGTCAGTCCAGTAGTTGTTACCACATTGTTGCATGCATGCTAGCAGACAAAAATGCATTATTTGATAGTACTGGCACCTGCCCTATGGTTTATCTGAACTTGGATGTTTTCACTCCAGTGGCCCATTTATCAAGAGACATTGATGCAGACATTAAATAGAAAAGGAAATATAGAGAGGCCATTCCACTGGTGTGACTATTTCGACTATATCAAGAATTTACTTGCCATCAACAAAGAATGAGTACTGTGCCACATGTCGCTGCAGATGAAGACGTGGTCATTCAAGGGATGGGAGCTGTTGTTCAGCAGGCCCTAGGTTCCATTCTGTCGACCTTATTTAACAACCATTCAAAGGGGAGACAACCTAGGTGGAAGGTAAGATACAAGGTAAAGCTTTTTTGGGAGTGTGTGTACTTTTGGTATTAAGGCACTAGACCTCTATACAGGGAGCAGTGTCATGGACTATATCCAATTCAATGAGCTCAGGGCTGGAGACATCTGATCACTGTTATGGACTCCTGCTGGAGGCGTCTGTCGAACATTTTGATAGGCCGGCTCATTTTAGAAGAGCTGCCATAATCTTGAAGCATATCTACTATACGTACTGTATGTGGCACATCACGCCATCTATAGCTCCTGTCCTTAATATCTCAAGGGCAAGTTTTTGCTGCATGTTCCAACATGAGCGCTTTGTCCATCTTACTTGTTGCACATGTTCTTCATCTGCATAAAGCGATTGTCATTCTCTGTCTTGTCACCTTTGTTGTGGAACAAGGACTGTCTCACCTTGCATACAATGTCTGACCAATCACACATTCAAACACATCTAATAACCTATCTGATATCTTCCATGCGAGAGACTAAATGCTGCACTCAATCTTAATAAATATTTTGTATATGGATAAAATCCAGAATTTGCAAACATGCCCGCTTCTTTATCGTCTTATGCACTGAAGCTTCATGAGTACCCCTTACACATTCTTCCTTTTTATTGTCTGTGAATCCCCAGGTGAAAAAATCGAAAGCGGCCAATATCTCAACATAGTAGCCCAACATTGAGATTGAATTGATGGACAATTGCCTCGCCCAGCTCTTTGGACAAGTGAACAAAACAAGGGCATCAGTGGCATTCATATAGCTGGAAATGATGAACATTCTTTCTTGCAGTGGAACCTAAGTGATTTTAGCATAGGTATGACCAATATCTGAGGGCAGAAGTAAAAACCAAAGCGTAGGCCTGCTCTAACTGCCTGGGAAATGGACCATTAAAGTAAAAAGATTGTGAGCTTATTATATACTGCCGGTTGCACTTTTTTGGTTTGCGTGAAGCTTTCCTAATTAATTAAACATCTTTTCATAGCTCAGTTGTTGAAGTAAATAGATGAGATGTTCGCTAATGAAAATGGAGCACTTGTGCAACATTGGAACCAATAATGTTTGTGAGTATAGCAAGCAAACAATCTGAAACTGGTAATCCAGAAAGCGTATGCAAATCTGTTTGAGACCCCTGAACTAGCGGGTATTCGTGCCATTCTTTAGTAGTTTTCTCTTTAGGGGTGTGTCTCTGAAGTTGTGCGAAGGTGACAACTTCATTGTGAAGTGTTCCCCCTTTGCAATATTTGCCTGCGGCAAAAATTACTTTGGGAATAAAAGTTTTTTTCTGGCAATTTGAAGCCGTAAAAGCTTTTTTCAGAGAGAATTATTCTGCAAAAAAAGTGTTTTTGGTGCTTTTTTTTCCTGCAACCTTAATTGTAAGCCTCTTTACGTGCTATTTTTACAGGGTTTTTTTCAGCTTTGCAATGCCAACTCCACTAGTTTCACAGAGCTCAAATTCTGATTCAGCCTCGCATGGGAAAAGTTTTACTGGTCGCAGAAAGTGTGTGCATTGCTATTATGTCAGTTTTACCTCATGTTTTAGGCAACAAAAAAAAGAAATAAACATTTCTAAATGTGTGTATGTAGATGCAAGACCTTGCTTGACATTGAAATCTCTTAACAGAAGCGACTGAGGGAGGCTGGTTATTATAAGAAATGAGAGGACAAGTTTGTACTCAATAATGCCAAACTCTGCTGGAGAAATTAAATTCTCAGACATCCTACAAGGCCACAACTATAAGAAGCACTCCTTCTGTGCTGTTGTACTGTAAAAATAATTATGTTTCTTTTTCTTCTCAAATGCTGAGATGCCTTACGTCTCAGTTAGTGAAGTTATTCATTTTGTCGCTGAACTCTGCGCTTGACAGAATTTGGCAAAAGCGTGTTTATTTACTGCAGTAACTGTAATTGTATGTTTGTACGTATGTCAAAATGAAATATAGATGCCTAAACATTTACACTTAGTGGTTTACTGCTCTGTGCACAAATGATTATGATCAACTAGTTTGACTGAATTTTATCTTAGATGCAGGCTGTTTACTAAACGGTGGTGGTTTACAATATGCCTGTAATTTTGGGATATTTAGTAACGTGTTGATATTTCTTAGATCAGCACCATGTATATAGTTTGCTTCTCTTGTTTACTTGTAAGCTTATTTTGTTATTATAGAAAGCCAGGTACATATAGGTTCGGGATAAACTTAATTTGAACCATGTCTCGTCACCAGTGTTCACCCAGGCAATATTCCATAGCACATATAACAAATTTACCCTGTACATTTCTGTGATGAAATGTGTGATTAACTCCTGAATATTTGATTTCAGTATGGAAAAGAAGTTCCAGTAATCTTCAGTCTCAGACTACTGTTCATATGAGGTACTGTCACCACCTTTTCTATCTACCGCAAAGGTAGGAGGGACTTCAGTAAATCATATTTGATGTTAAAGCTGCCATCCATGCCTCATGGTACACCATGAGGCATAAGTCACATCATCCTTCTCTCTCTGACCTACAGTAGAAAGTGCCACACTGTCATCACCTAAAGAATATCAGGTAGACGGATGGACATGTTTGGATATGCCCTCTCATAGTAATCATAGAAATAATTTAATAGGCAATTTCTTCATCTCCTTCATATTATTATTCCTGTAAGGTACGATCATTACATTTCTACCGTTGCAGTATACATACGAGGTAGCAGTAGCACAGTGATCCTGTTGTCTTCTCTGCTCATCTTAGTCTCTGTTCTTTTACCAGAATCCAACTATCAAAAATCAAGAAGCATCTGAATGAAGACCACTAGAGTAAAGTACAATACTCTCTTGATATTTAGATTGTAGCTTGTTGTCTAAACAGATGAGAGGGCATAAAGTGAAACAGTTTGAAGAGTTGCATATTAATTGATGTGCAAGAGTGGCATTGCCCAGCATACATAATATGCATGCAAGGTGCATTGTAAGGGTGTTATTCTGATACAAGACAACAGAAGAACTAACAGTAAAAGGAAGAACTTCACCGATTCTTGTGGGAAAATTACTGCCAGCCAGAGCCCACCTTTAACATTTGTCTCTCATAAGCCCATACAAGGTTGACCAGAGAAAGCTTCAAACATAAAAAAGAAAGGGTGGATAGTGGGGGATGCTTAAAATGTTTACAAATAAAAGAAGTTAATTAGCATGATCTTGATCTATATTGGTCCGCCTCTGTCCTCCGACTGTGATGGAACCTGGCCCAAGTGAAGGCTCTTGTCTTCTATTAATAGTGTCAGATGGATTATGCAGGCCAATTGTCTTTGATGTAAAGAAATGTACATCTGTGTTTCTTCCAAAATCATAAAGCTCCTTTGTGAAGTCCTCTTTCTTTGTCTATTTTCTTTAGTGATATTCACACCAGTTTGAGTTGCTTACCTGAATATCCAGAGCCCTCTCAGTGAATCCAACACTTGTCTCCTTCCAACCTTATCTGATGAACTAATGCAATAGTTTAGCCCAAGATTATGCATCCCCAAGCATTAGACTTGATCATGACTGTGAACTAGCCAAACATTCAGAAAAATTGAATAAAGCTTGCCTTAGCGATGAGTCCCTTTGCCCCCCCAAGAAAACTATCTTCAGGTAGGCTGACAACACTTGGGCAGATTAACATATAAGCAGACTCTGCTGGTGAGTAACCGTGGAGAAGGGAAAGTACCTAGAATATGGTGTTCAATCTTTGCATGGCAATAATTAAACAAAGAGCCGCAAAACTATCTTTTCTCTGAAGGACTGTGTGCTATTTCTCATTAATAGTCTTATGATTTCTTTGTTTAGTGGTTTGTTCGAACCTGGAACCTCTAAGCATGAGAACATGAAGTCTGTCCGATTTAGGAAAGTTCTTTGCATGAAGCAGTGGACACTCTTAAATTACTTGAGCGACAGGAACAGTTACTTATTTCACACCCGAAGTAATGACAGCTGCTCATATTGAAATGAAGACAGTTGAGATTTTTCTTGCTTGAATATATTTTCCTCGTAAAAAATATACAAATTGACTAGAGGAATGATGAAAAAGCCTTTATTGACAAAACACCTGTGTAAAATCTTGTGGCATTGCACCGTCTAATTGCAACTCCTAGTCATTGTTTTTTCGTAGCATACATATACACTCGTAGTTTTCTGAGATAAGAGATCATGCACGCCACAAATCACGTAGAAGTTGAAAAGATACGCAACTGGAGAAGGATTTGGATGTCTGCATACCTGAGAAATATACATACAGTGACCTGAAGCGAAGGCTTCACATGACCTTTGAGGCAAAAGGCACAGCACAAGTTCATGTAAAAACATTAATCAGATTAAAATCCCAACATTTTCATCTTTTATGTCATTGTAATTTCACTGAGTGTGTTCATATTTCCCATAATCCAGTAGTAACATAACATGTCTGTGGGGTGGGAAAGTTCAGAAAACCTTGCTGGGGCGAAATAGATCACAGAATTATCCTTACAATGGATGAAGAGCTAAATAGAGTGGACTCAGTACACATCCAAGATTGCATCTACTTCAAGAATTATTGCTTCATTGACAACGCACTGAAAATCCATGCCCCTTATAAGAAAGGGTGAACATGTCCAGGTACCAAAACAGCAGAAGGACCTATGTCACTATCAAACTAGAAGTCAAGCCTTTTCGATCATCCACAATGTAGAACAACTTTAATTCCCACATCAAGTATGACAATTAGTTGTGTACTTCAGAAAAGTGTGGACTAGATTTATTTTCAAGGAATAATTCCATTGATATAAAGACTACCAATTCCCACTGCCAGCCTAGTCTTAATTTAGGAAAATATCCTCCACCTGTCTCTAAATTTGATGGACATCATCTTGGTTCATCTCCCACCTCCTCGGTTGCTCCTTACCTAAGTTTGTGCTACATTAGTGCCAACATACTGGACTCATCGCTCACAATGAACCGCCAGATCAACGCAGTATCCTCATTCTGCTTCCACACACTCCGCCTGCTTCGAAAGACATTCAGATGGATCCCCACAGAATCCAGAAAGGCGGTCACCCACGCACTCATCACCAGCAGACTCAACTACAGCAACGCACTCTACGCCAGCATCACCCACAAACTGTTCAGGAAACTACAAAACATTCAAAATGCCACATCCAGACTAGTCCTCAACATCCCCCGTCGCAGCCACATCACCGAACACCTTCGACAACTCCACTGGCTCCCAGTCAACAAGAGAATCACTTTCAAGCTCCTCACACATGCCTACAAAGCTCTCCACAACGTAGGACCAGCATATCTGAACCATCGCCTCTTATTCCACGTACCCGCCAGACAACTTCGCTCCTCTCAACTTGCCCTGGCCACCGTCCCAAGAATCCACTAGAACAGAACTGGAGGAAGATCCTTCTCCTACCTCGCCGCCAAGACCTGGAACACTATGCCCCTCCACCTCAGGCAATCTCCGTCGTTGACCCAATTCAGGAAGGATCTCAAGACCTGGCTCTTCGACTGAACCTCCACGCCCAGACAGATCAGCAGCCCCCACCAGCGCCTTGAGACCCTCACGGGTGAGTAGCCATGCTATCCAAACTCCTGATTGATTGATTGATTGAACACATATTGTATATTCTTACATAGAAACCCTTTTTTTTTTACTTTGGTGTTGCTAGCATCTACAGCTTTTTATTTTTGAGTAGGATAGCATTATCCAGGAAAGGGTAGCATAAACGTTTCCATGCTTTTACAGTCTTTTTCCAGAATGCTTTTAAATAGCACTAGTAGCATAGAAATACTGTTAACATTTCCCATAAATGAAGAAAAACAAAAGGTTTGGTTAAAGAGAACACTGTCAGGAATGATAGCATTTTTTCACATATATATAAAAAGGGATATATTTGTTTTTTAGAGGAACTTTAAAGACTAACCCCCAACAGACATCCAGAGGATATGGATAATGTTATATTCAGTAGCAGAAAGAAAATATAGTGGTACAAAACTGTCATGCTAGCAGAAACTATGTTAAAATAAATATGCACAGTTATTAAATTTGAAGAATCCAAAAACAGATGCCCTGTTGCAAAAAGTGAAAAATTATTCTTACAGATTGAACTTCTCTTGGGAACCAAAAAATTCAGTAATTTTTATCTACAACATCAAGCAGGAAAATGGAATAATTGAAAGGGAAACTTCTTAGTTCAGGATTTTCTTGGTATTTTGAAAAAGTAATTTAATATATCTTTACTGAGAATAGAAAAAGTAGCATTCTTGATAATTAATCAATGTATTACCTGAAATATATCATAGACTCTTGATGGACAAAGTCAAAAATCTTTGTAGAAAAACTTTGAACAATTCTAATTCTACTTCAAGACAAGGCAGTCCAGAAAAGATCTACTGACATTTGGCCAAGAAGTGTGAATCTGTCCTGACATTGATAATAAAAATGGGCAGTAAAGGATCTGAAACAGAATCCAGTTGCAACCGTTATTCCGAATGCAACCTACAAACCAGGCTTGTTTTTGTGAGAAGAACTTGTATCAGTTTTGTACAAATCAATATAAAAAACCTTCAATCGCAAATGCTCAGATGTGTGCTCATTCTGTTAGAGATTTTCCACCTTAAAGAATGCCCACAAATATCACCTCCATTTCGATCCTTTTACTACACTTAAAAATTATTATATACAGACAAAGATTCCGATTCCGGCCGGAAATCTCTCCGACCGAGCCGGACCCGGAGAGAATTCCGACCGAATCGGACCCTAGCAGTCCGACCGGACGAGTACGATGCATTCGCATGCTATCGGACTCGATTCGGTCGGACTCCCATTGAAGTCAATGGGAGCCGGTCGTACGACGCGTACGCGGGCTCCCATTGACTCAATGGGTGCGAGGCAAACAAGGGCGCCCCCTACAGCGGGTACGCGTCCATGCGCATCGCGGCGTACATGCACAGGTAGGGGGGACCCATGGTTCCCCCCTGTGTGCGACTCGCGCGCCTACGCGTACAGGGGGGTCCGACGCGGACCCCAAAGTCCGGCTCCGACAGCTCTTTTGAGCCGGATGGCGCGAGTCGGTCGGACTGCTCGCGGCGCGCATCGTACTTACCCGGCCGGGAAACGTCTCCATAGCGCGGTGCGAGTCGTGTCCGTGCGAGTCGGTCGGAGCGTGTTGAAGCCGCGTACGAGTCGGTCGGCGATTTCGCGGGAGCATCGTACTCGCTCGGCCGGACCCGCGTACGATTCGGTCGGGAAACAGGGCTCCGAATCGGATCCGGTAAATCCGATTCGGAGCACTACCGGCCGAGATCGGAATTGGGCCCAAAGTCTTGTTACTGATCAATTATTTTAGAAAGAGTTAATATCCTATCTACTTCCTACATCTGGTTTCCTTAAATTGTGGTTACAGTCATTCTTTTTTATAGCTGCCACAGATGAACCTCATCTGTTCATATGATGATGCTCGTTTGATCCATTTTTCTCATGGCTTAAGTATGCAATACCCTTCCACCTCCAGAAGGGTAGATTTGATCATTTAGATTTTATGTTGCTAGTTGTGACTTGTATCCATCCTGTCCCTAAGCTAAGAGTTAGAATTGTTCTTAGTGTGTGGGTGGTAAAAGGAGGCACATAATCCACTCAACAAAATGTTTAATAAAAGTGAAAGTGAGTAAATATGGAAATCCAAGTTACTGAGTACCTTTCTGGAGGAGGGAGTGTGTGAAAAAAGGGTAGTTATGGTGGTTGGCAATGAATAACCCAGGGCTCCTAAAATGTTTTCTAGCTGCCTCTTGATCTTCAAAATGGTGATGGCTACGTGATCCACCATTGAGGGAAAGTCTTAGCTTTGCATCTTCTTCCAAAAGCATATGCACAGAGTAGGTTTGAAGCTGCACAATAGTTCTAAAACGTACGCTCAAAAAGCAAATACACATGTCAATTATTTATTTTGACAATTTCGTTGGTTAAATGTATTGGATATTGCCCTGCAAATAGTTGTTCTTGTTCATTTTAAATACTGTTTTGTGAGTTTTTGTTTCTTTTTTGATCAAATTACTTGCACTAGGAGACAGACAATTCTCAACAGTCACCATCCCTTCCTTAAAATATGCCTTCATGTTTTACATCATGGTCTCTTGATTCAAGGACCCTTGCATTTCATTAGAGAAGATCTGCCTTTACCTTAGATCTATATCTGGTTTTCTTAACAAAAGTAGCCCGTTGTTTTTCTCCTTTGTACTACGACACAATCTCTGACTCTTTTTTGTCAACCCATCAGATATTGAAAACTGCTTGACGATACTGATCCCATGAAACTTCAGGGGCGTAAATGCCCTTTTAGAGACAAGTGGGGTTACAAATCCCCCCATTTCATCAGTTGCCAGAACGTACGAAGTTCTCTGTTTGTCCCTCTGCCAGTATTGTGCAACATTGATTGTAAAAGTGCATTTATTTATGCTATATAGTTCACAGATGATGTTTAAGGACCCACAGAATACACATTATCATTGAGCACAGTACTTTGAAAATTGACGTTTTGCTGTTGTATCATTTAAAATCTTCATCTCACACAATGTCTTATTTAAGAAAAATCTGTTTAATGTATCTGGCAGGCCAGAGTACTTATTATTGCATTTCAGATGTTATTGTAAATTTTGGATTTGTGAATACATGCTAATTGTATATTGAAGACATATTCACTAAGTGCTGCATGTTTTCTTTTCCACAACAGCTGTACATATTGCCAAGTATAAGAATACAACTTCTAAATAAAATGAGTCCAGAGTCATTTATTACAATATTCTAATTCTGTTTGTTTTGTAAGCCTTTTGGTTATAAAAGACTGTCTTTTTATAGCAACTGCTTGAGTCATTGAGTTAAATATAATATAGGTCAGTACAAACCAGTCATGCTCATGAACCGATGAAGAGGTGGCGCTTACTGGGCATACCTTTCAAGTTTCAGACACAAAGAAGCGGATGGGTTATCTTGCAACGTGGGCAAGGCCTTCTACCAGTCTTTAACTAAAAATGGGTAGGGAACTGGCCTCTGATATAGAGGCCTGTATTGTCCTTTGTGCATATATAGACTACTATGATTACTAAGCAAAAGAAATTGCAAATATTGAAAGTTTGCTCAAGAAGTGCCCATAGGGATGTAATGCCTTTGAACCTATCATTGTTTAAAAGAACGTGGCCAGGGCTGACAGGCAGCTGCTAGTAAACCCCTGATCTGTTCCTTCCCAGGAAAGGCCTGCAAAGACAGATGTTATCTTCACTGGGAAACTCCAATCAACACCACCTGCAAGCATCAGCACCTGTCATGAAACCAACAGAAACAAATAGACAACAGAGGCAAGAGTCCATGATGAAAATCAGAACTATGGAGCCCCTAAATCTTTGTTAGTATCTATCTTGAAAGTAATTTGTAAAGCATTTGCACATAGCTAGGGTCTTTACTTTCCCCTAAAGTGTTTGGTGTATTTTGTACTGTATATAACATCTCCACCGACTCCAGACCATCCAGATGGCCGCAGAGAGACTCATCCTCAATCTTCTACATCGCACCACATCAGAGAGCTCCACTGGCTCCCCATACAAAAACGCTGCCAATTCAAACTTCTCATGCACGTATACAAGGCTCTACACAACACTGGACCAACATAGTGCCTTCAATTCCCCCAACCCACCAGACATCTGTGCTCAGCCTCACTCTCACTCACATCTCCCCCATCTGCGAAAGCAGAACGGAGGTCTAGCATTCTCCTACATCGCACTCAACACCTGGAACGTCCTCTCCACAACAGGGCCTCCCCTTCACTTTTTGAATTTTGCAAGAGGACAAATTCCTCGAGGCTGACTCCCATCGCCCTCAGCCTTCTGCCTGCACCACTGCTCCAGTGCCTGGATACCTACCGGGTGATTAGCTGCACTAGAGAAATTTATATAACATAATCTATCACCTGTAAATGGGCTTCAGAGACCACGTGCAGTGCTAATGGTGTTGGGAAAGTAAACACTGCCTCCACAAAATGGCATCTCCCTTTCAGGATGATTTCACCCTTCTGTGAGGTAGGTGAAATTTACACATGCTTCCTGTCACCCTAGTCCCTCCTATTACACCTGAGCGTCTATGAGTCTAGACAAGGATACACCTGCCCTATGTACTGGCCAGGAGCCACAATACATTTGCTAGTCATGGTGGCTGGCACTTCTGGGTCTCTAGGGAAGGTAGAGACATGGGCTAGGATAGAAGCTTTAGCAAGAAGAGATGAAACTCACTGAAAAGAAGCCTTGTGTCCTTGATCCCTAACTGACATATTAGTCCCTAATCTAAGACAGCAGCTCTCAAATGGAAGAGAGGGAAACAAAACAAGGAAGGTTTCCTAGTTCAAGATGGTGGCTCCAATGCAAGACGATTGCCCCTTTAAGGAAACAAGGAAGAATTCACAATCCAAAACGGTGGTTCCTCTTCCCACTTTTAAAATCCAGCTCAGCTGAAGTGAATTTCTTTGTTTTACTTTGCATAAAAATGCCTCATGTGATGCAATAAGTTGTCTTGCAATTATCTGTGCTATTTGCTATATGGCTGTTATATCCTGTACCCTACACATGGTGTTTGCTGAATTCGTTTTTGTTTACCTTAGGACTCAGTGCACATTACAACCACTAACCATTATTTAAGTGCTTGTGCTCCCTCCTGAGACTGGCTCACACCTGATTGGCATATTTAATTTACATATAAGTCCCTAGTAAAGTTGTATACCATATACCTAGTGCTGGTAAACTAAATGTTACTGGTGGGCCTGAAGCACTTATTGTTCCCCCCATGTAAGTAGCCCCTTAAAACATGTGTCAGCCCTGCCATTGGAGCCTGTGTGCAGTTTAAACTGCCAGTTTGACTTGGCGAGGTCAAACCTCCTATTTTAATACACATAAGTCACCCCTAGGGTAGGCCCTTAACAGCCCATAGGGCAGAGTGCATTGTATTTAAAAAGTTGGACCTGATAGTAAAAAACTCGCAAATTAGTTTTTCACTACTGTGAGGCCTACCACTCCCATAGGATAACATTGGGCTACCTTATTACATTTAATAAGTGATAAGGTTTTTTTGGGAGCAGGTAGAAATGTCATGTTTGGTGTTTTAGAAATTGTTTTTTAAAATCCTCTTTAGTGGTAAAGGCAAATTTTAAGTCACAATTCTGAAAATGCCACTTTTAGAGTGTTGCCATTTTCTTGTCATAACCATTTGCTGTGTGCAGCCTGTTTCCTAGGTCACATGACTAGGTGCAGTTGGCCTTTGTGTATTCCTACCAGACAGCCACACAATGGTGGAACTGGATGTTGACAGAATGGGCCATCCTGGCAGGATGGGGGGGGGGGCGGAGCTGTGCACAGCTCAACTTCTACTTCAAAGCACTTGGACCAAGCCTAAATAAGTCCTGACCCCCCAAGTGGTGCCCCTCCAGTCCTGGACCATTGGAAGTGATGCTAAAGGTGCCCAGATAACACAAATTCAAAACTTGAACCTTTGAAAACTTTCAGCCAAAAGTGCTTTGAGAACTGAGAGGAGACCACGACCTACCTGCTCGCTGATCCGCCCAAGGTGCATTGCCGGTAGGATTCATTTCACAGTAGTTGCCACTAAGTTATTCTCCACAGCTGCAAATCCTCTTCAGTGGCTCCTCGCAGAAGCGGTATCCGGCCTCATGGAGTCCTCGTCGGCTACAGCCTGCAGCTTCGTCCCGCTGGAGATTTTCGACTTCCAAAAAAAGAGACTAAGGGCCTGATTACCAGTTTGTCGGTAAGGGAACTGCCATCAAAACGGCGTAGGAAACCCCACTGCCTAGTTGGTGGTCCGCCCGCTGTATGATGGCATTGGCGGTTTGCAGAACGAAAGACCACCGGAGCACCGCCTCCACTGCCAGCAAGTCGCCGACTGCCTCGATGGTGGCATGGGGAAAGCAGCTTTCAGAGGGCAGTACAGACAAGTTCACCACCGTCGGAATTACGAGTTGGCTTTCTGTCGAGCCAACCTTGGCGAGAAGACCGCCTGCTTTGAGTCAGCGGAATCGAAGAAATTGGGGTGCATACTCACCTATTTCCTTTTCTTACCTTAGGCCTCCTACATAGATCCCTTCCTCCAGGTCCCCCTTCATAGCAGAATCTTGACCTTGAATAAACAACCCTGTTGGCGCCGAAATCCAGGTAAGTCAGTTTTGCAGTTCTTACCCATTGACTGGACTGGGCACATATGGTCCAGACTCCAGCAATGAAAAAGTACTCGCACTTGGTATTTTATCAAATGTGTCATGCATATGTGTACATTTGACACTTGTGCAGTCGAAATGTATACACCTGCATCTACACATATGAAAAAATATTCACCGCTGTCAGAAACACCGCCGCAAGGCCAGCAGTGACATTGTACTACAGTGGGTAGAAGACCGCTGCAGTCTTCTTGGGATTGCCACCATGGCAATATGGTGGCAACACCGCCGAACTCGTAATCAGGCCCTAAGTCAGTAGAAATCTTCACTGTGACTTCGTCCAGCGGTTACCCGACAACAATGCCTCTTCCTCGGACACCGCCGGCTACCTTGCCCTGCTGAACTTTACCTTCTCAGGCATTTTTCTTCAAAAATTCTTCTATTCGTGGTCGGCCATAACTTTCAACTTTGTTATGGTCTTGCACGACTAGATGCCTGCGGTTGGCACTTTAATCTTTTATGCGCTATTTTTCACTTTAAACTTTAAAAATACATTACTCCAGTTCTACTGATTAGATTTTTGTAATTTTGGGGTCAAATAATTTATTACATCTTACTCTAGTATTTTAAACTGGTATGGGATTTTACTTGTGTTGTGTTTTCACTTTATTACTGTTTAAGTGCTGCATAAATACTTTACTACTGATTGACTCTATGTTAAGTCTGACTGATTTTGTGCCAAGCTACCAGAGGATTAAGCATGGATCACTGACATAATATCAATGCATACAATATCGAAGCACAAAAATAAATATTGATAACAAAAATATTGACTTCCTATACTTGACTAGTAAAATCACAAATATCAAGAACACGAATATCGTTGTTAAAATTATCAATTTTTACTTATATCGAAAACACAACTATAGGAAGCAAAAATATCATCACCTTTAAAGAAACAAATAATACTGATACATAAACATTAATTCACACAATATTGACTGCAATAATATTGCCAAAATAATTAAATTATCATTAATAAATATTTAAAAATCTATTTTAACTTAAAGCAATTATTTGAAATAAACTTAAAACTCTTTATACACGTTTAAATAAAATATAAAAATACTACATCACCAAAATATTTACCATTTACCCTAATAAATTATATAACTAAAATCATAATAAAACAGCACACATAAATTAGCATTAACTACAAACATTTAGACAAAACCCTTAATATTAATAAATATCTATATAAATAAATTTATATTTAAAAGTATGAAACTAGATATCATACCTGATAAATAAAACCTAAATTAGTGTTTACCATAGGACATAACTGATGAAAAGAAATTCGAACTAAAACTAAACCTACCAATAAAATCAAAGTATAAACAACTTTAACCAATAAAATCAAACAAACAATCAAATCAACAATATAAAAGGCACACTGAATTTAATAACTAAATACTTCAAAAACGACAAACGCTGCAAGACAAGGAAGGTCTGCCGGATTCTCTGACCAGACCATTAAAGAAGAAATATACACATCTCAACAACTATCTAACAAAATAAGTAAATCTTATATTTAAACTAAAACATACTTGTTAATAAACTTAAAATTGTAAAATAACAAATAATTAATAAAACACTCCCCAACTTCTATCTCTTTACATAGACTTCCTAATAGAAAACGCTAAAACTTGGAAATGTGATAAACTGCCAAGAAAAAAACTATCAAAAACCAGCAAAAAGATATAAGTAAGTATACATAAATTAATAAAAAATATAAACTCACCCAAATAGCGGGTAAAAATAAACCTTACAATCTCAGCCTCAACAAACTACCAACAAATTAACATTTAAAATGAAACTAACAGTTTGTTTCATACAACAGAAAAGAAAGCACCTGATCCACATTAGAACACCCCCAACTGAAAAGCTGCAAAACAGTGTGATACATCTAAACAGAACATACCTTTAAGCAGACAAAAGAGAAATAGTTGCATAATTTTAGATGTGAATAACAAACGTACAAACTTTAAAATTATGTATATATTTATACTATTAGACTTCTTTCAGATACAATGACAGAGTCAGCAACATGCATTACCTTGCCGAAAGAGAGAAGTTATTAAATCACATGCGATACATCTACAAAGTGCATCAACAGAAAATATAAATTGTAAATGTACCAAATATTATTCTAATGCATGCTATGGGAGGGCACAAACTAAAAATGCCACCAGCGATACTCCTCCTGCCACTAGAAGGTACCAAGACATAGAAATACCTGAGCATTTAACAATAACACATAATGAGGAACCTTTCCTTTTACATGATAAACTAAACAATGAGAAATGAATACTAATATTCTCTACAGCAAATAACTTAATAAAACTAAGCCATTGACAAACTTGGATCATGGGTGGGACCTTGAAAAGTGTCCCAAATATTCACTCAGATATACACCATACATGGTGAAAATCAAAACACAAATATCCCTTTTGTATATGCTCTACTACCAGATAAACAAAGCAGCAATTACTACAACCTTTTAAACTGTATTAAACATAAAACAAATAACTACAGCCCCCTAAAAATAATCAGACTTTGAGCAAGCCATGGTCCAACCCATTTAAAAAAATTACCGCCACACAGCCATACAAGGCTGTTGCTATCATTTCAATCTGTCCATCAATTGTTCTTTTTGCATTTGTCACCCCGAGTGGGACGGGTATGCCCAGACGTGGGTCCCGTACTCTCCATGCCACTGGAGTCAACCTATCATGGCTGATGAGGGCTGAAAGCCCGAAACCGGTCCTAGGATGCTTGTTTCCAGTCCAGGGAGGACCTGGACTGTTCCCATTGGGGGCAGGGTCAAGACTGATTTGCATATGGTTG
Source organism: Calotriton arnoldi (assembly GCA_963921515.1). NCBI lineage: Eukaryota > Metazoa > Chordata > Amphibia > Caudata > Salamandridae > Calotriton > Calotriton arnoldi. Next base: position 3,967,091 of record CAWUFW010000005.1, on the reverse strand, counting down.
GGTCCAAACTGGAATGGCATGGTGAGCAAAAAACGATGGATTTAGGCCCAGATCTCTGTACTGGGGTGAATGTATGACATTGTTCTGCATTCTGTCCATCAATTGTTCTTTTTGCTTTTGTCACCCCGAGTGGGACGGGTATGCCCAGACGTGGGTCCCGTGCTCTCCATGCCACTGGAGTCAAGCTATCTTGGCTGATGAGGGCTGAAAGCCCGAAACCGGTCCTAGGATGCTTGTTTCCAGTCCACGGAGGACCTGGCCTGGCAGTTCGAGCTGGACTGTTCCTATTGGGGGCAGGGTCAAGACTGATTTGCATATGGCTGGGTCCAAACTGGAATGGCATGGTGAGCAAAAAAACGATGGATTTAGGCCGAGATCTCTGTACTGGGGTGAATGTATGACATTGTTCTGCATTCTGTCCATCAATTGTTCTTTTTGCTTTTGTCACCCCGAGTGGGACGGGTATGCCCAGACGTGGGTCCTGTGCTCTCCATGCCACTGGAGTCAAGCTATCCTGGCTGATGAGGGCTGAAAGCCCGAAACCGGTCCTAGGATGCTTGTTTCCAGTCCAGGGAGGACCTGGCCTGGCAGTTCGGGCTGGACTGTTCCCATTGGGGGCAGGGTCAAGACTGATTTGCATATGGCTGGGTCCAAACTGGAATGGCATGGTGAGCAAAAAAACGATGGATTTAGGCCCAGATCTCTGTACTGGGGTGAATGTATGACATTGTTCTGCATTCTGTCCATCAATTGTTCTTTTTGCTTTTGTCACCTCGAGTGGGACGGGTATGCCCAGACCTGGGTCCCGTGCTCTCCATGCCACTGGAGTCAAGCTATCCTGGCTGATGAGGGCTGAAAGCCCGAAACCGGTCCTAGGATGCTTGTTTCCAGTCCAGGGAGGACCTGCCTGGCAGTTCGGGCTGGACTGTTCCCATTGGGGGCAGGGCCAAGACTGATTTGCATATGGCTGGGTCCAAACTGGAATGGCATGGTGAGCAAAAACACGATGGATTCAGGCCCAGATCTCTGTACTGGGGTGAGTGTATGACATTGTTCTGCATTCTGTCCATCAATTGTTCTTTTTGCTTTTATCACCCCGAGTGGGACGGGTATGCCCAGACGTGGGTCCCGTGCTCTCCATGCCACTGGAGTCAAGCTATCCTGGCTGATGAGGGCTGAAAGCCCGAAACCGGTCCTAGGATGCTTGTTTCCAGTCCAGGGAGGACCTGGCCTGGCAGTTCGGGCTGGACTGTTCCCATTGGGGGCAGGGTCAAGACTGATTTGCATATGGCTGGGTCCAAACTGGAATGGCAAGGTGAGCAAAAAAACGATGGATTTAGACCCAGATCTCTGTACTGGGGTGAATGTATGACATTGTTCTGCATTCTGTCCATCAATTGTTCTTTTTGCTTTTGTCACCCCGAGTGGGACGGGTATGCCCAGACATGGGTCCCGTGCTCTCCATGCCACTGGAGTCAAGCTATCCTGGCTGATGAGGGCTGAAAGCCCGAAACCGGTCCTAGGATGCTTGTTTCCAGTCCAGGGAGGACCTGGCCTGGCAGTTCGGGCTGGACTGTTTCCATTGGGCACAGGGTCAAGACTGATTTGCATATGGCTGGGTCCAAACTGGAATGGCATGGTGAGCAAAAAAACGATGGATTTAGGCCTAGATCTCTGTACTGGGGTGAATGTATGACATTGTTCTACATTCTGTCCATCAATTGTACTTTTGCATTTGTCACCCCGAGTGGGACGGGTATGCCCAGACGTGGGTCCCGTGCTCTCCATGCCACTGGAGTCAAGCTATCCTGGCTGATGAGGGCTGAAAGCCCGAAACCGGTCCTAGGATGCTTGTTTCCAGTCCAGGGAGGACCTGGCCTGGCAGTTCGGGCTGGACTGTTCCCATTGGGGGCAGGGTCAAGACTGATTTGCATATGGTTGGGTCCAAACTGGAATGGCATGGTGAGCAAAAAACGATGGATTTAGGCCCAGATCTCTGTACTGGGGTGAATGTATGACCCTTGACCTTGCCAGGTAGGTCGCTCCCCCACCACACAGCTCCGCCTGTGTTGTCCGCCCGCTGCTGCTGCTGGTAAGCTCGCCCCTCCGCTTGTGGCCTCGGTGCCCGTATTTCTTTGCTTTTTGTCTCTCCATTTTTCCTTCTGTGCCCCCGCTGCCCCATTGTACTGTGCCCGTATTTCTCTGCTTGTTTTCTCTCCATTTTCCTTCTGTGCCCCTCGCTGCCCCATTGTACTGTGCCCGTATTTCTCTGCTTGTTTTCTCTCCATTTTTCCTTCTGTGCCCCTCGCTGCCCCATTGTACTGTGCCCGTATTTCTCTGCTTGTTTTCTCTCCATTTTTCCTTCTGTGCCCCTCGCTGCCCCATTGTACTGTGCCCGTATTTCTCTGCTTGTTTTCTCTCCATTTTTCCTTCTGTGCCCCTCGCTGCCCCATTGTACTGTGCCCGTATTTCTCTGCTTGTTTTCTCTCCATTTTTCCTTCTGTGCCCCTCGCTGCCCCATTGTACTGTGCCCGTATTTCTTTGCTTGTTTTCTCTCCATTTTGCCTTCTGTGCCCCCGCTGCCTCTCTCCATTCCCGCCGCTGCGTCCCTGCGGCTCCGCCCCCCTGACTGCCCATTCGCTGCCCCTGCCTCACGCCTCCCAGCTGCTCCTCCCTCCCACCTCCCCATATATGGCGGCCGCTGCGCGGTGAGGAGAGCGACCCTTGACCTTGCCAGGTAAGTCGCTCCCCCACCACACAGCTCCGCCTGTGTTGTCCGCCCGCTGCTGCTGCTGGTAAGCTCGCTCCTCCGCTTGTGGCCTCCGTGCCCGTATTTCTTTGCTTTTGTCTCTCCATTTTTCCTTCTGTGCCCCCGCTGCCCCATTGTACTGTGCCCGTATTTCTCTGCTTGTTTTCTCTCCATTTTTCCTTCTGTGCCCCTCGCTGCCCCATTGTACTGTGCCCGTGTTTCTCTGCTTGTTTTCTCTCCATTTTTCCTTCTGTGCCCCTCGCTGCCCCATTGTACTGTGCCCGTGTTTCTCTGCTTGTTTTCTCTCCATTTTTCCTTCTGTGCCCCTCGCTGCCCCATTGTACTGTGCCCGTATTTCTCTGCTTGTTTTCTCTCCATTTTCCTTCTGTGCCCCTCGCTGCCCCATTGTACTGTGCCCGTATTTCTCTGCTTGTTTTCTCTCCATTTTTCCTTCTGTGCCCCTCGCTGCCCCATTGTACTGTGCCCGTATTTCTCTGCTTGTTTTCTCTCCATTTTTCCTTCTGTGCCCCTCGCTGCCCCATTGTACTGTGCCCGTATTTCTTTGCTTGTTTTCTCTCCATTTTTCCTTCTGTGCCCCTCGCTGCCCCATTGTACTGTGCCCGTATTTCTCTGCTTGTTTTCTCTCCATTTTTCCTTCTGTGCCCCTCGCTGCCCCATTGTACTGTGCCCGTATTTCTCTGCTTGTTTTCTCTCCATTTTTCCTTCTGTGCCCCTCGCTGCCCCATTGTACTGTGCCCGTATTTCTCTGCTTGTTTTCTCTCCATTTTTCCTTCTGTGCCCCTCGCTGCCCCATTGTACTGTGCCCGTATTTCTCTGCTTGTTTTCTCTCCATTTTTCCTTCTGTGCCCCTCGCTGCCCCATTGTACTGTGCCCGTATTTCTCTGCTTGTTTTCTCTCCATTTTTCCTTCTGTGCCCCTCGCTGCCCCATTGTACTGTGCCCGTATTTCTTTGCTTGTTTTCTCTCCATTTTGCCTTCTGTGCCCCCGCTGCCTCTCTCCATTCCCGCCGCTGCGTCCCTGTGGCCCCGCCCCCTGACTGCCCATTCGCTGCCCCTGCCTCCCGCCTCCCAGCTGCTCCTCCCTCCCACCTCCCCATATATGGCGGCCGCTGCGCGTGAGGAGAGCGACCCTTGACCTTGCCAGGTAGGTCGCTCCCCCACCACACAGCTCCGCCTGTGTTGTCCGCCCGCTGCTGCTGCTGGTAGCGCTCGCTCCTCCGCTTGTGGCCTCGGTGCTCGTATTTCTTTGCTTTTGTCTCTCCATTTTTTCCTTCTGTGCCCCCGCTGCCCCATTGTACTGTGCCCGTACTTCTCTGCTTGTTTTCTCTCCAATTTTCCTTCTGTGCCCCTCGCTGCCCCATTGTACTGTGCCCGTATTTCTCTGCTTGTTTTCTCTCCATTTTTCCTTCTGTGCCCCTCGCTGCCCCATTGTACTGTGCCCGTATTTCTCTGCTTGTTTTCTCTCCATTTTTCCTTCTGTGCCCCTCGCTGCCCCATTGTACTGTGCCCGTATTTCTCTGCTTGTTTTCTCTCCATTTATCCTTCTGTGCCCCTCGCTGCCCCATTGTACTGTGCCCGTATTTCTCTGCTTGTTTTCTCTCCATTTTTCCTTCTGTGCCCCTCGCTGCCCCATTGTACTGTGCCCGTATTTCTCTGCTTGTTTTCTCTCCATTTTTCCTTCTGTGCCCCTCGCTGCCCCATTGTACTGTGCCCGTATTTCTTTGCTTGTTTTCTCTCCATTTTGCCTTCTGTGCCCCCGCTGCCTCTCTCCATTCCACGCCGCTGCGTCCTGCGGCCCCGCCCCCTGACTGCCCATTCGCTGCCCCTGCCTCCCGCCTCCCAGCTGCTCCTCCCTCCCACCTCCCCATATATGGCGGCCGCTGCGGTGGAGGAGAGCGACCCTTGACCTTGCCAGGTAGGTCGCTCCCCCACCACACAGCTCCGCCTGTGTTGTCCGCCCGCTGCTGCTGCTGGTAAGCTCGCTCCTCCGCTTGTGGCCTCGGTGCTCGTATTTCTTTGCTTTTTGTCTCTCCATTTTTTCCTTCTGTGCCCCCGCTGCCCCATTGTACTGTGCCCGTATTTCTCTGCTTGTTTTCTCTCCAATTTTCCTTCTGTGCCCCTCGCTGCCCCATTGTACTGTGCCCGTATTTCTCTGCTTGTTTTCTCTCCATTTTGCCTTCTGTGCCCCTCGCTGCTCCATTGTACTGTGCCCGTATTTCTCTGCTTGTTTTCTCTCCATTTTTCCTTCTGTGCCCCTCGCTGCCCCATTGTACTGTGCCCGTGTTTCTCTGCTTGTTTTCTCTCCATTTTTCCTTCTGTGCCCCTCGCTGCCCCATTGTACTGTGCCCGTATTTCTCTGCTTGTTTTCTCTCCATTTTTCCTTCTGTGCCCTCGCTGCCCCATTGTACTGTGCCCGTATTTCTCTGCTTGTTTTCTCTCCATTTTTCCTTCTGTGCCCCTCGCTGCCCCATTGTACTGTGCCCGTATTTCTTTGCTTGTTTTCTCTCCATTTTTCCTTCTGTGCCCCTCGCTGCCCCATTGTACTGTGCCCGTATTTCTCTGCTTGTTTTCTCTCCATTTTCCTTCTGTGCCCCTCGCTGCCCCATTGTACTGTGCCCGTATTTCTTTGTTTGTTTTCTCTCCATTTTGCCTTCTGTGCCCCCGCTGCCTCTCTCCATTCCCGCCGCTGCGTCCCTGCGGCCCCGCCCCTGACTGCCCATTCGCTGCCCCTGCCTCCCGCCTCCCAGCTGCTCCTCCCTCCCACCTCCCCATATATGGCGGCCGCTCCGCGGTGAGGAGAGCGACCCTTGACCTTGCCAGGTAGGTCGCTCCCCCACCACACAGCTCCGCCTGTGTTGTCCGCCCGCTGCTGCTGCTGGTAAGCTCGCCCCTCCGCTTGTGGCCTCGGTGCCCGTATTTCTTTGCTTTTGTCTCTCCATTTTTTCCTTCTGTGCCCCCGCTGCCCCATTGTACTGTGCCCGTATTTCTCTGCTTGTTTTCTCTCCATTTTTCCTTCTGTGCCCCTCGCTGCCCCATTGTACTGTGCCCGTATTCTCTGCTTGTTTTCTCTCCATTTTTCCTTCTGTGCCCCTCGCTGCCCCATTGTACTGTGCCCGTATTTCTTTGCTTGTTTTCTCTCCATTTTGCCTTCTGTGCCCCCGCTGCCTCTCTCCATTCCCGCCGCTGCGTCCTGCGGCCCCGCCCCCCTGACTGCCCATTCGCTGCCCCTGCCTCCCGCCTCCCAGCTGCTCCTCCCTCCCACCTCCCCATATATGGTGGCCGCTGCGCGGCCGCGCCGCTGGCGCGCCTAAGGCAAGCCCGTCTGCGCCCGTCCGCGACTGGACCGCGCCCAGCGCCAGAACCCCTGGACCGCGCGCCCCCCGCTCCAGCCTCGAGGACCGACGCGGATACGATGCCACCACACTCCACGCTCTCAACCCCGGACGGACGCACAACTGCTTCAAGGCCGCCCCGAAGCGCACCCATGGTCCCTTCACCTGCCGGAACTGCAGCTACACCAGCCTCAGAGCCACCGAGGCGCCCGCCAAGAAGGACCTCAACCACCTCCGGTGCATCCTACTGAACACCCGCTCCGCACGCAAACACGCCGTCGAGCTCTGGGACCTGCTCGACACATCATCACCAGACGTCGCCTTCCTGACAGAGACCTGGATGAACGACTCCTCCGCCCCGACATCGCCATAGCCATCCCAGACGGCTATAAGATCACCCGCAGAGACCGCATCAACGCAGTAGGAGGAGGAATCGCCATCGTCCACAAGAACACCATCAGGGTCTCGACCAGCACCGACGACACTCTCAGCACCGCCGAACACATGCACTTCCAGATCCACACGGACCCCAACACCACCCTTAGAGGCACCCTTGTCTACAGACCCCTGGGCCCGACCCCAGTTCAGCGACTCCATCGCCGACTTCATCAGCACGCACGCCCTGACCTCTACCGACTACATCCTCCTCGGAGACCTGAACTTTCACCTGGAGAACAACAACGACAGCAACTCCACCACCCTGATCGACAGCCTCGCCAACCTCGGCCTGAGCCAGCTCGTCACAACACCGACCCACTGCACCGGCCACACGCTTGACCCCATCTTCTCCTCAAGCTCCCACGTCTCCTTCAGCCACACCACGGAACTCCTCTGGACCGACCACCGCTGCATCCATTTCACCTTCCAGAAACCCACCACACACCACCGCACCCAACAGATCCCACGCCGCTGCTGGAGCAAAGTCACCGAAGACCAACTCCGGGCAACCCTCGCTCTCAGCCCTCCCTCCGACCCATCCAACACCGACGATGCTGCCTGCAACCTCAGACGATGGATGGACGACTGTGCCAACACCCTCGCCCGGCTGAAAAAGCTCACCTACAGCGACACCACCAAAAGAGCCAGCTGGTTCACCTCGGAACTCCTAGCTTCCAAGCGTACCTGCCGGAAACTAGAGAAGAAATGGCACAGCGATAAGACACCGGACAGCCACACAGCCCACAAAGACGCCATCCGTAACCACCACCACCTCATCAGGTCCGCCAAGAGAATCTCCTTCAAAGACCGCCTCGACAACAACGCACACAACAGCAAGGAGCTTTTTAACATCGTGAAGGAACTCTCCAATCCCAGCTCCAACACCAACGACATCCCGCCGTCGCAACCCCTGTGCGATTCCCTCGCCACCTTCTTTCACCGCAAGATCGCCGACATCCACGACAGCTTCAACACCCAGACAACCCCAACTAAGATCGATACACCAGACCCGCCACACACCATCGACCACGACCCCCTGCCAGCCTGGGCCAGCGTGAACATCGAGGACACCATCAAGACCATGAGCACAATACACTCCGGCTCCCCGTCAGAACCTTTCCCGCACCACATCTTCAACAAAGCCAGCAGCTCCATCGCACCCCACCTGTGCAACATCATCAACCTCTCCTTCGAGGCCGCGACCTTCCCAGAGAGCTGGAAACACGCAGAGATCAACGCCCTACTCAAAAAACCCAAGGCGGACCGAGAGACCTCAAGAACTTCCGGCCCATCTCTCTGCTTCCGTTCCCAGCCAAGGTCATCGAGAAGATCGTCAACAAACAGCTAACCCGATACCTCGAAGAAAACAGCATCCTGGACCCATCCCAATCAGGGTTCCGCAGCAACCACAGCACTGAGACTGCCCTCATCGCCGCCACCGACGACATCAGGATCCTGCTGGACAATGGTGAGACCGCAGCCCTCATCCTGCTGGACCTCTCCGCCGCCTTCGACACTGTCTGCCACCGCACTCTACGCGCACGCCTCCACGACGCAGGGATCCAAGACAAGGCCCTGGAATGGACCACCTCCTTCCTCGACAGCAGAACCCAGAGAGTCCGCCTCCCACCTTTCCGATCCGAAGCCTCCGAGATCATCTGCGGCGTACCCCAGGGATCGTCCCTCAGCCCAACACTGTTCAACATCTACATGGCCCCGCTCGCACGCATCGCCAGACAACACGACTTCAACATTATCTCCTACGCCGACGACACTCAACTGATCCTCTCCCTCACCAAGGACCCCCTCGCCGCCAAAGCCAAACTCCAAGAAGGAATGAAGGCCGTCGCCATTGGATGAAGATCAGCCGACTAAAGCTGAACACGGACAAAACGGAGGTCCTCATCCTTGGCTCCAACCCCTCAGCCTGGGACGACTCCTGGTGGCCAACGACGCTGGGAGCAGCCCCGACACCCACCGACCACGCACGCAACCTGGGAGTCATCCTCAACTCAACGCTCTCCATGGCCAAGCAAGTCAACGCAGTCTCCTCCTCCTGCTTCAACACCCTCCGCATGCTTCGCAAGATCTACAGGTGGATCCCGACAGACACAAGAAGAACAGTCACCCAGGCCCTCGTCAGTAGCAGACTGGACTATGGGAACGCCCTCTACGCGGGAGCCCCGGCCAAGCTCATCAAGCGACTGCAACGCATACAAAACGCCTCCGCACGACTGATCCTCGACGTACCACGCCACAGCCACATCACCCCCACTTGAGGAACCTGCACTGGCTCCCCGTCGACAGGAGGATCACCTTCAAACTCCTCATCCACGCACACAAGGCACTCCACAAAACTGGCCCAGCCTACCTCAACAGACGACTCTTCTTCTACGTCCCCAACCGCCAGCTCCACTCCGCCGACCTCTCCCTCGCCACCGTCCCCCGCATTCGAAGAACAACCACCGGCGGCAGATCCTTCTCACACCTCGCCGCCAAGACCTGGAACACCCTTCCACTAAGCCTACGAAAGACCCAAGACCTGCTGACCTTCAGGAGGCTACTCAAGACCTGGCTGTTCGACCAGTAGCAGCATCCCCCCCCCTTCCCTATCCCCAGTGCCTTGAGACCCTCGCGGGTAAGTAGTGCGCTCTACAAATTCTGTGATTGATTGATTGTATGACATTGTTCTGCATTCTGTCCATCAATTGTTCTTTTTGATCATTTCAATCAAAGCATATGGAGATGATAGCACTATCTTATGTCTCTGTCACTGAGGTAGCTAACCACTTCAATTTACCAAGAGAAAGCCCTTTCTACCAACAAAACAAAGACAAACTAAGTCCCCTAATGGATTATTTCGAAGACCCTTGGGTTGGCAGACTGCATCGCTCCGGACACAGACACCAACCAAAATTCCATGGTGGAATGTCTATGACAGCCCCTTGGCACAGGAAGCCAAAACAACGCAGTGGGAGGATTGCCAATGCCTTCCAATACACACTGGTCAGAACCCAACCCTAGGCAAAACTACTAACAACTATGAATGGAGCAATCTGGTAGCCAAATTGCCCCTAAACTTAGCAAACAAACCAAAATAATGTACGGCATGCTACAATTTAGTCAATTCTCTTCATAAATAACAAATGAGTATATTACTTAGAAATGATCGGCAAAAGCACATTATTAAAAAAAATTGTAACCTACTAAAGTTCCAAAAAAAATCACAAAATCTAAACCAACATGACAAATCATTTTTTTTAATAAATAATAAATATAACATTTTATTACATCAGTCTACAAATTAAATAAAATTCCAATGTTAATGAAGACGGAGAAAATAAAATGATATATAAATTATTTTAAAAATGTAACTGTCACCAACTAAAAAACAAACACAATCTATCACTTAAAAATATTTCAACACATAAACCACACAATCCCACATAACAGTCACTTTATATTTATGCAAACAATAAAATATAACATTTCCCACCCAAAAGAAAGAAAATAAGTAAGACTTACTGTCATATAGCTGTAGATCTTCCACTCTACCCACATAGTCAGAAATAGTAATTCACCAAAAACTGGAAAAATATTATCAAAAAAGCCCCAAAAAATGCAAAAATAAAACGAATCCAATAAATATCCCTCAAAACAAACCAATGTATTTAGGAACCATAGAAAATCTGAAAAAGTGTTAAAAAAAATTAGAAGCGGTCCAGATAACCCGAAAAAAAGAAAATCAAAGTAAAAAGCACTGGTTTATTATAAACCAAAATTGATTTCTTTTTCAAAAAAACACAGAAACTCCCAATGCCCACAGGACACGTTTGTAGACAAAAACTTGTAAAGAAAATAAGAAAACCCACCTGCAAAGCACATTACATTCCCAAAAATACATATACGTCACACTTAATCATCAAAATATAAATAACATAGCACATTTTAACATGACATAACAATACATTGCTACTATAACTAACTTCTTGACTTTCCCCCTAAACATGCTCTACCCTCAAAACCCCTAAAAAAAATCCTTAAAAAAGGACTTACCTGTTCCAATGAACAGCAACACTTTACCGTTACCTGGTTTGAAATCAAAAAAGTGACAATCTTCCTATAGAAATGAATGGGAACATTTTTTAAATATTGAAAAAATATAAACAAATGTAGACAATTATTTAACATCAAAAACATATCAGAATATGCTGTAAAAATTGTAAAGTATACATTAAATATTAGTATAAAATATATACAATTAATATATAATGAAAAAAACGTATGTTCAAATAATGTTGAAAATATGTTAATAGAACAATGTAAGATTTATGATAAAAGTTTTAAGCAATAAACAGAAAAAGTGGAAAATGTATAACATACAATAGTATTTAATTTGAATTTACATTTTTATTTAATAATAAAAATAATTAAAAATGTTTTATTTATTTAACTATATAAATCTTTATTTAAGTTAAAATTTATGTTTAAAAAATTTACAATATACATAAATTAACTTTAAAATATAAAAAAATGAGAAAATGTTACATGTTTGTATTCTATAAAAATGTAATTAATAATATTGCTTACAAGCATACAACTATTTAAATTATATTTCTAAACACCAACAATACTAATGAAATAACACTAACTATTTCTACTACATACAAATAAAATTTAAACAAAGGATTTCTGACTAAAATTAGAAACTTAAATAATCACACTCCAACATAAACCATTTTTAAGAAAACGGATACTAAAGGGGTGATATTTTCTATTCCCACTGCAACCTAAACCAATTTGGAGACAGTGTGGGACACCAACGGGGTGACATTTACTATTCCCACTCCAATGTAAACCAAGTTGAGGAAGGTGTTGGACACTAAAAGGGTAACATTTACTATTCCAGCTCCAATCTATACCATTTTGAAGAAGGTGTTGGACACTAAAGGGGTGTAAAATACTATTCCCACATCAATCTAAACCAATTTGGGGACAGTGTTGGATACTAAAGGGGTGACATTTACTATTCCCATTCCAATCGAAACCAATTTGGGGAAAGTGTTGGACACTAAAAGGGACTCATTTACTATTTCCCCTCTAATCTATACCAATTTGGGGAAGGTGTTGGACACTACAAGGGTAACATTTACTATTCCCACTCCAATCTATAACAATTTGAAGAAGGTGTTGGACATTAAAGGGGTGACATTTACTATTCCCGCTCCAATCTAAACCAATTTGGGGAACGTGTGGGACACTAAAAGGGTGTCATTTACTAGTCCCACTCCAACCTATACCAATTTAAGGAAGGGGTTGGACACTAAGGGGCTGATTACAAGTCTGGCGGTCCACGGCCTGCCAGACTCGTGGGGGCACGTATTACTGATTAGGGCGGTCAGACCGCCATTGCCTTACCGCAGCTGCGAGGGAACCGTTGTTCCCTGGCGGTGTTGCGGTGGTCAGGAGGCATCAATATGCTTGGCGGGACCGCCGCGGTCCTGCAAAGCATATTAGGAGTTTCCTCTCTGCCATGGTTTTTATGGCGGTTCCTCCTCCATGAACACCCTGGCGGAGAGGAAAAAAAGTGGGCCCTACAGGGCCCCCTTGTGCCTCTGTGCCCTGGGGTGCATGCAGGGAGGCATAACATGTACCCCCCTGTGTGCATGCACCCCAGTTTCAACACGGCATGGACATTTCAGTCCATGCCGTGGACTCAATGGAATGATGCAGACAATGCTAGAATGTCTTATCTCTCACATGCCAAGGGAACCCAATACCCTGAGCTTCAGGTTCTCATACCAGAAGCAGAACTGCCCCTAATAGAACATGCAAATCCCTCTAATTTCCCACCCCCACATCAGGTTGTTTCTGCAGATAGGAATATAGTGTAAGGGCATCAGTCTTCCAAGGGTACAGAGGAGCCGAATCAGGGAATCAGTAAAGGGTCAATAAACCAAGGGCTCGCAATGTCAGGGGACAGGTCTGGCCTGTAAAGTCTGCATTCAAATGAGAAATAACTGGTTGCCACAAAAAGAGTGTGGATTTGTCTTTGAGGTCATAGGCCAGCTTCTCATGACCCAAAAGATGCCTGACTCTATGGAGGCAGAGGTCATAGGTTGGTGTGACAAGTTTACCCTACAGAGAAAGGATGGTGCATTTAGCTGCCAATAGGAAATTGGAGATCCGCTTGCCGGCCGTCTAGTGGAGAGGGTAGAAATCCTTCAACGGCCTACCAAGTAGAGCCAGCTCGGGGAGTTTGTTGAGGTCTTGATCTTGGATCTGGGAAATGGCATCAAATATTGTGTCCCAAAAGTTTCCCAAGAGAGGGCAGGACCGCATGATATGCAAACAGGTACCCGACTCTGCAGCCTCACCAGCACAAATCTGGACAAGAGGGGACAATGGCGTGGAGCCGTGCTCAAGTAAGGTGCCAGCAGAAGAGTAATTTGTACAGTATATCCTTGCCCTGGGCATGGGGAGCAAAGTTGTTAGTGCGAAGGAAGATTTCCTGCCATTGCTTGAAATCCAAAGAGATATTAAGTTCTGTTTCCCACCTCTTTTGGAAAGGTGCCTTACATGTTGTTGTTGGGGTGTTAAGAATGCTGTATATTTGGGAGACCAAGGGGCTGATTCCGATTCGGGCCGGAAAACGTACCGACCGACTCGGTACGGGAATTTAGTCCGACCGACACGTACCGGCGCTGCCCGACCTGCGTAGTACGATGAAATGCATGTGAATCACGACCGACTCGTACGGAACACAAGCCGAACGACCGAACCGCACGGAAACCAGCCATCCAGCTGGGAAACAACGCGAATCGAACTGACCGACACGCACCAGGAATGAACCCGAACGAAACGTACCCGCGAACTCCGACCCGCGCAGTACGATGCAATGCGTGCAAAACCAGACCGAGTCGCACAGAAACCAAGCCGTACGACCGCCACGCATACAAAACCCAGCCTAGGCAACCCAATACTCCGCGACCGACGCGTACGCCGCACATGAAACACAGCAGAAACACAGCGTGAACGACTCGGAGAAGCTCGCACGAGACAACTGCAGCGTCCTACTCGGTCAGAAGAACGTCTCCTACATGCCCCAAAACTACAAAGGAAAAAATACAAAAAAAAGGGCCAAACAAGCAATTACAGAGCCAATAAATACTGGGGGGGGGGGAACATGGAACAAAGACACACCCACAACTCCACCCATATAAAGGCCACAAATCCCTACCATGATCCTTTGCAAATTCAACTGACCTGCCAGCACAGAACACCATCAGACAGCAACCACAGACACACTCACAGCTCATCCATCACACAAGCCACACACCATCAGCACCTCAACAAATAGCACCCTCACATACACCCAGCAAAACCTACACTCACACACCCTCACTTGCACACCCACACATACATCAATCACCACCACCACCCATCACCATGCCCCCAAAGAAGAATCCAAAGTTCCTAGACAGTGAATTGGAAGTCCTGGTAGATGAGATCCTCAGAGTAGAGCCCCAGTTGTTTGGTACATTGGTCCAACAGACCCCCATGTCGCAGAAAACCAAGATGTGGGAGAGGATCGTCGACAGGGTGAACGCACAATCACCATGTTTGCGCACAAAGGAAGACATCCAGAACAGGTGGTAAGATGTGCGCAGGAGGGTCAAGGACCTACTAAAGAAGGATTACGCCTTGAGCCAACACACCGGCAGTGGCCCTCCTGCCAAACCAGTATACCTCAGGCCCTGGGAGGAGAAGGTGCGGGCCATCCTACCACCAGTGAGCGTATATGGACTATCAAACATCCCAGAGCCTGGTGAGTACACAACAAATATACACAATATTGTGTGACAATACACACACATCACTGTCAAGGGGATAGTCAAACCATGCACCCTTAGCAAATCCACAGCAATCAAAACATAATCATCCCAAGATGTGTATGTCAGTCAGATAAACACAATACATGCAATTTCATAGTGATATGTAACTGTGTCATGACATGTACAAACCCAACAACAATTAGAGCTAGGCAGTGGCACAAATCTAACCAACAAACACAGTCAGATATGTAGCCACCACTAGAACACCACCTCACAGGGAAGCTCACTGAAAGGAAGGAATTCTGTGTATGCTGGTGAAGTCAGTGTAGCCAATAGCATGATGGGAGTTGTAGTCACAGATATTGCTCACCCTCACAATTGGCCCATCAACACCACTCTGAACCATGCTCACATCAAAGGGCGTGGAAAAGAACTGACAGGATGGCTGACACTGGGTACTGCTGTGGGGAGCACAAGGCCCTGCTGGGAACTGTGCACCAACCAACAGCAGGACACCACTGTCTGACATCCTGAAAGCAAACTTGCACTCCCTGCAATGGAAGCACGTTCCATGGTGGGATATCTGGCTGGGTGGGAAGGAGGACTGACAGCACTGACCATAGTTACCAGCAGCTGTTCTCACACACACCCTTAACACAAACTACACACAACTCACCTGGGAGAATGCATTGCCTCACACTCTAATTAAATATCCCACAAAGAACCACCACCCTGGGTTATGCTGTGTGAAGCACAGGGACACTTCTGGGACTTGTAGCCAAACTAACGCCAGGACAACACTGTCAGCCATCCTGTCAGCACAGGCACACTACCCCACAGGGAAGCAGAGTCAAAAGGAAGGAAGTATGGGCATGCTGGGAAGGGGGTGTAGGCAACAGCAAGATGGGAGTGGTAGTCACAGCTCAACATCCCCCACCCACATGGCCTAGCAAGCTCACACTGAAGCATGCACACCTCACAGGGAGTAGAAAAGAACTGACAAGATGGCTGACACTGGGTACTGCTGTGGGGAGCACAAGGCCCTGCTGGGAACTGTGCACCAACAAACAACAGGACCACACTGTCAGCCATCTTGCCATTGCTGTCACACTCACATACAGTGAAGTCCACTCAAAAGGAAGGAAGTATGGGCATGCTGGGAAGGGGGTGTAGGCAATAGCATGATGGGAGTGGTAGTCACAGATATTGCTCACCCTCACAATTGGCCCATCAACACCACTCTGAACCATGCTCACATCACAGGGAGTAGAAAACAACTGACAAGATGGCTGACACTGGGCACTGCTGTGGGGAGCACAAGGCCCTGCTGGGAACTGTGCACCAACAAACAACAGGACCACACTGTCAGCCATCTTGCCATTGCTGTCACACTCACATACAGTGAAGTCCACTCAAAAGGAAGGAAGTATGGGCATGCAGGGAAGGGGGTGTAGGCAATAGCATGATGGGAGTGGTAGTCACAGATATTGCTCACCCTCACAATTGGCCCATCAACACCACTCTGAACCATGCTCACATCACAGGGAGTGGAAAACAACTGACAAGATGGCTGACACTGGGCACTGCTGTGGGGAGCACAAGGCCCTGCTGGGAACTGTGCAACAACCAACAGCAGGACACCACTGACTGACATCCTGAAAGCCAACTTGCACTCCCTGCAATAGTAGCACGTTCCATGGTGGGATATCTGGCTGGGTGGGAAGGAGGACTGACAGCTCTGACCAAATTTACAAGCAGCTTTTCACACACAAACCCTTAACACAAACTCCACACAACTCACCTGGGAGAATGCAATGCCTCACACTCTAATTAAATATCCCACAAAGAACCACAACCCTGGGTTATGCTGTGTGAAGCACAGGGACACTCATGGGACTTGTAGCAAAACAAACGCCAGGACAACACTGTCAGCCATCCTTACAGCACAGGCACACTACCCCACAGGGAAGCAGAGTCAAAAGGAAGGAAGTATGGGCATGCTGGGAAGGGGGTGTAGGCAACAGCATGATGGGAGTGGTAGTCACAGCTCAACATCCCCCACCCACATGGCCCAGCAAGCTCACACTGAAGCATGCACACCTCACAGGGAGTGAAAAGCCACTTCAAAGATGTCTGACAATGGTGCTCTGTTGTGGGGAGCACAAGGCCATGCTGGGAACTGGGCACCAACAAACAACAGGACACCACTGACTGACATCCTGAGAGTCAACCTGAACCCACTGCAAGGGTGGCATGCTTCATGGTGGGATAACTGGGCTGGAGGGAGAAGGAGGACCCGATGTCCACCAAGTACAACCAATGCTGTCCATGTACACACCTCAACATTCACATTGAAATGCTTCAAGTTTGCAGGACAATGTGCTACACCAATATCAACCTCTGACTGTGACAACTTAGGACAATGCAATGAACAGGCCCGCATCCAGCGGTACAGTCACAACTGTCAGGTGTGTGAACCATTGATGCCTGCAGAAACATAACATACATTGTGTGTGTCTCCCAAAAACAGGTGATGATGGGGACACAGCAGCAGACGATGAGGAGTCCCTGTCCAAGGCTCCGGGGGACACTGAGCTCACTGGTGTGGAACAGCCTCTGCCCTCCTCGGATGGCGAAGACCTACCTGGCCCCTCCGGTGTGAGTCATCATGCAGCACCAGCAGGACCACCATCTGCACCCCCTGCACCCACCCCTCCAACAATTGCCAACACACAGACCACCCCCGCCGACACGGACAGACCAAGGACCACCAATGACAACAGCACACGGACCCCGGCCCAACGTGGAGCAACGGACAACACCCCCAGTAAAAACCCCCAAGGGGGCCTAGGGTCACCTGTGCGTGCCACCGCAGGTCCCACACGTGTCGCCAGGGGTGGTGGGAGGGGTGGTAGACATAGGTCGCTGTTTACAGAGGGGTCTGGACTGCATGATGACCCACAACTGGTACGCATTGCTGATGCGTACCAGAATAGCACCGGAGAGGTCAGCCAGGTAGTGGGGATCCTCAAGGACATTCAACAGCAGCAGGCTGCCCATCATGCCCGCTTGTACTCACACATGTCCCGTGTGGAGACACACATGTCCCGTGTGGAGACACACATGTCTGGCATGGAGTCCAAGTGGGACACATTGCAAGAACTGACTGCGGTGCATAGGGACATATTGACATGCCTCCGCCAGATTAGCACCAACATGGCCACACCTCCCTGTGTGCCCACAACATCTGGTGCTGCAACAACTGCAACTGCAACTGCCACAGGGAGGGAGGATGACTCTGGCGGAGAGTCCCCTGCACCGCAGCAGCCTGCACGTGAGGGTCCCCCCCCAAAGAAGAGGGGTCGTCCGAGGAAGGACAACTGAGAGGCCGATGGCCATGTACATCCCCCAGGAACCCAACACCTGTTCTGGAAATTCACCTTTGTGTGCAAACTGTTCACCCTGTCTAATGCAACCCAACTCCCCCACATGACATGGGGAGTTTAAGTTGGCCCAATGTATCAGATGACTGTTGACTTTACTCAGGACATTTCTGCTACCAAGACTTCCAACTCATCTGGGAACTTTGGATTCCAATCCCAATGTACAGCACCCACCATCCTGTGCACTATACTCACACATGTATGTAAATAAACTCACTAATACACCATACTTGCCTCTGTTGTGATACCAACGTGGTTTCTGTCATGGAGATGATGATCTGCTAAATGACACTGTGCATGCTAACTGCTACAGCAAGTACGACACCGTCATGTGAGTCATGGCGACGTGACACATATGAGGGAGACACACCACTAGGGCTACACAACACATACACACCAGGGCCATCTGACTCATCGTCTACACCGATGTTGCCAGGAAATACAGTGCAATGCACAGACACCACACCTATTCACAGTCTGTGTTAAGTACCCCACTGGTGCAGTAAGCAAATGTCAGTCAGATGTGTGACCACAGACAACGCACATCCCAAAGTGAAGCACAGGTTTATTACACATTTGCAACATATTGTTACCACTACAGATGCAAGGTAATCCCACGTGGCAGTGGCCACACAGTCAACAAGTGTAGAAGAAAGAAAGTCCAGGGGTGTGTGGCACATCACCTGTAGGGAAACGACAGCTTCCACCCTGGAAGTTGAATCACGGTGTCGGGGGATCACAGTTGACCAAACAACTCTGAAAGTACCCTGTGAAGGACAGAAATGACACACAGTCAAAAGCACTGAACAGGCCAGAACTGCAATACTCATGCCCAATACATGTCACAAGATACCTACACAAAACCAAGTTGGCATGTCAACACTGTTGGGGAGTACAGACTACCTGTATGGACACATCGCTGCACGCATACAGTCAAGTAGCACATGGCCACACTCAAACAGCACCATAGCACCACCAACACATATCACGCAAACTCACATCATTGACATGACATCTCTGGATACTCACATTCAGCTGAAGAAGTTGGTGATGAGCTGTGTGCGGACATCACCCTCATCATCATCACCATCACTGGCATCGTGGCCCAGGCCAGGATCCTCCACAGGTGGCGGATGTTGGTCATCGTCATCCAGGATTAGAGGCAACTCCTTCCGCACTGCCATGTTGTGTAGCATGCAGCAGACGATGACAATCTTGCACACCTTTGCTGGGGCATATGGGAGGGCCCCTCCTGTCTTGTCCAGGCAGCGAAAGCGGCTCTTCAGGAGACCAAATGTACGCTCAATCACTCTCCTGGTCCGACCATGTGCCTCATTGTAGCGTATCTGGGCTGGTGTCACAGGGTTCCTGAGGGGCATCAGCAACCACGGCATGTTGGGGTATCCGGAGTCACCTACATACAGACAATTGCACATTAGCTGAGTTGGAAAAGAGGGTGGAATACTACATTGCAGAACACACACAATGGTACAAAGTCAGTACACACCGACAAGCCAGGCACGCTGGTTCTGCATCTGTGACATCATCCTCGGGATGCGACTACTCCTTATCACGTAGGCATCGTGTGCAGAACCGGGGAAACGGGCACACACGTGTGAGATGCTCATATCTGCAAGACATACCACCAGAGCATTGACCAAATGGTAATGTTTTCTGTTCCTGTATGCCTGCTCATGTGCCTGTGGTGGTACCAAAGCCACATGTGTCCCATCAATGGAGCCAATGACATGCGGCATCCTCCCCAGGGCATAGAAGTCACTCTTGACGTCAGTGAGTTGTTGACGTTTAGGGAAATAGATGTTCTGGTTCAGGTATCTCAACATAGCCTCCAAAACATCGCGTAGCACACGGCTGAACATGGTCTGTGACATCCCACCAGCAGACGCCACAGTGTGTTGAAAGGTACCGGTGGCAAAGAAGTGTAGGGCTGCCATCACCTTCACCTTGGGGGTCAGCGCTGTAGGATATGTCCGGCCAGGTTGCAAATGTGGGGCCAACCGCACCGTCAATTCCTCAATCAGCGGCCTGGTGAAGCGGTAACGTCGGATGCAGTCCCGTTCCACCATGGTTGCAAGGTCAGGGAATGGTCTATGGACAGCTGGTGCCCTGCAGTGCATAGGTGAAGAAAGAAAGATTGTCAGTCACCCCTCATATGTGGCATAGACCATACTCAATATCACATGATACATCATTACAAGACACAAGTACATGATGTGTGTGCCGTTCTGTAAGGACATGTATGGCACCTACATGGCCAACATCTAACATCACAGTTCGACATGTGTTGTCAACAAGTTCCAGGTTGTGCTATGGGATATCATTAGGCTGTGTCACAGTACCCATGTACTGCTGTCACGTTCCAAACACACACCACAGTGACATGTGAGGACAGATGTGCCCCAGGCATCACAGCTCATTGACAGGTAGATTCCCAGGGACCCTGTATTGCCACATGGACACTGGCATGACATGGCATATCATGAATACACCACAGCAAAACAACCATGACCCCCACAGGTAGTGGTCCCTGTTGCCTCTGCAGGACAGACATGGACGTCTGTGACACACACACGCACAACATCAAAGTCCATGCACAAACAACGTGGATGTGGAGAATGTCTCCCATTGTGCACATGGAATAAGAGACATTGTAAACACAACATGCACACAGACTGTGGAGGGCCATCACTATTGTGGCAATGGGTCACCCTGTGACGTACATACCGTCCCACATGGGACTCAGGGGGTATGTGACATGAGATACACATACACAACCTGGAAATGTGACCATGCCACATGCTCTGAAATAAACAGTTGCACATCACAGTGGTCATGTGCACAACACACCAAGGATTCTGTCCCCATGAACACGTGCACATCCTGGGAGTGGCTGCCCCCAAGTGCCACCCAAACAACCACATGTTGACACCCATACACAGAAAAGGTAATGCAGCCTTACATGTCTTAGGATACAGTGTGGACAGGCTGTGGTGTTGTAGGTGTGCCCCTGAGTCCCTGGAAAGTAAATGTGGCTGGCATACGTTCACCTGTGACAGGCATGGTGACATATGCGAGTGACTTGTACAGGGACGCGTTGTACAGCAATGGACCGATCGGTGCGCACGCATTGGCCATTGCATATGATGTGGCCCGAAATACGCGTTGTACAGCAATGGATCGATCGGTGCGCACGCATTGGCCATTGCATATGATGTGAACGGGTACGCGTTGTTTTTCAAAATACGCGTTGTACAGCAATGGACCGATCGGTGCGCACGCATTGGCCATTGCATATGATGTGAGCGGGTACGCGTTGTACAGCAAAGGACCGATCGGTGCGCACGCATTGGCCATTGCATATGATGTGAACGGGTACGCGTTGTTTTTCAAAATACGCGTTGTACAGCAATGGACCGATCGGTGCGCACGCATTGGCTGTGGCCTGGCATGGCAACGGACGCGTTTTCGAACCTTTAACGAGTCTGATGCTGTGAATTCAGTTGGCCACCCACAACAATGTCGCAAATTCATGGGTCTCATGAAGTTGAACTTTTGAAGGATGCTGTGGGCGTGTGTAAGTGGTGCAATTCCATGGATTGGCCAGATTCAGAAGATGCAAACGACTTGGACCTATCACTTTGGACACATGGGACAGTATCTGCCTCAGCAGCACACATATAATGCTGGCTGTTCCCCTGAGAGCTCACTTGCCTGCACTACATGCTCCAGGACGACATCTGCCACCACCACTGCTGCTGTCTCTGCATCCTCTGGATCCTGCAATGGCACGTACTGTGGAGAGAGCCCCAGCCTTCAGCACTGAGGAGAACCAGGCCCTGCTGGACAGCCTCCTTCCACAGTACAGTAAGCTGTATGGGAAAGCAGGGGAGCAGGTGAGTGTGCTGTCCACTGCCTTACTAAATGTGCATGTTGTCTGACTAGCAAGACTTACAGTGTGCACGCCACTGGCTAGCATGCTCACTGAGTAGTTGTAACCCCCATAGTGTGTAGTTACATGCACTGAACAGGTATAGTGCAGTAACAGTGCATTCCAACAAGGTTTTACTTCCCAGGCAATGATACCATGTAGTAACTGCTGGCAAACTGTTCACAGCCATCGTTGCACTGCCTGTGTACATCATGTGCCCCTGTGATTGAGACATGTATATCCAAATGTGTGATGCACGGATATGTTGCATGTGTAGTAATGGCCTTTACACTTTGTCATCCTCACAGGTTGATGCCCACCAGAAGCAGGAAATCTGGCTGACCATCGCCCGGGCAGTAAGATCCGTGGGGGTCTACAAGCGCCGGATCCGCAACTGCCAGAAGAGGTGGCAGGACCTTCGGGGCTGGACCCGGAGGATCGCAAGGGTCCAGCTGAAGCTGTCGCCTCCTCGCAGGAGTGGCGGACACCGGACACTGACTCCCCACATGCTCAGGATCCTGGCGGTGGTCTTTCCTGACCTGGATGGGCAGCTGAAGGCCAGACAGCAGCAAGAAGGGGTGAGTCCATGACTGCACTGTGAACTTTGTCTGACATGCTATGTGCCCTCCTCTGGCCTGGTTAAACTTCCACAGTACATCAGTCTTGTGGTCCAGGACCCATGCCCCTCAATTGTGACATGCCCACTCCTCATCTGATACCCAGGTGTGGCCTTTACAGTAAGGAAATTGTGTCACTTGGGTACTGTGTCCTTACATTTTGCTTAGCTCAAGATGGGGGACAGCATTTGTTCCCGTAACTTTGTTGTGGGCTTCATGGGTGGGTCCATTGCTTACACAATGCCTGAGTTCTGACATGTAATCTGCGTGTTACTTTGATATGTGGTCCAATTGCTGATCTGATTCACCACATGTGCCTGGGGTATTTGGCACACACCCATGCTGCGGGTGGGAACAATGTTTGGGCCTCAGGAGTATGTATATCAAGTGTGTCACACATACTTAGCCACCTGCCTACTGTCCAGGGCTCATCCCTCTTCCACGTGGAGCAGGACAGTCATGCCTACTCCAGGCCATACAATACACTCTGTACTCCCACTCCCGTGTATCAGCTGACACGTTGTGCTCAGTGGAATGTTCCCTCAGGTGTCTGCCTCTGTGTCATTGTGCTGTGGCTTTGTTGTCAGGACTACTGGGGTGTTTATCGGTTAGGGCTCAGCATGCCACCGGAGATGTGACCATAGGAGACGATACTTGTGTGACATATAGGTGTTTGATCACTTGACTGTGCAGACTGGGGTACGCGAATGTGAAATTCAGGCAGCTGTCTCCCATTCACAGCAGATTGTGAGGTGCTCAGGTTCCGAGGGTTGTGTTTCATGTCTCCCATATGTCCAATTGGTATGACGTGGACAAATAAGAGTTCAGATGATGTGGTTTGTGGGGGATGGACATGTGCACTTGTCAGCTACAGAACTTGCATTCCCCATGACCTAGGATTGTGACACAGTGCAGACTGTTGTTGGCTGGCTACCCTGCCCATGTGACTGGAGACAGTGATGTATGACTTTGCAGGCATGCCTGTGCCATGACATTAAACTCCCTAAGAGTGATCCTGCAGGTGAGTGACATGTGCTACATGCACCCCATTGTGGCATTGACTATCAGGAAATGGGTGCATCATGGTGTCTGGTGCTGGTATGCATCACATGCATTTCAAAATAGACTCTGGCCATCCCTTTATCCGGACACCTGTACTGACTCAGTGGCAAGAGTTGTGATGTGTGCATGTTCACATACTTCACCGTGTTCTCTGCACTGCCCAACTACTGTGTAGGTGGTGCATGTGTCCACACTGGGGTATTGCCATCCGACAGGCACCAGCCAGATGGGTGCAAGCCCAGGAGGGATGTGAGTGCCATGGTTGACCATCAGACTGACAATTGGCTTCTCCTACTCTGTTTGAGCACTTTTGGCAATGTTCAACTAAGGATGCCAGGGCTTGCTCTGTAATGTGCTGTACTTACTGTGGTGTGTGCGGTCAGTGCAGGTGACTGATGTTTGTCTGTTTCCCTAATTGTTTGCAGATACATCCACGGCCACAGGGGGGGACAGCTCCACGGACCAGGAGGAGCCGCAGAGCCAGACTGGGTCAGCAGCCGATGAGTGGTCGGAGGGACCCAGTGGCACGGAGGGCGAGGGGAGCCACACCGAGGAGTCCTCAGCAGCATCCACCTCAGCTGAGGACCACAGCAGCTCGGAGGATGACTCCCTTGTGGAGGCGGGTGTCAGCAGCCACCACGCCCCAGCTAGTATTGCTGTCCCCGCCACCACCACCACCACCACCGCCCTCCCATCGGCTCCCATTCCAGAGGTCCGTGGAGGCTCCCGTGTTCGGGAGCGTGTCTCCTTCGTGCCAGGCACTGCAGCCCCTGCCCCTGTGTTCCCTGCTGCCCTGAGTGAGGAGTCTGTGTACCTACTTCGCCAGCTCCATGTAGGGCAGACAGCAATGCTGAGTGTCCTCCATGCCCACACCACTCTGTTTACACAGCTAGTGTCGTTTATGGAGGGCATCTCATCGGGCATGTCTGCCCTACAGAGGAGCAATAGGTCCATGGACTCCGTCCTGACGGCAGCAGTGTCCCTCCTCCAACAGTCCCTCACCCCTCCTACCTCTGCCCCATCCACACTTCCTGGCACCCTACCTGTCCCAAGCACATGCACACCTGCACAATCACCCAAACACACAGACACGAGCAGCACAGACACACCCACTACAAAAACAAAACGTGCACGCAGGCATCCTCAGGGGACTGATACCACACCCACAGGGGATGGGGAACAGACACGCACACAGGCATCCACAGTCACTCCGCAGTCCTCCGATACCTCTCCCTCCAAGGCCCCTTCCCTTGCCTCACCTGCAACCCCACCTACAAAGCAGATCTTCCTCTGTGACCTCGGCCTCTTCCCCTCTGATCCAGCTGATCCAGCATACAGGGGGAAGAGGATGTCCACCCGCACAGAGGGGAGTGCCCCTCACCCCCGGACACCCTCCCCCAGGCACAGACAGACTGAGGCCCCCATCCGCAAGTCCCCCTGGACCCGGAAGAGCAAGACCCCGCCGCCGCCCTGCAGCTCAACCACCAAGTCTCCTTCCTCCATCCCTCAGGCCCCCACTCCACAGGTTCCCCCACCACACCCTGCCCCAGGTTCCCCCACCCACAGATACACCATCCCCAAAATGATCCGGCCTTCTCCCCCTACCACTTGCTCTTCCAGCACCACACCCCCCGCTGCGCATGTTTGTGCCACTGGTGTGGAGACCGTGTCCTCCCCCTCTGTCCTGCCCACCTTACCTGAACCCCATTCTACTCCCCTGGGGTACCTGTCCACTCCATCTGCACAGCCCACTGCAGTCGTGCCGGCACCTACACCATCTGACTCATGCCCCCCAGTTGTGCCGGCACACACCATGTCAGACACCTCCACTGCAGTTGTCAGTGACTCTCCACCACCCACCACCCCTTCCCTGCCTCCTTCTGGTGAGCCCTGATCCTGTCCCTGCGGTGCCTGGCCTGCCCCCCCGTATGCCCCTCCGAGGGGAATGTCCCTGGTGTGTAGCAGTGCAGGCATGCAAAGGGTGACATCTGCCACTGTCACCCTGTTTGGACTTTGATAATGGACTGGCCATTGGCCTTTGTTATTTTTCTGGACTTTCATTCTTTCTAACACATATGCTGAATAAAGCTACTTTCTGTTCTCTAGTGGTTTTGCTTCTGATGTACATGATGTTGATGATGCTAACCGTGCCCTTGCTGCAGTGATGGTGATTTTTGATCTCAGGAAAATGAAGTGTTACTGTGCAGGACCCCATGTGGTCCAGGGGGAATGTGTCCTATCCTGTTGTGTATCCATGTCATCCTTTGCAGCAATATGAGGGTGTCATGTTTTCAAGATTTGGCAATGGGATTTCCTACTTTTATTTGCAATATCACATCTGTGGCTTACACCCCTGCACATCAGTTGTGCTTGCCATTGTTCTATTTGTCTATTTCCCTGACCGTGTGACCATCTCCACTGGACATGCAAGTTTGGGCATCAATGGGAAAGGACTCATCTGTGTTATCAGTGCAACTTGCTATACATGTGTGTTGGATCTGTGCTGACGATTTCGGTGACACTCCCATGACCAGGCTGATATGACGGGAGCCTTCATTTTGTGCTAATTGTTGACTGAGTGACCAAGTGTTCTGCTGACATGATAGAGCCCTACTGGGACAACGTACGGCACAGCTTTCCTTACACAGGAGTGGAGTCCCCTCATGGCAGTGTGTAATTCTGTGACATTGCCTGAGCACAAGGTGTGTGTTGTGTGAGCATGTCTGTGTGTGTTCACTTCCATTTTGCTATGCAGGCTGGGATCCCTAGTGATGTTCCTGTTTGTGATGCTTGCTGAGTTGACCTATGTTCCCCCAAAGTCTTCTCCCTGGCTTCTCTGGGATGTGGGTGCATGGCACATTACTGGTCATCAGGGTGTCACCCATAGGTGTGTTTGCTGTCAGGGCTGAGTTTGTGGGCAAACGCAGATGAGACACAGTCAGGATTCCCCTTGGCACTTGTTGGTTACACCAGTCATGTAATTTACAGTTTGTGTTAGCTTTCAGTGATTGTGACACGTTGTGTGTGTGACTGCTGCCACTCCTCAGGGTCAGAGCTGCAATGTTGGTAGTTGTCTATGTGTGTTCTTTGTGGGTGACCTTGGCTTCTTCATTGGTGTGTGACTGTGGGCGGGATCCCATTGGTTGGTGTGGTATTGACGTCATGCCCATGTACGGCGTACTGTGCAGTGTGTCAGACATTCACGAGTCTTGTTGACTGGCCATGTGTGATGGGTTTCTGCACCTTAGTTCCCACCACCACCCCTGGGATTGTCATGGGTGCATGTGCAATGTCACCAGTGCATGTGAGCTTCACTGCTGCACATTGGTGGAGATCAAGGTGTGTGGTGTTGAGTGTGTGCAGATGAGAGTTGTTTCACGGCTAGACCCCTGCCTCCATATTGGCCTTGGCTGACAGGCCGTGCTGATTGATTTGTGCTTGTGTAGGTGTGATGGTAGTTTGTTGCTCAGGACACATGACTGTGGTTCACAGTTTGAACGACATCTAGCTTTGTCATCACAGTGGGATTATCATGCAGGCCAGTGTCACCACAATGTGGGGACCCTGGGGGTGGTGCTGTGGTGGGTCTGTGTCTTGCTGTGTTAGTTGCTGTTCCTACAAGCTTGTGTGACATGTGTAATTTGGGCTCCCTCTCATCCAACAATGCCTGATTGCCCACATAGGGATTCGGATCCATGAGTTACTTTTGTGTGGCACTGTATGCACATCTGTGTAATTGGGATTCAGGCCTCCTCATGTGTTGTGTGGTTGCCTGGGGACACTGGCACCCCCCCCCCCTCACCTGTTGTGTTTGATATGCAGTGTGGGGCTGCATGTTTGTGTTTGTGCATCTGCACCACTGCATTGGCATATCTTTAGTGTGCCATTGGCTGTATGTTTCAGTCAGTCACACAGCTTTATTCGATCTTTTTAAAACTGATCATAAAAGCACAGTTAGCTAAAATTCCAACACAATATATACACATATATACACATTTAAAAATAAGAATTAAACAATTGCAATGAGCCATATAAATTCATATAAAAGGATTTAGGAAAAAAAGCAGTTCTAAATTTAAAACTAGTCAATTAACCCCTTTGGTGCTTGCGTCGGCCAATGGCCGACGCAAGCACTACCTCCTGGTGCGGCGCACGTCCATTGGCCGTCACCAGGGAGGGCCCCTCTAAACCTCCGGTGCATCGCACCGAGAGTTGTTTTTTTATTCCCCCGTGGGGAGACGTGGAAGGCTTTCTGCGTCTCCCCCGCCCCCTCCCCGCCCATCTGTGACGTCAGCGCGCCGCGAGCGCTCTGCAGCGTCACTGATTCCCCACCGGAGCCGAGGACAGCAGCAGGTAAGGCCGCGCTCGACTCCGATGGGGAAATCTGGCTGGAAACGGCCTCCCCAGCTTTCAGGGAGGCCTCGTTTGAAGGGGAGAGTCTCCCCTTTCAAACGAGGCCTTCCTGAAAGAGTTCCTGGCCGTGGATCGCAGCGCTGCTGCGATCCACGGCCAGGAAACCCCACTAGACACCAGGGATGTCTTTGGGGGGTCGGCCCTCGTGGTGATGGGTCGCCCCCCCCCGGGGGCACATTTTAAAATTAATGTACCTGGTTTTTCCCTGGGGGGCGCGATCGCCCTCTAAAAAATAAAAAAATAAAGGCTTTTTTTTTTTTTAAATGGCGGCGATATTGGCAGGGGGTCGGTCCTTCTGCTCAGTGGCCGACCCCCTGTGGGCATAAATGCCAACATTTTAGAACAGCAAAGTAGGAGATTAAAGGAAATAAATAGGGAGAATGGGGCCTTGAATCGGGTTACTGTCATGTATGGGCTTAGCAAGTGTGCTGCTGCAGGATCGGACATTTGAAACTCAAATACACGTTTTGCAGTATTATACCTCTATTTGTATCTCATGTATCATGCACACCTGTCACTTTTTCCTCTTGGAACGTATGCCTCTTTGTATCTGGTTTGTTTTTGTTAGTTGCACAATTGTCACCTTTCCTCATGTAATGTAACGCTTGCTTTTGTATTATGCTCACGTGTAACCGACTCCTCATGTAATGTTACTGTTCCTATTGTGAAGCGCTCTGACACCTTCGGGTAAAGTCCGCGCTATATAAAAACGCATAAATAAATGAATAAATGGAGTGCAATGGCAGGCAGAAAGAGGGTGATGCAAGTGTTGTGCACTGGCCTGCAGGTTGCTGGCAGTGCATACACCACGTTACACAATACCAAGCCCTGTCAGCTGAAACCCCCGAGTAATCGGGTTTTTGCTTGAAGGAATCGGGAGGCGGGAGACTAGCCTTGAAATCGGAAGTCTCCCGCCCGCTGGAGGGTTGGCAAGTCTGCCTGTGGGGCAATTATGTATATAATTATGGGGGCCACAATCTGCTCCCAGGGGAGCCATAGGCATGCACGTAACAAAGTGCATATAATGTAAAGAGGTTAGTGGGTTACTGCTTCTGTGCCAGCTTTATGGTTTTTTTGCCCAGTCTTTCATCATCTAATCTTGTGAAAAGGGTTCATTTGGGTAGAAAATAATTCTTATTATGAAAGAGAACCCCCAACGATGGTACGTTTTAAATTCTGGATTTGTGCTTTCCCAGAATAAGGGCTCAAACTATATTGCCTGCCAGTATAGATGGCATGTTACTGCTACACTACACCTTGTCCTGTCTGATGTAGCATATCCTATGTACTGTTGTCTCTGTGCAATGTGTGTGTGTGTGGTGTAAAGTGCTCTGACACCGTACACTGGTGCGAGTGTTGCTATAAAACTAAATGAATCTGAGAGACAGTGGTTTTTGAGACTTGAGGGGCACTGTTAAATGGTGCTAGTGAGGGAATCCATGGCAGAGGTGGTCATTGGTGGGGCACCAGCAGACATTGTCGCACAGGGCGCCACCAGCGCTAATGCCGGCCCTGGAGTGAATGATATATATGATACATGTACTCTTTGACTGCTGTTACCTCCTTTCTCGACTGGAGGGCTTCCCTTGTGCTATAATACGTCATGATTTTCATTTGGAATAGTAAAGCGGCAATGTCGCTACGAAGCCCTGGCCCACCTGGAAGGGCGCCTTTTCTCGTCATGATTCATATGGATATATATATATATATTCAGAAACACAAAGGATGCCGCACTCCAGAGATTGGTTTCAGAGTTGCTTTATTTTCACCACGACTGGTGGTAGTGGTGGTGAAAATAAAGCAACTCTGAAATCCTTTGTGTTTCTGAATTTAAATATCGTGTAAGGATTCTACCCGTTGCTGCCTGCACCAGGTATTGAGCGCGCTGACATTGGGAATTAATTGTTATATATATATATATAAATATTTATTTACAGAGATATTTCTCAGTGCTGAAGTTATGAGACTGTGAAAGAACTATAATGAGTCTCTTTGAAGTTACCTGAAAGGCAGTAAAGTGTGGTACTGCTGCAGAGTACAACATTTCTGCTAGATAGAGATATCTGACTTTTGTGTAGTGGCAGTTTTGACGCCATAAAGGGTATGCTGAAACGAACAGATCGGTATTATGTAGACAGCTAAGTGGATTAGTAAAGCCACGCAGTAGAAACACTTTGTAACAGACTAAATGTATGTGAGAGAGGGGCTATGGAGAGATGAGGGGCACGTTTGCAAGGATGGTAGTGGGCGCATCAAAGGAGGTCATAGTGTGCAATTGTAAAGCACACGTTCACCCGTAGGCATCTTGGCACTAAAATGATGGTAGCACTGGCTCCCACCAGCGCTAAAAGGCTGCGATTATGGGTATGTGGCAAGGTAAAGTAATACTGTCTTTTTCTCTCTTTCTTAGTCTTTTTGGAGAGCGTACGGATTTCGCAAAGGTAAGGTGACTTCGTCATTATTGACTTAAACACTTCACTTACGCACACACCCACCTACACTTTAAAACCAACAACCTATCTGCCTTCTACGTAGGATAGTGTTTTAAAAGGATAGTTTAGGCACTAGCAGAGATGGCATATCGTTGGATGAATGCTGGCCAGGCCCTAAATCTGGTTCTGGAGTCCAGCTCTGAGGCAGGATCAGAGACTGAGACAGCAGATACTGAGACAGCATCTGAGGGAGAGGACAATGGAGCCGAATCTGGGAGTGACTTTTCAGTCGGCGCAGTTCCATCCGATGACTCATCGTCCAGCGATTCTGAAGGAGACGATGTCAGTCGTGCTGTCCCTTTGCCAGCACAGTCTGTGCAGCAGGACACCCGTAACAGGTTAGAGCAACCCAGAGTGCAGGCACGTGCGGCCGCAAGCACAGACGGAGTGCTGTCTTGGCAGCCTCCCAATTTAGTTCAGCCCCAAATTCCGCCTTTCACTGGTGACGCTGGATGTAAAGTAGATACGGCAAATTTTTTGCCAATTGACTACTTCCATCTCTTTTTTGGTGTTGACTTCCTAGACGAAATTGTGCAGCAAACAAATTTGCGTGCCGAACAATTTCTGAGGGAGCAAGGAGGCACTCTTGGGCCTCATTCTAGGGCGCGCAAGTGGACTCCCACTTCACTAGGGGAGTTGAAGATATTTTTGGGCCTCACACTTAAAATGGGGGTAGTGCATAAACCAACCTTGCTATCCTACTGGTCTACTCGCACGGTTTGGTTAACCCCCATCTTTGCACCATACATGAGCAGAGATCGTTTTTTGCTATTGCAGCGCATGCTGCATTTCAATGACAATTCTGCTGCATTGCCCCGGGACCATCCAGACTATGACAGGTTGTTCAAAATTCGGCCTGTCGTGGAACATTTGTCTGCCAGGTTTCCAGAGGTTTATACTCCTGGAAAGAATATAGCCATTGATGAGTCCTTGATCTTGTATAAAGGGCGGCTGCTGTTTAGGCAGTACATTCCGAGCAAACGCGCTCGCTATGGCATCAAGCTGTACATGCTGTGTGAGAGCTCGACTGGCTATGTGTACAGCTTGAGAGTGTATACAGGGAAGGACACAACTCTTAACCCTGTAGGTTGCCCTCCCATGCTAGGGGTCACAGGAAAGATTGTATGGGAGCTTGTCCAGCCACTTCTTGTGGACAATTTCTATACAGGAGTAGAGCTGTTCAGTGAGCTCTACAAAGCTGGCACCGTGGCTTGTGGTACAATTCGTTGTCGCCGCAAAGGATTCCCGCAGGAGCTTGTTTGCAAGAAGCTCCAGAAATCCCAGAGCACTGCGTTGCGTTCCAACGAACTGCTCGCAGTTAAGTTCTCAGATAGGCGTGATGTGTACATGCTCACTACAATTCATGCTGAGAGCACTTCCCCTGTCACGGTTTGGGGTCAGATGGCCGAAGTCCACAAGCCCACCTGTATACTTGATTACAACAAGTACATGGGCGGAGTGGACAAGAACGACCAGGTTCTTCAGCCATACAATGCGAGTCGTAAAACTCGCACTTGGTATAAGAAACTGTTTACGCACCTGATCCAGATGGCAACATACAATGCGTATGTTGTTTATCGTGAGACCACCACAGGAAGACTCATGTCTTTCCTTGACTTTCAGTTGTCTGTAATTGAAAGTCTTACTGCTACAGAAGCAGAAGCCTCCACTTCATGTGTTCTGGAGGACGTGGCAAGGCTGCAGGAGCGACACTTTGCAGATAAAATTCCTGCAACACCCAAAAAGGAGCGACCATCTCGTCGTTGTAAAGTGTGCTCGATGCAGGGAAAGAGGCAGGAGATTCGTGTTTACTGTCCCCAGTGCCCAAGTAAGCCTGCCTTCTGTTTTCCTACTTGCTTTATGTTGTATCACACTAAAGCAAAATACTGGGAAATTGACTAAGGTGGAGCTGCCAATAGGATAACCTTTCAATTGGTGTGAATGGATACCTACTGTCTGTGGGCCACTCCTTCACTACGCAAGCAGCTGCAGGATATTTCTTCCTCTACTTCATGAAATCATGGACTTCTCAACACCTTTATCTGCTTTCAGAACGTGGTAGTTGTTCTGTTCGCCAATTGACAAGTGCATTATAGTCCCCACGCTGCACATACTGGTGGGCAGAACATATGCCACGTTGTCATGGAGTACCCGTGTTTCACATTCAACCGTTCTTCGTAGTTTATGATGTTCTCTTTAGGAAGTTTTTGAAAATTTCCAGCATGTTTGCCTTAGTTTCAAAGGTAGATATGCTTGCTCAGCTCGAGAAATGTTTAAGCGGCATACTCGGGCACCCCCAACTTGCATCCACAAACTGGAAGGAGTTGGATAGAGCATTGTGAGAGCATTGATAGCTCGTGACAGAAATGTTCACTCAAGCTTCAAGTAGCTAGAGATGAAAGGCATTAGTATAGGGTCTCTTAACAATTGGACAGGGTTAGTCAGGACTCTGAGGACAGACACACGAACGGGTTAGAACAGCTTACGGTAGGTACGCTTTCCGAGGAATATTGCAAAGGTAGAAGGCAGATAGTAAAGGTAGTATAGATACACGTCCTGACTTCTTCTTCACCCATGGATTCAAATCCATTGCTGCCACACTCACACTGAATTTACTGTGGTACTTATGGGTCAATGCTGCTTGCCATGTTCATCCTCCGTTAGAACTTAGTAGATGGTCAGTTTGCTGTATGATAAGTGCATTACAGTCACTGCACATAACAGTGGATTGGACATATGCTACGTTGTCACGGACTACCCTTGTTTCACATTCATCCGTTCATAGTTTATGATGTTACCTTTTGAAAATTTCCAGCATTTTGCCTTAGTTTCAAAGGTAGATATGCTTGCTCAGCTCGAGGAATGGGCTTCACGGCATACTCGAGGCACCCCCAACTTGCATCCACAAACTGGAAGGAGTTGGATTTAGCATAGTGAGTGCACTAAAGGTGCATGAAAGACATGTCTTCCTGAGCCTCATGTGGCTGTCATGGAAGTCATTAGTATAGGTTCACTGGGCATGAGTTCGGTAACGTTCTGGAAGAAGGAGGTGGAGACTTGACAGGTGGTAGAATATAGTCAAAGTCATTATGTCTTGTGGCATATGAATGTGATGGGCCCTTGCATGGCGGCAGTATGTTTGTGTGAGTGCAAGTGATATGGTTGTTTGGGCCCGTGGCTGGCGGTACGGAAGTCTTGTGTGTGGTGTGTGAATGGCGGTGAATGGACCATAAAGTGGTTGGTGACGTGATGTGGCTTTATGGCTCCCCTTCAGAAGGCTTGGCTTCAATATTTATATACTTTGATAAGTATTTGTGCTTTGAAGCCAGCGTTTCTGGAGGTGCTAAAACCAACCTGTGTAAGTGGTGGATTAGCTTTATCAAATGAGTGTTAGATTTATATTTGTGTCGGTTTAATGGCCTTTTGTAAGATATTTTTTTTTTCCACAATGGGTAGCAGGGGACTTTCTGCCCTAGCTCAGTCGTCACCTAGGCAAACCATTATATTTTTGAGTAGTAGACAAAGGGGGAAGTACAAGGGTGAATGACTTGCGTGGTTCTCACTGTTTTTTTTTACCCAACATGCCCTGCTAGCCTCATATTTTGTTGAAAAAAATCACTATTTCCACATATTTTTGTGTGGGAAAGTTGTGGCATCGCTGGGCAGACACGCATTTCCTACCACCCAGCGTTCCCCAAGGTCTCCCGATAAAAATGGTGCCTCACTCGTGTGGGAGGCCCAAGTACCCGCGACAGGCTAGGGCCCAAAAGGTATTGAGGCGACATTAAAATTGCCTATCGCAAAACAACCTGGTTTTGCAAGGGGGGTCACCTCGGTTTTTGGCCCCGTGCTCGGCGGCCAGCTAGGGAAACCTATCAAACCCACACATTTCTGAAAACTAGACACCCGGGGGGTTCCAGGGAGGTATGGCTTGCGTGGATCCCTCAACGTTTTCTTACCCAGAATCCCCTGCAAACCTCGAATTTAGGTGGAAAAATCACTTTTTCCACACATTTTTGTGTGGGAAAGTTGTGGCATCGCCGGGCAGACATGCATTTCCTACCACCCAGTGTTCCCCAAGGTCTCCCGATAAAAATGGTACCTCACTCGTGTGGGAGGCCCAAGTACCCACGACAGGCTAGGGCCCAAAATGTATTGAGGCGACATTAAAATTGCCTATCACAAAACAACCTGGTTTTGCAAGGGGGGTCACCTCGGTTTTTGGCCCCGTGCTCGGTGGCCAGCTAGGGAAACCTATCAAACCCACACATTTCTGAAAACTAGACACCCGGGGGGTTCCAGGGAGGTATGGCTTGCGTGGATCCCCCAACGTTTTCTTACCCAGAATCCCCTGCAAACCTCGAATTTAGGTGGAAAAATCACTTTTTCCACACATTTTTGTGTGGGTAAGTTGTGGCATCGCCGGGCAGACATGCATTTCCTACCACCCAGTGTTCCCCAAGGTCTCCCGATAAAAATAGTACCTCACTCGTGTGGGAGGGCCAAGTACCCACGACAGGCTAGGGCCCAAAAGGTATTGAGGCGACATTAAAATTGCCTATCACAAAACAACCTGGTTTTGCAAGGGGGGTCACCTCGGTTTTTGGCCCCGTGCTCAGTGGCCAGCTATGGAAACCTATCAAACCCACACATTTCTGAAAACTAGACACCCGGGGGGTTCCAGGGAGGTATGGCTTGCGTGGATCCCCCAACGTTTTCTTACCCAGAATCCCCTGCAAACCTCGAATTTAGGTGGACAAATCACTTTTTCCACACATTTTTGTGTGGGAAAGTTGTGGCATCGCCGGGCAGACATGCATTTCCTACCACCCAGTGTTCCCCAAGGTCTCCCGATAAAAATGGTACCTCACTCGTGTGGGAGGCCCAAGTACCCACGACAGGCTAGGGCCCAAAAGGTATTGAGGCGACATTAAAATTGCCTATCACAAAACAACCTGGTTTTGCAAGGGGGTCACCTCGGTTTTTGGCCCCGTGCTCGGTGGCCAGCTAGGGAAACCTATCAAACCCACACATTTCTGAAAACTAGACACCCGGGGGTTCCAGGGAGGTATGGCTTGCGTGGATCCCTCAACGTTTTCTTACCCAGAATCCCCTGCAAACCTCGAATTTAGGTGGAAAAATCACTTTTTCCACACATTTTTGTGTGGGTAAGTTGTGGCATCGCCGGGCAGACACGCATTTCCTACCACCCAGTGTTCCCCAAGGTCTCCCGATAAAAATGGTGCCTCACTCGTGTGGGAGGCCCAAGTACCCGCGACAGGCTAGGGCCCAAAACGTATTGAGGTGACATTAAAATTGCCTATCACAAAACAACCTGGTTTTGCAAGGGGGGTCACCTCGGTTTTTGGCCCCGTGCTCAGTGGCCAGCTAGGGAAACCTATCAAACCCACACATTTCTGAAAACTAGACACCCGGGGGGTTCCAGGGAGGTATGGCTTGTGTGGATCCCTCAACGTTTTCTTACCCAGAATCCCCTGCAAACCTCGAATTTAGGTGGAAAAATCACTTTTTCCACACATTTTTGTGTGGGTAAGTTGTGGCATCGCCGGGCAGACACGCATTTCCTACCACCCAGTGTTCCCCAAGGTCTCCCGATAAAAATGGTGCCTCACTCGTGTGGGAGGCCCAAGTACCCACGACAGGCTAGGGCCCAAAACGTATTGAGGTGACATTAAAATTGCCTATCACAAAACAACCTGGTTTTGCAAGGGGGTCACCTCGGTTTTGGCCCCGTGCTCGGCGGCCAGCTAGGGAAACCTAGCAAACCCACACATTTCTGAAAACTAGACACCCGGGTGGTTCCAGGGAGGTATGGCTTGCGTGGATCCCCCAACGTTTTCTTACCCAGAATCCCCTGCAAACCTCAAATTTAGCTGAAAAAATCACTTTTTCCACACATTTTTGTGTGGGAAAGTTGTGGCATCGCCGGGCAGACACGCATTTCCTACCACCCAGTGTTCCCCAAGGTCTCCCGATAAAAATGGTGCCTCACTCGTGTGGGAGGCCCAAGTACCCGCGACAGGCTAGGGCCCAAAAGGTATTGAGGCGACATTAAAATTGCCTATCACAAAACAACCTGGTTTTGCAAGGGAGTCACCTCGGTTTTTGGCCCCGTGCTCGGTGGCCAGCTAGGGAAACCTATCAAACCCACACATTTCTGAAAACTAGACACCCGGGGGTTCCAGGGAGGTATGGCTTGCGTGGATCCCCCAACGTTTTCTTACCCAGAATCCCCTGCAAACCTCGAATTTAGGTGGAAAAATCACTTTTTCCACACATTTTTGTGTGGGAAAGTTGTGGCATCGCCGGGCAGACATGCATTTCCTACCACCCAGTGTTCCCCAAGGTCTCCCGATAAAAATGGTACCTCACTCGTGTGGGAGGCCCAAGTACCCACGACAGGCTAGGGCCCAAAAGGTATTGAGGCGACATTAAAATTGCCTATCACAAAACAACCTGGTTTTGCAAGGGGGTCCCCTCGGTTTTGGCCCCGTGCTCGGTGGCCAGCTAGGAAACCTATCAAACCCACACATTTCTGAAAACTAGACACCCGGGGGTTCCAGGGAGGTATGGCTTGCGTGGATCCCCCAACGTTTTCTTACCCAGAATCCCCTGCAAACCTCGAATTTAGGTGGAAAAATCACTTTTTCCACACATTTTTGTGTGGGTAAGTTGTGGCATCGCCGGGCAGACATGCATTTCCTACCACCCAGTGTTCCCCAAGGTCTCCCGATAAAAATGGTACCTCACTCGTGTGGGAGGCCCAAGTACCCACGACAGGCTAGGGCCCAAAAGGTATTGAGGCGACATTAAAATTGCCTATCACAAAACAACCTGGTTTTGCAAGGGGGGTCACCTCGGTTTTTGGCCCCGTGCTCGGTGGCCAGCTATGGAAACCTATCAAACCCACACATTTCTGAAAACTAGACACCCGGGGGGTTCCAGGGAGGTATGGCTTGCGTGGATCCCCCAACGTTTTCTTACCCAGAATCCCCTGCAAACCTCGAATTTAGGTGGACAAATCACTTTTTCCACACATTTTTGTGTGGGAAACTTGTGGCATCGCCGGGCAGACATGCATTTCCTACCACCCAGTGTTCCCCAAGGTCTCCCGATAAAAATGGTACCTCACTCGTGTGGGAGGCCCAAGTACCCACGACAGGCTAGGGCCCAAAAGGTATTGAGGCGACATTAAAATTGCCTATCACAAAACAACCTGGTTTTGCAAGGGGGGTCACATCGGTTTTTGGCCCCGTGCTCGGTGGCCAGCTAGGGAAACCTATCAAACCCACACATTTCTGAAAACTAGACACCCGGGGGGTTCCAGGGAGGTATGGCTTGCGTGGATCCCTCAACGTTTTCTTACCCAGAATCCCCTGCAAACCTCGAATTTAGGTGGAAAAATCACTTTTTCCACACATTTTTGTGTGGGTAAGTTGTGGCATCGCCGGGCAGACACGCATTTCCTACCACCCAGTGTTCCCCAAGGTCTCCCGATAAAAATGGTGCCTCACTCGTGTGGGAGGCCCTAGTACCCGCGACAGGCTAGGGCCCAAAACGTATTGAGGTGACATTAAAATTGCCTATCACAAAACAACCTGGTTTTGCAAGGGGGTCACCTCGGTTTTGGCCCCGTGCTCGGTGGCCAGCTAGGGAAACCTATCAAACCCACACATTTCTGAAAACTAGACACCCGGGGGTTCCAGGGAGGTATGGCTTGCGTGGATCCCTCAACGTTTTCTTACCCAGAATCCCCTGCAAACCTCGAATTTAGGTGGAAAAATCACTTTTTCCACACATTTTTGTGTGGGTAAGTTGTGGCATCGCCGGGCAGACACGCATTTCCTACCACCCAGTGTTCCCCAAGGTCTCCCGATAAAAATGGTACCTCACTCGTGTGGGAGGCCCAAGTACCCGCGACAGGCTAGGGCCCAAAACGTATTGAGGTGACATTAAAATTGCCTATCACAAAACAACCTGGTTTTGCAAGGGGGTCACCTCGGTTTTTGGCCCCGTGCTCGGTGGCCAGCTAGGGAAACCTATCAAACCCACACATTTCTGAAAACTAGACACCCGGGGGTTCCAGGGAGGTATGGCTTGCGTGGATCCCTCAACGTTTTCTTACCCAGAATCCCCTGCAAACCTCGAATTTAGGTGGAAAAATCACTTTTTCCACACATTTTTGTGTGGGTAAGTTGTGGCATCGCCGGGCAGACACGCATTTCCTACCACCCAGTGTTCCCCAAGGTCTCCCGATAAAAATGGTGCCTCACTCGTGTGGGAGGCCCAAGTACCCGCGACAGGCTAGGGCCCAAAACGTATTGAGGTGACATTAAAATTGCCTATCACAAAACAACCTGGTTTTGCAAGGGGGGTCACCTCGGTTTTTGGCCCCGTGCTCGGCGGCCAGCTAGGGAAACCTATCAAACCCACACATTTCTGAAAACTAGACACCCGGGGGGTTCCAGGGAGGTATGGCTTGCGTGGATCCCCCAACGTTTTCTTACCCAGAATCCCCTGCAAACCTCGAATTTAGGTGGAAAAATCACTTTTTCCACACATTTTTGTGTGGGAAAGTTGTGGCATCGCCGGGCAGACATGCATTTCCTACCACCCAGTGTTCCCCAAGGTCTCCCGATAAAAATGGTACCTCACTCGTGTGGGAGGCCCAAGTACCCACGACAGGCTAGGGCCCAAAAGGTATTGAGGCGACATTAAAATTGCCTATCACAAAACAACCTGGTTTTGCAAGGGGTCACCTCGGTTTTTGGCCCCGTGCTCGGTGGCCAGCTAGGGAAACCTATCAAACCCACACATTTCTGAAAACTAGACACCCGGGGGTTCCAGGGAGGTATGGCTTGCGTGGATCCCCCAACGTTTTCTTACCCAGAATCCCCTGCAAACCTCGAATTTAGGTGGAAAAATCACTTTTTCCACACATTTTTGTGTGGGTAAGTTGTGGCATCGCCGGGCAGACATGCATTTCCTACCACCCAGTGTTCCCCAAGGTCTCCCGATAAAAATGGTACCTCACTCGTGTGGGAGGCCCAAGTACCCACGACAGGCTAGGGCCCAAAAGGTATTGAGGCGACATTAAAATTGCCTATCACAAAACAACCTGGTTTTGCAAGGGGGTCACCTCGGTTTTGGCCCCGTGCTCGGTGGCCAGCTATGGAAACCTATCAAACCCACACATTTCTGAAAACTAGACACCCGGGTGGTTCCAGGGAGGTATGGCTTGCGTGGATCCCCCAACGTTTTCTTACCCAGAATCCCCTGCAAACCTCGAATTTAGGTGGACAAATCACTTTTTCCACACATTTTTGTGTGGGAAAGTTGTGGCATCGCCGGGCAGACATGCATTTCCTACCACCCAGTGTTCCCCAAGGTCTCCCGATAAAAATGGTACCTCACTCGTGTGGGAGGCCCAAGTACCCACGACAGGCTAGGGCCCAAAAGGTATTGAGGCGACATTAAAATTGCCTATCACAAAACAACCTGGTTTTGCAAGGGGGTCACCTCGGTTTTTGGCCCCGTGCTCGGTGGCCAGCTAGGGAAACCTATCAAACCCACACATTTCTGAAAACTAGACACCCGGGGGTTCCAGGGAGGTATGGCTTGCGTGGATCCCTCAACGTTTTCTTACCCAGAATCCCCTGCAAACCTCGAATTTAGGTGGAAAAATCACTTTTTCCACACATTTTTGTGTGGGAAAGTTGTGGCATCGCCGGGCAGACACGCATTTCCTACCACCCAGTGTTCCCCAAGGTCTCCCGATAAAAATGGTACCTCACTCGTGTGGGAGGCCCAAGTACCCGCGACAGGCTAGGGCCCAAAACGTATTGAGGTGACATTAAAATTGCCTATCACAAAACAACCTGGTTTTGCAAGGGGGTCACCTCGGTTTTGGCCCCGTGCTCGGCGGCCAGCTAGGGAAACCTAGCAAACCCACACATTTCTGAAAACTAGACACCCGGGTGGTTCCAGGGAGGTATGGCTTGCGTGGATCCCCCAACGTTTTCTTACCCAGAATCCCCTGCAAACCTCAAATTTAGCTGAAAAAATCACTTTTTCCACACATTTTTGTGTGGGAAAGTTGTGGCATCGCTGGGCAGACACGCATTTCCTACCACCCAGTGTTCCCCAAGGTCTCCCGATAAAAATGGTACCTCACTCGTGTGGGAGGCCCAAGTACCCACGACAGGCTAGGGCCCAAAAGGTATTGAGGTGACATCAAAATTGCCTATCACAAAATGTTTTGGGCCCTAGCCTGTCGCGGGTACTTGGGCCTCCCACACGAGTGAGGCACCATTTTTATCGGGAGACCTTGGGGAACACTGGGTGGTAGGAAATGCGTGTCTGCCCGGCGATGCCACAACTTTCCCACACAAAAATGTGTGGGAAAAGTGATTTTTTCAGCTAAATTTGAGGTTTGCAGGGGATTCTGGGTAAGAAAACGTTGGGGGATCCACGCAAGCCAATCCTCCCTGGAACCACCCGGGTGTCTAGTTTTCAGAAATGTGTGGGTTTGCTAGGTTTCCTAGCTGGCCGCCGAGCACGGGGCCAAAACCGAGGTGACCCCTTGCAAAACCAGGTTGTTTTGTGATAGGCAATTTTAATGTCACCTCAATACGTTTTGGGCCCTAGCCTGTCGCGGGTACTTGGGCCTCCCACACGAGTGAGGCACCATTTTTATCGGGAGACCTTGGGGAACACTGGGTGGTAGGAAATGCGTGTCTGCCCGGCGATGCCACAACTTTCCCACACAAAAATGTGTGGAAAAAGTGATTTTTTCAGCTAAATTTGAGGTTTGCAGGGGATTCTGGGTAAGAAAACGTTGGGGGATCTACGCAAGCCATACCTCCCTGGAACCACCCGGGTGTCTAGTTTTCAGAAATGTGTGGGTTTGCTAGGTTTCCCTAGCTGGCCGCCGAGCACGGGGCCAAAACCGAGGTGACCCCCTTGCAAAACCAGGTTGTTTTGTGATAGGCAATTTTAATGTCACCTCAATACGTTTTGGGCCCTAGCCTGTCGCTGGTACTTGGGCCTCCCACACGAGTGAGGCACCATTTTTATCGGGAGACCTTGGGGAACACTGGGTGGTAGGAAATGCGTGTCTGCCCGGCGATGCCACAACTTTCCCACACAAAAATGTGTGGGAAAAGTGATTTTTTCAGCTACATTTGAGGTTTGCAGGGGATTCTGGGTAAGAAAACGTTGGGAGATCCACGCAAGCCATACCTCCCTGGAACCACCCGGGTGTCTAGTTTTCAGAAATGTGTGGGTTTGCTAGGTTTCCTAGCTGGCCGCCGAGCACGGGCCAAAAACCGAGGTGACCCCCTTGCAAAACCAGGTTGTTTTGTGATAGGCAATTTTAATGTCACCTCAATACGTTTTGGGCCCTAGCCTGTCGCGGGTACTTGGGCCTCCCACACGAGTGAGGCACCATTTTTATCGGGAGACCTTGGGGAACACTGGGTGGTAGGAAATGCGTGTCTGCCCGGCGATGCCACAACTTTCCCACACAAAAATGTGTGGGAAAAGTGATTCTTTCAGCTAAATTTGAGGTTTGCAGGGGATTCTGGGTAAGAAAACGTTGGGGGATCCACGCAAGCCATACCTCCCTGGAACCACCCGGGTGTCTAGTTTTCAGAAATGTGTGGGTTTGCTAGGTTTCCCTAGCTGGCCGCCGAGCACGGGGCCAAAACCGAGGTGACCCCCTTGCAAAACCAGGTTGTTTTGTGATAGGCAATTTTAATGTCACCTCAATACGTTTTGGGCCCTAGCCTGTCGCGGGTACTTGGGCCTCCCACACGAGTGAGGCACCATTTTTATCGGGAGACCTTGGGGAACACTGGGTGGTAGGAAATGCGTGTCTGCCCGGCGATGCCACAACTTTCCCACACAAAAATGTGTGGAAAAAGTGATTCTTTCAGCTAAATTTGAGGTTTGCAGGGGATTCTGGGTAAGAAAACGTTGGGGGATCCACGCAAGCCATACCTCCCTGGAACCACCCGGGTGTCTAGTTTTCAGAAATGTGTGGGTTTGCTAGGTTTCCCTAGCTGGCCGCCGAGCACGGGCCAAAACCGAGGTGACCCCCTTGCAAAACCAGGTTGTTTTGTGATAGGCAATTTTAATGTCACCTCAATACGTTTTGGGCCCTAGCCTGTCGCGGGTACTTGGGCCTCCCACACGAGTGAGGCACCATTTTTATCGGGAGACCTAGGGGAACACTGGGTGGTAGGAAATGCGTGTCTGCCCGGCGATGCCACAACTTTCCACACAAAAATGTGTGGGAAAAGTGATTTTTTCAGCTAAATTTGAGGTTTGCAGGGGATTCTGGGTAAGAAAACGTTGGGGGATCCACGCAAGCCATACCTCCCTGGAACCACCCGGGTGTCTAGTTTTCAGAAATGTGTGGGTTTGCTAGGTTTCCCTAGCTGGCCGCCGAGCACGGGGCCAAAACCGAGGTGACCCCCTTGCAAAACCAGGTTGTTTTGTGATAGGCAATTTTAATGTCACCTCAATACGTTTTGGGCCCTAGCCTGTCGCGGGTACTTGGGCCTCCCACACGAGTGAGGCACCATTTTTATCGGGAGACCTTGGGGAACACTGGGTGGTAGGAAATGCGTGTCTGCCCGGCGATGCCACAACTTTCCCACACAAAATGTGTGGGAAAAGTGATTTTTTCAGCTAAATTTGAGGTTTGCAGGGGATTCTGGGTAAGAAAACGTTGGGGGATCCACGTAAGCTATACCTCCCTGGAACCACCCGGGTGTCTAGTTTTCAGAAATGTGTGGGTTTGCTAGGTTTCCCTAGCTGGCCGCCGAGCACGGGGCCAAAACCGAGGTGACCCCCTTGCAAAACCAGGTTGTTTTGTGATAGGCAATTTTAATGTCACCTCAATACGTTTTGGGCCCTAGCCTGTCGCGGGTACTTGGGCCTCCCACACGAGTGAGGCACCATTTTTATCGGGAGACCTTGGGGAACACTGGGTGGTAGGAAATGCGTGTCTGCCCGGCGATGCCACAACTTTCCCACACAAAAATGTGTGGAAAAGTGATTTTTTCAGCTAAATTTGAGGTTTGCAGGGGATTCTGGGTAAGAAAACGTTGGGGGATCCACGCAAGCCATACCTCCCTGAAACCACCCGGGTGTCTAGTTTTCAGAAATGTGTGGGTTTGCTAGGTTTCCTAGCTGGCCGCCGAGCACGGGGCCAAAAACCGAGGTGACCCCCTTGCAAAACCAGGTTGTTTTGTGATAGGCAATTTTAATGTCACCTCAATACGTTTTGGGCCCTAGCCTGTCGCGAGTACTTGGGCCTCCCACACGAGTGAGGCACCATTTTTATCGGGAGACCTTGGGGAACACTGGGTGGTAGGAAATGCGTGTCTGCCCGGCGATGTCACAACTTTCCCACACAAAAATGTGTGGAAAAAGTGATTTTTTCAGCTAAATTTGAGGTTTGCAGGGGATTCTGGGTAAGAAAACGTTGGGGGATCCACGCAAGCCATACCTCCTGGAACCACCCGGGTGTCTAGTTTTCAGAAATGTGTGGGTTTGCTAGGTTTCCTAGCTGGCCGCCGAGCACGGGGCCAAAACCGAGGTGACCCCCTTGCAAAACCAGGTTGTTTTGTGATAGGCAATTTTAATGTCACCTCAATACGTTTTGGGCCCTAGCCTGTCGCGGGTACTTGGGCCTCCCACACGAGTGAGGCACCATTTTTATCGGAAGACTTTGGGGAACGCGGGGTGGGTGGAATTTTGTGGATCCACGCAGATTCCAGAACTTTCCACCACAGAAATGTGAGGAAAATGTGGGGTTTTTTACAATATTTTAGGTTTGCAAGGGATTCTGGGTAGCATAACCTGGTGAGAGCAAGCCAAGTCACCCCATCCTGGAGTCCCCTGGGTGTCTAGTTTTCAAAAATGTATAGGTTTCCTAGGTTTCCCTAGGTGCCGGCAGAGCTATGGTTCAAAATCTACAGCTAGGCACTTTGTTGAAAAAGGGTCCGTTTTCACTGTGAAAATGTGGTGTGTCCACGTTGCGTTTTGGGCCATTTCCTGTCGCGGGTACTTGGGCCTCCCACACAAGTGAGGTACCATTTTTATCGGAAGACTTTGGGGAACGCGGGGTGGGTGGAAATTTGTGGATCC
This sequence comes from Calotriton arnoldi, assembly GCA_963921515.1. NCBI lineage: Eukaryota > Metazoa > Chordata > Amphibia > Caudata > Salamandridae > Calotriton > Calotriton arnoldi. Next base: position 3,922,563 of record CAWUFW010000005.1, on the reverse strand, counting down.
ACGCAGATTCCAGAACTTTCCACCACAGAAATGTGAGGAAAATGTGTTTTTTTGGACAATTTTTTAAGTTTGCAAGGGATTCTGGGTAACAGAACCTGGTGAGAGCCAGTCAAGTCACCCCATCCTGGATTCCCCTGGGTGTCTACTTTTCAAAAATGTATAGGTTTGAAAGGTTTCGATAGGTGCCGGCAGAGCTAGGGTTCAAAAACTACAGCTAGGCACTTTGCCAAAAAAGGGTCATTTTTCACTGTGAAATTGGGGTGTGTCCACGTTGCGTTTTGCGCGATTTCCTGTCGCGGGCTCTAGGCCTACCCACACAAGTGAGGTACCATTTTTCTCGGAAGACTTTGGGGAACGCGGGGTGGGTAGAAATTTGTGGATCCACGCAGATTCCAGGACTTTCCACCACAGAAATGTGAGGAAAATGTGTTTTTTTTGACAATTCTTTAGGTTTGCAAGGGATTCTGGGTAACAGAACCTGGTGAGAGGCAGTAGAGTCACCCCATCCTGGATTCCCCTGGGTGTCTAGTTTTCAAAAATATATAGGTTTGCTAGGTTTCCCTAGATGCAGGCAGAGCTAGGATTCAAAAACTACAGCTAGGCACTATGCCAAAAAGGGTCATTTTTCACTGTGAAATTGGGGTGTGTCCACATTGCGTTTTGCGCGATTTCCTGTCGCGGGCTCTAGGCCTACCCACACAAGTGAGGTACCATTTTTCTCGGAAGACTTTGGGGAACGCGGGGCGGGTAGAAATTTGTGGATCCACGCAGATTCCAGGACTTTCCACCACAGAAATGTGAGGAAAATGTGTTTTTTTGACAATTCTTTAGGTTTGCAAGGGATTCTGGGTAACAGAACCTGGTGAGAGGCAGTAGAGTCACCCCATCCTGGATTCCCCTGGGTGTCTAGTTTTCAAAAATATATAGGTTTGCTAGGTTTCCCTAGATGCAGGCAGAGCTAGGATTCAAAAACTACAGCAAGGCACTTTGCCAAAAAGGGTCATTTTTCACTGTGAAATTGGGGTGTGTCCACGTTGCGTTTTGCGTGATTTCCTGTCGCGGGCTCTAGGCCTACCCACACAAGTGAGGTACCATTTTTCTCGGAAGACTTTGGGGAACGTGGGGTGGGTAGAAATTTGTGGATCCACGCAGATTCCAGGCCTTTCCACCACAGAAATGTGAGGAAAATGTGGTTTTTTTGACAATTTTTTAGCTTTGCAAGGGATTCTGGGTAACAGAACCTGGTGAGAGGCAGTAGAGTCACCCCATCCTGGATTCCCCTGGGTGTCTAGTTTTCAAAAATATATAGGTTTGCTAGGTTTCCCTATATGCAGGCAGAGCTAGGATTCAAAAACTACAGCTAGGCACTTTGCCAAAAAAGGGTCGTTTTTCACTGTGAAATTGTGGTGTGTCCACGTTGCGTTTTGCACCGTTTCCTGTCGCGGGCACTAGGCCTACCCACACAAGTGAGGTACCATTTTTCTCGGAAGACTTTGGGGAACGTGGTGTGGGTAGAAGTTTGTGGATCCGCGCAGATTACAGACCTTTCCACCACAGAAATGTGAGGAAAATGTGGTTTTTTTGACAATTCTTTAGGTTTGCAAGGGATTCTGGGTAACAGAACCTGGTGAGAGCAAGCCAAGTCACCCCATCCTGGAGTCCCCTGGGTGTCTAGTTTTCAAAAATGTATAGGTTTCCTAGGTTTCCCTAGGTGCCGGCAGAGCTATGGTTCAAAATCTACAGCTAGGCACTTTGTTGAAAAAGGGTCCGTTTTCACTGTGAAAATGTGGTGTGTCCACGTTGCGTTTTGGGCCATTTCCTGTTGCGGGTACTTGGGCCTCCCACACAAGTGAGGTACCATTTTTATCGGAAGACTTTGGGGAACGCGGGGTGGGTGGAAATTTGTGGATCCACGCAGATTCCAGAACTTTCCACCACAGAAATGTGAGGAAAATGTGTTTTTTTGGACAATTTTGTAAGTTTGCAAGGGATTCTGGGTAACAGAACCTGGTGAGAGCCAGTCAAGTCACCCCATCCTGGATTCCCCTGGGTGTCTACTTTTCAAAAATGTATAGGTTTGAAAGGTTTCGATAGGTGCCGGCAGAGCTAGGGTTCAAAAACTACAGCTAGGCACTTTGCCAAAAAGGGTCATTTTTCACTGTGAAGTTGGGGTGTGTCCACGTTGCGTTTTGCGCAATTTCCTGTCGCGGGCTCTAGGCCTACCCACACAAGTGAGGTACCATTTTTCTCGGAAGACTTTGGGGAACGCGGGGTGGGTAGAAATTTGTGGATCCACGCAGATTCCAGGACTTTCCACCACAGAAATGTGAGGAAAATGTGTTTTTTTTGACAATTCTTTAGGTTTGCAAGGGATTCTGGGTAACAGAACCTGGTGAGAGGCAGTAGAGTCACCCCATCCTGGATTCCCCTGGGTGTCTAGTTTTCAAAAATATATAGGTTTGCTAGGTTTCCATAGATGCAGGCAGAGCTAGGATTCAAAAACTACAGCTAGGCACTTTGCCAAAAAGGGTCATTTTTCACTGTGAAATTGGGGTGTGTCCACATTGCGTTTTGCGCGATTTCCTGTTGCGGGCTCTAGGCCTACCCACACAAGTGAGGTACCATTTTTCTCGGAAGACTTTGGGGAACGCGGGGTGGGTAGAAATTTGTGGATCCACGCAGATTCCAGGACTTTCCACCACAGAAATGTGAGGAAAATGTGTTTTTTTGACAATTCTTTAGGTTTGCAAGGGATTCTGGGTAACAGAACCTGGTGAGAGGCAGTAGAGTCACCCCATCCTAGATTCCCCTGGGTGTCTAGTTTTCAAAAATATATAGGTTTGCTAGGTTTCCCTAGATGCAGGCAGAGCTAGGATTCAAAAACTACAGCTAGGCACTTTGCCCAAAAAGGGTCATTTTCACTGTGAAATTGGGGTGTGTCCACGTTGCGTTTTGCGTGATTTCCTGTCGCGGGCTCTAGGCCTACCCACACAAGTGAGGTACCATTTTTCTCGGAAGACTTTGGGGAATGCGGGGTGGGTAGAAATTTGTGGATCCACGCAGATTCCAGGACTTTCCACCACAGAAATGTGAGGAAAATGTGTTTTTTGACAATTTTTAGGTTTGCAAGGGATTCTGGGTAACAGAACCTGGTGAGAGGCAGTAGAGTCACCCCATCCTGGATTCCCCTGGGTGTCTAGTTTTCAAAAATATATAGGTTTGCTAGGTTTCCCTAGATGCAGGCAGAGCTAGGATTCAAAAACTACAGCTAGGCACTTTGCCAAAAAGGGTCGTTTTTCACTGTGAAATTGTGGTGTGTCCACGTTGCGTTTGCACCGTTTCCTGTCGCGGGCACTAGGCCTACCCACACAAGTGAGGTACCATTTTTCTCGGAAGACTTTGGGGAACGTGGTGTGGGTAGAAGTTTGTGGATCCGCGCAGATTACAGACCTTTCCACCACAGAAATGTGAGGAAAATGTGTTTTTTGGACAATTTTTTAGGTTTGCAAGGGATTCTGGGTAACAGAACCTGGTGAGAGCCAGTCAAGTCACCCCATCCTGGATTCCCCTGGGTGTCTAGTTTTCAAAAACGGATAGGTTTGCTAGGTTTCCCTAGATGCCGGCAGAGCTAGGGTTCAAAACTACAGCTAGGTACTTTGCCAAAAAGGGTCATTTTTCACTGTGAAATTGGCGTGTGTCCACGTTGCGTTTTGTGCAGTTTCCTGTCGTGGGCACTAGGCCTACCCACACAAGTGAGGTACCATTTTACTCGGAAGACTTTGGGGAACACGGGGTGGGTAGAAATTTGTGGATCCATGCAGATTCCAGTACTTTCCACCACAGAAATGTGAGGAAAATGTGTTTTTTTTTACAATGTTTTAGGTTTGCAAGGGATTCTGGGTAACAGAACCTGGTGAAAGCCAGTCAAGTCACCCCATACTGGATTCCCCTGGGTGTCTAGTTTTCAAAAATGTATAGGTTTGCTAGGTTTCCCTGGGTGCTGGCAGAGCAAGCGTTCAAAAACTACAGCTAGGCACTTTGCAAAAAAAGGGTAATTTTTCATTGTGAAAATGTGGTGTGTTCACGTTGCGTTTTGAGCCGTTTCCTGTCGTGGGCACTATGCCTACCCACACAAGTGAGGTACCATTTTTATCGAGACACTTACGGTAATTCAGATTTGTAAAGCAACTGTTATTACCTATTGACTTTCGATGCATTTCTGCCTTCCAAATGAAAGACAATGTGTAAAAGAAGTTATTTTGGAAAATGACCTATAATTCTCATGCTAGTATGAGTATTACCAATTTCAGAAATGTGCAAATATCTACTGTTTCTAAACTCTATATTGTGTTCCCATTTCAGAAATGCATAGGAGTCTTTCATACCGAATATTCCATGTATACATTTTCCCAGAATAATTGCTATATACCCGGTACATAATAAAAAACCATTGCAAGACGCTGCTCAGTTTTTGGCTCTGGGTTCGTCGGGTTCTTGGTGAACCTACAAGTCCTATATATCCCCACAACCAGTAAGGTCCAGTGGATGTAAAGGTATATTGCTTTCAAAGAGCAGTCATAATTAGAAGAAGTTACAGGTGAAAACGTTGACACAAAAGGCTGTTTTTTCAACTAATTTTCCATTTTTCCTATATTTAACTGTTAGTTTCTATAAAGAAACCTTGATAGATTTACACAAATGACCCCTTGCTGAATTCAGCATATTGTCTACTTTTCTAAAATGTATAGATTTCCAGGATCCATTATTGCTTTCATACCCATTTCTACCATTAACTGGAAGGAGGTTGAAAGCACAAAAAATAGCAAAAATAGGCTATGTCCCAGAAAAATGCCAAAACTGTGTAAAATTTTTTGGTTTTCTGACAAAAGTCTGTCATTCCCTAAAATCTGGGAAAATGGAGATTTCAGCCCCACAAACCTTTTTTTGATACCATTTGCAGGGAAAAACCCAGACGCTTTTATATGCGGGACTTTTTTCCCATTTTTCCCAAAAAACCAAAATTTTGCTGTATTTTGGCTAAAATCTGGGACCCCTCCAGGTGAATCCACAAATCCTGGGTACCTTTAGAATCCCCATGATGTTGGAAGAAAAGGACGCAAATTTGACGTGGATACCTTATGTGGTCAAAAAGTTACAGAGGCCTAATCGCGAACTACTACAAATAGCCAAAAAAGGGCTCAGCACTGGGGGGGAAAAGGCCCAGCAGTTAAGGGGTTAATTGTTAACACTAAAATCTCGCCCCTTTTTCCTCTTCCTAAAACAAACCCACAAAAATGAGGCAACAGAACAGCATACGAATGGGTCCCGTAGAGTTTTTAAAAAGTATGTTGTTTGGTGGGTTTCCCCTGCTGTCCCTGGGACTCCTAGGTCATCAGTCAGCACAGTGATCATGGTTTGTATGTCCCATTGCTGCCATGGTATGGTATTTGTTCACCTCACATCTACAGTCTCCACAGGATATCTACATTTGTGTGCCCATTGGTGCAGATATGTGGGTCTGCATTATCATGGTCACTTCTGTCATTGTGTTATTGATGAATGTTGACAGTGTCAGCCCCCATGGCTGATGTTTGTCTGCACATGGCCAAAGGTATGTCTTATTTGCACTGCAGTGTTTGCCTCACCCAATCTATGTTGCTATGGGACACAAGCACTACTATGCCACTGATGTGTTTGTTGTTCTGTGACCAGGGAGAATCCATGCTGTTTGGCATTTGCAGCTTTTTCCATGACAACACTTACAATTTGGTCACTGTGATGATGGGGGTTTAGACCCCATTTCCACAATGTTCAAATTGTGCCCCAGCTATGGACCCCACACTTACCTTTTGGTCACTGTGATGATGGGGATTACACCCCATTGCCACAATGTTCAAAATGTGCTTCAGCTATGGACCCCACACTTACCTTTTGGTCACTGTGATGATGGGGGTTAGACCCCATTGCCACAATGTTCAAAATGTGCTTCAGCTATGGACCCCACACTTACCTTTTGGTCACTGTGATGATGGGGTGTTAGACCCCATTGCCACAGTGGTCATGGTCTGCTTGCATTGTGGAGGCCACACACATTTATGTGTGACACATGTGATAGGGGGTCACATTGTATGTTCAATGTCATGTTCAGTGTTGTAGGCATTTGACACAGTCTACACACGCTTGTCATGGTGTTGGGGGGATGTCTTTTTCTGACATTCCTTATGTTGGAGTATGCTAGTTGTGTCATGCATTACCCATCCTATGAGTAGGGGTGGTGTTGGTGGTAGGCATCCATCCCCCTATGAGTGGGGATGGTAGTAGTGACAGGCATCCAGGCCCCCCTGAGTAGGGGTGGTTTTGGTGGTAGGCATCCATCCCCCTATGAGTGGGGATGGTAGTAGTGACAGGCATCCAGGCCCCCCTGAGTAGGGGTGGTGTTGGTGGTAGGCATCCATCCCCCTATGAGTGGGGATGGTAGTAGTGACAGGCATCCAGGCCCCCTGAGTAGGGGTGGTGTTGGTGGTAGGCATCCATCCCCCTATGAGTGGGGATGGTAGTAGTGACAGGCATCCAGGCCCCCTGAGTAGGGGTGGTGTTGGGGACAGGCATCCAGCCCCCCTGAGTAGGGGTGGTGTTGGTGGTAGGCATCCAGCCCCCTGAGTAGGGGTGGTGTTGGGGACAGGCATCCAGCCCCCCCTGAGTAGGGGTGGTGTTGGTGGTAGGCATCCAGCCCCCCCTGAGTAGGGGTGGTGTTGGTGGTAGGCATCCAGCCCCCCCTGAGTAGGGGTGGTGTTGGTGGTAGGCATCCAGCCTCCCATGGGTAGGGGTGGTAGTAGTGACAGGCATCCAGGCCCCCTGAGTAGGGGTGGTGTTGGTGGTAGGCATCCATCCCCCTATGGGTGGGGATGGTAGTAGTGACAGGCATCCAGGCCCCCTGAGTAGGGGTGGTGTTGGGGACAGGCATCCAGCCCCCCTGAGTAGGGGTGGTGTTGGTGGTAGGCATCCAGGCCCCCTGAGTAGGGGTGGTGTTGGGGACAGGCATCCAGCCCCCCTGAGTAGGGGTGGTGTTGGTGGTAGGCATCCAGCCCCCCCTGAGTAGGGGTGGTGTTGGTGGTAGGCATCCATCCCCCTATGGGTGGGGATGGTAGTAGTGACAGGCATCCAGGCCCCCTGAGTAGGGGTGGTGTTGGTGGTAGGCATCCATCCCCCTATGAGTGGGGATGGTAGTAGTGACAGGCATCCAGGCCCCCTGAGTAGGGGTGGTGTTGGTTGTAGGCATCCATCCCCCTATGAGTGGGGATGGTAGTAGTGACAGGCATCCAGGCCCCCTGAGTAGGGGTGGTGTTGGTGGTAGGCATCCATCCCCCTATGACTGGGGATGGTAGTAGTGACATGCATCCAGGCCCCCCTGAGTAGGGGTGGTGTTGGTGGTAGGCATCCATCCCCCCTGAGTAGGGGTGGTGTTGGGGACAGGCATCCAGCCCCCCCTGAGTAGGGGTGGTGTTGGTGGTAGGCATCCAGGCCCCCCTGAGTAGGGGTGGTGTTAGTGGTAGGCATCCAGGCCCCTATGGGTGTATATGGCATTGGTGATGGCCATCCCGCCCCTATGGTTCTGCTGTAGCTAGTGTAAGTCATTTCTGCATCCCTATGTTTGTGTGTTATATGTCGGGTACGTGTCGTTTGTTTGTGTGGTGGGTGTTTGACTTACCTTCTGCGTCGTACGCGTCCGTACCTGTTCCGGTAATAGTTGTAGAGTATTGGTAGGACCTGCGCGATGGGATTCATGATTGGTTCGTCTCGTTCGGCTTTCTCGTTACTTCGACTCGTACTCGTGGCTGGCGTGTTCGTCTCGTAGCCGTGGATCGTCTTGTGGCGCGAATCGGAGCTTATGTGCAGCTCTCCCGGATGCTCTGACGTGCCGTACGTAGCGACGGGTTCGGCGCGTACGGAAGGCGCATCGTACTAGTCCGGCCGGAAGGTGCTGTATTTTTGCTTTCGTGCGACTCGATTCTGCGTTTACGGATCCGGCTCGGGCGGGGAACAGGAGCTGGATTGGGTAAGTACGGCTGGGTCGGTATCTGGGCAGTTATGCGCATCGTACTTGCTCGTTCGGACGAATGTTCGAATTGGTCGGGAAACACGCGTTCGGCTTGGTTTTTTCCCGGACGAATGGTGTTGGGTGCGCTTCCGGCCGAGATCGGAATCGACCCCCAAGTGTTTGGTTGAGGTGAGGCTGTGGAGAAATTTTTCAAAATGTGTAAGGACCTTAGTACCACCATCCCTATTATGGAGTTGCCCAACCTAATGTCTATTTTGGAAATAACGAAAACGCTCAGACTCGGGGATTCAAGTTAGAGGTCCTCAAAGGACTTAAAAATTCACAGAATATTTTAACTGAAAAGCAGTGGCATCAGTGGCAAAACTTGCTCCATGGCTATGATCCCTTGCTTTTTTGCCACTTCTGTAGTATTTTGGTCATCTCACACCCCTTCACTCCCACCCTTTCTCAGCCACCTACCTGAGCCAAGATTAACTGGGCTAAAATCCTGCATGTGGAGCTGGCAGTGTTCCTGGCAGAGTTCCTGACAAGAGCCAAGGTCACCGGAACGCTGTGGCTTGCAAAACAAGTCCTGTTGCCAGGAACCTCCTTCATTGTCCAGGCTTGGCTTCATCATCGGCGACAGTACCCCCAGACTTGGAACTTAGGGGCCGATTACCATGTAATCCGCCCACCATATTACTATGGCGGGCGGATGGTTGGCGGTCAGAAAGACCAACCGCCACGCATCTGATGGGCCCCTTGAGCCCGCCGGTGCATCGGAGGGACATCCAATCCCTACAATGGTGGCGGTGCCTGCCAGGCACCGCCTTAGGGATTATGATGTCCCTTTCCGCCCGTCATGAAAAGGCAGGCATAAAGGGACTATTGGGGCCCATAGCGGGCCCCTCTTCCCCCCTCTTGCCCTAAGCTGTGGGTTGTGGGGGGCACCTATGGTGCCCCCCTACATATCCCTGCACCATGTGGCAGGCACTGTATGGTACCTGCCACGTAGTGCAGGGATATGTAATGTATCCCCTTTTTGCATTGCGGCATGTGCTGCAGTCAGCAGCATCTGCCGCAATGCAAAAGATAGGCATTGCGACCGTCGTGGTGGCGGTCGCATCGTAATGCCTCTGTCGGGACCGCCAACAGCCTGTCGGGTGGTCCCGTTTACGATAGGGTGGCCATCCTAATCAGCCCCTTAGATTGTGCTTCATTGCACCACTCTAGATGTGCAACTTGTTACTTCCTGTTCTCTAGCTGACTGGCTCGACCAGGAGTCTCCAACCAGTCGATTGGGGGCTACCAGTAGCTCACAGACACCTTCAGAGTAGCTCACAGCCTTGAGTAAATAAGCACAGGGTCGCATTTTACGTTTAAAGTTAAGGGAAAGATGTGTTTATTCTACATTATTATCTTCAGGCTGCAGATAGCAGGGCCTGATAATGAGCATTGCTGGAGTCAGATTTATGACTCAGGGCACAGAGGTGAAGCACTAATGTATATAAATCTTAAATAAAAGTCCTTGTCAACTCAGTATTGGAGGTTGAGAACAAAACAATGTTTCTGAATGCTTTTAAATGGGAGAAAATTAAAATGAAGAGTTAACTTAATGATTAATTTAGCTCTTCATTTTAATTTCAACCCATTTCAAAGTGTTCCATTTACAAGCAACAGACCTCTTGCTGTCTCAGTGGCCAGTAGACACTGTGCCATATTTATAAGTGAAAAATACGGTCTTTTTTCAAATGAAAGAAATTTAAAGTGGATATAAATATTTCTATGAAATATTGAGTCAATGTTTTTCTCCACTTTCAATTAAGCCAATTACGTCTTAATATTTTATGAAGCATGTTCCTTCACTTTAAATTCCTCCTATTTATACAAATGGCTGTATTTTTCTGTTATAAATATAGCACCATGTCTACAGGCCACTTGGTTCAAGATGCCTATTGTTTATAAATGGGACACTTTGAAATGGAAGAAAATTTAAATGTTGAGTTTTATGGAATCTGTACAAACATAAAGTTAACTCTTCAGTGTAATTTCCTCCCATTTCGAAGTGTTGCATTTACACACAGCAGGCATCTTGGTCCCTGTGGCTGGTATACACTGTGTCATATTTGTAACTGAAAAATACAGCCTTTACTTTTACTTTAGAAAACTTTACTCGATCTTTCATTAAATCAGATCATAAAAGTACATAAAAAATACATAAAACCACTGTATAAAATCACAACTAAACACAATTCATATCCTAAAAAGGCTGACCTAATCAAGTTCATAAACCCAAGCCCCCGTTACTACGTACTTAAGGTCATAAAAGATACAATGGATTAAAAAGAAAGTTACTAAAAAGTTTTAAAAGAAGCCACAAGCAGTGAGAGGATCCCCAAAATTCATTCATAAGCCACGTATTTCCTTTTCCGTATGCATGCCCACAAGAAGGATGCCACAGCAAAACAAACCACCGGGTTGGGTAATGATTTTAAAAAGTATAACGCAGCCCAACATAAGCGAAAGTGGGGGATCTTTAAAATTGGAATAATAAATGTCTTTCTTTCCTGGGCATACAGACTACAGAAAAGTACCAGATGTAAATCATTTTGGGGTGACTTATGGTCACAGGGGCACAGGGACAAATCCGAATGCTTGAATCTTCTGGCCGGATACCCCAACATCAAGGGAATCAGGTTAAGACGAAACCTTGTCAAAATAAACTGATGATTTGAAAATGAAACCTCTGCTAAATAAGAGAACTGACCCTCTACCAGTGGAGGGGTCAGTTGATACATCCGGACCATCTGTAGTCCATAATTCCTCTCCCTGCGTTCTTATTGAGCCCTCAAATTAAAAGTCTCAACCAGTCTATGCTTAGAAACTTTTTACATAAGTTGGCATCCTTAAAAAGATTTATCAAACCTAAGGCGTTGAGTTCCCGCTCGACATAATTTAACCATCTGCTCTTACTATGGTTTTCCAATTTTAATAGATCGGTAATGATCATTTGATTAAGGGGAACAGTAACCCTACGCCAGATTGATAGCCACAGCAACAGAGGGGCCATGCGAATTGAATCGGTGACATATGGAAGACCCAGCTCTACATGGAAAACTTAATTTGAATAAGATTGTGGCAGGGAGGTTAATGATTTAAAAACATTATTTTCAGTTGATTGGAGGGTGTCAATGGGGACCATCCCTCATACCCCTGCCCCATAAGTCACAGCTGATACTGTTTTAGCATGGTAAATCTTCTTTATAGGGACTAGAGGTTTGGAGCCTAGCCTCCTATAAAACGATTTTAATGCCGCCAAACTCCTGTCCATAACCATAACCCTACCTTCCACCAGATGTGTTCACAAAAGGTTGTTATCAAAGAGAACTCCCAAATAAGGGAACAAGTTCACCACCTCAATTTTTATAGAATCCATATGAAAAATACAGCCATTTTTTAAGTGGAAGAAATTTAAAGTGAGGAAATTTTTTCCATATTATGAACATTTTTGGCAGAACTTTTTTTGCACTTAAAATTTCTCCCATAAAAAAAAAATGGTTGTATATTTGAGTTATACATGTAACAGTGCCACGTATGGCGAATGGTATGTCCTGTGGCTCAAGTACATATGACGCAGACTCTCATTCACCCATGCACATGTATCCCATTCATACACACACATATTCATACATCCCCACAGACCATGCTCTCACTGATACACATGGCATCCTAGTTCCCTTAGTCAAAGTATTTTGTTCAAACCATAGTCTTTGGCTCTATGGACATTAGGCTTAAATTCAATTAAACTGTGCATGGGGGTGTCCGGTAACATTGAGCGAGTGGCTTGGCCTTCAGTAGCTCATAATGAATTTCACTCATCAGAAGTAGCTCTCACTACAGAAAAGGTTGGAGATCCCTGGGCTAGACTCTAACACCTCCCATCCCTCACAGACCAGATGATCTATTCTGACACCAACCAGCTGTGAAATTCCAGATAGGACACAAGGCCCTAGTTCACTACGGTATCCCAAAGAGCATGCCTATAATGGTGACCAACAGGCTCTGCAGGGCTGCTTCCGAATCCTCAACCAGGACATTGTATTCTCTCATTCGCCTCAATTCCATCTCATCTTGATTGATCTAGAGCCCTACACTCTCGGGTCTGAAGTAGCAGACCACAGAAACGGACATCACTGGAGGTCTTCCTGAGTCTGTCCCATTAAGAAGGGAAACAACTCTGGACAGCTGAGTGCTGACAAACCTAAGAAGGGTCCTGGAAACCCACCCTCTGACTCAGTTTTTCTCTCATTGTGCCCCCTGCATCCAGCATGTTCCAAACTAATCTTGCCAATGCTAATCATTTAGGAAGTAGGCTACTGTTTTTTTTTAAAGCAATGTTTACAGGCTATATTTTTTGAAGTCACCTTACTCATTTTACAAAGGCCTTCGATTTTACCGCAAAATTAAATGTCAACTATCAGTACTTTGTTATTAAGGTGAAGGATAGACACAGCAATCAAATCCATTTATTTCTGTCATATTATTTATATCTCAAGATGTCATGCGCATCCGAAGACATGACAGTTTCTTTAGTCTCGGTCCCATTTTCTCTGATTTCGTGTCATGTTCTTTTTGGGTCACCGGGCATGCAAATCTGTTTCTTGAGATTCCATCAGTATGCTAAGTAGTGTTTTTGAAACCAGAAAAATCCCACTTCTTTTATTTCGAGATTGTTACCCAGTACCTAGAGTATCCAGTATCCAGAACAGCTTCTACCTCTTACTACTCCCATACCCCATCAGTTTCTGTGGCCTGCAGCAGCCCGGATCCCCTGGGCCAGACTCCTTCCCCCCCAGAGAATCATGGCTCCCCCTCATCGGTCTGATCCTGTCTCTCTAGCCAGTGAGGAGGACCCATGGATAGCATAGCGGTGTGGAGTGTTCAGAGGAACACACATGCCATGACCCTGGACCTAATCTCTCTGTCTGCCCCATGAGCTCTCATGTAATTTCCACATCCTCCCCCTGTACCGAGATTCCAAGCAAATCCTGCCTCACACCTGCATCCTTGCCATCCTACAGATCCAGAAGCGATGCACAGCCAGTGGGTATAGTGAGGTGAAGCCAAGAGACAAGAGGCTAGGTTCAGAGGATGAACCGCAAGGAGAAGAGAATAGAGAACTACTAACTATTCAACTCACTCTGCCTCAAAAGAAGATGAACTAGCCTCTCCAATGCATCATGGTTCCTGAGGATTGGGCAGCACCGGATTGGCAGCACCGAGCGTTTCTCCGGGAGGCTGGAAGGGTGGGGGGTGGGGGGGCAGTTTTTGTCACTGGGGGCCGATTGGGCAGCGGTGCTGAAATATCAGCCTCTAGTAACTAAATCAGCAGTCCAGCAGCAGCAAATACAAAATCCATTAGTCTTCTTGTCCACTCACTCACTTTCCAGCCTCCCGGGGACAAAATCTAACGCCACCTCTAGACTAGGGTTGGTGTTAAATATTGTAATGTTTTCAAACCAGCAGCAGTGGTATGCGTTGTTTGATTTGCTTTGCTCACAGGGCCATCAATCTGCAGTGCAGGACAGCGCTACCAATGACGGCCCTGGTATTCATTTTATTGCAAGACAGGAGGCTCCTATTGTGCTTTTCTTGCATTCAATTGAATAAATGTCTAGATAAAACTACTGTACCCATCATGCAAAGAGAAAACATACAATATGATATCATAAAGGTAATAACCAATCACATTTTAACAAGCCTATAAACCACTTGACTGGGAGTAAGAAGTACTCTTTTCTTGCTGTTAACAGTCAAGATAAGTATATTTTTTACCTTCTATAAATATATTTAGACTGCTAAGATACTATATTGTATGAATCTCATTTGAGTGTTTATTGTTATCACCTAAGTTATGGCCAGTCTTAATTTGGTCCTTTCTACCCAGCACCTGCTTTCAAATACCTTTCCAGCTTTACTAAAGCCGACCGCTGGTTTGCGCCCGTTTATTTCCCCTCAGCGTGACCCGCCTCCTTACCGTGCTGATGAGAGGAATCGTCTTTCTCCTCAAGCGCGCTTACTACCGCGTCTCCGACTGCGTTCACCGGCTAATATCCTTGCCCTCGGCCCGCCTCCAGGTAGCTTACAGCAGCCTCCAGCCCACGTTCAGTCACCCGCTTCCAGCCTAACTCCAGTCCGCCTTTGGCTCGCCACCAGGCCTTCAAACACACCTCCAGTCTGCCTCTCCTTTCTAATACATTTTACTCCTCAGTTCGAGACTGCAGGGAGTAACCAAACATATATATATATTTCAATACATTTTTGTCAGAGAAAAAATGTCAATTTGCAATTAATAACATATTTTACACTTATATCTTATATAGCCGATTGTTTTTATTTGCTGCCATCCATCAATTTGCTTACATTTAATTCATAAATATGGAAACACATTTTGAAGAAGAGGAAGCACAGATTTTCAGAGAAAACCTAATTTTATTCATTATAGACTCTGTGAAACAAGCTGTCACTGATTCCCTGAATAATATTTCAAAATCTATTGAGGCCTCTGTGGAAAGAGTATTGGTAGAAGAAATTGTTGTTGATTCTGGCACTTCTAAATTTGGTTAAAAACATTCTTATGGCCCAACAACTCCATCTAAAAACTCTCCGGTTATACAATTTTTTTCTGATAAGAACACAAATAAACTTCCCATTCGTGTGGTTCAATTACACGACACTTATTATGACACGGGGATACTGATAATGACATGGACAAGAATCATCCAGACATAATGATCTGGTCTGGGCTTCCTGAGAAGAGGCAGAAACATTCTCCAAATGAACTGGGAGAGTCTTCTTCATCATCTAATATTCCAAGTAATAAAACTAATCTCCTTTTGAATTTTTTGAGTCAATCGATGTTTGATGCCGCATTGATAAGGCATCTGAATTCCACAGAATGTTCCCCATATGAATACGTGGCACAATATGTGTCACATAAATTGAGACATCCCTTGGAAAAATTAACAAGAAGCAGACTTCGTTCAGAATTTCCAAGACCCTTATTACTTAATAATATTAAAAGCTACTCCTACTATTGATCCTAAAATGCTCTTATTTTTCACAAATTCTGCAGGGATCCCAAAAAAGGAGTGGATAGAGCTTGGACAAATTGCCAAGATAGACTTTTGGATCTTTATGGCCCATTCACTAGAATATTTGTTTTGACTGAAGAAGCCAGTATTGAGGACAAGCAAGTTGACCCTATAGTTCTAAAAAATAAGGTACAAATAGCAATCTGTCTTTTAGGTAATGCTAATTTGTCCATGGCTCCAGAAAGACGCAAAAGCTTACTGTTGGGAAATTTGTCATCTAAGGAGGCTGGGCAGGAAGTGAATTGCTTGCACTTTTGAGATGCATTTATTAAAGACCTTAACAAATAAATACCTTTGCTTCAATTGATAAAGCACAGGCTTCCTTACAAAGATATTTGGATACCAGGTTTTTAGGCAAAGGCATGAGCCTCTTTGCTGACTGTTACACCCCAAGAGTTGCTTTTAAACCACAGTAGACGCTCCCTTACAAGGTAACAGGATTTCAAGTCACAGTTGTATCCCCAGAGGAACAGAGGCTTCGGACACCATGGCTTTAGGAACAGAGGAACCCAGAACTCAAGCAAGTTTTTCTCTTTCTGGCCAGCCTCTAGTAGGGGGTATTTAAGCTTATTTCTTCAGGCATATGCAAAAGAAACAATTGATGGACGGAATGCTGAACAATGCAAACATTCACCCCCAGTCATAAGGATCTGGGTTAAATCCATCATTCTTTTGCTCACCACACCACCCCAGTTTGGACCCAGCCATATGCAAATCAGTCTTGACCCTGTTCCTTGTGGGAACAGTCCAGCCCGAACTGCCAAGCCAGATCCTCCCTGGACCGGAAACAAGCATCCTGGGACCGGTTTCAGGGCATCACCCTTCATCAGCCAGGCTAGCTTGAATCCAGTGGTGTAGTGAACACGGGACCCATGTCTAGGCATACCCTTCCCACTTAGGGCGACAAATGCAAAAGAAACAATTGATGGACGGAATGCTGGACAATGCAAACATTCACCCCCAGTCACAAGGATTTGGGTTAAATCCATCATTCTTTGCTCACCACACCACCCCAGTTTGGACCCAGCCATATGCAAATCAGTCTTGACCCTGTTCCTTGTGGGAACAGTCCAGCCCGAACTGCCAAGCCAGGTCCTCCCTGGACCGGAAACAAGCATCCTGGGACCGTTTTCAGGGCATCACCCTTCATCAGCAAGGCTAGCTTGAATCCAGTGGTGTAGTGAGCACGGGACCCACGTCTGGGCATACCCTTCCCACTTAGGGCGACAAATGCAAAAGAAACAATTGATGGACGGAATGCTGGACAATGCAAACATTCACCCCCAGTCACAAGGATCTGGGTTAAATCCATCATTCTTTTGCTCACCACACCATCCCAGTTTGGACCCAGCCATATGCAAATCAGTCTTGACCCTGTTCCTTGTGGGAACAGTCCAGCCCGAACTGCCAAGCCAGGTCCTTCCTGGACCGGAAACAAGCATCCTGGGACTGGTTTCAGGGCATCACCCTTCATCAGCCAGGCTAGCTTGAATCCAGTGGTGTAGTGAGCACGGGACCCACGTCTGGGCATACCCTTCCCACTTAGGGCGACAAATGCAAAAGAAACAAGTGATGGACGGAATGCTGGACAATGCAAACATTCACCCCCAGTCACAAGGATCTGGGTTAAATCCATCATTCTTTTGCTCACCACACCACCCCAGTTTGGACCCAGCTGTATGCAAATCAGTCTTGACCCTGTTCCTTGTGGGAACAGTCCAGCCCGAACTGCCAAGCCAGGTCCTCCCTGGACCAGAAACAAGCATCCTGTGACCGGTTTCAGGGCATCACCCTTCATCAGCCAGGCTAGCTTGAAACCAGTGGTGTAGTGAGCACGGGACCCACGTCTGGGCATACCCTTCCCACTTAGGGCGACAAATGCAAAAGAAACAATTGATGGACGGAATGCTGGACAATGCAAACATTCACCCCCAGTCACAAGGATCTGGGTTAAATCCATCATTCTTTTGCTCACCACACCACCCCAGTTTGGACCCAGCCATATGCAAATCAGTCTTGACCCTGTTCAAACTGGAATGGCATGGTGAGCAAAAAAACAATGGATTTAGGCCCAGATCTCTGTACTGGGGTGAATGTATGACATTGTTCTGCATTCTGTCCATCAATTGTTCTTTTTGCATTTGTCACCCCGGCATGGCATATGATAACTGCAGATCCCTGGTTACTTCATACAGTACAAGGCTATTGTATAGAACTCTATACCACCTAAGTTCAACTCTCTATTCCTCATCACCTATCTTTTTCCAAAGGATCAGAAACTCATAATGACACAAGATATTCAGTCTTTACTTCAAAAGCAAGTGATAGAATTATCCCCTTTTGACCCATCTTTTGTAAGCATCATTTTTTTGGTCCAAACGAAAAACAAAATATTTCGGTCAGTCCTCAACCTGAAATCTTGTAGTTTATCAACATTTCAAAACGGAGACAATCATTCACCTCCGAGATACTCTTATAGAGGGGTATTGGATGGTCTGTCTAGATTTGCAGGAAGCTTACTTAACAATTCCAATTCAACAATCTTACAGAAAATTCCTACAATTCCAATGTGGAGATTCCTTTTATCAATTCAAATGCCTTCCCTTAGGTTTCTCTTCTGCTCCTTGGTATTTTACCAAGGTAATGAAACTTGTCATTACCCACATGAGAGCACAATGTGTACATCTAGTAGCTTATCTGGACAATTTTCTTCTCCTTGAACAGGACAAAGATTTATTATTGACACAATTGACAACGTTCCTGACTCCTCTACAAAATCTAGTATTCAAGACAAATCTGTTTTAAAACCATCCAGACAAACAGAAGTTCCGGGTTTTGTGATAGACGCAGACAAATCATTTTTTCAACTTTTGATAAACTGAGTATTCCTAGTAAAAAAAATATCTCATGTGCTGACAGTTTTCACAATGTCACTCAGAATTCTGGCATGGGGCCTAATTGCTTCTTCAATCCAAGCTATTTTTCCAGGTCCCATACATTACAGAACCCCTCCAAAGACTAAAAGTTGCCATCTCCGGAAAAGACTTTCTTATTCAGACATCATTCAATTAGATCCAAACTCTCCATCAAAACTCCAATTGTGGTTAGACCACTTAGAGGCATAGAACGGAAAAGTAATTTTTTCTCCAGCACCAGATCTTGTTTTAGAATCCAATGCAATTCGGACTGATTGGGGCGCAAGATGTGGTCAGTGCTCAACTGGCAGTACATGGTCACAAGAGGCGTCATTGTTGCATATCAACTGTTTTTAGATGCTTGCAGGGTCCTTTGCAATCCAGATCTTCACCAAAAACAAAATAAGCAGCTCTATCCTTCTACGCATGGACAGTATCTCGACAGTTCGCTACATAAATCATCTGGCGGGCATGAAATGAAAGCCACTAGCCGAACTTTGGCAGAACAAACTCTCGGTTCTCGCAGAATACCTCCTATGGAAACTAAACACAATACCAGACTGGTACTCCAGAAATCTTCAAGATGCAAGTAATTGGTGTCTTCATTCTTTGTATTCAAGAAGCTTTCTTCCAAGTTTTGCCCATTTGCAATAGATCTTTTAAATCTTTTTGCTTCTCATTTAAATACACAACTCCAATCCTATTACAGTTGGAGACCACATCCACAAGCGTTGGCAACAGATGCCTTCCTTCAAGATTGGTTGCTTCGGATCAATTACGCCTTTCCCCCATTTATAATGATATCGCAAGTTATAGCCCAAATACGTCGCCAAAAAGCGACTCTACTTTTGATAACCCATTTTGGCAAAGTCAACCCTGGTTCCCTTCGGCTCTAAAACTATCTGTGGACAGACAGTCCAGGTATGACTCTTTCCGTCCATTCTCTCCTTCTAAACCCTCAAGGACTACTGCACAACCTGTTCTCAATCATTCCCTCTCTTTGATGGCCTGGATGGTTTTGAAGCAACCAGAAAAATCACAGGAATTTCGGAAGAGACTGCTCAACTCATTCGACATTACTGGGCCCCGGGTACTACAAAAGCCTACAGATCATCCTGGATGGTCTGGTATAACTGGTGTATGGACAGGTTGCAGATCCCTTTTCAACAGCTGTAACATTTGTAATTAACATCCTAGCTTCCTTGGCCTCCCAAGGGAAAGCTTATAGAACTATCGTTTCTTACAGGTCAGCGATTTCGGCAGGACATATAAAGGTGGATGGTAAACCAGTCTGAGAACATCCTTCGATATGCCGTCTTTTAAAGTGAGTACAGTTTACCAAACCTCCAGCACCAAAATATAGCCTAATGCGGGAGGTTATTATATTGGATTTATTTCTTGATTAGTCAGACAATTCTTCCTTATCATTGAAATTTCTTTCTGCAAAATTGGCTGTCCTTTTATGTCTTATCTCTTTGAAATATCTTTCAGATGTCAAAGATTTGGATGTCTCTTCAGTTCAATATACTCCTTCAGGTGTTTGTTTCCAAGTTCACAGAAGAACTAAAACAAACTTAAACTCTGTTTTCTATCCTTATTTTTCCCTTCAACCTAAACCGTGTGTTGGAAATTACTTGCGAGTATATATTGCTAAACAAAAGATTTGAGAGCGTCCTCATTCCAACTTTTATTTCATTTGTTCCCCTACCTTGGCCCGTTGGGTTAAGTGGGTTATGAATGTAGCAGGTATTGACACTTCTATTTTTGGGGCATATTCCTCTAGAGGGGCCACAGCATCTAAAGCTCTCTGGGATGAAGCAGGTCTGGACGACATTCTCAAATCTGCTGATTGGTCTAATGTTTCTACATTTCGAACTTTTTATTGCAAACCAATTTCTTATGTGGCTAACTCAATTGTTAATATGTTTTAAACTAGCATAATAGGCGCCTCCTGTCTTGTAATAAAAATGAGATTTTCTTAGCTTTAGTGAAAGAAAATCTTGATTGTATTAAAGACAAGGATGTGAGTTTTATCCCATTAAAATGATTGTCCTTTCCTTATCCTTAGTGCCAGTTGCTTCCACGAACCAAACTGCTTGAGAAGAATAATTCTATTTTGCAAGACGTTGGCAAGCATCTTCCTTCTCCTTTCATGCAGTCCTACCAGCACATTAACCGGTTTGCTGAAATTGGTGGACCTGATATTCTGCATGATAAAACCTTTTCTCTACTGGATTTCTCGAAGGACCTTTTTACACTGTTGATGGCTTTTGGAGTAGTTTTCATTACTGTTTTGTTATTTCAGAATTATTAATCTGCTCCTGCAAGAAAAAAGGACTTGTTGCTCCCAGTCAAGCAGATTATAGGATTGTTCAACTGTGATTGGTTATTACCTTTATGATATCATATTGTAGTTGTTTTCTCTTTGCATGATGGGTATTGCAGTTTTATCTTGGCTGTTATTCTATTAAATGCAATAAAAGAAAGCATAATAATTGCCTCCTTGTCTTTAATAAAATCAAGACTATCTTTCTCTAAAGCTAAGGAAATCACCATTACACTGGCCTGCCCCTGCGCTCCCTGCCCTAGCTTGTGCCTCACCTTGTCACTATGTGAAGTCATGCCCTCAAGTTTTACTCGGACCTCGTCATCCTCATTGTGCAGCAGGGCAAACAACAGCAGCCGGCTGTAGGAAAGTGGCTCTGTATATACTGTACCCAAGTAAGGTTCAGGGTGTACAGAGTCCACAGTCCCCCAGAGGGTTGACAGAGGCTAAAGTTAGATATAACCTTACTCTCCAAAGTGGTAGCTTGGTCGAGCAGTAAGGCAGTATCAGAGGACAGTGTAAAGCATTTGTTGTACACACTCAGTCAGCAAATGAAGCCACACACTCAAGAACTGAACTCTAGGCTAATGGTTTGTATATAAAAAAATATATGCTTGTTTTATTTTAGAACCAACAATAGGGTCAAAATATACTTTCTCAGTATGAGATGCTTTGGTTATTCACCTTACAGATAGGCAATAGACTTTTTAGATAGTGGTAATCACAGTTGGTGCAAGAGGCAACACAGGGTCAAATTCAATGCAACATTGAGCTCAATGGAAAATTATGCTTAATTACAATTGATTACTTTGCAGAGCACTTTTCTAACCACAGGACTGGATCCTGGATTCAGTCCTGGGACACTTCCTGTAAACAGGTAAGAAAAAGCGTTTTGGTTATTGTAGTGATTTTTGAAGAATATTACTATATTTCAAAAGCTGACACTTAGAAACTTTTCTGGATAAAATTACCAATGTTATCCTATGAAAGGAAATACAGTGTGCAAGCAAAGTATGTTTACGTTACTTTTGTAATCCAGTGCTGGACTCCTAGGTTCAGCACTGGGACATTTACTTAAAACAGGTAAGTAATTACGTTTTTGTAGTTTGTTCGATTTTTAAAGAATATTTGTAAAATACAGAAATCGACACTTAGAAGAAATTTCACAGAAAACCAGTCAATGGATCCCTATGAAGGAAAAGTGAGTTAACGGTAAGTAACGTTGCGATTACTTTTTAGGGCCAGTGTTGGGCACTCGGGTCCAGCACTGAGGCCCCTCCTAATACTAGGTGAGTATTTTCGTTTTCGTGACTCGGTTGATTTTTGGTGAATATTCTAAAGTTTCAGAACTCCACACTTAGAAGAAATTTCGCAGAAAATCAGTCAATGGAACCCTATGGAAGAAAAGTGAGTTATCGGATTTCGGGTAAGTACTTGACTGGCAGGGTTAAGGTTCTGGGTAAGACTCAGGGGTCCCCCAGGATCAGGTAAGTACAGTTTTTACACCCTCAGCGGCACAGGGGCGGCCGGGTGCAGAGTGAGAAGGCCCAATGTTATCCTATGGCAGGCGGGGGCCCGGGTTGGTGGCTGCTGGCAAGCAGGCCACGCGACTGTGGGAGCTGGGCTCCTGGTCACTTGCTCAGGGCAAGTAGGGAAGTAGGTTAGGATAGAGGTTGCACTTCCAGGGGCACTCGGGCGGCTGGGTGCAGGGTGCTTTTGAGCCGTCGGGCGCTCAATGTTAAACAATAGAGGTCGTGAAAGGTGAAGAAAGGCTGCAGGCTCGGGGACGGTGATTCTTCAGGGACGACCAACACTTCAGGAGGTAAGTTGGGGTCTTGGAGGATAGGTAGACACCCAGGAGTTGGGCACAGGGGGCCGTGGGGCGCCGGGTGCAGGGGTGTCTTTGAGGTCGGGAAATCTTACCCCTGCTGGTCGCGGTTGGAGGGGTCCCTTGTCCTGAGGCTGCAGGCGTCGTCTGGGTCGTCGAGGAGGGTCCTTGGCCACTGGATTCCAGGTCAGAATCGCCGGGGGTCGTCCTCGAGGTCTTTGGTCACTCAGGCACAGGCTGGACTCGGCGGGTGCAGAGTGTGCAGGTTTCGCGGCTCCGTGCCAGGGCCGGGTCTTTGGTAGGTTTTCTTTTGAGCAGTACCACTGCTCGTGGGAGTCCCTGGGTCGAAGGCTGTAGCACAGAAGTCAGGTCCTCCGGGGTTTGTGAGGTTGCTGAGGCCGGGATTCCGCAGGAGCAGGTTCAGAGGTCGACAGGCCGGTAGGGCTGGGGCCAAGTCAGTTGTTGTCGCCTCCTTTTTAGCAGCTGCACGGCTGGTCTTCTTGCTTCGTCTTCTCTTCTTGTTTTCGGATTTGGGAACTGCGGAAGGAAGGTTCAGGGAGCCCCTAAATACTAAATTTAGGGGTGGTTACAGGTAGGTAAGGGCAGGGACCAATGGGTCCCTTCCCTGGGGTGGGTACACCCCCTATTCTGTTCCTCTCCAGTGGGAGGGGACAGGAGCCTGTCCCTGGTTGGCCAGGTCCCCCATCCTCAAGATGGCGGGGACTCGAGTTTGTGCTTCACCTCGCCTCCCCCACCTTAGGGGTGGAGTTGGCAGAGGTGGGCACAACCCATTTCCTGCTTCTGGTTTTCCCGCCGGTTCTCCCGCCAGGAGTGGGGGTAGAACCAGTGGGGACCAGTTTGCTGGAAGCAGCAAATGGTCTGGGGAAACTCCAAAGGCGGCAGGCCTTTGAAGCTCCCCCTGCCCATCCTGGGGGAGGAGGCTTTGGCACCTCGTCCCGGGATGTGCATTGTTTCAGGCCCCTGAGAGCAGAGGCTCTCGACCCAGGAGTCCAGAAACATGTCTGGTGGTGGCAGCCTGGGCAGCCACTCAGTCCGGACACTGGAGGTCGGGTTGGTTTCAGGGGGCATCTCTAAGATGCCCTCTGGAGTGCGTTTTACATTAAATCCCACACTGGCATCAGTGGGGGTTTAATGTGCTGAGAAGTTTGATACCAAACTTCTTAGTCTTCAGTGGGGCCATTATGGTGCTGTGGAGTTCGTAATGACAGACTCCCAGCACCATATACTCTTAATGGCAGCACTGCACTTACAATGCCCAAGAATGGACTTGGGCACTGTAGGGGCACAGGGCTCATGCCTCTATGCCCTCACCACTGGCATAGTGCACCCAGCTAGAGGGGTGGCTGACCTAGGCCAGGGCAGTGGCTTGTAGGCATGGCACACAGGGATGTGAGCCATGTCGACTCTTCACTTTTGTTCTGCACCAAGACACGCAGCCTGCAAAGGCAGTGTGTGTGTGTAAGGTGCAGGGTCCCTAAGGGTGGCACAACAAGTGCTGCAGCCCTTAGGGGCCTTCCCTGGTCACAGTGCCCTGGGTACCCATGGTACCATTTACCAGGGGCTGACCTGTGGCCAGGGATGTCAATTGGGTGTAGGTATCAATGCAATTTTAGGGAAGGAACACAGGCCCTGGGTACCTGGTTGGCAGGAGCCCAGGGCACACTCAGTCAAAGTACATCAGCCATTCAGCAAAAGTGGGGGCATACCATGTAAGAAAGATGGCACTTTCTCACACAACTCCCCCAAACGAAAGATGATGAGACTAACCTTGCCCTATGGAGTCTTCATTGTCTAAGTGGAAGAACCTGGAAAGGCCATCTGCATTGGCATGGGCAGTGCCAGGTCTGTGTTCCACTTCAAAGTCCATTCCCTGTAGGGAGATGGACCACCTCAACAGTTTTGGGTTTTCTCCTTTCATTTGCATTAGCCACCTGAGAGGTCTGTGGTCAGTTTGAACTAGGAAGTGAGTTCCAAACAGGTAGGGCCTCAGCTTCTTCAGGGACCAGACCACAGCAAAGGCCTCCCTCTCAATGGCACTCCAACGCTGCTCCCTGGGGAGAAGCCTTCTGCTTATAAAAGCAACAGGTTGGTCTTGGCCTTCATCATTGGTCTGGGATAGGACCGCTCCTATCCCTAGCTCAGAGGCATCAGTCTGCACAATGAACTGCTTGGCATAATCTGGTGCTTTTAGAATTGGTGCTGAGCACATTGCTTCTTTCAGAGTGTCAAAAGCCTTTTGGCAACAAACTGTCCAGTTTACTTTCTTTGGCATCTTCTTGGAGGTGAGTTCTGTGAGGAGTCACAATGGACCCATATCCCTTCACAAACCTCCTGTAGTACCCAGTCAAGCCAAGGAATGCCCTGACTTGGGTCTGAGTTGTTGGAGCTACCCAGTCCAGGATAGCCTGGATCTTGGGCTGTAAGGGTTGTACCTGGCCTCCACCAACCAGGTGGCCCAAGTACACCACAGTGCCCTGCCCTATCTGGCATTTGGATGCCTTGATAGTTAGGCCTGCAGTTTGCAGGGCCTTTAAAACCTTCCCAAGGTGGACCAGGTGATCCTGCCAGGTGGAACTGAAGACAGCAATATCATCAAGATAAGCTGCACTAAAGGACTCCAACCCAGCAAGGACTTGATTCACCAACCTCTGGAAGGTGGCAGGGGCATTCTTTAAACCAAAGGGCATAACAGTGAACTGAAAATGCCCATCAGGTGTGGAGAATGCTGTTTTCTGTTTGGCTCCTGGGGCCATGCCAATCTGCCAGTACCCTGCAGTTAAGTCAAAGGTACTCAGGTATTTGGCTGCACCCAATCTGTCTATCAGTTCATCAGCTCTTGGGATAGGGTGTGCATCTGTCTTGGTGACAGAGTTGAGACCCCTATAGTCCACACAAAACCTCATCTCTCTCTTTTCACCCTTTTGATGAGGTTTGGGGACCAGAACCACTGGGCTAGCCCAGGGGCTCTCAGAGGGCTCAATAACCCCTAGCTCCAGCATCTTGCTGACTTCAGCTCTGATGCTTTCCTTAACTTGGTCTGACTGACGATAGATCTTGTTTTTGACAGGTGCACTGTCACCAGTGTCCACATCATGGGTACACCAGTTTGTCAGACCAGGGGTCAAGGAAAAGAGCCCAGCATACTGCTGCAAGACTTGCTTGCAGTCAGTCTGCTGTTGGGCAGTGAGGGTGTCTGAAAAGACAACTCCATCTACTGACCCATCTTTTGGGCTGTGGGAGAGGAGATCAGGGAGAGGTTCACTCTCAGCTTCCTGTTCCTCATCTGTCACCATCAGCATGGTGATGTCAGCCCTGTCATTGTAGAGTTTTAGGCGGTTCACATGGATAACCCTTTTGGGTGTCCTGCTGGTGCCCAGGTCAACCAGGTAGGTGACCTCACTCTTTTTCTCTAGGATAGGGTAAGGGCCACTCCATCTGTCCTGGAGGGCCCTTGGTGCCACTGGCTCCAAAACCCATACCTGTTGCCCAGGTTGGAATTCAACCAGTGCAGCTTTTTGGTCATACCAGTGCTTCTGAAGCTCCTGGCTGGCCTCAAGGTTCTTGGATGCCTTTTCCATGTACTCAGCCATTCTGGACCTTAGGCCAAGCACATAGTCCACTATATCTTGTTTGGGTTCTTGGAGAGGTCTCTCCCAGCCCTCCTTTACAAGACAGAGTGGTCCCCTCACAGGATGGCCAAACAGAAGTTCAAAGGGTGAGAAACCTACCCCCTTCTGTGGCACTTCTCTGTAAGCGAAAAGCAGGCATGGTAGTAGGACATCCCATCTCCTTTTGAGTTTTCAGGGAGCCCCATGATCATGCCTTTCAATGTCTTGTTGAACCTCTCAACAAGGCCATTGGTTTGTGGGTGGTAGGGTGTAGTAAACTTGTACTGCACCCCACACTCCTTCCACATGTGGGTCAGGTAAGCAGACATGAAGTTGGAACCTCTGTCTGAAACCACCTCCTTAGGAAACCCTACCCTGGTGAAGACACCAATGAGGGCTTTGGCTACTGCAGGAGCTGTAGTAGTCCTAAGGGGAATAGCCTCAGGATACCTAGTGGCATGATCCACTACCACCAGTATGAATTTGTTCCCTGAGGCTGTGGGAGGTTCCAGTGGACCCACTATGTCCACACCTACCCTTTCAAAGGGAACCCCCACCACAGGTAGTGGTATCAGGGGGCCTTTGGATGGCCACCTGTCTTGCCACTGGCTTGACAGGTAACACAGGAGCTGACAAACTCCTTCACCTTTTGGTGCATCTGGGGCCAGTAAAAGTGGCTAACTAGCCTTTCCCAAGTTTTGGTTTGGCCCAGATGTCCAGCTAGGGGATGTCATGAGCCAAAGTTAGGAGGAACTCCCTGTACTTCTGGGGCACTACCACTCTCCTGGTGGTTCCAGGGTTGGGGTCTTTTGCCTCAGTGTACAGTAATCCCTCTTCCCAATAGACTCTGTGGGTACCACTGACATCTCCCTTGGCTTCTGAAACAGCTTGCTGCCTCAGGCTTTCAAGAGTGGGACAGTCTTGCTGTCCCTGGCACAGCTCTTCCCTAGAGGGTCCCCCTGGGCCCAAGAGTTCAACCTGGTAAGGGTCAAGCTCTAGGGGCTCAGTTCCCTCTGGGGCTTCCAGGTTCTCTCCCTGAGGAGAGGGGTCCTGCTCTTGTGACTGTGTAGAAGCTGGTCCGCCAGTCTTCTTTCCTTTTCTCTTGGTAGGCTGGGCCATCATTTCAGGCTCCAACACTATTTCTTCACCCTGCCTTTTGCTCTGTGCTCTTGTTTTTACACACACCAATTCAGGGATGCCCAGCATGGCTGCATGGGCCTTTAGCTCCACCTCTGCCCAGGCTGAGGTTTCCAGATCATTTCCTAGCAGACATGCAGCTGGTAACTTCGGAGAGACCACTACCTGCTTCAGGCCAGTAACCCCCCAGCCTAATGTCACCATGGCCATGGGATGACTAGTGGTGACACTGTCAGCATTGGTGACTGGGTAAGTTTTCCCAATCAAGTATTGCTCAGGGAAACCAGTGTGTCCCTCACCATAGTGACACTGGCACCTGTATCCCTCAGAGCCTCTACTCTAGTTCCATTCACCCAGGGGTATTGCAAATACTTCTTTAAGTTGGGTGGCCACACAGCTACAGTGGCAAATTCCACTTCCCCTAGGGAGACCAGACTTGCCTCAGTGGGTTCCCAGATTTGCTCAGGGTACACTTCTGATCCCATCTGTAAACTTGCTGCCCCAGGAGTAGCTGTACTGGGTGCCTTAGGGGCTTTGTTGTGGGGGCAAGTTTTGTCTACAGTGAGGTGTCCTGACTTCTTACAGTTATTACACCAGGCCTTCAAGGGATCAAAGTTCTTCCCCCTATAGGGTTGAGGCACATAGGGAGTAGTTTGGGACCCACCCCCTGAACAGGTTTTGGGGCCCTTTGGAAGACTCAGACTTTTTATCTTGGGGATTCTCACCACCTTTCCCCTGGGGAGTTTGGTGACCACCTTCTTTTGGTCACCCCCAGTGGTTGTCCTTGTCACCCTAGTCTTGACCCAGTGGTCTGCCTTCTTTCCCAATTCTTGGGGAGAAATTAGACCTAGGTCTACCAAATGCTGATGCAACTTTTCATTTGTGCAATTACTTAGTATGTGTTCCTTCATAAACAAATTGTAAAGTCCAGAAAAATCATGCACATTATGTCCAGCTAACCAGCCATCCAGTGTCTTTACTGAGTAGTCCACGAAGTCAATCCAGGACTGGGTCTGGGTTTTGTGAGCCCCCTGAATCTAATTCTATACTCCTCAGTAGTGAGCCCAAATCCCTCAATCAGAGTACTCTTCATGAGGTCATAGGACCCTGCATCTGGCCCAGAGAGGGTCAGAAGCCTGTCTCTGCAGTTACCAGAGAACAGTTCCCACAGGAGTGCCCCCACAGAGGTTTCTTTACTCTTCTTATTTCACAAGCCCTCTCAAAGGCTGTGAACCATTTAGTGATGTCATCACCTTCCTCAAACTTAGGGACAATCCCTTTGGGGATTTTAGGTTCAGAAGTTTCCTCCCTATCCTTATTTTTAGTATTGCTGCCACCATTGATGGGTGCTAAACCCATCTCCTGTCTTTCCTTCTCTAGAGCCAGGAGTCTGGTCTCTAGGTCCAGTCGTTGGCCAACCTGGCTAACAAGTTGTCCTCCTCACTGAGGGTATCCTCAGTGTCCTCTCTGGGACCAGGACCACCTAGGTGGCCCCTAGGTCCCCAGAGGTCTATTCTTGGAGTTAAGGGTGCAGGGACCCTATCTTCCCTAGGAAGTGATGGAGGTGGGTTACCATCCCCATCCTCCTCATTCCTTTCCTCCTCTGTTGGGTCATCACCATGCTCAGAGGGGTGGGCTTTAGCATACTCAGCCAGGAGCTCCTGGAGCCCTTGTTTGGTTGGATGCTGGCCCATTGGTATATCTTTAAGTTTGCATAAGGACCTTATCTCTTTGAAAGACAAATGAAGATAAGGGGTGAGGTCGAGCTCCTCAACCAGTTCCTGTATGTCATTATTATCTTCACTAGTAGCTGGGTTCTTGTCTTGAGACATTTTTTAAAAAAAATTCTAACCCCTCTAACCTTAGCTATAGTGACTTTTTATTTTCTAAGATGCTACAGGGACTTAAGCAAGGCCCTAACAAGACTTTTAGTAATTTGGTAAAAAAAAAATGCCAATTAAAAAAATCAGAATTCTAAAGGCAATTTAAGAGTTCTGTCGTGTGATCAGATGGTAACCAAGTAGTCCAACAAATGCAAGTTTGTATCCCACCGCTGATCCACCAATGTAGGAAAGTGGCTCTGTATATACTGTACCCAAGTAAGGTTCAGGGTGTACAGAGTCCACAGATCCCCAGAGGGTTGACAGAGGCTAAAGTTAGATATAACCTTACTCTCCAAAGTGGTAGCTTGGTCGAGCAGTAAGGCAGTATCAGAGGACAGTGTAAAGCATTTGTTGTACACACTCAGTCAGCAAATGAAGCCACACACTCAAGAACTGAACTCTAGGCTAATGGTTTGTATATAAAAAATATATGCTTGTTTTATTTTAGAACCAACAATAGGGTCAAAATATACTTTCTCAGTATGAGATGCTTTGGTTATTCACCTTACAGATAGGCAATAGACTTTTTAGATAGTGGTAATCACAGTTGGTGCAAGAGGCAACACAGGGTCAAATTCAATGCAACATTGAGCTCAATGGAAAATTATGCTTAATTACAATTGATTACTTTGCAGAGCACTTTTCTAACCACAGGACTGGATCCTGGATTCAGTCCTGGGACACTTCCTGTAAACAGGTAAGAAAAAGCGTTTTGGTTATTGTAGTGATTTTTGAAGAATATTACTATATTTCAAAAGCTGACACTTAGAAACTTTTCTGGATAAAATTACCAATGTTATCCTATGAAAGGAAATACAGTGTGCAAGCAAAGTATGTTTACGTTACTTTTGTAATCCAGTGCTGGACTCCTAGGTTCAGCACTGGGACATTACTTAAAACAGGTAAGTAATTACGTTTTGTAGTTTGTTCGATTTTTAAAGAATATTTGTAAAATACAGAAATCGACACTTAGAAGAAATTTCACAGAAAACCAGTCAATGGATCCCTATGAAGGAAAAGTGAGTTAACGGTAAGTAACGTTGCGATTACTTTTTAGGGCCAGTGTTGGGCACTCGGGTCCAGCACTGAGGCCCCTCCTAATACTAGGTGAGTATTTTCGTTTTCGTGACTCGGTTGATTTTTGGTGAATATTCTAAAGTTTCAGAACTCCACACTTAGAAGAAATTTCGCAGAAAATCAGTCAATGGAACCCTATGGAAGAAAAGTGAGTTATCGGATTTCGGGTAAGTACTTGACTGGCAGGGTTAAGGTTCTGGGTAAGACTCAGGGGTCCCCCAGGATCAGGTAAGTACAGTTTTACACCCTCAGCGGCACAGGGGCGGCCGGGTGCAGAGTGAGAAGGCCCAATGTTATCCTATGGCAGGCGGGGGCCCGGGTTGGTGGCTGCTGGCAAGCAGGCCACGCGACTGTGGGAGCTGGGCTCCTGGTCACTTGCTCAGGGCAAGTAGGGAAGTAGGTTAGGATAGAGGTTGCACTTCCAGGGGCACTCGGGCGGCTGGGTGCAGGGTGCTTTTGAGCCGTCGGGCGCTCAATGTTAAACAATAGAGGTCGTGAAAGGTGAAGAAAGGCTGCAGGCTCGGGGACGGTGATTCTTCAGGGACGACCAACACTTCAGGAGGTAAGTTGGGGTCTTGGAGGATAGGTAGACACCCAGGAGTTGGGCACAGGGGGCCGTGGGGCGCCGGGTGCAGGGGTGTCTTTGAGGTCGGGAAATCTTACCCCCTGCTGGTCGCGGTTGGAGGGGTCCCTTGTCCTGAGGCTGCAGGCGTCGTCTGGGTCGTCGAGGAGGGTCCTTGGCCACTGGATTCCAGGTCAGAATCGCCGGGGGTCGTCCTCGAGGTCTTTGGTCACTCAGGCACAGGCTGGACTCGGCGGGTGCAGAGTGTGCAGGTTTCGCGGCTCCGTGCCAGGGCCGGGTCTTTGGTAGGTTTTCTTTTGAGCAGTACCACTGCTCGTGGGAGTCCCTGGGTCGAAGGCTGTAGCACAGAAGTCAGGTCCTCCGGGGTTTGTGAGGTTGCTGAGGCCGGGATTCACGCAGGAGCAGGTTCAGAGGTCGACAGGCCGGTAGGGCTGGGGCCAAGTCAGTTGTTGTCGCCTCCTTTTTAGCAGCTGCACGGCTGGTCTTCTTGCTTCGTCTTCTCTTCTTGTTTTCGGATTTGGGAACTGCGGAAGGAAGGTTCAGGGAGCCCCTAAATACTAAATTTAGGGGTGGTTACAGGTAGGTAAGGGCAGGGACCAATGGGTCCCTTCCTGGGGTGGAGTACACCCCTATTCTGTTCCTCTCCAGTGGGAGGGGGACAGGAGCCTGTCCCTGGTTGGCCAGGTCCCCCATCCTCAAGATGGCGGGGACTCGAGTTTGTGCTTCACCTCGCCTCCCCACCTTAGGGGTGGAGTTGGCAGAGGTGGGCACAACCCATTTCCTGCTTCTGGTTTTCCCGCCGGTTCTCCCGCCAGGAGTGGGGGTAGAACCAGTGGGGACCAGTTTGCTGGAAGCAGCAAATGGTCTGGGGAAACTCCAAAGGCGGCAGGCCTTTGAAGCTCCCCTGCCCATCCTGGGGGAGGAGGCTTTGGCACCTCGTCCCGGGATGTGCATTGTTTCAGGCCCCTGAGAGCAGAGGCTCTCGACCCAGGGGTCCAGAAACATGTCTGGTGGTGGCAGCCTGGGCAGCCACTCAGTCCGGACACTGGAGGTCGGGTTGGTTTCAGGGGGCATCTCTAAGATGCCCTCTGGAGTGCGTTTTACATTAAATCCCACACTGGCATCAGTGGGGGTTTAATGTGCTGAGAAGTTTGATACCAAACTTCTTAGTCTTCAGTGGGGCCATTATGGTGCTGTGGAGTTCGTAATGACAGACTCCCAGCACCATATACTCTTAATGGCAGCACTGCACTTACAATGCCCAAGAATGGACTTGGGCACTGTAGGGGCACAGGGCTCATGCCTCTATGCCCTCACCACTGGCATAGTGCACCCAGCTAGAGGGGTGGCTGACCTAGGCCAGGGCAGTGGCTTGTAGGCATGGCACACAGGGATGTGAGCCATGTCGACTCTTCACTTTTGTTCTGCACCAAGACACGCAGCCTGCAAAGGCAGTGTGTGTGTGTAAAGGTGCAGGGTCCCTAAGGGTGGCACAACAAGTGCTGCAGCCCTTAGGGGCCTTCCCTGGTCACAGTGCCCTGGGTACCCATGGTACCATTTACCAGGGGCTGACCTGTGGCCAGGGATGTCAATTGGGTGTAGGTATCAATGCAATTTTAGGGAAGGAACACAGGCCCTGGGTACCTGGTTGGCAGGAGCCCAGGGCACACTCAGTCAAAGTACATCAGCCATTCAGCAAAAAGTGGGGGCATACCATGTAAGAAAGATGGCACTTTCTCACACCGGCCCCAAGCCAGCAGCAGCCCACCCAAGAGGCCACCTGAGAGACTAATAGTAGTAGACTAGTGGTCCACCACCACCAGCCATTAGTCTGCCATTACTACTACAGTACCCAAGGGGCAGCCAGGCAGCTACCTTGGTAAGAGGCTATGAGATTGATTGACAGTCACTGTAATCATTATCTTTGCGATTACGAGTAGTAAAGCCCCTCACCATGGCCCCTATCTTATAAAAAATGTCCACCATGGCAGAACAGAGTCACTGTAGGGAACGTTAACCAATGAAAACATTTCACAGTCAACTTAAGATTGGCATGTGTGGAGGTATGTCACTGCTTTTTGGTGACGTTTGCAAAGTTATGAAGTCCTAGCCCCTGATAATAAACATAACTAGATGCGCTGATAATAAGCAACGGGCACCAATGGTTATTTCTTTATTTATGGCCACAAAGACGTCATGGTGCTCTCACTTATAAAGCACCCAGTTATTGGTTAATTATGAATCTGAGAGCACAGGGAGCGCACTGTACAAGAAATTAGAAAGTTGTGGGCCCGATTAACGAAGGGCTTCCCCACTCGTGGCGGAGGCCCTGCAGTCATAGGGGAGTCTCCACCCTTGTGGCAGAATCTCCTCAATGAGAAGCCTCATTGCAGATATTACGCCCCAAGTGCGGCGACTCCCCCACGACTGCGGGCCTCCACCATGAGTGCGAAGGCCCTTTGTGAATCAGGCCATCTGTATTTAAAAAAAGGCACACTTAGACTTTGGAAAACACATGCCCAGTTTTTATTTGCAGGCCTTTGCTGCAATAATCAGTGATCAAATAAATCGATGTCTTCACCCAGGCACTCCATTCCTGCCCTGCTGCATCTGTTCTTGCTTACTCTTTTTGAAGTACTTTACAATCTGTACACAAGCCTCCCTTAATTCCGCAAATATTTGTTTTAGAAGATCATTTGTTTCTGCCTGAGGGTTACCTGGCAATGCCTATGGTGAGAAATTGCATATAACATAAAAAAGTTTTATTAATGAGAATGTTCTCATTCTGTGCGGTAGCCAAAGCATACCCACCATCTCTCAATAAACACAACTCTAGACTGGGTGCCTGTCCTGGTGTATAGAGCAAGGCTGCAGTAGGCACAATGGAATTTTCCTTAATAGATAATATTATACTATTTCATTTAGAAACCATCCATGCTACAAACACTGCCTCATCCACTGTCAGCTCCATACATCATGGTTGGGATTCTGCATTGCTCACATAGTAATAAATCTTTAACGTATTCAAGTGCCTTTCAGCAGGATGGCTCGATGAGTTATTACTCTCCCTGGACATTTCAATAAAGGATACAATTACTAATACTAGCGAGGCCAACTCAGCCTTTTATCTTCTGAGGTTGGTAAATGCAGCCCTATTATATTGGGTAATAGAAACATTTGTTATTTACAGCGCTTACAAACTCCAGAAGTGTGCTTTAAAGGGTTATGTAAAAATACGGTATTATCATTGCAGGATCACAG
This sequence comes from Calotriton arnoldi, assembly GCA_963921515.1. Classification (NCBI taxonomy): domain Eukaryota; kingdom Metazoa; phylum Chordata; class Amphibia; order Caudata; family Salamandridae; genus Calotriton; species Calotriton arnoldi. The sequence continues at coordinate 3,888,732 of CAWUFW010000005.1, read as the reverse complement.
CTTGGAGGCTGGATATTGAAATAGTTGAGATGATTATGCATTGCTGCTGGAGTCAGCAGGTGGTCTAAGCCCCAAACCCACCAATGAGATCAAAATACTCAGAAGAGTTTACAGAATTAGCTGTAGGGCAATTAAACCACTAACTTTGGTTTCCTGGTCACTATCAGATTACGCACCATTAACTAGATGAAAAGGCACATCTTTGTGAAGGTGATGAACGTCATGCTGCTGTGGGTGGTGGGGGGCAGTGTGGATAGAGACTGAGTCTGCACCTTTAAACCAAATTATATTATCAGTACAGCCCTCGCCACAAGTAAAGTTGTTTTTCAGCTGTAGGAAGCTGGCTCTTTATATGATATATCAAAATGAGATATATCATGCAAAGAGTCCAGGGGTTCCCTTATGAGTGGACAGGGGCTTGTTACGGCAGTCCGAAGGTACTCTTCTAGGTGTACTCTTCTAGGTGGTAGTGTGGTCGGGCAGCTTTAGGTTTATCACAGAGGTGTGTCAGACATCTGAAAATACACACAGTGGTCAATAAATGAGACACATGACTCAAGAAGGAGATCCACACCAATTTATAAAAATAGCAAGTATATTTATATATGTTTAGGGGCCAGAAGAAAATCATTCAGGTAAGTACCTTTTTTGAATAGGAATTCTTTTTAGTTAAAAAAAAGTCGACAGTGCAATTTCTGGAAGCTGCAATGTTATTCTATCGGAGGAAAAGTCAATGCAACATTCGGGTATAGTGCAGCGACTTACCGGACCAATCTCCAGGAGTTAAGGTGAGTGGTGGGCAAGGTCCAAGGTAGCACCAGTAGAGGAGCACCAGTGGCACTAGGGCAGCTGGGTGCAGAGGTGGAAAACAGCGTTGGGTCCCCAATGTTACTCTATGGGGATCGGTCTTCAAATAATGAGGCTGTAGGCTCGGACTGGGAGGCCAGTCGCGCTGAATGACTGTTCGGGAACGTAGGGACACTTTTGGTCCTCTTCTCCGCGGCCCGGCGACGGGTGCAGAGGTGTTTTTAGGCGTCTGGTTTCCCTTACCAGGAGCAGTCATGGTAGAAGGGGCCTGTGTGCAGAGGCTGCAGGTGGTGTTGTCAGTGAGTTCACTGGGGGCGAAACCACAGTGGACTCGGTCTCTTGAGGGCTGGAGGACGACGTTGACACCGTTGGCCCACTTCAACTTGGGCTTGGAGCGATGGGTGCAGTGGTGTCTTCGGGCGTCGGGTTTCTGCGGTCACAAAGTCCTCACAGCAGTGGCGGCTCATTAATAATGGCCAAAAGGGCTGCACCGTCCCACCTCTTTAATGAAGAGAGCAGCTGAGAGTGCTTAAAGCTGCACGTTTAAACAAAGAGCCTAGCACTCTTAAGAAAAGACAGTAAAGTTATGCTTTTTGTTTAAGGAGCAGGAGGACGATTTGTTTTGTTTAAAAAGAAAACCTCATCCTGCTGCTCTTTTCGTAAGAGCGTTACGCTCTTTGCTTAAACCAGCAGCTTACACCAACAAACTGCCTTATCTGCGCATGTCAGGGCCCTCTCTTCACCATCCCTAAATCACCCAGGGAGACGTGTTAAGCTCCATGGGGAAGTAGGGAAGGGAAGCAGGCCTGCATAATAGAAGGTTCATGGGTGCAGGCTGTAACAGCTCAGCGTCATTCTGATGATGTCACACGTTTCCATTTATCAACATTAAAAAAAAACTCTCGACTCCCCTTCCTGATGTCGTTCTTGAAGCTGGTCACAGAAGAGGTTCGCATTTGTAGATGTGGCGAGTTTCAAGGCTGCTCTTGGAGGCAAATGTGTAGATAAAGAGTTCTTTGGCTATTTAAAAGGAAGTCTTTCAGAGAAAAAATAACTTTAAGCGAAACTTTGCACCCTGCAAGTTAATCCCTACGACTGCCATAATTGCATGAGTGACGGCATATTGAAACAAGCATTGGCATAGCCAATAGGTCTCGCCTTTGGGGCCTTATAAGTGTTTAGCCAGAGCTATTGACTTTGCCAATGTCTTCAAGCTGTGCTGTAGAGAAGTGTGGCTGCTGTGCAGCATGCTGAAAAGTTATAATAAAAAAGTGTCAGAAGCATTTTTGTTACTTTATATATGACCAAGAAGGCATTATGTAAAACTGAACGACCATATTAAAAAAGTATTTACAATAAAAAATGTCCTCAGTTTTCTTTTGTTCTTGAAATGCTGGCAACTTGTTTCTGCCTATTGCAATGGTTGTTTGTTAAAGCTTTTTTTTTGAGGGGGCATAAACAATCGGAGGGTGAAGGTTGGGAACTAGTACCTGTATTATAACACTAGCAGCGGCCAGACGCTAGGGGAGAATCAACAGATGCCAGATTCCGAGAGAAGGCTGAGGTGGTGCTGAGTGATGCTGAGGTGGTAGTGGTGGTGGTGGTGACTGTTGCGGAGACGATGCTGAGGTGATGCTGAATGATACTCAGGTCTTGCTGAGTGATACTGCTGTGGTGCTGAGTGATGCTGTGGTGGTGCTGAGTGATATTGTCTTGGCGCTGAGTGATGCTGTGGTGGTGCTGAGTGATATTGTCTTGGCGCTGAGTGATGCTGTGGTGGTGCTGAGTGATGCTGTGGTGGCCCTGAGTGATGGTGTGGTGGCCCTGAGTGATGCTGTGGTGATGCTGAATGATGCTGTGGTGGTGCTGAATGATGCTGTGGTGGTGCTGAGCGATGCTGTGGTGGTGCTGAGCGATGCTGTGGTGCCCCTGAATGATGCTGTGGTGGCGCTGAGTGATGCTGTGGCAGCGCTGAGTGATGCTGTGGTGGTGCTGAGTGATGCTGTGGTGGCGCTGAGTGATGCTGTGGTGGCGCTGAGTGATGCTGTGGGGGCGCTGAGTGATGCTGTGGTGGCGCTGAGTGATGCTGTGGTGGCGCTGAGTGATGCTGTGGTGGTGCTGAGTGATGCTGTGGTGGTGCTGAGTGATATTGTTGTGGCACTGAGTGATGCTGTGGTGATGCTGTGGTAGTTCTGAGTGATGCTGTGGTGGTGCTGAGTGATGCTGTGGTGGCGCTGAGTGATGCTGTGGTGGCGCTGAGTGATGCTGTGGTGGCGCTGAGTGATGCTGTGGTTGTGCTGAGTGATGCTGTGGTGGCCCTGAGTGATGCTGTGATGGTGGTGAGCGATGCTGTGGCGGTGCTGAGCGATGCAGTGGCGGTGCTGAGCGATGCAGTGGCGGTGCTGAGCGATGCTGTGGTGCTGCTGAGCGATGCTGTCGCGGCGCTGAGCGATGCTGTGGTGGCGCTGAGCAATGCTGTGGTGGCGCTGAGTGATGCTGTGGTGGCGCTGAGTGATGTTGTGGTGGCGGTGAGTGATGCTGTGGTGGTGCTGAGTGATGCTGTGGTGGCGCTGAGTGATGCTGTGGTGGCAGTGAGTGATGCTGTGGTGGTGCTGAGCGATGCTGTGGTGGTGCTGAGCGATGCTGTGGTGGTGCTGAGCGATGCTGTGGTGGTGCTGAGCGATGCTGTGGTGGTGCTGAGTCATCCTGTGGTGGTGCTGAGTCATCCTGTGGTGGTGCTGAGTGATGCAGTGTTGGCCCTGAGTGATGATGTGGTGTCGCTGAGTGAAGCTATGGTGGTGCTGAGTGATGCTGTGGTGGTGCTGAGTGATGCTGTGGTGGCGCCGAGTGATGTTGTGGTGCTGCTGAGTAATGCTGTGGTGGCGCTGAGTGATGCTGTTGTGGCGCTAAGTGATGCTGTGGTTGCGCTGAGTAATGCTGTGGTTACACTGAGTGATGCTGTGGTTGCACTGAGTGATGCTGTGATGGCGTTGAGTGATGCTGTGATGGCGTTGAGAGATGTTGTGTTGGTGCTGAGTGATGCTGTGCTGGCTCTGATTGATGCTGTGGTTGCGCTGAGTGATGCTGTGGTGATGCTGAGTGATGCTGTGGTGTTGCCGAGTGAGAGATAGAGTGAAGATATAATGCCCAATTAGAGAGGGTGGTGAGAGAGAAAGAGAGAGAAAGGGTGTACATAGAATAAAGAGTGGAGCGGGATAGAGAGAGAGAAAGAAGGGGAGAGAGAGTGAATGAAGGAGTTTGAAAGAGAAACAGATAAAGGGGTGAGAGAATGAAAGGCTAAAAAAGATAGAGAGGGGAGAGTTAATTAAGTAGAGAGAGAATTAGAGAGGGGAGAGAAAGAAGGAGAGAGACAATAAGAGTGGGGGGTGTGGAGTTTAAATAGAGTGAAGAAGTGACGCGGAAAAAGTAACCTTAAATATAGCTTTGTGCTTTGCGCAAATAAATATTTTTTTAAAAACAGAGTGAGACAAAAATACTGGTAATTAGGCTGTGACTCCCAATATAAAACAAATAGCGATATAAGGTGAAATCAACTCACCGAAGCAATATTTCTAACTAGACAAAAAAAGCTTGCATTTCAATGCTAATCGCTGTTGTTTTTCATGTGACTGTAGTCCAGGGCCATCAGTTGGTAATGTGAGCTGCTGCTGCGATTGAAACATCAGAGTCCAGAGAGTTAATGAGCCATGACGAGGAAATGAGGAAGAGATAGGAAACCCAGATGGCAGCTGCGCGCGTGCACGCCTTCGTGAACGCAAGCTGGTCGCCAGCCGAAAGCCAGTGGGTTTGCACTTCCAAAACCCGCTTACTAAAACTCTCGGCCAGACCAGCGCAAGCGCTGGTGTAGGCCGAGACCTAAAAACCTCTGGGGACAGAGATTGAAAACAGTGTCTGGCTTCTGCTTCCCACCAATGGTCTCACCCATCACCCAAATTTATAGATGTGGCATTAATCATTGAAGTAAAATAGGTGGGAGAAGAAACTGTAAAACCCGAAACACTGTTCTCAATCCCGGCTTCTCCGCTTGACCAAATTGTGTGATCTCAGGCCCTTATTTTATTTCACCTTGTCTGCTTTTTCTTCATTATTATGTATTAGAACATCTTCAAATACATAATTTCTGGATGCGTGCTGTACAAAAACCTCTTGTCTTTATTAAACAATGTTGCTCCATGTATAATAACAACTTACGCCACATTTAGGTTGCGCAGGACAACTGACTTGCCTCTTGGTTCACTATTGGCATTGTCGTTGGTGGAAGGGGCATGAATATATTTTTAAAATCTATCACTTCTAATAAATGCCCCTCAGTGTACTGATATATTCTAAAATACTAAGGTGAAACACTTCCCTTTGTTAAACAAATAAACTTGCTTGAACTTTGAAGAGACTTTATCATATTTTGACATGATGTTTCTTGCATGATTTACATGCCAAGCAGTTTCATGGCTGTGCACAGGCTCTTAGAGCCAAGCCAGAGCATTGGCTCAGCCCTGCCTCGGCTCCCTCTTTTAGTTTGTTGACTTACCCACCTCTACTTAATAGAACAGAGAAGTCAGAGTTCTCATTTCATCATATTTGCAGCAATACAAGGTAAGTTGTGATCAGAGATGGTAGTGGCACGTGGATGATCTTCAGAAATCTAGTACATAGAGAAACTGTGCTGAAAACACAATGCCTTGCCGCCATTTTTGGAAAGTTTTCTTGGGGATTGTGAATCACAAACAGTCCTAAGGAGTGTAGGGTTTTGCTGTTACACCATGAAAGTATTGTAATATTTCCTTAGTGTCTCTTCAGACTCTTTGGATTTTAAACCAATTTGTGTGGAAATGGTGCTATAAATGTGCCATTTGGAGCCATATTTCAGCATTTTGTAGATTTTTGTGTGGGGGAGGGTAGAACACTCTTCTCCCTAACCCTTCAAGAATAACTTAGGTTTGCTTGCTTTCCTCACTCTGTTAAACTCGAGGCAGGCATTTACGCCTCACCACTTTCAAAGTTCACCAGCTACCACTGCCTCACATGAGTCTTTGGTTGCCTGCAGGGTGCAGAGAAGGAAGACCGCTACTTCTCAGGAGGCCTTGGTTCCTGGGTGAAGTACTGGCAGGTCTCCCGGGCTTTGGGGATTCAGCAGCTGCAGGACAAACGACTTTTGGCGCAATTGTCGAAGTGAGCAGGCAGGCTGGTATGGTTTGCACCAGGTCAGTTGCTGGATCTTCAGTTCTTTCAGGATGCGACTCTTTTCGTCCTTCTTCGTCTTTCAGGTCAGCCGGATCTCATGTTCTGGTACCAGGGGGCTCCCCTAAATACTGAATTACGGGGCATTGGGAGAGTGTAGGGTAGTAGCAAAGGGCTACTGACCCTTGGGACCACTATGCTTCCTATATACCCACTACCTGTCGAAAGTAGGCATAACCCTGTCCCAGAATTCCTAAGTATGCCATCACAAAGATGTCTACCTCAGTTTAGCCCACCTTAGGGGTGGTACTAGCCTGGGGGTGGCACGCCTACCTGACTAGCTAATTTTCCTGCCTGTTCAGGTGCCAAAGGACCTCTGGACAAAGGGGGTTGTCTTCCTCTCCTATGAGGGGGGCTAGATTTGCATTTCAAAGCCGGCAGCTCTTTGAAGCTTGCCAGCCTAGGAAGGCTAATCAGAAGGTCATCTTGTGGGAGAAGGTGTGACACCCCCTTCCCGGACAGGCTTTTGTTCTCCTGAAAGCAGAAGGCTCTCACCCTAGGAGGTCAGAACAGTGTCTCGGGTGGCAGGCTGGCAGAAACAAGTCAGCGAGCACACCAGAGGCTCGTAGGTTTTCAGGGGGCACCTCTAAGGTGCCCTCTGTGTGCATATATTGGTAAATCCAACACTGGGATTGATACCAAACATCCCTATTGTCGGTGAAGCCATTATGTAGCTGTGGAACTCGTTTTCACATGTTCTAACATGGCTTTCTTGGTCACTTGCACTGGCAGCAATGGAACTGGCCAGCACAGGGGCTATCTGCTAATGCAGGTATGCACTCACATGTAATACCAAACTCCCTGCCCTAGGGCTGTAAAACTTGCTGTAGGGGTGACTTACAAGTACTACATGCAGTGTTAGGGAGGCCTGGCACACAGGGATGTGTGTCAGGTCGTGTTTTCACTTTTGTCAGCACCAAAACATGCAGCCTGTGATAGCAGCCCTGCATGAGTTTGGTAGGGGTCCCTTAGGGTGGCACAATTCATGCTGCAGCCCTTGGGGGACCCTCTTTAGTACCTCAGGCCCTAGGTATCAGGGGTTTAATTTACTAGGGACTTATAAAGGGTGCTCTAGGTATTGCCAATTGAGGGAACAATTGATCAGTTTTGGGAAAGAGATCGGGCACTGGGGACCTGGTTAGAAGGAACTCAGTGCACTTCCAGTTGAAATCTCATCATGTACCAGGCAAAAAGTTGGGGTGACCATGATGAAGCAAGGTTTCATAAATGAAACTTGCTTGTACGCAATCCTTCTCATAGTATTAATTTATTAAAATTTGTATTGTTATTACTAACCTTTGCATACATTACACGAATAGCAAGGAAGCTTGCCTATGTGTTTTTTCTAATGAATAACGCTTGTCTGTAATCTAAAATGGCCGCTAAAGCGCGGGAACTCTATTGCGCATGTCGCAACCTGATCACATGGTGTGACGTCTTTCTTTGCTTGGTGGGAAACTTCTGCTTCTGCGCAGTGTGCATAAAATGGCTGCTTGATGTTTTCACATGCTTCAGCTTGCTCTCATGTCATTATTAAATTGTCGTTTCCTAACGCTACTAATGCGGGATAGAATATATACTTAAATGGGAATAGAATAGAAATAGTGGGTATACAGTGAAACATTTTATTTGTGATTTTAATATTTCCTTCTTGCACTTTTAGTAATTCGTAAACTTGGGCCTGGGTTGGTGACTTGTAACTCGAGAGACGATGGTTCTGCGCATGTATCCTGTGTGCCTGCCAAGTGAAGTCAACTTGGACGTCTCCCAAGGCCATGACCCATTGGCCGAAGATATTGTACTTGATGTTTCCGGTGGACAAAAATGATACTTTTCCCCTGTAAATTGTATAACATTTGTCGTGAGACGGGTGGGAAATAAAGCAAATGTATTAAATTGAAGGGGTGGGAACGTAAAGGACAATAGGCTTTACAATTTAGGACAAATCAATATGGTGCGACAATCCACCCCCTGTCCCTATCCAATCAGAAGTAGTGGTCCCATATTTTAGCAACATTAAGGGGAGGTACATGGGCGTAGAAGGGTATAATAGATATAGAACTAGCTAATTAGTTAGCGAAGAAGGCTGCTAGCTCCAGACTGTCAAGCTGATCGGTTGCTGACTGAATCCCTGTCCAGAAGAGGTCCTGAGGAGGGGGCGGCGGAGTCCATTAGAAGGAAGACACGGGAGAATCGAGAGAAGTCGAGTACCAGAGAGGGGAACGACGCAGGCGTCGTTGTAGAGAGGTCACTGGTCCTGTCCTGATCCTGGAAGAAGTCTTTGCTCTTCATCCTTCCTGGGTCCTATCTTTTCAACTCCTTGGCTAAGGGGTTTGGTTCTCGCACTTAGGTAAATATAATGCAACCTTTAGTTGTGCTGCTATCTCTATCTTCTTCTCTTCTTTAAACACCGTCATTGATTAGCAATAATCATTTCTATGCTGATTCTTGGGTATTTTGATCAAGTACCATGTGGCTTTGTATTTTACTCTGCTAAATCTTTAGATAAACATTTTAAAACTTCCTGACTCAGTGGTTATTTCAGGATTTTGTATTATAGTGAATGTCACTCATTTTAAACTTCCCAATTAGCAAAGGATTCATCTGTAAGTCATTACTCTTCAATCAGAAGGTAATTGGTAGCAGGGATTTTTGATAAGAGTAACAACTGATAAACCCAGCGTAAGTATTAGCGTAGTGTGAATGTATGGGCCCAAGAGAGTATATGGTGAATGAATGCTGTTTGCTAATATCGCGCTGGATCAGTTTTCTGGTAAGCAGAGGACGGTTATGGTTACTTTTTGTTAATTGACTAGACTGAAGAGGGCCACCAAACGCTGACTACTGATTGTGTACAACTCCCTGGTAATACTGCCAGCATTTTTAATCTTATTTCGCTACCTGTGGTCATAGGAGCTGTTGTGTCATAAGAAATAGCTAAAATTGTTTTTAAAAATAACTACTCTTCCTCTTTTAAATCTGCATTCGCTCCGCTTACCTGCACATAAAATTGAATTCCCACATCTCGCTGCTTTGGCGGGAACCGTGAATCGTCGATTCTTTTTAGCGCCATCTTGGGTGGAGGGACTTGTGCTTTGCTGCACTTCCGGGGTCGCGCTCTAGTGTTTGGACATCAGCACTTGCCTGCCTATTTAGAACAGGCAATGCAAGCGCGCAGTCACCTAGACTGAAGAGGGCCACCAAACGCTGACTACTGATTGTGTACAACTCCCTGGTAATACTGCCAGCATTTTTAATCTTATTTCGCTACCTGTGGTCATAGGAGCTGTTGTGTCATAAGAAATAGCTAAAATTGTTTTTAAAAATAACTACTCTTCCTCTTTTAAATCTGCATTCGCTCCGCTTACCTGCACATAAAATTGAATTCCCACATCTCGCTGCTTTGGCGGGAACCGTGAATCGTCGATTCTTTTTAGCGCCATCTTGGGTGGAGGGACTTGTGCTTTGCTGCACTTCCGGGGTCGCGCTCTAGTGTTTGGACATCAGCACTTGCCTGCCTATTTAGAACAGGCAATGCAAGCGCGCAGCGCGCGCGCCGAAGGCGCGCCGGAGGCGCGCCAGAGGCAAGCCCGTCTGCGCCCGTCCGCGCTCCGGACGCGCTCTGCGCCAGCCACGTTGTTCGTTGTAGTCAAAACCAGGGCAGAATAAAATACTCCAGGGAACAGCTACTCAGTATGGGTAAGAGAGATGAGGGGGAAACTGTCAACCCTCTGCTGTTAGGGGATATGACAAAAACAATCTAAACTGTGGGTTGATTAATTGCAGATCCTTGATGAAACACCACTAAGAGGTATCCAACATGTTAGAAGACATGGATTTGGATGTTCTCTTTTAACAGAGACTTGGACCAGCACCGACTCTTCAGTACAAATGGGCTTCGCCTGCCCAGACGGATACAAAATATTCCATCAACCGAGGCGGCTGGAAGAGGAGGGGGGTTGGGGTGATCTTTAAGGAAAAGTGGAACTTTACACCTCTACAGGTAGATGACGTTATAGGGATTGAACTGTTGGGCTTTTCACTTCAAGAGGCTAAAGGTAGGCTACTCACTGGGGTGGTCTGTTACAGACCCCCGGGTTCTGATACCCAATTTCAAGTATTATTTAATACCATCACTAACCTGAGCCTAACCCATTCTAGAATGATTCTATTAGGGGATTTTAATTTATGGGATAACGGCAGCTTAGATAATCATCTGAGAGACCTAAGGCATACGTGTGAGAATCTTAACTTGCATCAACTAGTACAACAACCGACTCATCTAGGAGGGCATGTTTTAGATCTTTTGTTTGCAAACCAGCCCGAGACTAAGGTGGTTGATATATTGCCTCAAAGCTGGACTGACCATTCTCTAATCCACTTTTACATTACGTTACCTAGATCGGAGGACAATAATAACCGGCCGGTGACTTATCGAAAGGGAAGAGAATGGGCTAAGCTAGTGAAAAATAGGACTTACCCGACCTTTCTGAATCAGAATCTTTTTGCTTCTTCTGTATCTGTAGGCGAAAATTATCAAACCTACTGCAATTACATAGCTGGAACCCTCGATTCAATAGTTCCAGTAAAACGACTCAAAAACAGAAAAAAAACATCTGCTCCCTGGTATAATGATGAGCTGAAACAGCTACGAGTAGCATGTAAAAAGGCAGAGAGAAAATGGAGGAGGGCCTATTTAGAGTCAGATAAGAAGGATTTGAAATTAGTACAGTCACAATATAAGGAGTCCATCGCCAGGGCCAAAGCAGATTTTTATGCCAAAACGATTTTACAGGCACCAAATAGCACCAAAGCACTCTTTAATATCTTTAGGGATCTCTCTAGTCCAGCTTGCACGAGCAATAAGGTGGTCGCGTCACAGAAACTCTGTGATGAGATTGCCTTTTATTTTGACGAAAAAATAATTAAAATCGTTGGAGATCTTCACCCCACTGACACCAGTGGTCAGGATGATTCGCCCTGGAAGTTAGACGTAGAACCCCAGATAAACACCTCCCTGGAATACTTTCAAGTCCCTACGGAGGACTCTTTCAATCATCTCGCCCAAAGTGTATCCTCGGGATCTCCCTTAGATCCCCTTCCACATAAAATCTGGAAAATATTTGGGCAAGAAATCCTCCCCTGGCTACGACAGATCTGCTGCCAATCTCTGGAGGAAGGAGAGGTTCCAGAGGCATGGAAACAGGCAGTGGTGACCCCCTTGCTTAAAAACCATCCTTGGACCCTACAATTCCAGCAAATTTTAGACCAATTTCCCTCCTGCCGTATCCGATCAAAATTTTGGAAAAGACAGTTAGCAAAGTTCTTTCATGCTATCTTGAGGATAATTTTCTGCTGGATAGGGACCAATTTGGTTTCCGCCCAGGACATGGCACTGAGACCGCTTTGGCAACCATAATGGACAATCTACGAATGCGTGCTGACAATGGGAACTCGTCAGTCCTAGTGCTATTGGATATGTCAGCCGCTTTCGACACGGTTAGCCATACAGTGCTAATGGAAAGACTGAAAAGTATAGGGGTTAAAGGACGGGCCTTGCAGTGGCTACAATCTTATTTGTCAGGAAGACAACAGGCTGTTTCTATGACGCCGTTCACCTCTGGCAAGTCCCTAGTACATCACGGGGTGCCGCAGGGCTCGGCGATCAGCCCTATTCTTTTCAATATCTACTTACGTCCTCTATTCCCCATCATTAAATCTTATGGAATTGACCTGGTCAACTACGCCGATGATACCCAACTGGTTTTTTCCCTGGAGGGGAAACAAGCGGTATCTATGGACACCTTCCAGGAGTGTATGCGTCAGACTGCTGGTTGGCTCAGGAAAAATTCCTTACAGTTTAATGGGGGAAAAACAGAGGTGGTGTATTGTCCTGCCACGAGAATGTCCCGACATCTACCGGTGGAGTTTAAGCTTACCCCCGAGGATGAACCCTTGACTCCTGCTAAAACGGTGCGCAATTTGGGGGTCATGGTAGATGAGAACCTCCAAATGGAATCACAGGCTAATAAAACTGTCAGTGTCTGTCTCTCCCTGCTACGTATGTTACGGAAGGTTCTTCCGTTACTTCCAAAAGATACTCGATCTCTTGTAGTGAGGAGCATAATTTTGAGTAGACTGGACTACTGCAACTCCCTGTATTTGGGAGCACCGCAATATATTCTGCAGGGGTTGCAGAGAGTCCAGTCCATGGCAGCCAAGCTGGTGCTAAATAGACAGCGCAGATCTTCCACGGCATTGGCCTTGGGAGACCTGCATTGGCTGCCCGTCAGGGAAAGAATTAGCTTCAAATCCCTCTGTATTGTATACAGAGCAGCACATGACCTGGGTCCAGTCCCCTGCAGGAGCTGTTCACCTGGTATAATCCCGGGAGGCAGCTTCGCTCCTCGAGTGCAAATCTGATAACAACCACCAGGTTTAAGAGATCCAGGATGGGGGGCAGAGCCTTTGGTGTGGCCGCTGCGCGCCTATGGAATGAGCTGCCTCAGAACCTTAGACAGGCCAGTTCTCTGACCTGCTTCAGGAAGAGTTTGAAAACCTGGCTATTTCCAAGGAGTGAATATTAGATCCCTTCTCTGACAATTGGTTCTGCTTTTACAGTGGTTTTCGTCATTCTAAGCGCCAGGATACCCGTAGGGTGGCAGTTTTTTGCGCTATACAAGTTTGAAATTCAATTCAATTCAATTCAATTCAATTCAATTCAATTGGGTAATGAGAATTTTTATTTGTATTTTTATGAACTAACATCCGCTTAAATTTTGAGTTTTTCTTTTATGTTGTCCAGAATACCCCGCGGGTGTAAAAAGAATAGTTGGTGGCAAGTGGAAGCCATACTGCAGTGAGGTTATCTGTCAGGCAGAATAAGTACTGAGAAGTTAAGCAGACTTTAAGTACTCGTTAGGGACTCTATGCGTGTGAGTAATAGCAAAAGAGTACGCTGGTAAAAATGTAATGTTATATCACCTAGTAAGGGTAACATTGGAGAAGTAACAGGTACTTCTGGAGCTTGTGTGAAGAGTAGACGGAAGTGTTTTACTCGTAGTGTATGTTTAAGTAAACGGAAAGGTTTTACTAAAGTGTGGAAGAAAACTATTTTTTCGAATTTAGAAGAAACTGGCACGATAGCGAATGTTTTATGTTGTTACTGAAATTTAATTAAGCTTTATAGAGAAAATAAGTTAGCGTAAATTTTTGTAAAGGGAGGGTCAGTTGCCAGAGAGGGAGCTGACGTCACAAAGCGCTGCGCTGGGATTGGTTGAAACAGCGGGTGTGGGAAAACCCTTGTAAAGGAGGGGTTAGTAGTCAGGAGTAGTACTGACGTCACAGGTGCCGCGCTGTGATTGGTTAAACCAGCAAGGACAGGAAAGAGCGGATTGTAAAGGAGGGGTTGACTGAGAAACGTTACCAAAAGGCCGCGCAAGGATTGGTTCGGAAATAAAAGATAGCAGACATTTGATTGGTCGAGAATTTAGAAGCCAAACTTTTAGTGGATAAAAATTGCATGTTAAAACGCGATCCGACTTTAACAGGAACTCGTCCGGATAGGAGATTCCTAGGTTTTGCAGAATATAATTTTGTACATCGAAGATTAGACAGAATGTACGGAGAAAGGAGAAAAATGTCATTTTTACAAAAGGTTAAGAATTATTTTAAAAGGGACAAACCAATCAAAACTAGAGAAGGAATTATTATTCCACCAGCTAAAACGCCCGCTTCATTTATGATGATGGAAAGAGGTTATCATACTTGTGTATGGATGGAGAATTGGATAGAATACACCAAAAATTATGGAATATTAGCATTTCCCAAGAATGGTACCTTCAATGGAAGAATTCTTCAAAATTTGAGATTGAGGATGAATGACTTAGAACCCAGACCTAGATTAACCCAATACGAAGCTCTAGAAGAATGGGAAACCGAGGCATTTGAGCGTGATCGACCGCGGAGTAATAGGAGTTATCCAGGATTTTTTCCCAGATATCAACGTGAATCAGATGGTCAGATGAAACAATGGAGAAGGGCAATGATTACAGAAGGATTATATCCATTGTTCTCAACAGAAGAAAATACAGGAAGTAAGTGCACAGAAAAGACAAAACATTTCATGAGAAATGAGGAGTCTGAAGACGAATTTATGGAGGAGATGTTAAGAAATCCCCCACCATATCAGGAAGGGACAAGTGGATGCAACCCAAGTGCACCACCAAAAACTCCTTTAGTGCCACAGGTAATGCATGAATTCACCACGAATAGAATACTTCATGACAAAGAAAAAGAAGCCCTAGAAAAGACCAGAGCAGAATTAATACAGAAAATAACCCAGATACAAGTACATCCTGATTCGTTGACCATACCAGTAACAATTGGTCCAGTAGTTCCATTATATGGTACTCAGGGAAGCTGTCCTCCACCGATACTTACACCTACTGTTGTGAATAATCCCAAACCTGAAGCTCCAGTTATAATTGAAGATCAATTTAGTGACTGTGAATCCACAATATCACTCATGGACTTGCCTATTCAAGGTTCTGTAAATAGTACTCCCAGAAAAGAGGTACTTGGAGGTTCAAAAGATGTAAGTTTAGTAACTTCATCCGGAACAAAAAGTGCTACCATAGTAACACCTGAAGATTTGGAAAGATGGGTGCAAGGGTCAGTTAAACAGTGTACACCTCCAAAAATATTGGACATTCATAAATTGAAAGTTGAATTAGAAGAAATAATAGCAGGAAATATAGGACCAGAACGTTTAAATACCTATGATGAAGAAGAATTGTTATTCCTGTGCAGGAGTATCACCAGAAATGTAAAGATATTCCATGAAAAATTGTCCAATTTAGCACTACAGATGGGCATAGAAATAGGGAGATCAAAGGTACTACAGAAACCCTATAGATCAGAATTTTCAGACAAAGATTTAGAAAATATGAATGCCTCTGGAAGAAGATTACAAATAAGAGAATTAATGTTAGTTTTGCAAAAATGGGGAGACCTAGATAAATGGAAAACTAGGTGGGCCAAGAAAAAGGAACAAGCACGAACAAGTAGAACAGCATCAGAATATGTGATGAAGGAATCAGGGAAAACAGACCAAATGTATCCAATGCGAGAAGTTGCGGGAGGAGGATATGTACATGTCCCATGGAGCAGACAGGATATTTTATCATTTACGAATGATTTTCCAAAATTGAAAGAAAAACCTATTGAATGGTACAAGCAGGTTGACAGGTTTGTGAAGGTGTCGAAGGTATTGTTGAAAGATTTGGATGGTTTGTTTGACATAGTGGTACCTGCCGATTTATGGACAGATTGCAAAATCACAGTAGATTGGCCAAGTGATGAGTATCCTAGAGATCCGAAAACAGGTGCCCCGTCAAATGATGTGATGAAAAAGTATCACCAAGTGATAACTTACCTAAAAGGGAAAATACCACCGAAAGAAACAGATTGGGTAAAAATAGATCGAACTACTCAAGAAGCTAATGAATCAGTGCATTCCTACTATGAGCGTTTATTGCAGGTATTTAAACAGTATAGTGGATTTGAGGACATTGGAGACAAGAACATGAGTCAGTTTGTGTATAGGTTTGTTTACGGTTTGAAGCCAGAGATTTGTCAAATGATTAAACAACACATGCTGTGTTGGCAGGGAAAGCCCATAGATGAGATTTTGAAGTATGCAAAATATTGTGTGATACTAGAACTTACACAGGGTATTTAAAATCAGCAATTACTTCTGCTTTTATGAGGCTAAAAAAGTCACACCAGGGGGCGTGGCCAAGATGGCGGCGAGATAGGACGTGGGTCCCTATCCCTCCGGCGCCGTTATTATTTAGCATTGTATTATCGCCCTACCTGGCGCCCATCTAACCCTGCAGACGGGTGAGCGGCATTGCGGAGCTGTCCTGGACCCGATGGTGGGCCCCGTTCTGTGATCGGTGCGCTCTGCTCCGCCGTGGGATCCCTTCCGGCCCCGGCCTTGCTGCGGCCCGGCGGGTGAGGCGCGGCCGGGTGGAGAGCCGAGCACCGGTGTGAGCTGCGGTGCTGCCTGGGGCGACCTGCCAAGAGCGTGTGGTGGAAACGCACTGCCCCCGGCTGCGTTGAATTCCCGGCGGCCCGGGCGGGGACGGGGCCGTGGAGACGCGATCCGGAGACGGCGCCATTTTGTGGCCTGCAACGAGGCCTACCCGGGTCGGGATGACTTGGTGTCCCAGAAGGTGAAAGGTCTGTGGAGCGGTGAGTGAATCGGGGCCTCCCGGTGCCCGACGGGCCCTGCTCTGGTGCGGTGGCTGAGTGCTATGTCCTGTGCTGGGGAGGCGCTGCCCAGCAGACATTACAGGTGAAGGGACGCGGGCCTAGGAAGGCAGCGTTCGAGTGGCCGGAGGGCTCGGTCCGCAGGTCGGCGGACGGAGGTGTGCCCTGACAGTCTCCGGAAGCTGGGAGCGGTGAAAGCGGAGTAACGTGGGGCTGTGCTGCGGTCTGCCGGATTTGTAGCTGCCATCGCGAGGGGCCCAGCATCTACCGACATCGTAGCACCACCACCCACAGAGCGACTTGTCCCACGGTCCAGCCCCATCCGGCCCCGGCCTTGCTGCGGCCCGGCGGGGAGAGGGCTATTGGGGACAGAAAGAAGGCTGTCGTGGTCGGCTGTGCCCCTCGGAGTGCCCGTGGGAGTGGTGTGCTTGTTGGGTCCCCTGCGGACCGGGTTCCTGGCGCAGCTGCGTGAGCGGAGACCCGGAGACGGACCCATATCGGAGGTGGTGGTGGGCCCTGCTGGTAAGGCCTTGATTCGGTGCAGCGGAGAGAAACGGAGCCATCTGCGGAGGCTGTGCCATATGCTGAACGCCGCAGGTGAGGAGCAGTGAGAGTGATGGGCGTGTGAGCGCGGTCTGCAGATCGGCAGACGGAGTGGTGTCCTGCTTGCCCCTGGGGGCTCACGTTGGTGACTGTAGAGGCGGATGGCCTTACCACCCCTCAGTGGTTGGTGTGACTGTGCCTAGCTAGCAAACCAGGGCTGGGACTACTCCGGGCCTACCCCCCTGAAGTGACAGAGACTGGCACTGCCTTGGCCCCGGCACTGTTATCCTTAACCACCACACTGCGACAGTGCCGGTTTGCTGGGAGGCGGATGGAATTAGTGCAGCTTTGACGACCTCTGTTGCCCTGCTCGGAGGCGAGAGGGGGCCTGTCGGACTGCCCTGGGAGCGCCTGAGACCTCTGAGAGACTCAAGATTGCAGCGTGACTAGCGGCGAGTGCCTAGGAGGTCCCCCTGTCTTACCGGAGCCACCTTCTAAGCTACACAAAGGGGAGAGGGGGCCCTCATGCGCCTCAGCCCCTGGCGGACATTGGCTCCCCCTGCTAACATTACCTCATTGCATCCTCCTAACTCCCGCACTTACCCTATACTACCAGGCCTGGGCATATCAAGATGAACATTGGCAGGAGCTCCAGCGAGCGGGGAAGTAGTCATGCTGGTGAATGGACATACTAAGGAACGCGCCTGAAACACTGCAGCGCTGCAGGCGGCTGGCCGCGGGGTGTTGCTGCGGAGGGAGGGAGCCGGTAGGAGTGGAGCCTTGGCCTGATCCCCCGGTGCGGTAGCAAAGGGCCTGGGCTTGGCCTGGGGTGGTCACTTGACAGGTGTACGTCCTCACGATGTCTTCCGCCAAGGGGAGTAGGGACAAATCTCTAAAGGACCTACTACGGAAGACCTCGGAGAATCCCGCAGCACAGACCACGACGGGAGCAGCGCTTTTGGATGGAGAGGATGCCCCGGCAACAAAAGCTTTTATGGTGGAGCTCTTTTCCGCCATTAAAGAGGACATACAAGAGCTTCGTTCGCAGCTGTCAGCGGATCTCCGAGAGGTGCGGCGAGACGTGGATGGCATTGGAGAGAGGGTGGCGACCCTAGAGGAGCATGACCTAAGTAGAGAGGACGATATGCACCAGCTGCAGCAGGAAATGCTGCGTCTCCGGGACCAAAACATAGACCTACAGGCCCACACGGAGGACCTTGAAAACCGCTCTCGGCGGAATAATATACGGATCCGAGCAGTACCGTGGAAGGGAGAAGGTGATGACCTCCGTGAATATGTCAATGCTCTGTTCCTGCAGATCCTGGAGGATGAGGAAACGCCTGAGGTCCAAATGGACCGTGTCCACCGAGTAGGGCTGCCGCGGGGTCCGAAGGCCCCTCCTCCTGACATTCTGGTCTGCATCGATAATTTCCAGCTCAAGGAACGTATCCTTCGCAGAGCTAGAGACCTTAATCCGATCCGCTTCCGAGATCACTACCCAGTTCTCTATCAAGACCTAGCAGCTTCAACGTTAATGAAACGGAGAGACTTCAAGCCTATCACCAACCATCTCAGAGAGCAACAGATTCCTTACTCCTGGGGTCACCCCTTCCGCCTTATCTTCAAATACCAGGGCAAACTATTGCAGATACGCTCTCTAGGGGATGCATATGAGAAGCTAAGCTTAGAAAGGCCATCTGCTGGAACAATGGAGGAACACCCACTTCGCCGCGGGCGTAGACGCTCCTCGGGATGGCAGCGAGTGGGGGGGCCGCAGCCGGGCGCTGCACCGGACATAGCTACTAGCAAGCTTGAGAGGGAAGAAGCCCTCTCATCAGTCACGCGAGTAACTGACAACCCCATAACACCCTGAGGTTCTTCAATTGGCGTCCACAAGGGCACTCTAGTCGGCGCCGGAGGGAGGCGGCCCTTCGATGAAACGTAGTGCTCCTGCACCCTGGACATCGGTGTGCTGAGCACGGTGATCTTCGAGAGTTCTGGGCTTCGACCACGTCTTCCCCTGTATGACATGACTCAATCTGGGGGGAAGCCACGTCCCCTGGAACATTTGTTTTATCTGACGGACATAAGTCACCTTATTGGTTCTTACAGTTTTGCTATTTTGCTTCTTTCTTTTGTTTTTTCAGCAACTTTGGGGACTTGGGGTTTATGGGATTGTTTTTGGGGCTCCGCATCAGTTCATAGGCAAGAATGGCAACAGCCCAGGCCGTGGGTCTTGGGGGACTTCGCATATTCTCTCCGGCAGGTTTGGCAGGTGTTTAGCTTAAGCAGAGTGCAGCACGTGTGGCCAGGCGCAGGTAGGCTATTCAACGCTTCCCCTTTTCACCTTGTTAGATTCGATGGGTAGGGATTTGAAAATTGTAAGCTTAAATGTCCGTGGATTGAACAACCCAGTCAAACGCGCTGCAATACTTTCTCTCTTAGAAAATGCTGAGGGGGATATATGTTTACTGCAGGAAACTCACCTGTTGCCCAAGGACACTAAGCGAATGCGAGATAAACGCTTCCCTCTGCAGATGTGGTCCTCGGGGGCTGCTAAGAAAAATGGGGTGGCGATCCTCTTTAGCGCACGGTCACAATGCAAAGTCATTTCCACAGTAGCAGACATCAAGGGCAGGTTTTTAGCAGTCCGAGTACAATGGGGAGACACGCACATGACAATAGGGTCACTATATGCCCCAAATGAACGGCAAGAACCCTTCCTACGACTAGCACTCTCTGAGGTACTTGCCTCGCCGGATGCAGCACTCTTGGTGGGAGGCGACCTGAACGTGGTAATGGATTCCGCGATGGACAGATCAGAGCAAAGGGCGCATCAAACGGGAGCACTGTCTCAGGGAGGGAGGCAGTGGTTATCTGACTGTGGGCTGAGCGATGTGTGGCGTACAATACACCTGAATACACAGGACTACACTTACTACTCTGCAGCGCACAAAACTTATGCACGATTAGATCACTTTTTAGCCTCTTCCGCACTACGCTCTGCCTTGCACACGGCGGAGATCACTCCCCGTTCCCTTTCGGATCACGCCCTCATTTCAGTACAATTAACCTCTCATGGTGCGCGCTCCTCACCGTCGGGCTGGCGTCTTCGCGACTCCCTTCTACACTCCGAGGAGGTCACTGATAGAGTCCGGAACGCTATTGTACACTACCTAGCCGACAATGATCTCCTGGGCACTCCTCTTGTGGCAATTTGGGAAGCCTTGAAACTAGTGGTGCGGGGCGAATTTATTGCGATTGCCGCTTCCTTTGCGCGTCTATGCAGGGAAAAGCGAGCAGAACTGGAGAAGGAGGTGGGAGAATTAGAAGCAGTTCATAAGAGGACTGGAGCCCCCAGAATCTGGAGGGAATTGGAAACACGGCGGCGTATGCTAAAACACCTAGATTTAGACAGGGCAGAATATGCCCTCCTGCGACTGCAACATAAATTCTATCTCAGTGGGGACAAGGGAGGGAAAATGCTAGCACACAGATTACGAGCGCGTACACAGATGACCGCGATTCAGGCGATTCGAGACCGGGACGCGGCGGTGAATACCACAAACACCCTCATTGCTGACACCTTTCGCCAGTTTTACCAGAGCCTTTATACTAAGGGGTCCACTGATTCCCATAACATAGGGGAATACTTGAACTCCTGCGATATTACTCCTCTGGTTAAATCATCAGCGGACACATTGGACTCTGTTATTTGAATAGAGGAAGTCATCTCGGCGATTGCTCGCTTAAAACCGGCCAAATCCCCGGGCCCAGATGGCTTTTCCGCACTGTTTTATAAAACATTCTGTGTGGAGCTGGCTCCTCTTTTAACGAGGCTTTTCAACTCTTTCCTTGAAACCAAGGAAGTGACACCCACTATGTCGGAAGCGGTTATTTCTGTCATCCTTAAACCGGGAAAGGATCCTAAGGAGTGCGGGTCATACCGGCCCATCTCCCTCCTTAACATCGACGCGAAGCTATTCGCGAGCATATTGGCAGCGCGTCTCGGTCCCTTGATGGACGGCCTGATTGATCCGGACCAAGCCGGTTTTATCCCGACACGGCAAGGAGGGGATAACACCAAACGACTTCTCCATCTCCTAGACTACATCCACCGGTCCCGTACGCAGGCCTTCTTCCTTTCTATTGATGCAGAGAGGGCCTTCGACCGAGTCGACTGGAACTATCTGTTTGAAGTCTTACGGGCTTTCGGATTCGGCGATAACTTTGTCCGGTGGGTACAGTGCCTATATGCCTCCCCTAAGGCTGCAATGCGAGTGAACGGGTGTAAATCGGCCCTGTTCCCCATTGCCAGGGGCACGCGGCAGGTCCCCTGTCTCCGCTGTTATTCGCGCTCTACATAGAGCCCTTTGCCCAACGCATACGATCTAATCCCGACGTGGTGGGTATCAAATTTGGCGCTGACACACATAAGATTAGTTTGTACGCTGACGATGTTATCCTCACACTCGTGCAGCCCCAGTCGACCCTAAGACATTTGTCGAGAGAGCTCCACGCTTTTGGAGAGGTGGCGGGATTCAAAGTTAATTTCTCTAAATCGCAAATTCTTAATGTTTCGATCCCCGAAGCTGAGATCCAGGACCTACAGCAGGATTTCACCTTCCACTGGGCCCCCAACGACATAACGTATCTGGGTGTTCGCCTGACCTCATCCATTACCAAAATCACGGCCCTTAACTACAAGTTACTGTTGGAACAAACGACCAAGGCATTGTCTGCCTGGTCCCGTCTTAACCTGACATGGTACGGGAGATTAGCGGCAGTGAAAATGACGGTGCTCCCACGCATCCTATATTTATTTCAGATGCTTCCGGTAACCCCCCCTCCGGGCACCCTTCGAAAATTACAAGGGCTTCTAACCAAATTTCTATGGGATAATAAAAAACTGCGACTTGCGCTATCCCTAGTAACCTCTCCGAAGGCTAGCGGTGGACTCGGCTTCCCTCTGGTGAGTGCATACTATCAGGCATCTTGCCTTCGCTATATCACGGAATGGAATAGGCCCTTGTCCAGTAAGAACTGGAATTTCATGGACCAAACTGTGGCTGGATGTAATATCTGGCGTGAGCTGTGGCTCCCGCGTAAGCACAGGGCCTGGGGCCTATACTCCTCTCCGGTTACATCGCCGACACTTAAGGTATGGGATCAGTTGGCGCGCCAAAGGGGGTGGACTACGTTCCCCTCCCCTATGACTCCTATTGTGGATAATCCTGATTTCCCACCAGGTTGTGCATCGCCAGTCTTTCACCGATGGAGGGAGGAAGGCTGTAAACGGGTGGGTTCGCTCTTTGACCTAGAAGGCTTGATTCCCTTTCTCCAATTGCGCACAGAGCACTATGATCTACCTGAATCAGACGCTTTCCACTACTCACAGCTTGCACACTGGGTGACGCAGCCCTCGCCCTTCGCACACATGTCCCGCCCCTTGACGACATTTGAAAAGTGGCTGGTCTATAAGAAGGATGACCGTAAACTCATTTCTGAACTCTACGCCATGATCATTGCACGTCCCCAGTCACAACGCACAAGAGCACAGGTTCGATGGGAGACTGAATTAGGACGACCTCTAACACAGAAAGAATGGGAACACATCTTTTACCGGGCGCATCACACTGCTTCCAATTCCGCGGGGGCGGAATCTGCGTATAAAGTGGTTACTTATTGGTATTATACTCCAGAGCGCATCAAAACATGGGATAGAACTAAGTCAGACCTCTGCTGGCGGGGGTGTGGCCTTACTGGCTCCTTGGTGCATTTGCTGTGGCATTGCCCGAAACTAGTGCGATACTGGACAGCAATTCTCGATGACCTTGATGCAGCGTTTCAGATTACATTTCCAAGAAAGCCTGAGCACACACTACTAGGACTTCCCCACACTGGGGCCTTCCCCTTGCGATCACTGAGGGGTAAGCAAATAGCCTTGGCTTTGCTGGCAGCACGGCAGGTGCTGTTGGCGCAGTGGGGGTCCACATCAATGCCGGATCCTAGCGATTGGATCCGGAGGCTTTGGCATCTATTAGCGATGGAGCGTATTTCGCTCCGTGTAGATGGGAAAGGATCGGAATATGCCGAAATATGGGCCCCATTCTTGCAGCTTCTTACCAAAGACATGAGGGAGGTGACATGCCCGAAATATTTACAAATACTACAACTCATTCCACTGACGCCGCCAGGTACCTCTGTTAAGTAATGCGAAGGATACTAGCCAGGGATTGATAGTTAAGTAGAGGAAGAACAACAGGTCCTGAACTGATGCGGAGGGAGGGTGGGGGGAGGGATAGGGAGGCTAGGGCGGAGGGTGGTAGGGTTGATGTGTTTTTCTTTTTGGTTACAATTTGCTCTCTAAAAGTGGTATCTCAGATAAGTGCCTTATCATCGTGTTAAAGACTGCATATTATCGCGGGGTCGGCCCCTGGGGTGTAGACCTGAACGCTGTGTACTGTCTTTAAGAGTATGCTCTGCCGGCGTCCTGATGTAGGCAGCTAAGCTGTGTATTATGGCTCTTCTACCACGTAATAAAAATGATTGATTCCTAAAAAAGTCACACCACAGTGGAGATGTCCTTAAAGAGACATGGAATATTATGGAGTTAAAACCTGACAGAGATTGAATTGAAACATATGAAATAAGCTTTTCTACTCACAGAGGGTCTTTTGATGGGCAAGGATGTTTTTTTTGCAGTTTATATAGTGCAAACTTGACCCGAAGGTACTGGAGCTCTTTATAGGAAGATCAGTAATATTACACAAGGACACATTCATTTTTTTTTTTTAGGCAGGAGGAGATTAAATGATTTGCCCATAATCACAGGATGTTGAGCGGCGTCACGTCGAGACTCAAACCTGGTCTCCCAGTTCCAAAGTCAGCAGCTCTGGTCGTTATGCCACATCCTCTCCCCTTAAGGGGGAAGAGGAACACCGCACCAAGAGACTAATAGAAGAAACAGTAGTTGTAGCCTCCTTATAACATAAGAATATTGTTGGTCAGTGGCACCTGCAGTTACTAGAGATGAAGTCCAAGCCGATTCTCAGATGTGCTCCTAAAATATCATGGGTTTAGGAAATAATAAACTGACTCTGCTCATTTCCAATCTGCAATATAGCTGGATTTCTCTAATCCAATTTTCTTGGACAGTTCTCTCTGAATTAACCTCATGAAACATAATAAAAATCCCAGTTGATCAGTCACAAATGGTTTCTACTATATCTAGTATATCCTGCTGCTCCCATGAAGGTTTTTAGATAACTACTGAACTATTAAAGGAAAAAATTAATAGTTGGTGTTGAACAGTGTGTTGTTATCATTCAATGCTTTTTCAACAAAAAGGAAATGGAACAACCATAGCGCTGACTTGGTCATAGGTGTGGCACCAAGGCAGGGGCGAATTATCCATTTCTATTACAAAATTGGCGGATGCTTGCTTACTTGAAGATTTTCGTGTGAGTATATCTATGAGCAGGAGCTGGAGATGCCAGAAAGTGGGTTTACGTGGCAGTGAAGACCTGTAAGTTTGTGAACACTCTCAAACGCTCACTTCTTCCAACCCTACAAAAGATTTACTCCCGTCAAGGAATTTCTACACAGGGGAAAAAGTTGTCCCAGGAGAAAAAAACAGACATTACCAAGTGTGCTTTACTTGCCTGTTTTCTTTTGCATGAACAAACGCAACAAGCTTTGGCATAGCCAATAGGTCTCGCTTTTGGGACCTTATAAGTATTTAGTTATGCAGCACAATATCCTTGGTGCAACAACATCAACTGTTGCATGGCTAAACACTTATATAAAGTCCCAAAAGCTAGACCTATTGGCTATGCCAATGCTTGTTCCCTTGGGTAGTCGGGAAGAATATTCTGGAATGCCACGCCCACAGCAGGCAGTATGTGACACTAATTGTTGATGTCCGATGTTCTGAGTGTGAGTGGGTGCCGGTCAGTGGGGTGCTACCTGCCACCAGAACTAGTGAGGTGGGAAAAGGATATGTGCTGGTGCATGATGGCTGGACGTGCGGTTTATGAAGTTAGAGGCCGCCCCGCCGCCCCAATAAATGGACTAAAATTTGGAAACTTGGCAGACAGCCCCCATGTGGGGGCTGTTGCATTTCTCTCAGACAGGCTTTTGTCCTCAGCATGGGATGGAAACGGCCTTAGTAGTAGTAACAGAGGAGGCAAGAAGGTTACTGGACCAAGGAGGAACAGCGGCAATCATCCTCCTGGATCTCAGTGCCGCGTTTGACACTGTTAACCATAACATCTTAGCCCATCGACTTAAAAGATGGGAGTGTCAGGCACGGCACTGACTTGGTTCCAATCCTTCCTCAGCAACTGCTTCTTCCAAGTCTTTGAAGGAGATGTGGCGTCCTCTCGGTTGCCTCTTAGCTGTGGGGTTCCTCAGGGCTCTGCCCTGAGCCCCACGCTTTTTAACATCTACATGAGTCCCCTGGCGGAGATTGTCCATCCATTCGGCGTTAAGATTATCACCTATGCAGACGACACTCAGTTAGTGGTAGCATTGAATCACTCTGAGGGGTAGTCTAGCACCCTAGGTCCTTGCCTAGAGGCGGTGGCCGAGTGGATGGAACTCTCCTGCCTCAAGCTCAACGGGGACAAAACGGAGATTATGCTCCTGGGCAACCCTTCGTCCTCCATCCCGTGGCCGGTATGCCTGGGTCCTGCTCCACCTCCTAAGGCACAAATTAAAAGCCTTGGCATATGGCTGGACAGCTCTCTTTATTTTAACCACCAGGCCACCAAGCTTTCAGCCACGTGTTATGGACTGATGAGAATGTTGCGGAAAATCGTTCCCCTTCTCCCCTTCCAGGCGAGAAGAATTATGGTACAGGCCCTTATTCTTTCTCGCCTTGATTATGGGAACGCCCTATATCTCGGTGCTCCTCAATTCACCATTCACAAACTGCAAGTAACTCAGAACTGTGCTGCCCGCCTGCTTCTCCAGATTCCGCGGTGGCAATCTGCTAAACCAGCATTGAGGAGTCTTCACTGGCTCCCTATTCCGGCTAGGATACAGTTTAAAGCTATGTGCCTAGTTCATAGAGCCATCCGGAAGACTGGTCCGGCTATTATCCACTCCTTGGTCACTCCCTATCTCCCTCACAGAACCCTGCGATCCAGCTCCTTATGCTTGGCCGCCCCCAAGAAAATTCGAAGATCCAGGTGGGGTGGACGCTCCTTTTCGTTTAATGCTGCAAAGATCTGGAACACTCTTCCTCCCATCTTACGTAAGGACAACAACCTCTTGGCCTTCCGGAAGCTCTTAAAAACCTACCTCTTTAAGACAGTCCCTTAACATCACGGCTTCTGTTTTCCTCTACTCTTCTATCAAACAGCGCTGGGAGGCCTCAGGGTAGCCATGCACTATACAAGTACAATTTCATTCATTCATTTCATTCACCTACAGAGGGCAGTGAGGAACTCGGGAGTTGCAATTTGACCCTGTGTGGGGGAGAAGTGCGCGCTGAACGCCCCCGAGGCAGTGCTAAGGTGCTGAGGGGTCCGGAACTGCACCCAGTGTAAATGGGTACATATTGTTATTGCGTTTCTTTAGAAAACTTAATGGAGTTTATACGTGGTTCTCATGTTAATAAAGCGAATACAATGTAAAAAAAAAAAAAAAAGTGTGAGTGGGTCTTACGTTGCCCCTACCCGCGAGTCAAATTTAATTACCATTTAGGAGCAGTACATTCCATTTGCTGTTTTTTCTGAGAGAAATGTTCTTAAGTACGGGTACGCTGTTAAATAGCATTGCAACCAGACCGTATGTCAGCTGGGATGCCTGTGTGAGCAGCATTAGAAGCAGAGGCCATTCATTTGAAACGTGATGTACTACATGCAGTGAGAATGCTGCAACTATCTCCCTAATTGGTGTTCAAATGAAATAAAAGTGCCCGAGGTAGGGCTCGGATCTCAACGTGCAGGGTCTTGTTAAAAAATCCCCTGGAATGCCGTGCACCAAAAAAACAAGCGCACGCACGTTAATTAAACCCAGATGGCCCCTGCGCGCGCTGTAAGAATGCGGCCGCGAATGTGAAAGCAACTAAAACTGAAGAGAGGAGCGGGGGCGAGCGAGCGCGGCAGCCTGCTGAGCTGACCAGACGCTCGTGCGTCATGGCCTTTTGCTTGCGATTACCCGCACGGCCGCCATGTGTTTCCAATTATCGCGCCCACGTCTGGGCACGGTAATTGGAAACAGATGCCGGCCGTGCGGGTAACCGCACAGAAAAGGCCATGACGCACGAGCGTCTGGTCAGCTTTCTGAAGCCCCTCAAGAAGTCTCGTGCTGCGCGAGCAGTGCTGCGCACTGCAACGCTAGGCGCGAGACCTAAAAATGAATATTTGACCATGTGAAAAAGATAGATTTCTAGGAATACTGAGACTGTTGCAGATTTCTGACAACCTTCTGGAAACGTTTGGGATTTCTGGAAGTCATAAATCTGCACCCATGTGAGGGGGCATATTTATGGCTTTACATGAGACAGGGCCATGATTTCTGAGTTCAATAACCCTAACATTCAAAATGTTATCAAGTCGATGTTTGAATGCAAGGAAGATAGAGTGGTTAATGCATCTACTAAGTTGGTGTATTGGACCAACAAGAGTTCCTAGCACAGGCCCATCTTTAAGACAGATGAACATTTGAAAGGCTTTCTTAGTTGTCTGTTTATAGTATGTGAAAGTACATTGCAAAGGAGGGCTATTGGACAAATTGTCTCTCAAGATCTTACCTGTGTTAGGTCAGGATGAACGCGTTCCCCTTGGGGGTGAGGGCGATTGATTGGGAAGGGGCAAAAGGCAGATGAAGATGCTGTAAATGTAGGCTGGAGGACTTAGAAGAACCACGTTCTTTTGCTCTAGCTTCATTATGCTATGTTTAAAGAACAATATACAAGACCCATTGTATTCAAGTATCGCATTATTAACAGATGGGATGTGTGTCTAGTTTACGGCCAAGGGAATCGGTGGAAAGGAAGCGTTAATAAGAAAATAGAATTTGTTTTGCATGCATTTCAATGGGGGGGGTCGGATAAATAAAGTTTTGTATCTGATGATTTCAGTTGTTTTCACTTGGTACTATTACCAACCAGTAGAATTTCCTGAATTTTTTCCATTAGGCATTTACTGACCAATGCATACAACCCGACTGCGGCAACTGGATCAAGTAGAAACCATTTGTACCTGGTTATCTAGGATTTCCACTATGAAAAATTGCTGTCAGGCACGCTGTTGTCCTAACTAACCCCAGCCATCAGCTGGTGTCCTGTCTCTCTTTCATAATGACAAATTCAAGGAATAAGTATACTTAGGTGCTGTGATGGTAATGATGTAAATGCTTGGGAAAAGAACATTTCCATATCCCTCTCAGAAAAATTATGTGTCACAGTTATCATCATGTGCTCTATGGCCACATGTATCAAAGTTCCATTTTGCATTCCCTTAATAGCAAATTTTAGGTAATCACTATTTAGGGAATGCAAAATGGTATGTAAGAAAATAGCAATTTCCTAATAGCGATTCCTACAAAGTCGCAATAATAATTAGGGAATCGCTATTAGGAAATGCTACTCCATTTGGACATAGGTCAATAGGTGCGAATGGTTTTGCATTACCTAATTTGTGATTACTAAGTGGTAATCGCAAAGTAGGAAATGCAAAACCAAGGGTGCCCTGGGGCCTTAGCCGCCCCAAAGCACCCCAAAAAAATGTGCACATGTAAAGTGCACACATGCCCTAGAGGCATGTGTGCTCTAAATGGCACTTTTGAAAAATGAATTGTTTGTGCATTTTCAAAAATTGCACATGGTTACCATCGACTTGGAGTCAATGGTAATAGCATTTCCTAAATGCCCAGTTTGCATTTAGGAAATGCTTGGTACATGTGTTTAGGGAATCGCATATTGCGATTTCTTATTTGTAGTCACAATTTTAGGTAATCGCAAAAAATTGTGATTACCTAAAATACACTGCCAAAGGCTTTCATACATCTTGAAAGGCTATTTTGCATTCACAAACGGTCAAATTTAGCGATTTGCACCGTTTACGAATGCACAATAATTTGATACATGTGGCCCCTAGTCTTTTAACACACACTGCAATTTTAGTGCCATGTACACAGCCAGGGCAACCCCTTTCCTGTTTTTTTGTGGTTTCAGGATAAAATATGTTCAAATGACCTAGAGAACCGAAAAACTACCACCTCTTTTTGTGAAGGCTTGATTTTGAAAGATTTCAGACTCAGCTAAAAAAAAATGATCTATTTGCATTTATAAAGCAAGAGTAGAAAACAAGGAAGAGGCTGGACTTGAGACATAATGGAGGTTTTCAGCTATGATAGGGCTTTAAGTGGAAGGACTTGGAAACTGTTCAAATAAACAGACTGTGCTACGGGAGCAGATGGCAGCATGTGGGACACGACGTGCATTTGAAAGAGGATGCTGGAACCACTGCTGAATTATACATGCTGAATTATTGCATCAGAAAAGTATGTGTGGGCTTTGAGAGCACATTGGAATAGAAGGGACTCACTTACAGTGCCACAGTAATGGAAATGATGACGGTAGAAATGTGAGGAAATGGTATATCCGAGCATTTCTATTTCCATTTATGCACAATTACAGCACGTAGAACATTAGCCAGCCTTAGTATGCTACAGTGCATGGTATTGTAATATTTAGCAGAAAAACAAGCACATGGTAATACAATAATAACAGATAGTACGTGCACATCACTGCAATTGTGTCCAGGCAAGATGTTCATGAAGGACCAGCTGTAGGATCCACGGCATGTGGCGTCTGCAGAGGAACAAATTATATCAATAATCAAGAAGACAATAATCTAAATAAACTAGCGCAAACTAGATTTCCCCCCCTCCACCTAATCACCTGTAACCGTCAACGACACACATGATCCTACAGACCAACCTATTGAGTCTTAATCCTGTTGTGGGTGAGCAAGAAAGTGCAAGTCACCGCTCCGTGTGCCCAATGTGAAATGACACGTCAGGCCTCCGAAACCCATGTCGCCCTCCCCCATTGAAGCTTCCAGGGGATCTGGATCAGGATGTACCTCGTCTTGAAAATCATGCAGTATGGTGTCCCAATTTGCAGCGATAGGGTATTTACGCAGCCCTAAATTATCCTGCCTGCGCAATGCAACGCTCTTGGCCTGGGCCCATACTTAAGGAGCGACTGCCTCCAGGCCGCCAGTGGTGGGGGCTCAGGTGATTTCCAATGCCTCGTGATAAGGCGTTTAGTCATCAGCATGCCCAAATCAAGGAAGCAGGCGGTGACCCATTGCCTCTTTCCACTACGAAATAGACCCAGGATACATACTTCCCACATATGTAATGCTGGGCGCCCTATGCAGGCAGACAACTGAGTCATGACGCCTCGCCAGTAAGCAGAGAGAAGTGGCCCACAGTACATGGATGAGGTCGGCGTCGGGCAGGCGATATCTAGGACAATCAGCATCAGTGCAATGAAAGTAGCGGTTTATCTTGGCAGGAGTGAGGTAGGCCCTGTGGCCAATGTAAAATTGGATGAGGCAGAAGTGAGCATCATGAGGAACTCAGACCGGGGTTTCTAATATTGCAGCCCACTCCTTGTTTGTGCAGAGACGGGCTAGCTCTCCCTCGCAGTGGTGCCGCAGAGGTGGGAGCTGTAGTGCCATGTGGGAGCATTGCGAGTCCGCAAACCAGCATCTGAGATGTCTGCCTGACCCCATGACATGTAGGTATTATATGGTGAGGTGCGTTGAAGTTTCCTGCATCATGTCACCCCATTTGTCAACCAGCGTCGCAAGTTGCAGGTTATGTAGAAAGAATTGGCCAGCGGGTAGGCCGTCGTTTTCCACCAATGAGTCGTAGGGTATGAGGACACCATCCCGGTATAGATCCCCTACGGTGTGTAGGCCGGCCTCCAACCAGGTGGAGAGTTCCACAGTCGTAGTGGTGGTGCAGCCCCTGGGTGTGCCAAGCAGTGGCAGGGTGTATGGGATCATAGTTTGCGTGAGATCCAGAAACCGATGGTAACAACAGTACGCGACTCTGAGAAGCAGTGACTCCGGTGGCTTCCCGAAAGTGCATGGATGAAAGTGTCAAAGAACCGCTGGGTATGTCCAGGCTGGTGACAGCATGGCAGTGTTGGTCAGGTGTAAACGCGCCAACAACCCGCCACCCATTGGAGTTGGGAGGCAAGGTAATACTGTTCCAGGTTCGGCACTGCAAGTCCGCCCTGGGCTGTGGGCAAATAAAGTTTTGACATCTCCACCCTGAAACGTGAATTACTCCAGATGAACTCTCATTGTCCCCTCGAAGTTTTATTACATTATCCTTGTTCAGTTTCTAAATCAGACTTACTCAACTGCACTAACATTGTCGCATGTGATGTTGCCCACGA
The DNA here is from genome assembly GCA_963921515.1 of Calotriton arnoldi. Lineage (NCBI taxonomy): Eukaryota > Metazoa > Chordata > Amphibia > Caudata > Salamandridae > Calotriton > Calotriton arnoldi. The sequence goes on along the minus strand of CAWUFW010000005.1, from coordinate 3,857,417 downwards.
TTATATACCACGCTGCGGGGAAAACAGCTGCAGAAAAAAGAAACAAAATCCAGGAACAAAATTTAAAAAAGCATCAGGAATTATCAAAAAATATATAGATATGTAATTAATTATGATTTGACTTTCAGGTGACAGTGTGTGCACTGAAATACTACTCCAGAGGCAGCAGATTTGCACATGAGATTTTGATGGGGTTTATCCATGTCAAATGGTGTGAAGTGTTAATGGTAGCAAGACCTAGATAGAAGGGCCTCAGCAGGCTTGCAACAGGAAGTATAAGAGAGCTACACCATTTATGAATGCATAGTTGGGGATGTTTACCATGGGAGAGGGCACACTTGCCTACTCTAGGCCAACTTAGCACAAGATAGAGGATGCCACATTTTATTTCCACTCTACATTAATCACTATAATTGGGGGCCGTGCGTTCGTGTTACATCCGATGTTACCATGTGAAGTATGCACAGTGAAAGGGAGGGTTTCCATACCATCCTTCGACTGACAATGGGTGTATTGCAGCTCATGCTGAAGTAGAAGTACATTACAAGTGGTAGTATCGATCATCGGGGGAGATCACTTGTATCATCTTAAGTTCACTGGCCTAGCTGAAAGATTGAATCAAATTTTAATGGAATTTGTGAGAATGATCTCTTCTGTGCAGAGGTTTATTCAACATGGTGGGAGTGGGCCCAAATTATTTAAATGCTTTTGAGCTCATTGGTTTTATGATGGAATAACAAGCGGAGTTGTGTTAAATGTAAGGCAAATTGGTGAAATTGTGAGGGTGCTAGGTATTTAACATCAGTCAAAATGTTTGCAGGATTTAAAGATGACTTCATAAAGAGTACCAAAAGGTTATTTTAAGAAATGTAGTAGCAAATAGTGTCTTTATAACCACATTCGGCTAGTTACAGTCGTCAGATTTTCAAGACTAGAATTGACATGGGGCAACAGAAAGCAATTACTAATAGCTCCTGATGCAATTTGAAAAACATTTCCATCAGCACCTGAGAGGCACCTCCAAGAAAATTTAGCAATTTTCATCAGGAGCAAGCAGTAGAATTATTATATGCACTATGAGTATAGCTATTATCGCACTCACATTATCGGAAGGCAGGACTGTAAATATATTGGTCCCTTTGCTAGTGCAGGCATACATCCCTGCTGTCCTCTAACTACACCACTCTTTCTGTAGAACAGAACCAAAAGAAGGATGTCAAAGAGGCAATGGTGATGCACAGACTGACTCCTTATGCCACCAAGTGAAAGTACACTTTCAAATCAAATCAAATCAGGGACATTTGTATAGCGCTCACATCACTCGGAAGTCTCATGGCGCTTGCAGACGGCTCTGATGGAGATGATAGATCAGTTGTCGAATAGCCATGACTTCAGCCTCTTACGAAAGGAGTTGTGATCGGAGATGGAACGTAAGTGGGAGGGAATTTTGTTCCATGATGCTGGGGCGAGAAAGGAGAAAGACCTGCCTCCGTTCTGGCAGTGCGGATTCTGAGAGGGGTAAGCAAAAATTTGTTACTGGATCTGAACATCCTACGTGGTTGGTACCAACATAGTTTCTTGGACCAGTATCTCGGGCCTTTTCCATACATGTGCTTGTGGGTCAGACAAAGGATCTTGAAGAGAATTCGTTTTCTCACTGGAAGCCAGAGTAGGGATCTCAAGCAGGGTGCGGAGGAAGATCTGGGCGGAAGATCCAGGACCAGCCTTGCTGCGGTATTCTGCAAAATTTGTAGTCTGTCTAAAAGGTTTTCATTAATTGAGAACAATAGGGCGTTTCCATAGTCCATTCGATTTATTATTAGTCCCTGGACTAATGGTTTCCTAGCCTCAGTCGGAATCCATTTGAAAACCTTTCGCAGACTGTGCATCACTCCGAAACAGGTGCCGATGATGTGGTTAATCTGGCTTTTCATGGACAATTGATTGTCCATGTAGAAACCTAAGTTTCGTACCGTCAGTTTGGGGATTGGACAAGGGCCAAGGTGAGGTGGCCACCAGTCGTGGGACCAGTGCTCCTGAGCCTTACCGAAGAGCATAATCTCCGACTTGCCTCCATTCAGTTGAAGGTGGTTGGGGCTCATCCACCTGTCAATGTGGGACAGGCATTTTTTGAAACGCTGCTTTTTTTCGGTGGGGTCTGGGCCAATAGTGATCAGAATCTGCGTGTCATCTGCATAAGATATGACATCAAAACCGTAAGATCTGATCACCTTGGCCAGTGGCGTCATGTACAGGTTGAAATTCCGCAGGGGTTAATTAGTTATACCATTTATATAGAACACAAGCTTCCCAACTCCTCACACACACATTCAAGGCACTACACAACTTAGGCCCCACATACCTGGACAGTCGCATCTCCTTCACCACTCATACTGCTCCACTCCGCAGGACTCCCTCTTGCACTCATCCGATGCATACACAGAACCAGATCAGGAGGACGGATGTTCTCTTACATCACTTCTAAAGCATGGAGAGACCTCCCAATTCCACATCATAGCCTTCTCCTCTCTTCTTGAATTCCACAAGAAGCTAAAGTCCCGACTGTTCAATTAACCAACCTACTCTAGGCAGGGCTAGGCGCACACACACGCTCAGGATTCCCTCACGGCTGATAGTGCGCTTTACAAAGACATCTAACATAACAAAACAGCTGTTCAAGGTGCTAGTCTGAACAAATGTGCATGAGAAATTTAGAATAAGTATGATTTTAGCTCCTGCTTGAATTTAAAGACATTTCCTTTGATACAAAGGAAGGCTGCGAATAGAGAGGTGTGGTTTGCAACATCGTGACTACCGTTTTTAGATTTTGTGCTTCGCGCTCATAGAGACTTTAACCAACAGACTTTTCCAGATTTGCCATCATCCATGCAGTGTCAAGTCTCCATTGCTGATGCATTGTAAAACATACCGGTCTTCTCAATGTAAACAAGAAGAGAACTGTAATGTCTGTTCTCCATTTCATCTGTCCTTAGCTTCGGAGAAACTGTAATAGGCTCAAGAATACTCACAAAGAATGTCTTTGTACAAACAACTTCAAGAAAGCACATGATGGTTGTAAGAGATAAATACTACAGATTGCCTGAAGTGAGAGCATTTTACAGCGCCGTTTAATAGGATATTTCAGACATAGGGATTCCAAAATCAGTCAAGTCAAACAATCATTCTCCTTTCAATGACAAAGAATTTCTGCACAATTCATGGGCTTCTACCATGTACAAATGACACCTCTGACACCTCAAGCAAATTTCAGTGTGGAACATTTTATGGCCAATTGAAAAAGGCCATGCAGAATGCCAAACTGATGCGACAACCCATCTTCCAAGTGCTCGGCTTGTTAAAAGGCACTATTGCGAAATGCCACAATGATCCACTGGCAAGTCTCCAGCGTGGGTGATTCTTGAGCCCTCATTACCAGTGGCCCAGTGTTTGGTGTAATATTTATCGCATCTGGAAAAAAGTGATTCCTTAAGAGTGGGAATTTATTGAGAGCTTTTAATAGCACCTTTTATACATTTTGGGGAATAAGATGCACATTTTGGTGCTTAATGCACTAAAATCGTCATGTTCCGGTAATTACTGGACATTTCCACCCAGTATAATTTAGCGAGTCTGATCTGCCATAATTTATCCAGTGAACATTGTGGGGCTTCAGTGTTTACCGCAAAACCCATAATTGTATGGTAATAGTAGTTACAGCACACATTGAAATTTAACACGCCACTCAGAATGATTACCTTGGAAGAAAGATTTGTACACAGATTCCTCCAAGCATCGCTATCCACACTGTCCCCGAGAACAGATATAAGAAACTGTGATCACAGCAAAAAAATAAAAAAATAAAGAAAAAGCAGACAAAAAAAGAAGGGCCAGACTATCATTTGTTGATCAGTGAGACCTGGTAGTGACCAAGGCAAAAGACTTCCATAGAATACTCTGCCTTTCGACAAACATCCTTACTTTGTGACCAATGTAAATGGCTTCCTGGTCACCGCAAAGAGACAAAGACACCCCAAGCATTTACCTCAATCAGAATGCCCACATTCAGTGGATTGGACATGGTGTTAAAACCTCAATTTCATGAGGCAATGTGTCCCCGAGTTAAGGCACCTCCCAATGCATCAAAAATCAGAAATACATTTTTTATACTCTTTATTGAATTGCTCAAGATATAAGATACATAGACTTTGACCCATAGAGTCACATTTCGTCAGTATACTTTGGCCATCAACATCAATAATAACAAATACCCAAGCCCCTCTTCCCTCTGCTCTTGTGCATTAACATTAGAAAACAGTAGGTTAGATGAACCCCAATCAGGGAAAGAAAAACCAATCTGATGTTGCAGCATCTGTCTCAGATCTCAGCACGTCCCCTTCCATCTTGTGGTGCACGCTGCAGTAGTATACTGCCCCTGTGTCCTTCCCTTTCACCAACTCACATTTTGGTAATTGCACTCAAGTTAAATCAAGAGCCCACAGTCCACACGTCAGTCTCATGCGCCAGCCAAATCCCACATCCTTATTATGGAGTCAGTGTAATGGTCCCAATGGGTCCCCGGCGTATCAGAAATACAATTTATTGAGTAAATGGGCCCCCTCAATAACTGAGTTCTAGATGTATAAAATTTAAAGAGTTTTATTACAAAATGTAGATGCGAATGATACAGAGTCATTGCCATGAAGGCTCTCAAATAAAGGATAATATGGAGAAATGCAAAATCAGAAATCATACTATGTCCCACGTGGGCAGCAAAATCGAAAGAATAACGGACAGCATCCCTAGTAGAACAGGGAAGCCTTCTGGCTCACCCCCCAAAATTGAGTATTCTTTCTACATTATTTTCACACATGAAATTACAAAATCTGCAGAATCATTGTGGTGTGAGCGAATATGTCATTTTATCAGCAAATCAGAGCACACAAAAATACACATCATATTCTTAACACCTAAGCAATATCCCACGAGCTGAATAATTATCCAGTACCTTCTATGCTAATGTCATCCGGAGCTGCTAGAACAAACTAGATAGATGAACAGTAACATGCTGTATGAATGAAAAGGGCACTGTGTACCAGCGGAAGAACCTGAAGGGTAAAGTTGAGCCGGGGAAAGTTCATCAAGAGCAACATAAACAATGACAGTGGAAATAAACAAGTACATCTCAGCTTGACTCCATCCTGCAGAAATTGCAAGGAGAGACGTGAGCAGGAGGGAAAACACGAGGAACAAGAGTGACTTCCATCTTAGCCAAGATGGCGTCTATCCATAAATTGAGGCCTAGTCAACAAACATTAGAATAACACATTTCTACACATCACAGAGAATTTATTTCATAACCAACAGTACTATATAAGTATATATAAGTGTAATCAAGTGTGAAAATACATTCTGCTTGTTATTAATAATGCACAAAAGTATAAACATATAAAAATCTTCAACACATGCACTAACCAGAAATGTGTCATTTTTAAACTGCTAAAATGGGTGACCAGTGTAGTGAAAAGTGAAAGTGAAGCTACTGATGGGGATGACTTACATGAAGAAGTCACGTACACGGCCTCCTTGCCTTACCTCACAGTTTCACCTCCTCTGTTGTCTAATAGGCTTGCAGAACCAGTCGTTTTTCCTCACCTCAACAGCAGGCCTCCTGAGAGACTCATTACAGTAATGGACTAAAACCACTTGAGTCCGAGGGGGATGCACTGTCATCTCTGGCAGGGTGTCTGCAGAATGCATACACGGTGCAACAGGATAAGAATGTAATACTATCACAGGTCAACTTATTCCAGTCAAAAACAGTAGCAGAAAGTCATTTATTTATGCAAGGCAGAAAAAAAAGTTGTTGCCCAAATATGAGACTGGGTTTGCATGAAATTGCCCAAAACTATTAAAAAGTGACGCACCCGAACAACTGCCGGTTCATTATCTGCTGCATCAACTCACTTGGGACAGGACATTTCTTCGTAGGCTGCAGAGTTGGGACCTAAACAGGCTTTGTGACATGTTTATAGATGGACTATACATTGGAGGGGACACGGATTGAGGATAGATGTGGTTGTTCTATGGCGGGCATGAATGAATGAAGGAATAAAGGCTTTTAGAGCAGGCATATGCCCATAGGCGTCTTGGCGCTGGTAAAACGGAGAGGGAATTAGGCTGCAGTAAACGAAAACCAAGTGAAGCAAACTGGAATATCACCTGAACTATGTATTTGAAAACTGCCAAGTTTTAAGGGATTCCCGAAAGAGGGGCAAGCTATTTTGGGTGTTTAGGTACAAAGGTAACCCATTCTATAGTTATGCAGTGGAGAAGATTAAGCTTCTTCCTCCACAGGTTGCTTTTTTGATATTTGGTACCACTAAGTTGTGTGAGTGGGTAGAACGAAGTGTTCTTGTGGGAGCATACTGCTGGAACCTATGTTTTTTACTGGTAGCGAGTGTAGTTTTGGTAATGCGTGAGATAAGATTTCTCACTCCTCTCAGTTTACTCTCATTTTCCTTTTTTCACCTTCATTTCTCTATTCACCCTCTACCCTTGCTTTGCTCACTTTGTTTACAGCTGCCTCTCTCTTCATCCCATCCTAGCTTGCACATACATTCAAATGTATCTCATTTGCCCCTCTCTCTCACTCTCATCTACTCTTAATTCTTCCTATTGCCTACTTCTGTCTCCCTCTACCACATCTAGAGTAGCCATAGGATTTTTGATATCCGAGTTCACCATATGGTTTTCTGTACCAAGCCCACTAGCAATGGTGCCACATTTGCTACTTCCACGGATAATATAACATCCCCAGCTAGTGCCAGCCTAGGTATCAACCTAGTATTCTTTAAAGATTGCCCCTGTTGTCTCCTATGTCTCACATATTCTCTTTCTCACACCTACTCCCTTGAACTCTTCATCCCTCTTTCGCTTCTAAAATGCATGATCCTCATACATTTGCTTCTCTTCCCCTAACTTCCCTTTCTGACTATATTGGATACCCTCCTCTCTCACTCCTCTATCTCAAAATTTTCAATTGCAGGCCCCATTTCTCTGCATTCTCTGACACTGCTCTCTCCCACCTCTCAGTTTTCTCTAGATCACCTCACATGCACACACCACTCTCTTCCTGACCATTATCTTACTATCCTCTCATACATTCCTTTATCCCAGCTTCTATCCATATAACTTCTAGTCTCAACTTCTCATTCCCTCCTAAATTCCTCCTCTCTGTCCCGCACACTCCTCTTATCATCCAAATCTCACTGACACTCTCCTCTCACTGAAATGTTCCACTTGCACACAAGCTTTCTTTTTTCAAGTACTCTTTTCCTTCACAACCCCTGCTTACTTGCTTTCTTGCAAACTTAACTTTCTCTTGCTTGGTGCCTTCTCTTGCTCATGTTCCTCTCTTTCTCACCTTCCACTTCTCACGGGTACTTTCACATTTTCACTCACTCCCCTTACACAGATGCATACATGCAAGGATGGCTGAAGCAATCACACCCACATGGATCTGGAGGCTTAAGATACGTTTAATAACTGTAATCATACAAGGAGACCAGCACTATAAGAGGGGTACACAAGCACCTGCTCTTCATTCATAAACACTGAACGCTTGTCTTCCTTGCTTGTGGACTTTCCATGGCCTATAAGGATAGCCAAGTTCTATATATATTTTCACCACCCTCAAACGCCAGTTAAGACACATGGTATACTTTCACTCTCTAGGGAGGGCCATATATGTCAATTTCTTGCTTATGTGTGCCTTGTAATTTTCCTCTTATGAAATCCCCCATTTCAAATCCTATCAGCTTTATACTTTTCCAAGTGTTTAGCTGTCTTCATTCCGATGATTTTTATTTTTATTGATTGCTTAGGGTGTTAGTTGTTCTCTTTCCTTCAGTTACCAGTTGTGTCCACCATGGATTCACAATATCATGTGGTTTGCCTTCTGGCACAAGTGTAAAGGGTGAAAGGCCAGTGGTTTCATTAACAGTACAATGTGATCTTATGATCAGTCCATACTGTGACCAGGTGTTCGGAACCTTCTACGTAGTGTCTCCAATGTGTAAAGGCTTCTTTGATTTCCGATCATTTATAGTGTAATGTTGTTCAGTGGCTGAGAGAGTTTGTGAGAAAAAAGTGACAGGATATAATTCCTCTGTGTTTGTGACAATATAGCTCTGAAAGTTAATTCTGAGGTATCAGTCTCTACAGTGCAGGAGTGACTACAACCCAGCTAGTTAAAAACATGGACTGTTGTAGAAATAGTGATTAAAGTTTCAAATACTTGTCCTTGGTCAAGACCCCACTGTAAATGCATTTCCATCTTAGTTAAAGTGGTAACAGATAAGGAGGCCTTGGAGAAGACTTTTACAAAATGCCTGTACAAAGTAGCAAAGACTAGATTTTTTTGGACCTCTTTGACATTTGAGAGTTGGGAAAATTCTTGTACTGCTTTAATCTTTTCTTGATCAATCCTTAGACCTTGATCAGATATAATGAATCCTAACAATGACCAACAATATGTTTCAAACACACACGTCTTCAGCTTGGAATACAATCCATGTTTCCTCAGTTGAAGTAAAACATTCTTGTTTTGATGTTGTTCCAGGATGTTAGTGAAAACTAAGATGTAATCCAGATAGATTACGATGTAAATGTCTAAGATGTCTGTAAACACTACAATAATAAAATGTTGGAAATCAGCAGGAGAGTTGGCTCAACCTTTAGGGGTTCAGACATAAAAATGTCCTATTGGGTTTCAAATGCTGTCTTCCACTAGACTCCTTCTCATATACAGACAAAATTATATCCTCTACGTAGGTCCAGCTTTGAAAAAACCTTTCCAGTTTTAATCAGGTCCAATAGGGCAGATTTCAGCAGAAGTGAATACATGTTTCCTGATGGTGATAAGATTGAGCTCCGTATTGTTGATACAAAGAAGTTAATCCCATCTTGTTTCAGAAAAAAAAACATAAGAGACCCTCCTGGGATGCTGAATGGCATATACACCGTTTTGAGGTCTTTGCTTTAGCTATCTGTAGGTAGACCTATTGTTTCCAATACATAACATATGCTCAGAGTGGCCTTTGGTCCTGCCCCTTACTCATGATTGGATGGCTTTGCTGTAATTCAATGGTTTTCATTTAGGATCGCCTGTCTACAGATTCTGCTAGTTTTATCATTAAATGACAGCAGGTGTGTTCTAGTAAAAAAAAGAATTACAAATATGTCTCATATATATTATTTCTTGTGAGTGCTCTATTTTCTAAATGTTCGCCCTGCTGTGAGTGTGACACACACTGAAACGCTGCAGGGAATCAGCTAGGTGTGCAGGGGTGGCTCCTCCACATGGGCGGCGGAGCGTCGCCCCAGAAAGCAGAAGGGTTTGGTTGGTGGCGGGTGGGTGGGTGGTCCTGCTCCAGGCAGGGGAGTAGTGGCTTGCCCACTGTTGTGGGCGCTGACTGTTTGGTTGGCCCCAGGGCCGACCAAACCAGTCACGCACACTCTCCGTTTTCTCCATGTAGGCTGCATGCAGCCTGCATGGAGAAAACGGCCTCCCCATAGACGCCTGTGCGGTCGGCGTCCCAGCCAATCACAATGCTGCCATTGCAGCGTTGTGATTGGCTTAGGGGAGGGGAGGGAGGCTGCCTGCTTGGCTGCTTCCTGTGTGGAGGAGAGGACGCGGGACGACGTGGGACCAGACCGGAGCAGGCCGCGAAGGTAAGTTACATTTAAAAAAAAAATGTATTTAAAATTTTAAAAACCCTGCACGACTCCCTCCCCGCGTGACCCCTCAGCCCCCCCACCCACGAGTCATGCCGGCCGCGACTGTAGGTGTGCACCCAACTCCTCTCTTCTGCTTCACTGAACTACATTTCCCAGCAGTGCTTGTTTTTTCAGTAGTCGCATCTTGAATCACTAATGCATTTAAATAGCTCTTTTTGTGGTTCTTTTGGTGTGTGCAGCATTACTTATATTTTTTAATGCATTTTAATGGATGTGTAACCCAGTGTGGTATTTTTTCACAATTTCGTTTTTGCCCATTTTTTATAGTTTTGCACTGGTTCTAAGAACACTAAAGTGTGTAGGTACCACTTGGAATTTATGAGTAAATGCATTGAATGGGAGCGTCTCCAAACAGAGGGTAGAGGGTTGCTTATTATTTTGATAAGAGTCCCACGGTGGACGCTGTTTGCATATAATTATAGGCAAAGGATATGGCGCAGCAGTGAGAGCTGCCGACTGGTGAGCTCGGTATACGTGTTCGAGTCTGCTGTCGGCTCAACATTTATTAGGAGTTATTTCAGGTGACTTCCAATATTTTGAGCTGCGTGTATAATTAGATGTGACGGGCGTGCATTACGTTGGTTTCACTGCATTTTAAAATGCTAACTTGGTGTTTCTCGTACTAACTAAAAATACAGAATGCCTTTTCCCTCGTCATAGTCAGTCAAAATCCCACCCCCCCCGACAGATGAGGAAAAATTATTTATTTATTTAATCTTCTCTCATGGTCGTCTGTCGAATCCCCCTCCAACCCGGCCCCACCGCTCTTACCTGCACGGGCCACGGCTGGTGGTGGGGGCCTGTGAGAAGGGTTGTGGGAGAGGTGAGTGGGATGCATGGGGAGATTAAGGGACATGAAGCAACCAAAGTAGTGTTGTGGGAGGGGAGATAAAGCGATGGAAAGCAAATGATTCCACCGAAGTTTAATTGCACAAGTAAACAGAACAGTTAACGAGCAAAGAGGCAGGCCAACTAAAAAAAGAGCTCGCTCAAAATATAAATAATCTGAACAGTGAGAACACATGAAAGAGGGGCAGTCCTCATGGGAAGATACAAAATTCAAAAAGTAGGGACTTCTAAGTGTATTCACCAACGAAAAGTCAGCATTTCTAAAGGACATCAAAAGGAAGCAATCAAAAAGATGGGTGTTTTTTCAAACCCATATCCTAGATACAGCATGTCTCGAAGAAACAGCGCAGCGCTGTCTAGGCGAGACCTAAAAAAGTGATATCATGTATGTTGAGAGCAAGGCTGCTCTGCTTTTCACAACCCTGGTCGCTCACCTTCCCAGGCAGCTAATAACAATTGTCTGAACCTTGGACGGCTCCACACTAAAGAACAACAATTAATATGTGCCTTTAGATTGGAGCTGAGCACAGTCAGTCACACAGCTTTGTTCTGTCTCTGATCCTGATGTCATCCTCAAGGCACTCAAAGCAGTGACATTTCCCAGGCTGTGATATACGTATACGTGGACACACTGGCGGATGTTAGACATTGATAGTCTACAGAAGGGGAATTGTTTTAATCTAGTTCAACATACATTACAATACAAAAGCAGCTGCTTTTTGCAGTCTTTTGTCACAGGCACACGTCAGTATACCCAAGCCCACTGGAATTATGTGGCAGGGTATGATCAAATTTTGTCGCAGGGTCGACTAAATTATGTGTCATGAAATGCCAAATTATGCAGCATAATTCTGCACATTTTGTGATAGTATTACTACATTATTTTGTCATTTTTGCTCATGGTAACACTTTCTAGGTTAATATTTCACCTTATTAATACCTGTTTAACAACCAAATGCTGCAATGAGCAATTGAAAGATGACTATTCAACTTTGCAAAGGGCCTTCCACGGCACAGAAACACGTTGCCACTTTTTTGTAACTTTTGATCCGTTTGAGATAGAAACACTGTTAGCTAAAATCTGCAGATGATGCAGTAGATAATGGATTATTTGGCAAATCTATAATTATGCTGAAAATGCAGTGGCCGCAGAATCGCATAATTTCAGATACCCTGAGTATAGCCTGTGAATACCCTCCACATTATCACCAGGGCTCACAAGTTGTTCTCCTTCCATGCTGTAGTACATGCTGTAGTACAGGATGGTGTGCTATTTATCCCCCAACTTCCCTCCACCAAGCTCCATTATCTCTCCACTCTTTTGCCACACCTTGCAAAGGCTGCTCCCCGAGTGTGACAGTCCGCCAGGCTTTGCATAATAAAACAAAGCCATTCTTTATCTACAAAGTCCATGGCAAAAAAATTGCCACCTAATTTCAAGGATATATACAGTGTCTAGAACTCCAGCACCCATCCCACTCACATCGTTTATGGACTGCTTCCATACACCCTATACCTTGCTTCTTGATGCTGCCTCTAGTAGTAGGATCTGCTTTCATGGTTATCCCCACTTTTTGCTGGTGTTATTCTGTTTTCTGACTAGTCTGACTGGGATCCTGCTAATCAGGACTCCAGTCACTGTGTTTCCTCCCTAAATTTGACAGTGGTAAGTACTTTGGTACCTTCCCAATTGGCTACTGGTGTACCCCTGTAAGTCCCTAGTATATAGTACTAAGGTACCCAGGGCATAGGTACACCAGGGGTCTCACATGGGCTGCAGCATGTATTATGCTACCCATGAGAGACCACTCAAGCTGTGACTACCGGCCTGTCATTGCAGCCTGTGTAAGTTGGGTCTAGCACCACTTACAACAGATATAGGTTTCCTTATATCTGAGGTCACTGCACTTAAAACCTATAAGTCACACCTATGGCAATCTCTTCAGTCCTGAGGGCAGGGTGCCTGGTTACAAGTGTGAGGGTACCCCTGTATGAACAGGGCCCCTCTACAAACCCCGGAGTCGATTCTCCAGGCTTTTTAAGTGCGGTCAGCCATTTAATACATAAAGTGGACATCAAGTCAAATACGAGATGTCTACCTGTATATTGGCTGCACCGAAACCGGTCATGTTTGGTATCAAACATGTTGGAATCCTACCCCAACACTGATTCCTGCATTGGATGTAGGATCTCCATGTACCGGGGGCTCCCCTAGGGTTCTCCCGCTGTATTCCCGGTGCCAGCCTTTTAGGGTCTAACAGCAAGCTAGTGCTGCTGCTGACCACAGTCATGATTCTGCCCTCCTGCTGCTGAGCTGAGCTCAAGCAGGGGAAGGTAGAACAACAGGTTTCCTGTCACAGGGAGGTGTGACCACCTCCCAGACAGGACTTAGTGTATTGGGCCGGGGTGGGGGCACTTGCCTGTGCCAACAGACTGCTTTGAAGGGCACATTTGGTGCCCTCCCTGCATACTCCAGTTTGAGCCATTTCAGAGAGCCGTTGGCTCCCGCTCTGGGGCGAAACTGGACAAAGGACATGGGAGTATCCTCCCCTCTGTTAGCCGCTCCTCTGGGAGGGATCCTTGAATCGTCCCAACCCTTTCCCTAGGGTACTTAAGGGTTTACCTGTGGGTGGCTCTTCAGATTCATTGTGGGACAAGATTCAAACCCGAAACCACTTCAACTTCTACCGTCTGAGCACTATGGACTAAGTTGGACTTCACCTAGGAACCGATACTGCACCAAGGAAGACTCCTGGTCTCCTGCGTTGTCTGTGCCTGTGCTTCATCCAGGTTCTTTTCCAGGCCTGTAGGCATCAAAGACTCCCATGGGAATCTCCCTTGGAGTGAAGGAGTCACTCCCCTGCATCTGCAGGCACCGCAACCAAGCTGACTGGTCTGCTGCTCCCAATGTCCTATGGACTCCGAAATGCTCAGCAACACAGGTGTAGTTCTACATTTGGTAAGGAGACACTGAACAACTGGAAGAATTTTTAATTTGGCTAAACTTGGGTGACCCCAATTTGAAATTTACTTCACACTACAGCAGAACAAAGGTGGACTTCTTAGATATATCGATCAAAGATGCCAATGGAGTTTTAGAGGTTGAGCTGTTTACAAAGCCGATGGCCAAGAACACTCTACTCCACTATTCAAGTTTTCACCCTAAGTCACAAAGAGACAACATCCCCTTTAGCCAATTTCTCCGGCTCCGGAGAAATTGCTCAGACCTTAGTGATTTTTACAAACATGCTGAAGTTCTTAAGTGTAAGTTCAAAGATAGAGGTTACCCCAAAAAACTGATTTCACACTCGTTCAAACGAGCGAGGTTTTTTGATAGAGACGTCATGATCAATAAGCCTGTGCAGAAAAAGGAAACATTGGAAAGGGTAGTGTTTGTCAGTAAATTTTCTAATTTGAGTAACCAGATTAAAAATGTTGTCAATAGAAATTGGCATATATTGAACCATTAAGAGGAACGCAAACTAGATAAACCGCTTTTTGCTTTCAAGAAAAACAAAAATTTGAGAGATGTGTTAGTACACACCTATCGCGAGGAACCCCAGAATGCTCAGAGAACCCTCACGAATGTAGCTGCCATTGGAATGTGAAGTGCGGCACATGTAATGTGTGCGCCCAATGCATACAAACGAAAGAAATTAACCATAATTGTTGTTGTATTAAATCTAGAACACTCAATAACTGTAGAAGCAAAAATGTGATTTATCTCCTACGTTGCCCATGTGGTAAGGGCTACGTGGGAGAAACGGGAAGAGAACTGCGCGTAAGAATACAAGAACACAGGTCAGCCATTAAAACGAAAAAACTTAATGCCCCTTTAGTTACCCATTTTCTAGAACAGGGCCATGGAGAAAATGATTTTTCATGGCTTATTCTAGAAAAGGTGACAATTGGGAAGAGAGGTGGGAATATCCACTTGAAACGCAAAGCACGTGAACAGTGGTATATTTCCTACCTTAACACTGTACGAGATGGTCTGAACTCGAGGGAAGAGTGGGATCGTCTAAGGGCGATCTGAGGATGAATGTTATACTTTGTCCTTATTGGGAATAATATAGTTGATATAGGAGAGAGGGAACCTCTTATTATGTACCTCCTAGGTGTAGTTCCAATATGAGAGTCTAATAGTCTCTATATAAGATTTAAATGAGGTCACCCTAGAATAATGTTTTGGGTATTACAGGTAGATGTAGGAGCGATGGCCGAGCTGGTAGTACTCCCGCTCACATGAACTTGTCTGCAAGTATAGGATGGGGCCGTAATTTTAGAATTATTCTCCCAACTATATCGTTATGACCCGGTCCTTAATATAAGATACAAGAGTATAGGGTTTTGCTTAGTTGATCGGAGACAAATTGGTTATTGATCTAATCCTCAACATGAGGCTTTTATTCATTTGAATATTGGTAGTTTTGCCTATCTATACAATGGAGGCGTTGGTGGTATTGTTGTAATGTCTTGTTAGATTTATCCACTACAAGATGGCGGCCGTTTTTGAGACGCGTACCACGTGACTAACACAGCTGAGATGGATTCTCAGAAGGTGGTCATGTGGTTGAAGAGTGGGAGGGTTTATATACGGCTCGTATTTTCAGTCAAGCCATATCTCTCGACGGAGGCGTATACCCCGTGTTCTCAGCAATATACAGGTAAGATTTTGGGCTGACGAAGGGGCCTGTAGGTAGTATTAGTAAAGGTATGGGGGGAGGATGAATCCCTCGGTGTTAGAGGCTGGACCTTTTTGGATTTAATTTTAATTTCAGCTTGTTTGCTATTGCGGGCGCTATTTTTCTGCTCGTAAGTCAGAACTTTACTATAGAACTATGTCCTGCTGTGCCACACTATGGGATAATGAGTTACTGTGTAGAGTTCCACAAGAACATAGTCGACTTTTGAGTATTTTGAGCACTGACTGAGTCTATTCCGTTCAGTATTTGTTATCTTTTCTGTAGATACCGGAACGGGACTGCCACATGATAACTGCCTACGTGATTGTGTCTATTAGAAGTGGGCTCGATATAAAGGACACCCAAGACCTGAAGGTAACAAATTAATGTGGGGTGTCCTAAGTAAGAATAGCGGGCTTTTTTCGTATAGATATGAATAGTAAGGACTATTCCTTCTTTCTAATAGGTATTTGAGGCGGGCTGGATTTTAAGAAAAGATACGATCCAGAACTACCTTGCACTTTTGCTGAAAACTTGTAGGTAAACTAACTACTGTATGGTGTCTTAAGCAAGAGTAACGAGCTTTTTGTCCTAAGGACACGAATAGTGAGGATTGCTCTCCCCTTCTCTATAATAGGTACTGGATACATTTTAATATTACGAATCAGATTGAACTTGTTTTTAACGTGGAACCCTGAGGCGAGCAGTGCTCTGGGATTTGTGCTGACTAGGACACTTGAGGTAACTTGTCCAAGATGTCAAACTGGCTCTAGCAATAGTGAAATTGCAGAAATGTTGTGATAGTGCGAGTCTGATGAGCACTTTTGGCTATATCATTACAGATACCCGTAGGAACGGGAGAAAGAGGAATATTCCTTTCTGGTTCAAATTGAGGCTGATTTAGTTTAGTTTCGTGGAAACTACTAAGGTACCTGCTTTCCTGGGATCATAGTGTCTATTTGGCACTATTGATGTACGGATGTGAATATGACTGTTATCTCTGTGTGAATGAGGAAACGTATGTTGACGATGTATGTGGACTAAGAGATGAAGGATCAATGGTTATGTCTAATTGTATTTTGTTGGTTTTTTATTTTGTTACAGAATTTGACTTAGACACTGGGAGCTATTGTGTTTTTTCCTGAAGAAGGTGATGGTCAAAATATAGCGCCCACCGAAACGCGTCGATGCACTGATAAGGAAAGCCTACTATAAATCCATGTGGACAACTGTTATTGAGGACAAAAAAAAGACAAAGAATTTTCTCATGATATAACAATTGATCTGTGTAAGATTTAGTGATTCTTTCCGTGACTAGGAAACATTTTCCTGCCTGTTCTCCCAATTCTTATTTCTGCTATAATAAGATGCAATTTGTCTCTTTGTGATTTTTTTCAATTTAGTGGATTGTATTCTTTACCTGTATGGTTTTTAAATTGTTGCTTTATGATGAATTCAGATAGGTATTGTAATTTTTAACATATGTTTTTTATTAAAAAAATTCTTTTACATTGTACCGAATAAATTTGTACTGTCCATTTGATCCCATTTGATTACTTGATTTCTTGGTTCCTATATTCATTGTCTACATGTTGGTGATATTAGGTTCCTATTGTGAGTGTGGATTTATGTATGTGTATTCACCCAAAGGGTTTTTTTTGTGACTTAGGTCTTGTTGGAGCTCCCGCCAGACACCGACCCTCTGGTTCTTGACTTTTGACGTGGGACAGCTCGTGAACAGCTCCTGGTCTTCCACAGCATCGCCTGGTCCTCACAGCAGCAACGACAAGGTCACCGTCATCACTCCTGCCTCTTTCATCATCGGTGGTCTTTGGTCTTCCGTGCCTCCTGGTCACTTTCAAGTGGCATAGACTCTGTCCCCTTTGCTTGCAGGTACTCCTCTTCAAGAATCCACCCTTGAATTCTACTGGACTATTTCACCTTCTTCGCCAGCGGCATCTTTTCTGAAGTCTTAAATTGTTGTCCAAGGCGGTTTCCAACGTTACTTCGTAACTATGCACCCGGCTTCCCTGGTGTAGGTATCCTGGTTCCTGAGGTATATACGGGTGGGGTGACTCTCCAACCTTCCATCTTCCACAGGGTTTCTTCAGGGTCCACTGGGAAGGGTACTTCTTCTTAAAACTGCAACTGCGACTTTCCCATTGACTTGCATTGAATACACGGCTGTGTTTCCACTCTGCACACAGACTCCGTGGGGTTGCTGGGTACTTAACTCGGGTGGTTACTAGTGTCCCAGCTCTTCTGAGTCTTCTGATCCAAGTCCAGACTTCAGGCGCAGTTTGGATTCCACTTATTTAGTATATGGTTTGGTCTCCCCCTGGAGACCACTGTGTATTTGTGCTACTTACCTGTTTTACATTTGAAATATTGTGTGTATTGTGTTGATATCTCCCGATAGTAGTTATACCAATGTGTTAGTGAGTGTGTATAATAAATATAACTATTTTTATAACTACATTGTGAGGTTCTTTTTGTTTAATCTACACTATATGATTACTTCTGGCAAAATAAGCTGCTTAACACTCCTTCTGGACTAATCCTGAAGGCTGCTCTCCACAGCTACCACTTAGAGAGCTTTCTATGGTTGTCTAAAACCACTAAAATCACCATAAGACTTGTCTGGATTAGTGCAAGGTGCTTCACTAAAATAAGTGTGTACCATATACTAAGCCAGGCTCCTACACTGCCTGTCTGTCGTGTTTATTTATTTATTTTTACCAGGGCACGACAACCGGAAAGTGCTGCTGGACACCTCCTTACTTTTTCCATGTATCACATGATTTGTTTTCTTTTTAATTTGCCAGTGTAACATGTAGTCCGTCATATAAGATTGGTAAATTAAAAATGGTCCTCTGCATTTTGGCATCGTGCATGCTTCACAATGCATGTGTGCTCATTGGCCGTCATTTTGGAATGGGTTTTCTTTGGTAGAAACCCCATTCCAAGATTACTAGCCTTGCATGCGCCTTGATACAAATGCATCCATGGAATTAGAACACAAGGACTGGAAGAGCCAATACCTCGGCATTTCCAAGCTGAGACCTATTGACTTTGCAAATGTTTGTTTTAAGTTGTCTAAATATGCCTTTAAAACAGCATCTTGCTTTGGGGTCAAGGGATATTATTGTAATGCAGGATCTTTGCTTGAAGACCCAGATCAATGGCACCATCATAAATCATATGAGGCAGAAACTCTTCTGCTCTTTTTGTACTAGCTACATCCCTAAATTCCTTATAGATTATACGAGGTAAGTCCTCTTCCTGCACCCTTTTCAGAGCAAAACAAGTTAGTGTTTGAGAATGTTGTAATCCTGTTCTTGGCCAGCTATGTTGCAAACAATTCGCTCAAGTTACAGAGATGCTTTCTTCTTTCCAATTTATATTCTGCCTGTGCGTGTGCATCCATGATGTTCCTAACACCAATGGAACATGGAGCTGAGATAACATCAAACAGTAGAAGATTCCACATTCCCATTTAAGAGGGCCATTAGAAGGGTTTCTAGCACAAGTCCCTTGACATCAAAGGTTTACCTTCATTGCATTCTGTGGTCTCAGTTTCATCTTGGCTTGTAGATTGACCTTGTGATCGTAGCAGAATTTGGATCTTTGAAGCATCTGGAGGTGCTGCTGCCAATAAGCTCACTCTTAAACTGAATATGTTGTGATGCAAACTCTTGTATGGAAGATGCGTTTACCTTGGGTTTCCGGGTCATAGCTGAGCTTTCTAGTTTTCTTGTAACTGGGCATTTACACTCATAATGTTCCTTCTTTCACAATATAGGCACAATCCTTATTTCCTTTTTTCCTTCTCTTTCAATTTGTAATGCACGTCGAACTGAACCAATCTGTATCGGCTCTTCTTCCTGCTCTCGGAAGGCTTAGTAAAGTTATAAGCTGTGGTTGGTTGATTAACAAACAAGGACAACGCATCTTTAAGCTTTCCGCTGAACACCATTGTAGAAGGCCGCCGCGGCGGATTCATCCATCCAAATAGCTTCAGACTGCAGTTGTTCAAAGTAAATGATATATGAGAGAAGCTCTTGGAAACCTTGCCATAGTGATAAAAGAGTTGTGCCCTCTGGGCAGTCTGACATTTATCAAAAATGTTCTCATATTTAACCATGAACTCTGAGTAGTTCTTTAGCAACGGACTGTTGCTCTTTGTTAAGAGAGTAGTTCATGCCAAAACCTTGTTGGACAAGTGAGAAAACATAAAAGTCACTTTGGAAGAATTTCTTTGAAGTACTTGAGGTTGATTAAGGAAGAATAATAGACATTGCGCTAAAAGTGCTTTAAATTTACGAGGATCGCCAGAAAATGTTTCTGGAAGGGCCAGTCCTCTACATCCCACCATCTGATGAGAGACTATTACCATAGTACTTGAAACACTAGGAGAAGCAGTAGTCAGTGGTGAAATTGTTGTGTTTATTAAAGACTGATTTTCTCTATTGCTTCCGAATTCAGAAATCTTGTTTTACAAAAAAGACATTTAATGTCAGGCAATCTCTAAGACTTACTGAGCTTTTGAAATTGTCTGAACCACAGTTTGTAGCAGATTAACATCAGAATCCATGTCTCGCAAGGCTGCCTCGCAAACTGTCAGGGTTCGACTGAAGCAGACTAGCTTGAGACAGGATCTGAAGATAATCCACCAAACTCCTACCTCGGAGGGCAGGCCAGTGAACTCAGATATATATGCTCAACACTTGGACCTCAGTAGAGAAAAATTGGGATTAGGTATTGGAGACAGAAAAAGGGCTGCGGCACCTCATCCGATGGCTTTAGAATGGCAGGTAGTTCTTATGGGGGTGTTAATGTACAGCTCTCAGGAGGAGGGTGGAGTCTTAGAGAAAACAGAGAATACTTAAGTATCTGATAATTCAGGCTAAACATGCACTTATGTTGTGTATAAACTTACCCCAAGCTCCAGATGTCAGGCATTGACAAACCCAAGCACAAGAGCCAGCCATGTGTAAGGCAAGATGAAAATGCAAGTTGTTTTACGAACACTGACTGAGTCACAACTTGTAACTTTGTGTTTCCTATTTATAGGTCTTGTGACTCACAAGACCTATAAATAGGAAACACAAAGAGGGAAGACGGAAAAACATCAGGTGTGGGAACGCTAAAAGTGAATGAGCTGAGCAGAGCAAGCATCTCACAACACAGGAAGTTGTGTGGCATAAACTGATTCCCACCCAAGTCTTGTTCTGTTATCTTCTGTTCTGTGATGTCTTACTATGCAAGATGTTTTGAGTGAGTCCTTTCCTCTTCTTGCTGCCCTGTCTCATTTCGGGCACCGTTACACTTGACGCCACTACATGGTCTCCAGTCTCCTACAGGTCATATGGCTTCCGCTGCAAAGTGATCAATCCTCGATCGCTAAACTGAAGCAGTCAAGCACACAAAGAACACTTCAAGATAAGGGTACAAGGAGATTGTCACTATGAGAGGGATACTTAAGCACCTGCTCTTCAGTCAGAGATATCGAGGGTTTGCCCGCTTCACTTGTTAACGTTTCAAAGGAGATAATGTGGCCTAATGGCTAGGGCGGTCGACCTCGGAGCTGGGGAACCAGGTTCGAGTCTCGGCAGGGACACTCAACATTCTGTGATTCTGGGCAAATCACTTAGGGCCTGATTCCGATGTCAGACGGACTCCTGGTCAGGAACTGTAACCGAATGACCTCCTGTCATTGGTTACAAACCTGCAAGTAGGATGTGACTGAACCCTGTTCGGTTGCAATCCAATACCTTTCAATGAGAGCATGCATTCTGAACGGAATGTATGCTCTCATTGAAAGAGCAGAAAAACCGGCACGAAAAGGCAGTGGGAAACTGCCATCGTACTCCCTCGGCCAGAAAGAGCCTGCCGGGGGAGTACTGAAGGGTTTCCGGATGGCGGACGGGCTCTTCGAGCCCATCGTAAGCCATCCGGAAAACCGAGTCGGATTCCTTTTCGACCGAGCCCATCAGAATGGCTCGGTCGGAAAGGAATCCGAACGGCACATTCCGATGCGGGCAGGAGGGCTCCATAAAAAAGGTTCATGTGAGAGAATAACTCACAGTAGGGTAAACATGGAAAACATCTGTACACATCCCCCCTCTATCAAGAATAAAAAAAGAGACACCTAGATAGTCTCATATCACAGCGGTTAGTGCAACAAGTTGTCCTTTAATCTGGCTGGTAGACCACAAACACAACTTGGTTTTTGCAGTGGGTTAACTTCCTCAGTCTGTGGATCATTTTGCAAGTATCAGCACCTTGTCTATTCTTTGTTACATGGGGCTTATCCAATGGACAATGAAGTCTTCATTCAAGAGAAGTGTAGCTTTATAATCTTTGTTTTCGTTTTCCCTACAATAATTTATTTTTCCATGTACCTTGGACACTTTCAATTTTTCACTGTCCTGTAACTCCAGCCATGGCCCACTACATGCTCTGACTCTCTTGGACGAGCTATACGTTTTGATACCTTGTTTATGTGTGACTTGTAATGTCACTCTCTGAAAATTCCCTATTTCATATTGTATCAGCTTTGTTCTCACCTGAGTGTTATAGCTGTCCGCATGAAGCTTGTTTTTTTATTGACTGCTTTGTTACTAGCTGCTCTCTTTTCTTTGGTTACCATTTCTGTCCACCATGGGTTCAAAGCATCCCACAGTTTACTTTCTCACATCAGTTTAAAGGGCGAAATGCCACTGGATTCATTGATAGTACTAAGGCGTGAACCTAACATATCGTTTAATACTATTTTCACATTTAGGTTGCGAGCAGTAGCCATTTGTAATGTGCCTTTTACCGTTTGGTTCATCCACTCAACCAGCTCATTACAATGAGGTCAGCATGGTGGTGTTCTTTTGTGTTCTGTGCCATTTGTTTGTAAGTATTCTTTCATTTGCTGTGATGTGAAATGCTCTCCACTGACAGTTACTATTTCTTGTGGTACTCGTGCCCTACTCAAAACCTTCTCCAAGAATGGACTTGTAATTGCTATATCCCTCACTAATTTTACCTCCATCTATTTGCGTTTGTAATCAAACATTATTACTGCCTAGCACCAGTTGTGTGATAATGCGTACATGGGCCCTATGAAGTCCAGACTCACTTTCCTTCATGTCTCTTCTGGTGTTTTAAGTCACATACAAGGTACATGTAGAGAGCCTCTTATTGTTTTGCTCACATTCTGTGCAATGTTATACCCAGTTCTCCACAGCAGAGTCTATGCCAGGCCATCAATAATTATCTTTAAGCTTTATTTTTGTTGGTGTTTTTCTCAATTACCCTTGATATGCCAGTGTTAATAGTTTTCATCGTAAACTGGAGTATGCCACCAACTTGTCTTCTCTGAGGATTAAACCCTCTTTTATGGAGGATTATTCTTTGACCTTCCAATAATTTTGTAGTGTGCTCTCCATGCTTCTCTCTGAATTTCACTTATGTTTTTTTCATAACTGTCTGCATGATCTCATCTCTTTTTAAAGTTTCTGCCCATTCTTCTTTTGTAGGTTATCCTTCATAGTTGTCTAGTTCCTCAACAATGGAGAAAACAGTCACTTGGCGTCTGTTCCTGAGCTCATCGCAGTTGCATTTAGCAATCGTGACAAACATTCTACTAGCTGTTTATTTTCCATCTGCTGTGGTATTCCATCTTGTGCAGATATTCCTGCCTTCTAGATAGTAACCTTCCACGTCATGGAGACACTTCATCTGTCCCTCCTGGTTCTAACACTTTCAGCAGTGGCACATGGTCAGATCTGAAAATGAATTGTCGACCCCTAAAATATGTTGTGAAGTGTGTTGCAGCCCACACACAGGCTAGTGTTTCATCGTCATTAATTCCAAATCTCCTGTCTTTTTTTTAATTTTTAATATAACTTTACTGGCATTTTAGAATCATAGACAGGCAGTTTTAATATAGCCTTATAGCCCGCTGCCGAGGGCTATACCGGCTGTTAAAGGCCCTGATCCCGAGTTATAGGCCCGAGCCGCAGGCGAGGGCCTATAACGAGGGAGAGGGCCTTTAACAACCGGTATAGCCTGAGGCAGAAGGGCTATAAGGCTATTAGAACATTCCACCCACTAAGGGTAGAATGTTCTAAATTAAAAATGGAGAAACAAAAAGACAAACATTGGAATGTTGGAGCGCTGGGCTTATACCAGCCATTATAAGCCCAGAGCAACTCCATTGTCTTCTATGGAGCTCCCAACATTCCAATGTTCTAATATAGGAAGTATCAGAGAGCTATTCATCTCCTTCCCCATACAACAGCAGGTAGGATCCATTGCATTCACATTATACATTCTTTAAGGAGGTCCGCTCTTCCAGCTCTGTTCAGAGATTCCCACGCCAAAAGGCAACCATTTAACTTCCCTCCCTTCCCTTCCCTTCCCTCCCCCTCCCCCATCTCCGTGTCCAAACTCTTTGTGTTCTACCAGATTATATTGTGTGTGCATCGCAGACGTCCCAAAGTGTCCCTATTGTCCGCCTACCAATATCCATCCGTTAATCAGTATGGCGGGGGAATTCCGGTCTCCTACTCATCTGTATTGTTCGACTTGCCCAAAGCCTGGGGGTCCCATAGATCCACCAGCATCGATCCCCAAGCCCTGCGGTCATCTACAAGTTTTTCGTACTTTCGGACATGTCTCATTTGGACCACTTCCGGGGTCGCCACTCACATATGTCTTTCAGCCATGTCTCCGCAAGCGGGGCGTGGAGCGCAACCACATTATCACAATGCACCTTTTTGCCAGGACCAGCCTCAAAAGGACAAATCTTCTGCTCAGCTTCTTTTTTTTGGGTGCTGGAAGCAGCCCCAGCAACACAGCCCGAGCCTCTCTGGGCACCATCCATCCCGTAGCTCCCTTTAAACGTGCTAGTACCGTCTCCCAGTTGGGCGTCAGGGTTGGACATGTCCATATATCTCCTGTCTGTTGCAGTTAGAGTTCTTGATGCAAACACAATTACTTCCTGTTCAAAGAGGAGAGGAGTGGAGAAGCAGGAGCCAGAGGAGCTGGTATTGGAGGCACGGTGATAGCATCAGTCTCGCCGGCTAGACTTGTTGTGGCTCCTCTGAGCAGAGGGTGGGGCAGAGAGTGGTCTCATAAGATTTGAAGAGGGGGTTTGCGGCGGGGAATGCAGTGGGCTTATGTCCCGCTGCATTTGGTAGAGGCACAGGTCCGCAGAAGCGGCCCAACGAGGTTCGGATGTGGCTTGCAACTCGGGCATTCTCCCTACCCACCCGTACCTTCAACCTTGTTTCCCTGTAATCTCAGTCACGAAGCACAGTGCGCTGTACTTGGGTTTCATGGATCTGTCCAGTGCCTTCGATCGTGCTTCCCTCTTTAAATTGTGGGGCATAATGGAAGACCTGGGCATTGACAGATCCATTATTAATACCAACAAGGAAATCTATTGTGACTCAAGTGCTGCAGTAAGGTTCGGGCTGGGGGGGAGAGTGTTCTGGGATGTTCAGGGTGCACAGGGGTGTTAGGCAAGGGTGTGTCCTTTCGCCTTCTCTATTTTCCATCTATAATTATCTGGAGAGGAAGGTAGTATTATGGTGCCCCAGATTGGAAAGCGCCCAATACCAGTCTTATTTTACGCTGACGATGCAGTCGTCCTGGGCCGCACACCTGTAGTGCTGCAGCTTCTATTGGATGCCTTTGTATATTTTATGGAGGGTCTTAATATGAGGAGTAACACCAATAAGTCCTTTGTAATGTCATTTGCACACAGGGAGGGCCTGAAAACAACCTTCAAGCTAAATGCTACACCCGTTAAACACATGGCTAATTTTAATTACTTTGGGGTGACATTTAACTGCAGGGGATTCTGGCATCCATAGCTAGAAAATAGGAACAATCAACTAGCAAGGAGTGTTAATGCTGCCTTCTCCTTTGCCACCAAATTAGGTAAAAGATCACTTGCACATATGTTGCCCACTTACAGTGCAACATTTATTGGTTTGGCAACTTACAGGGCGGGGTTGGGGTATACAGGTGGTATCACCCCTACAGGTCACAGAAAATAAATGTACATGTTGTTTACTTGCCCTCCCACCATCCACCGCCTCCTTTATCAGTCATAGAGAGTTAGGGCTTTAACATCTTGAAGATATTTAGGACATTACCAATGCTGCTATGGCGAAGGGTCTTCGTCAATGGGGTTCTCTCTCTCTCAACAGAATGCTAATTGAGGACTGTCTGTCCCTGTCTCGAGTCCCAGAGATTCCTTGGCTGAGGGACATTAGGGACATGGCTGTGGCTCTGGGCAGGCGGCACTTGTTTGAAGAGCCCTTAAGATCTTTGCCTATGATAGATTAAAAACTACTTAGGGATACATGCTATACCCATTGGGAGGATGAGAGGTGAGCAAAGGTGTCTACATTCCCCTCTGTTTTCTCATATATGCAGCTCAAGCCAGCTAGGAACATTCAGCCATTCTTGTTGCATGATGTACAGCACTACCAGCACATTATCAATCAATCAGCATTTGTATAGCGCAGCACTGTCACCCCTCTGGGTATCTGGGCGCTGGAGGTGCTGTCCCTCCGTCAAAAAGCCAGGTCTTGAGTTTTTTTCTGAAGTCTGCCCGGGAGGGTGCTGTGCGAAGGTAGAGGGGTAGGTTGTTCCAGCTCTTGGCAGTGATGTAGGAAAAGGAGCAGCCCCCGCTGTGGCTGCGATGGATGCGGGGGAGGGGCGTGTAGGAGGGTGAGCGAAGCAGAGCACAGGTGTATTGCGGGCAGTTGGAGGTTTAGTCAATGGTTGATGTAGGATGGTCCTTGGTTGTATAGAGCTTTGTATGCGAGCGTGAGGATCTTGAACTGGCATCTCGTCTGAATGGGTAGTCAGTGGAGGTTTCTGAGGTGAGGGGTGATGTGGGTGCATTTGGGTCAAGGATGAGTCTAGCTGCGGTGTTCTGTATGGGCTCGAGTCTTTTGAGGAGCTGGGTGAAAATTTCGACGTAGAGGGCATTGCCGTAGTGGAGGCGGCTGGTGACGAGGGCCTGTGTGACGGTCTGTCTGGTGTTGATTGAGATCCATCTGAAGATTCTGCAGAGCATGCAAAGGGTTTGGAAGCAGGAGGAGGTGACTACGTTGACTTGTCATTTCATGGTCAGTTGGCTGTCGAGGATGAGGCAGAGGTTGCGTTCATGGTCTGTTTGTATGGGTGTTGGTCCGAGTTCTGCTGGCCACCAACTATGGTCCCATGCGGAGGTGTTCTTCCCAAAGATCAGTACTCCTGTTTTGTCTAAGTTGAGTTTGAAGCAGTTGTCTCTCATCCATTTGGCTATGTCAGTCATGGCATTGCAAAAGTTGGTTTTGGCATTGGAGGGGTCCTCGGTGAACAAGAGGATAAGTTGAGTGTCGTCAGTGTAAGACATTATGTTGAGTCCATGGGATCTGATGATGTCTGCGAGGGGGGTCACGTAGATGTTGAACAGGGTGGGGCTGAGGAATGATCCTTGGGGTACTCCGCATATGTTGTTCTTGGGTGTGGAGGTGAAGGGAGGCAGACGGATACTCTGTGTGCATCATGAAAGGAAAGAAGCGATCCACTTGACAGTGTTTTTCTGTATAGTCTGTCAATGAGGGTGTGGTGGGAGACAGAATTGAACGCAGCCGAGAGGTCAAGGAGGATCAGGGCCACTGTTTCTCCCCGGTTGAGGAGGGTTCTGAAGTCATCTGTGGTGGCAATTAGTGCGGTCTCAGTACTGTGGTTGGCACGGAATCCTGATTGAGGAGGTGGTTTAGTTCCAGGTATTCAGTGAGCTGTTGGTTGATGGCTTTCTCGAGTACTTTGGCTGGGTAGGGGAGCAGGGAGGTCGGTCGGTAGTTTTTGAGGTCGCTGGGGTCGGCAGAAGGCTTTTTCAAGAGGGGTCTAACCTTTGGTTGTTTCCATCCGTCTGGGAAGGTTGCTGTGGAGATGGAGGTGTTGAGGTTGTTTGAGTTCCGTGCTGATTCAGTTGGCTCAGAGGTCAAGGAGGTCGTGGGACGGGGTCAGTGGTGATCGGAGACCAGGTGGTTATTATTCGGCTGGTGTTCGCTGGTTGGATAAGGTTGTCGAGGCTGAGAGTGGTGGGTTGGAGGTTGCAGTTGTTGTAGATCGTGGCAATCTTGCTGTGGAAGTAGTCTGAGGGGGTGTTGCAGAGGTCTTGGGAGGGATGGATGGTGTTTTTGTGGCTGTAGGGTTGGAGAACTCCTTGACAATTTTGAAGAGCTCTTTCATGTGATTGGCTGCAGTGTCAATGCTGTTGGTGATTGCTGCTCTCTTGTCTTCTTTGATGTGAAGGTGGTAGTTGCTGAGGGCTGCGTTGTGGGCGGCCACATCGGAGGGGTCCTTAGTGATGTGCCATCACTTCTCGAATCAGTAGCAGTTGCGCTTGGTGGTTCTGAGCTCTGGGGTGTACCATCTGGCTTGTTTGGTGGTTTTGTTGCCTTTAGCTGGTTTCAGTGGGGTGACTCCATCGGGGCAGTTGGTTATCACAGTTAGGTTTCGACTAAGCCTGTTTAATAGATTGATTACTTTCCTCCAGTGTAATGACTGGTGGCGAGATCTTCCACCTTGCCCATGTGATCAGAAGTCAGTACAGAGCACTTTACATGTAATGTTTTTTGAACTTTTTATTCTTATCACAGGTTTTTTGTCTTAAAGCCTTTACTGATTATGAACTCCCTGCATCATTGCACAGAAGCTTTGCACTTTGTACAGTCTTTATGCTCAGATGAGATTGTATTTACCATATATACTTTTTGAAGCTGGTGCTTAAGGCAAGGAAACTGCTTGGGCAGCCCTTTCTATAGTTATATGCTCTTTTGCGTGTTTTGCATTCCATCCTTAACACTTTTATAGCCCAGATATTTGTATATTATTGTTACAATGCTCTGTATTAATTCCAAATTTAATATAAATATGGACTATGTCTCAAGTTCTGATCACAATGTGACCAAGAGATGTAACATGCTACTTATTACCACTTATTTTACTGTTCACTCTTCAGCTCAAAAGTTGTAGGCAGGTTTTCAGAATTGATGTTATCATCATATGAACTGTACTTGGTGATTTGTGTTTTATTTGTAGTTTGATTCTACTCCTTTTTTCTAAGGATTTTATATGAATTTGTATTGTTTTACTGTGTTTTGCTGTATACATTTGAATCTTTCTTTTGTGGTCTATATCAATATGACCGAATAAAGTTGATTTTGACTTTGACTCTTATTTCGTTCATTTGCATATTCTTTGAACTTTTCTTCTTTTTTCGCATCCCCTTCACATCTTGTTTTACTTACATTCATTTCTTTTTGCCTCATTTGTTTCTGTATGCTCAGTTCTTTCAAAATCTTTTTAATTATTCCTGTAATGTAGCTATTTATATGGCTTTAGACAGTGTTGGATTTCTACTGTTCTTGAACTCTTTTGTCCCTCCACGGTAAGATGAGTTGGTCATTTCTCAACTGATCAGTCATTTCATCAAAAATCACACACTGCTGCTAGTCCTTTTAACGTTGGTACAAACTGGTATATTTTTTAATTCTCCCTTTGTGGTCTGGTGTAAAACTTATGACTTTTCATAGCCAAATTTACTTCCTTTGTGTAGTGCTGATCTAAGGGTGTCACGACAAACACATCTGCAAGTACATTTCCTGCAGCATCTGTTTTCTTTTCTCGAAAGTCAAAATCTCTCTGCCCCCTAGTCCTACACAAGTCATTAGCAAAGTCCTCTTTCTAGAGAGATAACCCATACCATTTAATGCTTCTAGATAGTTGTAAAACATTTTATTCCAGTCAGCTCGTTGAATGGATGCTTTGCCTTGGGTTTGTAAGTCAGTGGTGGTTTGTTTACTGAACCCATGTTAAGGTTCAATAGATGTGACTGCGTGAATAGCTTAGCACCTGAGTTGATGGCAAGTATATAGTTGCCTAAACATTTTGTTTAATAAAAACTTAACAATATTATTGCATTATTTTAATTTATTTTAGGAATTCTTGTGTTTAACAGCCTGGGTATCATTTTTTTAAACTTTTGCACACAAATACAATGGTGTATTTCAATTAGGCAATATCGACTTAGAGGCCCTAGTGATGCAGCTCGAAAAAAGAATCCTATGCAGGTTTGAAGTGACGCAGTCAAGCTAAATTGTGGATGTTTGGTAGTGAAAAAACAGAAAAATAAAGTTTTGGGGACAAGCATAAACTGCTGGACTTTGTATTGGTTGTTTGATTTTCCATGTAATGAAGAGTAACTGCAGGTGCTCAACTCTTCAAAATAGTTTTGAATGCTGGCACACTGAGTGCTGTGAAATCCCTGCCTCTGTGTTGAACCTGTTCAAAATATTGAGGGCATGTACTGGCAGAGAATGTATGGGGTAATCAGCGCTTTAAATGGGCAGGTGCTATGAGATACTGAATACCTGCACTTCTTTCATTTGTAAGGGTGAGTACCTGCACTTCTCAGCAGAGGTCCAGTTCTTTTAATGGGAAAGTACCAGCACATCAGGCGGGTACTCTGCTACAGTGAGTACCAGGACTTCTAGATTTCCATTTTAAGCACTTGTATAATTCTGTTGGGAAGCCAATAGGATATGAATCTCACAACAGTCACTGAACGGCCTTGTTGTTAGGTAATAAATCTTCCAACCCTCCTCAGAGCGACGCAATGAAAACACAGACACCAGGCAGACTCCCAAACAGAGGAAATGTATTTGCACCTTTCTTCTTTTATTGGCATGCCAAGGCAAAAGGCAGACACACATACCAGTGTCACCTCTTGGAACAAGCTTCTTCTGCCCAGCTCTGACTTTCAGGGGAGCTTATATAAGGAAGAAAGTGCTGTCACCAGTAAAACCCTCAGATGTGGACAAAGTCCATATAGAGGTATATATACAAATAGAATTGCCATGCAAGCACAAGACAGAGAGCAAAATATACTTTTTGCAGTTTAAGCAAACAAGGGAACAGAAAATAGGTTGAGCTAAACTTACAAGAAACAGAGGCCTCAGAGTGTGTATGTTGACAGCTGTTAACCAAGGACGTGTCAGAGAGGGCAATAAAGGCCCTTGGGTCAGGCTGGAATAGATTTGTAAAGGAGGGGGATTTTTAGGAGCACAGAGCAAGCAGTTTGGTTAGAGACAGACATAGCTAGCTCAGTGGGTCTGAGATAGTGCGGGGGAGAATTAGGATTGATTCCCCTATCTGGCTGATGCGAACATATAGATATATACTTTTCTCCACAATATCCCTCCTTTTTGATAGCAATATCATATACCATTGTAAGAAAAATATGAATATATATATATATATATATATATATATATATATATGTATGTATGTATATATATATATATATATATATATATATGTATATATATATATGTATGTAAGTATGTATGTATGCATGCATGCATGCATGTATATATATATATATACAGCTCCCCACAAAGTAGAATGGACCAGCACTCACGTTAGTTAAATCTTCGTTCAGATTTATTAAGCAAAAAACTCAGAAAACAAACGCGTTTCGGCAATCTTGCCTTTGTCAATGTCGGCCTATATGCTATAAAGATACCCAGTAGTGCTAGAACTAAGTGTTTTAACCATCCTGTTGGTAGCCATGACCATAGCCAGGACCAATCATCAGAAGCTGTAATTTTCTCTGCTCCACAGAATATTTGAACCGCATTCCAAATTTGTGCCACATCCCTTGCTATATTTCCACTTTTATTTAAAAAATAACAGCAAGAGAAATTCAATAAAACACACAGTCCTCCTTGTTGTAGTGTCAGGAGGTCAAGTGCAATTCGATGCTGAATAGTCATAGCAGCTACTGAATTAATTTCCATCTGCACCTGTTGAATTGCATCTCGTTGCATTGAATGCTATAGTAGCTCCACAGATATATTAACAAGGGCCAATTCTAAATCATATACCCCATATCCAGGAATTAATATACGCATTAGCTCAAAGAATACACCTTGTCTAGCCTCCAAAATAGGTGCATGTATATCTCTTTTATATCTATGAGCCGAACTCCCCAAATTTAGTGGCTCATGAGCAGCAATGTGCGGCACGACTAAAATGTTTGGTGTAAGATAAGAAATAGCACACATGCCTTCCCAGTGCTGGGGAAACACCTTTTATGCTTTGGTGCCACAAATAAAATACATACCGCCCTGTAACTCTGTGTCCAATGTGTGATATTTACTGAGAGGAATGCCTACCCCTTCTGGAAAAGTGTTCTGAAATTGATCACACCATTTGTAATTGTTAGACCTGGCACCATTGGCGTGGGTCTCCCTTCCATCTTTCGCTTTTTGTCTCCTCTGTGTTTGCTGGTGTTAGATGCTCTGGGCACTGTGCCACTGCCATTCAGTGCTACAGCGCGAATGCTCCCCATTGTAAATTAACGGGATGAATTGGTATTCCCATAATTGGCTCATTTGATTTACCTGTTAGTCCCGAGTATAGTGCACCGTGCGTGCCCCGGGCTGGTAGACCGAATGCTGGTGGTGGGCCTGCAGCGCTGATTGCGCCACCCACATAAGCAGCGCGTAAAGTGTGTCTCAGAACTGCCATCGCAGAGTCTGTGCGCAGTCCAGAACTGCCATTCTTTGACTGTAAAGTGAACCCACTTCCCAGTCCCTCAACCTTCCCTTGGCATCATGTAAGTCATCCCTATGGCAGGGTGCGTTGTATGTGAAAGGTAGGACCTGCCTTGGTCTGTGTGGCATGTCCTGATAGTGAATTACACTCCATTGCGTTTTTCACTATGGCAAGGCGATCTGTTCCCTTAGGCCAGAATGGGCAGTTTTGATTATTACATCTTATAATCCTAGCTGACCCAAGGAACAGGTTTGGAAAGTCGAATTTAGTATGCCTGAGCTCAGAATATTAAAATACATCTTTTTGTGAGGATTATTTTTATATTCTGCGTTTGAAAATACCACTTCTAGGAAGTAGGTATTTTCTTGCCTAAGTCGTCCAGTGTGCTCTGCTGTTATGTGTATTGGATGTCTGGTCTTGGAGGGTCCGGGCAGGCTGAGCCCGACCTGGGTTGAAGAGCGGAATCTGCAGCTGGAGTATGGGGAGGGGTGACCCTTTGGTCTGAGCAGGGCTGGGCCTGGCAAGGTGAAGGATGGCTCCAACCCCACTGTGCGTCTGATGGCAGCCCCCTCTTCCTCAAAGGCAGGATGCCGCCTCGTAAATAAAGTGCTCCAGGACCACATCGAACTGGTTCTGGCTGGGTTCAGTGACTTGTGACTTTTGAGAACAAAGACCTGTGGGGTATACAGATCTGGGCCGAAACCCCGAGAGGGTGTGTTACTTCTGGATGTCAAGACGAACCGCTGTCCGTGTAACGAGAGGAAAAGGACTTTGAAACTTTCATCCATCTTGCTGAAATAACTACCCAAGGGCCTGATTTGAGCTTGCCTCCTGCTGAAGTCTCAGGGACATTAGACTTCACCCATCAGCCTTCTGAATTCCTATGGAGAGGGGTTCTACTCGCAGGTGAGGCCTCTGTCGAGAATTCCAGAGCCTCTGGGTCTACTGCGGGGAACGCGGGCTGAGAATCATCGCTATCGCTATTGTGGGCCGCTGCAGCTGAGGAGCTGCCGCCGCTGAGAGCCCGCATTTGTCTGTGCTACGAGAATCATCGCTATCGCTATTGTGGGCCGCTGCAGCTGAGGAGCTGTTGCCGCTGAGAGCCCGCATTTGTCTGTGCTACGAGGATCATCGCTATCGCTATTGTGGGCCGCTGCAGCTGAGGAGCTGTTGCCGCTGAGAGCCCGCATTTGTCTGTGCTATGAGGATCATCGCTATCGCTATTGTGGGCCGCTGCAGCTGAGGAGCTGTTGCCGCTGAGAGCTCGCATTTGTCTGGGCTACGAAAATCATCGCTATCGCTATTGTGGGCCGCTGCAGCTGAGGAGCTGTTGCCGATGAGAGCCCGCATTTGTCTGTGCTACGAGAATCATCGCTATCGCTATTGTGGGCCGCTGCAGCTCAGGAGCTGTGGCTGCTGAGAGCCCGCCTTTAATCACCGCCTCAGGATCATCGTGAGTGCACGCCACGGACCGCTGCAGCTGGGAGCTGCGGCCGCTGCGAGTCCGCCTGTCATCATCGCGGCTTCCTCCCGAAGCTGCGTGCCGTGCCCCTTTAAACCTCAGGTACATTGTGCATCACCGGGTCGCCTAGACCTCGGCCTCGAACTAAGTTCGTTTCACCCGCTTTAGAGTGCTTTATTGCCTTTTCAGTGAACTTATATGTACGTGCATTGTGGCTTGTTGATCGTCTTTGAGCCTTGTGTTAAACTGATATAAAGCTACTCATTTTTCTATAGTTACTGGTGTGGTGTCCCTTTGTGGTGTCTTCACTGCGTTATTGTGTATGGTCACAAATGCTTCACACACTGCCTCTGAGATAGGCCTGTCTGCTCGTGCTACGTTACCACAGGGTTGAGCAGGGGTTATCAAAGGGTGTAGCCCCTTACTCTGACTTAGGAAGAAGGGTCCCTTCTTGGACATTGTCGCCCGCCATTGCCAACCAGGGATCCCCATTTCTAACATTGGTGGGCAGCGGTGAGGATCAGGACTTGCATTTGTGATCCACATACAATAACTGGTGTACACTACTAGTGAGTGCAGACCTAAACGCAACCACATACGTTGTTGATCTTGTTCTATTTACGTTGTTGATCTCGTTCTATTTACGTTGTTGATCTTGTTCTATTTTTGATCGTAATTGCCAGTTATGTCTACAATGGGTAAGCCAGCATCCAATGCTTCGGAGGATCTCACCTTTGAGGAAGAGAGGTTAGAAACCTACACTGCCAAACAGCTAAAGTCTTTTTGCAAGCAATTCACTGACCCTATTGCAGGCCTCTCTAGGAAGGAGGAGTACCAGAAGGCGCTAAAGGCCTGGTGGGAGGCGAGGGAGTCCCCCGGGAATGGGGGAGAGCCTAGGGACGGGGGAGAGAATGCCGGAGGGCAGCAGGATGACGAAGTGGATTT
This sequence comes from Calotriton arnoldi, assembly GCA_963921515.1. NCBI lineage: Eukaryota > Metazoa > Chordata > Amphibia > Caudata > Salamandridae > Calotriton > Calotriton arnoldi. The sequence goes on along the minus strand of CAWUFW010000005.1, from coordinate 3,823,052 downwards.
AGTGGGAGGTAAAGCACTTTCCAGTCCAGGTACTAGCGTGTCCTCAAAGGGCCTGTCTCCAGAAGAGATGGAGGACAGGGAGAGAGATAGGAGGCATAGTTTGGAGATGGCCAAATTAGAAGGTCAGAAGGACCTAGAGAGTAAAAAGTTGGATATTGAGAATAACCGGTTGGCATTTGAACTTGAGAAAATTAAACTGGAGCATGAGAGAGTATTGAGGGAGCTGGAGATCAAGGCTAAGAGTTTAGAGATTTCCCCCTCTGGTGGCAGCATACCTTTAGTACCTACCGAGAGTAGAGTTTATATACCCAAGGATGTCATCAAGGATTTCCATAAGAGTGAGGATATTGGGAAATGGTTTGCCGCCTACGAGATAGCAATGGTGTCCCACCGGGTCCCTGAGAAGGATTGGGGAGCGGGGTTGTGGGGACGCTTTGTGAGTGATGGGAGGGATACCCTGTTGGATCTGCCTGAAGAGAGCAGGATGGTGTATGCCCATATCAAAGAGGCCTTGATGACGCGATATGGTTTGACCCCAGAGATGTACAGGCAGAGATTTAGAACCTGTAAGAAGTTAGAGGGTACCACTTGGGTTGAATATGTGTCTTTCTTTTGCAGAGCAATGGATCGCTGGGTAAAAGGTAGCAAAGTGGAAACCTTTGAACAACTGTATGATTTGTTTGCATGGGAGCATTTAGCTAGTAACTGTTTTCCAGAGCTACGCTAGCACCTTACTGATAGCAAGCTAACTAACCCTAGGAAGCTTGCTGAGGAGGCGGACCGCTGGGTGAGCACCCGGGTTCGCAAGGGTCATGTGGGAGACTTTGCCAAAGGTGGGCAGGGTCCCCAGCAGAGAAGTGGGGGGACAGGGGTAAACAGAGGGAGTTCCAGAGAGGGCCCCAAAGTAATTCCCAAGGGAAGCCAGGAGTGGTGTCCCAGTCTCCCCCTGAGAAGAAGCCAGTGCCCCCGACAGGTAGGCCTGTTCATAGGGGGCCCCTTACTTGTTTTAAATGTGGTCAAGTGGGCCACCGGTATTATGATCCCCAGTGTCCCCAGAGGGACCTCAATGCACCACCCCGTGCACCAACCCGCCAGCTTGCTAGTGTAGCCCTGGGAGGGGAGGAGATGGGTGCCCCAGGTGGGTGGGATCCCGTAGAATTGACCCTTGTCTCGCTAGGAGACTTTGAGAAGGTCCCTAACCCCACGCTGCCTGATAACACTAAGAAGTACAGGCAGTGGGTGACCATCAATGGCCATAGGGTGGAGGCTCTGAGGGACACCGGAGCAAGTGTGACTGCTGTCAGCTCCCGGTTGGTGTCCCCAGAGCAGGTTGTCCCCCATGCATTCTGCCCAGTAGTGTCAGCAGACAACTCTGAGAGCCAGTGTGAGGTGGCTCAAGTTCCCTTTGAGTGGGGGGGGTCTCAGGAACTCTTCAAGTAGCTGTGAGGCCAGCCATGCCGGTAGACTGTCTGTTGGGCAACGATTTAGAGAACTCCCCGTGGGCTACGGTGGAGAGGAAGTCTCACTTGGAAATGTTGGGTCTGCCTGAGTGGGCGTGCGCGACCACTCGGTCCATGGCAGCCAGTAAGGATGTTCAGAAGGACCTGGAGCCTGAAAGTATGGCCCAGGCCCCTGCCTTAAAGAAAAGGGGTAGGGGGCGCGGGATAGTTCCCACGGCCCAGGAGGGAGCAGACCTTGAGGGGGATGCCCTGGAGCCTACCGGGGAACAAGTAGCCGAACTGGGGGACCTGCCTGGGCTGACCCATCGGCAGCAGGAAGGAGGGCCCACCAGGGAGGAATTTTGTGAACAGCAGAGAACGTGCCCTTCTCTTGAGGGGCTGCGGCGACAGGCTGCGGCCCAGGCAGCAGGTGATCAGTCAGGGTCACATCTGATCTATTGGGAGAATGACCTCCTTTACAGCGAGCCTAAGGTTGCTGAGCCTGGGTCAGCCCATGTGCTGGTGGTACCCCAGTGCTTCAGAGCCTTCCTACTGGGGTTGGCTCATGATGTGCCATTGGCAGGACATCTGGGGCAGACCAAGACCTTCGAGAGGCTGGGCACCCACTTTTAATGGCCCCAGATGCGCAGGAGCTCAGATGCTCACTGCAGGACATGTGAAACTTGCCAGGCAAGTGGGAAGAGTGGGGGGAAGATCAAAGCCCCACTCCAGCCCTTTCCAGTTGTCAGTACCCCATTCGAGCGAGTGGGCATTGACATTGTGGGGCCTCTGGACCCGAAGACAGCCATGGGCAACAGGTTCATCCTGGTCTTGGTGGACCATGCCACCCGGTACCCTGAAGCCATCCCACTCCGGACAGTGACGGCCCCCATGGTGGAACGTGCACTGATGGGGATTTTCTCCCGTGTGGGGTTCCCCAGAGAGGTGGTGTCCGATAGGGGTACTAACTTCATTTCCAAATATATGAAGTCTCTGTGGGAGGAGTGTGGGGTAACTTATAAGTTTACCACCCCTTACCACCCCCAAGGTATTGGGCTGGTTGAGAGATTCAACCGGACCCTCAAAGGCATGATTATGGGCCTAGAAGAGTCCATGAGGCGTAAGTGGGACGTCCTCTTGCCATGCCTGTTGTTTGCTTACCGTGAGGTGCCACAGAAGTCCCTAGGGTTCAGCCCCTTTGAACTACTCTATGGTCACCCGGTAAGAGGGCCTCTGGGTCTGGTCAAGGAAGGCTGGGAGCAGTCTCCCAGGAAACCTCCCCAGGATGTGTTTAGCTACATGCTGGCCTTCAGGAACCAGACTCGGCATTTCAGAAAGCTTGCTGAGGCAAATCTGGAAGCCAGCCAGGAAGAGATGAAACGTTGGCACGATCAGAATGCCACTCTGATTGAGTTTCAACCTGGTCAAAAGGTTTGGGTCATGGCCCCAGTGGAGCCCTGTGCGCTCCAAGATAAGTGGACCGGACCATTTGAGGTGGTGGAGCGCAAGAGTCCTGTTACCTACTTGGTGGACTTGCGGTCTCCCCGGAACCCCTTGCGGGTCCTGAATATCAACCGCCTGAAACCCCACTTTGAGAGGTCCGAAGTGGGCATGCTCCTGGCCACAGATGCTGGGATGGAGGAGGAGAGTGAGCCTCTTCCTGACCTCCTGTGTGCAAAGGAGCAAGATGGGTCAGTGGAGGGTGTGGTCCTCTCCGCCACACTGACCCCTGAGCAACAGAGTGATTGTCGCCAACTGTTGGGACAATTCAGTGATCTGTTCTCCCTGGTGCCTAGTGTCACTGATTGGTGTGTCCATGAAGTGGACACTGGGGACAGTCCTCCTGTTAAGCACAAGGCTTACCGAGTGACTGACCGGGTTAGGGCATCCATTAAGGAAGAGGTTTCCAAAATGTTTGCTTTAGGGGTGATTGAGTCCTCTAGCAGCCCTTGGTCCAGCCCAGTGGTCTTGGTACCAAAAGCTGCAGCGCCTGGTGCCACCCCAGAACTTCGGTTCTGCGTGGACTACCGAGGTTTCAATTCAGTCACAAAGACTGACGCGCACCCCATCCCCAGAGCTGATGAGCTCATAGATCGGCTAAGGGCTGCACGGTACCTCAGCACGTTTGATTTGACGTCTGGGTATTGGCAGATCGCCTTGACTGATGGGGCAAAGGAGAGGTCAGCATTCTCCACACCGGATGGGCACTACCAGTTCCGGGTGATGCCCTTTGGGATGAAGAATGCCCCTGCCACCTTTCAGAGGTTGGTCAACAGGGTGTTGGTTGGGCTGGAGGATTTCAGTGCCGCCTACCTGGATGACATTGCAGTGTTTAGTTCCTCATGGGAGGACCACCTGCGCCACCTCTGGGAAGTGTTGATGGCACTGCGAAGGGCAGGCCTCACAATCAAGGCAAGTAAGTGCCAGATTGGGCAGGGTTCTGTGGTGTACTTGGGACACCAGGTTGGGAGCAGCCAGGTGGCGCCCCTACCGCCCAAAATTTAAACCATCCTGGCTTGGGAGCCCCCAAAGACCCAGACACAGGTGAGAGCCTTTTTAGGACTCATGGGTTATTACAGGAGGTTTGTCAAGGGGTATGGCAACATTGTTGCACCCTTGACTGAGCTGACTTCTAAGAAGCAGCCAAAGATTGTGAACTGGACTGACACCTGTCAGAAAGCTTTTGACGCCCTGAAGACTGCCATGTGCACAGCGCCTGTACTTCAGGCGCCCAACTTTTCAAAAGAATTTGTTGTCCAGACAGACGCCTCAGAGCATGGTGTGGGAGCTGTTCTGTCACAGATCAATGAGGAGGGTCTAGACCAACCGGTAGCCTTCATTAGTAGGAGGTTACTTCCACGGGAACAGAGGTGGAGTGCAATTGAGCGTGAGGAATTTGCTGTGGTTTGGGCACTGAAGAAGCTGAGGCCATACCTGTTTGGGACTCACTTCCGGGTTCAGACGGACCACAGGCCCCTCAGATGGTTGATGCAGATGAGGGGTGAGAATCCGAAGTTGTTGAGGTGGTCTATTTCCCTACAGAGGATGGACTTTACGGTGGAACACCGCCCGGGTACAGAACACGCCAATGCTGATGGTCTGTCCAGATTTTTCCGCCTTAGTGATGAGAACCCCCAAGTGGGTGGGTAGTTCTCCCCACATTTCAGCTGGAGGGGACACGTGTTAGACCTGGCACCATTGGCGTGGGTCTCCCTTCCATCTTTCGCTTTTTGTCTCCTCTGTGTTTGCTGGTGTTAGATGCTCTGGGCGCTGTGCCACTGCCATTCAGTGCTACAGCGCGAATGCTCCCCATTGTAAATTAACGGGATGAATTGGTATTCCCATAATTGGCTCATTTGATTTACCTGTTAGTCCCGAGCATAGTGCACCGCGCGTGCCCCGGGATGGTAGACCGAATGCTGCTGGTGGGCCTGCAGCGCTGATTGCGCCACCCACATAAGCAGCGCGTAAAGTGTGTCTCAGACCTGCCATCGCAGAGTCTGTGCGGAGTCCAGAACTGCCATTCTTTGACTGTAAAGTGAACCCACTTCCCAGTCCCTCAACCTTCCCTTGGCATCATGTAAGTCATCCCTATGGCAGGGTGCGTTGTATGTGAAAGGTAGGACCTGCCTTGGTCTGTGTGGCATGTCCTGATAGTGAATTACACTCCATTGCGTTTTTCACTATGGCAAGGCGATCTCTTTCCTTAGGCCAGAATGGGCAGTTTTGATTATTACATCTTATAATCCTAGCTGACCCAAGGAACAGGTTTGGAAAGTCGAATTTAGTATGCCTGAGCTCAGAATATTAAAATACATCTTTTTGTGAGGATTATTTTTATATTCTGCGTTTGAAAATACCACTTCTAGGAAGTAGGTATTTTCTTGCCTAAGTCGTCCAGTGTGCTCTGCTGTTATGTGTATTGGATGTGTGGTCTTGGAGGGTCAGGGCAGGCTGAGCCCGACCTGGGTTGAAGAGCGGAATCTGCAGCTGGAGTATGGGGAGGGGTGACCCTTTGGTCTGAGCAGGGCTGGGCCTGGCAAGGTGAATGATGGCTCCAGCCCCCACTGTGCCTCTGATGGCAGACCCCCTCTTCCTCAAAGGTAGGATGCCGCCTCGTAAATAAAGTGCTCCAGGACCACATCGAACTGGTTCTGGCTGGGTTCAGTGACTTGTGACTTTTGAGAACAAAGACCTGTGGGGTATAAAGATCTGGGCCGAAACCCCGAGAGGGTGTGTTACTTCTGGATGTCAAGACGAACCTCTGTCCGTGTAACGAGAGGAAAAGGACTTTGAAACTTTCATCCATCTTGCTGAAGCAACTACCCAAGGGCCTGATTTGAGCTTGCCTCCTGCTGAAGTCTCAGGGACATTAGACTTCACCCATCAGCCTTCTGAATTCCTATTGAGAGGGGTTCTACTCGCAGGTGAGGCCTCTGTCGAGAATTCCAGAGCCTCTGGGTCTACTGCGGGGAACGCGGGCTGAGAATCATCGCTATCGCTATTGTGGGCCGCTGCAGCTGAGGAGCTGTCGCCGCTGAGAGCCCGCATTTGTCTGTGCTACGAGAATCATCGCTATCGCTATTGTGGGCTGCTGCAGCTGAGGAGCTGTTGCCGCTGAGAGCCCGCATTTGTCTGTGCTACGAGGATCATCGCTATCGCTATTGTGGGCCGCTGCGGCTGAGGAGCTGTTGCCGCTGAGAGCTCGCATTTGTCTGGGCTACGAGAATCATCGCTATCGCTATTGTGGGCCGCTGCAGCTGAGGAGCTGTTGCCACTGAGAGCCCGCATTTGTCTGTGCTACGAGAATCATCGCTATCGCTATTGTGGGCCGCTGCAGCTGAGGAGCTGTTGCCGCTGAGAGCCCGCATCTGTCTGTGCTACGAGAATCATCGCTATCGCTATTGTGGGCCGCTGCAGCTGAGGAGCTGTTGCCGCTGAGAGCCCACATTTGTCTGTGCTACGAGAATCATCGCTATCGCTATTGTGCGCCGCTGGAGCTGAGGAGCTGTTGCCGCTGAGAGCCCGCATTTGTCTGTGCTACGACAATCATCGCTATCGCTATTGTGGGCCGCTGCAGCTGAGGAGCTGTGGCCGCTGAGAGCCCGCCTTAGGATCATCGTGAGTGCACGCCGCGGACCGCTGCAGCTGGGAGCTGCGGCCGCTGCGAGTCCGCCTGTCATCATCGCGGCTTCCTCCCGAAGCTGCGTGCCGTGCCCCTTTACACCTCAGGTACATTGTGCATCACCTGGTCGCGTAGACCTCGGCCTCGAACTAAGTTTGTTTCACCCACTTTAGAGTGCTTTATTGCCTTTTCAGTGAACTTATATTTACGTGCATTGTGGCTTGTTGATCGTCTTCGAGCCTTGTGTTAAAGTGATATAAAGCTACTAATTTTTCTATAGTTACTGGTGTGGTGTCCCTTTGTGGTGTCTTCACTGCGTTATTGTGTATGGTCACGAATGCTTCACACACTGCCTCTGAGATAGGCCTGTCTGCTCGTGCTACGTTACCACAGGGTTGAGCAGGGGTTATCAAAGGGTGTAGCCCCCTTACTCTGACTTAGGAAGAAGGGTCCCTTCTTGGACATTGGCGCCAGCCATTGCCAACCAGAGATCCCCATTTCTAACAGTAATCAATCCATGAAGAATTTATAACCATAACATTTGCCCATGGTGCCATGTATGAGCAGCAAGCTGACCATAAGGGATATTCTAACATTTTAGAAATCACATTTGGTGCCCTAGCATAATTAGTCTTTTGCTCAATTAATGGAGCGTATAGAAGACCATCGGGTATTATTAATAGTGTCTCTCCATCTACAGTGATGTTCCAATAATGTAAAGCGTAGTTCACGTGCTTCCCTCGTACCTTAGCAGTCAGTTCGTACTTACTAACTGTCTGTCTCTGATGTTCCAATTACCTGTGGTATCATCATATTCTAATATGTTAGGACATGTGCTACTTTTTAAATGTCCTAAGTATCGGGAAGCTGGGTAACATCCTGAAACATGATGCTTTAAACATACAGGAAAGCTCGTTTCAGCACAGGGGGCGAGAGCCAGCATCAGCAGGTCAAACGGACTCCGTCACCCAGGCTCCCTTGCTCCTCCAGCAACGCCGTCATGTCATCCTGTGCCCGAAGGCGCATTTAACCAGCAGACAGCCCCCGCAGCGCGGTAAGCTTGTTTCAACTCAGGGGGTGAAAGCCAGCATCAGCGTCAAACGGATTCCATCACCCAGGCTCCCTTGCTCCTCCAGCAATGACGTCACGCCATCCTGCGCCCGGAGGCGCATTTAACCAGCGGAGAGCCCCTGCAGCATGGGAAGCTCGTTTCAGCACAGGGGGCAAGAGCCAGCATCAGCGGGTCAAACGGACTCCATCACCCAGGCTCCCTCGCTCCTCCTGCAACGCCGTCATGCCATCCTGCGCCCGGAGGCGCATTTAACCAGCGGAGAGCCCCTGCAGCGCGGGAAGTTTGCTTCAGCACAGGAGGCGAGAGCCAGAATCAGCGGGTCAAACGGACTCCATCACCCCTGCTCCCTCGCTCCTCCTGCAACGCTGTCACGCCATCCTGCGCCCGGAGGAGCATTTAACCAGCGGAGAGCCCCCGCAGCACGGGCCGCGCCCAGGCAGAGCCCGGGCCAAGGGCGGTCCCGTCCTTGCCCGTCATTGCCAGGAAGAGGCAGGGCAGGGCCACCTATCTTGGTCCTGCGATAACCCTGCTGGACTTATTGGACTTGTGGACTGCCAAAGCACAAACTGTGAGTTGTGGACACTGTCCTTAAACCCCCTTCTTTTTTTCCTTCTTCTGGGAACATACTCGGTGTGTTTGCTTTATATTACATCAGCAAGTGCTCTCTGTTAGGTTTTGTCATTGCCCATAAAGACAATTCTATTGATATCCCAACACTCATCTTTTTACCTTATTATTTAACGGAATGGGGAAAAGTAAATCAACTGCTAGCGAGGGGGGTGGGAAGACAGTTGGGTCCCGCTTGAAAGCCAGCAAAACCAAAGTAGCTCATAGATCAGCAGCCAATAACTGCGTTTTGGATCGCATTGACGATCTATTGGTAGAATGCCATTGTATTCTAGCTCCCGATTCTAGCCTAGCCACCTCAGGCAATTTGCACTCTCCAGGTGAGACTCCTCCTCTCCCCAGTCCAAATCCCAAAACCGTTAAACAAATCCCTTCTATTTTCACTAAACGAACCACAAGGAGTACTAAGAACAAGCCCTTAAGATATAGCAGCACTATGCAACTCGTAGCTGTTACCGATGATTCGGAGGCAGGGATCCCCCCTTCCCCCTCAGTAGAGGAAGACAATAGTTCAATTGTTGTGGACATCATCGACATCATCAACATTACTAACATCCCCCTGGCCAATAGATTTCTACCATTACAAGATCTGTCTGATAATCTCCTGGGAAGGGTGGCAGAAATAGAGGTGGTACCCCCTCCACCAAGTCTAGTCGTTGCTCATGATGAGCAAGATCCAATTAAGCGAAGGAACGAGGACCACCTAGGAGAGCTTACATCAGTAGGGCTGGACACGCTGAAGATTATTACTGACCTCAGGGCCGAAGTCATTTCACTAAAATCATTAATTCTAGTGCTTACTGACCAGGTAAAATTTCTCCTGGACAGAGATCCAACAAAAATGTATATCCCTGAGCAGCTCTTTGGTCCATCATTGAACCTTACTACTCACCAGGGTAGCATCGCTCCTCCTAAGCCCATGATCAACATAGTCCCTCTAATGTCCATTCCTACACGCCTCCCTACAAAAACCATCAATTTGAACACCCAGGAAATAGAGGGTAGTAGTGAAGCATTTGTAGCCAACAATGAACGTTACCCTAGCGATAGGTTTGATTTGGCCCATTGCCCCACCAAAAGCATCTATATGATAAATGTACCTAAACATCCGTCACAGGCCAAATATGAAGATCACAACTCCTTAATCAATAAATCGATCCATTGGACCCGAAAGGTAAGGGGGTGTAGATCTGTTATCAGGGAAGACATCCTCTGGGCAAAAATGATATTCCATCGCTCCTCCCAAACGGATTTCATTGAACGTCATTTGAGGGACAAGAACCTGGTACACAACCTTATAGCTCTTGAGGCAAGAACATGCTCACCCTCACCCACCAGTATCCAGATGAAATATAAACCCACAGGTACATCTCAGTTCCAAGCCCCCAAAGGGCACGGCACTCTGCTGGGTTCAGATTCAACATTGGCTAATAATGACTGACTGGTACCTCAAGTTTCCTCAATTCATACGTCATCCCATCACATAGACAAGACCGTACATCCAGCTCCTAAAGCTAGGCTACACACAGATTCTTTATTATCCGCATCCCAGTTCCCTAGCTCCGAGGCCCTTGTTCGTCTGCAGCCCGCGAACGGCAGTTCTTCCCGGGCAAGTTACTTCCATAGACCCACAGATGAGCTGTGTAATCTATGGATATCATTCTGTCTGCCTTGGCTCAGGAGGTTTGACCCCGAACTTCTCATATTGTCTTGGAATGAGGCTGAGATACGAACAAAGGTGGCACTCCCCCATTGGGTACAATACATTGAACACTTTGATATCTGTATTCTACAGGAAACTTGGGCCACTAAACCTTTTTTAATACCTGGATATGTTACTCTATGCTGGCCAACAGTTACCAATAGACCAGGACGTCCGGCTGGGGGTCTGCTGATATGGATCCAAAATTGACCTTCAATGCACCATGAAAGAGATCAAGACTAATAGCCCCGATATTCTTGCGACTAACCTTAGGGGCAGAAATGGCATCTCTGTGGACCTTTGTAACGTCTACGCCCGCAGCACTAAGATGGGTTGCAGCTCTCCAACACTCCAAGCGCTGGAAGATTGTCTTGAGGAAAGAGAGTCCCTTTCACCATTAATAATAGCAGGAGACTTCAATGTCATCTTCGAACCACTCGACTCAGAAGATCTAACCAGCAGTGGCCAGACAGACGAGCTGTGGCTTGTCCCCCCTCTCGACCTACCACCAATCCAAAAATGGACGTGATCAGCTCTGCAGCTCCAAGCCATAACTCTTGAGTACGGGCTAAGGGCAGCTAACCGACGTACCAAATCTGACAAGATGGGGGCAAACACCTTTAACAGAACAGCGAACACGAGATGCATTGATTATATACTGATAGACGTGAGATTGTGGCCAGGAGTGCTGGACATGATAGTCGGGATGACCACTGATAGTGACCATAACCTGCTTGAGTTCGCCATTTCATCACCTTGGACCAAAAATAGCAGCCTCCCTGGCAACAAACTCGCAACTAAGGTGATTTGTCCTACAAACGATAATAGGCGCCTGAAATGGGCACGTGTAGCAATAGACACCTCTAACTGCGATGATATGAAGCGATTACTTTTAGATAATATTGGAAAGCTTCACAGCCTGCGTGAGCAGCGGGAGGAGTGTGTAAAGATTACAGACACCCACACATTTCTCTTTGAGCAGCTAGCCTCTTTTTTTATAATGCCAAGTCGGCCCCAACGCAAGTTGTTGTCTGCCAGCCCACAATCCTGCTGGTTCAACCAAGAATGTAAGAAACTATGGGCAGACTTGGCTGCCTCAATTAGAACAAACAATGTAGCAGACATAAGAGTGGCAAGGAATTCCTACAAGTCAGCCCTGATGAAAGCAAAAAGGGAATGGTCAGAAGATCGATGGATTCACATCCGTGATGCCTGCCAGAGGAAAGACTCCCAACAATTCTGGTTGCTAGTCACAAAAGGAGATGCCGAAAGACCTAGGCCACCCACCAACAATATTTCCATAGCCGCCTGGGTCGATCATCTCTCTGCTATATATTCTGGATCAGCAGAGCCGGACATAGAAGGTCCCATGCACGACTACACCGGCACCCGGTCCAGAGACTTATTTTCCACAGCTGAAATCAACCAAAGTATAAATTCCATAGCCAGGAACAAAGCCTCTGGTCCCGACGGTGTACCTGGTGATGTCTTCCACAACGATACCGCAAACTGGACTAATTACATCTGGGCACTCTCAAACGGAATCGCTGCCGGGGCACCAATACCCCCTTCGTGGAAGGGAGGAGAAGTAATTCCGGTCTTTAAAAAGGGCGACCGTTCACTGCCCTCCAATTACAGGCCGATTAGCTTAATCGATGGTGCACAGAAGGTCTTCTCCCGTGCTCTTCTGACTAAGATCACAGAGTGGATGGAGGAGAATAACATCTTATCCCCTTTACAAGCCGGGTTTAGGAGGAAAGTCAGAACCATCGTTCAGGTTTTTCGATTCACCTTATTGGCCTGGAAAACAGTGACCAACGAACAGGGCAGTCTTTATATTGCATTTATTGACCTAAAGTTGTCCTTCGACCTCATTTCCAGGTCCAAACTATGGCAGGTCTTGCATGACTTGGGGCTTCCATCAGAACTTCTTGCGTTGGTTGTCCAGTTGCACGAGGACAACTACTCAAGGGTTCGTTGGAGGGACCAAGGGCAATTGACAGATCCAATTAGAGTAGATAGGGGGTCCGCCAGGGTTGTGTCTTGGCCTCCACCCTGTTTTCACTCTTCATCAACGGGGTGGTGAAACATCTAGCGGAAGTCCCCGCAGATGCCCCTTCACTGTGGGGTGCTAAAGTAACAACTTTAGTATTCGCGGATGACAGGCTAGTAGTCTCTAAGACCCCCAGTGGGCTCCAACTCCTTCTTGATCGTTCTATGGTCTTCTGTAGTTTGAGAGGCCTGGAGGTTAACACCTCAAAAACCAAGCTTTTGTTGATGAACCCCCACAAATCTTTCAAAGGTAAACTGTCGTTGGGGGGGGATCCCCCTAGAGAGAGTGGCCACATTTGATATCTGGGTGTGACCCTCTCGGAGACAATGGCATGGAAGCATCACATTACGAGGAGGAATTTACAGCAGAAGAAAACCTCTGGGGCACTGATTAAGGAGCATAGGGCCTCCCAAACCAGACAGATAGCAGCCCCGCTTCAGGTTTACGATCAGAAGGTGGTAGGCTCTGCCTTATATGGGGCTGAAATCTGGGGATTCGACAATCTAGAGGGCCTTTTACATACAGAAAATAAGTTCTTAAGATCTCTTTGCTCTCTCCCCCAGAGTACTCTGCTTATCCCATTAAGACTAGATATGGGTAGAACATCCATAGTGGACTAAGCAAGGCTCCGCCCCCTTCTTTTCTGGTTGCGCCTCAAACAAACACCTGAGCTCAGTCACTATGCTGTTGCCTTTGCAGAAGTCCTCAAACTTGATCGCTTTAAAAAAATAGGGTGGTTCACTAAAGCCCAGACACTGCTTTCCGCCATAGGCCTGGGGAACTTGTGGGATGTTGCCGATCCTAGCCTACTGCCTAGCAGAGTATTTGTTAAGACCCACTATTGGAATTGGGTGGCGCAGACAACTGTTACCCATTCATCTGGTGGCCGCCTAACACTAGGGTGCATGGAGTTTAAGTGGCTAGGCGCATATGAGCATTATCTGGAGGTTATCTCGACCCCACATGATAGGAAGCTCTACATTCAATTTAGATTCGGCTGCCTCCCTGTGAATTCGTTCACAGTGGCATGGCAGCAATCCTCTGAGGTTGCACAGCACTGACCAGGCTGCCACGGGACAGATGAGACGATTAAACACACCTTTTTTGCCTGTCCACTATACATATCCCCGAGATTTAAATGGCTAGCCCCTGTGTGCAGGCTCATGGGAACTCGATGCCATCAAGAAGCATTACACATTCTAAAATCAGACTCTAGGCCATTAATTGTGCAGTGGCAAAATTTCTAGGGAAAATGTGAATTATCAGGCGCCATGCACTGAAGCAGAGATAAAGCACGTCCCCCAAAATTGTCACTGGTCATTTTAACTCACTTTTAATTATATTTTACGTCTTTTTAACTCTCTTTTTAATCGTTGTTTTTTAGCTTCTATACCTAGTCGGGGCAATTTGATGGACAAATGGTTGCTATGTTCTGATTGAATTATTGTCATGCTTGCCACATTGTATTCATGTGCTGTTTGCAACTGCACTTTCATGTAACCCAATAGGGGTTCAAATCCATCAGTACTTAGTTCTTCTTATTTTTCGTCTTTTCTTTCATCTTTTTAATTACAGTTTTAAATATCTATATTAAGTTAATGCTTTTGATCTGTCAGTTAATCTTGTCCATACACTGAATTATCGCTACACAAGTAATACTGTATTTTTGTACTGTAGGCACTTGCACTTTTATGGTTGCAATGACCGAATAAAGAATTTTGACTGACTGGCCATACAGGAAATGTGTTTTCCTTGGCATTGTGTTCTACTGTAGTTGACACTTGGTATTGGGCTTGAATATTTGGCAGTAAGGTACAACGTGGGTACCATCCAATCCTTCCTTCTCCACAATCCCAAGTTACATTGGATATGAGGCATCCTTTTCCTTGTGCATAATTTTGTATAGGCACAGGTGTTTCATATAGGCCAATTGGGTCACTGGGGTGTCTGGATCCAAATTCTCTACAAATCCAGCAATTTTCAAGACCTAAAGCCTGGGCTACTTTCTCATGTACTGCAATGAGGGGATGGTCAGCAGGTTGTTGCAATACAGGTAGCACACACATAAGTAAGGTACTAGAAAATATTGTTTGCGCAATTCGATGCATTTTCTTGAAAATGGTAAATATCGTTAGGCAGTGTCTTTCTGACTCAGTTCCAGGGCACTTTCTCTAAGTGTCTATAATAAAAATGCTCGCAGTGCACTGTCATCTGTTTATCCTCCTGGTCCGTAGTCGTCTTGTTCCGGGGCAGTTTCATAGACCTGCCCTGCGTTGTCCTCTTCAGTCTATTTTTTGGCAGGTGCAGACCATCACCTTTGTTTGAGACTGCGTTGCGTGCTTCACTCAACAGCATCTGTTGGTGTCACCGTCCCTGAGACACTTGATGATGGACCCTCTGCGTTGTTCTTAGGAAATCTCTGGTCTGTCTCCCCCTTGTTCGGAGTTTCGCGATGTTCCACGGGTGGCCGGTGCTCATTTGTTATAGGTACCTCTGCCTCAGGTTTTGTTGGTGCAGCTCTGCATCGTGTTCCGTGCAGCCACTCAGGACGTCCCTGCACCTTTACTGCTGTCCGCGTAACCAGGAGCACGATGTGGGATCCAGTCCACCTAGAACTAAGAGAAGCATCTTTTATTTTTCTCACCATGACCATATCTCCAGGTTTAAAAGGGTGTGATTGTTCTGAGGAAGGATGGGGCAAAGCTTCCTTCACCTGGAGATGGTGATGCCTCAAGACCACTGACAACTGTACAGCGTGATCAGAAATATGCTCATCTGTCCACAGCAGTGCTGCTTGGGATGCTGTGAGAGGCAACCTCAACCCCACCGATATAGGCTGCCTGTTGGACTTGGCCCTTTTTGGCTGAAGTTCCCTAAACTTTTTGCTTTCCCCCTAGACCTTTTTTCTGACATGGTGTTGCCAACTTAGATGCTTTGGTCACTTTGCCACTGCTGATCAGTGTCAAAGTGCAAGTGCTCCCTGTATAAAGTGTAATGGTAATTGGTTGTCCATGATTGGTATGTTTGCCTTACTAGTAAAGTTCCTAGTAAAGTGCACTATGTGTGCCAGGGCTAGTAATGCAAATGCTACTAGTGGGCCTGCAGCACTAATTGTGCCACCCACACAAGTAGCCCTAAAGAGAGAACTCAGGCCTGCCACTGCAGTGCCTGCGCGCAGTTTGTTAAACTGCCTTGTTGTCCTGACAAGTGCACCCACTTGCCAGGCCTTACCCTTCCCTTTCTATGCACATCAGACACCCCTATGGTAGGCCGAAGGTACCCCCCTGGGCAGGGTGCAGTGTATGTGAAAGGTAGGACATGTACTGAGGTGTGTACCATGTCCTAACAGTGAAATACTCTCCATTTCGTTTTTCACTATTGAAAGGCCATCTTGCCCATAGGACAGAATGGGGAAGGCTGTGTAATATGTTTCCAGCCTATCTTCCCAAAGGCTTAAGATGGAGAGGTGAAGTTTAGTGTGCCTGAACTCACAATTTAATAACACATCTTTTTGTGAAGGTGGTTTTTGAATTGCGTGTTTAGAAACCACTCTTTTAGAAGTGGCTGGGTTTATGTGCTCTAACATTTCTGTGTGTCTCTGCCTGGTTGTGGATTGACTGTCTGGATTTGAATGTGATAGGCTCTGGGGAATGTCTTGACCCAGGGGAGGAGGTGAGACAACAACAGGCTGACCTGCATCTGGAGTGTAGGGGGGAGGAGTAGCCCCTGGAGGTGAAGAGGCCTGGGTTGCTGCCATAAAACAATGGCTCCATCTCCTGCTGAGTGATTAAGGATCCAGACCCCCACTATCAAAGGCAGAAGGTGTCACTGGCAGGGAGACACCCAGAACTGGTTTGGACAGGGGTCAGTGCCCCCCTGAACACAAAGACTTCAAAGACATTTAGGGGTATAACTATGAGAGCTGAATCCCCTGGACTTTGGAATGGAACTGTTCAAGACTGTAAAGGATTGAAACTACTTCGTGGTCAATAGGAACCTCTGCCAAGGAAGAAATAGCTGAAGAGACTGAAGGAAAGGACTGACCCTTGCTGTGTGTTCTGGGGCTGGCCTGCAGTTTGCTGATTTAACCAAGGAGAGGCTAAAGGGACTTTGCTGTGTGCTGTGTCCCCTGCTTGAAAGGACTTTGCTGTGTGCTGTGTCCTGAAGTAACTTATCCCCAAGGGCCCGAGGAGAGCTGGCTCCCTGTTGTGGAAACTCAGGAACACAAAAGTTTCCAGGTGTGTCTCAGCGACGCTGTGTGCGTGTGCTTTTTGCAGCCTGAGACCCTCGTAAGAATTGCCCTGTGATCGTGGGCACCTGGAGTCCAAGCGAGTCTCAGCGACGCTGTGTGCGTGTGCTTCGTGCAGCCTGAGACCTTCGTGAGGATTGCCCTGTGATCGTGCACACCCGGAGTCCAAGTGAGTCTCAGCGACGCTGGGTGCGTGTGCTTTGTGCAGTCTGAGACCTTCGTGAGGATTGCCCTGTGATTGTGTGCACCCGGAACTCAAGTGAGTCTCAGCGACGCTGTGTGTGTGTGCTTCGTGCAGCCTGAGACCTTTGTGAGGAGTGCCCTGTGACCGTGCACACCCGGAGCTCAAGTGAGTCTCAGCGATGCTGTGTGCGTGTGCCCTGTTGCAGCCTGAGATCTTCGTTATCGCCATAGGCCCGGACCGGCATCCCCAGAGGAGCTGTGCCGCCGGCCCGAGCCCGCCGTTGCCAGAAGCAGGACCTCAAACCAACCCCGTCGGGCGAGGGCCCGAGTTCCACTGCCCAGAATCAACCAAGTCGCATCGGAGGCCCAAGTCGCCAGAGGAGGAGAGGAGGAGAGGAGAGCGAGGTCGCACCCCCCAGGTAACGTGTGTCGCCGCCTGGGGTGGGGTGCGGGCTCGGCGAGAGACGCTCTCGGCCTCTCCCATTCTTGCAGCGTGAGCCTCTGCTCAAGCTCGTATCGCGGCCCGTACTTGCCAAAGGAGTGGCAGTACCGGGAACCGGAGGGTGGAGCTGTACTTTGGTTTACACCATACCCGTGTTGGGGGCATATGTTGGCGGAAGCTGACCGCGAGTCAGTACGAGTGGCGGAGAGACCGTCTAAAGCACCGTGATCGGTGCCGGAGTGCCTTACGCATTGCATTATTTTTGCATAACGAACTACCTGATTGTTGCATTACGCATTGCATTAGTTTGCATCACGAACTGCCTGATTGTTGCATAACGCATTGCATTATTTTTGCATTACGAACTGCCTGATTGTTGCATTACGCATTGCATTATTTTTGCATCACGAACTACCTGATTGTTGCATTACGCATTGCATTAGTTTGCATCACGAACTGCCTGATTGTTGCATTACGCATTGCATTATTTTTGCATTACGAACTGCCTGATTGTTGCATTACGCATTGCATTATTTTTGCACCACGAACTACCTGATTGTTGCATTACGCATTGCATTATTTTGGCATTACGAACTGCTTGATTGTTGCATAACGAACTGCATTACTTTTACATTGTAAAGTGCCTGATTCTTGCATTACGAACTGCATAGCATTGCATTAGGACTGCATTGGATCATCTAGAATTGCTCATTAATACCGTCAGAACCTATAAGGGCTTGCTGGCCTAGTAACCAGCAAGGTGAATTATTACAAGAACGCATATGTTGGATTTTTATTGTGTGGTCTCATCGTATATCTTTTTATATAAACATATACTTGTTTTTTTTATGAAACTCATGTGGAGTCCATTTGTGGTGTCATCATTGGGTCACTGAGAGCGTGGTTGCAAATACTTTACACATTTGCCCTGAAGATAAGCCTGGCTGCTCGTGCCAAGCTACCGAGGGGGTGAGCAGGGGCTATCTGAGAAGGTGTCCTTCCTTTCCCTGACTTAGAAGCAAGGGTCCCTATTTGGCCTAAGGTACCTACCTCAGACAACTAGGGAATCCCGCATCTAACACCGCCCCATCAATACCTTATGGGGGGATAAGAGAGTTGTTCTAGATGGTGTTGCTCATATGGCATGCAGCAGTAAAGGCAGCGCATCTGGCCATTTCAGGCCTGTTGCATCAGTTGTTTTGGCTAATTTATGTTTTCTTGTGGAGTTCATTCTCTCCACCTGGCCTGAACTTTGGGGGTGGTAAGGGGCTTGCAGTTTCCACTTTATTCCCAAACAGTCACACATCTTGTGTGCAACTGCAGCCACAAATTCACCCCCTCTGTCACTGTTTATGCTCTAGGTAACCCCAAACCGGGGTATGATATCTTTCATTAAGCATCGCACAACAGTTGCTGCATCATTCTTCCTTGTGGGAAACGCCTCCACCCATTTTCAAAATTGATCCACACATACCAGCAAATATTTGAATCCATTCACTGGGGGCATATAGGCGAAATCTATTTGAATGTTAAAGGGACCCTCTGGTACTGGCAAGGGATCATGGGTAGCGGGGGACAGACTTTTAGCAAGTTGGGCACAGACAAGACATTGGGAGCAGAATTGTGCATTGAAAGCTGTTATCCATGGTGCAAACCATTCTTGTCTAATCAAAGCATTCATCCCTCCTTGAGCCATGTGAGTGGGTCCATGAGTAAGCCTTGTAAGGGGCAGGAACATACTGTGTGGGGCCACAGGTCTCCGATCCCGGTGGACACACAATCCCTCATCATTCTGCTCACATCCAGCATCAATCCATGCTCTTTCTTCCTCTGGTGGTGCAGACCATTGTGCTTCCTTCACATCAGCTAGCAACAATTGTTTCTGAATCAGCTGTATTTTTGGAATGCTTTTTGCCATTAAAGGCACCATCTGTACTGGCTGTAACATGCTCTCTTTTGCTGCTGTGTCAGCCATGGCATTACCTCTGGCTATCTCAGTATTAGCTCCTGTATGTGCCTCACATTTTATTACTGCTATTCTGTTGGGTAGTAGTATTGCCTGTAGCAAATTTTCTACTAAGGGGCCATTTTGAATGTGGCGTCCTGCTGCTGTTATGAAACCACGATACTGCCACAGTGGGCCAAAATCATGGACAACTCGAAAGGCATAACATAAGTCAGTGTAAATGTTAACATTTTTTCCCTCAGCTAGGATGCATGCTCTTGTTACAGCATACAGCTCGGCTTGCTGGGCAGATGTACCAGGGGGAGGGCTGCACTTTCAACTATGGTGTCTACTGTTGTTATAGCATACCTTGCTCTGTAATCTGTCTGTTAGTCTGCTGGAGGAACCAACAGTGTACCACTCATAGTCTGCCTTTTCTAATGGTGTTTGCTGCAAATCTGGTCCGGGTGTGGTGCATGTCTCTACAACCTCAACACAGTCATGGTCAGGGGTCTCATCTGAATCACCTATTGGAGGTAATAATGTTGCCAAATTAACAGGTGGGCATCTTTTAATGGTGATATTGGTGTTAAGACAACAGGGTGACCTCATAACCTGTTTGCCTGGCTGCCGAAAAATGTTGTGTTGCTGCAGATGACAACAACTGTACAGAATGTGGCACATAAACAATACAAGGGTAGTCCAGCACAATGGGAGCCGTCCTCTCTACCATCACAGCTTTTTGGGAGCATCTTGTAGTGTACATTGTCGCAGGATGGCATCATAGGATCTGTACTCAGGGATCCACTGGCGGCAGTAGTTCATCATCCCCAGGAATGACAGCATTCCTTTCTTGGTGGACGGGGGCTACATGCACTGAATCATTTTTATTCTGTCAGGAGATATGCGGCGTGTACCTTTGGATACCACATAACCCAGGTAAGTCACCTCTTTTTGGGAACACTGGAATTTTGACAATGTAGCTTTGTGTCCTCTCTCCTGGAGGTGATTCAGCAGAGCTACAGTGTCTTTTTCACAGGCCTCAAGTGATGGAGATGACACAAGGAGATCATCAGCTTACTGCAAGATGACGCTACCACCTTCCAGGTGAAGGCTGTCCAGGTCTCTTTTCACTGCCTGCGCATAGACCGTGGGACTCTCAGTGAAGCCTTGAGCTAATCTTCTGAAAGTATACTGGGTATCTTTTACTGTGAAGGCAAAAAGGTACTCACTCGCTGGATGGACTCTAATACTGAAAAACGTAGAGGAGAGATCTATGACTGAAAAGTACTCTGCCTCTATAGGTATAGAAGATAATATAGTATTGGTGTCAGGCACATCAGGTGCTAAGGGAACCACAATGTTGTTTATCTGTCGTAAATCTTGTATGAACCTGTACTGCCCAGTATTTCCCTTGGGCAAGGGAATGATAGGACTATTACAGGGGCTAGAGGTCTTTTTAATGATACCCTGTTGCAAGAGAGATTCAATCACAGGTATTATTCCCGCCTGTGCCTGAGGTGACAGTCTGTACTGACGAACATAAGGTATGTCTGCATTTCTTTAAGTGTCACTTTATGGGGAGGGCATGTTTTCAATAATCTCGCCTCATTTTTGTATTTTACCCAAACCTCTGAGTTCACTTGCTCTAGAACCTTCTTTTTAGTCAGCTGTAAAGCCATATTTCCTTCAAGCTTGTCAAAAACTGCAGTCCTGTCATTTCTGAGCATACACAATGTCCAACACCACCCTTCTCCATCTCCCAACACAGACACAATTCCCAAAGGAAATGTAAAATACTTAGTTCTAGGTAAGTCCTGAAGGAGTCTGACCATGGGGCCCAAATCCTTAGGGTAGTAACCTGGTGCTACAGCTACGGATACATGTGGTTCAGAAGCTGGCACTTGAAATAACCTCTCTTCCTGTGGTCCTAGCTCAATGCTCACTGCACACCCTTCTTTTCCTACATATAACGTGTGCTCGAGCAACTCCATTGTCCAGTAAAAATGTTTGTCTGCCCTGTAGGCATACCATTCAGGCACTGGCCCTGTGAACAATGCCGCAGTACAGTGTATGGGCCCAGGTACTAGTGTCAAATGCACTAAATGAGTGACCAATTCACTCTCAATGTCAGGGCTGTATTTAAAAAGTTATAGAAAGATGTTCTCAAAAAAATCTCCATGTAATGGAGTCCATTGGTAATGTGTTGGAGAAAGAGAGTCCTCACTTAATTTGCATGCAGTAAGTGCTCTATTAGCCAATTCTAACCTGTCCTCAGGTACTTGTAAGTAAATCCCATTTTGTGAAAAATATAATGTTGCATGCAATTTACAGAGGAGGTCTCTCCCCAGCAAATTGATGAGTTCATCTGGTGACAGGAGAAACTGATGGGTCAGTGTGAAATCACCAAAAGAAACTGGTAGGGGTTATGACAAGTCTTCATGCATCATCATTCCATTTACTGCTATAGTTGTGACTATTTCACCACTACTAGGACCCAACTTGTTTCTTACTGCGGATAGGGTTGCACTTTTCTCCACACTTGTCCAGCTCAGCTGACTATACAAAGTCATTTCGAAGAAGAGACACGGAGTTCCACAATGAATGAAGATAAAAAAGGTAGTACTTGGGTCAAATTTCAAAGGAGAAAAGACATGAGAATTTTTTTTTTGTATCTCAATTCTTTATTAAATTTTTCAACGTTAAATAATGATCATCAATCAAATATCTTCATGGGGGGCGTGGCTTGGCCGAGGACGATGGCGGACGCGTGAGCAGAGAGCTCCGCATCAGCCCGTAATTTCGCCTAAAAAATCGCACAGCCGGGGCCGCCTTGAACACCATTAGGGCCCTCTGGGAGATCGGAGCCACAAGGAGTGGACCCGGTAAAACTCTGCCGACTGCTAGAGACCAGAGCCGGGAGCTGCAGCTAGCGGTGAAAAACGGGCGATTGAGGCTGCACAAAATGGCGGCGGAGGTGGACATTGAGAGATCTAAGTCCCGACCTGATCATAGCGGAAGATCCACATCGTCCAACTGAGGCTGACCCTGGGGACCGCTGAAGGCTGAGCCGGTGAGGTGGAGCAGGGGGTGGCGTAAACTTACCTGGCAGATAACAGCAGCATCGTGGCTGAGACCGGAATCGAGCCCCGGGCGTGTGGAAAACGCGCTGGGCGGGCCTACACACCTCACGAACATGCGAGGCCGGCAGAACACAGAGCGACGCAACTGGGTGGCACCAGGTCGGGCAGCGGTATAGAGGAGTTCGCCTGCGACTGGGGGGCCCCCTGGGGTTGAAAAGAAAAGCTGGTGGCTGATACGCGAAGCGGCATACCTGGGATTGAAAACTGCAGCAGTGTAAAGTGCTTAGTGGGGCCCCCGCAGCGTGTGCTGCGCTGCCGGAGCGGACCGGTGCACCTAGGAGGCCGCACTGAAACCTCCCTGGCTTTGATAAGAACGGCGACCTGCATGAGAGCGACCTGCGGCGGGAACCTGAGTGCGGCCGCATACAGCAGAGCCACGGTGATCGCGGGTGTGATTGATCCAGTGGGAGGCGGTGTGAGGCCCGGAGCCCTGTGGGCGACGGCGATTTCAGCTCCTGGAGAGGGCCTGGAACTTGAAGTGGCAGAGAGTACTGGTTCAAAGGGTACTGAGAGCAGGGCCATATCTGAAGGGCGATTTGCATGGCCGAACTGACACGCCGAGGCGGCTGACCCAAATACTGTGACTGGCGATCCACCAGGGAAGGAGAGTAGCAGTACCTCCCCCGGTGAGACCATTTGGGATGATAGCTGGCGGCACTTGATTGGGAGAACGTGGAGGGGTCCCCTGTCACGGGAGAAACTGCGGAGAAAGGCACTGATATCCGTCTGAGATGGGGCACCTGTGCACTGCGGGTTATCACCTGTGAGAGATACTGTGTTGAGACTTGAAGGAGGCACAGTGGGGATAAGGCTGCTTCGCCGGGCGAAACCACACCATCATGGGTAAACCCAGGTGCTGCCAGACTGGGGCCCCCCAGGACCAAGAAGATAGCACTCAAGAACAGCCGCACACTACTCAGGAGGACCCAGTACAGCAGCAGCTTAATAAAATACTGGAGGCCATAGCGGACACGAAGGCTACCCTCCATCAAGACATTAGCACTGTAGTGGTTGGGCTTGGCCTACTGAGGGAAGAGCATAAAAAACTCTCGGAGAGGGTTAAGAATACTGAGGCCAGCGTTGCAGAACTGACACCGGCGCAAAAGGCTATGGAGCAGCGGATGGGGGCCCTCACGGACAGGGTAAGCTTGTTGGAGCGCAGGGCTGAAGATGCGGAAGGGCGCAACCGAAGAAATAATGTCAGGGTTGTGGGCCTGCCGGAAGGAACGGAAGGGGGCGATATGGTGTCCTTCTTGGAAATATGGTTCAGGAGTGTAGTAGCCCCAGAGGACCTATCTGCTTTCTATACTCTGGAGAGGGCCCATAGAGTCCCTGCCAAGCCGTTGGCCCCGGGGAGACCTCTGACACCTGTGGTGGCCCGCCTGCTTCACTTCTGTGATAGGGACTTACTCCTGCAAAGAGCGAGAACTGGGGGCCCCTTCACTGTGGATAACAACAGGGTTACACTTTTTCCGGATTACAGATTGGAGGTACAGAGGAAGCGAGCCTCCTATGTGGAGGTCAAGAAAGCACTAAGAGACGAGGGCCTCCAGTACTCTTTGATGTTACCGGCCCGCTTGCGCATTATCCTGGAGGGGAACACACACTATTTTGATTCTCCCAGAGATGCCTGGAATTGGCTAGAGACTTACAAAGGCGAGACGCCGCGAGGTGAGAGACTTGGAGCCGCCGGACGGAGATTCACGGACCCCGTGAAACGTTTGAACCGACGACCCCGCAAGAGGACTCAGAAGAAATCGTCGTCATCTCAGACTGAAAAAGAAAGGGCTGAAGCTTTGCAGGCTGTGGCGGCGCTGGCGCAGGGTCGAAGCCCTACCCCAGAGGAAGAGGCCGGATCTTCCAGAGAATCGGCGGACAATGAAACGGACACGTCCCACAGTGATAGTGTGAAGATGCCAGTGGTGACACCTAATACAGCAGATGACATTATTTGAACGGCTGTGGTAAGCTAGAATGATTAGTGTGATTAGAGGGGAGCCGAACTCACAATGACTGTTAGAGGCCCCGGACTACCTTTACTTCTATGGGGCTGATGCGCCACAATTAGTGTAAGCACCTCGGGTCAGCCGCGCTCCCTTGCACATCTGTAGCTACCAGAGGATTTTGTGTATCTTTCAATAGTTTGGATGGGTGCTAGTTTGATAGTAACTGTCCTGGGGAGGGGGAATTGGGGGTTTTGGTTACTTACGGGATTAGTTAGGACCAGGCATGTCACTAGGGAAGATCTTTCTGGAGAATTGTTAAAATTATTGCGATGGGTTCCACTAATGACTTAAAATGTATATCATGGAACGTGCGGGGAATGCATTCAATGTGGAGGCGTCATAAAATACATGCATACCTAATCCGCAGAGGAGTCCAGATTGCACTACTTCAAGAGACTAATTTGCAGGCCCAGGAAGGAGCGGCATTACAACTCCGATGGCGTGGCCAAGTGTTTTATACTACTTATTCAGCGTTCGCTAGGGGAGTACTGATTTGGGTGCGGGCGGGTGTGCCCTTTCGATGCAAGAACCAAATTACAGATTCAGAGGGTCGATACGTAGTGGTCACTGGGAAACTAGATGGTCGAGACATAGTTTTGGGGAGCATATACGCTCCCAACACGGAACAGCCCGCCTTTTTCTCACAACTGTCAGGGAGATTTTCGCCCTTCCTTACGGGATCAGTATTGATTGGGGGGGATTTTAATTGTATCTCTGATGTGGTCCTAGATCGCTTGCACCCCCCGCTTCCTAACGCACCCATTCATAAAATAGCGAAGTTAAGGTGAAATTGGCAGGGACGATGGGGGCTGGTGGACACTTGGAGGGCTCAACACCCTGGAGACCGGGACTATTCCTTTTTCTCTGCTATGCATGATCTCCACGTACATTTTTATGCTCCCCGGACGTGCATGCCGGAGTGCAGTGTAGTGAGTACCTCACTAGAACATTATCAGATCATAACCCCATCTTACTTCGAATGCAGTGGTCTCGCAAGCGGGCTAAGATACCTACATGGCGTCTGCGCCCAGAGGCCCTGGAAGACCAAGTCTTTTGTGAAACAGTGAGCACCACCATTAACTCAATACTTCCAGAACAACGCTGGCACAGCGACATCTTCTTTAGTGGAGTGGGATGCTTTTAAAACAGTTGTTAGGGGTCGCTGTATCTCTGAGGTAGTGGGGGTACGTAAAGTGCTTTTGGCGGAGGTACGGGAAGCGGACCAGCGCCTTCGGGAGGTGGAGCGGGATCGCCCTGGGAGACCAGATAAGCAAGGGGAGCTCTTGGAAGCAAAGGAGGCGGTAGCGGCGCAAGTAGAGCGACTACGCTGTTTTGATATTAAGGCCTATACTACGCGTGCTCATGCAGAAAGGGACAAATCTGGGGCTCTCTTAGCGTGGCTAGCTAACCCGTCACGAAGAGGCTCAATGATCCTGGAGCTCCGAGACCACCATGGAGTGGCTTGTTGCACTCAACAGGGTATAAATGAGTTATTTCTTGAGTATTATACAGACTTGTATAAGAGTAAATCGACCCTGACGAAGAACGAATTGCGTAGGTTTACACACGAAGCCGCGTTTGGACAGAGACCAGGCGGATTCGTTAGGGAGGGATATTGAGATCGGAGAGGTGAAGGGGGCTATTAAGCATATGGCGCGGAACAAGACACCGGGGACAGATGGGCTCCTGATAGAATTCTACCTAACCTACACTGAACAATTGGCACCTAGATTAGTAACGCTATATAACGACGCGAAGCGGTTGGGTCTGCTCCCCGCATCAACGCGAGAGGCCGTTATCATCCAGCTCCTTAAACCTGGGAAACCACCTTGGGACAGATCTGCGTATCACCCGCTATCCATGCTTAACACCGATTACAAGATATTGAGCCGTATTTTAGCCACCCAACTCCTCCCTTACATGTCGACCTTAGTGCATAAGGATCAATCCGGGTTCATCCCGACCAGAAACACGGCTCTTAATGTTCGGCGCTTATTGCAGATCTTAGAAGCTGACTCCTACCCGAAGGACATAGCCACTGTTTTTGCAGTTGACATCGAAAAAGCATTCAATAGCCTTGAATGGCCCTACTTGTTCCACGTAATGTATAAATTTGGGCTCGGGGATAAATTTATAAAGTGGACGGCCTTATTATACAAGCACTCTACGGCAAGGGTTAAAACGGGTGGATTGATTTCTGACACCTGTGACGTAACTCGGGGCACGAGACAGGGTTGTCCGTTGTCCCCCCTCTTGTTTGCGTTGGCGGTGGAACCGCTAGCGGCCAAGGCCAGGACAGGGCAACATTACCAAGGCCTGTACGTGAATGGGCAAATTCACCATATAGCCCTGTATGCAGACGATTTGTTAATGTTTCTGGCGAATTCGAGAGAGGCGCTCCGAGGGGCGAAGGAAT
The DNA here is from genome assembly GCA_963921515.1 of Calotriton arnoldi. Taxonomy (NCBI): domain Eukaryota; kingdom Metazoa; phylum Chordata; class Amphibia; order Caudata; family Salamandridae; genus Calotriton; species Calotriton arnoldi. The sequence continues at coordinate 3,796,650 of CAWUFW010000005.1, read as the reverse complement.
TGCTTCATGGTCTTGGCACGGTGGCAGGACTACGAGTGAATTGGGCAAAGTCCTGCTTGTTCCCGACCATTGGAAATAAAGATGGACCGCAAGATACAGCCGGGGTGAAATGGGAGTATAGATGTCTGCCATATTTAGGTACAAGGATATATCATACACAGGGAGATCTGTTGGAGGGCAATATCGGTAGAGCAATCAGAGGTCTGACGGGTAGTTTTGATTTCTGGGGGACGCTCCTACTATCAGTGGCTGGGCGAGTGGCCTTACTTAAAATGGTGGCCCTCCCGAGACTATTGTACTATTTCGGGACCTTGTCGATTTGGATCCCGGCGCGATTTTTTAAACAACTTAAGGCCATGGTCACAGGCTTCCTGTGGGGTACCGGTAGGCAGTGGGTAGCGTTGGCTGTTTTGATGCGCTCACGATCAGAGGGGGGGTGGGCAGTTCCTGATTTCGAGGCTTATTACCTAGCAGCCCAATTACAATGGCTCACACAAAACGTAGCAGCTAGGATGCGAGGGACAGAAGAGCTGAGGGACAGAGCCCCGGCGCTGAGAGTGCTCTCCCAAATTGTGCTGAACCTTCCCGTCCGCGCTGGCGACCTCCCAGGGGACCTCAAAACATCAAGGCAGTGTTGGAAAAGGAGCTTGAAAAGGGCGAGGATTGCAGTTCCGTATGCGCCTGACATCCCATTATCCATGTGTGAGGCGTTACCCCATGGAGGTACCTGGAGGGGACTAGCAGATTGGAAAGAGAAAGGCCTGTCTACCGTCGGAGATTTAAATGACGATGGCACTTTGCTTCCCTTTAACCACTTACAGGAGCGATTTGACCTGCGGGGGGGACTTTTTATTACATGCTGCATTTACCGCGGCTATCCGTAAACATTGGAGGGAGGGCCTCGTTGAACCGAAAACGTCACTGGGGTGTCAATACATAGTGACAGCGGCGGGAACCTTTAAGGCGGTCACGTGCCTGTATAGACGTATGACACAGGAGATGCTATTACCCCTGGATGCACTGCGGCACAAATGGGAGGAGGATGTGGGGGCGGAGATCCCGGAAAAGGCCTGGGCTGATATAGTGGAAAGAGCACCAGGAACGCCTGTTTTCAATTAGTGCACTTTTACATATTACATAGAGCCTACCTTACCCCAGCGAAAATTAATAAATACTTTGACACTAGCTCAGATGAATGTCCGCGCTGCCGTGGGGAAGGGGCAGACTTCCATCACATGTTCTGGGGGTGCCCGCAGTTAGATACTTATTGGCCCGAAGTAGTGACTTTACTAAACAACGTCACTGACAGGGAATTGGAACCGGCTATAGGGCCGTGTATGTTGCATTGGTTTCCCCATACGGCCAAAAACAAGATTACTAGCAAATTCCTAGACATGGGTCTTTTATTGGCTAAACGGGAAATCACTATGCATTGGAAAACGCAGAAGGGCCCCAACATAGCCAGATGGAAGAAGGAATTCACTAAATGGGCGGAGTGTGACGGAGTAGTGAGGATGCAGTTGGCGAAGAGGGCGGGTAGTGAAAAGGCACTAGAAGCGGCAAAGGCATGGGAAACATTAGTAGTGCTCCTAAAGATCCCAGACACTGACAGCGATGAAGATCCCGTGATTGCCGCACCAGAGGTAGTGGATTAGGACGATTGCACCCGAGTGTGTCCTGACAGGATACCCCTAGAAATATCATGCAACATGATTATGCAACTGCTGTGCGTTAACCATTACACTGCTATCCTAGATATGTTAGTGAAGCTCAAGTACAGTAGACTTACACTGCATTACCTATGGAGAGTTGGGATTGACATGCCTGGTGGGAGGGATGGATGGGGGGAGGATTAGGGAGTTTAGATTAGAGTTAGGATTTGAAGTAAGACTGAAATGAGTGACATGCGATTGCAACACAATGTGGGATTTGTTCTTTTCATCTTTCTCCTTTTGTTTTGGAGGGCGGGAGGGAGGACTAATACCATGCATAGAAGATTTCATATAACTGTGCATTTCATGATTGTATCATCGCCTCCATTTGGTATGTATCTTGTTATGAAACTTTACACAGCATGTGTTTGTGCAGACCAGAAAACCTCAATTTTGTTTAAAATAAATAAATAATCATTCAAATATCTTCATGTGAACGTAAAGTGTCAATGATACAATTATAAGATATGAGCGAAAATAATATTAAGAGAAATAAAAAAGAGAAATCCTAAGAAAGAATGTTACAATTACCATATTTACAGTCGTAGATGATCGGTTGACACATCAAAATGTAAATATATTGTTATAAAAAAAGAAAAACAAAGAATTTATGTAAACAATGCATAGCGAACAAGTGTAAACCCATCAATGATAAGTGTATATTTTAGAAGGAAAATCATAAACCTAGGAAGGGGCCCCCAAATACAATCAAAATGATGTAAATTGTCGATTAATTTTTCATTTTGTTCAGAATGAGCCATATCAAACATATCTTCAAGCCAAGAATGGAGCGTCAGAATAACATTGGCCCTCCCAAAACGTAAGATATTAACTTTGGCAAGGCTCTACTAACCACATCATATATTCCTCGCAATTAGCCTGGCAGAAAGCACTTCTCTCTCAAGCCCCGCTATGTAACAATGCAGATATCAGATACATAGGGGCTCAACTCAACCGGTCTACCTGGGCCAAACTTAATCGCGTAGTTGATGTGTTTACACAACAACAATGTTTAAAGGCATGAGAATTTTTAAGGATTATGTAGTAAGTTTCGGGAGACCAGCGTAAGTAGAAGAGTTTATTATGCAACTACACGGTTGTGGAGACAGTTACAGGAACTCCACCATGAACAAGGATAAAACAACTGTCATACAATCTTAAATACATGCATTCTAAGAATGCTTAAGGAATCTCCATCACCCAGCAACCCAAGAACTCTGTGGTGGAATGCAGCACACACAACCTGAGAAGCAGGCAGTGTAAAGCGACACTCCTCCACAGAGATAAGATATAACATATACCTTCCCTTCTCCTAAAACAAATCAACAAAAAAAACTGTACACAAAAAACAATTACTTCCGAAAACTCTCGGGAGCAACAGGAACTCTCGAGACCCCCCCCCACCCTACTTCCGAAACCTCTCGGGAGTAACAGGAACTCTTGAGCTCCTTCTAAGACCAACCTTAACATCCCCAACATCACTGACGGGATCTCCACCAGCTAAATCAGATTTGCTCTTGGTGGAAAACTTTACCTTGACAATTTTGGAAGTGTTCCACCAATGTCCGCCCATGACCTGAACAGCATTGTTACCAATCTTAATAACCTTAATAGGTTTACCAAATTTACTCTCCCCTTTTTTTACATGAATGGGAGTTTTAATCCTGACCATGTCACCAACAGACAAAGGAACAATTTTAACACATTTCTTATTATCATACCAGACTTTCTGTTTCATTTGAGATTCAGACAAATTTGCACGTACGATCTCCATAAGTTTTTCAACATCAGAACCAGCTTTGAGCCATTTATTCATCCATCCAGACTTGAGACTGGTGTTGGCCTTGCGTCCTCTGAGCAACTCAAACGGCGATACTTTAGTTGAAGAATGTGGAGTGGTTCTATAAAACCACAACATACTGTTTACAGATTTGACAAGATCACGATTCCCTGATTTAGCCCACTTAATGCACTCACCAATCACTCTATTCATCCTTTCAACAAGGCCATTTGTCTGAGGATGGTACAAAGAACTCTTGGAATGTTTTATTCCACAAGAAACAAGAAAATCCTCCACCTCAACACTTACAAATTGAGTGCCATTGTCTGAGACAAGAGTCTCAGGGAAACCTTCCCTCAAAAATATCTCCCTCAAAAATGTAACAATATTAGAAGCATTAGCTTCTCTCACAAACTTGACCTCAGGCCATCTAGAGCTGTAGTCCATAAGCACAATAACAAATCTGTGCCCACATGATAAATTGTCAAAAGGACCCATGACATCAATACCTAATTTCATCCATGGTCCCGAAGGACACTCGATAGGCAACAAAGGCGGAGTCACCAACTTTAAGCTCTTGTCGGAAGCGCCACAAACACAACAATTAGTGACAATGTCTTCAATCTCACCGTCCATTTTAGGCCACCAAAAATGTTCTCGAACACGTCGTTTGGTAAGTGTTACTCCTAAATGCCCTTCATGGGCATGTTTAATGATGATGGGACGTAAACTATGAGGAGGTATAAACTTATCACTTCTCAACAAAACTCCATCTTCAATGGAAATTTCTCCCTCAACTTTCCAATAAGGTTGTAACAAAGGAGACAAAGCTTTTTCACGAGGCCAACCTTTCCTTACAAATTCAAAAACTTGTTGAAGCAAGTCATCATCATTTAGCGCATTCTTCCATTCTTCCTCAGAACTCACAACGGGTTCAGGTAGATCTAAAGCCGCTACAAAACAATCGTCATAATCTTCTTCACACAAATCATTAAAACAAACATCATCACTCTCATCCTTTTTTTGAGGGAAACGAGACAGAAAGTCAGCTCGACTATTCTTCCCACCAGCAATGTGTGAAATATCAAAATGGCATTGTAATAGCCTGGACACCATCCTTAAAATCCTGGGTGTACAACATTTATTAACACCAGCACTTAGAATAGATACTAAGGGTTTGTGGTCTGTGAAAAGACTAAAACGTTTACCCCAAATATACGGGCGAAACTTTTCAATTGCCCAAAGACAAGCTAGAAGCTCCTTTTCAATAACTGAATATTGTGCTTCAGCATCCCTTAGAACTCTAGATGCAAACGCCACTGTGTCTTCACGGTCACCACTGTTTTGTTTCAAAATAGCTCCAAGACCCACTTGACTTGCATCAACAGTGATACGACAAGGAACAGAAGGATCAAAAGACTTGAGTGCATCACCTTTACCTAACAAAGACTTAACAAGATGAAATGATGAAACACATTCTTGAGACCAACAAAACTTAACACCTTTCTTGAGTAAGTTGCTAATGGGACGAACAATGGTGGCAAAGTTTGGAACAAAGCGAGAATAATACTCACACAAACCTAAAAGGGATTTAAACCCGTTTTTGTCAACAGGAGCGGGTGCATTGATTATGGCTTCAAGTAAACCTTGTCTGGGTTTGACACCTTCTTGAGTAAGAAGATGGCCCAAATATTCCACCTCAGTACAAATTTTTTTACATTTTTCTGGTTTTAAAACAACCCCCTTTCTTTGAAAAGTTTCAAGAACTTTACATAAAGTGGCATCATGGGAGGAATCATCTTTAGCAAAAATTAAAACATCGTCTTGGAAAACCAGAACTCCGTCAATTCCCTTCAATATATCTTGCATAACCCTCTGAAACACCGAAGCGGCGGATGCTAGACCGAAAGGCATCCGTCGGTATTGGAATGTACCAAGAGGAGAAACGAATGCTGTCAGATGGCGTGAGTCGGGATGTAACTCTATCTGGTGATATGCACATGCCAGATCAAGCTTTGAAAAATACTTGGCTCCTTTAATACATGCAAACAAATTATTGATATTTGGTAGAGGGTGGGAATCTACCCATATCTCCTTATTTAAAGACCTTAAGTCCACACATACCCTAAGCTGTCCACACCATTTTCTGGCCACAACTAAAGGAGATAACCATAACGACGACTCTGTGGGCTCAATGATCCCTTTGTCACACAAACTCTTCAGCTCCACATCAAGATCATCTCTCACACTGAATGGGACCCCTCTTAGTTTGTGCTTCACTGGGATTGCATTATCTTTAACTATAATTTTATGTTTGAATCCCTGAATTCTGCCCAACTTCTCACCAAAAACCGAAGGAAATTTACTCTTCCAATTCCGTTCACTGTCATCACAACTGGCAATCACAATCTGTTCAGAGGTGCCTGGTTTCAATATTATTCCAAAAAGTCCCTGATGAAACCACCCCAGAATGTTGAGACCTTTAACCGCAACATAAACTTTTCCCCTTATTTTCCTACCCTTAAATTCCATTTCGTCTTCAATAAAACCAAGAAGTTCAATGCGGCGTCCCTCATACGATACAGGACACCGGTCAGGTGGTTCTAACTCTCTTCCACCCCAAGTTTCTTCGAATAATTTTTGTGTAATCATGGTGATCCTGGCCCCGAGTCAACCAATAAATTAAGTGTTTTTCCACCAACACACACCTCAGCAATGGGGTCCACACACTTGGAAGGATCACCGGTAATAACAGCATTAGTGGTTTTTTGATAACATTCTAGATCATCTGTAACAACAGAAACAACTTCAGTGTCTGAATCTTCTCCAGATTCAACAGTGCAGACAGTAGATTTTCTAGAATTTTTAAGCTTTAGACAAACTTTAGCAAAATGTCCAATTTTTTTGCAATAATTACATATAACATTGTTTGCAGGACATTTCCCACCTTTGGGATGTGGAGGGTTACCGCATCTTATACAAGTATTGCTGTTGCTCAGGAAAGTATTACTAGCTTTGCTCTTGACTGTGATGTTGTTATTGGTACGAACATTTCTCTGTTTAGGCCTACTAACCCCAACAGCACCTATAGCCTCGGAAGGTTTATCTTCAAGTTCCTTTAATGATAGAATAGAAGTTTCAATGCTTTTAGCAACTTTAATGGTTTCTTCTAATGAAGGATTGCCCATTGCTAATAGTTTTTGTCTAATTTGTTTCTCTCTACCCTGACAAACAAATTGATCACGGATCAATTGATCAGTGAATCCTTCAAATAGACATACTGCAGCTAACCTTCTTAAAACAGAAATATAGGCATCAACATCTTCCCCATCGTTTTGCTTTCTTTTGAAGAATTTATGACGAAGAACTACCAGACTTGGTTGTTTATCGAATCTATTTTTTAACTTAATGAGAGTTTCTTGATATTCATCAATGCTGTCCCCTTCAGTTCTTACTATCTCAGGGAGATGTTTGAAAATGGATCTCCCTTCGAATCCCAGAGAGTGTAATAATAAACATTTTTTCCTTTCTGCGCAAAATCTAGAAGCTCCTATAGCCCCCAAATAGGTCTCGAATGCATCAAACCAAACCTCCCACCTCACGGGTGGTTCCCCGGGGTTGTCTAAAAATGATGGTGGTGGTGTAACAGATTGCATAGTACACATTATGTGAAACCAAGTATAAGACTGTAGGTTAAGATCTGATAAATGTAGGTTTTAAAAAGACAAATAGATGCCAACTCTACTAGAACAATTAAGGTTACACAACAGTATGGGAAAAGAAAAGAAAATGTGCAGATACTATAAATCGTCCTTTTAGGTGTGTGAATCACCGTGATCAACACAAATTGAAAATGGAAATATGTTTCCAAAACGAAAACGGTGCAAATCGGCAAAATACGTTGAAGACTGTGTTATGCAAGTCTTTTGTAAAATGATCAGTTTCGTAGATGAGCACGTAATAGAATATACAGTGTTGAATAGTAAAATAGAAGGCAATGGCCGTGCGTGTCGGCGTTGACAAGCGGAATGATTGTTGAAAACAATGACGATCCCGTTGCTAGGTTATTCCTTGTGAGGCAATTAGTATTTATCAAAATGGCCGTGCGTGTCGGCGCTGACACGCAGAATGACGTTGCTAGGTAACCCGTAAAATGCTTCCTGCGAACAAATTGTTAATGCGTAGTTTGATTTGAGTAGAAATATTCGCATGCCAGGATAGCACTTAAACTGTGCACAGTACAGCAGGAACGGTGTACGAACTGAAATCTCCAAAACTCCTGACTCTAACAGAGCACGGGATAAGAAACCGAGTGCTACAAGAGTCTAGGCAATGGAGAAATTACACAGGACGTGTACAGTTACGGCGGAAAACATCAGCCACTGGGAACCAAAAGTCACGAACACGGATGATCGGATGGACAAGTGGATTCCAGGGAAACAGGAAACTTAGAACAGTCACGCTCTCACCTTAATCAGCCAAAACAGAAAGTCAACTTGCGTATACTGGAACAGGTCGTAGCTGAAGAAAGACGAAGCTGAGTGAAGCAGCGTGTAGAGTTGCGTGACGAGCTTGTACATCAATCATCGCTGAGTAACCAAGGAAGACGGGAAACAGCACGCTGAAAGTTCGTCCGTGTAGTTGGATCGTCGCCAGTAAATTGTAGTAAGTTTCGGGAGACCAGCGTAAGTAGAAGAGTTTATTATGCAACTACACGGTTGTGGAGACAGTTACAGGAACTCCACCATGAACAAGGATCAAACAACTGTCATACAATCTTAAATACATGCATTCTAAGAATGCTTAAGGAATCTCCATCACCCAGCAACCCAAGAACTCTGTGGTGGAATGCAGCACACACAACCTGAGAAGCAGGCAGTGTACAGCAACACTCCTCCACAGAGATAAGATATAACAGATTAGAAGCTGGAACCCGTAGTCCGAGATTTATAGTCGGGAAAGAAAAAGGATTATAACCCCAGAGATAAATTGTAGGAGCTATGACCTAACGGGACAGTGACAGTCTGAGATCACTATCACGCAGTAACAACACACATTGCTCCCTCCTCTCCCATACTTCCCCTTCCCAATTTGATCTTCCCCCTATCTCGTCTGCTTTACCTCCGGCTTTCCCTCCCCACCCTGCATCTTTCCAATATTCCAATGCCATCTCCCGCCCCCTAATCCTACCCATCTCCCCCCTACTGAATCCACCTTTCTTACAACCTGATCTACCGATCAACTTTCCTTACCTTCCCCCTTTCCTCCCCCCTTCTCCTCATCCCTTTCCGCTCTTCCCCTTCCCTCGTACCCTTAATTCTTCTCTTACACCTCCCATCTCTTTTCAACCTCCCCCTCCTCCTCCTATGCTTCACAACCCTGTCTCCCCTCTCGGTAATTCCGTCCTCTTCCCTCCCTCTGACCTTACAGTCCCATACTCATCCCCCAACTACCATTTAGCCCTATTCCCCCCACTCTGCCTGGTGCCTGTCCCCCTACATTCACCTTTCATAGCCTACGGTACCTGTCCAGCACCTTCTCCTCTCTTCTCCACATACCTCTGGCCTTCCTTTGACCCCCCTCCCTCCCCTCCCTGTACAGCCCCTTCTCCTCTAATCTCCCCATACCTCTGGCCTTCCATTGACCCCCTCTTTCCCCTCCCTGTACAGCCACTTCTCCTCTCATCTTCCCGTATCTCCGGCCTTCCTTTGACCCCCCTCCTTCCCCCTCCACCTCCCGCCCTCCCTCTCGACTCCTCAACTGTCTCCTCCTACTTATGATCTCTATTCTTCCCCTCTGCTCAACACCAGTAAAAATATCACTGTAACACCATCCACTCCTTTCTACCACCATCTTTCCCCACCTTCTACCCTTGCACCCCAATACCCCCCGTTCCCCCACCTCTCCCTGTCCTCCTTCGCCTACTGCACTCCCTCCCTTAACCATCGAGCCACCCAACACTCCGTGCTCAGCCCTCCTCTCCCTGGAAAATAAACTTGATTCTCTCATCTCTTCCATTTCCCAGCTTGAAGCGTCCATCTCACTTTTAAGTGCTAAGATATCCCCCTTTCCTAACAACCTCCCGAGGAGTTCCTTGCTCCCGCGCCCCAATAAAGCCAACCACAGTCTGTCCTCCGCAGACATCGCCAACTTACTGGCTAGCTACAAGACTACCAACGTCAATCCCCCTCCACTTTCCTCTCCTAAAAATTCTACTCAATTCACTATTCAGACATCTCTTCTGTCAGAACTAACCAGCCTTCTTCTTCTTCCCTGGCACCCTCATACAAGAATCTTATCCCTATCTCCCTTAACAGCCCAAACACCCCCATCACCAAAACAGTTGCGTCAGAGCTGCATTGTTTGCTCCACAACTGCAGATCTGCAATCAAACACAAACTGGAAATCTCTGACACTATCACCCACTACAATCTTGACATGCTCTTCCTCACTGAGACCTGGTTTAATGACTCCTCTCATACTTTGTTTGATCTTCTGATACCTACCGACTACTCTATCCTCAGAAATGACAGAACAGACAAAACTGGGGGAGGTGTCGCTATCATCTTCAGAAACTCCCTTCAAATTAAAGCCTTTCCTACCATCTTCTTCCGTACATTCGAATGCCTATCCCTAGAACTTCAAGTACATCACGGCTCACCCTTCAAGTTCCATGACATCTACCACCCGCCCGGTAACTGCTCTTCCTTTTTGGAGGAACTCACCGACTTCATCAGTGACCAATATTCTCAAAGTGACAGGCAGATCTTCCTGGGTGACTTCAATCTCCACTGGGGCTCCTTGGAAGACTCGGCTGCCAACAAGCTTGCCACCTTTCTCTCAGCCAATGATCTTTTCCAACACTGCTCGGAAATTACACACTCTAAGGGCTCAATTCTGGACCTTGTTATTTCTAAAGCAGACCTGCTTACTATTGCTCCCCCTATTCATGTAGACTGGTCAGACCACTTCCTCATTCCTTTCCGTTTTCACCTTTCGCACGTTATAACTCTCGGCCAACCTAAAAGGGCTTCTACCTGGTTCCGCAACACTAAAAACATTGATCTTGACACTTTGTGTGATTCTGCTATGCGTTCACTTCCTAGATGTAAGAAAGTGGCTCTTCAGGGTACCTAGTGGCATGATCCACTACCACTAGTATGAATTTGTTCCCTGAGGCTGTGGGAGGTTCAAGTGGACCCACTATGTCCACACCTACCCTCTCAAAGGGCTCCCCCACCACAGGCAGTGGTATCAGGGGGGCCTTTGGGTAGCCACCTGTCTTGCCACTGGCCTGACAGGTAACACAGGAGCTGACAAACTCCTTCACCTTTTGGTACATCTGGGGCCAGTAAAAGTGGCTGACTAGCCTTTCCCAAGTCTTGGTTTGGCCCAGATGTCCAGCTAGGGGGATGTCATGAGCTAAAGTTAGAAGGAACTCCCTGTACTTCTGTGGCACTACCACTCTCCTGGTGGCTCCAGGATTGGGGTCTCTTGCCTCAGTGTACAGTAATCCCTCTTCCCAATAGACTCTGTGGGTACCACTGACATCTCCCTTTGCTTCTGAAACAGCTTGCTGCCTCAGGCTTTCAAGAGTGGGACAGTCTTGCTGCCCCTGGCATAGCTCTTCCCTAGAGGGTCCCCCTGGGCCTAGGAGTTCAACCTGGTAAGGGTCAAGCTCCATGGGCTCAGTTCCCTCTGGGGTGTCCAAGTCCTCTCCCTGAGGAGAGGGGTCCTCAGTGGTTTGCTGTACAGAAGCTGGTCCCCCAGTCTTCTTACCTTTTCTCTTGGTTGGTTGGGCCACACGTTTAGGCTCCAAACCTACTTTTTCACCCTTCCTCTTGCTCTGTGCTCTAGTTTGCACACACACCAATTCAGGGATACCCAGCATGGCTGCATGGGTCTTTAGCTCAACCTCAGCCCAGGCTGAGGTTTCCAGGTCATTTCCTAGCAGACATGCAGCTGGTAACTTTTGAGAGACCACTACCTGTTTCAGGCCAGTAACCCCCCCAGCCTAATGTCACCATAGCCATTGGATGGTTAGTGGTAACACTGTCAGCATTGGTGACTGGGTAGGTTTTCCCAATCAACTATTGCTCAGGGGAAACCAGTGTGTCTCTCACCATAGTGACACTGGCACCTGTATCCCTCAGAGCTTCTATCCTAGTTCCATTAACCCAGGGGTATTGTAAATACTTCTTTAAGTTGGGTGGCCACACAACTACAGTGGCAAACTCAACTTCCCCTTCTGAAACTAGAACTGCTTCAGTGTGCATCCTGATTTGCTCTGGGCACACTGTTGATCCCATCTGTAGACTTGCCACCCCAGGTGTAGCTGTACTGGTTGCCTTAGGGGCCTTGTTGTGGGGGCAAGATTTATCTACAGTTAAGTGTCCCAACTTCTTACAGTTCTTACACCAGGCCTTTGTGGGATCAAAGTTCTTCCCCCTATAAGGCTGAGGCACATAGGGAGTAGTTTGGGACCCACCCCCTGTACAGGTTTTTGGGGCCCTTTAGAAGACTCAGACTTTTTATCTTGGGGATTCTCACCACCTTTCCCCTGGGGAGGTTTTGTAACCACCTTCTTCTGGTCACCCCCAGTGGTTGTCCTTGTCACCCTAGTCTTGACCCAGTGGTCTGCCTTCTTTCCCAATTCTTGGGGAGAAATTAGACCTAGGTCTACCAAATGCTGATGCAACTTTTCATTTGTGCAATTACTTAGTATATGTTCCTTGATAAACAAATTGTAAAGTCCAGCAAAATCATGCACATTATGTCCAGTTAACCAACCATCCAGTGTCTTTACTGAGTAGTCTACTGAAGTCAATCCAGGACTTGGTCTGGGTTTTGTGAGCCCCCTGAATCTAATTCTATACTCCTCAGTGGTGAGCCCAAATCCCTCAATCAGAGTCTTCTTCATGAGGTCATAGGACCCTGCATCTGGCCCAGAGAGGGTCAGAAGCCTGTCTCTGCAGTTACCAGAGAACAGTTCCCACAGGAGTGCCCCCCAGAGAGGTTTCTTTACTTTTCTCATTTCACAAGCCCTCTCAAAGGCTGTGAACCATTTTGTGATGTCATCACCTTCCTCAAATTTAGGGACCATCCCTTTGGGGATTTTAGGATCAGAAGTTTCCTCCCTATCCTTAGTTTTAGTATTGCTGCCACCATTGATGGGTGCTAAACCCATCTCCTGTCTTTCCTTCTCTAGAGCCAGGAGTCTGGTCTCTAGGTCCAGTCTTTTGGCCAACCTTGCTAAAAGGCTGTCCTCCTCACTGAGGCTGTCCTCAATGTCCTCTCTGGGACCTGAACCACCTGTGTGGCCTCTAGGTCCCCAGAGGTTAACTCTTGGAAATAAGGGTGCAGGGACCCTGTCTTCCCTAGGCAGTGGTGGAGGTGGGTTCCTATCTCCATCCTCCTCACTCCTTTCCTCCTCTGCTTGGTCATCACCATGCTCAGAGGGGTGGGCCTTTGCATACTCAGCCAGGAGCTCCTGGAGCCCTTGTTTGGTTGGATGCTGGCCCATGGGTATATTTTTAAGTTTACATAAGGACCTTACTTCCTTGAATGACAAGTGAAGGTAAGGGGTGAGGTCGAGCTCCTCAACCATGTCCTGTATGTCATTATTATCTTCACTAGTAGCTGGGTTCTTTTCTTGAGACATTCTAACAAAAAGTTCTAACCCCTCTACCCTTGACTATAGTGACTTTTTATTTTCTAAAATTCTAAAGGGACTTAAGCAAGGCCCTAACAAGACTTTTAGTAGTTTGGAAAAAAAATGCCAATTTAAAAAAATCTGAATTCTAAAGGCAATTTAAGAGTTCTGTCGTGTGATCAGATGGTAACCAAGTAGTCCAACAAATGCAATTTTGTATCCCACCGCTGATCCACCAATGTAAGAAAGTGGCTCTGTATATACTGCACCAAAGTAAGGTTCAGTGTGCACAGAGTCCACAGTCCCCAGAGGTTTGGCAGAGGCTAAAGTTAGATATAACCTTACTCTCTAAAGTGGTAGCTTGGTCGAGCAGTAAGGCAGTATCAGAGGACAGTGTAAAGCATTTGTTGTACACACTCAGTCAGCAAATGGTCTCACACACTCAAGAACTGAACTCTAGGCCAATTGTTTTGTATATAAAAATATATTGTTGTTTTATTTTAGAACCACAGGTAGGTATAAAAATACTTTCTCAGAATGAGATGCTTTAGTTATATACTTTCAGTACACAATAGACTGTTGAATGCAATAGCTACAGTTGTTGCAATAGGCAACACAATTCAAACACAATTGTAACATTGAGCTCAATGGAGAATTTTAAGTAAATGCAATATCAATTACTTTACGTATGATTTTCTTACTCAGGGCTGGATCCTGGATTCAGCCCTGGTGCATTTCCTGTAAACAGTTGGAAGAAATAGTTTTTGTTACACAGGCGATTTTTAAGGAATATTTGTTTGTTTCAAAATCGACACTTGGAAGAATTTCTGGAGAAAACCAGGCAATGTTATCCTATGGAGGAAAATCAAGTTATCAGTAAGTACAATTGTAATTGCTTTTCAGGGTCAGTGCTGGACACCAAGATCCAGCACTGGGATCTCTCCTGATAACAGGTGAGTAATTTTGTTTTCGTTGATCGGACGATTTTTAGTGATTATTTTAAAGTTTCAAAACTCGACACTTAGAAGAAATTTCAGTGTAAACCAGTCAATGTTACCCTATGGAGAAAATGTAGGTTATCGGTTTTCAGGTAAGTACTCGACTGGCAGAGTTATGGTTCTGGGCATAGACTCAGGGGTCTCCCAGGGTCAGGTAGGTACAGTTAGTACACCCTCAGCGGCACAGGGGCGGCCGGGTGCAGAGTGAGTTAGGCCCAATGTTAGCCTATGGCGGGCAGGGGGCCCTTGGTTGGTGGCTGCTGGCAGGCAGGCCACGCGGCTGTGGGAGCTGGGCTCCTGGTCACTTACCCAGGGCAAGTGGGGAAGAAAAGTAGGATAGGTGTTGCACTCCCAGGGGCACTCGGGCGGCTGGGTGCAGGGTGCTTTTGAGCTATCGGGCGCTCAAAGTATTTCAATGGAGAAGCTGGAAGTTGAACAAAGGCTGCAAGCTCGGGGACGGAGATTCTTCAGGTGCGAACACCACTTCGAGAGGTAAGTTGGGTAGTTGGAGGATAGGTAGGCACCCCGGAGTTGGGCACAGGGGGCCGCAGGGCGCCGGGTGCAGGGGTGTCTTTTTACGTCGGGAAATCTTACCCTCTGCTGGTCGCGGTTGGAGGGGTCCCTGATTCTGAGACTGCAGGCGTCGTCAGGAGCGTCGAGGAGGGTCCTTGGGTGCTGGATTCTGGGTCGCAGTCGCCGGGGGGATGTCCTCGTGGTATTTGTCCCCTCAGGCACAGGCCGGGCTCGGCGGGTGCAGAGGGTGCAGGATTCGCGGTTCCTGGCTGGCACCAGGGGTTGTTACTTGCTTTGAGCAGGACCACTGCTCGTGGGAGTCCCAGTTCTTTAAGAGTCACAAGGCAGTCAGGTCCTCCGGGGTTTTCGAGGTTGCTGACCACTGGAGACGCCGGGGTTTAGCAGGAGCAGGTTCGAGGGTCGACGGGCCTGTAGGGCTGGGGACAAGTCAGTTGGTGTCGTCCTCTTGTGAGCAGCTGCACGGCAGGTCTTCTTTCTTCTTGTTCTTCTTGCTTGTTTTGAATTCGGGATCTGAGGAAGGAAGGTTCAGGGTGCCCCTAAATACCAGATTTAGGGGTGTTACAGGTAGGTAAGGGCAGGGACCAATGGGTCCCTTCCCTGGGGTGGGTACACCCCCTATCCTGCCACTCTCCAGTAGGAGGGGGCAGGAGCCTAGTCCTCATTGGGTAGGGCTCCCCATCTGCAAGATGGCGAGAGCCCGGAGATGTGCTTCACCTTGCCTCCCCCACCTGAGGGGTGGGGTTGGCAGAGGCTGGCACACCCCCTTTCCTCACTTGTGGTTTCCCGCCAGTCTTCCCGCCAGAGTGGGGGCTAGAACCGGTGGGGACCAGTTGCTGAGTACAGCAAGTGGTCTGGGAGGCTCACCAAGGCGGCATGCCTTTGAAGCTTCCCCCTGCCCATCCTGGGGGAGGAGACCTAGCACCTCGCCCAGGACGTGCATTGTTGCAGGCCCGGGAGAGCGGATGGCTCTCTACCCAGGGGTCCAGCAACATGTCTGCTGGGTGGCAGCCTAGGCAGCCTCTCAGGCAGGACGTGGATTGTAGGTTAGGTTCAGGGGGCAACTCTAAGTTGCCCTCTGTCGTGCATCTGACATTAAATCCCACACTGGCATCAGTGTGGGTTTAATGTGCTGAGAAGTTTGATACCAAACGTCTCAGTCTTCAGTGTAGCCATCATGGTGCTGTGGAGTTCGTGATGACGACCTCCCAGCACCATATACTCTTAATGGCAGCACTGCACTTACAGTGCCCAGGAATGGACCTGGGTACTGGAGGGGTACAGGGCTCATGCACCTGTACCCTCACCACTGGCATAGTGCACCCAGCTAGAGGGGTGACTGAGGTATGCCAGGGCAGTGTGTTTGTGGCCATGGCACACAGGGATGTGTGCCATGTCGACTCTCTGTTTTGTTCTGCACCAAGACACTCAGCCTGCAAAGGCAGTGTGTGTGTGTCCGGGTACAGGGCCTCTAAGGGTGGCACAAGAAGTGCTGCAGCCCTTAGAGGCCTTCTCTGGTCACAGTGCCCTGGGTACCTAGGGTACCATTTACCAGGGGCTGACATGTGGCCAGAGATGCCAATTGGGTTTAGGCTACAATGCAGTTTTAGGGAAGGAACACAGGCCCTGGGCACCTGATTGGCAGGAGCCCAGGGCACCCTCAGTCAAAGTACATCAGCAATTCAGCAAAAAGTGGGGGCATACCATGCAAGAAAGATGGCACTTTCTCACACAACCCCCCCCCCCAAACGAAAGGTGATGAGACTAGCCTTGCCCTATGGAGTCTTCATTGTCTAAGTGGAAGAACCTGGAAAGTCCATCTGCATTGGCATGGGCAGTCCCAGGTCTGTGTTCTACTTCAAAGTCCATTCCCTGTAAGGAGATGGACCACCTCAAAAGTTTTGGATTTTCCCCTTTCATTTGCATTCGCCATCTGAGAGGTCTGTGGTCAGTTTGAACTAGGAAGTGAGTACAAAACAAGTATGGTCTCAACTTCTTCAGGGACCAAACCACAGCAAAGGCCTCCCTCTCAATGGCACTCCAACGCTGCTCTCTGGGGAGAAGCCTCCTGCTTATAAAAGCAACAGGTTGGTCTTGGCCTTCATCATTGGTCTGGGATAGGACCGCTCCTATCCCTAGCTCAGAGGCATCAGTCTGCACTATGAACTGCTTGGCATAATCTGGAGCTTTTAGAATTGGTGCTGAGCACATTGCTTCTTTCAGGGTGTCAAAAACCTTTTGGCAACTAACTGTCCAGTTAACCTTTTTGGGCATCTTCTTGGAGGTGAGTTCTGTGAGGGGAGTCACAATGGACCCATATCCCTTCACAAACCTCCTGTAGTACCCAGTCAAGCCAAGGAATGCCCTGACTTGGGTCTGGGTTGTTGGAGCTGCCCAGTCCAGGATGGCCTGGATCTTGGGCTGTAAGGGCTGTACCTGGCCTCCACCAACAAGGTGGCCCAAGTACACCACAGTGCCCTGCCCTATCTGGCATTTGGATGCCTTGATAGTTAGGCCTGCAGTTTGCAGGGCTTTTAAAACCTTCCCAAGGTGGACCAGGTGATCCTGTCAGGTGGAGCTAAAGACAGCAATATCATCAAGATAAGCTGCACTAAAGGACTCCAACCCAGCAAGGACTTGATTCACCAACCTCTGGAAGGTGGCAGGGGCAGTCTTTAAACCAAAGGGCATAACAGTGAACTGATAGTGCCCATCAGGTGTGGAGAATGCTGTTTTCTCTTTTGCTCCTGGTGCCATGCCAATCTGCCAGTACCCTGCAGTTAAGTCAAAGGTACTTAAGAATTTGGCTGCACCCAATTTGTCTATCAACTCATCTGCTCTTGGGATAGGGTGAGCATCTGTCTTGGTGACAGAATTGAGCCCTCTGTAATCCACACAAAACCTCATTTCTCTCTTTCCATCCTGTGGGTGAGGTTTGGGGACCAGAACCACTGGGCTAGCCCAGGGGCTCTCAGAGGGTTCAATAACCCCTAACTCCAGCATCTTGCTGACCTCAGCCCTGATGCTTTCCTTGACTTGGTCTGACTGTCGATAGATCTTGTTTTTGACAGGTGCACTGTCACCAGTGTCCACATCATGGGTACACCAGTTTGTCAGACCATGGGACAAAGAAAAGAGCTTAGCATACTGTTGCAAGACTTGCTTGCAGTCAGTCTGCTGTTGGGCAGAGAGGGTGTCTGAAAAGACAACTCCATCCACTGACCCATCATTTGGGCTGTATGAGAGGAGGTCAGGGAGAGGTTCACTCTCTGCTTCCTGCTCCTCATCAGTCACCATCAGCATGGTGATGTCAGCCCTGTCATTGTAGAGCTTTAGGCGGTTCACATGGATAACCCTTTTGGGTGTCCTGCTTGTGCCCAGGTCAACTAAGTAGGTGACCTCACTCTTTTCTCTAGGATAGGGTAAGGGCCACTCCATCTGTCCTGGAGTGCCCTTGGTGCCACTGGCTCCAAAACCCACACCTGTTGCCCAGGTTGAAATTCAACCAGTGCAGCTTTTTGCTCATACCAGTGCTTCTGAAGCTCCTGGCTGGCCTCAAGATTCTTGGATGCCTTTTCCATGTACTCAGCCATTCTGGACCTTAGGCCAAGCACATATTCCACAATATCTTGTTTGGGTTCTTGGAGAGGCCTCTCCCAGCCCTCCTTTACAAGACAAAGTGGTCCCCTCACAGGATGGCCAAACAGAAGTTCAAAGGGTGAGAAACCTACTCCCTTCTGTGACACTTCTCTGTAAGCGAAAAGCAGACATGGTAAGAGGACATCCCATCTCCTTTTGAGTTTCTCAGGGAGCCCCATAATCATGCCTTTCAATGGCTTGTTAAATCTCTCAACAAGGCCATTGGTTTGTGGATGATAGGGTGTAGTAAACTTGTACTGCACCACACATTCCTTCCACATGTGTTTCAGGTAAGCAGACATGAAGTTAGAACCTCTGCCTGAAACCACCTCCTTAGGACACCCTACCCTGGTGAAGACACCAATGAGGGCCTTGGCTACTGCAGGAGCTGTAGTAGTCCTAAGTGGGATTGCTTCAGGGTACCTAGTGGCATGTTCCACTACCACTAGTATGAATTTGTTCCCTGAGGCTGTGGGAGGTTCAAGTGGACCCACTATGTCCACACCTACCCTCTCAAAGGGCACCCCCACCACAGGCAGTGGTATCAGGGGGGCCTTTGGGTAGCCACCTGTCTTGCCACTGGCCTGACAGGTAACACAGGAGCTGACAAACTCCTTCACCTTTTGGTACATCTGGGGCCAGTAAAAGTGGCTGACTAGCCTTTCCCAAGTCTTGGTTTGGCCCAGATGTCCAGCTAGGGGGATGTCATGAGCTAAGGTTAGGAGGAACTCCCTGTACTTCTGTGGCACTACCACTCTCCTGGTGGCTCCAGGAATGGGGTCTCTTGCCTCAGTGTACAGTAATCCCTCTTCCCAATAGACTCTGTGGGTACCACTGACATCTCCCTTTGCTTCTGAAACAGCTTGCTGCCTCAGGCTTTCAAGAGTGGGACAGTCTTGCTGCCCCTGGCACAGCTCTTCCCTAGAGGGTCCCCCTGGGCCTAGGAGTTCAACCTGGTAAGGGTCAAGCTCCATGGGCTCAGTTCCCTCTGGGGTGTCAAAGTCCTCTCCCTGAGGAGAGGGGTCCTCAGTGGTTTGCTGTACAGAAGCTGGTCCCCCAGTCTTCTTACCTTTTCTCTTGGTTGGTTGGGCCATACTTTCAGGCTCCAAACCTACTTTTTCACCCTTCCTCTTGCTCTGTGCTCTAGTTTGCACACACACCAATTCAGGGATACCCAGCATGGCTGCATGGGTCTTTAGCTCAACCTCAGCCCAGGCTGAGGTTTCCAAGTCATTTCCTAGCAGACATGCAGCTGGTAACTTTTGAGAGACCACTACCTGTTTCAGGCCAGTAACCCCCCTCCCCCCCCCCTCAGCCTAATGTCACCATAGCCATTGGATGGTTAGTGGTAACACTGTCAGCATTGGTGACTGGGTAGGTTTTCCCAATCAAGTATTGCTCAGGGGAAACCAGTGTGTCTCTCACCATAGTGACACTGGCACCTGTATCCCTCAGAGCTTCTATCCTAGTTCCATTAACCCAGGGGTATTGTAAATACTTTTTTAAGTTGGGTGGCCACACAGCTACAGTGGCAAACTCAACTTCCCCTTCTGAAACTAGAACTGCTTCAGTGTGCATCCTGATTTGCTCTGGGCACACTGTTGATCCCATCTGTAGACTTGCCACCCCAGGTGTAGCTGTACTGGTTGCCTTAGGGGCCTTGTTGTGGGGGCAAGATTTATCTACAGTTAAGTGTCCCAACTTCTTACAGTTCTTACACCAGGCCTTTGTGGGATCAAAGTTCTTCCCCCTATAAGGCTGAGGCACATAGGGAGTAGTTTGGGACCCACCCCCCTGTACAGGTTTTTGGGGCCCTTTAGAAGACTCAGACTTTTTATCTTGGGGATTCTCACCACCTTTCCCCTGGGGAGGTTTTGTAACCACCTTCTTCTGGTCACCCCCAGTGGTTGTCCTTGTCACCCTAGTCTTGACTCAGTGGTCTGCCTTCTTTCCCAATTCTTGGGGAGAAATTAGACCTAGGTCTACCAAATGCTGATGCAACTTTTCATTTGTGCAATTACTTAGTATATGTTCCTTGATAAACAAATTGTAAAGTCCAGCAAAATCATGCACATTATGTCCAGTTAACCAACCATCCAGTGTCTTTACTGAGTAGTCTACGAAGTCAATCCAGGACTGGGTCTGGGTTTTGTGAGCCCCCTGAATCTAATTCTATACTCCTCAGTGGTGAGCCCAAATCCCTCAATCAGAGTCTTCTTCATGAGGTCATAGGACCCTGCATCTGGCCCAGAGAGGGTCAGAAGCCTGTCTCTGCAGTTACCAGAGAACAGTTCCCACAGGAGTGCCCCCCAGAGAGGTTTCTTTAATTTTCTCATTTCACAAGCCCTCTCAAAGGCTGTGAACCATTTTTTTTTTTTTTTACTTTCGATACATTTCAAAACAAAATACATCCCTCACTGATGCAGACCCCCCACCCCCTCCCCATGTCCGACGAGAAGAACAAACAAAAAAAGAACATGGCAAGCAGTGTGAGACACATTAGCAAAGGAACTATTTTTTACGTTGATGTAAAAACCTACAACAGAAAAAAATATAATATAAAAAAAAAAAACCACAATGAAAGAGTTAGCAAGTTGGGGGAAGAGAAAGAAAAAGAAAAAGAGAACAAAGAGAGAAAGGGGAGGGTACCCCCGGAGGGAGAGAGGCAAGGGGGGAGAAGGCCGGGGGAGGCATAGGATATGCAGCCTCACGGTCAATCTGGGGCATTCAATGTATTAAGCCACCTGGATAGGGGGTCCCAAATCTCTAACACCTTTTTTTTCCCACGCTTGCCTTTTTTGGCATATATGGCCTTCTCTAATTGATAGGTGGCGAACAGCCGAGCCTGCCATTGAGCAAACGTGGGAGGACTCCGATCCTTCCACTGTGAAGCAATACATATCCTAAGAATAGTCATAGCCACAAATAGTAAGGCTCCCCCGTTTCTCAGGTCGATCGTGTCATGCAGTCCAAGCATTATAGTAGTTGGTACCAATTGAAAGTTACGTGATAAAACCCTACCAATAAACTGCTGCACCCCTTCAAGTAATGAATCTAGTTTGGGGCACGTGGCAAACATGTGTACAGAGTCTGCACTGTACTCAGCACATCTCGGGACACAGGGTGCCACTGCCAGTACCCCATTTGGCAATTCTACTGGGGGTTATATATAGAAAATATCCAGTTTTATAAAATTGCGCTTGTAATTTAGATGATAGTAAATAAGACTGAGCCAAACTTAGGGCATAACAAAAAGTGTTAGGAGGGGCATTCAACCTCACCTGCCACTTTTCGTCTATTATATTTACATCATCAGGCCTTTGTAGATTTAGCATTAAATAGATATTTCCAATCCGTAATATGCTGGGCCCGAGGATTTTATCTATAAGATTGATTTTAGCGAACCCAACAGGCCCGCCAGTTTTATTAATTAGATAGCCTGTGATCGCATTGTATTGAAATAACTGATTATTACCAAGATTATAACGGGTTTTAAGAGTGTTAAAAGTCCTGATACCGTTGGGAGTAATCAAATCTCCCATTTTTGTAATACCGGCTTGGTACCACTGTTGTAAGTATGTTTCTTGGAAAATAAGTGGCAGGTTGCTATTATTCCTGATGGGGGTATAATAATTTAACTTTGCCAAGCCAAATAATTTGCGTACTTTCGAGAATATCTTATAAACATTAATCAAAGTCTTAAATCTAACCCGTTTGTAATAGGCAAGTTCGAGCTGACGCCAGAGACAACCCCTGACGCTTTCCCCGAGTAAAGAAATATAGGGAGATGGCAATCCAGAAGAGTTCTCGACAGGAAGGTCATGCAGTAGCTCGGAACTATATTGAAGAACAGCTGCCCAGTAATATAGTTTTATGTTAGGCAAAGCCCACCCTCCTCTATCTCTGGGTAGTGTAAGAAATTTAAAAGCCCTTCTTGGCTGTGAATAGGCCCAAATAAATTGAGAAAAAATTTGTTCAAACGTAAGCAGCATCTTGTTATTGAAGTCTAGCGGGATTGTCCTAAAAAGTATAGTAGTTTAGGAAAAAAAGACATTTTTAGAACATTGCATCTCCCAACAATTGTGAGGTGCAAATTATTTATTTTTTGAAGTGCCTTTTTCATGTCAGCTGCTAACGGGATCAAATTTTCCTCAACAATTAGATCCAAATCGGAAACTATATTCACCCCTAGATATTTAGCCTTATAGGTTACTCTGTCATCTACCCAGTTTATTTGTTCATTTAAAACGATCTGTGTTTTTGCTTTGTTAAGAGCATAACCAGATATCTGCCCAAATATTTGGGCCTCCTGTTCTATAGCTACAATGGCCCTTTTGGGTTCCGGAGTTATTATGGCTAAATCGTCGGCATAGGCCTTGATCTTTGTATCAATGCCGAACCTGCTAACTGCTACTATTTCGGGATTAAGCTCAAGCTTCTTAATCAGAGGGTCGATGTATAGAGCGAAAAGCAACGGAGAGCAAGGGCAACCCTGCCGTGTCCCACGGGAAATCTTTATCTGCTCGGTCAGACACCCATTAATTGAGATTCTGGCTGTGGGGTTCTGATATAATGCCTGCAGTGCCGATATCAGCCTAGGGCCAAAGCCAATCCGCCGCATGAGGCCCCACAAAAACTGCCAGGAGACCCGATCAAACGCTTTTTCTGCGTCCAAAAGGATTAATGCGATCGGGTCTCCTGCCACCTTGGCGGCATCAAATAAGGTGATAGTCCGACGAATGTGCTCAGTAGTGCCCTTTTTCGGAATGAACCCATGCTGCCAACTAGAAACAAGAGGTTCGATTTTTAAAGATAATCTGGATGCTATAATTTTAGAGAATATTTTGGAATCTGTATTAATGAGGGTTATGGGTCTATATGATGACATCTCCAAAGGTGACTTATCTTTTTAGGGAATATTACAATCTTTGCGGTTGACCAAGAACGAGGTGGAGAGGACCCATTAAAAATAGAGATGACTACGTCTAAAAAAAGGTCTTTTATCTGTAATGCAAAGATTTTATAGAATTCAACAGGAATGCCGTCCTCTCCGGTGGCTTTACCATCAGGGAGGCTTACTAGTGCAGTAGCAATTTCATCCCAATCTGGGGAGGTTTCCATTAACTCACGGTTCTCATCGTTAAGTTCAGCGACCGGTATTACCTCCAGGTAGCTGTTGATCTCGTTTTGCCTATATTCAGCCGCCCTGGTGATATCTTCAGAGTATAGTTTTTCGTAAAAATCCCTGAAAGCCGCCTCTATTTTTATAGGGTCACTGGTTATCCCTTCGGAATTAGTTTGAATTGAGGAGATTATGTTAGCAGTCGCCTGTTGTCTGATGGAAATAGCCAGTTGACGACCAATGAGTTCACTACATTCGTAAAGCCTTTCTCTGGCCAAAACCCATTTTACTGCTAATCTCTCGGCCAATACAGTTCCCATCTCGGCCTTTGCGACCGCCACCATTATCTGTGCCTGTTCAGTTCCAGTTCCTGACTGGACAGCCTGTATTAATTTCTTTTCAGCTTTTATCATGTGGTCCTGCAAAAGAGTAACCTGTGCTTTCTCTTTTTTATTCCGTCTGACGGAAAATTGAAGCGTCTCCCCCTTATGGCGGCCTTTAATGTATCCCAAACTACCATTACCGGAGCAGAGCCAACATTTATGGTCAAAAATTCGTGAATCCAACCTTTCATGTATTCCCGATAGTTATTATCATATAATAGTGCTTTTTCAAAAGTCCAGTTCACCCTTGGCCTACTATCTCCCCGGGCCTCTACACTTAAAATCAGTGGATTGTGATCTGAAAGGAGTCGAGGAGTAATTTCAATAGAACAATCGAATATCAAAGAAGATGAAACTAGAAAATAATCAAGCCGAGCCAAAGACAGATGAGGAGCAGAAAAATAGGTAAAACCATCTTGATCGGGTTGCAAATGTGCCCAATCATCTTTTAAACCGTGGGTGCAAATCAGATTAAGTACTGCCTGAAAAGTTTTAGGTTTCCGACCCCTATAGCTCCAAGACTGATCAGGTCTCCATGAGCTAGGTAAGTTCAAATTCAAGTCACCACATACAATTAAAGGTAGTGGCCAGAGTGCTAATTCCTCATTTATTCCATTAATTATCCCCGGATCATTGAGGTTGCTTCCATAAATAGAGCAGATTGTAAAACCAAAATTAGAGGGGAAAGAGCATCCGGCCATCACCCATCTACCCAGAGAGTCAGATTTGACTTGATTAACTACTAAAGAGAGTCTACTTCAGGCCAAGATCGCGACCCCCTTGACTTTGGCCCCCTGTGAAGTTGCCCCAATAACTTTATAACCCAAAGAATTTAACAGGGATTTTTGAGCCCCTTCTATGTGTGTCTCCTGCAAACAGATAATATCCACCCCCATTAATCGTAAGGCTTGGGCAGTTTTTTGCCTTTTCCCTGGCTCGTTTAAACCACAAATATTTAATGAGATGATTCTGAGTTTTTTAGACGTACCCATCATTAGTCGTTAATAAACCTTGGCTTTATATATTTGTCCAGGACCCACTTTTTAAAAACCGGATTATACCTATCCCTAAGAAGCAAACTTCTACCAACAACTAAACAGCATGAGATCGCTCCTATCCTTTCCCCCTCCGCCCCCTCCTCCCCCCCCCTGAGCCCTCCCCCACCCCCGTCCCCCCCGACCCCATCACCAACCACCACACACACACACCCCCTCCCATTCCACCACCCCTCTCCACCAACCACCTCTCTAACTGTCATGGTAAATGGTAAGTTTCTCAGATCCCTTCCAGACATGATCAACCAAAATTTCAGCAAAAAACAGCATTTCTCCACCCACTGCTTGCGGTATCACCCCCCAAACCCTCCCCCCACCCCCCCCAAAAAAAAAAGCAGTCAGGGAACCCCTGAATGATGGTGAGCAAGTGTGAGCTCCGGTCGCCAAGCCACTTAACAGTTTAACAATTGGCAATTTATCATATATTAAAAAGAATTTCAGCTAGCCCGAATCGCCCAGACAGACAGCGAGACGAGAAGAAGATAAGAAAAATAGAAAGAAAAAACAAAATAATAATAGTAGTAATACTAATCGTAACCCCAACAAAGATTATTCACAAAAAAAACTAGACAAAGAATTTAGTTCATCTTTTTCTTCCCATAATATCCTTTAGGTATTCTTCAGCCTTAATTTCGGACAAAAACACCCGCGTCGAGCCGTTGAAAATCACTTTCAGCCTGGCTGGATTCATTAGAAATACCTGGGCTCCTTGCTGCTGAAGAGGGGCAATCAGTTGGCGTAATCGCCATCTACGCTCAACTGTTGCATGGCAGTAGTCTGGTTTAGAGAAAAATTTTATTCCGTCAACAACTTTTTGGGAGTTGGGCCTGGCCTGATCAAAAACCAGCTGTCTCAAAAGTAAGTTCCCAAAGAAAACCAAAAAAACTCTAGGTCTATCGTTGACAAAACTACTACCATCACGCCTCTGCTTTAGATTAAATGGAAAACGGAGCGCCCTCTGGATCTCTTGATCCCAGTTCCAGCTAGTCTGCGATGGAAAGGCAGCACGGAGCAACTTGACAATGTATCCTCTGGGGTCGTCCCCCTCGACCCCTTCAGGAATTCCCAGCAGTCTCAGGTTATTTCTACGTGCTCTATTTTCCTGTTCTTCGAACTTGGACATTAAGTCAGTTAGACAGGCAGCATGAGATATTCCTTGGTCCTTGACACTGATTATTTCTGTTTCCAGGGACTCTGTCCGCGCTTCCACCATTGAAACTCGATCACCGATATCCGTACATATCTTGTTTAATTTTCTGATACCGCCTTGGAGTTTTTTGGAAGCACTCTTGGCAGTGAGACTATCTGATCTCACTTCTACTTGAAACTGCTTAATAGTATCCAGTATAAAGGCCAGAGATGGCTCGGTTGGCTGTGGACTCTCTTCAAGCTGGAGATTAGGAGATCCCCCTAGGAAATGAGCCTTGAGAATCAGAGTAATCCCACTTCAGCTGGCTGGGTCCTTTGCTCCTAGATTTCCTCTTTTTTTGCTGGATAGTTCTAATTGCGGGGTCAGAGTCAATATCTCCTGAGTTGCTGCTTTCTGAAGAGCAAATATAATCATTCTCTGTGCCGGATAGGGAACCGTCCGATACTGAAAAAAAGTTTTCAACAGCTATATCCGGAGTTTGTGGGGCTGTATGTCCAAGACAGTCATTCGTTGTAGGGTAATTACTGGTCTCAGGACCCTCCGCCCCCGGGGGCTCCCTGTCCGCCTCCTCGACATCAGGCAAGACAAGCATGGCAGGCGTGGCGGGCACAGTGCTTGGGGTACAGACAAGTGATTCAAGGGCTGTCATTGCCACATTCTCCTCAGACCCCTCTCTCCCAGCATTGCTCCCAGTGGCCGCGGAGACTAGCTGTAGGATTGGGGTGGCCTGCTGGGTGACCCCAGGCTCAAGATCCCCCTGAATAATCGCTTTTGGGTTGCTAAGGTCACTAGCAGTTGTGTTCAAATTTAAATCGGTGGAGATAGAGGAACCCTTGACAACAAAGAAGTGTTTAACAATGGAGGATGATAAACCTGTGCCTCCTGTAGCATTTTCTTTAGGAAGATTAGCACCACCAGTCTTTCCTGCATTTTTTTTACAGTTCCCCATATCTCGTTTACCTTTAAGTAAAAAGTCTGCTTTCTCAGTCGTTTTCTCAGCCATTTTTCCCGCATTCTCCCTCTCAGCCCCGGCCCCGGCTGAATTAGGGGCCGTTCTCGTCCTGCTGATTTTCTGCCCCCGGGTGGTCATGATGGGTTCACGCCTGTGAGTTGTTGCCAGAATCGCTGCACCCGCTCTTTCACCTTTTATCAGCAACCTGGGGCAGACTCGTACCCAAACTGCCGCCGTCGCCGCCGCTCGCCCCTTTACCAGAGTATCAAAAACCCGGTAAATTAAGCGTAATGAGGCGAGAATTCCAGCTCACGGGCCCCCACTGCTGAAAATCCGGGCAAGGGCTCCGGGTGATTGAGCATCAAACACCAGTTCAGACGCCACCAAGGACGCCGCCACGGACATCTGCCTGAAAGCAGCTGCAGGTCAGGTCAGTTGCAGGTCAGCTGGTCGATTGCCGAATAGTCAGAGCTCCGGCGTGAAGCGTAACGTGGCGACCGGAAAGGAAAAGGCTCACTCCAGCGCCATCTCTGCCTCTCGGCTGTGAACCATTTTGTGATGTCATCACCTTCCTCAAATTTAGGGACCATCCCTTTGGGGATTTTAGGATCAGAAATGTTCTCCCTATCCTTAGTTTTAGTATTGCTGCCACCATTGATGGGTGCTAAACCCATCTCCTGTCTTTCCTTCTCTAGAGCCAGGAGTCTGGTCTCTAGGTCCAGTCTTTTGGCCAACCTTGCTAAAAGGCTGTCCTCCTCACTGAGGCTGTCCTCAATGTCCTCTCTGGGACCTGAACCACCTGTGTGGCCTCTAGGTCCCCAGAGGTTAACTCTTGGAAATAAGGGTGCAGGGACCCTGTCTTCCCTAGGCAGTGGTGGAGGTGGGTTCCTATCTCCATCCTCCTCACTCCTTTCCTCCTCTGCTTGGTCATCACCATGCTCAGAGGGGTGGGCCTTTGCAAACTCAGCCAGGAGCTCCTGGAGCCCTTGTTTGGTTGGATGCTGGCCCATGGGTATATTTTTAAGTTTACATAAGGACCTTACTTCCTTGAATGACAAGTGAAGGTAAGGGGTGAGGTCGAGCTCCTCAACCATGTCCTGTATGTCATTATTATCTTCACTAGTAGCTGGGTTCTTTTCTTGAGACATTCTAACAAAAAGTTCTAACCCCTCTACCCTTGACTATAGTGACTTTTTATTTTCTAAAATTCTAAAGGGACTTAAGCAAGGCCCTAACAAGACTTTTAGTAGTTTGGAAAAAAATGCCAATTTAAAAAAATCAGAATTCTAAAGGCAATTTAAGAGTTCTGTCGTGTGATCAGATGGTAACCAAGTAGTCCAACAAATGCAAGTTTGTATCCCACCGCTGATCCACCAATGTAAGAAAGTGGCTCTGTATATACTGCACCAAAGTAAGGTTCAGTGTGCACAGAGTCCACAGTCCCCAGAGGTTTGGCAGAGGCTAAAGTTAGATATAACCTTACTCTCTAAAGTGGTAGCTTGGTCAAGCAGTAAGGCAGTATCAGAGGACAGTGTAAAGCATTTGTTGTACACACTCAGTCAGCAAATGGTCTCACACACTCAAGAACTGAACTCTAGGCCAATTGTTTTGTATATAAAAATATATTGTTGTTTTATTTTAGAACCACAGGTAGGTATAAAAATACTTTCTCAGAATGAGATGCTTCAGTTATATACTTTCAGTACACAATAGACTGTTGAATGCAATAGCTACAGTTGTTGCAATAGGCAACACAATTCAAACACAATTGTAACATTGAGCTCAATGGAGAATTTTAAGTAAATGCAATATCAATTACTTTACGTAAGATTTTCTTACTCAGGGCTGGATCCTGGATTCAGCCCTGGTGCATTTCCTGTAAACAGTTGGAAGAAATCGTTTTTGTTACACAGGCGATTTTTAAGGAATATTTGTTTGTTTCAAAAATCGACACTTGGAAGAATTTCTGGAGAAAACCAGGCAATGTTATCCTATGGAGGAAAATCAAGTTATCAGTAAGTACAATTGTAATTGCTTTTCAGGGTCAGTGCTGGGCACCAAGATCCAGCACTGGGATCTCTCCTGATAACAGGTGAGTAATTTCGTTTTCGTTGATCGGACGATTTTTAGTGATTATTTTAAAGTTTCAAAACTCGACACTTAGAAGAAATTTCAGTGTAAACCAGTCAATGTTACCCTATGGAGAAAATGTAGGTTATCGGTTTTCAGGTAAGTACTCGACTGGCAGAGTTATGGTTCTGGGCATAGACTCAGGGGTCTCCCAGGGTCAGGTAGGTACAGTTGGTACACCCTCAGCGGCACAGGGGCGGCCGGGTGCAGAGTGAGTTAGGTCCAATGTTAGCCTATGGCGGGCTGGGGGCCCTTGGTTGGTGGCTGCTGGCAGGCAGGCCACGCGGCTGTGGGAGCTGGGCTCCTGGTCACTTACCCAGGGCAAGTGGGGAAGAAAAGTAGGATAGGTGTTGCACTCCCAGGGGCACTCGGGCGGCTGGGTGCAGGGTGCTTTTGAGCCGTCGGGCGCTCAGTGTATTTCAACGGAGAAGCTGGAAGTTGAACAAAGGCTGCAAGCTCGGGGACGGAGTTTCTTCAGGTGCGACCACCACTTCGAGAGGTAAGTTGGGTAGTTGGAGGATAGGTAGGCACCCCGGAGTTGGGCACAGGGGGCCGCAGGGCGCCGGGTGCAGGGGTGTCTTTTCGCGTCGGGAAATCTTACCCTCTGCTGGTCGCGGTTGGAGGGGTCCCTGGTTCTGAGGCTGCAGGCGTCATCAGGAGCGTCGAGGAGGGTCGTTGGGTGCTGGATTCTGGGTCGCAGACGCCGGGGGGACGTCCTCGTGGTATTTGTCCCCTCAGGCACAGGCCGGGCTCGGCGGGTGCAGAGGGTGCAGGATTCGCGGTTCCTGGCTGGCACCAGGGGTTGTTACTTGCTTTGAGCAGGACCACTGCTCGTGGGAGTCCCAGTTCTTTTAGAGTCACAAGGCAGTCAGGTCCTCCGGGGTTTTCGAGGTTGCTGACCACTGGAGACGCCGGGGTTTAGCAGGAGCAGGTTCGAGGGTCGACGGGCCTGTAGGGCTGGGGCCAAGTCAGTTGGTGTCGTCCTCTTGTGAGCAGCTGCACGGCAGGTCTTCTTTCTTCTTGTTCTTCTTGCTTGTTTCGAATTCGGGATCTGAGGAAGGAAGGTTCAGGGTGCCCCTAAATACTAGATTTAGGGGCGTTACAGGTAGGTATGGGCAGGGACCAATGGGTCCCTTCACTGGGGTGGGTACACCCCCTATCCTGCCACTCTCCAGTGGGAGGGGGGCAGGAGCCTAGTCCTGATTGGGTAGGGCTCCCCATGTTCAAGATGGCGAGAGCCCGGAGATGTGCTTCACCTCGACTCCCCCACCTGAGGGGTGGGGTTGGCAGAGGCTGGCACACCCCCTTTCCTCACTTGTGGTTTCCCGCCAGTCTCCCCGCCAGAGTGGGGGCTAGAACCGGTGGGGACCAGTTGCTGAGTACAGCAAGTGGTCTGGGGAGGCTCACCAAGGCGGCATGCCTTTGAAGCTTCCCCCTGCCCATCCTGGGGGAGGAGACCTAGCACCTCGCCCAGGACGTGCATTGTTGCAGGCCCGGGAGAGCGGATGGCTCTCTACCCAGGGGTCCAGCAACATGTCTGCTGGGTGGCAGCCTAGGCAGCCTCTCAGGCAGGACGTGGATTGTAGGTTAGGTTCAGGGGGCAACTCTAAGTTGCCCTCTGTCGTGCATCTGACATTAAATCCCACACTGGCATCAGTGTGGGTTTAATGTGCTGAGAAGTTTGATACCAAACTTCTCAGTCTTCAGTGTAGCCATCATGGTGCTGTGGAGTTCGTGATGACGACCTCCCAGCACCATATACTCTTAATGGCAGCACTACACTTACAGTGCCCAGGAATGGACCTGGGTACTGGAGGGGTACAGGGCTCATGCACCTGTACCCTCACCACTGGCATAGTGCACCCAGCTAGAGGGCTAACTGAGGTATGCCTGGGCAGTGTGTTTGTGGGCATGGCACACAGGGATGTGTGCCATGTCGACTCTCTGTTTTGTTCTGCACCAAGACACTCAGCCTGCAAAGGCAGTGTGTGTGTGTCCGGGTACAGGGCCTCTAAGGGTGGCACAATAAGTGCTGCAGCCCTTAGAGGCCTTCTCTGGTCACAGTGCCCTGGGTACCTAGGGTACCATTTACCAGGGGCTGACATGTGGCCAGAGATCCCAATTGGGTTTAGGCTACAATGCAGTTTTAGGGAAGGAACACAGGCCCTGGGCACCTGATTGGCAGGAGCCCAGGGCACACTCAGTCAAAGTACATCAGCAATTCAGCAAAAAGTGGGGGCATACCATGCAAGAAAGATGGCACTTTCTCACACTAGACTAGACCCTAACGTGGATGTCAACGATCTCACCTCCCATTGCCTCTCAGTCCTAGCAGTCGAAATCGATAATGTCGCTCCACTCCAAAGCAAAAGGAAAAGACCCACCCCCTCAGCACCTTGGTTCAATAAAGCTCTCTATGATGAAAGGAAGAACCTTAGAATCTTGGAGAAACATTGGAGACAATCTCCATCCACCTCCAATCTCTCTCATTTACGTTTGGCAAGATCCAAATACCACAAGCACATCTTCCATGAAAAAGCATCACATTTCAGATCCCTCCTCGACTCAGCCAAAAACAGCCCCAAAAAACTTTTTGACCTCATCAAAAACCCAAACTGCTCTTCCCAAACCATCAAGCCTGAGGATTCTTCAAAGAAAGCAGCAGAATTCGCTATATTCTTCGATGAAAAGGTCAAATCACTGGTGGATCAGGTCACCCACCCCACCCCCATTGAGGAGCGAAAATCCTTAGTCACTTGGCAGAACTTTGCCGCCATCTCGGAAGATGACCTCCTCAAATGCATCCTCGACACCAAACCCTCCAACCATTCTTCTGACCCCATCCCTAGTGTCATCGCCATTGATTTCTACACCAATACTCTCTGTTACTGGACCAGGCTAGTTATCTCTTCCTCAGTCAAGGCTCCCTCCCAGCTGCCCTCAAAACAGGACAAGTTACCCCTCTTCTAAAAAAAACCTCCGCAGATGCGAACGACCTCAACAACTCCCACCCCATCACCAACCTCCCTTTTCTTTCAAAAATCACAGAAAAATGTGTTGCGAAACAACTTTCCCTACATATTTTGGACAATAATCTCCTTGACGTGTTCCAGTCTGGCTTCATTCAAAATTGCAGCACTGAAACAGCCCTGCTGCAAGTGATTGATGATGCGCTGCAAATACTCGATTCTGGGGAATCGTGCCTTCTGATTCTTCTTGACCTCTCTGCAGCCTTTGAAACTGTTAATCACAACACCCTCCTTAACACTCTTCAACAGAGAATGGGCGTGGAAGGCACAGTGCTTAAATGGTTTACCTCATTCGTCTCGGACAGATCCCAAATGATCAAGATAGCGAACAGTCTTTCGTCTCCATTGGCGGTTGGTCAAGGCGTCCCTCAAGGTTCTATCCTTGCACCCACTTTGTTTAATCTCTATCTGGAACCATTAGGGAACCTCCTAAGTAAATCTGGGATCCACTACCATCTCTATGCGGATGACACTCAAATCTACCTCAAGGTGTCTTCCTCACATGATCTCTCACTACTTAACTCTACTCTCAACTCTATTCACAACTGGATGTTAGTTCACCAACTCATTCTCAATCCCTCCAAAACTGAATTCCTCCTCCTATCTACCTCTCTCTCGCCGCCTCCTGTTCAATCCTGGATGGATCAGCTGAATTTACTCAACAATAAACCCATCATTGTCGACAGCGCTAAATCCCTAGGTGTCATACTTGACAAAAGACTCAACCTAATCTCCCACATCAACTCCATTGCCAAGAACGCACGTTACCAGCTGCGCCTTCTGTGGGGGATTCGTCGGTTCTTCCCGGAGAAAGACATAAAAACCTTGGTCCAATCGCTAGTTCTCTCTAGACTGGATTACTGCAATTCTCTTCTGGCTGGCCTACCCAAATCTCACCTCTCCCCCCTCAAATCCGTCCTCCACTCAGCAGCTCGCTTTATTTCAGGGTCCAAATGAAGTGACCACATCACTCCTATCCTGTCTTCTCTTCGATGGCTTCCCATCGAGGCAAGATCTATTTACAAAACGGCCTGCATCACCCACAAAGCCTTGCACACTTCCTCCCCTCGTTACCTGGCGAATAAACTGAAAATGTCTGGAGGCTTGAGACCTTCTCGGAATGCGGAAAAGTTTCTGCTTGAGCCCCCCTCCTTCAAAAGGTAAAGATCGATGGCTCAATCGTTCTCAGGTAATGCCGTGAGAATCTGGAACTCGCTTCCTCTATCCGTGCCACCACCTCTATCCGGATCTTCAAAGCTGACCTCAAATCTCTTCTCTTCCAAAGACACTTTCAGAACTAATACCTTCATTCTCAGACCCCTCTAGGAAGTTCGTTCATCATTGTAATATTTTCTTGTACATTCCTCACCCTTGCTTGCTGTGTTTGATATTGTGTTCTTGCATTCTATGGTTTTCCCCTACCTCTTCTAGTCTCCTGTTTATTTTTGTAACGTTCTATTTTGTAACATTTCTCTCATGTAACGTAACTGGTTCTATTGTACAGCGCTCTGACACCTTCGGGTAAAGTCCGCGCTTTATAAAAATGCATTAAATAAATAAATCAGTAAAGCTTCCATCGCCTCGGTCGATATTGGTAGAAGAACTAGTGCCTGCAGTGCCTACTATGTTGTACGTCACGTTCACTATTTCATCTGCGCCTGCGCACCATACGGGTTTTCCCCGCCACACTGCCGCTGATTTGAGTCATGGAAAGAGCAATAACATTGAAAGATGTAGCCGGGTAACGTCCATGCCTTAGAGACAGCGAGGACGGCGGCCATTTTGTAAATAGTTAGAACCGATGCAGAACTACAATGACGGCAAGAAAATGTGCGTTTATTATTATTCACTCTCCGAATTGAAGAATTTCTCAGTATCTCGTATTTTTGTTAAAATAAAACAGTACATTTTAAAAATATATAACACGGATTAATATAAATTTCGTTCATTGAAAATAAATAAAAGATTTTGTTTTCATAGTTCGAATATAGCTCATGTCGTATGCGCTACTCTTTGTCACTGTGAAATGTTTACTTTTGTTTTTAAAAAAACGCGCCTGCAAACGTGGGTCGAGGAGGGGCTTTGGCATTCTAGTCCTCTTTCTATAGTGAGAGCACCGACTCTGCCACCAGAGCGCCGTATGAGAAGGCAGCTGCCTGTGACCCACACGCACGGCAAAGAAAGGCGCTGTCCTTTCCCCGCCTCACTCATTTGACAACTCCACAAGGTCCTTCGCCGGGGATGCTTTATTAACTACCGTCCGATAGTCTTCACATCACTGTAGAGATGCTGCGTGTGTGCCGCAGAGCAGGACCAGTGGCCCAGGTAAGAAACCATGTGATAGGTGAATGAGTTTGCTGGGTGAAAAGAAACATGCTGGTTTTCATCATGACCATGTTAGACGGAATGGCAGAAACGCACAATTCTTATATACAAGTCGGACGTTGAAGATAAAAGCACTATCCTTCTTGAAGTTCACCTCACGAGTCCGCCCCCTGTCAGCTCGAGTCGCTGTCAGATAGAACGTCTCGCCATCCCTAGTGGCTCGTTCCCTGAGAGATCTGCACATTCACCAATGACAGTGGCGGTTTAGCCAGAGTGGGCGGGCTACCTGCATTTCTCACAGTTTGCAGTTATACACACTTTAGAAGGAGGCGCGTGCGGCGGTTTAAATTTGGCATCACGTCTCTTCATCATTTTTTCAAGTAAACTAAGTTCAACGAGGGACCAGAAAGAGGGTCTTGCACAAAGTCCTGACACCTTGATGGATACATTGTAGGGAAATAGCCAGAACTTTTTAACACCCTTGGCTAGAAGGACGTGACCTTGTTGATTCATTTCACCCAGCGGCCGCCTCCCTCACTATTTAGAAGTTAATTCAACAGGAGGAAGGAATAGGCTGAGCGTTCTGCACAGGGTGTTTGCACAGTTTCCCGTTACCCCTTCATGCACATTCTTCAGCCAACTTGATGATTTTCCTGATACTCTTTTAAAATAAAGTTCTCACTGCCGGCTGCCCACTCGTGAAGTACTCCAGCTTTGCATTAAATGAAAATTAACCATGTGGTGTTCAGGTGAACACTTTAAGCACACCTTTCCCAGACCTGAAATTAAGAGCAGTTTTGCTTGTTTTATGCTAGAGATTCAAGTATCTTAGTGTCTATAGGCCTTCCATGTGACGATGTTTTGCTGTATAAGACTGCCCTATCATACATCAAATGTTTTCAGACTCTACTACTATAGAATTATGCCCACCGTAGGTTAGAGGAGTGTTTTTAGTTCTAAAGGTATGTTTACGCGCAAACACTTTTAATTCTATGGGTGTCAAGTCACGGGAAATATAGAAATCCTGGTGTCATATATTTAGCCAATAATATTAAGGAAAATGCTTGAGGCACTAATCTCGTTTAAAGATATATTTAATAGCCAAAGAAATCATTACAGAAGGCAAAAGGTTAGTTAAATTGTGAGCAAAAGCATAATGTAGTCCTAGCTGTGTCAGGCAGACTGACTTGAGGTCGGTCTCATTCAAAGACTAAGCAAAGCCCTGCTACCTCTGAGCCTCAACCCTCACTGCTCTGAAGCTAAAAGTAAAATAAATAACATTCTGACTATTCCCCAAAAAGCAAGCGCACAATTTCCATAGCAATCCTGATTGTTCCCCAAAAAGAAAGTACACAATTTTCATAGCACAATATAATATAAATGTACAGCACGGAAATGTTACTTACACAGCACCAATCACATAATTTACAAATAACATGCACCTGCATTGTGCACATAATTTGTTATTAATGCATAACACGAGAGGAAAAACAATGAACTGATTTTGCACATAAATAACATCAACATGGTAACGTAGTCTCAACCGACTGGCTATGCAATGTTGCAAGATCAGAACATCTTCCCCAGAGAAGTTAGTGAAACATTATTTTTTACATGCAAGCAGAGACTATGGTTTGCAGCTTAGTTAAAATAATAGGCGCCTCGAGACCCTCACGGGTGAAGCAGCCGCGCCCTACAAATCTTGATTGATTGATATTCTGAAACCAAATGAAAACCTGAAAGTGCTTGTGCACACAAAACATGAATGTACTTGTGAAAACATGAACGTGCATAGCTTGTGCACACAAATAAACAAACACTATTTTAAATGATGCAGCCTGATGCAACTTATTCATGTAAAGTAAATCAAAACTAATATTCTTAAAATGAAAAACAGCTCCCACAAGTATTCAAATTATAAAACGTCATTTGAGCCTCTTTTGGTGCAGTTTGTTTTCTCATACTGCCTTACATGTTGCAAACAAGAAAGGATGGGTAAATATTACTCATGCAAGCTTGCTCTTCACTACTGGATTTCAGAGCAGTTGTTATAGATGATAGGTGCTAGGTGTAAGATGAGAACAGGAGTGATATGGTAGGAGGGACTACAGAAATTTTGGGGACGATTTCACTGATAAGTTATGGAAATACAAAGGTTGAGTGCACCACATTAAGTTCATGGATAGGACTATTCCTATTGGGCACAAGGTTAGGAATGTTTTCTTGTCCTATAGGGATGAACTTAAACAGACCCTGAAAGAGTTTTAAGATAAAATACAGTTCTACCTATAGAATCTTCACTAAGGGTGGCCTTTTTCTTCTTGTGCTTAAAAGCTCAGGAAATCTGCCTCTCTTTGTTGACCTTCGCAGTCTCAGTGATGCTATATGGGTAGATCTTCACGCTTTACCCAATATGTATGCAATTATCTCAACTATAAGAGGGGCAGCAGTATTCTCAACATTAGATTTGGCTAGCATTGGTGCTGGAAAAATAATTCCAGGCACCTGACAGTTTTTGTGAAATCAGAGGGGATGTTCCAGTTTAAATTCTTGCACTTTGGTCTCGTGAGCACTCCCTCTTTATTCGAAGGAATAATGAAGGAGAATGGGGGGGAGGGGTGTTTGAGAGATGTTGATGGGCCCATTAAGTTTCAAGGTGATACTCTTATTTTTGGGGAAAATGTGGAATAGTAGGATTTCAGGATGAAGGGAGCTCTCCAAGCTTTGTCCAATAAGGGACTGATGTTTAAACCAAAGCTGGTGATGTGGAATATTTAGGTCACACAATTTCAAAGGATGGTATGGAGTCCAAAAACGTCCACATTCTGACTATTCTGCAAACTGCCAAACCAGCGACCAAAGAGCAACTCATGCCATTTGCTTGTCTCTCAGAATTTTATGCAAAGTTTGTTGAGAATTACTCTGTGAAATTGGAATTACTTGGTGCATTGGTCAAGAAATATGTCCATTATGATAGAAAAATAAAGAGTGCTTTTGATTCACTTAAGAATGACACTGTACACTCCCCTTGCTTGGCACAGTTTGTTTTTGGGGAAAGGTGTATTGTGTCCCTTGGTGCGGTTTGGGTGCTGCTTTGCAACAAAGTGATGACCAGAAAAAGTGGGTAGGCGCACACTAGTCTAATGCTCTGCGAGAGTTTGAAAGAAATTATTCTGTGATCGAAAGGGAGCTGTTGGCCTGCACTTGGGCAGTAGAACATTTCTGCATTCTTCTTTGGGGTGTTAAATTTATCTTGAGGACTAACTATAAGTTGCTGTTGAAAATGTTTTCTGCTGGCGGAGGAAGGATAATAATGGCCAGACTTCAGAACTTCCAGGTTGAAATTAAACATGAAGCCTGGAAGAGAAATCAACAAGCAGATTGTATGTCCCAATTACCTTTACCTGGGTAGGTTGCATAGGATAAGCTGGCAGGTGAGGTTATGTTCAGTGTATCTGAGTTGGTCTTGGGAATCCATTATGGTAGGACACTTAAAACTTGTACAGAGGATAATTGGATGTGGGCTTCAGAAAATGATCCTGTCTTGAGGGAAGTCAAAGGGAATCTAGAAGTTCAGTGGACAGATGAGAGGAAGTTGCTAGGGGAAATCAAGTCTTTTATCAAGATTCAAGAAGAGGTGCCTGGTCTGGTGGTTTGCTCATGAGAGGTGATAAGGGGGTTCCGCCGAGCATGCTGAGTGGTACTATAATGCACAGTGCAGCAAACACTTTTGATGGCTGGGCCTAGATGAGAAAATGGACAAAGTGGTGAGACACTGTGAACCCTGCAACTGGAGTGATAAATTGGCCAAATCGTGTGCTGAGATTCCATGTCAGGTTGCTCTCCTGGAGGGGCGTTGGAAGTTGGGCGTAGACTGTTTGTGCTCCTACCAGAAGAAAGATGCATACTTTGACACTTGTGGATTATTCTTCTATGTGATCCTAGGTGAATCTGGTATAGACTGTGACAGTGGATGTGTTGACAGCTTTCTAGAAGATGTGTTTTGCGGGGATGGCCTTACATCATTCCTTGTATACGACAATGGGCCACAGTTTACCAATACAAAATTCAGGATGTACTTGGAAAGATATGATGTTAAACATAAGAGGATAGCTATCTACCACCCTGAATAGACAGACAGAAAGGTTTAACTGTGTTATCAAAGAATCAGTTCAATTGGCTGTTAATGGAGGCATTGAGTGGGGTAAGGTGTTGATGGCCATGTAAAAATTATTCAGAGAGTGACCCTTCAAACAAAGGGAACTGGGTTAAAACCAATTAATAGCAAAATGTTCCCTTTGGGATTTATAAAGCGTCCCTAGATCTACCCATTCAAACTGACATAAATGCTCAACAAGACAATAACAAACGTTTTGATAAAAAGAAAAGGAGAGTAAACACAGAATAAAGATTTGTATAAAATTCAAAAATCAAAATAAATTACCTTGAGAGTAATGTTGGATTATCTCTTCTTTTATTAAAAATCTTTACAAATTAATCTATTATCATGCAAATTAAAACCAAAATCCATTAAGGATTATAATCTTTCGACAGACATGTTTCTAGAGAAAAGACACACATAAATTTGATGTTTCCACTTTTCAAATCTCAAATCGCATATCTTTTTACTTTATATGCCAATTCATTTGGACCCTTTAGTCCTTCCTAAACATGTGCCATTATAAAACAGATTCACTTTGTTGCAAAACAGTTCAATAAAAATAATACTCTGAGAAAGTTGCCTTTACAATACTCAGAATTTTTTTTTCCGGAGTATTGTAAAGGCAACTTTCTCTGAGGGGGGGGGGGGTGTTTGAAGTTTGCCGGGTTTAAGTTGAGATGCAAGAGAGGTGGTTGTAAATGGTTAAGCCCCATTAGGATTGTTGAGCT
Source organism: Calotriton arnoldi (assembly GCA_963921515.1). Classification (NCBI taxonomy): domain Eukaryota; kingdom Metazoa; phylum Chordata; class Amphibia; order Caudata; family Salamandridae; genus Calotriton; species Calotriton arnoldi. The sequence continues at coordinate 3,757,302 of CAWUFW010000005.1, read as the reverse complement.
GCTTAATGGTGCTGCAAGAGGATGAAGCATCAGTGAAGAATCTCAGAAGAGTGTCTGTGGAGACTAAAAGTAGTATGTGGCAATTAGTGGTAATGAAGATGCTTCTAGTAGGGTGTTCCTCGATTTGGCTGTTGAAATGTCTGAAGATCCTGGTGGGAGTGCGGAAGAATATATACAGCCGGAGTCTGGCGGGCAGATGACTCCACATGGACAATCCATTTCCTCTCAAGGGATGTGTTTCAATGATGATGGGACGAGATGGAGTATGCAGGTGGAAAAAAAAATGCCTGCAAAGTTTGAGGAGTATGATTTGTCCTAAAACTTGCTATGGTTATATTTTTATTTTCTTTATATAGTTGGGGGTGGGATTGTATTGTTGCCAACTGCTGATGAAATTTCAATACGTAATGTTTGTTATGATGCATTAGAACTTGGGAGTGAGACTATTTGAATGTGAGCAATTGGCATTTAGGGTTGGAGAGAAGGCTGGGATGTGCTACTGCTTCTTTCATTCAACATTACATATTTTACTATAAAGTCAAATAATCTTGAACTCTCATCTTTCTCTGCATGCTTGATGCTTAGTCTGAATATTCCCAGTGACACCGGCTTCTAACAAAGAAAGGAATTCTTACTGCTAAATTGCCCAGATTTGATATTCATGCCAGAGATGGTGAAAGATTTTATGAATTGTTAAATAACTAGTTTAATCATCACAAAGCTCCTCTCATGATTCATCCGTGCAGTCAGGAGAAATTAATATCCAAAACTCCATCCCCTACCAATCCTACCTACAGCTAGTGGTGTAGCCCTGTGTGAGGCTTTTTCTGTGTATTGTGAAGAAGTCAGTAGTTCCAAGACAGAATCCTTAGTTGGAACTGTAGGTTTACCCCTGTTCTCCGAGGACCTTAGAGCCACACTACAATTGGGTGCCGAAGTCAGTTTCTTTGTATGCTTGACTCTCTGAGGGTAGGAGGCAAACAGTCATGGCTCACTTGATAAGACATTACTGCTTGTTAACAAATACTGTATGACTTAAATAATACTTAAGTAGAAACTATAAACTTGCATCCAATTGGAGCTATATCTTTCTTTTTAAAAACATGACGTCTTTTTTGAGTTTTCGTACTTGTGTTACAGGGAATAATGTCGCCAAACAATTACAATTGTGGCTTCCTTATGAAAAATACAGATTCGGAACATAGTTTGACTCTTGTAAACAGTCAACCAGTCTCTTTTCTCCCTTCAACTCCCCCCACTTTTAAGTCCCTACAACTAGATCAACCAGTACAATGTATTGTAGTATTTCTCCCCCTTGTAGGTGGTCGTGGGTATCCATGTGGGCAATATTACAATCTGTGTTACACATCACAGATCAAGCGTGCAATTTAAATTCTTTCAAACTCCTCATGAGGCTGCCCTCTGTAAGTGAACAAGTTTAGGGATCGTAGTTTGGAGGCAATAGAAAAATTTGGAAGAACCTTACATAGAGTTCAGTAGTAGGCTCCATGTTGTTTTTTATTTTAAAATCCTTGTAATGGTCTGATATTATTATTATTTCTTTTTTCAGTCTCCATTGTTATGATGTTCTACAACTGTCAATGGAAGCTAGCCAGAGGATCCTTCTTTTTCCAAAATGAAGGCAGTGTAGTTTTGGCAGCCCGCAAATGGTTCCACAGCAATTGGTGGCCTGCCATACTTTGATGCTCCTACAGTGGTGTGCGTAGGCTCAATAGGACAAATGCCAGGTCTCAAGGATGCCCCAAAATTATTTTTATTGCTGCTAGGATATTCGGACAGAATGTCTTAATATAGGGACAGTTCCACCTGATAGTTCTCAAGTCACCCACCAGGTCACACCCTCTCCAACAGTGCAAATATGTATGGGGATAATCTTTATTTTCTGGGGGTGGGACTGGAGCCAGTTGTATACAGTTTTGTAATGTGCTTCCATACCCAGGATGCTGTGCACATTGTGCTGTCTCACACCATAATCATTGCCACTGGGCCTCCTCCACCTCTGTGCCTAGAACTTTGTTCCATTGCTCTCTGTAGGTGTGAAGTGTTGGCTGGCGAGGCCTCTAAAATAATGTTGTATAGTGTAGAGATGGTCCCTTTCAAGCCCCTTGCTGATTTCACATATGTTTCTATGGGGGTATAAGTCTTGGGTGGCTGCAGCTTTTATTTCGAGATTCATTACCCAGTGACATATTTTGGTATAATGAAACCTTTCCTTTTGGTCCAGTTGCAATACTCGCATGTTTCAAATGTCAGAATATTGTTTCCATGGAACATGTACAGAAATTTCCAATGTCCATTTCTCCAGTTATCAAAAGGACTGAATGTGAAAGCAGGGTTGCCATGGATGTGAATGCGTGGAGAGGGAAACAGTCTATTTCAGTCATAGCGTCAGGGTTCCCAAGATTGCCAATGTAGTATTTGTGGGAGTGCTAAAGTAGGCATTGGGAGGCTGATCTTGCCTAGGTTTCTGTGTATTTTCTGGATGTCTGTATGTCTTTGTGTACCAAGATAGCTAGGGCTTGAAAGGCATATAGGATCCTGGGTAGTATGTTAATTTTCATACTGTTAATTCTGCCAATCCATGAAATAAAGAAGAATGACCATCTTTGGAGGTCCTCGCGTAATGTTGGGTGGGTCATTGGCTTTGAATAGGTTTGTGTTAGTAATGCATAATCCTAGATATTTAATTGATCGAGTCACCCATCGGAAGGTGGTCTTCAATTTCAACTAATTTATTGTACTGTTAGGTTTAAAAGCTTTGATTTTGGCAAGTTTATCATAAAGATTGCAACTTTATCAAATAATAATGGGATTGTAGATGCGGGATAGAGACAGCAACACCTCACCTGCAAATAAGAATAACTTGTGTGCATTGCTGCCAAACTGGATGCTCTTGATGTTGTTGTCAGCCCTCATATGTTCAGCAAACGGTGCAATGCTGAGGGCAAAATAGGGACCCTTTTGATAGGTACAAGTACACAGTGTCAAAAGGCTTGATAGTCTGCCATTTAAGGTCACCTTTGTGGTGAGAAAGTGTCAGCCTGCCTTTGCCATGGTTCTAAATGTGAGTTCCAGTCTCATTGATGGTAACCGTATTTGTCAGAAACTGCCAGTTGACCCGGTCGAGGCCTTTTCTGCATCTAATGCGGTGAACATCGCTATATTGTTTTCCTTTTTGGCATTTTTGATCAACTGTGCAGCGAATATTATCAGGTGCCCTTAATGAATCCTGGCTGGTCGGATATATTAAATTGGGCAGAAGAGGTTCTAATCTGGTTGCAGATATTTTTGTTTATAACTTTGCATCAATGTTGAGAAGCGCTATTAGCCTAAATAAGGTACCAAGCTTAGGGTTTTTGCCTGGTTTCGGGATTATCTAGTCACCACGCTCCTCAGATGGAGGTCACTTTGCCTTCCCTTGCATTTGAATTGAATATGGATATCCAATCAGTGGCCAAAGAGTTAGTAAAGGTCATATAAAAGCGTACAATGAAGCAATATGTGTCTGAGATCTTGTCTATTTTAAGGGATTTAAAGGCTGCCATTACTTTAGGTTTGCGCATTGGGGACATCAGTTACGTCTGTCTGTGCAGGAGACAAATGTGGAAGTGATGCACCTAGTATGTAGGGTGTCTTGTCATACTCTGAGTGCCTCTGAGTTGTATACATTTTCATAGAAGTTCAAAGGCTTCCATTTTTTTCCCCCTACTGAGGTGAGGGTCGGACTCAACTAGTTGTAGGTTTCCTATATATCCATATCCCTATTTTTTTCCACCAACTCTTTTGCCATATTTATTCCTATCTTTGTCTTTGGCCAACGTTTTTTTTTTTTTTAAAGGGTCAGTTCTGCTTTTTTAAAAGACTTTGCATTAAGTTTACCTACCAGTGACAATCGTATGTAATAGGTGCAGTGTAGGGGGCACTTTGAGTGTCTGGTGAACGTTTGTGAGCGCTAATCTTTTTCTTTCTTTTGCAATATCGTGAAGTTTGGTCATTTCTTTAACGCATTCACCGTGCAGGACTGCTTTGAAGGCATCCCAAAGGCACCTCTTTTGGGGTGTTTAACTGAAAGTATTCCTCTATATTGGGTTGGATTTCTGGTTTTAGAACTCTGTCCCGTAAAAGCACTTTTAGAACTCTGGCCCTCAATAGCGACAATAGCGATGGGTGCATTATCCACCGTGCTTGTAATGGGACCTTAGCCACAGCTCGGGGTTACCTCAATTATGCTTGATCTGAGAGCTCTGTTGGACGTGTTTTGGTCTGACGTACAAGGGGCATTAATGTGTTACTCACCACTGTGTAGTCAATTTTGGAATACATCCGGTGAAAGTGGGAGAAAAATATCAAGTCTTCCTGATGTGTTGCTCTCTCCAGGGATCATATAGACCCAAGTTCGTTCATGCCTTTTTTAGGTCTCGCGCCTAGCGTTGCACTGCGTAGCGCGAGACATTTAGTAGCTGAAAAAGGGGGATTCAGCAGTGACCTAGGAATCGCACACGCTCGTGCGTGTGCTTTTCCTTTTGGGCCACGCGATTGGCCTTTGCGTGCGTCTTTTTTATAAAAGACAGCACGCAATTGGCCAAAGGCGGGCGCATTGCTCCGCCCCTGGCCTATTGGTGTCTATTACGCGCACCATGGCATGTGGTTTCAATTATCGTGCACAGACACGGGCGCGATAATTGAAACCACATGTCTCGCTGTGGCGCGCGCGCACCACTCGTTTTTTTGTGCGGTCGCTTTTTATTTACACAAAAAAGAATCGCCGCTTGCCGCGACTTCGCACTTTAACTTTAAACAATTACATTTTTTTTTTTTAATGCAGCACACCGCGCTTCAGCCATCCTTTAACTAGAGCAATCCAGTGTCTACCTACGTCACGAACGCATTATCTTCTAAGGAACAAGTCACAGATTTTTCTTCAGTGTATGAAACTCAACAGCAGTGTATGACACTTCAAGCATGCCCCTGAACCTTTTGCCTGCGCCCCCCTCCCCCCCGTATCCCTGTACTCCCACGACCCCCTGTCGCTGAGCCCCAGTGCCCGGACCACCTGCGTTGAGTCTGGGCTTCGGAAGGACCTAATCTGCTGGTACATCTCCCCCTCCAAGCGTCGACTGCTGAATTATCATATCACATCTCTGTGCCAATCTCTGAAGATCTGGGGTGCAGGGACACTGGCAGCAATCACGACTGTGCAGCAAGTGGAGCACGGGCCATGGGGGCACTGATTGCAGAAAGGGTCGTGGCTTTAACAAAGCAAACGGATGCATAGAGCGATGCCTTACCCGAATATTGAACTCGACTTGGTGTGAGGGGATCCCGCAGAAGCACGAAAATGTCACGTCCTAAAAATGCTGAATACTCTGCATTTTCAGACGCTGAATTCCCTCAGATTATTTTAGAGACAAACTGTCAAAGATACCCACACCACACATTGTGCACCTCAGGTAAAAACACTGAAGGCTGTCAATCCCATCGCCACCACCAGGCAAACCCTAATCCCTGTTAGCCAAGAAGTCTGCACCCTGAGTAGCACATTGAAGTAAAATGTTAGGGAAGCGTCCCTTCCCTTGAATGTGCTCGTTGTTTCCAGGAACTATATACTTCCCCCGTCTCCAGCCCATTCAAAGGTTCCCCCTACTTCAACAGCACAGATGAAGGGCACCCAGGATCCCTTCTATTTACAGTTCACTCCACAGGTCACAAACTAGCTGTTCTTTCCAGGAATCCCTTAGCACGCCTTCTGTGGTGCGAGAAGGACTCCTGAGCCACACTCATCTAGTCAGGTACAGAGTGCAGGCTGAACCCACGGCCCAATACAGAATGCAGGCTACTGCACATACAGCCGACTACAGAGTGCACAATCCATGCACACAGTCCAGTACCTCATGTATGATGCACACAAACCCTGCTACAAAGTGCATGAAACACGCACCGCCCACTGTAGAGTGCATAATACACACAAATCCCAGTACTAAGTGCACGATTCACTCTCAGATCACTGTTGAGTGCAGGGTACACACACAGTCCTTTACACAATGATGCACACAAAGCCCAGTACAGGGTTCATGATGCATGCATCGATCACTTTAGAGCTCAAGTTACATACACAGTCTAGTTAACAGTGCAGGGTGAACACAAAGGGTGCGTACAGAGTGCATGCACACAGCCTCATTCCCGGATCACACACACCACAAAACAGAGCGTGTGATTTATACATACCACTGTGCAGATACAGCCCCTGCAAGGTTCACATGCTCCGCAAACAGTACAGGGTGCCTCTACACACAGCTCATCACAGATGCAGGATGTATGGGATCAGCAAAGCTCCCAGGACATATGTACAGCAACGCATAGAATGCTGTGGCTCTTGCAGCCCACCATAGAGTGCATAATGCACAAACGGCCTAGAACGGCGTGTGACGTTATACATAGGCTCATACTACTCAGTAAGCAGGCCACAATTAACACAAACTGCTCAACAGTGCAGGAAGTGTGTGTCTAGCAAACAGCACAATGCGCACACACAGCTCAAAACCTTATGCAGAACAGCCCAGTACAGGGTGCAGTTTGAATACACACTGCACGGTACAGATACAGCCCAATATAAAGCGAAGGATGTACAGACCTTCGCATAGTGTTGGATGCTCAGCACAGAGCGCATAAGGTGGGTTGTGCCGAGCACTCAGACCAGGGTGCACACAGCCTAGCATGCAGTGCAGATACATCTGGCCGAACCAAAACTGCAGGATTCACTCACACAGACGGCAGGATGCGAACACAACCGGGTTGGAGAAAATCTGACCGCACAGACCGCAACAGAGCCGATAGGGCGGATCACCATGCGGTTTGTGCGTGCATTCACTAAGCAACTTCACCACATTACCACCCGATCAAGTTTGGTTCCAAAAAGGGGCTTCCACCTGTCGCCTGGCCCACCCCCACCTGACAAGAATCTGCTTGATATTGGGTGCTGACACAGAGACCCCCACAGGTAAAAAGTGCAGAAAATTTACTTTCCGGGTGGCTGCAGCTGGGAAGTAGAGGATTTTCAGATTTTTTTTTTTTTTCTTTTCTGGAGAGATCAGTCCTTGCCTTTTTCCGATTTCCCCCTTCTAAATAAAAGTAATTTGTTGTGTTTCGTTCTGCAGCTGGTCGCAGGCAGGTTCTACCACCTGCAATAGGCACTTCAGCGCTGCTTCTGGGAACGGGGTTTCCGCCATGCTCTGCTTTCTGTTACCCTGTACTGTGGGGTGTAAGCGTGTCCCGTGGGCAGTGATGGTGCTTCGAGGTCAATAACAATGCAGTAGGTCTCGCATTACTGAAAGTTTGAGCTCTTGACGTTGAATTATTATTTGCAACGCCAATAGCTCAAACTTTTAGTAATGCGAGACCTATTGCATTGCAAATGCTTGTTCTTTTTTTTTTTTTTATGCGAAGAGGCTCAAGTGGGATGTATTGGAGCCTGATCTATCCTTCTCTGTCTCCCATGCTTAGTTAAAGTCTCCTATCACAATTATGTCACCCTCAGTAAAAGCTGCTAGAGTCTAGGAAGGTTATTAGAAAGTGGTTTTGTGCCACATTCGGTCATACACAGTTGCTGTCGTGACTCGTTTGTTTTGGATATAACCTGTCCCCATTACATATCTCTGTTCTATGTCAGTGGTTGTATGAAGTTACAACGCATGCCATTACAACGCATGCCGTTACAACGCATACCTTTACCCCGACTTGCTGTCGGGGGTGCGCTGGAAGTTGGAATAGTATAATTTTACTATTCCAACTCCAGTGTGTGCAACAGTAGGGAAGGTGTTGGAGTTAACTCCAACACCTTCTACCCCCTGCAACAAGCCTTTCGCATTGTAACTACATGCGTTGTAATGGCATGCGTTGTAACGCTTTCGTTGTAAAGGCTGTTTCCCATGTCAGTTTCACTATCCATGGAGACAAAACTCAACCATTTATGAACGAAGAGAGGTACAACATTGTGTTTCATTCATGCTGACGACTGGTGTGCTATCTGGTATTGCTTCTGTTTTTGTGCAGCTGATCACATCTCCTTATGTGTGCCTCCTGGAGTGCTATAATATAGATTTCCTCCCCCACTGGACATCAAATTTTGAGACTCTTGCTGGGTGAATTTAGCCCCCCTGTACTCAATGAAACAATTTTTAACCATCATAGAAGGATCAAGAGTGTTGTTCCTTCACTGGTTGTGTGGGGTAAATCTTTTGTGAAGTCCACTGTTTGTGCCTACCTGCGATGCTTACCACTGCCTCTATTGATCCACATTGGTTCCACTGGTGACTATACCATCTTTCAGCCTCCCTGTAACTAATCCCCGAACATTGTAACAATCAAATGCATAACTATAATCAATGCATAAACAAATTTGTCCACAGGCTGACTGAGTTCAGCATACAGGGTTCATCTACACCACGTGCCATAATGTGCTTTTGTTGCTAACATGAGTGCAATAGTAGGAATAGTCTTCTGGGACAGGTGCAGAATCGGGTGCCATTGTTGGCTTCTTGAGTGTGCCCCTTAGTAGAGGGATGCTGTGCTTCCTGGCACCTCTGTTTTTCCTGCTCCAGTGTCTAGCGTCCGGTGCAGGGCTGCTTTCGCATGAGCCCTGGCAACATACTCTAATGATCTGCCACCATTGCACAAGACTGCAATCAAGTGGGTTGTTAAAGATATGGTCACGTGCTGTTCCCCACAAGAGTCCTGTCACGCTAGGGGGCGTGAGTCAGTGCTCCTCCCTGCTGCTGGCACTTCATAAACACCTGACCCACCAGAGTTCACATCTGTGTTTCGGCAAGTGTTCTTCAAGTCACAATTTCCCACAATCCACCCTTAAATCTCTCAGGGGCTGTTGCGTCTCATCGCCCCTTGTTCCTCTTTCAGGTGTGTAATAAGTTTCTTAGGTCTATTAGTATCTGGTTGGTGTCAGGTGCATAGTTGTGGGCTCCATCTTGGTTTAGTGGCCCAACCGAAACGTCCTAAGCCTGGTTTCTGTCAGTGTGTTGCGGCGACTTACTTGATCCCCTGCAGGATCGGTCCTCCCGAGACAGTGGATAGTCGTTGATGAAGTTCTGGTGATTGTGGTTTCCACAGGAGCCCCCATAGCACATCTTCTCAGCTTTGTGTCATAGCCACGCCTCCACGGCTATATCTTTTAATTATGCATATGAAAGTAGGGCACTTAAAATATGTCGCACTAAAGAAATCCCTACTGATCCGCTTGTGACGTGTTGAAAATGAGATTTGTAGGTAGTGTTCACTCACAAACATCAATATGTCAGGAGTTCTAGAATCTGTTAAACCGACATCAGTCAATGGGACTACCCCAAGGCCTAATAACACACATTGGGAGGAGGAGGGAAGCACAACCTCAGTTATTGAAAAGAGTTTACCATCCATCCCAATCGGTGGTAAAAAGGTCAGTGCCTCTGCTGTATCCTTGCAGGAAGAACAAAGTAAACTTCTTAAAGTAGATCGCAAGTTTATTTCTCTAGATCGTTACAAAGCCAGTCTGAAGGCAGCACAGGCAGGACTCCAACTGACTCAATGGTCTAGTTTGGAATACAAAATTTCCTAGCAATCGTGAAGAAAAGTTCTCAGTTCTTTTAAGGACACAGAGGCGAGGATTATGATTTCTCTTTGCTTCGCTTTTATTAGGCAAAATTAACAGCAGCCCTCATTACCATAAGAGTGCTCCTTTCCCAAGAAGAATAGGAAAAAAATGTAGTCCATCTCAACCAAAAGGAATCGCCATAATGGTATGAATGTCCAGCCTCTTTCTGCAAACTTAGTATTCTTGTCTTCCTTATTGTCACTCTTGCTTTTGATCAGTACCTAAGAAACAGTAATCTGAGTTACCACTAGTTCTTTACTTCTGTTGCCTTAAAATTGTTCACAATACCATAGTGTAAGAAATTAGGTTATTAGTTGAGAGGGTGGAAGCCCCACTGAAATAATAAACACAATCCTTGTCAGGATGAATCATAAAAAGTCACAAAATTAACCTGTGCTTAACCCTCAGATAGTTTGGCAGAAAAGCAGTCAGTCTTATCTTAGAGGCAATCTGTAAAGTATTTATGCAGCACACACACAATAATAAAGTGAAAACACAGCACAAGAAAAATCTCTCACTAATGTAGACAAATGGAGTGAATTTTAATAAATAAAATGACATCAAAACAAATTAAATCCAATAGGTGTAACTGGAGTTGTAAATTTTTAAAGGTTTTAGTGAAATCCAGCGCCTAAAAGATCAAATCGCCAACCACAGGTATGTGGTTGTGCAATACCGGGCAAAGTCAAAAGGTAAGGCTGACTGCAATGGAGCCCAGGTCAGATACAAGGGTTGGATTAGGCCCGGTCCTGGCTTACCTTCGGACTTAGAAGAAATTTCAAGAAAAAGTTTTGGAGAAGGTAGAGCAGTGCTTAATTTGTACTTCTGGTTTCCGGTGCTGAGCACCGGCACTTATTTCACGGGGCCAGGTGTATATGATTTTTCTTCCCTGGCAGATTGCACCGGTAATTATTAAAAATAAATTCCTGTTCTCCTTCTGTGGCTGCCTGGTGTGTCCCCACAGGAAGGCCATCCTGGCCCAGGCATATTGAAACAGCGTCATCACGTTAGTGATGTCAGCAGATCACGCCTGCCTTTCACAACGAACACTGTTTCATTTCCATTGGAGAATAGCTGAGGGCGGGCTCTTGGTTGAGCTGGGGCAAGGCAGGCGGGGAATGTGCAGGTCAAACGTTTGACATCGTACAGCAGATTAAAACAAGCATTGGCATAGCCAATAGGTCTCGCCTTTGGGACCTTATAAGTGTTTAGCCATGCAACAGTTGATATTGTGCTGCATAACTAAATACTTATAAGGTCCCAAAGGCGAGACCTATTGGCTATGCCAATGCTTGTTTATGCCCTGTAGCCGAAGGAACATTGCTACGCATAGCTTGACTAAGGGGGAAAACGGTCACACAGCATGGCGCATGATGCCAACATTTTAGAAGAGGAAAGAAGGAGATTTTAACAAAATCAGGAGGTTGTATTTCCCCCACTGACTTCTATTGAAACAAAGGGAATTTCAGACGGGAAACAGACAATTGTAAGCCATTTTTTGCTTCAAAAATCGGGAGTCTCCCGCCTGCGTCGGGTCTATTGGCATGCATGCACGCACTTTTGTTTATAGAAATGAGCTAGAGCTGACGTTACGACGAAGAATAAAATGGGGTACACGTTTCCTTGACGGTGTCTTTGGGAGGTTGACGGTTATTTCCCCTTGTGCTTAAATTCCCTTCAAGACAATAGTGCTCGTGGTCCTGTTGATACTGGCACACTTAACGAAGTCCACGTGTATACTAATAATGCTGGGATCCTCCCGCTCCCCACCCGGCGTGTGGCACAATAATGAATCCCCTGGTATCTCAGGATAACAAAAATATCTTCACCCTCAGTTTTAGGCACTGGCGTCCTTTGCCCACAAAGCACAATGGCAATGCCTGCTGAGTCCTCCTCTGCAAACTACAGCTCCCAGAGCTCCGCTCGCTTCAGTAAAATCACACAACCCCTTTCAATGCCCCCCAAGACTCACCTGCTTTCGGTGCCCACTCGAATACTCAGCCCCAGTTTCCCCTTTCAAATGAGACCCGGCCTTGACAGCAAGGCACCTGCCGGGAAACCGAGTCCTGCTCGTTTGGGGTCATTTGATCGACGAAGAGGTAACGCGAGCCCAAATACTACAACTCCCGACAGACTCTACGCTGCCGGCGCGCCCCGCGCCCTACCTGTGTCTAGCTTCCCGCACACGCTACGTTTAGTCACACCCTGACTCAGCCTGTCGTGTAGGCTGATGGGATATGGTGTTTTATTTTATCATTTTATTCCAGGCAGTAATAAGGAGGCAGAAAGCTTACAAACTACGACTCCATTATAGCTTCTAGAGGAGATACGTAAGGGGCACGCTCGGTACACGTTTAGGACTAGCGGTTGCTAAGAAACGGTAACGCCTTGGTTGAAACAAGGACAACAATGGAGGAGCGGGGGCGAGCGAGCGAGGCAGCCTGCTCAGCTGACCACACGCTCGTGCGTCATGGCCTTTTCCCGGCATGTGTTTCCAATTATCTCGCCCGCGTCTGGGCACGATAATGGGAAACAGATGTCGGCCGCGCGGGTAACCGCCCGAAAAAGGCCATGACGCAGGAGCGTCTGGTCAGCTTTGAAAACCCCCTACATAATGCTTCGCCAGAAGCAGCGCTTGCGCGCTACTCTAGGCTCAACCTAACAAGCATTGGCATAGCCAATAGGTCTCGCTTTTGGGACCTTATAAGTATTTACTTATGCAGCACAATATCCTTGGTGCAACAACATCAACTGTTGCATGGCTAAACACTTTATAAGATCCCAAAGGCAAGACCTATTGGCTATGTCAATGCAAAGGTGGAGGGGGAGAAGGGCGCAAGGCGGAGGGGGAGAAGGGCGCAAGGCGGAGAAGGGTGCAAGGTGGAAGGGGAGAAGGATGAAAGGCAGATGTGGAGATGGGTGCAAGGCAGACGTGGAGAAGGGTGCAAGGCAGAGGATTAGAAGGGTGCAAGGCAGAGCATGAGGAGTGTCTAGCAGCACCAGGCCTGTCAGCAGTTTTTACGGACCCCTAGACAAACAACTATGCTGGGCCCCAAGTCACAAGCGCCTGTTTCGAAGTTTAAAAATAAAGTGTTATGGGAAAGAGAAAACACAGTAGCTCCAGTCTCCGCCACCAACTAATGATTTCAAATGCGTCAGCTGACATGAAAAAACACAAAATGCTAGCTTCGAAACCTATGCATAGATTTTATAGCACAAGCACCGGTGCTGTCAAAGCGCAGGGTCTGAGGAAAAGAGTCCCTTTGGCAGTCCTAAGCATTAGTGCTTTCAGTGGGATGAAAATGGTAAGGGTTATCTTTAAAAGGGGCGTGGTTAATGAAGCTTTATCTCGAAATCCTTTACAAGAGACGTGGTCTTAGATGAACAAAACCAATCAAATAAAAATTGGAAATATCTATGTACGTGAGTCACACAGTGCACAGACAGAAGTGTCAAAGGCACTTTAAAAATGCCACAAAGTACCTTTCCTATGTGAATTAAGTGGGGGAAATCACACTTTTTGGACCCCCCCACACCCCTTTATGTTGGCTAAAATTTCTCCCTAAAGGAGCGGAGGAGGATGAATTGTTTTGTGCAGACTCGCACTTCCCCAAAAATATTAGTGAAACAAAAAACGCTCTTCCTATGGAAACTCTGACCTAACTATAACTACACAATGGGGACCACCACTCTGTTTCATATATATGTTACAGTTTTATATAGTGTGAACTTTGTCTAAGGGCATTAGAGCGCTTTACACAAGAACTAGACGTTTTACGGGCAAGGGAAGATACACTTTTTTTTTCTTTTCTAATAAACTAGGCATGGGGATGTTGAATAATTTCTTCAGAATCACAGGATGTTAGGTCAAGGCGCCAGATTCGAACCTAGGTCCCCAGTTCCAATGCTGCCAGCTCTAGCTAGCCTGAGGTCACATCTCTTGCATTTTGCTTTCTTGTATCGGCAGCCTAAAGAGATGGCAAACCTGAACCCAATTATTCCTTTCAACTGCAGTGACCTCAAGAGGAAAATCAGACAAAGAAAATGCAGTGAAGCCCTTTCAGACACTATTATGGGATACCCCAGATTCAGCTCCTTAAGAAGTGCTCGAAGGACTTTCTCTAAACATGGGCAAGAAGTCATCTGCAGGCGGCGGTGAGCACACCACAGCGGCTGTGAGCCCATCACATCACCTTGGTCTTCGAAGAAGAGTTTCAGCTACTGCCTTGGCTGCTGTCGGGGTCCACCCGCCTGCTGGCTGTGCCAGTCCATCCATCCATCCTAAGACGTTTGTGGTTTATGAACGCAGATGCAGGAGCAGTGCAGACAAGCTTAATTAACTACACTAATTCCGCTGAAATAACTCTCAAGCTCCCCTCCCGGCTGCTAAATAAAGGTTCACGAAACACAGATGTAGTTTTCAGTTGTTTACTCGGAATAACATTTGAAAACGTAAGTCTCTACATGCGAGCCCTTGTTTAATTACACACTAGCTTGATTTATGTTTTAATGTTGCGTAAGCAATATGACACGGGCTGGCCGCCTACTTCCTGGCTTCTCCGGTGCATCGGTGTCGTCCGTCACAGCCAACGCACAGGCCCCAAACAGCTTTATTAGAAACCCTTGATGCAGAGCTCGAGAGAACTTGCAGTGAATTTTATATTACTTTTCTCCTGCTTACGAGTTGGAACATCTTTCAGTGAAAAAAACTGTAATTACCATTTTAGGAAAGCCGACACGTCGTTTCATCTGCATACAATAGTTACCTTGTTGCAATTTTGCTCAAATGTAGAGCAATTGCTCCCCCCTGCTGTAAAGAACACATCACTTCTCTGCATGACACACTGGCGAGATTAGACTACTTTATAAGCACAACATACGGCACCAAAGAAGAGATTTTAAGACATGGTATATTGCCAATCATATACCATGAAGTAATGCATATAATAATATATCACAAGACCACACAGGACAGCACCACTAACTAATGCTCCTTACCTCTGTTAAGCCGATTATAGTTCCAAGTTAAAACAAGAGAGGAGCGGGGGCGAGCGAGCGCGGCAGCCTGGGCTTTGGAAAGCTGACCAGACGCTCGTGCGTCATGGCCTTTTCCCCGCACGGCCGGCATGTGTTTCCAATTATCGCGCCCGCGTCTGGGCACGATAATGGGAAACAGATGTCGGCCCTGCGCGCGTAACCGCAGGAAAAAGGCCATGACGCACGAGCGTCTGGTCAGCTTTCCAAACCCCCTAACATAAAGTCTCGCCTTGTAGCGCTTGCACGCTACTCGAGGCTCGACCTAAAAAGTGCGTAGCATGCTTTATCAACTCTCACTGATCTGGAGCTGTCTGTAATTCTGCATTTGGCGTGCTCCTGGCCCACCCCCACATATGGTGTGCATGTGCTGCTCTGCACTCATTAAAAACTGCCAGCACTCTAATTGCGTGGCCCACGCCATGGCAGCATTACGGGGAGCAGCTGGACAGCAGGGCACGCTGAACCCAGTCAGCACAACGGTGACGCGCTGTGACTAGCCATCACCCCTCAAGGATTGGATAAGTGGATCAAATCATTTTCGGCGCTGGGAGGGCCCTTGCTGATTTTGTCATGTGTGTTTGCCTTAAAAATGAGGACTGTGTGCATTTTGTGGTGTTTTCTTTTCTTTGCTACAGATAGTTCGCACTAGTTGTAGGATAGCAAGGGAAGAATAAGTTTCCATTTGTTAGAAGAAATAGCCGAAGAAAATAGCAGCTACCTGAAAAGAACACCGTTTCTAATATACAAGTTGCTTTTGACTTTACCAAACTGAAAGACTGTCTAATGAGAACCCTATACAAAGAGAGCTTTTAAAAACGTTACCCATCATCCAGAATCGAATGTTTGCGCTTCTTGATTTAAAATATCTTCGTCAGTAGGCTGAAGCAGGTTAGTTAATAGCAGGAAAGTATTTGTGTGTTTGAATTGCACATACTTGCTCCTTTTCTCTGCAAGTGTGTCCTTGCATTTCATTTCCACTAAATTCAATTACACAGCCTTCTCCAGGGGATGAATGGCCGGACGGAGACGAATGAGCACAACAGCTGAAACTGATTGATCCAGAGATACATGCCGGTTGATTAAAGTGTCCAAAAGCAAAATGAGCAATAGTATGCTGCGGAAACCATTAGCCGTCTCTTTAATTAAATCTACTTTTGGTAAAAGGCCACTGTAGGAAAGCATGATCTGCTTTCATGGTCACCCCCACTTTTTGCTGGTGTCACTCTGTTTTTCTGACTAGTTTGGGATCCTGCTAATCAGGACCCCAGTCACTGTGCTCTCTCCCTAAATTGGACCATGGTAAGTACTTTGGTACCTCCCTAATTAGTTACAGGTGTACCCTTCTAAGTCCCTAGTATATGGTACTAAGGTACCCAGGGCACAGGTACACCAGGGGTCTCCCATGGGCTGCTCGTATTCTTTTGGCGCTCCCTAAATCTTGCTCTGCGTCCAAGTTTCTGCCAAAACTACACTGGCTGCCTGTTGAAAAAAGAATTCAGTTTAAGGCGCTGTGTGTTGCTCACAAAATCCTGACCCAACAAGCGCCTCCTGTCCTGGCACACATGCTATCACTGTACGTTCCGAGCCGCTCCTTACGTTCAGCCAACCGGATATTAGCATGTACCCCCCGCGTTCTAAGAGCCAGAGCTGGAGGATGCTCTTTTAAGGCCTTAGCAGCTAGACTCTGGAACTTTCTTCCAGTCTCCATCAGTGGCATTCAGAATCACCTGGTATTTCATAAAGCCTTAAAGACCTGGCTATTCCCAGCTTAATCCACCTGTTTCTGCTGCCTTTAGTTTGTGTACCTGGGTAGCGCTGGGACGCCCCGTTGCTGGGGCAGCCATGCGCTGTATAAATCCTTAAATAAAAATGAGACCACTCAAACTGTGACTACAGACCTGACATGGCAGCCTGTGTGAACTGGTGTTAGCACCACTCACCACAAATGTAAGTTTTCTTATATCTAAGGTCACTGCACTTAAAACCTATAAGTCACCCCTAAGGTAGGCCTTCCAATCCTGAAGGCAGGGTGCTGGGTTCTAAGTGTGAGGGTGCCCTGCATGAGCAGGACACTCCCTACAAACCTAGGAGTCAATTCTCCCGGCTTTGTAAGTGCAGTCAGCCATTTTATACATATAGTAGACATCAAGTCAATTACGAGATCTCTAACTATATATTGGCTTCACCGAAACCGGTCATGTTTGGTATCAAACATGTTGGAATCCTACCTCCAACACCGATTCCAGTGTTGGATGTAGGATCCCATGTACTGGGGCCTCCCCTAGGCAGCCCCCCTGTATTCCCAGTACCAGCCTTCCAGGGTCTAACAGCAAGCTAGTGCTGCTGCCGACCACAGACATGAGTCTGCCCTCATGCTGCTGAGTCAGGCTCGAGCACGGGAAGGTAGGACAATAGCTTTCCTGTCACCTGGAGGTGTAACCACCTCCCAGACAGGAATTCGTGTATTGGGCTGTGGTGGGGGCAATTGCCAGCGCCACTAGACTGCGTTGAAGGGCACATTTGGTGCCCTCCTTGCATACTCCAGTTGGAACCAGTTCTGGGAGCCGTTGGTTCCTGCTCTGGCGCGAAACTGGACAAAGGACATGGGAGTATCCTCCCCTCTTTCCAGCCCCTCTGGGAGGGCTCCCTGAATCGTCCCAACCCTTTCCTTAGGGTACTTAAGGGCTTACCTGTGGGCTGGTCTTCAGATTCATCGTGGGACAAGATTCAGATCTGAAACAACTTCATCTTCAACCGTCTGGGCACTTTGGACTTCGTTGGACTTCGCTTTGGGAACCGAGACAGCATCTGGAAAACTCCTTCTGCTCCTGGTCTCGTCATCCTGCCAGTCTTCTGCGTCGTCTGTGCCTGTGTTCCATACAGGTTCTTCTCCAGGCCTGTGGACATCCAAGACACCCGAAGAAATCCCCCTTGGAGTGAAGGAGTCACTCCCCTGCATCCGCAGGCACTGCAACAAAGCTGCCCGCTCTGCTGTTCCTGACGTCCCACGGACTTCGAAAGGCTCAGCAACACAGGTTGTGGTTCTGCAACTCCCTCGAGGCCTGTACTGTCTTCTCACCAAGTTTGAAGTCCGTATCCCTCGTCGGAACTGCTGAAGCAGTACCCCTGTGCACCGCGTCGACTTGCCGTTGCCAAGGCTTGTTGACTCTCTTCTCCAGAGATCTTTGGGCTCCAAGAAGCTCCAGCATACAGCATCTCCTGCTACCAAGATCTTCGTCTTCACCGTATCCTCTGCACTGTGGGCCTGTCTTCTTGGAGAGCTGCTCGAGGTCCTCTTGCGACTCCTGTGGCTTTGGCCTGTGGGTCCTCTTGTGGAAAGCGCACCTCTGCGCTCTGGAAAATTCCACTTAAATCCAAATGAGTACAGGCAGTCGAAGGTAAAACAGAGCAGTTTATTCACGCTTAAGTGGGTGCAGAACTAACCAGGAAAAAACCTTCTCCGTGAAGGTAATGAACAACTGAAAGAATTCTCCTTTGATATTTATACTATATTTGAAACAAGTCTGCGTACAGACTCCACTCCCCTCCCCTAATCCATTAGAAATTTCCTTCCAGTTACACATACCTTGAAAATGTAGTGTGGTTAGCTATTCTTTTTGTAAGTGATGTAAGAAAGAATCCCAGACCTTGACTAATTGCAAATTGAATGGAAAAGAGATGTGGCTTTACATTTCAGAGAAGCACAAATGATTAACGAGGTGTAATTAGTCTAGCAACCATTTGGTACTTTTCCAAGGGCATGGAAAGAAAAGAATGCACAATGTCAGCACGTACATAGAAAATTCCTCAGACAACGTACAAAGTCAGGTGGATTTAAAAAAAAATGTCTGCACTCGTTCATATTATACAACCTTTTCCTCAAATGGTCCTAGAACATGAATTCAACATTTACCAATTACCTGCTATCACTAACCTATAGAATCAGTAATAGATAATTTGGATTGGCCTCTCATATTATGATAGTACTTCATTTTCAGATATTCTCCATTGTAGGGTTTTTAACAGAGAAAATAAGAAACAAATGGGCCTTTGTAAGAAGGCTAATCTGTGAGGGCACTAACACTAATGTTCATTAAATCCCATATTTCTTCTTCTTTTATTTATTTTATTTTTATTTGAAGAGTTTTATATAGCGCTGGCTAGACCCGGAGGTATCGGAGCGCTTTACATGAGGAATCACGAGTTACAAAATTACATTAGTTACTGGAGCCTAAAATACCAATAGGAAAAGACAGTGTTACACAGTAACATGAGTTCTAAAGTAAAACATAACAAAGACAAAACGTCTGAAGGGGCGTCGAGGGGAAGAAGTAAAAAAGGGATTGGAAAGACGATCGGATCAGGCAGACTCGCGAGGGGGAAAGTATTTCCGAGAAACCCAAAGTCAGAAGAGAAAGTCAGACAAACCAGCAGGGGACCAGCATTCACCACATCCAGTGTCGCGGTGACTGAACAAGTTTAGAGGGGTGGAGGGGACCTGAAGGGGGGGTCGAAAAGAGGAAACGGACAGTCCAGCGACACAGGGAGCAGTCCAGTGGTCAATGTCGTCAAGATGGAGGATCATGGTTACGGGCACCGAAAAGAAACATAAAATGGTGGGAGGCAGAAAAACCAATTCTAACAACCACAAAGGGGGTTAACTCCACGGAGCAGGATTAGGAAGGGGGGGTAGTCACAGAATTGAGGAGGCATGAAGGAGGGATGAAGGTTGGTGGACGCTGCTCTCAAACGGGTCGTCAATGTGAGCTCGCTGGGGGCTGCAGGGGCCGCCGTGTCGTCGTTCTACAAAACGACAAAGTCCGGAGACGTCGGCTCAGGCGCCTAGGCATAAACCCCGGGAGAGGGAGGCAGCAGCTGGAATCCGGGGGGCGTGCTTCCCCAGCCTCGAGGAGGGAAAACAGGCTCAGGGGCATCGGTTTTCAGAACCGCTGAACTTTTGCCGCTGCAAGACTCGCGCGTCCCAGTCGCCGATCCGGAAGGTGAAAGAGGAGGTCAGGCAGCTGCGGGCAAACCAAGAAAGGCATGAAACGTCCGGAGGGGCGAAACCCAGCCCATCACTTCCACAGCCACCGAGGAAACTCCACCGGAACACCAGCCGCGCAGAGTTTGTTCCATCCTCAGCAGATCCTCGATGATTCGTCGGAAGGAGGGGGAGACACAGCGGAGAGCCGAAGAGAAACTGTGCCCAATGTCCGGCTGGGTAGGTGACGGCCGAGGGGGTGATCGGCCAGTCTCCCCTATAGCTGCAACGGCAGCTCCACCGGGCATCGGCCATGTTGGATTTGGGCTCCATGGTCGGAAGAATATTCATTGTTCTTCAGAGGTTACGAGTAGAATTGCGGGAATCGGAGAGTCGAAGGACCGTTGTCCATTGGAACCCCAGGTGAGTGAAAAGATCTGAGGAGGGGGTATATTCAAGGGGATTATCGCCAAAAGGCAATCCCTGGCCAGGGAGCTCCCGGCCGGAGCTCCTCACCCATCGGCCATCTTGGAAACTAGCTTCTTCTTGCATCATAAGCATATTCTGTTGTGGAACAGAAACTGGAGGGGGCTTGCAGGCTGAAAGGAGCATGCTGCAGCACATGGGAAGACAATTCACACATAGACAGCACCCTAAAATAATCCCACCTATAACCAAGGCTATCACTAATAGTTTCCAACCCCCATGTGAGCAGTACTTCTCTAAACCAACCTGACCAAGTCCAGTCTCCAGTATCCTGATGTATTTCAGCAGCAATTTTGTGAAGTTTTTGAATGGCCAAATTCACATTAGGAGCATTATCTGGGATATACACCAAGCAGGAACTACCAATTAAGTGGCATACCCCCCCTTTCTCTGCTAAAGGAATGTCTAAAACAATACGACTTTGAAGGGATACAAGACGGGTAGCTTGCATTTCTACAGTAATGCTACTGAGTGCACCAGCATTCTCATTAATAGCAGCTTCCACTACTCTGATCAATCGGCACACCTTTACACTATTGGCCTTAGGACCCCAGAAAGGCACTTAGACCCTTCATTGCATCAATAAATTGCTGCAGTGTGGTATCTGTCTGGTCAACCTGTACTTCCCGTTTATTAAGTCGATGTGTCCTGTGATCGGATGGTGCAAGGTAAGTGGGAGGAAGAATAAATGCAATATAGCATCTGCCTGACCATCCTTTAGGGAGCCAGACATAAGCCTAATTACCACAAACAAAATAGGTGTTTTGCGAGGCCACAAATGATAGAGAACTAGTGCAATTTAATATCACTGTACAGGAGCAAATACTATTCCCAACAGCAGGGGGCCCTTCACCTTGAACACAAGGGGGCGTAATGGTCATGCACAGGAATGGGTATCATCGCCAACTTGGACAGCTTTCTCGCATTAAAGGATAATAGCATAGAGGAGTTATCATAGCCTGTACATTCCTCCCTCTCCTCCATGGTGCCATAGATTCTAACAGCATTTGGCCAGCATAGATAATAAAGGTGATACCTAAGCTGGCTCTGTACAGTTTTATTAGTGACTTTGATATAAGAAGCAAAATTCAATTCCCACCAGGCACTACATGATCCATTGTAGGATAAAGATGGAGGAATAAGAGGTGCCTTCCTTTTGACTGAAGATGGCAGGAAGCCACATATCCAATAATCTGTAGCATTATATCCAAGATGGGCATTATGTAAAACCTGAATGAATGCATTCAGATATTGCAGGCAGTGTGCTTGCTTATGAGGGTCAAGGGTTATGTACTGATGCTCTGGTATTGGTGTGG
Source organism: Calotriton arnoldi (assembly GCA_963921515.1). Lineage (NCBI taxonomy): Eukaryota > Metazoa > Chordata > Amphibia > Caudata > Salamandridae > Calotriton > Calotriton arnoldi. The sequence goes on along the minus strand of CAWUFW010000005.1, from coordinate 3,735,821 downwards.
TGACTGATGTCACTCATTTAGAAACTGGGTGATTTTTGTCACGACTGTCTGGAGCAAATGCCTCAGAGTGGGGATAAAACGACATATCCCACAATGCCGAGGGCGAAAGGGAGGAACTGGGCTATAAAAGCTCCTCCCTTTGCCTGAACCAGTGCTTGACAATCGGCCTCCAGGGACGAGTCTGGCTGTTCCGTTGTGAATTCCCCGAGGAGCTTGCTGCTTGGCAGGCATTATCTGTACATTGGCGTTTCCCCGAGCGTGGCGGACTTCAGCGGCTACGTGTTTTTGATCTTTGCTACAGCTGCATGAGTTGAAGAAGGGAGGGCAGCTTTTCTTCCTGTCCGTGTTCAGGTCTGTCTGCGTCCGCCTGCAACGTGGAGCCGCAGGGTGAGCGGAGGAGTCCGTTGCAGCCAATCTCGCATACTCCGTCTGAGCCTCTCTCTCTTCTCCCCCCCCCCCCCCGACCCAGGTCCGGAAGCGGGTGTATGCGGATTTTCGAGTTCGTATTCTGAGAGGCAGGAGCATCTGCAGGTACATTTGTTCTGTTTCCTTTTCATTTCATTGTGTTGTAGGAAGGGACTCATTATACGTACACCATTCTCCGGATTGGATTTGACATTTCGTGTAGACCCGGTGAGGTCTTCTATACTATTATTTCTTTGAGACTGCTCAGGTGCTCTTTTTGGGCTTGACTCGCAGGGGACATTCACTGAGCGTCCTCTTCTGGAACAATCCTCTCTCTTTTCCAGGGTGCATGAGGGGGAGCAATGTGTGAGTAGAATGTATCTTCTCTGTTTGTATTATGGTATAGGAAGAGGTGTTCGGTATGTGACTCTTTTTCTGTCTTTCTTCGCTTGCAGGCTTCAGCTCCTGTTTCATGCATAGGGCGAGGAGTACAGATAGACATAGAGAAGACCAGAGCGGTTCGTGGGTAGCGGACGACTACCTTCTCCTTTATTATTTTATCCACTTCCCTTTTCCCCTGATTGCTCCTGTGCAGAGTTGTGTATGTGATAGCTCGCTCTGCGAGTAGCATTAAGGGGAATTGAGGATCATAGCATCGCCCCCGCTGCATCTGGCTAACACGAGGTGGGTGATACCTTCCTTACCTTTTACCACCTGACGGAACCTGACAGTTTTCTTCTAACCACCAGAACAACCCTAGCATTCCTAATATTATCAGAAGACACAGAAGCACAACAATTTTCACTGTCTTGGTCCAAAATTGTTGTATACCAGACACTGGAGTCTTCCCCTCCTGCCACTGATCAGAGGGTGATTTCCTAAATGGTCTCAGTTCAATACTCCTAGTCTTACCTATATTGTATTATTTGTGTATGATGTACAAAGACCTGTTCTTGATGAGTGATGCTTCTCCTAATATTTGACTTTATGCTCTGACCATTCTTTTTCTCTCTTTTCTACCCTTCCCTTCCTTGGATAGAAAATCTTGTTTCTGCAGGCCTGTTCTTCTTCTTTCTCTTTTTGGAAAAGAAAAAAACCAAAAAAAAACAAATCAAAAACACCTAACACCCAAAAGCAAAGTAACATGGTTAAGACCTCCTAAAAATCCCTATCTATTTTACTAAAGAACATCAAGAGTTCCCAGTGTCCTTTACTTCAAAGCATCACTGGCAAGCTTATGTACAGGTCCAGACGTTGGTGGTCTTGACCACCAGCATGGATTGCTATCTCTCCAGAGTTCGTTTTTTCATTCACTGTCTATTGTGTTTGACAGTCCTAGGTCTCAAATTATACCTAGGCGAATCACAATCCGGATGCTCAAATAGAGGTATTGGTATCAATTTGGGCTCAACAGGAGTGAAGTTGACCAGTGGATTCGCTACTTCTCCTTCTTCAACCAGCTCACCATCATTAAAAGATACTTGCTGTGGAATTTGATCACTTTCCAAATCAGGAATTCCTTGCTTCACACATTGATCATAGAACAAAGGCAATGGAGCTTTCTTAATATGGCTGACATGCAGCCAGTGTTTGTGTCCCATGCACTTAACAGCAGTCTGAGTGGCGAGTAACACTTGCACCGGTCCTTTCCAGCGTGGCTCAAGACTGGATTTCCTCTGGAATGTGCGGGTGAAGACCCAGTCTCCAGGCTTCAGATTATGACCTGAACCTTCAAGACGAGGAGGGAGACTGGCCTTCACCTGTGAATGAATCAAACGCAATTCTTTAGTCAATTGGTTACAATAATTAACAAGCAGAGGATATTCAAGTTCACTTTTTTTTTTTTTTTAAATGGTACACCCCATACAATTGCAGGCCTCCCCATGGCTACTTGAAATGGAGATAAACCCATTTTCGAGTGTTCAGTATTGCACATTGAAAGCAAAGCTATGGGCAAAGCATCAGGTCATTTTAATTTTGTTTCAGCACATATCTTTCCCAGTTTCCCTTTCAAGATACCATTATATCTTTCCACTAGGCCTGCAGCCTTGGGATGGTGGGAAGCATGGAACTTTTGCCTTGTCTGCAAGCATTTACAGACCAGGTCCATCACTTAGCCAATGAAGTGTGGCCCATTGTCGCTCCAAAGAACTCTGGGCAAGCCAAATCTCGGGAAGTGCTCCTTCAGGAATACTTTTGCAGTACTTAGGGCTGTGTTATCTTGTAGAGGGTAAGCCTCCAACTACCTACTAAAGGTGCAAACCACCACTAAGACATACTTAAGCTTGCCCACTCGTTCCATTTCTATGAAATCCATTTGCAGGACTTCAAAGGGCAAATCTGGGGTTGCAAAATTGCCTGTCGGGACTGGGGTACCTTTTCCTGGATTATAAGTAGCGCATATCAGGCATCTTCTTTTTTTTTTTTTTTTTTTTTTTTTTTTCTCAAACTTGTTTTTATTGAATTTTACAGAAGGGTTATCATAGCATTTGACAGTACATATATTCATGCAACCCGTATATATCGAACAAAACGCTATTTCTGTGCACCGAGTAATACAATTGTTACTGGTCACATTGTCCTCAAGGAGACAGATATGTATAGTCAGTGCATTGCAAATAACAAATTCTTCGTAGAGTAACCCCACCCCTTACCCTCCCCTCCCCCCCCCCCCAAAGCCCAGTCCCTTTGCCCGTGAGTCACTGGTACTGTTGTGCACAGTGTGCGGATAAGGGAACCTGGGAATATATTCCCATCTTTGTGTGAACAACCCAAAAAAAAACCAAACACAAATGTGGTCGTGTATCTTCATGTGAAAAAGGACCCTGGGGACTAGAAAGGATGGCGCGAGATCTGTGGAGCGCTGTGGTATGTGACGGAACGTGGGTTAGAGTTGAAACAGGTGGAGTGCCCGGACCCTCGGGGAACATGTGGTCATTGGTAGACCTGTGGACAGATACTTCACTAAGGGCCCCCAAGTGTATTCGAAATGTTTTAAAGTGTCTCTGTATAGGTCACTTAGCCTTTCCATAGTTAACTCTCTCCATAGGCGTGCCTGCCATTGTGTCATGGCCGGAGCCTCCTTCTTTTTCTAAGCTGCGGCTAAGGCCGTTTTGGCCGCCCCTAAGCAGAGCCACATGATGGCTTGGTCAGCCGTGGTTTGATACTGTAGCCCCGGGGTCCCTAAGTCCCAGAAGAGCAAATTCAGGAGAGGCCGGAATGGGATAACCTAGGATGTCCTTGATATGGGCTAGAATTTCATTCCAGAAAGGCCGGATGATTGGGCAATCCCACCATATGTGTCTAAAATCACAGAGTAAGCCGCATCCACTCCAGCACAGGTCTGATGTGTTGGGAAAAATCTTCTTAAGTTTGGTGGGGTATAGGTACCAGTCGTAGAGTACCTTATAATGGGCCTCTCGTTGTGTCAGTAAGTGATTATGACGCCGAATGTCCTTCCACAATGCTTTCCATTGGGTGTCCGTGATGTCTCGGCCAAGTGTACTTTCCCAAAATGCCAAATAACGAGGGCGGGGGGAAGGCAGGGTGTGTAATAATAGTGCATAAAGGAAAGAGATGGCCCCTTTCATTGTGTCTGCTCCCGCCAAGTATCGTTCTAGTGGTGTGGGTTCCCTCGTTGCCCCCTCTCTGATCTTAGGTTGCGTGGCCCAGTGGCGTAGTTGGAGATAGTGGAAGTATTCTGATTTAGGCAGATTAAATTCACGCTGGCAGTTTTCAAATGTTAGGACATTCCAGTTGTGGAAGAGATGAGTAAGCGCCAGACAACCCCCTCTCCCCCCTCTCTCCACGCATCAAAGGGTCCCGGCTCTAATGCGGGTGGGAATGCTGGGTTGTAGTGTATAGGGGTGTATGGGGATGGAAATGTTGTCCAGTCAGTTTGTCGCAGTACGTCATCCCATATGTGCAGAGTCGTTTTGGTAGGAGTGCTAATGTATGCGTTGGCCGGGCGATCTGATTTCGGTTTCCAGAGGAGGTCCCAGATCACTCGTCCTGCTATCGCCCGGTCCATATGAAGCCAGTGTTTGTCTGATTCTCGGTGAGACCACTCCACTATGTTCCGTAATTGTGCTGCTTTGTAATAGTGTCAGGTCGGGCATCGCTAGTCCCCCTTCGTCTGCGGGTCTTCGTAGGAGATGGAACGGGAGTCTCTGTCTCTTGTTTTGCCAGGCAAAATTTTTAAACGGTGTGTGTGCTCTGTGTAAGAAATGTTTCTCAAGGCTGATGGGGAGGCTCTGAAACAAATGTAGGAATTTCGGCAGTAGCACCATCTTAAGGGCATGAAGTCTGCCGATCCATGATAAGTAGAGCGGCGACCATCGTTTTAGATCAGCCCGTAGTTGGGTGAGAAGCGGAGGGTAATTGGCCGTGAACAGGTCTGATATTTTGGGGGTTAATTTAATCCCTAAATAGGTCAATTCTTTCTTGGCCCGTTGGAAAGGAGTGGCTGCTTCCAGGCTTCCCATGTTGGTTTCTGACAGTGTTAGATTTAAAAGAAAGGATTTGGGGAGATTAATTTTAAGGCCTGCTACTTGTTCGAACCGGTCAACTCCTCTTGTATTGAAGGCAGTGAGCGTTGGGGGTCAGACAACGTCAACAAGATGTCGTCGGCGAAGAGGGATATCTTGTGGTCTTCAGAGCCAAAGGGCACCCCTCTAATGTCTGGTGACTCCCTAATAGCTGCTGCCAATGGTTCAATGCTGAGCGCAAAGAGGAGCGGGGACAGAGGGCAACCCTGCCTCGTACCTCTCCCCAGTAAAAAGAGATCTGATGCTATCCCGTTAACCGAGACCCTGGCACTCGGAGCTGTGAAGTTAGCTCGTATCATGTTGATGAAGGTGTCGCAGAAGCCAAACCGTTGGAGGGCCTGGAAGAGAAGGGACCAATCCACGTGGTCAAACGCCTTCTCGGCATCTAGACCTAGTAGAACTGCAGGTATCCTTTTTTTTTTTTTTTTTTTAATGCGGTTTATCTATTAGGTGGATCACCCTTCTTACGTTATCATGCGTTTGTCTGCCCCTAATAAAACCGGATTGGTCCGGGTGTATAAGCTCAGGCATCAACTTGTCTAGTCGAGAGGCCAGTATCTTTGAGTATAGTTTAGCATCTAAATTAAGTAACGTTAAGGGGCGGTAGGAGCCACAGAGCTGGGGATCCTTCCCCGCCTTAGGGATCACAGTGATTAGTGCTTCGCTCATGGTACTGGCAACTTGGGCCGAGGTCGCAATGTAGTTAAAGAGCAGAGTTAACTGGGGCACTAGTTCTGCACTGAAGCTTTTATAGAATTGTGCGGTCAGGCCGTCCGGTCCTGGGGCCTTGTGCAGTTTGAGAGTCTTAAGGGCAGACAGTACCTCTTCCTCTGAGATAGGCTCCCCCAGTTGTTCGTTCTGTGAGTCTGTCACCCGGGGCAGCGTCACTGAGTTCAGATAATGTGTTTGTGCATGTAAGTTGGCTTGGTCGGGAGTATAGAGTGCTTCATAAAAGTTTTTGAACAAGCGCGCTTTCTCAGGTTCCTCCTTAATCGACCCACCCATGCAATCTTTTATGCTTGAGATGTACTCCCGTTCCCTTTTTACCCTAAGTTGGCGCGCCAAGTGCGAACCTATTTTGTTTCCCTGCACATATGACTTCTGCTGAAGGCGAAGTATAGTCACTTCTGCCCTATTCGAGTAAATTGCGTTCAGTTTCCCTTTCAGGGCCGTAACTTTTCTCTGTAGAGTGGGGGTGGGCTTAGCTTTATGATTGCGCTCTGCCGTCTTTAATTCCTCCTCCAGAAGTAACCTCTCAGCCGTCCTCTCTTTAAGAGCAGACATCAAGGACCGGCACTGGCCCCGGATGACGGCTTTGAAAGTATCCCAGTTATTTGTCACGGAGGTGTCCTGCGGGTTATTTATTTGGAAGAAGTCTCTAATAGAGGCCCTTGGGGTATCCCGCGATGTTTTGTCTCGAGTTAAGGCGTTAGGAAAGTACCAGCGTTTGGACTTGGGTGTGTTGTCTCTCCACTCCATGGATACCGCGAGTGGGGCGTGGTCAGAAACTATGATAGGGTGTATTGTGGCTTCGCGCACTTGATTATTGAGGGTTTGACTGAGGAAAGTGTAATCAAGGCGTGAATAGCTGCGATGGACATGAGAAAAGAAGGTATACTCTGTATCGTGTGGGTGAGCTTCTCTCCATGCGTCTTTGAGGCCCAGCTCTTGTACCTCCTGTTTCAGAGCTTTTGGAAAGCTGCCCATGTGCGTTTTGTGAGGGTTGGAACTGTCTGCTTGTGAATGCCATGTAAGGTTAAAGTCCCCCATGAGTATGATATCACCCGACGCAAAGCTCCCCAGCAGAGATAGCGTGGAGTGTAGGAATTTCGCCTGGTTAGTATTGGGTGCGTATATCGACGCTATGGTGCATTGTCGCCCCCTCAGGCTCCCTTTCACCATTAGGACCCTCCCCTCTCTGTCTGTTTTATAGTCCTCGGGTTGGAATTTAAGTGAGGAGTGAAAGAGTAGGGCCACCCCATTATGTTTTGTGGTGGAGGAGGATTTATAGATCAGTGGGTAGGCTTTGTGTTTCAACCTATGATCTTCAGAGCGTTTGAGGTGGGTTTCCTGGAGGGCCACTACATCATAGTGTTGGTCAGTGAGGTATTTCCATACCTTTTGACGTTTAGAAGGGGCATTCAAGCCACGTATGTTCCACGATAATGTGGTGATCACCATATTACTGAGCGTGGGTAAATTAACCTCTTGGCATTGAGGCTTACGACAAATCTTTTCGCGCATCCCTCCCTACCCCAATCCTGCCCTCCCCCCACTTCGTCCGGTCGCTGCAGTTTATTTTTCCTCCCTCTCCTCCTCCCTTCAGCATCCTCAGTATCGTCCTCATCACTCAGGGTCACAAAGAAAAACACGACTAAAAAAGGAGAAAAAAACCATGAACTCAAACAGTGTCAACTTTTGGACTGTCTGTCCCCAGTCCCATGTACCTCCCAAGTGTCCGTCCGACACTGTGAGGCGAATAGGACCATAATCTGCTGCCAAAAGCTCTGTGTTGGTGCTCATTGTTAAGACGATCACCTTCCCGCTGTGTCAGTTAAAGAGTTCTTCAAGTTCCTGGGCATGTTCGGCGAAGCGGGGCAAACAATTCTCAAGTAGCGATTATAGTTAGTGACTCGAAGCATTGAAGCAATAGAGTGCGTGAAGTAAAGACGTTTCTGTCTGATTCTCAAGGTATGTTAAACTTTGCTTTCTTCAGCCCTCTTGAGTCGGCTCTAGCGGACCAGTCTGTTGTCTCTCAAATCTAGGGTGCACTGCACTAGTGTTCAGATTGGATCAGTAGTGGTTTGGTTCTTCTTAGATGGGGGATTCGACGTGTGCGCCAAGCGCTTGCTTCAGCCCCGCCAGTCGTGTCACATCCCGAGGCGGCTGGTGTACTTTCTCCGGAATCCTGAAGTGGCAACGAAATCCCTAGGACTCTGCACGCCTCCTGGACCTCGGAGACATGTCGTTCCCTGTTTTTATATTCAAAGCTGAGGCCGAAGGGGTAGGTCCAACGGTAGCGAATGTTGTCCTGCCGTAATTTATCTGTAATGGGACGGAATAGTTGACGTCGTGCCAAGGTTGCCCGAGCGATATCTTGGAATAGTTCACACGTGTACCCCTGGAATTTCAGCACGTCTCTTTTCCTGGCAGCCTGGAGTATTGCTTCCTTTGATTTAAAAGAGTGCATTTTGGCAAGTATATCTCTGGGGCGGCGTTTTTCGCCTTGAGGGAGTCTCCCCACTCTATGGACTCTCTCTATTTTCACTTTCACCGTCGTGGCACCCATAATTTCGGAGAACAGCCCTGTTATGAAGGCCTCGAGGTCCGTGCCTTCTGCTCCCTCTTCCAGGTTGCGGATTCCTAGGTTGTCTCGCCGGGAGCATATCATGCATCTTTTGATATGGGACTCTGCCACCCTGGGAATCAGTTTGTTGAACCATACCTGATTTAATGTTCACTATTCCTTTGGCACTAATGTGAGCTGGGCTATGTGCCATAGTAACAATAGCATTTATATAACAATTAGGAAGCATTCATCTTTGTTTCTCTGACAGATCTATCCAACATCTGGTATCATCTAATCTACCATACATCTGCCATGCCACTTTATCTTCCATGGTAGCTTCCTGTTGTATCTCTCTAACACATTCTAAGGTATTGTTAAACATTTGTACTTCAGGGACCCATCTAGCTGGTCCTGTAACATACATTACACTATATTCAGATCTGGCTGTTTGCTTGGCTGTTTCATCTGCAAAAGCATTTCCCTGACCATTTTCTCATCAATAACCTTTTTATGGACACTGCATTTAACAATGGCAACTTTTTTTTGGTAACATCAGTGCATCCATTAACTTTACTATTAATTCCCCATGCTGTATTTTAGTACCATGTTAGGTCAAAAAGCCTCTTTCTTGCCATAATCGCCCAAATGAGTGGGCAACAACAAAGGCGTACTGGCTGTCAATATAAATATTTACAATCGGATCTTTACTCCATTCACATGCCCGTGAAAGGGCAATTACTTCTGCTGCTTGTGCTGACATTTGCTGTATTTTACATGACTCTACCACTGTTTTCAAAGTGTTTGTACCATCCGGTAATTTGAAACATGAACCATCCACAAACAACTCTCCCTGTGGGTCAGATATGGGAGTATCAGGTCTACCCGCCCCTTGGTCTCTTGTTCAGATGGGAACACACAATCATGGTTTTCTTCTCCTGAATCACTGGAGAGGGGTAGCACTGTGGCTGGGTTCAAAACATTGCAACGTTTCAGAATGATATTTGGAGAAAACAAGTGTTAACTCATACCCTGTTAAGCGTGCACTGGTCAGGTGCTGGGTCTGAGTTTTGTTTAGTAGCACATCCACAGCGTGCGGTACCATAACTGTCAAATTGTGACCTAAAACATATATTTCAGATTGTCTGACTGCAGCAGCTGCTACTGAGCGCAAACAATTTGGCAGAGCCTTAGCTACTGGATCCAATGTGGAGGAAAAATAAGCACAAGGTTTATTCCTCCTCCCATGGGATTGTGTTAATACAGATGGAGCACAACCGTCTTTCTCATGGACAAACAAACAAAATTCCTTAGCATAATCAGGGTTACCCAAAGCAGGTGCATTGCATAAAGCATTGTTTAGTTGTTGAAAAGCATGCTCACACATCTGTCCAAGGGAATGGGTTACTAATATTCTTAGATGTTTGAGCAAGCAAAGGTTTTGCAATTAAAAAGAAGTTAGGTATCCACTGCCTGCAAAAGGAAGTCATACCTATAAAGGCGCGAACATCAGATTGGGTCTGGGGACGTTTAATTTTCTGTACCAAATCAATTCTTTGTGGGTGCAGTCTTCTGCCCCCCTTTGACAGGAGGTGACCTAAATAGGCAACCTCCTGTTGACAATATTGCATTTTAGATAAGGACACTTTATGTCCTAGGAGTGCTAAATGATGTTACAAATTAACTGTTGTCTCCTTACAACCTTCCTCTGTATCTGAGGCAATTAATAGATCATCAATGTATTGGAGTAATTCAGAGCCTTTTGAGGGGGAAAAAAGGGCTAATTGTTTCTACAAAGGTTGACTATATATACTAGGGCTTTCTGTAATCTTTGAGGAGCTCGCTTGAATTGAAGTGAACGCCCTTGGAATAAAAATGAAAAAAGGCATTGACTTCCTTTAGCAATGGGCACACTAAAAATGCATTTTTTTAAATCAAGCACAGTAAAATATTTGGCTGAACGGGGAATCCTTGTAAAAATAGAATTCATGTCAGGAACAGGATATTGGGGTACTACAACTTTATTAATAGCTCGAAGATCCATCACTAATTTATATTTATCAGGGATTCCCTGTTTTTTTGTTTTTTTGTTTTTTAAGAACAGGAAGAATAGGACTATTACATGGACTGCCTTCTGTTTCTTTTATTATCCCCTTATGTATTAAATCAGAGATACCTCTTTGAGACCTTCCTCTCCCTCCCGGGATATTTTTTATTGAGGAATGCAGGGTAAGGAAACACCTTTTTTTTTTAACAGTGATTACTATGGGATATATGTCCATTTTACCAACGTCATTATCTCCTGATGCGCAGACCGTTTTATCAATTGCCTGTAATTCAGGTGGTAGATGACTCACATCTGTCATTGTAAATCATTTGCTAAAATTATCAGAAGCTATTGAGCGCTTTACAAGTACAAATTTCATTTCATTTCATTTCATATAAAGACACCATCAGGAGAACATTAAATGTTAGCATTCAGTCTTTTCACTAGGTCCAGACCTATTAAGTTCTCAGCACAATTTTTAGTAAGCACAAATGGGGCAGAGGTGGTGAAGGGACCTATAGTAACATTTAGGGGTTTGGAGATGGGGCTCTGGATGGGGATAGATGAGAATCCCACTGATGTATTCATTCTGCCAGAGAGGGGAGCCCCTGGAAATTGGTCATGAGCCACAGAGGTGCGAGTGGCACCTGTATCAACAAGGAAGTCTCGTACTTCCCCTTTTATATCCATGGTGACATATGGACCTGCTTGATTAACTGGAATCGTGACCCTATTTCCAGCCTTTCCATTGCTGTCCTATTGTGAATACTGAAAGGTATTGTAATCAATGTCAGTAAAATCTTCAGTATAGAAACTTCTGTCAACTTGTTGGCCATCAAAATAATTCTGACGTCTATTGTCATTCTAACGCTGGGTGAAATCTTGCCTATTTGTGCCACCTCTCCCTGTACCCCTTGGCACCGAACTACCTCTTCCTCTTGCCACAGTTGCTTGACCCTGTAGGCTAGGGCATGCATCCTTCAAATGACCCTCCTGAAAGCAATGGGCACACTGATTTTGGCCTAATCCTGCTCTATGTTGCTGCGCAGGAGTTTATTTCCATAGGAACTTTAGACACAGCTGAAGCCCGAACTGCTGAACGGAATTACACCCAATTTGGCAGAAAGGTAGCTGTTGGTCCAGAAAGCGACTTTTTTGTGACTTGGTGTAAATCCGTTCAGTAGTTGCGGAGTTATTTAAAGACGTTTCCAGTTGTATATCAAGGGACGTGGAGGATCCGCGACCTCTCCCGATCTCATGCTGAGATCTGATTGGCTGCCAATTTTTCAAACCAGGAAGTGTTGGCAGCCATCTTCAACTGAGTCACAGAAAAAAATGTATTAAAGGGGGGGTGGGAGGGAGGTAGAATCACCCTCACCCCCTCGGTCTCTTGGGTGGGGGATCCTACAGGGACCACGCAGGGCCCAAAAACATTTTTGGGGAAATATTTTTGGCGAAAGTTGCGCTGGATCTGCAAAAAAAAACAACCCAAAAAAAACAGAAGCGCGGTCTTCTGCGCTTCTGTAATGTTGAGCCCCAGGGTGGGCCAGGCCCCGGGGGCATGTCTGATATATGTAGGAGGGGGATGCGTGGGGCTACCCTCCTAGGAGCCCTAAATTCCCAAGTACTGCCACCTCCCCGGGGCATTGTTGATAATTTATGCAGGGGGTTGCCTGCTCTCAACCCCTGTGCCCTGCGGACTGCCACCTCCCCAAGGCAAATGTTGTATTAATTAAAGGGGGGGGGGGTCCTGTGCGCAGCCTCGGGGACCGCCACCTCCCTGGGGCTAAATAAGATATAAATGCGGGGGGGGGGCATCCTTGGGGACCACCACCTCTCCGGGGCTAAATGTGAAATTAATACAGGGAGGCCACCCGGCACCCCACCCCCCTTCTCCTGCAGCTCAGTGACTGCCACCTTTTCAAGGGAGTTACCTTCCCCTCCCAGAAATCCACGTTTGGATCCTCCTGTTAACCTCACTACAAGTGATGATCTAAAAAGTGGTGGAGGAGGATCAGAAGGGCATATTTAAATCGGGGGCAGAAGCTCAAGGTGATGCTCCTGCACATTAAGTCCAATATGGCGTTTGTGGACAGTGCCACAGTAGAGGAGAATGATTATTTATTCTTCCAGTTTCAAAAGAAGGTGCCAGAGACTCTCCCTGTAAACGCCTCCATTAAGATGATTTAGAATCAATGGAAGGATGTTGACATATCCTCGTTCCACACATATCTTGCAAAGAGATATTACATTCAGGACATTTCCACTGACTCTGCTATGGCTATTAAGGTGGACCAATTAATGGCAGGACTTTCCTCTCACGATGTCATTATTTCAGAGGAGACGGCACTGTCCTGTGGGCAAGCGGGTGGATAAAGTGGTGAAACTCACTTATGCAGCAGAAACGGTTTCCATCAGGGCGGCTGCTTATTCTTCTTATACTATAAAGTCACTCCTAAAGGACTTTCAGAGTTTGTCAAAGTTGATGGCGCAAGAGGCAAACATTACATCAGCTCTTGCCGTTATGAAGCAACAGGCGAGAATACTGTCTGATATTTCCTACGACACTTGGAGCAGCGTTCTTCTATCCAGACCAGACAATCGCTTTGGCTGAGACATTGGAAGTTGGACACAAGTCTGCTCTGATCGAAATCCCCTATTCAGGTCCTAAATTGTTTGGAGCTCCTTTAGAGGAGATGATTAAAAAATCAGGCAAGGACCGGAAGCTGTTGGCACCAGCAAATGCACCACGGTGTAGAGTTTTGGCTTTAAGAGCGCTTTTTGATTAAGGAGACAGCCCATTGAGGTAGGGGGGTGGGGGCGGGGTGTCTTTTTATTTTTTAATTTTGATAACCAATTTTATTAAATTTTGGTGAAGAGTAAGTACAGCACATCAATTCATCAGTCATGACACAGTACTATCTGTCTCGTTAGTTGCTTACAGTGCACACTATGGCCTAGGCCAGACCGAGGTGTTTCTCTCGGTAGAAAAGGTCCCCTACCCAACCATTTTCCCCACACCCGCTCATGCTTAGCTGGACACCCTCTAGCTTCATACAGTGGCTTCTCCTGTGCTGCACACCAGTCTACGCCCCTGCGCTATTTGGCTACACTGGGTGGCGTGTTGGCTTTTTCAGGCGGCATCTATGTCCCATTTGGCCACCATGATGGCTGTACCCAAAAAGGTTTTGTCCGCTCGGAACCCGTCTAGGCCGTCCATAACATCCAGGAGTAAGTTCAGGGGATTACGTGGCACCTCCCAGCCCAGGGCGTCAGTCAGTTCTGACACCAGTGCGTCCCAGTACGGAATGAGACGAAGACAAACCCATACCATGTGGAAGAAGTCTGCCAGGTCTGACCCACAGTGCGTGCAGGGCGGGGTAGCTAGTAGGCCCGCCCGGTTGAGGCGACTAGGAGTGAGATATGCATAGTGGAGATAGTATAGCTGGACCACACGGAGCCGGGCTGAAATAGTGATGGTTTTAGGAGCCATTCGAGCATCACGCCAGTCCTCTTCCTCCAACAGTCCCAACCAAGCCTCCCATCGGTGTCTAAGGGGATCAAGTGTAATCGGACTGTTGTTGGTCAGTGACCGGTAGATCTGCGACACCCTCCCTCCCCCCTTACCCAAATTACCCATCATGATCTGGGCCTCCTAGGGACTGAACTCTGGAAGTGTAGTGCCTGAGGGGACGTGCGAGGCAAGAGCGTGTTGGAGCTGCAGGTACTTGTAAAATTGGGACGGGTGGACGGAGTAGGCTGCCCACAAGGCCTGGAACGAGCGCATGTGGTCTCCCGTCCATACGTCTCCCAACTGTGAAATACCAGTAAGATCCCATTTTCTGAAGCCCTCCAGTGCCCCCACCTCTCGGAGTCTCGCGCCATGCCAGAGGGGTGTCTGCTGCGTGAGTCTGGTGTCCCAGCGTGTGTAGCGCAGGGAAGGGCGCCAAGCCAGTAAGATCGCTCGGGTCACCGTGGGTAATGCGGTAGGTATCGGGTCGCCATAGAGCATTGCTTGGATCCGGGGCAGCCCTTCCAACTCAACATGATATGCCGGGTCAGACCATCCACCGTTGAACCAATCTGTAGGACTAGCAGGCGGGTTGCGAGGTAGTATTGGTAGAGATTGGTCATGCCCATGCCTCCATCAAAAGGCGGTATTTGGCAGTGGGCAAGGGCCATTCGAGGCCTCGAGTTCCCCCAAAGAAAGGCTGTGGGCAGGCTGTCCAGTTCCCTGAACCAACTGCGTGGGAGGTGGAACGGGTTGTTTTGGATGACGTATAGGAAGCGGGGGAGAATCAACATTTTAAACCGGGCAATCCTCCCCAAGGGGTTGAGCGGGAGAGCCTGCCAGCCGCGGAGGTCCTTCTTGGTTTTCTTAACCAGTGGTGTGATGTTGAGTGACCACGCCTACTCTGGTAGCAGCGAGATCCAGATACCCAGGTACATGAATGACTGACGCCGGAACGGGATGGTTGATTGCCAGTCGAAGCAGTCTCTTGATATGTGAAGGGGGACTAAGGTAGATTTGGTAGGGTTCAGTCTCACACCTGACGCCCGCTCGAAGGTGCGAAGGAGCTGGAGGCACCTAGGCCCAAACCGTGCCGGGTCCGCAAAGAAGAGCAGGACATCCTCTGCGTGAAATGTGATCCGATCCTCATGCGAGCCCCTCCACCTCCAACCCTGGATGTGCTCTTCAGTCCGGATGAGGCATGCCAGTGGCTCCATTGCCAGGGCAAAAAGGTGGGGCAAAAGGGGGCATCCCTGTCTCGTTCCCCTTATGATTGGAAACGTGTCCGAAAGTACCCCGTTTAATAAGCACCCGCGCCGTGGGTCGAAAGTAAAGGATTCGGACCAAACGACGGAAGTGAGGGCCCAGGCCAGCTGCAGCGAGCACGTCCCCCAGATGCAGCCAATTGACCGTATCGAAGGCCTTTTCGAAGTCGACGAGCAATAGTGCTAGGTACGGGGAGTGCAAGTGATGGTGGGGCCAAGGCCAGGTGGAGGCGTCGAAGCCAATGCCTCGTACTACGCGAGGGCATAAAGCCGCACTGGTCTGGGTAAACTACCTTGCCAAGAACCGGTCTTCTCCGTTGGGATAGGATTGTCGCGTATATTTTAATCACTGTGTTTATTAGAGAGATTGGCAAGGGGGGGCTGCGTCTTGGGGATGACTACCATAGTCGCCACATCCGTTTCGAGCGGGAACCTCGCTGTCTCTGCTGCCTCCGCATAGAGGTTATGGAGGTGGGGAATAAGTATATCACGGTATGAGGCGTAGTACTCTTGTGGGAAGCTGTCTGGTCCTGGCGTCTTTCCGGCCGCTACAAGGGAGATAGCCTCCCCTATTTCCTCCCTTGTGATAGGGAGGCCCAAGCTGGCTTCTTCTGGATCGGACCCAGTTCGGACAATGAGAGGGCCAGTGTGTCTGGTCGGGTCAGTGAGTAGAGCCGGGAGTAGTAGTTGGCGAAGGCTTGGGCTATGGAGACCGGGGTGCGACGAGTGATGCCTGCTGGATCTTGGATCTCAGGGACTATGCGGTTCGCCATCGGGTACGAGGCCAACCTGTGGAGATTTTTCCCGTTCTTGTCCCCCCCCCCCATCCATATATACGGGCAACCGAGGACCTCCATATCCGCTTCGCTGAATCCAGCTACAGTTGCTTCATTTTGTCTCTCGGGAGCGAGAGCTGTCTCTCCTCCTTTTCGCCGGAAGCTGCGGGTGGGGTCTGCTCCAGGCGGGCATCCTGGGCTTCAAGAAGGGTTAGCCGGCTGTCCTGTGCCTGTCGCTTGGCCTTAAGCTGGCCCCTGGCAAAACCGCGGATGGGGACCTGTGTTTTGGTTAGTTAGGCAGTATTGTTGAAGTTCGTCCCGACCGCCTTCCGGAATTTGCTGTGTTGGAGGAACCAGGCATTCAGCCTCCAGATGGGGCGGAGCGTGCCCGCGTGGTCGTCTAGACTGAGAAGAAGCGGCGAATGGTCTGAGATGCCCCTGGGGAGGATGCTGATATTGGAGACCTCACGGCATTCAGGAGCGGGCATGAAGACTAGGTCAATTCGCGCGTATGAGTGGTGCGCCGCAGAGGTGTGTGTGTACTGAGCGGTTCTACGTCCTCCAGACGTCGCAGAGGCCTAAGTTCGTCGCACAGTCTGTCAGTCTCCTGGCGCATCGGGACCTGCTAGGGGAGGGTGTGCATGTGGCGTCTAGATCTGGTCGAATGACCGCGTTGAAGTCGCCACCGCCACCCTTGTCTCTCCGTGCCAAGCCATCGGACAACCTTTTCCGGAAAAGATTAAAAACATGGCTTTTCTGACTTTGAGTTCTTGCCAGTCTCTCTCCCGTGTTTCCTGACCCTTTCTGCCTCCTCCTTCTTTCCTTTTGTTTGGAAGAGTGGTCTCAGCGCGGGGACACACCAGTTGGTGTAAGCAGGCGCTTTATAAGTGATATTATTAATATTCCCGTACCTCGCGAGGAAGGGGCAGTGGTTACCCATAAGGTATGTTTCTTGGAGTAAAAGGGCGTCGGCGTGTCTGTGGGCGTTTTTCAGGACTGCCGTGCTTTTAACCCTGTCTAAAAGGCCATTAATGTTCCAAGACAGGATTTGTAGGGGTTCTCTCTTATGTAACGCTTGCGCCATAGTAGGCATGTGGTAACTGAGGGGGCACTTGATGTTGCCAGTCCGGAGGGCCAGGCTAGACAGCGTACCGGTGTGTGAGGAGATCTGTTCGTCTGGCACGAGAGCCGTGCACGTGTTTTCTGCGAGGGAGAAATTGTGTGCTGTGGTCGTCGAACAAAGATGAACCATAACCTGGGACAATGGTCCCAGACCCTTCACCTCCCACCCTATACTTCGTGAAAGGAAGCATCTGTCGCCCTAATAACAATGCTAGTCAGGCGCGCCGCAGGGCATCAGTAGCTGACGGTCCAGGCAGATCCTCAGGATCGCGGCCAGCAGCCGCCGGCGAGGCCGATGTACCGTCCCTAGCACCCCGGCCCCTGCGGGAGCGGGTGCACCTCCTCCGGGACCCGGCACCCGCAGATGGCGCCATCCCACTCTGGGGAAACGGAGGGGGGCCGCCACTCGGGATCCAAGAGGGCGCTCCTCCGTGAGCCAGGTCCAGGCCGATTCTGTCAATTCGAAGAAGTGGGTTTTTCCCTGGAAGATGACCCGAAAACAGGCCGGGAAGAGCAGCCGGTATTGGAGGTTGAGGTCGTGCAGCTTCTGCTTGACTTCGGACCTGGACTTACCTGGTGTAGTCTGGGAAAATCATTATGGTGTGGCCTTGGTAGGTCAGGGCTGTTTGGGACCGGGCAGCTTGCAGGATAGCGTCTCTGTCCCTGAAATTGAGGACCCTGGCAATGATTGCTCGGTGAGGGGCCCCTGGTGTTGGTCTGGGTGCCAGAGATCGGTGGGCCCGCTCCACCGCAAACCATGTCGACCGTACACCCTCCGGCATCCACGACTTAGTCCAATTCTCAACAAGAGTAGCCGCCTGCCCCTTCAACTCCTTAAGGGAAGCCCACCAGTCGAAGGTTGTTACGTCTCGAGCGATTTTCGGCATCCTCGGCCCTCCTGTGTAGTTCCTTCGTGTGGGATCGAAGTTGCGTGACTTGCTCTTTCAGCTGATGCACCTCGTCCTCAACCGTGGAGAGGTGGGATTCAGCCTCCATTATGCGGGCCTTGGCATTACGGAGGTCCTGGCGTATGAGTGCCATGTCGACACGCACCTCACCTATCTTGTTTTCGACTGAGGCCTGCGAAGAGCGTATGGCCTGGAGGATTGCGTTGAGGTCTCCGTCTGGGAGGGGATTTTTCGCCACAGCATCGTCTGTGTATCCCGGGCCATTTGAAGTGTATTGGTCCATTTTGGTCTGTGTCACAAGCGATTTCGATCCTTTATTTTTCCCCCTGGTGGGTGGGAGCGGTGGGTCACAGCTCCACAGGACGCCTGAGGCCGCGCAGGCAGACTTTGTAGACGGGTGCCACTCCGGCCCTCAGGGCAGCAGGTCAGACTTGGGAGGGCCCGGGTCGCTCAGGCCGGGTGTATGACGAGGGAGTCACGTGGTTCCCTGCCGGCGGTGCCCCCAGAGACGCCAAGGGGGGGAGAAGGCCGTGATCTGTCTCCACTCGGGACCACTTGTGCGTCCAGGATCGGCCTTCAGTGATGCGGAGAGTGATTCGTCGCGCGGCGTGGATGGGCTGGTGATGGGGTATTTCTGTTGCCCCCCCCCAGGGGGCCAAGGCTCCTCCCTGCCGGGTCCAGCTCGCCCCGCCCTATGCCCCATCACTCCTGTCCTGGATGTGATGAGATATCTTCAGGGATGCCACAAGGCACTCCAGTGGGACCCAATTGGTTGCTAGCACAAGTATCAACACGGCTTGGCCGGGCGAGATGCGGCGGAGGCCGCTTCCAAAGCAGGGATCTCCTCACGGGGCACTCTCCTCTTCTGCCTCGTCAGGGCGCTACCGGGATTATGTGCCCTCCTTCCACCCCACCTACGCACCTCCAGGCACGGTACCCGACAGCGGTATGATAACCTCGCCGGTCCAATCGCCTTCAGTGTTGGCCCAGAGTCATTGGGGGGTGGGGGAGGGGCCTCCTGCTGTTGTCAACGGAACCAGGAGACTTCGGGAAGGCGCAGCCCCAGCCGGCCGGCTGGCCCCAGTGAACGTTCCTTTAGTGACTCTGTAGTAGAGGAGGGATTGTCGCGGGCCTCCCGCCCTGACCCGAGGCCGGCCGCTCCACTCAAGGCCCAGAGTCAATGGAGTGCATCAGGGTCCGCCCAGCCCCTGGATCCCCCTACAGATGGGTCTGTTGTAGGCCTCAGGGGGCGGACCCATTCCCCGGGGGTCGTCGCGGCTCCACACCCCCGGGACGAAGGAGTCTGGCTGGAGAACCGCCAGGGGCCTGGCGCTGCAGCTCCGGGATGGGGGCGGGCCCCCTCTTTACCGTAGGCCCACTCGAGCTCTCAGACCTCCAGGCGTCTTTGAGGGGGCAGCTGTTGTGTGAGGCACCCCCAAGGCGTTGCCACCACAGCGCGTGTACCAGCCCCCAGCAATATCAGGCAGGTACTGCACCCTGCCGCGTCTGCTTCCTGCCAGCCGCCCGGGGCTCACACCCACCGTCGGTGTCCACCAATGCGGGACACGTTCCAGGGGCTCCGGCGGTGTCTCCTCGCCTCCAGCAACGGCGATTGTTCCAGGCGGGACACAGGGCGTCCTCCCGCTGCCGCCCAGGACCTCCGGCTCCGACTCGTGACTGGCACACCTCACTCCGGCCGGGGTCTCGGGCCGCCATCTTGTTCCGGATCCGGCGCCTCTACACGTGACTGGCCCTTACCAGGTACGCCGCCTCGTTAAGCCAAAGGCACTGGACAGATCGCCACAGGCGTCGGAAGATCTGCACCACCCGGGAGGATTCAGGATTGGCGCCGGTGAGTCGATGGATTCGGAGCGGATGACGGAGGGGTCCAGAGCACTCTTAGAGTGCGACCGCCATCTTGACGCTCCAAGCCACGCCCCCCACAAATTTCGTTTTTACTACTAATTGGAAAACATCTATATCGTATCGATGGAATCTCAATGTGATCAAGGAAGGCTACAAGAATGTGTTGATTCCAGGGTGTGTTCAATGTACCCCGCTTCTGTCAAACCCTCTAAACATAAAAGCGCTTTTCCAAAGTATTCAAGATCTTCTGTCAAAAGCAGCAATCATCCTGGTCCCTCCTGCCCAGAGGGGTCATTGTGTATATTCAATACTGTTCCTTGTTCAAAACATGTCTGGGGAAAGCAGACGGGTGTTGGACCTCGCGAGTACATTTTTTTCATCCCTCACGTCCGATTCAAGATGGTGTTGCTACACGAGATTCTGCCTTGTTTGAACCACAGAGATGTGTTTTGGCTTCCCTGGACTTTTTCGATGCATACCTTCATGTGTCATCCCAGAAATTCCTCAGGTTCTATGTGTATCACCACCATATTACCAGTTCCAGTATTACCATTTTGGCTCTCTGTTTTGCCAAATGTTTACGAAGGTAGTAGCACCTTTGGTGGTGTTCAAGCATGAGACGGCAATTCAAATCTTTCCATATTTGGATGACTAGCTTATCTCTGCCTCTTCTTTTTCTAAGGTGATTCGGCATGTCCAAGAAATTTCAAAATTCTGCGGGATCATGTTTCTTCTCCACACCAAGAAATCGTCTGGTTCCCACGTAGAATCTGGTGGTTATCCGAGGCCATTTCAACACTCGATCTGGTATTCCTGCCCCTAGAGACAAAATAGACTATTCAAAGAGAGATTGTCAGGTTCTTGGAACAGAGTGCTCAGCCAGTCTTGCAACGGTTGAGGGTGCAGGAGCTTATGGCGGCAGCAATCAATGTACTCCCTGGGCTCACCTCCATATCTGGATTCTTGCCAATGGTTACTATGGAAAACTAGGACTCCTCCACATAATCTTGCTTGTCTCTGGAATTTCCTGACATTCAAAAATATACTACCCCATCCCAATAGCTCACACTGCACACACCTCTATGCGCTCGCCACGTTTATGCTGCAAAAAGTACTCAAGTATAGTTTCATAATCTTTTTATTTAATATCCATTATGTTTATTTCAATATTCATAAACAAGTAGAATCCACCCACACAAGATAGGCGGAAAACGGAAAAAGGTCTGGGGTTGGATGTGTTTCCTACAATGGTGGGAAGCACGTTGTGTTCTTTAAATACCCCTCACACACCAAAAGGGCCCTTGGTGTCATGCTTCATCATAGGGTCTTCGCGCCCTCTACGGAACGCGGCGTGCTACTAACCGGCGGGTACGCGGGAGCACTGATGTAATCACTATGTGTAGTGTGAGAGGGTTGTGAGTGGTAGGGTCAGGAGTGGATGGTGAGTGAGTTATTAAATACCTGGCAAGTGAGGAGTAAAAAGATTTTTAATATACCTCCATGCTGGTATTGTTAAAAATGGTGAGGTGGAGGTTTGGTGTATTTAATGTACATAACCTCCTGCTTGCGTCGACATGTTTCGAAGCCACAAGCTTCTTCTTAGGACGGGTACGCAGATCCCTACCCTACTCATATGTGACAGTCTAATACCGTCTATACATAAGGAATATTATGTGTAGAATTGATGTACAAATGTAGCCAAATGTGCCTACTATGGTCAAATGGACTGGAACAAGGTAATACCTTAAATGTTGATTTGCTATATAGAAGCCAATGGCATCATGAGCCTTCAAAAACGGAGGGGACCCCATGCTTAATTGCACTATGTGTAGCGGTACTACCTCCTACGTACGTCCCTTCCGCGGCTCCGGGAGCGTGGACACGTTCCCTCTCCACTCCCTCCTTTGATATGTATGGTATTTCAATATTCAGCCTTATTACCAATTAGTGGTGTCACTGATCTATCGAGGTAAACGGCACGAATAAAAGTAATAGAGTGTAGCGCACTCTTTAAACACATTTGCTTCTTGGCACTTGGGCCCTAGTAGCCACAAAATATGATGGGGTTTGCGGTCTGTAGGCTAAAAGCTATAATAACATTGCGGGCTCCTAAACACTATGATCAACTTCAGGAATATTTATCTTCAGGATCACCATTCTCATCCTCATCACCAGTGCAGCCCCACCTCGGCTCTAGTGCAGCCCCCCTTCAGCAACAACTCGGCACTAACACAGTACCACAACTAACATTTCCAATTCAACCCACATAATTCCACTCCAAACCATATACACTACTCCACTACAAAACACATAGATAAAACACATTGTCATTTACAATACCAGTAGCTCTAACTCTCGTAATGCGAGACCTATTGCATTGCAAATGTTTGTTACACTTAGAGATCCGTTATCTATGACATGTGTAATAAGACAAGAGCACAACAAATGTTGAGATGGCTGCTTACTGACATCCTGTGAGAGCTAGTTAAAGGCTAGATTTAACAAATAAACATGTGAACCTGCACTGTGAATCTGTGTGATAGTGTCACCAGTCCACTTTAACACGTCCTCCATAAAGGTTCACAGGGCGCAGCATGGTTTTGGAATGGATCTTGAATGTAGTATCTTGGACAGATGCAACACTTAATTTTTTAGTAGGTTGTCACACGTGAACGAGCCTTAATGTTACACAAAAGATGTCGTTATCCTGAGGTTTATGTTATTTTACCTTCTTATTTAAGTGTTGGTATATTTCAGTCTACATGAAAGATTACAATTTTGTTTGTATAGATGCGTGGTATATTAGCCTGGGCTTTTACATTCTGAAAAGTGAAATGTATAAGATACGTTAGATGTATATACACATTCTGCTATACGTTTTCCTGGTAGTTATCTGTTGTCCTACAGGAATGAGTGGATGGGGGAAGAAGTAAGCATGCATAGTTTCAATGTGTAGTCTGGGTAATTTCTTTAAAATGTGGTCATTCCTGCAAAAGAAAGCTTCAGTGCACCGATTTCATTTTTTTTCTATTCCGTGACCCAAGAGAAAGATGCATAAATTAATGCTTTGGTCTTACCTTACCACCTCCATCACGTTAATAAATGGAATTCCCCCAGAGTATGCTGCTCTGCTTTCTAACTGGTGGTGAGGTAGATTTACACTGGTTTTATTACCGAGTTACACTTATCTTGTCCTGTGGCCTAGTCTGCACAAGAAGAGTCAAATCGATGTTTACTGATAACACCGGTCGCCCAGAGCCTCACTGAAAAAAGAAAACCATTGGCAATGCCAATTTGTCTGGCTTTAATGGAATGTTATATGATAATGTCAGACCTAAACGCACATGCTGGTTAATGGCTGCTCTCCTCCAATGTGTGCTGCTGCCAGAGTAAACACCATCAATTACCTAGTTATCTAAGACACTTTAATAGTATTACAATGCCATGTGTGTGCCCCTGAATGTTCAAGCTCAGGCACATGGGTAAATAAAATGATTTCAGCTCTGTGGAGGGCAAGCACTTATTTTGTGGAAGCACACAACTTCATGTCCAATCAACATACTCATGGCTCCCAACATGTGGGTGAAGCCAAAGTCACTATCTAGTGATGCTCACATAATTTTCTGCCGACAGCTGCTTTGTCAAGCCAGACCTTAAAAACAAGCTTCCTGTTCTGGTCTGTTTTATTCTCAATGCTTGCGTCTGAAGTGTTTTGTATGTGGACAAACTTAATTTTCTCTGTGGTATCTCAGACTATGGATTTATGCTGAATTGATTGGTCTTTCTATCTTCTTGCCACTATTTTTTGGCTTCTGGTTGAAATGCCATACTTATCAACTGCCTGCTTTATTTTTCTGATGTCAAGTGAAATATATCCTTTTCTCCATCATAGACCTTCATTTACGTTCATGAACACTAAACAACCCTGTCTGTTAGTTTGATTCTAAAATATAAACAAACACTGCCTTGAGAGAGGCAATATTTTATTTTTACCGTATTCAACAAACAGTATGTATATCCAGCAACTAGAAATTCAAAAAGTGTTTTAAAATGCACATTATCGCTGCCCTTTTTACAGCTGTGCTAAAGACAGCTCTTGTAGTCTGTTGCAGACAGCATTGCGTACTACACTACATAGAGTGAACTTTGGATCATTCACTTGCTCACAATTGAACATTTTTCTTGTCTCTCAGTTTTCTGCTCTTGGATGGCGTCTTACCTCCCTGTTCCTCTTTTTCCCGCTCATGTAGCATGTCTTTACCTTCTCTTTTGATTGGATGAGTTGTAGCCTTCCACTGCTGACAATTGGGAGCTGTATTTTGTGTTTACTTTTGTGATTTAGCACTCCATGGAAGTGCTTGTCCTACACCTCTGTACATTGAGCGCACACTAGTGCGCTTTCCCTCACTCCCCTACGCCCCAATCTGTCTCATCAACTCTCCATCCAATTCTATAACATAGCATTGCAGCGGCTCGGTGTTGCACTCTCAATCTTCATCTCTTCTACTCCGTCTTGCTCCCAACGCGGCCCCTCTTTCGCCCTCTCCCACCACCCCTCTCTAGTTGCCCCACGCTAGCTGTATTTATTGCTTTGATGCTTCTAAAATTGTGTATGCATTAACAAAGCCAGTAGTGACAGCCGGCTATTATTTATAATTTTTAATACTTTTCAAGATGACTTCCACATTACATGATGTTACGTGATGCGACATGGCGACCATCTGTAGAAAGTATAAGCGTATTTCCTAAACTTTCATTATGGCCACCACATTGCCTCAGGCCTCCCCTCTCATACAACACCGGGATCTCGCACCTTTTTGCATGACCCTCAAAACTACTTCGGGGCAATAACATCAAGAGTGCTCAACTTTCAGAAGCCTTTGACGCAAGTTGAGGTAGAATAATAACTCCTAGAGACGTCTGAAAACTGGACTCCTGCCTTATGGCATTTTAGCACTGTGAAACTAGGATGGGTAGCCTCCTCCAAGTTCAAGTCTTTGACACATATGCAGTCATATCACCACTCTGCTACTCCAACAATGGTCTATAATTTGACTGGGTATTACCTCAAATGCTTGGCAGCATTTCTTGGGGGGCACAACACCAATACCACAGCCATGCCAGAAATCTGTTCTGGTGGAAGTCGTTTTGTGGGACCTTGCCTTCATGTTATGGTCTTGTACGTAGAATGTCTTGGAACCTGGAAATTAAACGGTCAGGCACCAATGACATGACCGCAATGCCGTCTGATAATGTGTGTTGTCACGGAGATGTGTTGATTTGAGATGGCTCAAAGTCATGGAGTCCCCTAAAGTACAGAGTCCTCGAGTTCTTCTGTCCAGTTTGAAGTTCATTACACTTGCTAACGTCTCGAGTGTTTTGGCCTGCAAGTTTGAAAAGGCCACATTTGTTATGTCATGTGAGGTCCATTGCAAGGGCTACTCCATCATCAAACTGCTTGACGATCAAGGCCATTTTTTTCAACATAATATTGTATCTGGATACTACATGACATTGGAAAGATGGATTTTGGTGATTTGTCCTGGGCATTAAAAATGCACCAATGCTCGGAAAGTCTACAGAATTAGAGAGATGTCAGCATAACATGTCTCCTAATATAAGGTTATGCTTAAGATTGTACAATACCTCACGGTCCAAGAAATACTCCAATCATCAGAAGGATTGTGACAATGGGCTATGACTTAATCGCCCTTTCTTTTATGCAACCAAGTGTTTATAGACCGTTGATCAATTCTTAGTGTTGGCTCAGTCTGGGTAGTCTAAAATTATATTGAACCATTATAGAGCAAGTTCATTTTTGGATCCCCTTCGAAAGATCTAATGATACCTTTTTCTGAGCATTAACGTTGGTGGTTGAGACACCGGACTCTCTTCATTTGTTGCGGATCACCATTTCTCAAAAAGCACTTCTTAGCATCAGTTTAACATAATACCACCTTACTGTGTGTGTGAGTGCTTTTTGTTCTCCAAGTTCCAGTAGTGGTCAAAATGTTTCCTTTCAGTTTACAGTGCCTTAGATGCAGTTATCAGTGATTTGTCCGGACTGGAAGCTGAATGTAAATGTTCAAAGGCTTCACCACCGATTGCTCATTGTGCGTGTACGCTGTTCATAAGAAGTTGCTTTCTGGACGAGTTTCTCTGTCACACATCAATCTGGCTAGACATCCAGCTATTCGCTCTGTGTTTTGAAACCTGACCTACTGTCAGTCCCCTGGAGCCTTTCTACTCTACTCCGGCTCTGCCCGACCAGGCTCTCTGTAGCAGTAGCGGCCTCCCAGCTCTTGCCTGTGCGTGCAAACCCTCTCACTCCAGTGTCTCGGTGACCGGGCCTCCTCCGGTCGACACCGGGCTGTTAAAGCTCGGGCCCAGGGTCCCGCCCACTGCTCTCTGGTCTGGGTCCCGTCAGCCGCCTCAGTCTCTACACACTCTGTCCAGACCACTGCTTCTCCCTGGTTAGGACTCCCAACTTGATCCCTGCCGCACTCTAACCATAGCTATGAGGCCACCACGCCTTCTGGGCTAAAGTCCTAGTTCAGCGTGGCAGGCGGCCTGTTTCTGTGTCGTCACCCCGTGCCTTTGCGGCAGTTGAGTCCCTTTGTTTTTGAACCCCCTGGAGAGGATAGGCTTCTGTACCGTCTGCTCCACCCTGGGTCGCTGTAGAATGTAGCCTATGATTGGAAAGCAGAAGGATGAAGCTTCCAATTGCTGAAGTCTTGGAGATGACCCGGAAGATATTCCGCTCGTACAGAGATCTTGTTGAGAAGACAGAAATCCCCAAAACTTTTCGCGGGTTCTGCCAGAGGTTTGGATTTGGTACCGCCCAAACGGTTTATGTATTGTACCGCAGAGACATTGCCCATGCGAAGAAGAATGGTACATTGTATTCTGTCTTTTGAGAGGATTTTGATTGTAAAGGAGCCTGCAAGCATCTCAAAACAATTTATGTGCAATTTGGACTCCTCGACCGATCATGTACCTCCAGTCGAGATTGGACCACAACGGGTGCCCCATCCTGTCCGGCTTGCATCTGATCGGGGGCTGATGCAAAGATAGTCCTGCCGTTCCAGGCGTCTCAATGGTCTATCCACCATTGAAGTTCTAATGGGGCTTCTGGATTGATAAAAACGAGATCAGAATAGGCCAAGCTTTTGCGGAGATGGCAAATTTTCAGGCGTTGAAGACCACGGAAATGAATAGGGCCTGGGAAAATTGCCTTGATGGGAGAGGATAGGAGACCTACTATCCTTGCCAGAGATCTGAGAGATATGTGGGAGCTGCGAAGAATGTGAAGAGTCTCTGCCTTTACAGCTTTTACCTTTTGCTTGAGGAAGATGTGAAGTAGCGCTTGAGGAGTTTACCAGAAAGCCTAAAAATTCTATTTGTTGAGTGGGAATGAGAATACATTTTCCCTTGTTCAGAAGAGAGCCCAGATCTGAAAGAAGAGAACAGGTGATATGAAGATGAAGGTGAAGAGACTGAACATTTTGACTCATGAGTAGAATGTCGTCTAAATAAATTATTAATCTTATGCCTAAAGATCTGAGTTGAGCTATTATAGGTTTCATTACCTTTGTAAAGCACCAAGGTGCTGAAGAAAGACCGAAGGGAAGAGATGAAAATTGGTAGGTTAGTCCCTGCCATTGGAATTGTAGGAATTTCCTGTGGGATCGATAGATAGGAATTGTAAGATGAGCATCCTGTTAGTCTAGACATACCATCCAGTCGTTTTTGGTGTAGAGTCTCTGAGATGTATTGTGGTTTCCATTTTGAAGTGTCAGAGGACAAACTGATTGAAGAGTCTCAGGTTGATCACTGGACGCATCTTTTTGTTTTGTACTAAAAATAGAGAACTGAGAAAACCCGTAGGGTCTGGCAGTGAAATTGAATAGCCCGTTTTTGTAACCGAGATTGGATCTCTTGAGAAAATGAGATTGGACATGTCCACCGAAAACTTTGGAGGAGGAGGGAAAGAAGTTTGGAAAGGTGGCGCGTAAAACTCTATAAGATAACCTTGAACGATGTTTAGAACTCAAGGGTCTGCCGTTAAAGTTTGCCATTTGCAAAAAAGAACTGCAGACGACCCCCCACAGGAGGATGATTCACCCGAAAACTCACCTTGTTGACAGTTTCTGAAATTCTTTTGTCCACGACCTCGGAAGCCTCTACTCCTTTGAGGTTAGAGCTGTGGTCTGTAGTCCTGGTAGGAGTACTTTGTGTTGTAGGAGCCTCTGGATCCCTGGTTGCGGTAGGAACGGCTGGTAAAGGTGCTCCTGCCTCTACCAGCCCTCGCAAAATCATGTTGGGAAAATACCTTTTTTTAGAGATTGATGTGCCTTGTCAGTGGAAGAAAACGCAGTGACATATCGGCTGAGATGCTTGATAAAGGAATCTTCAAATTGTAGACCATCAGCTTTAATGCCTGGATCAAGAGTAGCTAAATTAGCCATTTTGGGGTCCAATTTAAGGAGGAGACTTTCCCTTCCCTTCTTTCGTGAGTGATTGCCGAGTTGGCATTTCCAAGTAAGCAGAAAGCCCTTTGAATTCACAAGGAGAGGTCAGAGGATCAATATCTAAATTTTCCAGTCTTGCCGCTTCTTCCATGTCAAAGATGCGAGCCAAAAGGCCCACAATGTCCAGTAATTTATCTTGGCAGGTAGAGACCATGCCTTGTCAATCCCTTTGCGAGGGTCCTTTGAAATTTAGAAAAAAATGTGAGCAAAGATGGATCAATGGACGGAGTACAGGTAATGTGGGAGGCAAAGGATAAGCGAAGACATTCAGATTTGAATTTACTCCTAGTTTGTTTATCCAAGGGGAGGCGAAGACCTGAGGAAATGTAGTCTCCCACATGGGCAGCAGGAAACCATTCTGCTGAATTTGGATGTCAAATCAAAGAAGCTTCAAACATAGGAGAACCTTCAGCATCTAGAACAGATTTGGATGCAAAAGGGTCTATTTTGGATTTTTGGGAAGGGAGATGAGAGGAAGAAGTATCGTCACCACCGGGGGTATTAGAAAAATCATCAGTATCTCCCATATCATCGTCTGTGTCCAAAATATTAGGAATTACAATTTTTGGGGAAGCATTTTGTAAATTTTTTGTCTTGGACTTGCACTAATTTGGATTTCCCCTCCTTGGAAGGAGGCCTGGGAGGAACATAGTCCTCAGTCTGGTGTGAGGGAACCTCACTGTTCGGTAGTGCAACATTATCATTAGTAGTGCAACATTATCATTAGAGGAAATAAGATGTTTTTGTTTTGTAGGTAAAGAAGAAGAAATTTTACGTTTTCTGCTTTCCCCCACAGAATGGGCCAATAAAGTTTTGGACATCATATCAATCATTGAATTCTCAATGTTTTTAGACATTTTATTCATGGAAGCCGCAGCGTCTTGTTACACTGAAGAATGAATACAATTATTCAAGTCATTCTTGAAAGCTTCCCCATCGTCATTATTGTCATAAGGTAAAGGGGACCCATCTATTTCCATGTTAACAAAATGCAGAACTCCCAAAAAAAACCCAGTAATTAAAGGTTTAACCCCACAGAAAAGAAAACGATGTGGACACTGGCCTGAAGACACACCGTGCAGGCATGTATTAATGAAGAGATCTGCTGGAGAAGGCGGAGTAATAGGCCGCCCCCCGAAGACGCGTCGTGAGAAGGAGGCAGAAGTACGGGCAGTCGTCTAACTGAAGGGACGCGTCAGGAGAGCACCACTTCACAGGACAACAGAAGCGCGAGCGGAGAGCGTTTTATAAAATGGCATCGCGAACACCAGTGAAGGAGACAGTCATTGTGCAGCACGCGCAATGAGGTACAGTTAGAACAGTGTGAGTGCGCGGGCCTCTGGATGAGACATAAAGAAAACTGCAATAATAATAAGAAACACCACAATAAATGCAACCCACATAAAAATAAAACACAAATGTAATAAAGTGTACTTATCTTGACTGCGAGCAGAAAAAAAAGAGGGCTGTTTACAGTCAAGTTGGACATTATATGTGCTGATGATATATGATTGATGGCTATGTTCATGACGTGTTCTCTTCCCATTGGCTAGCGTGTTGCTAAGCCTCTTGGGATTTGTAGTTTTTATTTATATCTTGACTGTTGCTATTAAAATTAAGCAAACGCAAGGAGATGATGGACGGAGTGCTGAAACTTTTCAAACACTCACCCCCAGTCACAGATCTGGGTTGAATCCATCATCATTCTTTAGCTCACTTTGCCACCCCAGTTCAGACACAGCTATATGCAAATCAGTCTTGACCCTGTGCCTCATGGGAACAGTCCAGCCCGAACTGCCAAGCCATGTCTTCCCTGGACCGGAAACGAGCATCCTGGTACCGGTATCGGGCTAACAGCCCTCATCAGCCAGGCTAGCTTGAATCCAGTGGCAAAGTGAGCAAGGGACCCACGTCTGGGCATACCCTGCCAACTTAGGGCGAACAAAGCAAACACAAAATTAAAGCAAGATAAAACAGCACCATAATGGGAGCCTCTGGTCTTGACATAAAATTTGAGTGTGCAGAGAGGTGTATGATGCACTGATTGGACAACTGTGGAAACCAGTGGACCCTGCGCGTTGTGTGGGAGCGCTCGCCCCTTTGCACGCTTGTATGCACCCTCATAGATGTTGTGTGTGTAGGTGCGGCCTCAAGGGGTACGCGAGTTGTTTTTGGATTCCATGTTAAGCAGGAAGGTATCCCAGCATTCGCCACTGGTGCGTGAAAGCCCCCTCATGCGGAGCCACTGGAGGGTGTGAGCCTCTGCTAGAGTCCACGTCAATAGGTCATGGAGTCAGCGCTGGAAATCAGGCAGGGCAGGCACCTTCCATACCATGGCCACCCGACACAACAAAGGCGAGGTCAATGAATTTATGCAAGTGCTTGTCACCTTTTGCAAAGGGGGTGAAGCCCCAACAGGCAGGAGGAAGGCGTGGGAGTGAGATCCTGTGCTGCCATCTCCGCGGTCATCCTATGCCAGGCCGGTTGCAACACCGGGCAATCCCACACCATGTGGTAAAACCCTGCTTCCTGCAGCGGGGACATGGAGGGAGAGCGTTGGGAACATGCGTTTGGGCAAGGTAGGCCTGGTGAGCATAGTTGAATTGTATAAACCGAAACTTGGGATTACGGGATACTCCCTTGACCATTTGAAGTGCCCGGGACCAAGCATTGTCTGGCAGAGGCTGCGAGAGTACTGCATCCCACCTGCTCCTCCCCCGCATCATCTGTTGGAGTCTCAT
Organism: Calotriton arnoldi; assembly: GCA_963921515.1. NCBI lineage: Eukaryota > Metazoa > Chordata > Amphibia > Caudata > Salamandridae > Calotriton > Calotriton arnoldi. The sequence goes on along the minus strand of CAWUFW010000005.1, from coordinate 3,704,816 downwards.
GCAGTGCCGTGTAAAGAGTGGTTATAGCATACCGTGTGCCAACTGATGCCTTCATCATATGCAGTACCGTCTAGGTAGGATGCTCCTCCTCCCCCCCCCCCTCATTCCAGGTGGCTCGCAGCACGCGTATTATAGTGTAAATGGTTAGGAACTTGCCAGTAGTCAAACTGTAGGTATCCTTAACGTTTTGAAAGGACATGGCGATACCCTCAAGATAGAATTTCCTCATCTGTTCGATTCCTGCGTCTATCCAAAGGTCCCTGTCAGTGCTCCGTGCCACACCTGCAGTTCACACACCGATGGGCTAAGTTTATTGAGCACCGATTCCGGCTCGTCAACCCTATCAACCAGTTTACGGTGGTCTGCCCTCAGTCAGCCCACATCGAGAGACACCGCGTCGCGTTTTGCTTCCAATCAGGCCTTCGTGTCCAGGAAGGCATTCATGACCTTCTCAAATTGCTCCGAGTGTTTGGTGAGCGTGGATTCAAGGTGGTGCAAAGCACCCAAGTTCGGGGCCAGGGGAGATGAAGAAGAGCCCGTCGCAACGGATTCAGTGGGTAATGCCCTATTGGATCTGTTTTTCCCCATCATGGCGGGCAGAGGAGAGGCACCGTCTATGCCCTTTACGGTAGTAACCGCAGAGTCCCCAAGGTGACAGGGGGATAGACAGTCTCAATCCCCACTCCTCAGGAGAATGCAGCCCAGGGAGCAGGAGGGCGCCAATGTCAGGCAGTCAGACTCTTGTGGCGAATGTCCCAGGCTTCGTGGCACACAGGGAATACAGCCAATAGGGTGTGCACTGGGGGGGGCAAGAGGGCCGTGGCGGCAGCCCACTCATGACAATATGCAGCTTTGTGCTGGAGGGGTCTCCTTAATAATGATTAGTAAGTACTTGTGGTGGTGGGGGCACCTTCTCAGCTCAGTACTCTAGCACCAGTGTTCATACAGCAATAGGGGCCCACAAGACGAGGCCCGTCGGTACAGAACTGGGCGCTAGGTCCAGGATCTAGTCAGCGGGCCTTTGCCACAGGGCTTACACCGTCTTGTGTCCCACTCCAGGGTGCCTTATGGCAGACTAGGTCCTCCAAGGAATCCGCTGAGCACAGCAAGGGTCTGCCCCATGAGAGTGGACCACCAGGGGGGCTGAGGCGCAGCCGCGTGTCCCAAGTTGTGCAAGTGGACAGATATTGGACCGAAAGGTCTTCTGGTCCTACCTTACTGCTTGCCCGCGGGACCCAGCAGCAAGAGCACTCCGCAGTGGCGTGTATCAATCTGCAGGGCTGGGGTGTTACCGGGCCACAATCAATCCTGGGTGTTGAATGGAAGATCAAGGGGCTTCTCGAGCACTTCCAGCACTCTGTCAATCAGATCGCATTTGATGGCCACTTTAAGGGCTGCAGGCTCCCATGTTCCCTCGGGAAAGGGGGTGCTCTTCCTTAGTCTTGCGTCCCTCCGTGGAAGTCCCCAAGCTGCTCTGTGGCTCTCGTTTCTGGAAATCAGGGCAGTAGCAGGTCCCGTGCTAGGCTGCAGGGCCCCAGGCTCACTCACACTGCCCGCCATCTAGTCGCACGCTGCCCCCAATGTGCAGTGGTAGTGGTGTCATGGGACCCCCTTGCCGGAAGCTGCTGGGACTCAGTTGCTCGTTTCAGGGCTACTTAAGGGCCGCATGCACCTATGTACGCACAGGGGGCGATCTCCTATAGCCACACTTTCCTCAACCCCCCCCCCCGCGCCCACCGCCGCCCCCCCCCCCCCCAAAGTACCTGTACTCTTTCCGGCGCCCCTTGATCGCAGCACTAAGATTGACAGTGGTGGTCACGCTACTAGTTGAGGGTTCTGAGCTCCAGCCAATGCATCCCTGCAGCTGCACAGCCGTGAGCCCCTTGTCGCTCTCCAGGCACAGCTGCAACGCCGCTTCGGGGCTCACATGGAAAAGGGTCTCCTCAGGCTTCTCGCAGCTGGTCCTCCTGCGGCCGTTCCCAGTGCAATCACGGCTTCCTTTACGCTTTTCCTGGCCTGTGACCACCCCCAGGGATGGCAGCACGGGTGAAATGGTGTATCAGCAGGTCGGATGCTGCAGATTTTGCAGGATGCAATGCGGGTCCGGCACAGAGCTCACTTAAAGAGCGTACGATGAGGCTGCAATCTTGGCCACGCCCCCCCAGATCCATGATCGGTATTCCTCGACGATAACCTGATCAACCTAACACCGAGGAGTTCCATGACCCTTCTCTAAATTTCTTTGAAGCATGCTGATTACCGGCTAAAAGGCTGTGATCTGAATGTGTGCACTTTATGATTCCATAGAACCTGCAAGAATCATTAATCGTGCTAAAAAAAATCAGAATTGCCAAGTTGGCATCCTTCAGATCCAGTCGCACCATCCAGTCCCCTTCTCTTAAAATAACTCCAGCTCGGAGGATCCAGTCCATCTTGGAATTTGCATTGCCCCGAAAAATCTCTGCCTTTTGGGCCTAGCCTGAGAGTATCTTGGGTGAGATCAGAGTGCCCATCTCTCTCTCGCCTCCTCAACTATGTAGAGGATTTTGGTGATCAGGCCTGCCTCATCAGTAACTTAACCTAGCAGGCACGTCAGGACCTGCCAATACCCTTCTTTAGATCATAGTCCTTTGCCATCAAACTCTGGTGTCGTGGCCACCTTGCCCTTCAAAGTCAGCCAATGCCAATCCAACCTCAGGTGTTCCCTCACCTACTTATAGAAAGGCTTTCTAAGTCTACTCGCCATGTGCAGAGTGACCTTGTCAACTGGTGTCCACTCTAAAGACCTAGGGTGTTAAATCCCTTCAGGATCCAGCATATCTGCGTGGGTCTTGCAATGCTGTCCTTGGTTGTCATCCCTCTTTCTTTTGTGTTCTGTATTCGCATACCTAGGTTTGCCGGCATCCTAGCCATCACCTGACCCTCTGGCCCCATGCACACTGATTCCTCTTCCTTCCCCTCCCCATTCGGGATGGTCCTAGGAGTTGGATGAAGCCCTGAACTCTTTGACATCCTGACCAGCAGTATTGGGAGTAGATCCATCCCCGCATGTCTTACTGTGTTGCCTGCTCTTGGACCAAGCTAGGAAAGCCTCCCTTCCTGTATAAGCTGTCCTCTCCCTTAGATTCCCCCAGTTTGTTTCGCCTTGGTGGGCATCTGGCCCTCGGACCCACAGGGCTCATCAGTTCCACCAGGTGATACACACTCTTACTTTAGGGCCCTTTAGCCCCTCCTCTTCGAGAAGAGTTTGTATGTGTATATCTAGAACATTCGAATTTCAGTGGCTGCTTTAATTTAAAACGTTGCGTTTAAACTGACATTTTCTCCTAACTATATCATCACCTTAACCTTTGGGTTTTTTTCTCACTGAATTTCTAGATTTGTTTTTAACCTAAAGTAATATTTTATTTCCATACTTAAGACTAGCCGCGCACAGCATTTTCCTGTTCACTTCAAACCACCAGAGACACTCAAGCCTGCCCCCTATTTTAAAAAACAAACCAACCTCATAACCCCCTCTCCCTCCCCCCCCCCCCCACAAAGACTCACTGGAGGCATCTTCCTGCTGTGAAGCGCATTGTCAGCCTGGCATGAATGGTATCTGGTTTTTCAATTGGATGAGGATATTCAGACTAATTCTAGGTGTATTTGGGCATATCCAAATATTTTGGGCCACTATAAAATGGGACACTTCAAGATGTGTGGCACGGATGCAAGAAAATTGAGCTTTCCTGGTAAAATTATTGCTCTGCGGTGACTAAGTAATAGTTTCATTGCACCTTTGGTAATCTGTCAGGATTAATTAAATCTATATGAGCTGTGCTGGGTCTTATTTTATTGTATTGCATGAATGAAAAATCTTAGTTTTATTAATAGTATTTTTGACATTTAAAATGTATGCTAACATTCTTATTTTTGTGTGATAAATTGTATAGTTGGTTTTAATATATAACCGTTTACATGGCTTATTACAAACTCAAACTAAATTGTAATTGTGAGAGCTGGCATTCTTGCTATGCTCCTCCCTAACTTTTTGTTTTCAACCGCCCCCCCGCCCCCCCTGTTTTGCTGACTTTGTTTTTGCTGGCTTGAGGATTCTACACACTTTACCACTACTAACCAGTGCTAATGTGCTTGAGCTTTCTCCTTTAAACATGGAAACATTGGCATACACCCAATTGCCACATTTAACTTACTTTTAAGTACCTAGTAAAGTGGAACTACATGTACCTAGGGCCTGTAAATTAATTGCTACAGGTGGGCCTGCATCACTGATTGTGCCACTCACTTAAGTAGCCCTTTAAACATTGCAGCCTGTGTGTGCAGTTTTAAACTAAAAAAACTGCCATTTCGACCTGACAAGATAAACCTCTTGCCAGGCCTAAACCTTCCTTTTCAATACATGTATGTCACCCCAGGGTAGGCCCTACATAGTCCAGAGGGCAGGGTGCAGTGTATTTGAAAAGTTGGACATGTAAGTTTGTTTTTCATGTCCTGGTAGTGAAAAACTCTTAAATTCACTTTCACTACTGAGACCTAACTCTTCCAAAGGATAACATTGGGTTCACTTATTACATTTAATAAATGATAACTTTAGGAATATCCAGTTTGGTGTCTAAAAAAAATATAATGAAAAGCCCTCCTTAATTGTAAAGTCTGATTTTTAAGTCACTATTCTGAAAATGCCACTTTAAGAAAGTTGACATTTTCTTGTCCTAACCATTTGGTGCCTGTTCCTGGGTCACATGAGTAGGTGGAGCTGGCAATTGGTCTTTGTGTATTGCTCCCAGATAGTGAGATGAAGGGAAGATAGGTGTTGGCATGATAGGCCTCTCTGAGATAACGAGGGGAAGGCTGTCACCTACCATACTTTCACATCACAAAGGCTCTGCCTGAGCACTCTTACAAAAGGTCTCTAGTCTCTAGTCACTAGTCTCTTGTGAACCCTGACAAGCTGGGGCCAGGGCAGGGAAAATGCCTGACTCTTCAGGGGGTGGAAACCCTACTTCACAGCAGTTGGCACCAGGTGTAAATATCGGACCCTTAGACCCAACTCTTCAGTACACTTATGGACCTATGGACCCTACCAGAAAGAAGGACTACTACTACACTGCTGAAAAGACTGCCACTGTGCTGGACTTCTGCCTAGATGGACTGCTGCCCTGCTGTGCTGATCTGCAGCCGTCTTGTCTGGGTGAGAAGGACTGGACCTGCATCTCTAAATCCAGGACCCCAGAGTGACTCCAAGGACTTGTTGGCTGGCCGCCTGATCAGGAGACTGAGACAGAACAGTATTGCAACAACCTTAAATTCAGCACCTGAACTCTGCCATCTTTATCCTGCCCTCCCAAGAAGTGCCACATCAGTCCTGGATCCTTGGAAGTAGGCCTGAAGGTGCTCTGCCAGCCCATCTGTGGATTCAGTAGAACCGCTGCATCTCCTGCAGAACTGTCGCATCCCTTCTGCTGCTCGATGCATCTCCCTCGGAACCGACGGATCACCTCTGTTGTGTGGACTTCCCCAGTGCAAGGACCTCCCATTGCAGCCAGTCGGGCCCCCCACCCGCTGCACAACGTATCTCCACACAAGGGCCCCGCCCAACGCAGCCAACGGAACCGCCCTGTGCGACACGTGCTTGCCCGCATCCTCAACTTGGGACTCTACATCTCTTCGCAACCAGGATTAAGGTACTGTGTTCAGCTGACCTAAGTGTGTCCCTGAAGCAGCCTGCGCTCCATCGCGGTTGGCCTGAACTTGTGACTTTGTCCTTGTCCAACACCACCAGATAACCATAGTTGCCTCTTGGTGCTTTTTGGCGATATTTGCACTGAAATCTTTAAACCTGCATACCTCCGGTTCTACTGATTTGAATTTTTGTAGTTTTGGTCTTGATGTGTAATAAAAATGTACTCTGTTTTTAAATGTGTGGGATTTTTCTTTAGTCATGTTTCCATTCTATTACTGTTTGAAGAGTTGCACAAATACTTTACGCGTTGCCTCTAAGTTAAGCCTGATTGGTCTGTGCCAAACTACCAGAAGTGATTTACCCCCTACACCCCTCCAACCAGTACCCCAATTTCTTACAGTAATCTGGAAATCAAATATGTGAAAAAATGTGTTTTTGAAAGACATTTATACTGTGCACAGAAGAGCTGCATTAATGCCAATTGTGGCTCTAAATCCTAAAATGTTTATATGAAGCCTGAAAGCAGCGTTCTGTGAGGTCTGATATCTTGGAAAATGGCAGTGGTGTTTATGCTTTTTCATTCTCTCTCGTTTCATTTTATAGAACTGCCTGTGTGGTAAATCGTCCCTCCGTCCACTACGACCATGCCGTAGATATGCTTCATCAGGAGGTTCTGGGTATGTAATGCACTAAATATATCAGTTAGTATTGTACTATATTTCTCAGCTTAAAGATTGTTTATTGGCTGCAATGTTTGCCTGTAGAGTTTTACAACTTTTGGGCACTGGTTGTATGTCTTCTGTTTAGCCTTCCCTTGCCATTAGAAGAAAGCCACCACAGCTTGAAACTCTAATTAAGATTCTTATAAAAGAGGCTTTTGACTTGGGGTGAAATAGCGAATGTGAGGAGCATTGAGTGTCTGTGAGATATGATGAGATTTCAGGCAATACCCTGTTTGAATTTTGTTTTGGGCAAAAGGTAAGGGCAAGACAAAATCCAGATTTTAAGTATGAGAATGTCAATTCAAACTGGCCACATCAGTTGTTTGCTTGTTACTACCTAAAACCAGAGAGATCAGTGTGTGCTTCATCAGACTTCTTCCTGCACAACCTCAAAGTGTTTGAATTATTTTGCTTTTATCTGAACAGTCTACACACATAAATCCCATAATTATATTATACATGTGTCGGATTTTAGGCCAGAAAAGTAACAGGTCCAACTTCCCAAAGAAACAAATTGGGCAGAAGCAAGTGCTTAAGAGTAAAGGAGAAAAATACATTGAAAATGTTTAACTTGGCATATTAAAACTTGAAAAATGAATGCGTATTACTATCTGCAAAGAAGGACAGAGGAGCGGTACATAATCACATTTGGTGCAGAGAACATGGGGAGAAGTAACAGAATAGAAGACAAGGAGTCTAGGAAGGAGAGCAAGTACCAATTTAGACAGGAGAGTGTACCGGAAGAGAGCAGATGGCACAGACAGATCAGTTGGGAGACAAAGTATACACCTGTTAAAGCAAATGTTTTTAATTCATATTCATTCTAATAGTATCATTATAACAATATGTCTGTTTTGTAAAATAACAAGTATTCAAATGGATTTATGTAAACCAACAAAGTTTGGTTGATATTGTTGGTGCAGTAACTTCCTGAAGTCAGTTAACCTATGGATGTGCGTGTGGTGCCAGTTATCTGATTGTTCAAGGCCTGCCCACAATTTTTCAGCATATTTCTTTCAAGGCTGAGTAAGAAATGCAACAAAAGAATGTTGACTTTTGAAAATATGCTAGTTGTTCCAATTTTCTTTTAAATGTTGATCGATTGTGGGTGAAGATTGTGGCGAAGTATATGCATGAAAATATATCCTAGTTTGTGTGGATAATCGGAGCCATAGAGGTAAACTTCTTTAAACTACTTCATGAGGAGAATGAAAGAGTTTGGATCTGTGCTTCACATATTCCTGTGCTCATAAGATATGTTGATTCTATTTGCGCTTAGTGTGGATTACTAAATGAATCGTTAATAAATTGTTTATTTTTGGTCTACACGTGTGCAGCCTCTCTCCCTATTTAACACCATCCTCTGCCCACCCACCCCACCCCTTCGGACAAGCTTTAAATGGTTCTCATAGTTGCTGGTTACTTAGTTTGTTTCTTGGAACCATCTGGCTTCCAGAGTTGTTCCACAAGACCCTACAGAAGCCCCCAAGATCAAATGTTTGTATGCCACCATATCTGACTGGAGTCTCCAGCTAGGCCCAGACCTTCCAGCCAGTTCTCTAGTGTTGGTATCTTTCATATATTCACAAGTGACTCTCTATTCTCGGTCAGAGGCTCATTATTATATACTCTTCTCACACTTGTGCTGTGAAATTAAAGATTTCCTAGCATTTGTAACGGAAAGTTTCAGTTCTATTAAAGACACTGAGGCGAGGATTATGCCATTCTTTCCTTGCTTTATTAAGCAGCAGCCATAATAAAGATACACAACAAAAAACTTTATTTCCCATAACACCTAGGGTAAAGAAGAAAAGTCCATCATTCAGTCGGGAAGCAGGATATCCATCATATGCTCCTGTCCACTCTCTCCTCTCTTCCCGCGACCAAAGCCAGCAATGGAAAACTTCACTCCTGTTTGGACGACTCCGATCCTGAAAGAACCCATCGGATTTAGTTTAGGTCACCGGGTACCTCATAGGTGAACCACAAAACGATACAACCAGTAATAATACAAGGCATTGGAAGAGACAGACCGTCGCCTCAACTCGGACTTATTCTCATGGCAAGTATTTAACATGATATAAAGCATAGTACTTACACCTAATTAATCGTATCCTGTATCTCTGGGTGGGCGATGATCACAGAGCATTGGGTGGGACTATTCTCGCCACCATGTCCTTAATAGAATTCTAACTTTCCGTTACAAATGCTAGGAAATTTTTCATTCTATGTCAGGACCCGGAGGCGAGGATTATGAAGTTGAAAGCTTTTCTACCATTAGAGCCACAGTGAAGGAAACTGGCTTGAAGTAGAACCTTTTGAAGGTCGAATCTGAGGACCAGTCCGCTGCATATAGAATGTCCTCCAAGCGAACTCCAAGAGCAAAGGCCTTTGATGCCATAGCCCCTCTGGTAGACTGCTCTCTGAACACTTTGGTGTCCATGCCAGCCTCTTGCATGGTCCTTCAAACCCACCGTACAATTGTCGGGTAAGAGACGCCTTATACGGTTTACAAATGGCTATGAACTGCTGCTGCTTCCCATGAGGGCGGAATACTTCAGTTGGGGGTCTCATAGGCCTCGATACAACGAACCGCACATAGTTTTGGAGAATCCGCAAAGGCTGGGTATGAAATCAGCATGCAGTTACACTTCGTACGTCTAGACATGTGGAAGGTGTCCCCATCTGGGGTAAACGTCCTTTCCGTAATGTCCAGGGATCGGACATCCCTGATCCGTCTGCATGACACTAGACACAGCAGAGTGGCCAGTTTCGCCCATAACTGCAAATACAAATACAAAGGTATTTGTTGCTAGGCCAGGGAAGGAACAGGTTCAGTACCTTGACGTCCCAAAGAACAGACTACCTCGCCTCTGAAGGAAGAGATAATCTGATGCAGCTGAGAAGCTTCCTGACCAGAGGATGTTCTCCCACGGCATGCCCAGAGGAAATCACTGACTGAAAAATGTTGACCAATCTATAGGCCATACCGTCCGCTGCCAATGAGGCTAAGAAATTCAAGATATGAACAAGTTCCGTCCCCTTGGGATCCAAGTCGCATTGCTGACCCCAACCATCGAGACCAAGCCGATTTGGTAGTGTTTGATCATACCGTCCGCCTAGGCTTGGGAGAGTAGGTCAGCTGCGTTTTTTTAAAGTTCCGGGACTTGCCATTGAGACCTATAATCCTCCACGCCATATGTTGGAGAGTTCCGTTCATCGTCGGGTGGTGAAGATTCTCGGATGGATCCCTGGCGAGGTCCTGACCTAGGGGTAGACAGGTTGGAAAATCCCATGAAAGTTCCATCAGAACCGGAAACCAAACTTGCCACTTCCACATCAGGGTCACTACCACCAGATCTGCCAACTACCCACGAGTCTGTGCAGCAAGTTTCATTATCATGGCGAAAGGAGGGAAGGCATAATCCTTCTCAACCGACCAATCCTCAAGGAAGGCACACTGTGATCCGGTCTCCAACTGAAGTACTGGGGAAGTTGATGATCCAGGCGGGAGCAAAGAGGTCTATCGTGATAGGGCCCCAACGGTCTGAGAGGGCTTGAAACGGGGCCGGGGCAGTTGCCACAGGCTCTTATCCCTGAGGTGCCATGATTGCCAATCCGCGACCTGTCTGGCCATGCCCGGGAGGTGCTCTGCCATCACTAAGATGGCGGTCTAGGCAGTATTCCCAGAAACTCTTGGCCAGATCCGAGGGGGGTCTGGACCTCGTGCCCCCCAGACGATTGATGTAGCGGACTCCCACTACATTGTCCATTTTTAAGCGCACACAACATTGAGCACGTTCCTTGGTCCAGCATTTTACTGTGAAGGAGCCCGCCATCAGTTCGAGGCAATTGATGTGCAGGGATTGTTCTACGGCGGAACATCCGCTTCCAGTGTTGAACTCCCCACAACGCGTGCCCCAACCAGTGCCACTGGCGACGCACTCTATCACCAGGTCCGGTTGAGAACCGAAAATCGTGCACTTTTTACAGGCCTCCATGCGCGTGAGCCACCGTTGTAGTTCGTCCTTGGCCTTTTCCAGGCAACATGTTGGGGCTGCGTGAGGCTGCGACGCATGTGAGATGCCTTCAAACATTGTAGGGCCAGAAAGTGAAGGGGCCTGTGGAAAATGGCCTGAATGAAGGACGACAGAAGGCCAACTACTCTGGCTATCTGTTGGAGGGAGGTGTATGGTCTGGACAGGGCTCTGCGCACCTTTTGTTGTAATTTGGCCATCTTCCTGGATGGAAGACTCAGGGCCTTATCCACCGAGTTGATTACAAAACCCAGGAAGGTAAGGGTAAATGGCCGATTTCTCGCAATTTATAATGAACCCCAGGAATTGAAGGTCTACGGTTTTTCCCAGGTGGGCCGATAACGTGTGTGGGCATGTCGTCCAGGAACAACATCATGCATATCCCGGAGGCCCTTAGATGTTTGACCACAGGCTTGAGGACCTTGGTGAAACACCAGGGAGTGTAAAATAGGCTGAGGAGGGGGAGGTGGGGGGTTGAATTTGAAGGTCTGACCCTGCTATTGGATCTGCAGGAATCAATGATGTGGCTGGAATATTGGGATTGTCAGATAAGCATCCTTTAGATGTAAATGCACCAGCCAATTGTTGGGCCTAAGTAGATTTCGGAGGAGATGAATACCCTCTATCTTGAAATGGCGAGATACCAGCCATTCTTTGAATTTCCAGAGGTTGATCACCGGTGCTTGCCCCGTCTCACTTTTCCACTAGGAATAAGTTGGTGAGGAAGCCCAAGGAAAGGGGCGTGGATGGGGAGATGGCCCCCTTGGAAAGGAGTTCGTGGACCTCTACCTGAATAAGGGCGGCTTCCGTCTCTGAGAAATTGATAGGTTGAGGTGGGAAAGGTTGGAAAGGGAACCCATTGAATTCTATATGGAAACCCTGAATATTCTGCAGAACCCAGGCGCCCGATGTCGGAGTGTTCCAAGTATGCACAAAGCGGTTGTGAGAAATGAGCATTAGACTCGCTGTGTGTGTTGGCGAAAGGGCCTCCTCTGCGGGAACCACTTCACAATCCTCTGTGACGTGAGTACCCACTGGTGGGGTAGAAACCCCCGGAGCCATTCTGCCATTGACCCCATCAGGAGGTCTGACCTCTACTGGGGATTTGAGACTGGGTATCGGCCAGCCGAGCGCCCCCTGCCACAACCAGCCCCCGAGAAAACCCGAGGGGGTGAGTATTTGCTTTATGGAGGACTGCGCTTTGTCCAAGCAATCAAAGGTTAAGACCTATTTTCCGATCTCCTTGATGAAAGGTTCACTTAAGAGCCCGCCCTTCGCCACTTGCCCTGCTTCTGATGTCTCCAGATCTCCCAACTTCGGGTCTTTTTTAATTAACAGTGATCTGCGCCTCTCAGTAGAGGTGGCACAGTTGGCGTTGCCCAGGAAAATAAATACACGCTGGGCTCAACCAGACAGTACCTCTGGGGAGATGAGTGCCTGGAATCTTTAGCATCCTCCTCCATGTTCAGGATTTTTGTCAATGGCCCTTTAATGTCCAGGAGCGGTCCATGCCCTTCTTCGGGTACCTAATGTACTTGGCCAGAAAGGTGGCCGTTCTGAGGTCAATTTCTGGTGTTACGGCTACTTTGCCTTCCAGCGAGGGACAGGGGGGTTGGGGGGGGGGGGCATTCTGTCCGAAGACTGTTGCATATTTCCTTATCAAGAGGCTTGCGCAGCCTACCTGCCACGTACGTGGCCACTTTATCGGCAGGGGTCCATTCAGAGGAAAGAGGATGCATCAGTTCCTCGGGATCAAGACTCTGGATCGCGGGGCCCTTCTGTGGTAGAGGGGGTTAATCGGTCGCCATGACCTGTCGTGGTCCAATTCTCATCGGACCCCGCTAGGGATCTGTCCGATACAGGGAGAGGGGCTGATCAGACCCTGGTTTATGCAGGTCTCCTAATGCATCAGACACAGGGAAGGGGGTGGCATTTGGCCAAGGAAGGCCTTCTTAAGACTGGCGAACGCATCCAGGTCCACCCCAGGGGTCTGTGGGCATTTGTACGGGTTCTCAGGTTTGGCATCGGGCAACCCTGGAGGTAGGGGGGCTGAGGGCCCAAGTAGGTCTTCCCTCGGGACGAGGGGTTGTAGGCACTTTGGTATCATAGCTAGACACTTCCTCTCTAAGGCCGCCACCGCGTCCGAGACCCCCTTGTAAATAGAGGCATGTACCGCCTCACAGAACTCCTCTGTTACTGTGAAGTAGGATATCTCCTCTTCCTCAGCATAGGATTCCTCATACACCTCCATGATTTAAGTTGAGTAAACCCACTTGTATGCAGATAGAGAGGGCAATCAATAACTGGGGGAAACCCAGAAGAGTAGGAGTAGCGAACCCTACAGTTATTCACTATGGGAGACTGTAGGCCTCACAGGACACCATACGCCCTTTATATGTTTTGGACTAGTCAAGCACTGCCTGGGTCAGTGTCCGTGTCAACAGGCAGCAGCTAGCACTGTAAAAACGCTATAAATACAGACCCCGTGGGGCGTAATGACTCCAGGTGGAATGGGGCACTCCCAGCACCTTCAACGAGGTCGGAGGCGCTTGGCTGTCAGTCAGGCGAAATGCAGATGCGTCCTCCGATCTGCGGAGGCTAGGGAAGCGCCTGTGCTGAACGATGCGAGGAGCACGTGCCCTCTAACAGCCGGATGACCACTGCTTGCCCACCCCACGGTCCGTCAGAGGCCAAAACAAATGATCAAAGCCCCAGCGAAAGGAGCGTCTGAGCGTTTCTGCAGCCGCTAAAAACACACAGGCAGTACAATGAGCACAATACCAGCAATACAATACTGAGTCTAAACAGGGGACTCTAGTCCTGATACTTGTATCCACACAGCTGCAGCTGTGAAGAAAGAGGATGAGTTAAAGAGGATAGGAGCATATGAAGGATATGCTGCTTCCTGATTGGATGATGGACTTAACTTCATTTCCCATATCACCTAGGGAAAAGAAGATGGTTGTTGTCTATCTTCAGTATGACTGCTGGTTAATAAAACGAAGAAAGAATGGCATAAACCTCGCCTCCAGATCCTGACATAGAATCTGAGTTATGCTGCCCTGTAAGGGGAGTTAGAGGGCTGGAACTTCCACCTCATTGGCTGAAGTTTGGGTTGCCTCAAATGAGTTGGGTATGCTATCTAAACAAACACTGTTGTTGAGGCCTATGGCCATTTTAACAGTGTTTCCTGCTGTATAAGATTACCGCAGATTCCCTGCCTAACTAGGAATGATTCAACCATGTGACTATATGAAAGACACCAGTGCTGGAGAACTGGAGTTACATGTAAGCAACTCCTTACTTATTCATACTACCAGTGCACCCAGGACAACACTTCTACACATCATAAAGACAATTCCTGATCTTGACAGGGGTTGACCAGGCACTACAGGCAGGCAGTAATGAGGGCCCTCTCTCCTCCTTTAGCAAATGTCCTGGGACCCCCATAAAAGCCTTTCTGCAGTATTCTGCTGTCTCTGTGAAGTGGGGGAGGGTGGTCAAATTTGCTATGATCCCTGCACGTAGGTCATTGTAAAAAAAGTACAATGATTAAGTGGGGGTGCACATAAGTCAAAGGGTTAAGTACCACTGCTCTAGCCCTTTATAGAACATATTCAGTGTTGCTACTTCCCAAAGAAGAAACAATATTTAAAAACTAAAACAAAATATTGTTATAATATTTCAGAGACATAAAGAGGCCTTTCAAAATGAACGAGGCTATTACAAAATAAACATGCATTTTCAAAACAAATGGCCCAATTCAAAACAAGCGAGGGAAATGCAAAACAAAAAAGCCTTTTCAAAACAGTAGGAAACTTATACTAACTTGCTTGTAATCTAAAAATGAAGTCTGCAGAGTATTAAGCAAAGCAAAAAGGCAAACTGTGATTATGTGATTGAAAGGGCCCTTGGTCTCGGAATAATGGGACAAAGATCACAACCCCCCCCTAGTAAAAAGCTCATGTTTCACCTCCAGGCTTTATTGGGATTGTTGTCCATGAATTCTACAGACCAACCTCCGGCGGCTTGGTCTGCATCGGAGGTGAAAAAATAGGGCTTCATTAGTGTAGAAAAGTGCCTCTTTTGGAGATTTAGCCCCCACGTTTTGCCTGGAAAATGCTGTAACTTCGACTGGAAGTGCACAGGGCCTCTGCCAACCAGGTCCCCTGTGCCAGAGCTCTTTTCCTAAACTGTACCTTTTGTTTCTCAATTGGCATAACTTAAGTGCCCCTTGTAAGTCCCTAGGTAAATGGGACCCTTGGGACCTAGGGCATTGGCACTGAAGAGGGACCCCCCCAAGGGTAGCAGCACGAATTGTGCCACCCTAGGGTCCCCTCACCAAGGCCATACACACTGCCATTGCAGACTGCGTGCCTTGGTGCAAACAAAACCGAAGAGTCGACATGGCACACATCCCTGTGTGCCATGCCCATAGACACTGCATGGGATATAGGTAAGAAACCCCTGTAGCAGGCCTTCTAGTCCGAAGGATGGGTGCACTGTATCTCCTGTGAGGTCATATCTGCATGAGCAGAGATTCCCCTACAGTATCCATGTCGATTCTTGGATATTGTAAGTGAACAGGGAAGCCATAGGGAGTACATGGGCTGGACACTTGTCATCCCGAGTTCCTCAGCTCCATGATGCCTTCACTGTGTTATGGAATGTTTGGTACCAAACATCTTGTCTTAATAAACCTGCACCAATCCTTAGTGTGGTCACTGACTGGTCTAAGCCAGTTTGTCACCCCCCAGACAGAGTTCTGACCTCATGGAGTGAGCGACTCCATTGCTCAGAGGTCGAAAACAACACCTCCCCAGGGAGAGGTGTTCACACATCCCCCTGGTCAGGAAGAGCCATCTGTGGCGGGAAGCTTCAAAGACCTTGCCGCCTTTGAAACGCGACCCCAGCTTCTCCTGATAGAAAGAGCAGGGCCCCCTCCTGTCCTCACCTCTTTTTGGTTGGAAGACAGGCAGAAAACAAAGAAAGAATAGGATGTGTACTCCCCTGCCCACTCCACCCCTCAGGTGCTGGAGGCGAGATGAAGTGCATTTTCCAGATGGTGGGACTTCTCCAATCAGAAAACAAATATTTTAGGCGCTTGCTGAAAGTTCCTCTAAGCACCTCTGCGTACATTGTCCATGAGGAATTGGGGTCCAAGTACATTTCTGATAAGGTGGCTGTGAAACCCCTATTGTGTTGGGTGAAGATCCGGTCCAATGACGAGGCAGGCTTCACCAGGCTGGTAATCCAGGACTCTCTCTCCCTCGATCATATGCTAAAGATCCCGTGGTTAAAATATGTAAAGGACACCCTTTTCACAATAGGACGTGCAGATCTGTTTACCAATCTTGATAAGGTGGGAATCACTGGAAAAAGCGCTTATCAAAGATCTGTTTTTTAAATATGTAACTGCACAACGTGAGGAAAGGGAGTCTAAAAAACCCATGGTCAGAGAATACATTCTCGTTAAGTCAATGCAGGGTATGGAACCTTATTTATCTCTTATAACTAGTGCATATGACAGATTCTTAATTACACGTTTTAGGCTGAACTTATTTCATCACCTATTGGCTGTACCCCCCGGTTTTATGGCACACACAGAACTTAGAGGACCCTGTGGCTGCGACAATAGGTCTCCACAGGACACTTTACATTTTGTCCTCTGTCCGCATTACTCATACCCGAGAAGAGTGTTCCTTAAGGGGCTTTTAAGAAAGTATAGATTCAGGCAAGCACGCATTGCCTTACTGTTTTTACAACTGTCATCAGATGTTTTTACACTTTTTTATGCTTCTAATTTTTTTAAGATCTGCCTTAAGCTGACAACCACCAGGGGTGCCTGAAGGCCACAAGAGTCTTTGCCAATTTTGCACTGTGTAAGGTAGCCATAAAAGCCTTGATCTGTGGGTTAATTTTTGTGGGACCATGCTCCGTTTTACATGTTAAACAAACACTAACTGAGGATTTTATTTATACATTTTTTTATCTTAAGTAAAGGTTGCTGGCTGCAGTATGAATTTATGAGACCAAGTGGGATAACAACAGTTTATGTATGTCGTGTTGTTTTAATGTATATTTGGTTGCTCTTTTGGAAACTGTTTGTGCTTGATGTATAGATATTTTAAGATGTCTCTTTTATGGTCATATTTTTATATGCCGAATAAAGTAGATTATTTTTTCCACTTCCTGAGGAAGGGGGGCATAGCCCTATCCCGGATTGGAGAATAATAGAGGGTGTAGACACCCCAGGTAAGGGGCCCATTGGCCACTACCTGTCATTC
This sequence comes from Calotriton arnoldi, assembly GCA_963921515.1. Classification (NCBI taxonomy): domain Eukaryota; kingdom Metazoa; phylum Chordata; class Amphibia; order Caudata; family Salamandridae; genus Calotriton; species Calotriton arnoldi. The sequence continues at coordinate 3,688,084 of CAWUFW010000005.1, read as the reverse complement.
CCTTGTTAACGCCCCTAAATTTAGTATTTAGGTGGCATCCCCAGACCCTGAAACTAGTATCCACGGACACAAGAAGAAGACGAACGAAGAAACACGGTGGGACCGACAACTGCAGACCTGGTGGTGGACTTTGGTCGCAAACTCCTGCCTGCCGCCACAAAACTCGATAATCGCCATCCTCCAGCTCGTGTCGTAGCTGTGTGGACTCCAAAAACCACGGAGGGTCATCAGCAATTTACAAATCGCCAAGGACTCCCGTGAGATAGCAGAGCTATCTCCCTGCAGCCACGGGTCTAAAAAAACAGCGAAGTCCGGTCCAGTGCCGTCCAGCTCCCCAGCTCGACCGACGTCTCAGAGTGCCAGCCAAAGGTACACTTGCTTTGGAGGGTCAGCTCAACCTCTGCACCAAGTCTTGAGGCCCCAGGACCCACCAGAGCTGAAAGGCACTAATATCTGGGTTACCGGATCCTATGCTGCAAAAACCTACGAATCCAGGCAGACTCAAACTTTACGGCGAGCCAGCACCCCATGAAGGACATCAGGAATCCAGAGAGCCACCTCACCAGTGGCCCAGCAGCTCCAGAATCGTCTCTGCAAGGTGGCAGCCCCTGACCACAAGGTGTCTTTGTGTGTCTGTGCCCAGCTGCACATCTTCACTGCACCCAGCTGGCCCGGCCGGGGCATCTCCGAACCAGCTGTGCTCCTGTGGCCCCAGATCCCTTGCGACAGCTACTCTCACTTGAGAGACCTTGGACTTGCTTACAAGACACTCTTTGCTGTACTTTTATAGGTATCCCCTTTCTTCGTAGCACACCAGCTACAAAGTCCCTTGCTCCCTGGGAAGTCCGGGAAGCACCCTAGAACTTGGCCTTGGAATTTTGGACTTTGGCCCCCGAAACGTCCGATTTCCATAGGTGAACCACATGAGTAACTGTATTGCCTTGATTTTCCGATTGCCTTTTTCCTTCCATAGGGAATGTAATATGCGTAATTGCGCACAACTGAGTATTACATTTACTGTGATTTTTCCATTTTGTGGAAAGTATTTACCCTGTACCCGAAGTTCTTGGTCTAAATATTTATATAAAAAGTACTATTTTTCTGATTTGGTCTCAACTGCGTTCATTGAGTGTGTTTATCTTTTATTTCCTCTGAGTACAATAAATGTTTAGTACTAACCTCTTAAGCCTAACTGCTCACCCACACTACCACAAAAAGAGAGTATTCGTATTCTCTACTTTTGCCTCTGTAAACCAATAAGGGTCTCCTCCGCCTCTCTGCGCAGTGTACCCCTTGTGGTGCACTATATAGAGAGGTGGGTTTTCTACAGTTGATGACCCAGGAGATAAAGCATGACGCTGGTCCGCTGCAGCATCGTTGGTATCATAGAGGGGGAGCCACAGTGTTCTCCGTGAAGCTGCGGTGACAGGCTTTGGTGCTCAATGTCATGACAAAAAGTCCCATTAAGAGCAACGAACAGAAAAGTTGGATCAGTCCGCAGTATGAGCAGTTGTCATGTAACCACATCTGGTGAACGATGCATTCACCATGTAGCTGTTTCAGGTGATTGTGGAGTTAAGGGCTAGTAATCGCCTAGAATAACAACAAGATGTAGGGCTTCACACTCATTGCGGTTGCCTGCTTAAGGGGCAGGTAGAATGGGAATAGGTGTCATAGGTTGTTTGAGAAAGATAAGTAGCGCAACCTGTTCGTGACCGATCCAGCAAGTAAAAAAACTGGTCTGAACTCTTGAGGTGGCTGAAATCTCTAGACCGCGAGAAGTTCTTCACCTCATCACAGATGATGACGTGACCAAGAATGCATATTAGAGCCACCTTACAATGAAGTAATACTAGATGCCAGCAGCTCATCTTTGAAAGAGCGGAATGAGTAGCACCAGCGGAACAACCAGTATGGACAATGTCACATTGCCTTCAGTTTTCGTTCAGTGTATTTCAAAAATCTGCAATTCCAGTCTAAATGAGGTGTGGCTTCGTTAATATTGTAAACAATCATTCTAATTTATCAAAATTGCATTGGAGATGATTGAAATATAGGGTAATTAAAAAAATGACGAACTGAACTATTATGGCTATTTCATCCTAGCTATAAGGACGAGCAAGGTTCATTTATTTTCAACAAATAAGAGCAGTTCGATGATAAGAAAAATATAATGCAGTGTTAGGTCCTGAGCCACAGCTTTCAACTTACATTGAATGTTCGTCTTGCTGAGCTCACACACGAATAATTGTTAACCATTTCACACATTATCGTGTGGCCGAAAGAGTATTACACTGCTTTTTGTGATTAGTATTGACGTATAATTTCAGAGACCGTGATAATTCTATATGTAGTTTTCCAAAATGTGAGCAAAATAATTCAGGAAACTGCGTGAACGAGCCATGTATTTGAAAGCAACCATAGGGAAATAAACTCTTCAATATATTTACTAAACCGTATGTGGGTGATTGACAGACCTGGATTCTAGATGGCATCCATTTTGATGAAGGTCGCCTTTTAAGAAACAGATTTGTGTTATTTATAATCGACCAGAGCACAGTGATTAAGGCTTGGGTTATTCTGCCTAGTTGTGAGTGCTCAATTCTGTTATTGCTCTCCATAGATCAAATAATCACCTTCCTTACCTAAGGCAGCAGCAGATGAAGTGATACTGGCTGTAGAATATATCTTGGTGATAAGTATGTGTAGGTTATTATCAATTGCTGAAACAGTCTTGAGTGGGTTTTCAATCAGTCTTCCTTATGTGTTCAGGGTCTCCTCTTTGAGAATAAAAGAAAGCAGTATGCAATAACCATAAATAGTGTAGATTTTAATAGTCCATGCTTACCTTGTGTAGGGCAAAGAGGGCCTGCGAGAAAAGTGGACCAAGATGTTCCCTTCAAAGTTCCGGGATGGTCGAAAAAAACACTTAGGTCAAGTATACAGTGGTTTCTGTTTACTTGATGAGGCACCCTGAGAGGGTGGTTTTTTGAGTCCAACCATGCCTATTGGTCTGATTCTCCAGTGAGTGGAGCGGAATTGGGGAAGAGTTTTGTTAGTGCGGGCTATTATTCTCTTTTTGCCCTTTGTCTCTTCACTTTCGCCTCTTTTTCTGTGCCAGGTAGAGTGTATACAATTGTTAGTATTTTTGAAGTGCCTGTGGTCTTTAGTTGTTGATTGTGAAAGTCATCTTTAATTAAAAAAAATTCAAACTGTTAAAAGAGATTTTATTTTTCTATTGGAACCGTTTTCACATGAAGGTAATTTTCAAAATCCTACATTTTTCAGTGCTACAGCAGGGAAAATTCTTGGAGGAGCACTCTTGTTTGTAGGCGGAGGAGTTGGTGGCACGGTTTTCTATGCTAAAGTGGACCCACATTTCCGAGAAAACGTGGAGAAGTCAATCCCCTACTCTGACAAATTATTTGAGTTGGCACTCGGTCCGGCACCTTACACTTTACCAGTGCCTAAAAAAGCGGTAAGTCTTTTCTTAAGCATTTAATTGTTTTGTTGACTGTAAGCAGCCCTGTCTAAATTATAAGTGCAGTATTATGTACATAAACTTAATCCATTGAATCTATAAACTGTTATTGTAGATTTAATTGTTTGGTCAACAGAACCAGCATGCAAAATAAGAACTAGAAAATCACTTGGGTGGACTTCCTCCTGGATTGTTAAATTACTGTAGACCCCCTACCCCCTTCCCCTCTGGTCATTGCCCTGGTTGACTATGTGGCTGTCTTTGCTCCCTTACACCTACCTACACGCTGATATAGGAGTTATGCTGCCTAAACGGGTGACGATCATTACTTTCCCATAGGAGTGCGGATCAGCAACCTGAATTCTTCGGAGCTGCTTGCGGTCTCTAAATATCTGTGTGACTGAAAACCATCCAAGAGTTTATAGATTACCATTTAGATACTGGGGCCATCCCCCAGGTCTTGTTTACCTTAAGTTCATTTAATTGTAAATAACTCCATTTCACCCTTTAATACATTTGAGTCAGGAACGGATGAAGTCATTCCTCATATACCTTAACCATCATTCTGTATCTTAACCCTTAATAGATTTTCACGCAGAACACTTGGTTAGATGTACACTATTCCATGTGTTTATGAAATGTTTTCACATATATCAGGGTTCATAGATCTCTCTAATTCAAGCATAAACTATACATTGCCGTACTCTTGCATAATGCTACACTCTTGTGGCGGATGTTCATGTATTTTAAAGTGCATTGATGTTTTGGTTCTCTTGTCAATGGTATGGCCACATTGTGGTGTAAGACTCTTGTTTCTCCATTTTGTCTGACCTCTACACCTTTGGAAATTGAGAGGATCACTCTGGCAGTAAGTCAATTGTCAATTATCCAAGTGGGGTTCATTAATTACATGGAAACTTATCCATAAACTTTTGTTTGGTTTCATTCAATTGTTTGAGCATGTTTAGTGCAACACTTCGTGAGTGCTTTTACTAAAAAGAGTTGCTTGTTTCAGCCTGGAGGGGTCTACCGCCTCAGTACCCAGGGTGGGCCAGGCTAAACTTACTGAACCTTTCCTCCCTCACTGATTCAGAGAGTTAATGAATCGCAGTACCTGGACCCTGTGGAGTTCTAGTCACTTCTAACCCCTTAAGCCTTTCTAAGACCCTGTGTGGGACTTGGGCACAATACGTACATCAAACACACCAACTTTATTGGCGCTGAGGACCCTTTCACAAATCCTTACTTTCTACTACATACAGTTTTCCTGAAGAGAAAGGCTTTTCCCTCTCAGCTTGGAGTAAACTGAAATGTAACTCACAGTTGGATGAGAGAACCCTACTTTGCTAGGTGAGGCCTTTGTGCGGCTCCCTCAAGCCCCCACATCACTTCTCTCTGGATGTAAGAGTACTTTTGATTCTCCCTGGGTGCATGCAGTCCCCATCCACACGTCATTCAACCACTTGTGATTCATCAACCAGGTCTGCAGTCAATCAGCTGCAGGGAGCCCTTCAAAGCAGGAGACCCTTAAGGCCCACCTAGAGTCCCTGGTTTCTGTTGGCCACCCCTCACCTTTAGTGATAGACTTCTCAAGGAATGTTTTATCTGGGCCTGGCATCATTCCAGGAGTCTTGTGTTACTCAAAATCTTTGAGAGTCGGACAAACCAGTCGGAGAATGTTACATCTGCAGGTGTTAAAGCAGAGCCGCTTTCTGAACCTCATAATTAGTATATACTCAAATAATGTTTTTTTATAATGGATTAGAATTTATTATGTGCTATTATCATAAAAATCTGATGAGCAAGAATTTTCATCTAAAGAATAAACATCTTTGTTATAAAAAAAAAAAAAGATAAGGGTGAAAGTTAGATTCACCCCAATCGTTGTTCATCACACACCGGTACCCTATTATTAAAATCCCTAACTATATTCAACTGGCTTACACCTGTATCAATCAAAAATGTATCATACGATTTGCAGGGTCCTGTTAAGCCCCGCTACATACCTCTTTGCCAGTTGTCCTAAAACCCTAAGCCCTGTTTTCAACATCTTTTCCCTGCATCCACTCAGTTTGATGCAGTGGAGAAGGTGGGTGCCACCACACTTGGATCCTATGTTTGTTACCCAGGACAGAAATCCTTGCACCTGTTAGTTTATTAGGAAGCACAAAATCTGCTTAATTTTCTTTTAATTCTGCCAGTGCGATGGTCGCACAAGGTCAGCCTGCAATCAGGTTGCTTGTTACCATGCTGCAGAGAATAGTGGAAAACATTCTGTGGCTTTCACAACTTGAGCAGTAAAAATCATTGACAATTTAGCATATATTTTCTGCTAGCAAGATGACGCTAAGAACCTCCCATTGATGAGAATCTTCATTTTATGCCACACACTTCTGTCATACACTCAAATCATTTCCATGCACAAAGAGGACTATGGTAACATGCATCCTTCCACCTCCATTTTCTCACTCCGATCCCTTCTTGTTGGGTAGCTAGATCAAATCAGCCTAACCATTCTATTCATCACCATCGATAAAGCCACCAACCGAAGTAGAGCGCTGTTCAAGGTATCGAGCATTGCATCAACCCCCTGCTGGACCCACCAATTTCTCACTCCACAGAGAAGTATGCCAGCAACCTCTTCAGTGGAAAAATACAGAAGACCCGAAAGCACATTAACGGTACTAAGCCTGCTTCGTTTAATACCCCATCCTCTTCCCATAGAATCCTACAATGATCAGCCTTCAAAGTTCTATCTCTTCCAGATCTGGCTGGCATACTCCACTCCCTCTCAGTTTTTGCGAAGATTTCTTACCATTGTCCTTACTCAAAACTCTCTCTGGGATGCTATCCTACTCCTACTTTACTTTGTCAATGGCTCCTTCACTCAAGGCATCTTCGCAGAAGCTCTCAAGACTAGCCAGAACCTCCCACTCCTAAAGACGCCTACTCTAGACCCTGATGACCTCGTCAATTACCGGCTCCCATTTATTGGCAACATCATTGACACAGAATTTGTATAATTGTACAATGACATGAACCGTGACAGCTTCAAACACCGAATTTTCACTGAATGCCAAATCATTTGGATTCACCCTGGACAGCAACCTCTCCCTCAAGGAACACATTAGTGAAAAACAAAGACTGCCCGATACCAGCTGTCTCTTCTAAAGAAAGCCAGTTGCTTCCAGAAAGAGACTTCAGAACTGCTGTTCAAGCCCTTATACTCTCGCATTTGGATGGAGGTAATTCCCTACTCCATGGCCTTCCAGACTCCACATTTTCAACCCTTAGGGGCATCCTACATGCAGCAGCATGTCTCAATCAAGGCCTGAAGAAATATGATCTAATCCCCCTGCCCAATGCAACTCCATTGGCTCCACTTGCCAGCTCACACCATCTTCAACAACAGCTACATCATTTACAAAGCCATCACAACCAGCACCCCTGCTTACCTTGCAGACAAGCTCACCGTCTTTGGTGGTTCTCAGCACACCCACAGCCAGGACACCATCAGACAGCAGACTAAGAAGTGTGAACAGGAAAAAAGCTAGACAACATGCGTTTCATGAAATTCAGCAGTTATATTTAGCTCAGCTAATTATAACTTGTGCCCCCGCAATGTACTGCTTATGACCTCACATATTACATCACTCATGACATGAACTTGGTTTTTTCAATGAATTTCTGTTTTTTTAAAATTCCATTTCCTAACTATAACGTTCCTGTAACCTTTGGTTTTTTTTTCAGTGAATTTCTAAGGTTTTTTAGGTTTAACTCTGTTTTTATTTAGCAATGACATTCAGCTTATGACAGTTTTCACAATTTGTAGTATACACCCGTACTCGGCATTGCTCAACTCGAGTTGGATCTGTTTTTACAGGTATCAGCCTTTTACGTCATATAGTATATACATCTTATATATCTTTTACGAAACAAACAAAAATCAAAGGAAAAGGTACAACGAAACCAGACTTCAAACAGTTCCCGACCCCCCCCTCCCATCCCCCACTGGTACTCTTCTTTCTACATCTGTTGTGTGTTTAGCTTCCATGGCTGTTTCCCACTCGGGGTTCTTTGAGTCTCGGAGGGATCTCCTGTGTTTGTTATCCGAAGGAGGCAGAGATATTTCAGACAGGTGATCTTGTGGATTTCGGTTGACAATAGCCCAATAAGCGGTTTCCACACCTCCTTGAATGCTTCTTCGGAATTTGTGAGGGTGGCGTGTATTCGCTCCATCCCAATGATATACCATACTCTGTGGAGCCAACCGAGGAATGTAGGTATATTTTGCGTTCTCCAGTATGACAGGATATTTTGGAGCGCTGCCCCCAAGGCAAATCACATCTGCTTCCCCATGCGAGATTTCAACGGGACCATTAAGGAGTTAGGCAATCCCAGTATTATATATGCCGGTAATCGTGGGATCTGCGTCTCGAACCTTAAGTCTATCTCGTCTAGTATCTTAGGCCAATAAGATGATAAAAGGGAACAATCCCATAGCAAATGTAACAAAGTGCCCTCCTCCCCATGCCAACAAGTAGGGCTTCGATCTGGGTTCCCTTTATTAAGGCGTACTGGAGTTAGGTACCAATATGTGGCTATCTTAATAGCCGTTTCCTTACTCGCTGTGTTCCTTGCCGTATGTTTGGCCCTATAATATGTCATCCCATTCCTTCCTCGACAAGTCTCGTCCTAATTCCCTCGCCCAACGCTTCTGGCTAGCAGTGGGTTGTGTAGGGGCCTTTTGACGTAGCATGTCATATAATTCAGAAACTAATTTCTTGTCATCCCTTTTGGTAATCAGCCATTTCTCACATTTCGTTTATTTCCGACTAACTTGTGGTTGAACATCGGGGTGAAGTAACCAGTGCCTTATCTGCGTGTAGCGGAAACGTTCTGTTTCGGGTAGTGCATAGTCTTGTCGCATTTGTGTGAATGGTATGATGCCTTCCAGATCGAATAAGTGTCCCGCCGCTTTGCAAGGTGTCCTGTGCCACTCTGCGAACGCCTTGCTATCTAGCCCTGGTGTGAATTCCCTGTTATCAAAAAGTGGTGTCATCGGAGAGGGGAATGTCGTGAGGTTTGCTTTAAGAGCTACCCTGTCCCATGCCTCCATCACTGACTTTGTGACGGGTGACCTCCAAAGACTCCGTGGCCTATCCGCTTTCTTTAAGAAAGGATCCTTCCACAGGGCAAGTCCCCCAGAGCTCTATCTTGGAACAGCCATCGCTTTTCCGATTCCTCCCCACTCCACTCCACCAGGTACCTCAGTTGGGCCGCCCTGAAGTAATCTAAACAGTTTGGGATCCCCAGCCCCCCCTCCTCCGGTTTCATGTATCCCAGTTCCCTGCGCATTCGGGGGCCTGCTCCCGCCCAGACAAAGTGGAGTACATCCGTCTGTAGTTTAGCGAGAGTTCCCGTAGGCGGCGATACCGGCAGTGTTTGAAATAAGTAGAGTGCTTTTAGGTAAGATGGTCATCTTGACTGCCGCCACCCGACCCAATAGGGAGAGATGATGGTGTCTCCAACTATTCAAATCTTTCCCGATTTGTCGTGAGAGTTTCATATAATTAAGCTTAGTCGTTTGCGCTACCGTTGGGGCTAGCTCGAGTCCCAAATATGGGATAGACTCCGCTACTTGGATCTCCGAGACACTTTGTCCCTCGTTACCGGGGCCCGGCAAAGTCCCGTTGGAAGGGAGGATCTGAGATTTTCCCACATTAACCTTAAATCCAGATATCCGCTCAAGACTCCAATTCCTGCAAGAAAGCCGGAAGCAATCTCTCTGGGGAGTGGAGGGAGGCTAGTATATCATCGGCATAGAGGCTTAACACATGCTGCTCACCTCCAAATGGAATACCTTCGATATCTAGATTGTCTCTCACTTTTTGGGCTAGTGGCTCAATATATAAGGCGAACAGGAGGGGCGACAGTGGGCCCCCTTGCCTGGTGCCCCGTTGGATAGAAAAGGGACACGAGGGGACCCCGTTAATCCTAATTGTAGCCGTAGGATTATTATAGCAGCCCGCCACCCAAGAGTGGAAATGGTCACCTATGCCAAAGTGGAGTAAAGTTCGTTCTAGGTATCCCCAGTCGACCCGGTCGAACGCCTTCTCGACATCAACCGTTAATAATAGGGCATCCATATTCGTGAGATGGGCTTTATCAATTAAATGTAGGATCCTCTTGGTGTTATCACCGCTTTGCCAGGTTTGGACAAATCCAGCTTGGTCCGGTTCTATTATACCAGGCATCAGTGGGCCTAGTCTCGCCGCCAGTATGCTCGTGAATAGTTTTAAATCCACATTAAGAAGGGACACTGGGCGGTACGAGCCACATGCTGTTTTGTCTTTCTCCGGTTTGGGCAGCACTTCTATGGATGCTGACCACATTCCAGGCGGGATCGATCCCGGTCCGTCGAATGAATTAAAGAGTTGCGTCAGTACTGGAGCTAATATGTGGCAAAAGGATTTATAAAATCCTGCCGAGAAGCCATCCGGCCCAGCGACTTGAGAGGCTTAAGTCGTGAAATCGCCCCGATCACTTCCTCCAATTTTATGGGGGAGTCCAGCAATTCCGCCTGATCTTTCGATATCATGGCTGTATGCGCCCCTTCCAAATATGATATCATAAGCTGTTCCGACCTAGCTTCCCTTTTATACAGATCAACATAAAAGTCCCTGAATGCGTGGGCAATATCTTCGTCTTCCACTAACTCTTCCCCCTTGTTATTCTTAATAGTCTGGATCTTGGACTGTTGGCTCCTAGCCCTGAGTTTATTTGCCAACATTCGCCCAGTCTTATCCCCTCCAATGTAGTAGGAGTACTTTAAGCGTAATGCCGCATATTCCGCTCTATCGAGATCCAGCCCTGCCAATTGAGCCCTCGCTGCCTTCAATTGTTTCCATACTCTTGGTGCTCCCGTCTGCCTGTGAACCCTTTCCAGTTCTAAAACTAGTGCCCCTAGTTGATCCCTCTTATCCTTTCTTTCCCTATTCTCTGCTGCCGCAATGGCGATGAGCTCACCCCTCACCACAGCTTTCAGTGCCTCCCACAGCGTAGCCACAGAGATATCCGAAGTATTGTTCACCTCTAGGTAGTCTTTAATGCACTTGGTGATCTGTTTTGTCACCATGTCCTTGTGTAGCATGCATTCCCTCAACCTCCAGCACCCTGCCGATCTCCGCTGCGGTTGTAGCCGCTAGGAGATCAGTACGGCATCATGATTGGATAGCGCCGCCGGCATGTCAGCGGCCTCTACCAGTTTGAGTTCCGTCGTTCCTATCATGTAGTCCAATCGGGCATAGGTGCCATGGGCGTGGGAATAAAATGAGTATTGTGAAGTTTGGGGGTGTTTTTCCCGCCAGCAGTCCACCAACCCCATGGGCCGGAGCCACTCAACCCCTGCCCGTGACAATTCTCCAGCTTGCGTGTATCGACTCCCCGATCTATCCTTGACTGCGTCCATCACAATATTTAAGTCTCCTCCCACCACTGTCAAACGTTCTTGCCTAGTCATGACCTCCAAAAAAGCTGTCTGCAGAAAGCGTTCCTGTCCCGAGTTGGGGGCGTACGCCGAGCCCACCACCCACGTATGCCCCCCCATTTGTATCGTGTATGCTAGAAGCCTCCCTTTAATTTCTGCAATTTTGTCCTGCACTTCTACACGGAAATGTTTAGCAATCAAGATTGCCACTCCCGCCTTTTTATCTACAGAGGAAGAAAAGAACTGCTGGGGAAAGGCGCGCGACCGCAGCCGGTGCCAGTCTTTTGAGAGCAAGTGGGTCTCCTGTAGAAGGCACACCTCCGCGCCAGAGTTCTCCAAATAGGAGAGGATGGCCTTCTTCACGGGATTATTGAGGCCTTTCACATTGAGTGAGAGTATCTTCAATGTGCTATGTGACTTAATTGAGAAGTGACTGCTTTGCGGTCTAACCTTATTTCAGGGTGTCCATATCTCCCCCTATCCTCTGTCCGTGCTCCCAGGAAGTGCTATGTGCCCCTGTAGCCATTCCAACATACGTACCAGTCCCCAACCCCCCCCCCTCCCTAACCCCAACTGGACCCCAACCAAAACCCCATATTGTCCAGGACCCGCAGGTCTAGTTTGCGTGTCCTTGGTGATCCAAAGTGCTGGGTTCATTATGTGGCCAAAGACAAAATGCAAAACCCCATTAAGGACCCCCCGCTCCCAGCGGAAAGCCCCGCCGCCCATCCAGCCCTCTTTTCCGACTTATCTGTCCCTTGACCCTTCAGGTGTCTTCATGGGAAGTCTTCTCCTGAGGCAACGAGTCCAAAACTGCTTGTCGCTCCTGCGCTATTGTGGTGGGGTCTGGTTTCGCTGATCGCTCATTCTTGCGGCCGCCACCGACCCGCTGCCACCGGCCCAGGGAAGCCGCAGGACCTTCTCTCCTTTCCTCCTCCTGGCATGGGTGTTTAATACCTAAAATCCGACAAGTTTCTTGCAAGGATCTGAGTTGGTGTAGCTTGCCTTGAAGCTTAAAGATCAATCTGAAGGGATATCCCCATGAATATGCAATTCCCTGCGCTCGAAGATACGTTGTCGCCAGTCGGAATTCCCGTCTCTTTTGTAGGGTGATCGCAGCTAGGTCATGGTATAAAGCAATAGGATAGTCCTGGTATTTTAGTGGGTGGTTATCTCTGGCTTTCCGCAAGATCAGTTCTTTCAACTGGAAGTCCGGGAGGAAAGCCAGGATATCTGGCGGTGGTGCTGGCGCTCGTCTCTGTATGCCCACCCTGTGTGCCCGGTCTATCTTAATTTCGAAGTCTGTTGTGGCATCCAGTATGCTATGAAAGAGCCCCTGTAGGTATTGGGTGATATCAGTACCTTCTTCTTTGAGAGGGACACCCTTGATGCGAATGTTCCGGCGTGATCTATTTTCCAGGTCTTCGGCGTGTGCCTGGAGGTCCACTTGTTGTTCCCGCAGCCTGATCACCTCCTCATCTCGGGCTTGGTCCTGTTCCTCTGTTAGCCACTCGTTCCCCCACTGCATCTATGTCCCTTCGAACCTCCTTCATTTTCGAGGCAAATTCGCCCTTTAGCGACTGTAGATCTTCTTGCAGCGTATTGAATAGCATTTCCAGAAAGGATCGGGTGACCGGTGCTTCTGTAGATTCCGGCCCTGCCTGTAGTGCCGGCGATGTCCGCCCCTCGTCACCGCTTGTTGTGGGTAACTTGGTCAGCATATCTTTTAGGTTCCGGTCCTTTTTCCCTCGTACTGTAGACATTGTGGCCGCTGCTGCCGACCAGATCTTCCTCACCCCCTGCTGCGCCTTATACGTAGTGCCCACTGGCTATATGGCTGTTTCGCCGCTTAGATGCTGTAAATCCTCCCTTTCAGCTGCGCTGCCGGGCCTTATGTCACTCTTTCACAGCCCCCTTCGCCTGTTGACACCTGGCGAATGTCGTGCTCTTCAGCCATGCGGGGCTCGGTTGGGCGTAGTCCCCGTCTTATCCACCAGCGCCGCCTCAGGCCCTCGTGTACCGTGGGCTCCGTATGCTCTTTAGGATGCTGCCCCAGCGGGAATTATAATTTTGTTGTACATTTTTAGTATTGGCATGTGTTGTTGTTAGAGGTAGACTCACTTGAACTTAATTATGCCCCCTTGGACAGACTGCAGTTTCCTTTTTCACCAAGTGTGAAGAAGGAATTCAACATTAACTGAGAAAGGGAATGCATTTTATTTGTATTTCACCCTAGACCACTGACCTGGTCAGTGTGACTACTCTCCCCCTGCGCAGCTCCACCACTAAGTGCTGCCCCCTGATCCCCCTGAGCTCGGTTACAGGGTGTTCGAGGCCCTCCTCGACCCGCAGGCTCTTGCCTGCGCCTCATCGCTGGTGATCCAGTGGGAGAGCACTCTGCTCTTCTGCTGTTCCACCTCGCTTGGCATTTTTCTCTGTGCCCTCTTTTCTCTTTCTTTTTCCCTCCTCTTTTCTCTCCGGCGCTCCCCGCGTTTGCTCTCCACCACTGTTGCCCCCGTGGCCCCCTCCCCCTCCCGTGTGTCCTTCCCGCCTCCCAGCTGACCACCCCACCCCCGACCCCTACTTAATGGCGTTCACTGGCACGCCAAAGGCAAGCCCGTCTGCGCTCGTCTGCGACCCGACCGTGACCAGTGCCAGGGACCCTGGTCCTCCGACCCGCCTCTGCTACGACTCCAGGACCCACCATGCCCTCAACCCCGGACGCAGCAACAACTGCCAGCTTTCGACGCGAGCAACACCCAAGGCCCGATCTCCTGTCGTCACTGCCGCTGCACCGTCACCCACTTCTGGACCCAAGCAGCAGCCCCCAGCCTTCCAGACCTCACTGTTCACAAACCACTCAACTGCATCCTCATCAACGTGCGCTCCCTACACAGGCACGTCCTTGAAATTTGGGACGTTGCCGTCCTCATAGAAACCTGGACCAACGCCAACTACGTGCCCGACATTGGCACTGCCATTCCCGACGGATACAAGATCCTGCGGAAAGACTGCCCCACCCGCCCAGGAGGAGGCATCGCCATCGTCCACAAAAGCACCCGCCGCATGACAACCACCAGCCTGGACGACACCACAACCCTTATGGAGCATCTCCACTTCCAGATACAGACAAACCCTAAGACGACTCTCTGCGGAACCCTCGTCTACAGGCCGCCCGTCCCCAGCGCTCCTTTCACCGACACCATCGCCGACCTCATCGCACCCCACAGCCTCCACAGACTACTTCCTACTTGGGGCACTAAACTTTCACCTGGACAACCACGACGACCTCAACACCACCGCCCTCCTAGAGAACCTTGCCAACATTGGACTGAAGCAACTTGTCACCGCCCCACCCACACAGCGGGACACACACTCGACCCCATCTTCGCAGTAGGAAACTGCGTCTCCTACAGCTACACCACTGAACTCCTCTTAACAGACCACTGCTGCATCCACTTCTTCAGAAAACACACTGTACACAAGCACACCCACCGCCTCTCTCGTAGAAGCTGGAACAAAGTCACCGAAGACCGACTCGCCTCCGCCCTCATCAGCACCCCACCACCGGCGATGCTAGATGCTAACACCGCGGCACGCAACCTCCACTGCTGGATCACAAACTGCGCCGACACACTCTTCCCCCCTCAAGAAAGCCACAGGACGACAGATCAAGAAAGTAAGCTGGTTCACCCCTGCACTTCAAGAATCCAAGTGCTCCTGCCGACGACTCGAAAAGACATGGAGGAGCAACAGAACCCCAGAAATGCACCGCCTACAGAGCAGCCACCACAGCACACCAACAACTCATCACATCCACAAAGAAAAATTCCTCCAAGACCGCATCCTCACCCAACGCCCACAACACCAAAGAACTCTTCTCCATCATCAGGGAATTTGCCAAACCCTGCAGCGAAACAGACGTCCTACCCTCCCAAGACCCCTGCAACAGACTCCGCACCCTTTTTCACCTCAAGACTAAGATGATCTACGATGACTTTGACAACCAAGACCTCTGCACTGCTCTCTCTCCCCTCCCCAGTGACGCCACACAACAGACCCTGCTCACTTGAACCCCACTCACGACAGAAAACACCTTGGAGATCAGGAAGAGCATCCACTCCAGAGCACCCTCAGACCCCTGCCCACCCCACATCGTCCACAGAGCCGCCACAGCCATCGCACCCGAACTACGCCGAATGATCAAGTGCTCCCTCGAAACCGCCACATTCCCCGACGACTGGAAACACGCCGAAGTCAACCCCCTCCTGAAAAATCCCTCCGCAGACCCGACTGACCTCAAGGACTGCAGGCCCATCTCCCTGCTTCCATTCACAGCCAAGGTCATCGAAAAGGTCGTCGACGCCCAGCTAGCAAACTTCATCGAAGCCAACAACGTCCTGGACTTCTCCCAATCCGGATTCCACAGCAACCACAGCACCGAGACCGCCCTACTCGCCACCGTCATCCGCTCCCTCCTCGACCAGGGCCAAACGGCAGCCCTCATCCTCCTGGACCTCTCGGCTGCCTTCGACACGGTTTCCCACCGCACACTAGCCACCAGACTCCACAACGCCGGCATCCACGTAAAGGCCCTTGACTGGATATGCTCATTTCTCACAGGCAGAACGCAGCGAGTCAGACTCCCGCTCTACCTCTCGGAACAAACGGAGAACAGATGTGGATTGCCCCAGGGATCCTCCCTCAACCCCACCCTCTTCAACATCTACATGGGGCCCCCCTCGCAACCATCATCAGAAACCACGGGCTCAACATAGACTTCTATGCCGACGACACCCCGCTCATCCTCTCCCTCACTAAAGAACCCAACATCAGCAGACGCAACTTCCAAGAAGGGATGAAAGCCGTTGAAACCTAGATGAAGAGCTGCCTGAAACTCCACTCCGAGAAAACCGAAGTCCTCATCCTTGGCTCCAAGCCCTCCGCTTGGGATGATACATGGTGGCCCCCCACCCTCGGAAACCCACCCCCCCCCCCACCCTGACGGACCGCGCACAAAACCTCTGCATCCTACTAGACTCATCGCTCACGATGAACCGCCAGATCAATGCCGTATCCTCGCCCTCCGCATACTCTGAAAAACGTTCAAATGGATGCCATCCGAGTCCAGAAAAATGGTCACGCACGCCCTCTTCAGTAGCAGACTGGACTACAGCAACGCTCTCTATGCCGCTCTCTAAGCCGGAATCTTACCAGAAACTACTTCGCAAACTCCAGACCGTTCAGAACGCCGCAGCCAGATTGATCCTAGACATCCCTCGTCACAACATCACCCAACACCTCCCCGATCTCCACTGGCTCCCCAATCGATTAAAAGAATAACCTTCAAGCTGCTCGCTCACTCACGCATACAAGGCTCTCCACAACATCGGACCAGCATACCTGAACAACCGCCTCTCCTTCCATGCACCAAAGAGACACGTCCGATCAGCTGACCTCTCTCTGGCCACCATTCCACGCATCTACAACACCAGAAGGGAGGAAAGTGCTTCTCTTACTTCACAGCCAAGGCCTGGAATGACCTCCCCCTCCTCTTCCGGCAAGTCCCTACACTGCTCCAGTTCAGGGAGGACCTCAAGGTCTGGCTCTTCGGATGACCCCAGCACTCAAAGGAGCCGCTCCCCCCTAGAGGCTTGAGACCCTCGCGGGTGAGGAGCTGCGCTTTACCAACCTTGATTGATTGACCCTGGTACTGCAAGATAGATTAATATTTTTAAATTGTCAAATGCTCATCAGACTAGTCATTGTGAAGAAACTGTAAAATGGAACGTAAAATTAACAGATTAAGTCAACTTGATTTACTGACTCTATTAAATAGTATATTTTATATATTATGGTGCTTTGATAATTTGGATATGTTGTTTTGAACTTTGACCTCCACAAGCAAGGAGTTGCATTTGGTTAGCAAATTATGAGATTTATAAACTCTTAATATTGTTTTAATAGTGACTGTATTCTCTTAAATCAGTTTTGAAAGATGCGTAGTAGTCTGAAATTTGATGAGCAATGTACATAATTGCTTCTGTTTTTCTTAGCATGTAAGTATGAAGTCTGCCTTTTTTGTTTTGTTGCAAATTACTTTTTAAATCATGCTCCATTTCTTTTATTGTCTTTAAACCCAATGTCTCCTTTTATTTTAGAGCAAGCCTGGTCCATTGCACATCTCATCAACAGAGGAAGTGATGAAGGAATCTAAACAGCATTGTGACATCATTTCTTCAGTGGATGATAAGACAGAAGGTAATCACAATATAGTCTGAAATAAATATTAGGTTTGCAAAAATTATGGAAAAGATTGATGTTTTTCTGAGAATTGATATTTTGACAGAACACCGTTTTGGTCTTCTCATCATTCTGGATCTTCTACAATGTTGGTGGTTCAAAAATGCGGGAAAAAGGATTGTTCACTAGTAAGGGTAGTCAACGTTTTCTTTGCATTTGGGAGTAAAGTCCTCATGTTTGCTAAATGTGGTAGGCGATAACATTTTAGTAAAACCTAACTGTAAGGTCTGGTGAAGATTCTTCTCAACCAATTTAAGTCATCCATTGTGGCTTGAAAATATTCTTTCTGAAAGAAGATATCCTCTCCTCCCATAGTATGTGTATTATATAAGTATGTATCCTTAATCTATTCTGGCATAAAGGTTTTGGTAATAGTCATGGCATCTTACTGGCAATGGTGTATGGGGACCAAATTATTTGTATAGTATAATCTATAGAGGAGCAGATAATATAAGAAGTATTTTTTATTTCATTAACCAGCATGGTCCAGGCAGGAGAATTACATTTTTGTTATTGGATGGCAAGAATATACTTGATAGTGTTGAATGACTTTTCCAAGTGTAGTGCCTCAGTGGTTCATAATATGTCCCAGATTTATTTCTTAAGTGGGTGGGCGTGATGTGCATTGATTACCAGGCTGAGGATATTCGTTAACAAATAATCGGCTTAGCATGATTTTTTAAATGTATTAACTGAAGAGAATAGTGTCATCATCTTTCCACATTAACCCCTGCTTTTCATGTTGTTCATGCATCTGATAAATTGGTGTCAAATACTAAGAGGGTCAAGAGGGTGTGATTTAAGGTTTACAGCTCCTTGTCCGGTTTTAGCGATATCCTGTTAGATCTTTTAATAATGGTGGGTAATGAAGCATTCAAAAGCTTAAGGTGTCCATTTTAACTATGCATGAGGCGTAGGGGCACTAGCTACGTTACAAGTGTGAGCAATGTTCTCAGTGGAGTGAATCCAGAAGATTTTTTATTTTTTTTATTTTAATTAAGCTTTGTCTCCGCTCTTAAGGCTGATATGGTAAAGGAGCCTTTGCTGTTGATGTGCCATGGGAGTATGACCTCTACAATAAAGTGACTTAATTCATTTGTTTATTACCATGCTGTATGTGGTTTTATATGGTTTGACAAAGCTAGGGTGGTCACTGCTGAGTTCGTCCTTCACATCTCCGATTGAGAGGGGTAAAGCATTGACTAATGGGTAGTGTGTTGCATATACAACATCAGGACCCATCACTAAGAGACCCCTCAAAACAGTTATGACATATCTTAGAATATAAAGGCCGGGATTACAGTAAAGAGTTCTAGAAGATTGCTATTACATCTTTCCGTACAAGATAAAGCGTCTTTTATGTGCTCCACAATAAAGGATTCCTGAGAAAATGTAAAATTAAGTTGTTTGGGAGATCTGCTTGGATAAGCTTGTTAGGGCAGGTTTGATGTTTCCTTGACTATCCTATCCTAATCTTGGGGAATGTGAGTCCGCCCGCCCAATGACGTTGGTCAGTGTATAAATGCAGTTCTTTTTGCATGTTACAACAATTTAAGAGCACCATCAAAATAACTCAGCGGGCACAATCACCCCTTCACACTTGTCAATCACAACATGAATTCATTTCTCAGACTCAGAAGCTTGTGTTTCCTCACCCAGTAGCTTATGTTTCTTCAGCTTGTGCTTCATGTTCTGAGTGTTCTCCAGCTTAATTACATGCACAAAACCTTAGAATTCTCTGTCTACTTCCTCATACATTTCTACTTCCTTTTCTTTCTTTTTTATTTTTTTATTTTTTTACCATTACAAGCCTTTTACACCAACATTCTTAATGCTTGCACAAACATTCTTCTCTTTATAATTTAGACACTCCTCCTTAGCCTTGGTATCCTACCCAAAAGACATTTTATATGCCACATATACATTGCCATAAACACTGTTCTGTTAAACTCAATCCAGGCTTCAAAGAAGCTAATCCAATCTATTCTAAGCTCACCCTAAGCACCTGGGCTTACAGCGGATTCTTTGAACTCCCTGAATTGCTAAGCATTCTCAAACGTCTTCGCTGCAGTGAGTTATAGTAGCACCTGAATCATTAGTTCCAAAACAGTTCTATAAATAATAATTTTTGCAGTGGGTGTCGTGATTTGCTTATCGTCTACTAGTATTTTTCGCACTCGGAAAGCCGCATTCGGTACAACATTTGCTGTGGAAATGACAGCAATCC
Organism: Calotriton arnoldi; assembly: GCA_963921515.1. Classification (NCBI taxonomy): domain Eukaryota; kingdom Metazoa; phylum Chordata; class Amphibia; order Caudata; family Salamandridae; genus Calotriton; species Calotriton arnoldi. Next base: position 3,668,584 of record CAWUFW010000005.1, on the reverse strand, counting down.
ATGCCCGTGGATCGCAAACAGATTTTCTCCTCAGATCAGCATGAAGCAATGCTTCCAAAGGTATTGCAGTTAAAATGCAATGTCAAGTTTACGGGAGACTGACCTACTCTTTCCGTTTGGGGCCCCCGTAAGAGTGCTGGTTGGCGGCAGGGACCTCATAAGTCCCGGAGTGCACAGTATCTTTCTCGGGGGGGGGGGGGGATTGCTGTGGTGCCATCGGGACCTGCATTGCTGGAGTCTCGCCTTGCTGAATACGGTGCAGTGATTGGAATCACGGAGGGCAAGCGTCCATCTTTCCTAGATGCGTGCAGATTGCTCTGGGTCGCGCTGGACTGCCTTCGGGCGCTGATGCTTTAGTGAAGTTGACCAACACAATGGTCCGCGCTCGAGTAGGCAGACCCTGCTATTCTTGATCAGTGCACAGCGCTGATGCATGTGGATGCCCAAAAGGGGCTGCCGACACACTGCGAAGGCCCAGGACTGGTTGAGGGAAAGTCGGGCAGAGTCAGACTCCGGATTAGCAGAGCCTAGCAGCAGTTGTTTGTGTGAATGAAATCTTAGATGGCCCTGAGATTTCCTGAACAGGGGGCAAGCCAACAAGCCTTTGGAGTTACTTAGGTTGCAAAAGGTTGTAGAGAACAGGTCCAGTCTTCTCACCGCCCAAGTCAGAGGCAGAAGGCCAACGCAGCAGAGCAGGTAGCAAAGTGGCAGTCCCTCCTGTAACACCGCTCCTCTTCTTGACAGAGTCTCCTTAGGATCTCAAAGGGAACTAGTGAGAAGGGGGGGGGCATAGACCCAAAACCTCTACCCAAATGTGTCCTTGAAATGGAGGTGACTACAAAGCAAACCTTTGTGTTGCACAAGTCTCCTTTCTACCCAGCTCTGTTTGCCAGCCTATTTGAGGGGGGTAAATAGGTGTTTTGTGTGAGGCCAGGCCACTACCTATTCAGGTGTATGTGTCAACTCTTCTCCTCCCTCTTGCCCAGGAAGACCCATCAGTATGCAGATTCAGCTGAGTGTCCTGTACTTGGGGCTGTCTAGAAGGAGTGGACAAAGTGTAGCTGTCACCCCACCCCAGACGTGTATTGGAGACAGGCTGTAAGGCACACAAGAGAGCTAAGAGCAAAGAAATGTCCACTTTCTAAAAGTGGCATTTCTAGATTAAGTAATACTAGATCCAACGTTACCAGTGAAGACGAATTTGGGTGGTTGTCACTACCAGGACATGCACAACAAAAAGGTACATGTCCTACTTTTTACTTACACAGCACCCTGTCCTAAGGGCTGCCTAGGGCCTACCTTAGGGGACTTTAAGACTTAGCAAGTAGTTGGGAATGCCATGTCGAGGTGGCAGTAAACTGGGCCCACAAGCCCTGCAGTGGCAGGTCTGGTTTGAAAGGCTACTTCTGTGAGCGGCACAATCAGTGCTGCATGGCCACGAGTAGTATATAGTTACAGACCCTGGGTATATGGTATCCCACTTTACTAGAGACCTATAAGTGAACCAAATATACCTATCATGGATAAACCAATTGTCATCACATTTTAGATAAGAGCACATGCACTTTAATACTGGTCAGCAGTGGCAAAGTGCTCAGAGTCCTGAAGCCAGCAAAATGAAGCCAAAAATAAAGGAAGAGGAAGGTGAAAAGTTTGGGGTAACTCTGCAAAAAGGGCCAGTACCAACACAACCCCCCCAACCTAAAGCCAAGGTAGAATAATCAATACCTTGATGGACTTCCCTGCTTAGGGCCATAGAACCAGGACAATGGCCCACTACTGCAGGAGTACTTTCCAAGTCTAGGCCTCTCTGCAACCAGTTAGATCCCTCTGTCTAAACTCTCAGGGCCCACTGAACTGACCCATGGGAATCCCTTCTCCTCACCTGTGGACCCCATCTATGCAGCACCTAACCTTACTTTGCTCAAAGATGCATCCCAGTAGGCAGAGAGGACCACCATGGCCAACAGAGTGATGCGACCCATTCCACCCCGTGGGTCTGAATTCTGTCCCCAACCCAGGGAAAATTTTGTCCACAAGACAACAACCAACAGAGGCCTCTGACAGCTGTCCGTGATAACACCCAGGCCCCAGACCATCCAGGGGTCCCTGGTCTCTGTTGTTTCTCAAAGTGGGGGGCAGTAGCCCCAGCTGGCGTGTCCCCTTCTTCCTTTCCACTTTCCTACCAGTTGAGTGGTCACCCAGGCTAGGGTCTGCACACTGAGGCTGAGCAGGAGGCAGGAATGGGCTCTTCCTCACCCTGCTTCTCTATCTGGGGCCCTATACCCTCCGCTTGGGAGTGGTACCCCCAGAAAATTGAACTGTCAAGGCGCCTGTGGCGGTCACCCCTCCTAGTGCTCCTGACACTGGAGGCAATTCATTCCCCAGAATTCAGCCAGTGGGCATCAAGGGACTAACTATGACCCTGGGTCACCTCTCCACCCCTCTCTATGGATAACTGGGCCATAGGGCGGAAGAATTCCTGCCCATGGGCTGGAGTTACCCAACACAACTAGCCGGTGTACTGCTCTGGGGAAACCGCTTTTTCACTACCATGGTCTGGCTAGCCCCAGTGTCCATCAGATCAGTGATTGGGACCCCATTCACGTCCACCTGATGGAAGTGACTACTCCCACCCTCAAGGATCACCAACTCACCCTCTGATCCCACCTCCCAGCTTAGGGGGATTGTGACATGGTCTGCGAACTGCCCCTGGGGACTACTTATCCCTAAGGCCACATTGGCCTCCCCTGTAGAGATACCACCAGTGGATGGTTTCTTATGACAGACGGTGCCCCCCCTTCTTGTGTCCTAGCTTGGAACACTCAAAGCAGCTGTTTTGGAAATGGGACCCCCTGGGCCACCGCCCACCAGAACCTCCCTTCTTCTTTTGAGAAGAGACATGAGAACCCTTTCCTCCCCCCTTAACCATGGACCGATCTGTTCCGAGTGCCTGAACCACCCTTCTTGGGGCCAGGTACCTTCTTTTGGGCTCTGGGGCGGAGCCAGAGGTCCGCCTCCTTAGCAAGCTCGCAGGGGTCGGAGAGCTTACTGTCAATCAGGTGCTGGCGCAGCTCTGTAAAACAAAGACTAAACATGTGCTCTTTTGCGAATAAATTGTACAGCCCTTGGTAATCCTTCACATCACTGCCCTTCACCCAACCATCCAGTGCCTTTAAAAAAAAAAAAAAAAAAAATCCTCAAATTCCATCCAGGTCTTTAGGGAAAGTTTAGCACTGTCCCTAAACTTCTTCCTATATTTCTCTGGGGTCAAACCATATTTCCTGGTAAGGGACTCCTTCATGGTGGGATACCTCATCCTGTCGCTCCCTTCTAGGGCCAGTAGGGTGTCCCTCCCTTCAGTTGGGATATGCTTCCACAAACTTGCCCCCCAATCACCCTCTGGGATCTTGTGCATTTGTAAAGTAATCTCATATCCCTCAAACCAGCGGTCTGTTATCTCCCACTCCATATTCAGGCACCAGACCCTTATGTATGTGTACTCTCTTCTCAGTGGGCACTGATGAAATGCTGCCACCATCTGTGCTGGACTCAGCCCTACTGACTTTCAAGTCGAGCCCTGAGCTAGCACTATCTTTCTTTCCTCAGTTGCCAATTTCTTCTCCTCCAATGTTCGCACCTGATTCAGTTTGAGCTTGGCAGTCTCCAATTTGAGCTTCCTTTCTTCCATTCTGTCCTCCAGCTCTTCTGGAGACTGACCCTTGGAGGATACACTGCTGCCTGCTCTGGGGGGATCCAGCTCTCCTTGCTTTCTGGCTCCTCGCCCCTCAGGTAGTCCCAGATTCTCCTCCTCAGAAAACATTTCTTTCCCCTTCCTTGGAGTCACAGCTGCTGCATCTCTAGCTTCTATCCAGGCCCTCAGTGCCTTTTGAAGCTCTTCCTTTTTAGTCAGGCCTTTAAATGAACATTTAAACCCTTTGCAAAATCCTTTGAGTTGGTTCACCGTGTAGGTTTCTAAAGCTTCCAGCTCAGACTCCGTTACTGCAGATGTAGCTTCTTGCTCTCCAGAAGGAGACATGATTTTTGAGAAAATTCACAAGAAAATCGCCAATCGGCAAAAAAAAAAAATTTGGTTTTGATCTCTATGTGGATAGTAGTGCACACCAAATTACCGCCAAGTATTGCACAACACAAGTCCTATCCTCGCCGCTGATCACCAGTGTTAGAAATCGTGTCTCTAGTTGGCAGAGGTATGCACCTTGTCCAAGTAGGGACCGCAATTCTAGTCAGGGTAAGTCATTCACACACTTAAATTAGCCCTTGCTCACCCTCTGGTAGCTTGGCACAGAGCTTAACATATATGAGGCAATGTGTAAAGCGGTTGTGCATACGTGGATACAGTAATGCAGTGAAAACACCACAAAAAAGACTCCACAATGAAGTATGAAAATAGTATCTCTTTTACTCTTCAAAAAATTAAAAAAACGATAAGAATCCATTGGAGCATCTCAAGCTACGAATACTTCAAGAATGTACAATGCAGAAAGAGCCCTTGCGCTTTCAGTAGGTTCTTTGCGGTTACACTGGAGAAATGACAGTGATCCATGCTGTGGATCGGTAACAGACTTCCTCCCCGGGTCAGTGCAAAGCAGTGCTTCTAAAGTTATTACAGTTAAAACGCATTGTCAAGTTTGCGGGAGACTGATCTACTTGCTCAGTTCAGGGTCGTCCGTGAGAGCGCTGGTGGGTGGCGGGGACCTCGTAATTCCTGGAGTGCACAGTACCTTTCTTAGAGGATTGCAGCAGTGCAGTCTGCTTCTGGATCGGGACCAGCGTTGCTGGAGTCTCCCCTTGCTGGATATGATTCAGTGATTGGAATCGCGGAGGGCAGACCCCTGCCTTTCCTTGATGCGTGCAGACTGCCTTTGGGCGCTGCGACTTTGGCAAAGTAGACAAACACGATGGTCTGCGCTCGAGCAGACAGACAGGGCGGTTCTTGATCAATGCACTGATTAATGTGGATGCCCAAAAGCGGCTGCTTACACTGCGAAGGCCAGGACTGGTTGAGCGCAAGTCAGGCATAGTCAGACTCTGGATTAGCAGAGCCCAGCAGCGGTCGTTTGTGCCAATGAAATCTTTGATGGCCCTGAGATTTCCTGAACAGGGGGCAAGCCAACAAGCCGTTGGAGTTATTTAGGTTGCAAAAGGTTGTAGAGAACAGATCCAGTCCACCTCACCGCCCAGGTTGGAGACAGCAGACCACAGGCCAACACAGACAGGTAGCAAAAACTGGCAGTCCCTCCTGTAGCCCAGCAATCAGCAGGCAGGAGGCCAGCACAGCAAAGCAGTTAGCAAAGTGGCAGTTCCTCATTTAGAACAGCTCCTCTTCTTGGCAGAGTCTCCTTGGGACCCTAAAGAGAACGAGTGAGAGGGGGGGGGAGGTCATAGACCAATACTTATACCCAAATGTGTCCTTGAAGTGGAGGTGACTACAAAGCAAAGCCTTTGTGGCGCACAAGTCTCGTTTCAGCCCGTGTGTGTGTGTGTGTGTGTGACTGACTGTGTGACTGACTGTGTGACTGACTGTGTGACTGACTGTGTGACTGACTGTGTGACTGACTGTGTGACTGACTGTGTGACTGACTGTGTGACTGACTGTGTGACTGACTGTGTGACTGACTGTGTGACTGACTGTGACTACCTATTCAGGTGCAAGTGTCCGATCCTCTCCTCCCTCTTGTTAAGGAAGACCCATCAATATGCCGATGCAGCGGAGTAACCTGTACTTGTGGCTGTCTAGAGAGAAGCGCAAAGTGTAGTTGTCACCCCACCCCCGATGTGTATTGGAGACAGACAGTAAGAGCAGAGAAATGTCCACTTTCTAAAAGTGGCATTTCTAGATTAGTAATACCAAATCCAATTTTACCTCTAAAGAGGATTTTTCATTACCAATCCAATGATATAAAACATAAAGCAGCTACTCCTCTGCAATCATGAATTACACTTAAAAAGGGTATTTAAGGTATTCCCAATGTTTACCTATGAGAGGAGCAGGCCTCACAGTAGTGAAGACGAGCTTAGGTGGTTGTCACTACCAGGACATGTAAAACAAAAAGGTACATGTCCAACCTTTCTCTTACCCAGCACCCTCTCCTTGGGGCTACCCAGGGCCTACCTTGGAGGTGACTAATATTTAATAAACGGATAGTTTAAGGCTTAGCAAGTAGTTGGAAATGCCAAGTCGAGATGGCAGTTTAGTGCTCCCACAGGCCCTACAGTGGCAGGCCTGCGTCAGGTTTGAAAGGTTTAATCTATGGGTGGGACAATCAGTGCTGCAGGGCCACTAGGAGCATTTGGTTTACAGGCCCTGTGTAGATGGAATACCACTTTATTACAGTCTTATAAGTGAACCAAATATAACAATCATGGATAAACCAATTGTCATCACATTTTAGATACTTTAGCACTGGTCAGCAGTAATAAAGTGCTCAGAGTCCTAAAGCCAGCAAAAATGAAGTCAAAAACAGAGGAGGAGGAAGGCAAAAAGTTTGGGGTAACCCTGCAAAAGGGCCATTTCCAACATACGTGCAGGAATTGAAATACTGGGACAAAACCATCTGAAAAAATATGAATTGCTTAATTAATTTGTGCTACCGTTACATTGTTATTGGAAGGCATATGATGAATATCTACGTAATCTTCTGTAAGTATTGTATTATGTTGGTATTTGTGTAGTAATTTCTTGCCCCTGGAGAGGCAAAAATGCTTTAAAGCTGATCAAGTAAGTGAATGCTCTGTTTATAGTGCTTTGCTCCCTTAACAAGTTTGTGTAGCACCGTGATTTAGCTTGGTTCCTCGGTACCTTCCAGAGAGCATGGTTGAAAGGATGCTTATTGAGGTGTGTGAAGTTTGGTGATGCTGCGACTAGCATGCATGTTTTGTGCGTGGTTATAGGCTATATAGAGCCAGTAGTTACAAAGGCCCAGCCCATTGGAGGCACAGTAACCATGGGAGTCCTATATGGGGTCTACTTAAGAATGATATGGCTGAGCCTATTGCAGGCATTAAGATACAGGAGACCACCAAGGTTCTACAGAGCAGCAACCCCAGTGTAGGCATTGTTATGCCACTGTGGAATACTATGACATCCATTGAGGATTAACTGAAGACTAACTTCTTTGCAGGTACTGGTAGGCCACTATTACGTGACTATTACGTGAAATCCATCCAGGAGCGATCGGGGACCACCCTCGCTGGTGGCATAGTTAAGCCAACAAGGAGTATTGTATAGAGTCCATTTGGAGCAAAATGGGCCCAGTCCTTAAACACCAGGGAGTATTGTATCGTAATGTTATTTATATAAAACGATCTTAAACCCTTGGACACTAAAGTGCTTTCAAGCGTACCAGTAAGTAGCTACTTCATTGCTATGTAAGGGAGTATGTCATAGAGTTGCTCATTGGTGGCCTGCATGAATAACTGGAAGTTTGCTCCAATTTAGTTGAAGGAATGTAAAGAACAAGCATTGGCATAGCCAATAGGTCTCGCCTTTGGGACCTTATAAGTGTTTAGTTATCCAGCACAATATCCTTGGTGCAACAACATTAACTGTTGCATGGCTAAACACTTATAAGGTCCCAAAGGCGAGACCTATCTTCGCATTCACGTTATTGTTTTCATACTAAACTACAAGTCCCAGAGTGCTAAGCGGTTTGGTGAGCAACGCATGCTTCTCGAGCTACAAATCATGCTTCTAAATGTTCTAATGCTTATATGAGTGTTAAAGATGTTTTTCGGGCAGTACCTTGACCCGGTGTTGCACTTTCTGTTTTTAGATTGGTGGCCGCAGGGCGGGTCACAGGCAAAGCACACGGTAGCACAACTGCACTGCTCCTGAAAGCCAGAATTATCACCAATATCGGAAACAAAACTGGAGAAGATGAGGCATTACGATAGAGCTATTGAACTGTGGAGCCAGGCTTGAGTCTCAGCGCCGGGTCTACAGCCTGTGATTCTGGTCACATCATATAATTTCCCCGTTACAGCTAAGACAGGCGCATGAACAACTGGGATAGGTGCATACATTTCACGCGCAGGTAGGAAGGGGGCGCACACCTCGTGAACAGCTAAAGTGGAACCACACAGTGCATGAGCAGCAACAGTAAACAAGTGTCCCATAGTGCCTGCCAGTGGGGCATGAAGGTGTTCATAATCCGCGCTCGGGCAGTCCTGGGCCTCCTTGCAGTGGCACCGAGCGGTGGTCCCAAGTGGCAGTGATGATTGTTATTTTAGCAGAAGTGTGTGAAAAGCAGCGCTGCAGCCCTACAAGGTAACGAGCAGCACAGACCGCCCTGTGACTGGTGGGGGGGGGGGGGCCTGAGGGAGGGGTGGGGGTGGTGGGAACCTGGCGGGGGGAAGAGGGGGAGGGGGGCTGGCGGGGGTGTGAGCCTGGCTGGTTGCGCTCAGAAGAACAGGGAAGGCCGCAAGAGGGTGGGGGCGAGAGGGGTGGTGTAGGAGAAAGATATGAAGAGAAGATGGCGGATGAGAGTGAAATGAAACGGAGGGATGGAGGAAACAAATGAACAAGGAAGAGATGGGCAAGAGAAAGAGGAGAAACCACAGGACACCGTTAAACAGAAGGGAAGAGCACAGAAAGCAAGGACCTGGGCAGAGCATGGTAACTGGGCACACACACATGTTCTTGGGAGGGTATACCGGCGACCTGGTGCAGTCTGGAGTGAGGACCATTTGCAGCCAGAACGGGAATGCCAGGTTCCATACCAAAACCACATGGGTGAATGCCAGGACGGGAGAGCATAGCAGCTGGCTGTAGAGCAGAGTCGGCCTTTGCCAAGGTAGATCCCTATGCGGAAAGAAAGTTGGCGCCCTCGCTGCTGGTGCATAAAACGAGGCAGCAGAGAGCAGCTTTTGTGCTCAGAAGTCAGCCCATGGCTGCCTGCATCGGAGTAGTGACTGGCCTCGGAACACCCCCCTGTACCTCCACCCACCCACCCACCCACCCACCCACCTGATTATGCAGATTAGTAACTCACGCTGCTGCCAAGATGTTTGTTGGAGGAGGGTTAATAGTGTGTGGCAGCAGGGGGTGAGAGGGGATGGAGGGGCAAGAAAGCAGGCTGATGGGGTGTTAAAACAGCGCCCGGAGGACCACTGGAGCCAGGTGACAGGGACTCTGCTGTCTGCGTGACCTGAATGCATACAGCTCCTAACGCCCCTCTGAAAATTGGCGCCCTGAGCATGGGCCCAGTTCAACAACAGCCAGCCCTGCTGTCGAGCAATGGTTTATGGGGTGAAAGAAGAAGAGAAAAGGTGTGGTCGTACAGTTAGATTTTTTGGGGCAAAAGAGGAAGAGGGGATAGCAGTTCAGCAAGGGTTTCTCGATGAAAGAGGAGAGGTCAGCAGGACAGCAAGGAATTATGGGACGAAAGAAGATAGGATGAGTGGCCTGCGGTGCAGTAAGGGTTTCTGGGATGAAAGAAAAATGGAGGGCGGCACAAAAAAGCTTTCTGAGATGAAACAAGGGAAAAGAGACGGTGGCCCAGCAAGTGATCCTGGAATGAAAGAAGTGGAGCATAGAGGCCGAAATATAAGAAGAGTTTTGGGGATGAAAAAAGAAAAGTTGAGGTTACTGGTGATACAGCACGGTTTTCTGAGTGGGTGATGGTTCAGAAAATGATTCTGGGATAGAAGGAGAAAGGGAGAGGGGCTGGCAGGACAACAAGGGTTTCTGGCTGGGATGAAAGTTTGGGATAGGAAAGGAGGTTAAGAGAGAGCGACGGCTGCAGATGACCAAATAGCCCCTGCGCACGCCGCTGTTTAAAACAAGCCCGGCATTGGTGCGTGCGCACGCAGTCTGCTCTTTTTGGAAGCACATACTCGTGCTTGTGGCGCGCCACTGCTCGCTCCCACAAGGTGGATGCCGCCACAAGCACGAGTATGTGCTTCCAAAAAGAGCAGAGCGACGGCTAAAGGTCCTCCTATGCAGCGCATGCGCGCTGCGTAGGCGAGACCTAAAAAAGTGTGACATAGCACTGCAGCTTATTTATACAACCAGGGTTTCTTGTGATTTTCAGCCTGTTGCTAAGATGTTTCAATAGGCAGCCAGTTATTTATAGCAATTCTAGATTGTGTGGTTGCTCATTATCCATTTTTTCTCTAGCCAAGTGTTGTAGCAATTGCAAGTCTGTACAGAGAATGATTGTTCGACCACTCAAGTTTTTTTTTTTAGGTCTCGGCCTGCACCAGCGCTTGCGCTGGTCTGGCCGAGAGTTTTAGTAAGCTGGTTTTGGAAGTGTAAACCCACTGGCTTTCGGCTGGCGACCAGCTTGCGTTCACGATGGCGTGCACGCGCACATCTGCCATCCATTCCTCGCATCGCTGGCGAGGTGCCATCTGCCTTTCCTCCCCCCTCCCTCACCCCTCCTCCCCCTCCCTCACCAGAGAGCGCGTTTCCATTCCTCGCATCGCTGGCAAGGCGCCATCTGCCTTTCCTCCCCTCTCCCTCCTCCCCTCCCTCACCAGAGAGCGCGTTTCTTGGCGCGCGTCTTATGTTAATGTTCCGATGTTGCTTGTTCTTTTGCACTTAGTGCTGACTAATCCCTTTAAAGAATTAAATCCCTTGACTGCTGTCACGTTATTATTATTTTTATGTGTGTTGCTACCCTCGCTCGGTGTCCTGAGAGGATTTTTTATGTAATGTCCTAGTGTTGCTTGTTCTTTGTGCACTTACTGCTGGTCAATCCCATTGAAAAATAAAATTCTTTGACGGCGGTCACGTTATTGTTTTTATTCGCTTTGTGTAGCTCGCTTGGTGTCTTGTGAAAACCATTGTTCTTGGAGATCCAGTCTAATAGTCACCGCATGATCTGCTATCCACGCAGGGGATTCGTATTTAGATTCCGCCATCCCACTTTGTGATATGTGAAGATCTGTTTACTACAGTGTGACACTTCAGAAACGGATGCTTTTGGATGCGATTCACTTGTTTGTGGAAACACATGCAGATTATTATATTATAGTGCCGCTTAATAAGAAGGGATTGGCTAATTCAAACTCGTACGCACAAAGTGAATTTTCTTCTCTTGTTGTGCCTACCTGCATGCACTTTTTATGTTAATGTACTGGTGTTGCTTGTTCTTTGTGCGCTTACTGCAGGCTAATCCCTTTAAAGAATTAAATTCCTTCATGGTTGCTATATTATTGTTTTTATTCGCATTGCATACTACGCTCAGTGTCTCTGACACTTTGGAGCGACTGTGAAAACATACTGAAAAGAGAATACTTAGCACATCTGCTCTGTGGGAAACTATAGATCTATCTATAAGGCGTGCTGCGAGTAGAAAATCGGAGGTTTACAACATGCGCAGTGAGACTGTAATATAAACCTACCCCTGTGGTGCTGACTCCGAAACCATTTAGTGTTGTATCTTGTATTGTGAGCATGCGCAGTAGAACGGGTTGTATTGTTTTTCTCTATCGTTTACCTGGAATAAGGTAACCAACATATTCTAAGTGTGGGGTCCTCTCTGTCCTATTCACATTTCTATTTGCTCAGCACGGTACCTGGGACAAGTCTCTGAAGAAGTCATTTAAGTTATTGGACAGAGATGTCCAGTCAGGAAATAAAATAAGTGAGTTGTATTCTACATTTGGGCTTAATAATAACCGCTATATTCTATAATAGATGTGCACACTTTTGTCAGCTGCCTGCCACATCGAAGCACGCCTCACCAATGCTATAGACTACTATGGGAAATGATCTAAAAGACATTCACATTGACATTTCTGTTAGCTCGGGCATTGCCGAGACCTATTGGCTTTGCCAATGCTTGTTTTTTTTTGGTAAAGCAGGGATTATGAGTAGTGGAACCATTCTTGATGCAAGATTGACCTTGAAGCGCAGCCTCTCCCTGCCTTATGGACTTAAACTACATAAGGGCACTTAAGTCACTTGATGCAGAATCATGAGACCCATCTAGACACTACAAACATTCATGTTGCAGGTTCTGTAACCTATTTGTTTTCTATGGGAAAAACATTGCCTAAAGCCGGTCCACTGCACGGAAAATCCCAATTTTACTTACAAAATGTTAAATAATGAACCCTAAAAAGGTTGGCTCAGACTCCCTGTTGAAACGGGTAACAAATGAAACAGTCTGATGTCACTGACACCAGTGTGCTTTATATATAAAAGTGTAACATTATAATTTGAGACTACGCTACTCCAGTAGAAGTTGTACAGCCCCACTTGATGTCGGTGAAAGGCTATGACAACTTTAAAGGGTCTGTATTCAATCAATCAGGATTTGTAGAGCGCAGCTGCTCCACCTGTGAGGGAACTGTGGGATCATGCTGCAGGATCACGCTGCCTGTTCCTGTTGGTTAAACATCCAGGGCTTCAAGTCCTTCCTGAACTGCTGGAGCGATGCTGAGGCTCTGAGGTGCAGGGGGATGGTGTTCCAGGTCTTAGCCACCCAGTGGGAGAAGGAGCAGCTTCCGCTGTTTGCCTGGCGGATGCGTTGGGTAGCTGCTAGGGAGAGGGTTTCGGAACGGAGTTACCTGGTCGGTTGGCGGAAATTCGCTCGTTTGAGTCATGCCAGTCCTTCGTTGTGTAGTGCCTTGTAAGCGTGGATGAGCAGCTTAAACTGGCCTATCTTTGCGACTGGTAGTCAGTGGAGTTTCTTAAGGTGAGGGGAGATGTGCATCTGTCTGGGGAGGTCGAGAGTTAGCCTGGCTGCTGTGTTCTAGATGGTCTGGAGTTTTCTCATGAGTTGGGAGGTGATTCCTAGGTAGAGGGAGTTGCCGTAGTCGAGGCTGCTGATGATTCGAGCTTACGTGACAGTTCGCCTGGTGCTGGGTGGGAGCCATCGAAGACCTTATTAGTATTTGAAGGGTGAGGAAGCAAGCGGGGGCGAAGGCACGGACCTGCTTCTTCATGGATAGCTAGCTTGTTGTTGTTTGCGTTCTATCGTCATACATCCCGATTAGAGCTGTCTCAGTGCTGTGGTTTGCTTTGAAGCCGGATTGGGAGGGGTCCAGAAGGTTCTGGTTCTCCAGATGTCTAGTTAGCTGGATGTTGATAGCTTTCCCGATGACCTTGACCTGGAAGGGGAGCAGGGAGATGGGTCAGTAGTTCTTGGGTTCTCCCGGGTCCGCGGAAGGTTTCTTCAGCAACAACTTCACGTCGGCATGTTGCCATTCCTGGTGGAAGTGGGCCGTGGTGATCGAGGCGTTGAGGACCTTGGTGAGTTCTTTGCTGATGGGTTGATTGACGAGTTTGGAAGTGTGGTGGGGGCAGGGCTCTGCTGGGTCTCCGGAGTGGATGGATCTCATGATGGATGCTGTTTCCTTCTTGTGAGGGTGTTCCACGAGGTGAGCTGGTGTGGTGGCATCGGTCGGCTTGAGGAGGTTGATGTCCTCGGCAAGGGGTTGGGGTGCGAAGGCTTGGTAGATGGTGTGGATTTTATTGTGGAATAAATCCGTGAGGGTGTCGCAGAGAGCTTGCGAGGGTGTGATGTTTTCGGTTGCCGAGGGGTTGGTGAACTCCTTGACTATGTTGAACAGTTCCTTGCGGTTGTTCGAGACGTCATTGATGCGGGTGACTAGGGTGGACTTCTTGGTGATTTTCAGGAGGTGGTGGTATTGAATCGTTTTCGGTCCTCGAAGGTCTTACTAGCGGGCCATCTTCTTTCCTTCTGTCTGTAGTAGCATTTCTGGGGTTTTAGTTCTTCCGTGAACCAGTTGGGGTGTCTTGTTCGTGTTTTTTTTTTTTGTTGGGGTTAATGGGTTTTCTTGGGGATACTTCGTCTGCGCTTGCTGTGATCCATTTCGCAAATTTTTTTGCTGCTTGGTGATGGTGGGTAGGCGGGAGTTGAGGTTGTTGGTTTATCGTTGCTCTGATACCTATGACCAGCTGCGCGGTGTCTTGCTGGCAGTGGAGGCGTGGGTGGTGGGATGGGTCCGAGATGACGAAATGGACACAGTGGTGATCGGCCCAGGTGAGCTTCTCTGTGTGGGTGTATTTTACCCTGTTGCTGGCTGGGAAGATAGTCGAGCATGTGTACTGCAGTATGGGTGGAGTCGGTGACTAGCTGCTTGATTTCGAGGTTAGCCATGCTTTCTAGGAGGTTGGCCATGTTGGCGTCGTCTGTGTTCTCAAGGTGAAAGTTGAGGTCTCCTAGGAATATGTACAGATTCGAGTCGATGGCGATAGGGGCGATTAAGTCGGGGATTTCATTGCAGAATGCGGGGCGGAGTCCCTGAGGTCAGTAGGCTAGGGTGCTTTTGATGGTGGTTATGCTGGTTGGAATCAGAAGTGGAGGTGTTCCATGAAGGGGGGTGGAGTAGTCTGTGGTGGTCTAGCATTTGAGGTTCTCTTTCAAGATTATGACGATGTCCGGCTGTCTCTGTTCGATCAGTCCCGGTCCGTGATCTTGTACCCGTCGGGGGAGTCTATGGTGCTGTCTGGAGCAGATGTGGGGTTCAGCCAAGTTTCTGTTTTGAATACTGTGTTCGGGCGCAGGGTTGGGCTGGTGTTCCAGACATCCGTTGCATGTTTTCCGAGTGAGCTTGCATTGATGAGCAAGCAGTTGATCTTTCCGAAGGTGCTGGCTTTGGCCCTGTTGGTGGGTGTGTTGGATGCGGTGTGGCTGATTGAAGAGGCGTGGATGATATCCTCTGTGACGCAGGTGAAGCAAGAGTTCTGGCTGGAGAAATGTTCTTAGGTGGTCCTGGTAGAGGCATGGGTGCAATTGTTGTTTTGGCATCTGAGGTTCAAGACTCAAAGTTCGTCCGTGGTGAAGCGGTCCGTGGGGGTTAGGGTCCTGGCGCTGGGTGTGGTCCAGGCACGCGCGTGGCGTGCCTTCTGTGCGCTTCCGATGTGTGGTCGCGCTGCAGCCTCCATTCTGTAGGGGAATGGGGTGCTGAAGTAGGGGGGAGGGAGAGAGGAAGGGAGTGGCAGTAGCTTCCATGGGGGGAGGTACCAGACACAGCGGAGGTTGGAGCAAGAGGCAAAGTGCAGGGGACAACTTACCAGTAGGTTAACCGTGGGGGTGGGGCGACACTGGCGGTGCTGTGGGTAAGAGGCAGTACCCAGGGCACAATCAGTCTGGGCTTGCCCGGGAAATGTGCAGGCGGGGTAGACACACACACTGAAGGACAAAGAAAGGGCACATGTAGCAGTAACAAGGTGTTCGAGGCATATGAGCTGTAGATCGTATACTTGTATAGATCGCCATCTGGTGTTGGGCTCCGTTGTTTGCACTTTGTTTTTGTCTTGGAAGAAGTCTTTGTAGTCACGAGGTAGGCGACTCCTCCTTAGGACGATGGTGTGCATGGGCATCGACTCTATCTCCAGGTTGTTTTTTTCCGCCATCGGGTTCGGATGTGATTTGCTGCGCTCCGGGTCGGTGTCGGTTTCAAACCCCCCTTCGACCCTCAATTCCTCTCCACTCGACGGTATTGTCTCGATCGCGTTTCCCTTTCGAGGTGCATCTTTAAAACAAACTCTTCGACCTCGATCTTTGACGCGGGCCTTGGTCCTATCCGCACCGACCACGTCTGCAGTCAATGGAAAGGACTCCTTTCAAAAAATGCCCCGGGTGTGGTGCTTAGTTCCCACACACGGACTTGCATGAGGTTTGTAATCTCTGCCTCTCCCCGGAGCACGAAGACAAGAACTGCAAGGCCTGTGCATCGTTCAGGTCGAAGAAAACCATCCGTGATCGTCGGGCTCGACGTCACGAAATGTCTTGCGGAAGCAGCTCGATTTCGGACATCTTCGGAGCAGATCACAATGTCCAGCCGGAGCAACAAGGTGATGAAGAA
The DNA here is from genome assembly GCA_963921515.1 of Calotriton arnoldi. Lineage (NCBI taxonomy): Eukaryota > Metazoa > Chordata > Amphibia > Caudata > Salamandridae > Calotriton > Calotriton arnoldi. The sequence goes on along the minus strand of CAWUFW010000005.1, from coordinate 3,652,777 downwards.
GACACCTCCGTCTCCAAGGCCGACGACTCCGACGTCGAAGAGGAGAAACTCACCCCGGCTCAGCGGTCCGTGAGTACCAAAACCCCTCTCCCAAAAAACAAATCTAAGGCTCCGGTAACGCCCTCGGGTCGACACCGGCAACATGTTTCAGACGGCCCGCCCTCGGGCCCGGCTATGAAACCTAAAGATAAGCCTTCCGGCTCGGGCTGGAGCCAACCCCATTTCGGTGCCGACAAGTCACCTTCGGCACCGAAGCACTAGACCAAAGATGTGCCACGCCCTTCTTCGTCGATGCCAAAGACCGCCTCGACGCTGAAGCCCTCGGCGTCGAAACATACCAAGGACAAACATTTGGAACCCAAAAAATCGTCGGAGCCGAAAAGTCTCGGAGCCACAAACTCCTAGAACAAAACCTAAGGAGTCCAAGACCCCGCAGAAAGCCTCAGAGACTCGATACAAAGAACATTCGGACCCAAAATCTTCGGCACTGAAAAAAGACATTCTACCCACACAGCCTGTACCTGATTTTTCGGATCCAAAACAAAAACTCTTTTATTGACCCAGAGACTGGCAAAGTCGTCGCCAAGCCTCCAAAAAGAGGAAACTGGACACTTCAGAGGAATCTGAAATACCCTTGAAACGTAAGGAGATGAGTACTAACACCTCCCCACCTCCTTCTCCTCCTCCAGCTGATCCAAATCTTCTAATTTCTCCACCTCACTCCCCACAACATACTTTTTCACCTCAAACATCAGATACTGAGGATGATCATACCGATAGGGGTGGGATTATAGATCCACATGGGGATGATGATGCACATACCATCCCACACGACGTAGACCCTTGGGATGTCTACAACACAGATCCCGACCCACATAATGACCCGGACCTCTATCCATCTAGGTCATCACCACCAGATGACAATATTTGGTTTGCGCAACTAATCAATGGGGCTGCCCAATACCACGGGGTACAGTTACATTCTGATCCCTTAGAGGAAGATTTTTTACTTGAAACCTTTGCACCCTCGCAAAAGTCCACGCACACCCTGCCAATGTTAAAAGGCATGCTCAAACATGCCCCAGAAGTTTTTAAGGACCCTGTCAGAGCCAGGATTCTCAACACCAGGATAGATAAAAAGTATAAGGCAGCTCCCAATGACCCAATTTACATTAAAGGTCAGGTCCCTTTGGATTCTCTTGTGGTGTATAATGCACGCAAGAGGGCAAACTCAGAGTACAGGCGACACCCCCCCTCCTGATAAGGAGTCGAAACTAATAGACGCATCTGGTGAACGTATTGCGTCACAAGCTGCAAATCATTGGCGGATTGCCAATGCCCAAGCTTTATTGGCCAGGTACGACAGGGCTCACTATGACGAGCTTGAAAAGCTCATGCAACACCTTCCTGACCAGTACAAACAAAAGGCCAACGACCTTATACAAGAGGGGAAATTGATCACAAACACCTCAATTAAATGTGCGCTCGACGCGGCTGATTCCGCATCTCGCGCCATTAACACTAGCGTTTTGTTGCGCAGGCACGCTTGGCTCCGAGTCTCCGGATTCAAACAGGTGGTGCAATCTGCTATTCTAAATCAGCCCTTTGATCAAGAACATCTTTTGGGGCCCTCAGTTGACACATCTTTAGAGAAAATGAAAAAGGATTCGGACACTGCTAAGTCCATGGGGGCCTTACAATTCCTTTCCACTAGAGGTTCTTTTCGCCGCTCCTTCTACAGAGCTGGCTCCAAAACCATTGGCTCAGAACATCCCTCTTCTTCCTATAAAAGCCCCACTCAAACGTCCTCCAAAGGATACTTTCGCGGAGGCTACTGAGGCAACAATGGTAAGGGAAGAGGTCGCGGCAACAATAACCGCAACTCCCCTACCACCAAACAGTGACTTCCCTGCCCTCCCCCCCCCGATCATCCCACTCCTGTCGGGGGACGTCTCTCACAGTTCCTACCTGTCTGGAATTCAATCACAACAGACAAGTGGGTAAGACAAATTATCCAGTATGATTACTGCCTGGAACTCCCTAGTACTCCCCCAAATATTCCTCACAGACCACGTCCAATGTCCTCGGAACATCTGACATTTCTCAAACAAGAGGTTCTCGGTCTATTACAAAAGCATGCAATAGAACCAGTCCCCTTGCTTCATCAAGGCACAGGGCTTTACTCCCTCTATTTCCTAATTCCAAAAAAGGACGGCTCTCTCAGGCCCATATTGGACCTCAGACCGCTAAACCTCTACATTCAGTCGGATCACCTCCACATGGACACTCCAACAAGTGCTCCCACTGCTTCAACAGGGCAACTTTCTCTCCACTCTGGATTTAAAGGACGCCTACTTTCATATTCCCATTCACCCCGCTCACAGGAAATATCTCAGTTTCGTGGTAGATGGTCAACACTACCAATTCAAGGTCCTCCCATTCGGGGTGACTACAGCACCCAGAGTCTTCACCAAGTGTCTCGCAGTAGTTGCGGCCCACTTACGAAGACAGCACATTCATGTCTTCCCTTATCTAGACGACTGGCTCATAAAAGCCAAGTCACACAGCAGCTGTGTGCAACACACACACAAAACAATCCAACTGCTTCACAACTTGGGATTCACGGTAAACCTCTCCAAATCCCACCTCCAACCGTCCAGCATACAACAATATCTAGGGGCTACAATAGACACTTCAAAAGCTCTAGCATACCCCAACCCAGTCCGGATAAGCACCATACAAGCTCTAATAGCAAAATTTCAGCCTCATCACTCACTACCAGCGCAAGTGTTCATGCAACTAATCGGGATGATGGCCTCTTGCATTCTCATCGTCCCTTATGCAAGACTCCAAATGCGTCCCTTACAGGAGTGTTTGGCACGTCAGTGGAACCAGGCTCAAGGTCAGTTAACAGATCTGGTGTTGGTAGACGACCGCACCCATCGCTCTCTGCAGTGGTGGAACACACAACCTTTCCAAAGGGCGGCCGTTCCTCGACCCGGTTCCACAGATAGTGCTAACAGCAGACGCATCGCTCACCGGCTGGGGAGCTCATCTTCAAACCCATACCATTCAGGGCGTATGGACCCCTCAACAAAAACAATTCCACATAAATTACCTGGAATTGTTGGCAATCTTCTTAGCGTTAAAATCTTTTCAACTCCATCTCCTAAGCAAAGCTGTCCTAGTCCGTACAGACATGACAGCAATGTATTACATACAAAAACAGGGGGGGGACACACACTCTCTGCAGCTTTCACACCTAGCTCAAAGCATATGGAGATGGGCCATTCCTCAAAACGTATATCTCCTTGCAGAACACCTCCCAGGAGTACACAATCAAATTGCAGATCTACTCAGTCGCCAAACACAGCAGATCCATGAATGGGAACTTCATCCTCAAGTTCTGCTTCCATTCTTTCAAATGTGGGGCCACCCAGAAATAGACCTGTTCGCCACACACCAAAATGCCCAAGCTTCGCATCCAGGCATCCACACCCATTGTCCAAAGGCAATGCGCTATGGATGAACTGGTCAGGCAAATTTGCTTATGCTTTTCCGCCTCTCCCGCTCATTCCGCTAGTGGTTCGGAAGCTCAAACAGCATTCCCTCACAATGATCCTGATTGCTCCAACATGGGCCCGACAGCCATTGTTCACAACCCTCTTGGAACTATCAGTAGTTCCTCATCAAAAGCTACGCCTCTCACCCAAGCTTCTCACTCAGAACAATGGAGAGATAAGGCATCCAGATCCCAGTCAACTCAACCTTGCGATCTGGCACCTGAAATCTTAGAGTTTGGCTACCTTAATCTCCCGCCAGACTGCATGAGCATCATTAAAGAGGCTAGACATCCTACCACTAGAGCTTGCTATGCCACAAAGTGGAAAAGATTTGTAATTTACTGTACAAATAACAAAATCAACCCACTAGATGCTTCTATTCAAAACATTATCTGTTACCTCTTACATCTACAACAATGTAACCTAGCGTATACATCCATTAGACTACATCTCGCTGCAATAGCAGCCTATCTCCAAAACAGACACTTGTCTTTGTTTAGGGTACCAGCTATCAAAGCATTTATGGAAGGACTTAAAAGAATAATTCCACCTAGAGTTCCACCCTCTCCAGTATGGAACCTGAATGTGGTACTTACCAGACTCATGGGTCCCCTATTTGAACCTATGCATAAATGCGAATTACAATTTCTCACCTGTAAAGTAGCTTTCCTGATTGCGATCACCTCTCTCAGAAGAGTCAGTGAACTCCAGGCATTAGCCATACAAGAACCATTTCTCCAAATCCATCATAACAAAGTGGTTCTTAGGACTAACACAAAATTTCTACCTAAAGTCGTCTCTGCTTTCCATCTTAACCAGTCTGTAGAACTCCCAGTGTTTTTCCCTCTACCAGACTCCGTAGCAGAACGAGCTCGTCACACGCTAGACGTAAAAAGAGCGATACTTTACTACATTGAAAGAACAAAATCCTTTAGAAAGACTAAACTTTTTGTGGCTTTCTCCCCACCTCATAAAGGCAATCCTATCTCAAAAACAGGGATTGCAAGGTGGATTGTTAAATGCATCCAAATATGCTATACTAAAGCCAAACGCACCTTAACCATTCTCCCTAGGGCTCACTCCACACGTAAACTAGGGACATCTATGGCATTCTTAGGGAATATTCCCCTAGATGACATCTGCAAAGCAGCAACTTGGTCTACACCACACACGTTCACAAAACACTATTGTGTAGACGTGCAAGTAAAACAGCAAGCTAGTGTGGACCAGGCTGTATTAAGAACACTTTTTCAAACCGCTGCAACAGATACAGGTAGCCACCGCTAAGGAGGTAACTGCTGTATAGTCTATGCACAAGTATACGATCTACAGCTCATATTCCTCGAACGGAAAATGCTACTTACCAGTATGCATCTGTTCTTGGCATGTAGAGCTGTAGATTCGTATACGCCCACCGCCTCCCCGGATACCTCTATCTGTTCCAGTACTATCTTTCTTAGATACATTACACATGGACATCCTTTTCTATTCTTACTAACTCCATCATAACCCTCCATGGCAAAACAATCTGGAGATGGAGTCGATGCCCATGCGCACTATCGTCCTAAGAAGGAGTCACCTACCTCGTGACTACAAAGACTTCTCACAAGACAAAAACAAAGTGCAAACATCCGAGCCCAACACCAGATGGCGATCTATACAAGTATACGAATCTACAGCTCTACATGCCAAGAACAGATGCATACTGGTAAGTAGCATTTTCCTTCTAGCGGCTGGGGAGAGCGCTGCAAGGAGGCTAACTGCTGAGGAAAAACAGGTGCAGGAGAGGCAGAGGGACAGACGTTGAGCACAAGCGAAGAAATGGGGAAAGTGTGGCGGTAATGCAGGTGGGGCGACTTACCTGAAAAACTGTGGCAAAAGAGGGGTGACCCAGCCTCCTCTGGGCTCTGAGGCCCACCCTTGGCCCGAGCTTTGTCCTTGCACGTCCCACGATGCGGGAGACGGTGCCCTGTAACGAGGAAGCTGGCAGCGGGAAACACTGCAGCAGGTCTCCTCCCAGTAGTGGAGGCTGCTGGGAGTTGTGATCTGCGGATGATGTCCAGAGTAGTCCCGCGATGCGGGAGAATGCCCTCTGTAATGAGGTTGCTGGCGGCTGGAAAATGGCAGCAGGTCTCCTCCAATTAGTGTAGGCTGCTGGGAGTTGTGGTCCGCTGGCGAGGTCCAGAGAACTCCCAAAATCGGGAGGAGGCGCCCTGTAATGGGGGCACAGGAGGGGAAAAATGGCGGTGGGCCTTCTCTCAGTAGCGGAGGCTGCTGGAAGTTGTGGTTCGTGGGTGAGGTCCAGAGAAGTCCCCTGTATTCAGACTGGTGCCTTGAAGTTTCATGTAAGGAATCTGCGAGAGCCTCCATCTGTTAGAAACCTCTTCCACTATTACATTGTGATTTAGTGAAGTATTTAACCTACTGGAGCTCCAGTGTGTTCGAAAGCATGCACTTCTTTGGTCTGTTGGTTTGTAGCTTGCATTATATTATCTTCCAGTATTTGCTTTTCTACCAGCGCTTTTGGGAACATTGAGGAATATTCTGTTTTGGTCATGGTTGTCTTCAGGGAATCTGTTAAGCTGTGACTTGGGGTGAGAATCAGTTTGGCAGATGCGGGTCATCTGCCAAAAATAAGCAGATGTCCTGTTTTCCATATTCACAGTGTAATGCCATTTATACACCCGTAATAGGGTGAGGAGACCCCTGCTTGTTTTTGGAGGATGTTCTGTACCTGTCAAACGCTAAATCCCCCAATCAAACTTTTCTTCTCACATTTAGTGTTTATCAGAATCATTTCAATAATAAAGACCAGATGTGTTACATGTTTTAAACCATGCGGCGCCTGTCAGACAGATGTCCGTGACGGACCCGCACGTGATTTGCCTCTGGTGTGTTGAGTGAGACAACAACGCTAAGGCGTGAGGATTGCCATGCTATGCATCCTCTGGCGCTGAGGAAGCGGTCCCTAAAGCTCCTCACTACCTGACAACTCTGCGACGCTCCAGGTCTTGGTCACAAGGAAGGTCCAGAGATTGTTCGTGAAGTCGTACCCGGCGATCGTCAGCCTATTCTAAATCATCGGGTAAGTCCCAGAAGAAAAATACGTTGTCGAAGAGGTCTTTGACTACTCTGCGCAAGTCTTCGGAAGAGTCCTAGGGCCTTCGGTACTCAAGGCCTAAGTCTGTGGTGAAGCCTGCTTCCTGGGCGTCTCTGCACCTTCCTGAGTTTCCGGGAACCGGAATGACAGCCACCCAACTGATAGAATTTTATGAGGCCATGCATCTTTTTGTTGGGTGTCCCAACCCCTCTAGAGAGCCTTCGGGCCCTTCTGGTGTGGGAGGGGCCTCTACTGGTTTTCCGCTGGTGGGTTCGCCCTTGACACCAGTCGGGCTCCAGAGATTCATTGACTGATCCGGAGCAGCACTGGCCGAGCGACCTCGACCTTTCCCTGTGCACGCTGCAGTGCCAGCACCCAGCCGTGGCATCAACATCATCATTCCCGACTCCAATATGGAGCCGGATGGGCTCCGTCCGGGGGCAGCGCCTTCTTACTATGACAGGCCTGGATTGGGTAATGATTGTGCAGAGTTCTGTGGGCCCTTATGGCTACCAGACATTAGAAGATCCTGAGAACACCTGTTATTATGATCCGGCGGATGCCAGTGGACTGGCACCTTCCCAGGTACTGGCCTGGTCTTTCCCCCTACCAGGGCTACAGAGAGGAGGGTGCCTCTTTTGCTATATTGGTGCAGAGGGCGGCTGAGGTCCTGGACCTTACGCTACCCTCAGTGGCAGTCAAGACAAACATCTTGACAGAGGAGCTTCAGCCGGGAGTTGCCCCACAAAAACCATTACTCCCATTTAATGAAGCTCTTACAGACGTCCAACTCTGGGCCTGGACCAAGCCTAGCACAGGGGCTCCTGTGCATAGGACGATTGCCTGCCGCCATCGCCCGCTTTAGGGGACCTCAGTTTCCTCACACAGTACCCCACCCCGGAGAGCTTGATTGTCCAGGCATCCATGTCCAAAATTAACCCTCGCATATTATCCATCACTCCACCGGATAGGGAATCCAAAAGGCTGGATACCTTCGGGAAGAGGATGTTCTCTTCTGCTAGCCTGCCACTGCTGTCAGTGAACACCGCATGCCTCTTGGGCAATACTTCCATACAATCTCTGACTTTGTTGCGCAGGAGCTGCCCATGGTCTCAGAGGAGGCCCAAGCCATTCTTTCTCCAGCAATTGCTGATGGGAGAGATGTAGCCAGTTTCACCATAAGATGTGGGCTGGATACAACTGTCTCGCTGAGCAGATCGATTTCATCGTCCATTGGCCTTAGGCGCCATGCCTGGTTGAGAACCACTGGCTTTTCGGGGATATCCAAGCGTCGCTTATGGACATGCCCTTTGGTGGCTCCTGTCTGTTCGGTGAGAAGGTGGGCTCAGTGCTAGAGCACTTCAAGGACAATAGGGCTACAGCCAGGTCCTTGGAGCTTTTCTATGGCCCCTCACCAACCCCAGTCCGACTTCCACCTCTTTTGTGGCCATGGAAGGGGCTTCCAACCGCTTCTCTACACTCCCAGCCACCACGGCCAGCAAGTTTTGCAATCTTTTCATGGCTGAGGATGCAGTTCCCACAGCCACGTGGGACAAGCAGCCAGACGTCTAGCCAGTCCATACCATACCCCTCTCAGCGTCCTCAGCCTCTAAACCCCTTTAGTTTGCCCTCCGCCCATCATGGGCATCCATTTGGGGCAGAATACGCCATTACCTGCACCACTGGAAGTCAATAACATCCGACCGTTGGGTTTTGCAGCTTGTCCAAAAGGGCTACTCCCTCCTTTGTGACTACCACACCTCCCATGCCACCCACATACAACAATCTGACGAAGGGCCACCTCTCCTTTCTCCATTGAGAAGTATTAAATCTCTTGGCCAAAGGAGCTATTGAGAGGGTGCCCGCATCAGAAGTAGGTTGTGGTTACTATTCCCACTACTTTCTGGTGCCCAAGAAGGTAGAAGGCCTTTATCCTATCCTAGACCTGAGCCTTCTCAACCTCTTGCTGAAAAAGAAATTGAAGATGCTCACACAAGTGTTGTCTGCCTTAGACCAGGGAGACTGGATAGTAGCGTTGAACTTGCAGGACGCCTTTTTCCACATCCCCATACTGCCTGCACACTGACATTGCCTGCGGTTCACGGAAAGCCAAGAGCACTTTTAGTTTGTTGTGCTTCACTTCGGTATTGCCAGCACCCCGTAGGTGTTCACCAAGGTGATGGCGGTGGTTACAGCACACTTCTGGAGGCCAGGGGTACCAGTCTTTCACTACCTTGACGACTGACTATTGAAGGCGGGCTTGCCACAGGCAGTCGTCTCCTACCTCCAGACAACGGCGAACCGTCTGCACTCGGTAGGGTTCACTATCAGCGTGCCAAAGTTGCACACAAATCCTTCTCAGATACTCCCTTTCATCTGAGCTGTTCTGAACACAGTGCAGTTTCCGGCTTATCCTCCCGAGCGTTGAGTCGAGGATATTCAGCCTATGATAGAAAATGTTTAAGTTTCTATCCTGGATTTCATGCGAATGGCCCTGAGGTTGTTGGGCCTCATGGCCTCCTGCATCCTGCTTAGAACACATGCCCGCTGGCATATGTGGGCTCTGCAGTGGGACTTGAAGTCCCAGTGGGCGCAGCATCAGGGGAATCTCTCCAACATGTTCCTGATCTTGGAGGGAACTGCAAAAGATCTGCAGTGGTGGCTAAGGAACTGCAATCCGGTCAGTGGCCGATCCCTGCCCCTTCCCGAACCAGAACTGACAGTGACGGATGCACCACTCCTGGGCTGGTGCGGCCGTCTGTGAGATGTGGAGATCAGAGTACTCTGGTGTCCGGCAGAATCCAGGCTCCACATTAATCTGTTGGAGTTTCGGGCAATCCGATTTGCACTGAAAGCTTTCTTCCTTAAATCAAGGGAAGGCTAGTACAGGTGTTCACTGGCAACACCAGCGCCATGTTGTACTGCAGCTAACTGGGCGGGGTGGGGTTCGTGGACCTTTTGTCAAGTGGCTTTGCGTCTCTGGACATGGCTGGAACACCAGGCCATTTCCCTAGTGATTCAACACCTGGTGGGCTCTCTGAACGCCAGAGCGGACAAACTCAGCCCTCACAAATGGCATCTCCATCTGGAGGTGACACAAGGTCTCTTTCAAGAGTGGGAGAATCTTGGTTAGATCTGTTGGCCTGTGCTGAGAACACTTGATGTCGGCAGTTTTGCACACTGGAGTTTCCAAGGCTGCTTTCGCTAGGAGGCGCTTTTGTTTTGAGTGGAGCTCAGGCCTTGGGTACACCTTTTCGCCAATAACACTCTTGTCCAGAGTTCTCAAGAAGACCAAGAACGACCCGGCTGAAGTCATTCTTGAGGCTCCAGATTGGGCATGCAGAGTCTGGTATTCTGAGCTGTGAGCATGAGCATTGGTCCTCCGATCAGGCTGCCTCTTCGGATGGCTCTTCTGTCACAGCAGCAGAGCAGGGTCTTGCACTCGAACCTGAAAACGCTTTGCCTTCATGCGTGGAAATTGAGTGGCAACAATTGGCAGTTTTCTACTTTCTACCCGAAGTTTGCAATGTTATCTTGGCAGCCAGGTGTCCCTCTACCAAGACAGTATATGCCTGCCGTTGGAGCAAGTTCATGATCTGGTGTGCAGATAAGCATGTTGACCCTCTATCCGCACCGCTTTCCCATGTTCTTTTGTTTATTCTTTCCTTTGCCCAGAATGGCTGTGCTTTGGGCATGCTAAAAGGTTATTTTTCTGCCATTTCAGCATTTCTGCAGTTGCCAGATCAGCCATCAATTTTCAAATCCTCTGTTGTACATAGGTTCCTGAAAGGTCTCAAACACATGTTCCCGCCAGCGCCTTTTATTATACCCCAGTGGGACCTCAATTACCTGCTCAGTTTCTTGATGTGCACTCCCTTTAAGCCGCTGCATAACTGTCCACTCAGGCTTCTCACTGTTAAAACGACTTTCCTAGTGGCGATAACTTCTACCCAGAGAGCTCTCTGCGCATCCTCCATAGCTCACTTTCTAACCTGACAAACTGGTTCTTCGAACTAGGGCATCTTACTCACCGAAAGTGGTTACCCCTTTCAATGTAAGCCAATCCATCACTCTGCTTACCATTTACGGCCCGTCTCATCCCTCTAAAGAAGAGGAGAGACTCCACTGACTGGACTCAGAAAAGAGCGTTGTTCTACCTTGATTGCACTTGTGAGTTCTGGGTGGACCTCACGTAATCACTTGGATCAACTCTTCGTAAGGTATGTCTGAGCCAAGAAACGGAAGGCGGTGCAGAAGCAAACCATCTCGTGGTGGAAAGTTCTCTGCATTGAAATTTGCTATGCGTTGGCCAAAAAGCATCCCCCTGAGGGTCTGGGCACTCATTCTACCAGAGCCAAAGCTGCGACCAATGTGTTAGCCAGCAGAGTTCCTGTTCTGGATACCTGTCTGGCAGCAATGTGGGCTTCTTTACACACCTTTACGAAGCTCTACTGCCTAGGCAGCCGGGTCCGGGGAGACAGTCATTTTGCCTGTTCGGTCCTACAGGACTTCTTAGTATAATCTGCATCGCAGCCCCACCTCGGGGGGAGGAATTGCTTGGGTAGCTATTCTAATGTAAGAAATCTGCAACTAGAAGTCTGTTTCAGATGGACATGTTCAAGCCTTAAAACAATCTACTCTCCCACTCGCTATGGCGAGTCAGATTTGATCAGGTTGAGCTATTATTAGCACCTACTCGTTGTTCTGGCGAGCGAACTTAAGATGGAAGGTGCAGGTGTTCTGTTCATTAAGAAAGTAAATCTAGTTTTGATCTTGACACATTGGCTGTCTGTTCCAGGACAGAGGTCGAATGTCAGTTTCTTTTTACTAATTGCTGCTCTATCCTGGAAAATTATGTTTTACTTTTTTTCCCCCTCGTATTAGTTAGAGGTTTTTGCCAAGTGAGCTGTCTGACAACCATTATGAAACAAAAGGCTGTAAGATGTCAGTTTTTTTCTAACACACATTTAAATAGCTTGTACAAGTATTTCAAAATATATCAGGAATTACGAAATAATTCTTTTTTGTACAGATGTATGATGCAATCAAAGATTTAAATAGGAGCAAAACAAATGAGAACACTTTACTTGGTTATGTGCAAATGACAAATATTGGTACACTATATAGTTTTATCAGTAAACCCACATGTCGGTGAAAAATATTGTGAGCATTTCAATGGAAAATTTGATTGCAAATAAGTGTGCTACCACTTCATGCTTCAGGTATGTATTTATTAAAAGTGACCATTCCTGCCCCCGCCCTGATGACAATGCGGTTAATGAACTAGGAGGCAAGTGAGGGGCCATGTGTATCCTATATGTGGTTAGATTTGTATTTTATATATATATATGCTCATCCAGGGCAAGATTGTAGATTGTTGAGTATTTATTATGACCAGTATGTGTAAAGTGGGAGAAGAAAATGTCTTTTATTTAAGTCCATTTGAGGAATTATGTTATGTTATAAGCATTTTCTTAGTTTGATGGATCACACAAATGTTATATGTTGCCAAGTAACCTGTTTAGTAATGGCTGACACCTTTGACTGTAGTAAGTCAGGGTGTCCTTTGTTTGTGTTCATCAGTACTGGTGTTTTTATACTTGTCTCAAGCCGGCGCCGGCCACTATTGATAAAGGCGGCAGCCGAAACGCGTCTGGTCGTGTAAAAGAACCTAATAAATTTGGGTTATATCGTTCCTGTGAGTGCTGGTACATCTATGGTTGTGCCGTGAGCTGGGGATTGTGTGGATCCGCGTGGTGTCCGTCACCGCGCAACAAAGCACCCGATCGTGAGTGGAAGGGGAGAAAGACGGAGAGTGAGCGTGATATATATATATATATATATATATATATAGAGCAAAAGTTTAGTCTATTAAATCAAACAAAAGGTTTTTTTGTACAACAGACATGCTGACCTCGCGTATTTGAAGGTGCTCTCATATTTGATAAAGGTGGCTCAGTAAATTAAAATGTTTGCCCAGGATCACATAATTTGATACCAGTTTTTGGTTCAAGAACATTATAATTAGGTCAAGTAGATTATTTAAGTCACTAGACCTACATGTCTAGTAACATTTTTATGATTTTTCGAGGCCTGATTTTATTTACCTTCGGTAACGCCTTATTTGGTAGAGACTCTAGCCTCAAATTCCTTACCAACCCATCCTCCCCGTTCTCCGACTGGATTACAGAGTTAAGGATTAATCCCTGTAAACGAACATTTGTCCTTTACGCTAGCTCTTCATTACTGCTTGCCATTTTTCCAGATTTATGGATTGAAAAGGAAGACTAATTACTTGCTCAGTGCAGTTTTTCAATACGGCTAGACCTTTTCTTGAATCCGAAAACCATTCTATCTCCTCTGTTTACTTGTTTAGTCGTTTACTTGAACGGACTTTCCTCTGTTAAAAAACATATTCTTTGTACAATGTTAAGGAGAACCTTGCCACAGCATCACAGAAATTACAATACTGATAAATAAAGCACACTGTTTATTGGGTGTTTTCATTATTGGGTATGTTATTAGGTCATTCCCATAATGCATTGCAAAATGTTTTTATGTGATTTAAAGTGAGTATTAGGCGACAGTATTTGTGCAGGTAACTTAAACAGGCTTGCTCACTCTTGCATTACTGCATGCGCAAAACTTAACGTGTTGAACGAAAAATATTCCAAACGCCTGTTTTAAAAACTCAGTCCTTTCTTTTGCAGCTTCTTCAGAAGCAGCTCACATTATTTCTGCAACTGGTGACAGTCTGTCAGTGCCAGCTCCAGCCGTTCATGTACATGAATCCCCAAATCAGGAGTCTGCACAGCACAGAGCAGATGCCTCGGGTACTTTTGACACTTCTTTTTTGTTAATTTGGAAATACATGTATTTTGCTTACATTTCTGACCTTTCAGGGCTGTGAGGTGAAATATTGCCGGTTAATATTCGAGAGTACAGTCCACAATTATACAACAGCCTTAATTTCATGTTAAAAATGTCAATTGCTGATCTTAAATGTGGGGTAGAAAAGTTAGCTTCTTGTGAAAGTAGTTCTGGTAACTAACTTTCTGTACCAAAATTGAAGCGATCAGCAACTCGAAAAGCTAATGTATAGATTTGCAAGGAATGCTCGACCTGTTTTCTAAAACCCTAACCCAGTGCAATCCCCGAGAAGTTACATTAAGAATACCTGGCATCTTGGTTTGTATTTGAGATGGTACCACAAACTCTAGCTCCTACATGTGTTAATAGGCACAGCATTTGCTTCACCTTTTGCTAAACAAGTTATGGGGTTATTAGGAGAATAGCATTACAAAGAAATAAAATAATAAAAATTATTTATGAAAATGATTCCATAATGAATAAAAGCACCCCTAAAAGAATCAACATTTTCTGTAATCTTTTTTTTCTTTCTTTTTTTTAATGAACCTAATATTTAGCATTGCGCCTTTCAAAGCAATAACAAGCTTCTATAATGGTGTTTAAAAAAAAAAAAAAAAAAGTCACACTCGGAATTGGTACGCATAAGCATCACTACTGGCACAGGTACATTTTGACACTTATCCCAAGACTCCAGGAGCTCCTCTGTCCCAAAATGTACCACAGTGTCAGTTAGCCGGCTTGTTTTTGATCTGAAGGTCGGTTGTATATTATTTCAATGAAGAAGCATAACCTAAAGAAGTAGGAAAACTAGAAAGTAACTTCTTCTCAATGCACCAAAGTACATTGAGAAGGAGAAAATACTTTTTGATGTTCATTAATGTTCCATTATAGCGGCAAATGTTAGCCCTCTACTTGGGTGGATGGGGGTGGCGTGTAAACCTGAACTGAGATTATAATTTAACGGACAGGGTGTGCATTGCAATTAAGGTATCATTTTGAAGGCAATCCATAGTGGACTATTATTCAGGGGTGTAGGCTGATTTCCAGGTACTTGCATTGCTAAATTCAGATAAAGAACATTTCTCAGGAAACCGATGGAAGCTGCTTTTTTTGTCGTGTACCCTTGAGGGATTGTCTCGAGTATGCTAAACCAGCGTGGCTACATTCATAAATCCTAAATTTAGCTTATTTCATGAATCGCTAAAACGTTATTGATCTACATATTATTTAGATTCATAAAGATGATTTTCGAATATTGTGTGAACTTACAGGGGAAGATTGCATTTAAGAATATTGAGAGCAACTAAAAAGGTCTGAAAAGTGTGAAAATCCTTTATTAATTTTGAAAGAAAAGGATGGGTGAGATCTTAAGGATGTAATTGCCAATTGCCGTGAATACTCAAAATAGTTAATGGTCAGCTGAATCCCAACCATTCTTTTGGTTAAGATAGCCACTAGAAAAGCCACCATTAATGACCTATGCTTCAGGATCCCTTTTTCAGTGGATTTGCACAAGACACTCTGCTGCCCCAAATTTAAGCAAAGCAATGGACTACTGCCCCGGAGGTGAGAAGTTCCTGATAAGACAACTGATCTTGCTAAGGCTCTCTAACCAAATTCAGATCCCAGATCTGGAGAGCAAAATGTGTGATGAAAGGATTTTAAATGAGCACTAATATGAGAAGTAATTTGTCCGAAAAAAAAACAGTCCGGTAAAATGGAAGATAGGGTGGTACTATTTATGTTCGAGGCATATGAGCTGTAGATCATATGCTGTGCATAGATCGCCATCTAGTGTTTGGTCCAGATGTTTGCACTTTGTTTTTCTTCGAAGAAGTCTTTCCAGTCACGAGGTAGGTGACTCCTCTTTTCGGTGATAGTGCGCATGGGCATCGACTCCATTGTTAGATTATTTTTTTCCGCCATCGGGTTCGGACGTCTATCGTTGCGTTCAGGTTCGACACCGTTCCTACGGTTCCCCTCGGCGTGCAAGATACTCACCCTCGACTGTATTGTTTTCGATCGCATCTCCCTTTCTATCGCGCATCGTAATTACTTAAAAAAATCTTTCGAACGGAAAGTTTGTGGAAGGCCGTCGGGCTTACCCGCGTGGGGTCGACCTGCAGTCGATGGAACGAACTCCCTTCAAATTCTGCCCTCGGTGTCACGCGAAATACCCGCGCACCGACTCACACGAAGTGTGTAATCTGTGTTTGTCCCCCGAACACCGAGAACAAGACTGCGACGCGTGCCAGGCTTTCCGCTCCAAGAAGACACTCCGCGACCATCGGGCTCGACGTCGCGACATGCAGAGCCAGCACACAAGCTCCATTCAAGACAACTTCGGTCAACAATCCGACGAAGAGGCCGGCGAGGCCATGGCAACTGAGGAGGAGCAGGAGCCGGTCGCCATCTCAGAATTCGACTCCGAGCAAGAGGAGGACATCCCACATGGTCAACGTACCGTGAGTACAGCTCCCCCCTCGTCCCAAGAGACAATTCCAATTAAAAAGATGCTCTGGTCCAACCCGCGCCCTCTGGCCCCAGTCGGCACCGAGATCACGCTTCTGACACCCCGCCCTCTGCCTCTGCACCGAAGCCTACCAAAAAGCCTTCCGGCTCCGAAAGGACTCCCTCCAAACCGAGTTCGGAGCCCAGACCCAGAAACACAAGTCCGGCGCCGACCCCCACCATTCGGCCCCGAAAAAATCTTCGGAACCGAAGACATCAGCGGTTTCGACTCCGGCACCGAAAATTACGGCGCCAAAACAGAGAGAAATGCAGAAAACTACAAAGCCCAGTTTCGATGCCCCAATTGAAAAACCGGATCCGAAACAAAAGATTTTGTTTATCCATCCACAGACTGGCCATATCACCACTAAAGTGACTCTCAAAAGAAGGGCTGATGCAGAAGAAGAATATCACATCCCTTTAAAGAAGAGATCTGTTGCAACTAACCCTTCCCCTCCTCCTCTTCTTCCACCTATTCTTCCTTCATCACCACCTTCCCCTCCGCTTCAACCAATTTCACCTGAACTTTCACCACCACATACACCTGACAACCAGGATGATGATGATCAGGATAGGGATGATGATCAGCCATTACAAGACCCATGGGACGATTATAACACCAATTTGCCCACGGGCAATGATCCCGACCTGTACCCTACCAAACCCTCTCCACCAGATGATAGTGTAGGCTACATTGAGTTACTGGGTAGAGCCGCCAACTACCATGGGGTGCAGCTACATAAGGAGTCATTAGAAGAGGATTTCCTCTTTGAAACCCTCAGTACCACACAGAAGTCATCACATACACTACCCATGCTTAAAGGGATGGTCAGGCATGTAGATGACATTTTTAATGACCCAGTTAGAGCTCGTATTCTTACCCCTAGAGTGGACAAAAAGTACAAGCCAGCACCATCGGACCCAGTATATATAAGGGGACAATTGCCACTAGACTCCCTGGATGTGTCCAATGCAAGAAACCGAGCCAACTCCCAGACAACAGGAGGGGCTCCACCTCCTGATAAGGAATCAAAACTTATTGACGCTTCTGGGAAAAGGGTAGCTTCTCAAGCAGCCAATTTGTGGCGTGTCTCCAACACTCAGGCACTGTTAGCGCGATACGACCGTGCACACTTGGATGAAATGGAACAACTAATATAATATTTACCCCCGGAACACAAATCAAAAGCACAAGATCTGGTTCATGAAGGGCAACTTATTGCTAACAATCAAATAAGATGCTCTTTAGATGCTGCAGACACCGCTGCTAGAGCTATAAACACTAGTGTCCTTCTAAGAAGGCATGCCTGGCTCCGTATATCATCTGGTTTTAAACCTGAGGTTCAAACCTCCATTTTAAATACCCCATTCGATAAGGAACATCTATTTGGCCCAGTGGTAGATTCTTCACTTGAGAAAATGAAGAAAGACACTGAGGTAGCCAAATCTATGGGAGCCCTTCAGTCCACACAGGGTTGTGCTTCCTTTCGACGCTCCTTTTACAGAGGAGGTTCCAAGAACCTCATCAGAGGCTACCTCCACCTATAAGGGCAATAACCAACCCTCTTCATCTAGGGGTTATTTCAGGGGAGGTTACAGGGGTAACAGTAAGGGCAGGGGCCGGGGTTCAAAAACACGCACTTTCCCCGCCAACACAAAGCAGTGACTTGCCTCGACTTCCCCCCGACCACTCAACACCTGTCGGGGGAAGACTGTCAGATTTTCTACCAATCTGGCAATAAATAACAACAGACAATTGGGTACTCCAAATTATCCGTTCTGGTTACTGCCTGAAATTTATCAACACGCCTCCAAATATTCCACCAAAGCCCCACAAACTATCACCAGACCATCTACACCTCCTCAAACAAGAGGTTCAGTCTCTACTTCTAAAAGGGGCTATAGAGCCTGTGCCGCCCCAACATCACGGGTCTGGCGTATACTCCTTTTATTTCCTAATTCCCAAAAAAGACGGTTCTCTCAGACCAATTTTAGATCTCAGAGAACTCAACCGGTATGTTCAGTCAAACCATTTCCACATGGTGACACTTCAACAGGTACTTCCTCTACTACAGAAAGGCGATTTTCTATCTACTCTAGATCTAAAAGACGTGTACTTTCATATACCGGTTCACCCTGCTCATCGCAAATTCCTCAGGTTTGCGGTAGTGGGTCAACACTATCAGTTCAGGGTACTCCCATTCGGAGTCACCACCGCCCCCCAGAGTCTTCACAAAGTGTCTGGCGGTAGGCTGCTCACCTAAGGAGACAAAAAATTCACGTCTTCCCGTACTTAGACGACTGACTTATCAAAGCCAACACGTACCAACAATGTCTGCAGCACACTTTCAGGATAATTTGGTTACTGCATCAACTAGGGTTCACAATCAGTGTGCCAAAGTCACATATCCAACCAACCAATACAAAGGACTACCTAGGAGCCACAATAGATACTCAAAAAACTCTCGCTTTTCCCAGCTCAGCCAGAATTCGAAATACTCAGTCTTTAGTTCTCCGCTTTCAATCCAACCATTGGATTCCAGCTCGAACTTGCATGCAGCTACTGGGAATGATGTCATCCTGCATCATGATCGTTCCCCATGCCAGACTGCACATGCGTCCACTTCAAGAATGCTTAGCCAGTCAGTGGAACCAGTCACAAGGTCCATTGACAGATCTAGTGTTGGAAAGCGGCCGTACTCCTCGCTCTCTGCAGTGGTGGAACATACAAAATTTATCAAAGGGACGGCTGTTCATAGACCCGGTTCCACAGATAGTACTGACAGCGGACGCGTCCCTCACTGGCTGGGGAGCTCATCTACAACAGCACACAGTGCAAGGCTTGTGGAGCCAACAACCGAAGTTGCTCCACATCAATCACCTAGAGCTGCTTGCAATATTCCTAGCACTCAAAGCGTTTCAAACTCACCTAGAGGGCAAAGCTGTCCTGATTCGTACAGACAACATGACAGCCATGTATTACAAACAAAAACAGGGGGGGGGGGACACTCTCTCCAACTGTCCCACTTAGCCCAAGACATCTGGAGGTGGGCCATTCACCACAACATGTATCTCCTAGTGGAACACCTCCCAGGAGTCAACAACCAGATTGCAGATCTCAGCAGGAAGAGACAGCAAATACACGAATGGGAACTCCACCCTCAGGTCCTCCTTCCATACTTTCAACGTTGGGGAGTTCCTCACATAGACCTGTTCGCCACATACCAAAACGCAAAATGCCCAAACTTCACGTCCAGGTATTCACACCCATTGTCCAAAGGCAATGCACTATGGATGAATTGGTCAGGGATATTTGCTTACGCTTTTCCGCCTCTCCCACTCATTCCATTAGTGGTTCGGAAACTCAATCAAGCGTCCCGGACACTAATCCTAGTTGCTCCCACGTGGGCACGTCAGCCTTGGTTCACAACCCTATTGGAACTCTCAGTAGTTCCTCACCAGAAACTACGTCTTACACCCAATCTTCTCACACAGAGCCATGGAGACATAAGACATCCAGACCCCAGTCAACTCAATCTGACGATCTGGCCCCTGAAGTCTTCGAGTTTGGCTTTCTTAATCTACCGCCAGACTGCATGAATATTATCAAAGAGGCTAGACGTCCTACCACAAGAGCCTGCTATGCAGCAAAGTGGAAGCGGTTTATGATATACTGTAATAACAACCACATCAACCCACTTGATGCTTCTGTACAAAACATTATATGTTATCTGTTACATCTACACCGTTCCAATTTAGCGTACACATCCATACGTTTACATCTGGCTGCAATAGCTGCATACCGCCAGAATAGACCTCTATCTCTTTTTAGAGTGCCTGTTATCAAAGCCTTTATGGAGGGACTCAAAAGAGTCATTCCCCCGAGACGTCCACCTGCTCCAGTGTGGAATCTCAACATTGTTCTCACCAGACTAATGGGTCCACCCTTTGAGCCATTGCACAAATGTGAACTGCAATTTCTCACATGGAAAGTTGCTTTCCTCGTTGCTATCACCTCACTCAGCAGAGTGGGCGTGCTTCAGGCATTAACTATAGAAGAACCCTTTTTACAAATGCACCAAAATAAAGTGGTTCTTCGGACTAATCCTAAATTCCTACCTAAAGTAATTTCTGCTTTTCATATCAATCAATCTGTTGAGTTACCTGTGTTCTTCCCTCAACCAGATTCAGTGGCAGAATGTGCCCTACACACATTGGTTGTGAAGAGAGCATTGATTGATTACATAGAAAGGACAAAACCTTTCCATAACACAAATCAACTTTTTGTCGCTTTTGCTCCGCCACATAAAGACAATCCCATATCAAAATCAGGTATTGCAAGGTGGATAGTCAAGTGCATTCAAATATGCTATGCAAAAGCAAAACTAACGTTAACAGTTCCCCCTAGAGCGCACTCTACACGCAAACTGGGGGCTTCTATGGCATTCTTAGGGAATATACCCTTAGATGACATATGCAAAGCTGCAACATGGTCTACACCTCGCACATTCACAAAACACTATTGTGTAGATGTGTTAGCAAAACAACAAGCTAGAGTGGGCCAGGCAGTTTTACGTACACTATTTCAGACCACTGCAACAGATACAGGTTAGCCACCGCTTTGGGAGATAACTGTTACATAGTCTATGCACAGCATATGTTCTACAGCTCATATGCCTCGAACGGAAAATGCTACTTACCCAGTATGCATATGTTCTTGGCATATAGAGCTGTAGAGTCATATGCGCCCACCCGCCTCCCCGGGTACCTATACCTGTTGCAGTAACATCTTAATTAGATACATGCATTCATGGACATCTCCTTTTACTACTCTTACTAACTCCATTATCACCCTCTGCGGGAAAACAATCTAACAATGGAGTCGATGCCCATGCGCACTATCACCGAAAGGAGGAGTCGCCTACCTCGTGACTGGAAAGACTTCTTCGAAGAAAAACAAAGTGCAAACATCCGGACCCAACACTAGATGGCGAGATATGCACAGCATATGACTACAGCTCTATATGCCAAGAACAGATGCATACTGGGTAAGTAGCATTTTCCTTCTGACCTATTTGTGTACCAGTCTGCTTGTAGAGAATGCAAGCGCAAAATCTCTAATTGACAGGCCACCTTTCGAGGCTCATCATCGCCTTCAAGGTAACTTTATTTATTTTTCAACAGTTATTTAAAACGTAGAAACCATAAGACAACCATGAAAAATTCCCTATATTTACAAACCATCAAATATATCTGGCATTTAGATTTCTGTCTACCACCAGATGCTTTTAATTCAAATCAATTGCTATTGGTCAAATAAGACCTTCTAGAGATCAATAGTATTATCACCCATTCAGCAATCAATCATAATACAGTGCAGTTCCCCAAATGCATCTCCAAACCAATAGCAAATCATTTGAGGCACCAATGTAGTGCAATAGATAAAGTATCTCATTTGACAAAGCCTCTGAAGTCCTCTCTGCAATTCCGTTGTTTGGGACTTACTGAAGGTAACAGGAGGGTTTGTTGACCCCCAGGGTTCTCAGCATTTAAAGGGACTGTATCCCCCAACTAGTAGTACACCAGAAGGTGCAGTTGCAGTGTTGTGGGAAAAGGGGGCATGGCCTCTGACCACCTCTCAGCAATCCCGCTGTGTGGGACTTACTGTAGGTAACATGAGGTTTTTTTTTTTTTTTACTCCCCAGGACCTTCAGGAGGCAAGGGAACTTCCTCTCCCAACCAACAGTGCGCCAGGAGGCACGTTTGCAGAGTGGTGAAAAAAGGGGGCCTCCAGCGACTTGCCTTTTTTAAACATTTATTCGGGGAGAGGTGCCGCGTGGCCCTTCCCCCGTCGCTTGGCTGATTTCAGCCCCAGGGACACCATCCCCCAGGGCCTGGCCTGTTTTTCTTTTTTTTTTTTAAATTGAAAAATACATAATGGGAGGGGGGCCCCCTCCTAGGTCGATTTCAGCCCTGAGGACCACATGTCCCGGGGGCCGGCCTCTAGTCTGGGTGCCCTGATCCCACCCAAGGCACCCAGACACTTTGTTGGGGACCGCGAGGAGAACCGGCATTGCGTTTGGACAGAGGGAGCTGCTGAACATGCAGTTCCCTTTGCCCAAAAGCAATTCTGTTCCTCTTTCAGCATGAGAGAGCATTTGTAATGCTCTCGCTTGCTGAAAGTGGAGCAGCATTTGCTACTGCTCCCGCCAAGCGATGGCAAACTGCAATGTCCTGGAGGTAGGCACCTCGGGACATTGCAGGAGCCTGACCTGGGTGTGGCGGTCTCCAGGGCCATGTATGGCTCCAGTAGGGGGGCAGCGTGCCCCCCCCTCCAATCTTTACTTTATCCCCAGCTAGGTGGTGGTCCCCGAGGCTGGGGGTCCGCAACTGACCCCCTTCATTATATTATCCGAGCCCCGGACAGGTGGTGGTCCCCGGGGCAGCGAGGGAGGCCATATGGGCCTCCCCCGCGTTTTTTTTTAAGAAGCCCCAGGGAGGTATTGGTCCCCGGGGCATTAATGAGCCCCCACTCCTATATTTGCATAATGTCCCCGGGACCTGGACCACCCGGGGGCGATAATGAACAAAGTTTTAAAAAAAAACAAAAAAAAACGGACGGATCCTACTGAAAATAAAACAAAAATATGCTTTTTTTTGGCCCTGTGGGAGGTACCAGTGGGAGCCTCCTGGCCCCCCACAAGAGGCCTAGGGGGTCAGGGTGTTTCTACCCTGCCCCTTTTTTTATTTTTATTTAAGAATTTGGTGGGACTCCGCTTCAAGCCGAGTCCTAAGATGACTGCCAGCACTTCCTGGTTGAAGTGTTGGCAGCCAATTAAATTTCAGTAGGATATTGGGCTCCCAGATATCTATATTTTTTTAACTTAAATATCTCAAACTACTGAACGGAGTTTCACCAGATCACAAAAAGCACGCTTTCTGGACCAACATCTAGCTTTCCTCCAAATTTGGTGCAATTCTGTTCAACGTTTCGGGCTGTAGTGTTCAAACAATGAAAGATCCCCATAGACCTAACATGGGGAAAACATGATTTGGGACCACCCTTTTTTCTCGGCCCCTGCTTGACGGATCACCCCGAAACTTTCAACTCAGCAGCTGAACCAAAAAGGGGACTTTTTAAAAAACTATTAGTGAATAATTTGTCAAGCGGCGCCAAAGTTATTGGCAAAACAAATAACGCTTTTCTTGTGGAAACTGTTGTCCTAACTAGAACTGTCTACTGGCTATCACCAGTAGGATAGAAATATATATGCCCTACTAGAATTCTATATTACTGCTTCAGCTCCTGATCTCCAAACTTCAAGAAAAACTCCTCTTCAGTCTTGATCAATCCAAAGTATACAGTGTTCTTTTATTCAGTTCCTATGTATCCAATTTTCGTCGTCTTGGTTTCAGTCACCAGTGACTTCCTCATTGCTACAAATAAGCAAAAATATGTCAACTTCAACCAAAACTCATTGTAATTTCGGAATTGAGTACCATACCATTCCCCTCAAACGTGAGCAATCCCCACTGTAGGATAAAACCTCCATTACTAGTGTATGGGTCATGCAGTAACATTTTTTTATGTGAAATATCACCAGCAGTACTCGTGCAAATAAAAAGAAGACGGTAGCCAGGGTCGAGTAGCCATCATGCAACCAATAATACAACCACCCAAAGGTGCATTCCATCCTAATAAAGCTGTCCGTATCACACTAGTATGAAACAATCAGGAAGAGACAAAAGAAAGGATCATATGCCCCCGTATCGCATGCATGCACCCATGCCAGCACTCGAACCACTGTCTAACCTTACCTGATAGTCCTTTTAGTAATTCAATAGTTCCTCGGATATTATAATTCGCAGTCATGTATATGAAGTAAATTCAAGTCTGTAATGCAAACAATAGAAACAGTTTATCATAAAACGGCATAGGCTGTAGTATCCTGGCAATCTCATATTCAGAATCCCTCCTCTTAACTAATTCCTGTTGCTCGACCACTACTTCCTTTGTATGAAGTATACACACAAGCGTAATCTATATGGGACAGTAATGTTACCTTGAGTCAATGCAGCATCAATATCCTACTAATCAAGCACAACATTATCAACAGTCTCATTCTGAAACGCTCATCCAGTCCCAAGTATTTTAACCATACGTATGGTTACCCGTATCTACTATTACATCAATCCTCAAACATATTGGCTTGTCGCATATCCATATTACAACGTACCCCGTACATATCACCATTATACCAACATTTAAATCTGTGTGCCAACACTAGTAAGTAGAATTGGGTATGCAATATTATCGATTGGAAGTCATTAATCTTACCGTTTTTTAATAACGGAGATTACTCCGATCAGCATGTGTATCCATCAGCATCTAGCCTGCGCGTCATCTTGGAACTCATACATATACTTCCTGATTCAAGCCACGTCACTATGCCGGTAACCAATCATCTGCTGCTCACATCCGTGCAGTAATAAACAGTATATTACATGTGTACATCGCAGCCATATTAATAAATGTATTTTGGCCGCCTCCTGCCACAAGCTAATAAAAGCCTTGAACAGATTATAATTGTACCATGGTTGAAAACGTATCAACGTTACTTATAGATAAAAAGAGAAATGTGGGCCAACTAAATAAATACTGCTGGTACAAGAATTATAGTGCATCATATTGCTAGTACTGATCATTAAAATGGAAACAAAAATTACAGCATTCATAGTCACGTTACCCCAATGCATTACTACAGCTTCCTGATTTAGATACAAAAAACTAAATTGAAATTAGACACAGGGGCAGACAACAACCGGTAGTCGGGTTAGAGTATACCCAGTGATCAATAACAATCATCAAAATCTCAACTATAGCAGCCATCTTTACAGGTCCGACTATATGGATAAATGCAGGTAGTACAGAAATTATAGTGTATCGTATAATCAAGACCAATCATCAAAGTAAAAGTTATATTCACGTTCCAAAAATTAAGTATACCCAGTTATCAACCTTCATCAAAATCACAACTATAGCGGCAATCTTTACGGGTAAGACTATATGGATAAATACAGGTATTATGGAAATTATAGTGTATCGTATAATCAAAAACAATCATCAAAGTAAAATCTATAACGAGGATGTTTACGTTACCAAAATTAACTTACTATGGTATCCTGATTCAAATACAAAATAAAACGGGGTCAGTCTACAACCGATACTCAAGTTGAGATGTACCCAAGACGCAGAGCCAATCATTAAGATCCAACCGAACACAATAGCGGCCATCTAAATCGGTCCATAGTTATTGTTAAACCGTCCTCAAGATCACACACGTATATATCCAATCTGTAAATACAGAAAACAACTATATCAATAAAACTGAAACCCACATCGTCACATATGTAGTAACCATGAGCCTTATTATTAAGTCGTCCTCTAGACCTCACTCAGTATACACCCGGTCTGTGGCTACAATAATGCCACTAAACCTTTCATCACCATGTATAGAGTAACCATGTATAGCCATAAGTAAAGTGATCTCGACCCACTCATACGGTCAAAACGTAATTTCTATCTCATCCTCTGAACATCTTCACAGTCTCCCACCTCCGTTACTGTCAACCTGCATCTTTCCATTCATCCAAGACGTACTCATCACAGTCTAACAAGCATGTGATATGCTTCGATAACGTTGATGTTAGCCTTACAGCCAGGAAACCAGATTTCTAAACCACAAGTCAGTGATAACAGCGCCTAAGTCTTCCAATATGGTTGAACTGAATACGCTCTTCCCCTATACATATTGCCAAATCTAGCCAGACTACCTACTGGAGCCCTAACAATGTACATCAACATGGGATCCCAGTTGAATTTGTTGTCAAAATCGATGCCCAAATATTTATAAGATGTAACCATCTTTAAATTGCCTGTTCCCAGCTCTTGAGTTATGCTGAACATGTTCAGGCCATGCTATAAACCCACCAGTGTTCTCTCCATGAGGACAATATTTTTAGCGTAGAACAAAGAAGCCCACTAACCGGAGGAAACCTTAAGCATCGTTTCTCCCTTACCCAACCTCTGACAGAGATGTAAAAGACTGTATGGAGCCCAAAAAGTGTCTCACTGATATAACGACCCATTAATTTTGGAACAATGTGGGGGGCCTACAGAACACTTAAAGATGTCGCACACACAAGCCAATTGGGAGCTCGCCAGTTCAGCATTCTCTTTCATAAGATGCTCTTTTTTAATGGTGTCAATGGTTATGTAAAGTCCACAAATGCATGATCGAATAGTCTGTCGCCCCCATAACTCGCTCACCCAGCCAACCGTGCAAGAGCTGTTGTACTGTGCATTGTTAAGGCCCCATTATGGATTCCTGTCTAGATCTTAGGAATGTTTCTACCGTTTTCAAATCAATCCTGTATACTAAACAGCAGGACTTAGAAGCAAATATTCTTACAGTGGCAAGGCAGAGATAACAATTGAGAGTTTGATGAAACACCTCAATTGTTTTTTATCCACCAGTCCAGGAACAGCTTGAGATCAGAGGTATATGGCTAGTTTCAGGTTTCTCTGTAAGCAGAACTGCCAATAGGGAAGCACAGTTTGTGTTTAAGAGCACCAGTGGACGAAATATCTGGCCTGAATGCTCCAGAGATTTTCATTCCCATAAGGCTGTCATTAATGATCTTTTTATCAGTATCTGTTGTTGGGCGAACATACATTACCAGCTCTGCTAATAATGCATCTTGACAAGACCTCAACAGGGTTTTAACAATTTTGACTGAGGTAAGATTATTGATTCCTTTGTCTTAACTACTACCTGGATTAGGATCAGTCCTCTTTGCAACTGTTCCAAAAAATGATGTTTTAATTTCTAACATATCTACCATCTAAATAAATGCTTATGTATTTAAGGAAAGTGATTTGGATTACTTATTGGAAGAATTTGGTAGCTGAACTTAGTGACGGGAGACTGCGGTAAAGGGTCTTTTCTTGTCCCTGGAATGGAAGGCTATTGGGTGAAACATGGAACAGAAGAAGCTACTCTGGAATCGAGGAGCAGAAGAAGCAGCTCTGGATGTGACATCACTTGTGCCCATTAGGGAGCTGGAAGAATAATTTCTATTTTTGTTCCTCTCCATGAGGGGAGCAGGATTGTGGGCAGATTTAATCTGAGATTCTTTAAAGTAGATGCTGGCTGCAGGAAATCTTCTAAGCACATTCTTGGCTCACAAGAATTGTCGAGAAGCAATCACTATGTAATCAATCAAAGGAGTACAAAAATCTGCCTGGCTTCTCACTCAAGAAAAAAACCTTCAGGCTTGGAGGTTCTTACTCAAAAGGGCCGGCCAGCCCAGGAACCTCAGGAGCTCCAACACTCTGCTACTCATCCCGCTGAAAACTCGCAAACAAACTGCGGCCAAATCATTTGCTGAAAACGCCCCCAAAATCTGGAATTCCATCCCCCCCACATCAGAACGATCCCCTTGTTTCCAATATTCAAAAACCTGCTCAAAGTCCTCCTCCTTGACCGCTCTCGAGCGAACCGATAAGAGCCAAGGAAGTACCTTAGCCGGCATTTCACCTAACTTCAACTATGTGACCGGTGACACGGACTCTGATCAAGAAAACGTTTTGGATACTCGCATTGCCTGATCAAGAAAACCTTTTGGATACTCGACTTAAGGAATGTGGATTATTATTTTCATAACCAAGTCACTTTCCAGGACACTCTGCATATATTTTCTTGTGTAATATGACAGCACTGTAATATGCTCTGACGTTATAAGAGCATTTTTACGGATATATCTATTGTATTTGTTGCTTATATGTTCATGTAACATTTGTGGTTTATACGTACATGCAATGCTTGTTTGACCTGCACCCTCCATGCTCCTTCTGCTCGATCACTCCTTTGTTCGATCTTTATCCGGCACGAACCCCTATGTTCTTCTATATTCTCTGTACTGCCTATTTGCACATAAGTTACTTGCTGTGAAGCGCTCTGATACCCTCGGGTCCAGCTAGCGCTATATAAAACTCAAATAAATAAATAAAACCTAATCTCCCTGTGCCTAACAAAAATGAATGTGTCATGTAATGCAACTGGTGCTATGTAAAGCGCTCTGATACCCGATTCGGGTCAAGTTCGCGCTATATAAAACTCTGTAAAATAAAAAAAATCTTTCTTCCCACAGTGTTGAACTCAAGCTCCTGACATTTTGGTATCTCTGCAAGGGATGATGGACAAATTCTGCAGGTGGTTTGCAGATCATATCTGAATCTGCTTCGGTGAATCTACTTCAGGTCAACTACCACCATGTTATCACCAGCAGCTCAGGCTAGCCTTTCGTACCATAAGTACTGATGAGACGTCAGCACCTACAGATTGCCATATGTCTCTGATGCTAGTTTTGCCCGTCCGTGTCTATCAGGAGTTGCCTGATGAAGAATCCCACACACTTTGATTCAATGATGGTGATGATAGTGAGTGGAGAAAATGAGATGGTGCCCATTTTTATGACCACATTTTTAGAGGTGATGAATGGAAATATGTTGCACCTGAAGAAAGTTCAACTGAGACAGTGTGATTCCTCCCCTTATAAGATGCTACAGCTTCAGTTTCCTATTGACAAATCACCTTGCCAAGTTTTAACTGGATGGAGGAGCTATAAAGTCTTGGATCTGTCGTCATCTTGTCTCCATGAACATACATGATCAGACTCCCAATTTACAGCAGCTGATCCTAGCACTAAAGAACCATATTTAGGGGTAAATAATTTTAATTTCCAAGTGCCAACATTAGAATTTTCTGAAATCTGGTTGTTCCAGACCAGAGCAGCGGTAGCAGCATTTCCTTGTGTCAGACGGGCTCTCAGTTTAACAGCTGGAGATTAAATATGCTTTGTCATACAACAGCATTAGGCAGGTCACATTTCTTGTTTAGAAATTGAAACTTCTACACTCTGCAGTGCTTAGGAAATTATCTTATGTCTCAATCTTCTTGCTTATTATCTTCAGACTTTCTTGACATCAGGACTGTGTAAAAGAATTTTATCAGTAATTGTCATAGTTAAATTAAAAAACAAAAAATCTTGTTTCTGGATATGGGCCGATGTTGCAAAAAAACCCCATGAAACAGTTTTGATAAAGTAGCTGGACTACCACATCGAACCCGGTTGAACTATAACCCATCCACCTCAATTGGGTATAGATTACCCTTATTTAACACTGTACGGCTTCCAAAAATTTGAAAACCATCATTCTGAAACTTCAGAAAGTAATATTCAGGAATATAAAACTTTAGCAAATGTTTGCTTTTGTATCCAAGAAGACATTTACAAAACTTTCTTGGAAGTGCATAAATTGGTCTAAGGGAACATACCTCAAAACAAACAACTTTATAGAGGGTTTGGAGCAGCATCTACTCTTGTTTGATGCGATTTTATTGTAATAATGTTATGTTTATTTTATGAAGCACATCTTTACTCTGCTTCTTGGCACTGACTTTAATGTTAACTGAAAAGACAGTTGTGGAGAGTGACAATAAACATGACCTGGCAGAGAAAAGAGCCTAGCAGGGGATGTTGTTAAACAGATTTCTAAAATGAATCCAGTTAGACTTGACGATAGTAAGAGGGATGGTGTTTCACAATTTACCCGTGGCTGTGAAAAATGCATGTCCATAGATCATCATTAGCTACTACAAGAAATTGATTCGGAGTCTACTACTCAAATTTGGAGTCCAAGAATTTGCGTCTTTTTGTTAGATGGAATTGTATAGGATTATCATAACTTTACAAATTGGGAACTAGTGGAGGAATCTAAGCACTGGGAAAATTTACTTCTGTCTTGAGAGCATGTTGATTAGCTGCAAAGCAACCTTCTTTACCAGGTGAAATATCTTCTCGGGGGGCGCCAGGTACATTGAATTTGCTAAGTCAAGCACAGACTGCATCAGCACATTTAATCACATGGATGCATATCTGTTTTTTCAATGAATGTGGGTATTCTTTTGAGGATTCTCTGCTGTATAGACTGTTGGCAACCTTCAACTTCTGAGTGGTCAAGGCTAGACTAGAATGAATAGGTTCACAAACTTCCTCGCAGAATAAGGCGACAAACCTAAAACCTGACGTTAGGTATCACTCCTTGTACATGAGCAGTGCAAGACTATCTAGGAGCTCTGTGTCATCTGCTTACATCTGGAATCGGGCCCATGAGTGGTTGATTAGTTTGTCAAGAGGCTGCATGTACAGGTTGAACGAAAAAAGGAGAGAGAATCTACCATTGTGGGACACCTTAGCTCAGTTCTCTGGCTGCTGAGGGGGAAAAAAGGCGTGAGAGCGACTGCTTGTGCCCTTCGAGCTAATAAGGATTTAAAACTCTTAAAGATAGTACCCATAAACCAGCCTTTGACTAGAGTCTTCAAGATGTTATGGTAGATTGTTTGATGGCTGAAAGATCTTACCCGGTTAGCGATAAGACACTACCGCAGTCAGACTGTGAAGGTTGTGTTGCACACACAGCACTACTACCTTGGTGATACAGCCCAAATGTTAATCCACAAAAGAGGTCTATGGGCTTATTCACAGCTGTCTAATGGCAAGCTTCTCCAACAGTTTTCTGAAATACAGCAGTATTGAAATAGGACAAAAATTGCTTAAATCTTCAAGGAAGGCTTTTTGATCAGGAGGTTTATTGCTACTAACTTCGAGGCTCCAATAATAATTAAGTGGCTCAGAGCTCTTGAACAGCATGAATAGGTCATTAGAATTGGCACAGACTCTTTGGAAAATCAGAGGGTCGACTTCCTGCAATAATGACTTTCTGTAATTAGCTTGAAGTGTTCTGTGCAAGAGTTGGGACTGACTCAAGTAAGATCTTTAATACAATTGTAGGAGAGTAGGATCTGCTTCACATGGGTACCCCCACTTTTTGCTGATGCTTCACTGTTTTTCGACCTTAGTCTGGCTGGGGCCCTGCTAATCAGAACCCCAGCCTAGCTGCTTCCTCTCTAAAATGGTTTCCATGTGCCTTAGGCACATCTCTGATTGGAATCTGGAGTGCCCTTATAAGTCCCTAGTATATGGTATACTATGTACCCAGGGCATAGGTACCTCAGAGGCCTACCAGGGGCTGCAGCATGTATTGTGCCACCCCTGGAAGGCCATCCAAACTGACACCACAGGTCTGCTACTGCAGCCTGGGTAAGGTGGTGCATGCACCCCTTACTGTGATATAGGCTACCTATATCACTATATACATACACACACATAAACCTATAAGTCACTCCTATGGCAGGCCTTATCAATCCTGAAGGCAGAGTGCGTGGTTCCTATGTGAGAGGGTGCCCCTGCATGAGCAGGGCCACTCTGCAGCGTTCGGAGACCCTTCTCTGATGCTGTTTGTAGTGCAGCCTGACCATATACTCTTAAGCGCATTATAACCTCGCGTTAAATGCTAACTTTGGAATGGCTGCACCGAAACATGTCGTGTTTGGTGTCAAACATCTTGGAATACTACCCCCCTGCCAATTCTGGCAGCGGGGGTAGCATTCCACCCTTCTAGAGGGAGAGACATGTTAACCCTGGCTTGGCCGGTAACTTCTTTCTAAAGCCCTGGCATCACAAAATGGATGCTGCTGCCACAGACACAAGTCTGGCCTCCTGCTGCTGACCGAAACTCCAGCAGGGGAGGCCTGGACAATAGGTTTCCTGTCCCAGGGAGGTGTGACCACCTCCCCAGACAGGATAATGTGTATTGGGGCTGGGCGGGAGCACTTTCGGGTGCTTTGAAGTCCTGCACTGGGGGCACATTTGGTGTCCCTGTGCATACCCCAGTTCAAACCGGATCGGGGGCTTGCAGCCCCTGCTTTGGCGCGAACTGGACAAAGGGAAAGGGGTGTAGCCACCCCTCTGCCCTGACCCACCCATAGGTGGGGCCACAGAGTAAGTCCAACCCCTAAACTTAGTATAAGTATAGGAACCCAGCCCTTAGGACTTTAGATTATCCCTGGACGAAACTCTGACACAGAATCCTGGACCTTCGACGCTCTACTACAAGATTAGAGGACAGAAGAATCTCCCTTGGGGTCAAGGAGTGACTCCCTGCTTGGCAGGCACCAAAGAAGCAATTGTCCGGTCTGCATCGCCTAAGCTCCCGTCGGACGCCGAAGTCTTTGCATCACCAGAGGTGGATTTCCAGACTTCCCCGAGGCTGCCCTGAGTCCCCAGCAAAGCTGAGGCCCGTAGCTGTCGTGGGTAACGTGGAACCGTGACCCCTGGACACCGCACGCATTTGCAAGTGCATCCTCTTCTGGGTCTCCCACGAAGTCGTGCTTTGGGCTCCGAGTAGCCCTAGCCTCCAGCAGCAACTGCACCGAAGATCACTGGCCTCCACTCCACGAGTGTCCTGTGAGCCAGCTCCACGTGCACCGTCTCGAGGCTCCTTCGCGGTCGCTAGCCCGTTGGCTAGTAGCCCTTCACGAAGGCCAATCTTTTTCTACTTGGGCTCCCTGGTTGCTCCAGGTTTGCCCTCACTTACCCTTGCTGGGTGAGTTCCTCAGACCTTGCTGGTCTGCACAATCGTCAATCTTCAACTTCATCGAGACTTGCCATTGCCAAGGCTTGTTGGGTCCAATCCGGTCGCCGACACCTCAGCACTCGACAGACATCGTGTACCAGCCCGAATCCTGCTCCTGGTCGCTGACAACGCCTCCTGGACCTCGTGGCTGAAGAGTCAAGACGACCGTCAACCTACCTGAAGCACTCGACATCGGTGGGCATCTGCTCATCGCCTTCCTGGTCACTGGCTAGTGACCCAGACTCTGTCCCCTCTGCTTTCAGGTTCTTCAGATCTCCGATCCACCTTTGGATCCACCCGGACACTTTTCACTTGGTCGCCAGCAGCACTTTGCAGCAGATCGCCATTCAAATCGACGACGAAACCCGACCCCGAAAGGCACCTATGCACCCGGCTTCCCTGGGTGAGGTAACAAGAGTACTCCGGTGCTCCCGTGGGTAGAGACTCTAGAACGACCTAGTTCTCAAAGGGTTTGCTCCAAGTCCTTCTTTAAGTGTCCCTTTTCTTTAAATTCCCAACCGCGACTTTCTCCATAGAAGTTAACGGCGATTCGCGGCTGTGTTACTACACTGCACGCGTCCCCCGTGGGTCCCCTGTGTCACTACCTTGGGTGGTTCCTTGTGGTCCAAGCACTTCTAGAGGCTCTAGGCCTAGTGTCTAGCTCAGTCGTGGTTCTTATACCACTTTATTGGTATATGGTTTGGTACGCCCCTAGGGCCCAAACGTGTATTTGTGCTATTACTGTGTTTAAATAACTTCTAACTTATGTATTTCGAACTCTAGCCTCATAAAGAGACTAGAGGGGTGTGTTTAGTAATAAATACATATATTTTGAATATATACCTAGTGTGGTGCTCTTTCATTTGGTCACTCAAGAGATTATAGACTGGTAAACCAAGCTGCTTTACATTCCTTCAAGACTTAGCCTGAAGGCTGCTCTCCATAGCTACAACTAGGATAGCTTTCAATAAAGGTTGTCTTTAACCTATATCCAATAAGGGGTTGTTTGGACTGGTGCAAGGTGCCCACTATAATTAGTGGACAGCATATACCAGGCCAACTTCTCACAACAATTATCTGGGATCACTTTTAAGAATTATAGTTAAGTAAATCTTTGAGATCTTCACTGCAAAGAAAGATAAAGTGTCCACAGAGTTGAAGTCAGAGTAAAAGCATAATGGCTAGCTCTGGGAGATTGCTGTTTGGAAGTGAGATTAAATGAATTCAAAAGATTAGGGAACCAACTGATGTACTTAAAAAAATAAATCACCTTTACCTCCCTGTGTTTACTTTTATAGGTTGTTGCTAAGGAAGCATACATTTTTCTTAGCTCAAGGAATAACAACATCTCTGCTTTCGTGTAGCTGATATAAGTCTATCTTTCAATTAATACGTTCTCAATGAAGGCACAATTAAGCATCCTTTCTCACACTGGTTAATCACCTAAAGTGAAGGGTTATTTACGTACAGCAGTTATGTGATGTACGCAGCAAAATGACTGTGTAGTAAATCATGTGTAGTTGAACTATCCTCAAAGCAACAATAAGATGGAACAAACCTAAATTATGCATAAGATCAAATATTGAGTCACCCACTAACCAACACTTCAAGGAGGAGGGCCACATGTTTGACCAAATAAGGTTTTAGATCTTGGACACTGCTAAACCCCTATGAAAAAGGGTTATTCCAAAAAGAATCTTTCTACATGAAGAAATTTGGTGGGTTAACTGCTTTGGATACAGTTTCAATGAAACCTTGAATTGCCTTTTTTATTTCTAAGTCTACTTTCCGTAATGTATGTAAATACTATGTGGTAATGGAGGTTTAAACCCACATCCAGGATGGAGGCATCAAAAAGGTCATGGAACAATTTTAGAGAAAGATGGATACTTGTCAAATAACCAGAAGTGAACTTTAGACTAGATTTGAGGTTTGGGTTAAGATGAGTAGATAAGTGCATGGACTATAAACAAGCATGCCGGTAATGGAGCTCTTCAAGATGAAGAGAGGGACTCTGAATATGTGCAGCTGTACAGTATTTACTTTTTTTTTATGGAGGGGATGTTGCTTGTATATTACGTTTGGTATGTAAATTTCTTAATTTTAGATAATTATTTTTGTATAACTCTGACAAAGTGATAGTCGGTAAAGGGTCATTTAAAAAAGTAAAATAAGTGAATCACTTCGAAATGTATTACATTGTTATATTACCAAATTAACTCCTAAATAAAATTTAGCAGCTACTGTTGTGACGAGAACCAACAAGAATTTCCGGTTTTGAAGTAATTAAAACTGAAGCCTCCAAGGAGATCTAAACAAAAAGTTTTTAAGAATTTAATTTTATTCACAAAGAATTGAATTTTGGTGCACTGTTGAAGTTTGAGCCTGTTTGACCCCAAGAGACTGATTTTTGGTGACTAAATATGCCAGTGTTGTTGCTCCCTCTGCCTTAATAGAAAACATTGTGACATTTGTTGTTTTAAATTCTTTTTCCGTTTTATGGCTTGCATGAATAGTCAAGCTAATGATTTAATAATATTCAAGCTTCTGCTTCAAATTGCTGCAATAGTCTGCTTTTCCTTCGGTTTGCTTTGGACTTTTATCCAAAATGATGTGCATAATGGCGTAACTGATGTGATCCGTTTGATCTATGGATACATGCTCCTGGTTCAGTAAGCTTTTCTCTTTCTTATCTAAGGTAAAGCTTGTGACAAGTGTGCACATGAAGGATCTCATCCCTTGAAGGAGCGACCGGCAGAGGAAGTTGCAGCCAGGCTTGCTGAACAAGAGAAGATTGAACAAGAAAAGATAGGATGTATGATCTGGTTCATGGTGGTGTCGATTTGAAGAGTTGTTACTTTGTCATCCATTTTCCTCAGTTACCAACCTGTTAAGAATATTTAAATTGAGGATGGCTGGAAACAAAGCAATTCTAGAAGCAACCTGAAGTTAGGAGGCCATTCATGTAATCCTTCCTACGTGGTCTTAGTCCTGCACCTCCACAGTTATTTTCAGTGAATCCTTGGGCCGACTCCTGCCCTGCGATCTGTGAAGACAGATTTGGGGCTGCATTTCAATTACTCTGTGCTTGAAATATTTTACTTAAATTCTTTGGTCTAGCAAGAGGAAGCTTTAATTCGAAGCTAAAGCTGACATAATCACATAAACTGACAAAAAGAGCATACAGAGAGCAGCTTTGGGTCTGCCTCTTTGTTGATGTACCTGCTTATGGCAGTTCAGCATTTGATTGGCCCAAATGTTGTATTAGGCTTCCTAAGATGACGAAGTGTCCTTGCAGTGCAATGGAAACATTGATATATTCCCCGTTCTTGGATCTTTCATAGATTGACATGCTTGAATCATTCCCCGTCGAAGTGTGAGTACCACGGTACCATAGTAAAGCAGTATAGGTTAATACACACAGCCTATAAAGGCTATACAAAATTCACTTCAGTAACTTATCCACATCATTTAAAAGGAACCAGACTTCAGCCAGCCAGGCAACAGCACCCTCTAGAACACTCCCCACAGAGGCTTCTTCCCTCAGGTTTACTACTGCATGTAATGCGAAGGAAGTCTCCTTGAGCTCTGCTCAATATATCATCAGTATTATTCATTAAAAGCCTTTATCTTCAATAAGAACTTTAAACATCTACCAACACCTATCTACTCACTATGTCAGAATCAGCAAAGAAAGGCCTCTTCAGACCTTGTGGAACTTGTGGGAAAAAGACTTTATTCAGACGACTGGCACAATGAGTGTATTTACTGATTACACCCTTCGCACAAAGTAAAAGATTGCAAGATCTGCCACACGTTTTCCTGTAAGACTCTCAAAAAAAGAAAAGGGAGGTTTCTTATATGCTTGCAGAAATTAAAAACTAGAGAGACTGTGGTTTCTGATGAGGATAGTGAGAATTCCTCTCTCTGAATAGAGGTCTCGGATAAGAGAAAGGTCATGTGGCCATAGGTCATCAGAAGCACCAAGGAAAGCCTTGAAAAAGACTCATGAGTCCTCGAAAGAGGGCATCAGGAGATCATTCTCAGAGAGAAAATAATTTTTTTTCACAGAAACAGTGAGATCTGAACCAAACACTTTCCTTCAGTTTAGCTTTACACTTGAAAAAATCCTCCTCAGAACTGTCAACGAGAACTTCTAAAATGCCCATTAAGAAATCTGAGGACAAATTCGCCATCAAAGACGAGAGTAACGTCGACAACCACGTTGACAACGATGACATCGTGATGACAACTATAGTGACACAACCCCGTCGACGAAGACACTGTCGTTGACGGTGAGATTACCGACTACAGAGCAATTGCCAACTCCCTCTTTGGCGAAAAAGAGGTCTCCACCGTAGATGAAGATACAAATGGAGTTGTCAACGATGTGACGTCCACAAGGGAAAACATATCTTTAACATTTTTGAGACTGGAACACACATCTCCAAGTAAGGTTCTCTTGCAGGGGATTTCCATGTCTAGTCATACACACTTGAATAGTCCCGCCCACGTGCCGGGACCCAGGAGCACTTCTTTAGATATATCTTCTTAAGTGGATATTTTTCGCCTTTCCTCAGTAAGGCCTGTAAAGACACTTAAGAGATAGAAAAGACAATAATGCAGCCTAACTAAATATGCTACAAAGGCCCCAACTTCATCTTGAAGTGAAAAAGAAGCCAGTATACTATGTTTTGTGTAATTTTGTATGGTGTATAACACACAGAAAAGCCCCCTTCACAAAGCTCCTTTTTCATGATAGAGATGAAAGAATGGGACAGAGTAGACCCCATAGGCTGCCATTATATGTCTTAAACTAAACGCTGTACCTTTAAGAAACTCTACCAGTATCCCATGATGCACAGCCAATGGCAGTTACTTCAGTTCTTTTTTCCGGCTCCTGCTATCAGGACCCTGGAGCATTGAGCTCTACCAAATTTGTTTTTTTTCATCAAAAATCTCTTTATTTAACTTTAAGTGTTTCACTCAACGTCTTTGGTCTTTCTCTACCTTTTTCTGTCTCTTTCTGACAGGAATTACCACAGTTTCTTTCAAAAATGCCATCTCTTTTTGATAAGTGTCCAGCCTGTGGTAGGAAGAAGTCCAAATCTGACACTCATAGAGTGTGTATTATTTGTCTACCTGCTACTCACGTTCCTGAATCCTGTTCCATCTGTAAAACCTTTTCCAGGCGTAACCTGCGTGACAAGGAGAGGATTCGCCTTCAAGGAGCAGAAGAATGAAGAAAACAGCAGATCCAGTCATCAGGTGGGGCTTCAGGGCGAGGAGAGGGTCAGTCCTCTACCAGGGCCCTATCTTCAGCCTCTGGGGGGCCCCCCAGCAGAAGAAGGGCTGAAAAACGGCGTCGTTTCTGGTCGACGTTGAAGGCTACGACGTCTAGAGGAGCAGGGCTCTGGGTCGAAACGACCTCGACATGCAACGTCGAAGAGCAGGTCGACGACTGTGGCTGCGCCAATGGCGAGAACTCGTTCGGCGTCGAAGCTCACCACAGACGGTAACAAGATCGCCGTTGAGAACATCGCATCACTGAACGTCTACCCATCAGCATCGATCGACGTCGACACATCGTCGATCGACGTCAACACATCACCGCCGATCGGTGTCGACTCGCCGTTGATTGAAGTCTCCACGCCGCAGTGGATCGACGTCAAGAAAACATCATTCGACGTCGAGAAAAACCCGTCGATCACAGACGCGGTCTTCTTCAAAGAGTCTACAGTCGACGTCAGGAGGAAGTTCTCGTTCGAGACATCGAAGGTCGCAGTCGACTAGCAGATCGACGTCGAGGGAGAAAGATGGTTCTCCTGTGGAATCGGTGGCTCCCCAGAAGGCTAGGAAAAGGAGGAGATTAATCTATTCATCGGATTCGGAGTATTCTCGGACATACTCTCCGTCTAAGACCATATCACCTGCTCAGTCTCCTCCTCATCGTTTGGATGATCAGCCTCCTCCACCTCCTCCTCATCAGCCAGCTACACCTCCTCCTCCGCCTCTACCTTCTACTCCACCACAAAGGCCGAGATCCAGGTCTCATACGAGGGATCGTTCTCGTAGACGTTCCTCTACGCATTCCCACCACCGACATCACAGTGGAAGATCCCGTTCTAGACACACCAGGGGTACTTCCTCTACGAGTACAGGAAGATATTCACCTACTTTGTCAGACTCTCCTCCTCAAAGGATTTCTCCAATTGATATCTCTACTTTTGAAGAAGTTTTAGTTCGAGGAGCTTTAAAATTGAACATTCCTATGTCCATTCCTACTCCATCAACTTCCGTGATATTTGAGACTTTACAGCAAAGACAGGCATCTCGTCCTTTGCTCCCTTTGGTTCCAGACCTCTTGGAACCGGCGATGAAACTTTTTCTTACACCATCTTCTATTAAGCCAGCTCTGTCCAGGCTGCAAAAGAAGTATCGCCCTGCGGAACAGGATCCCACATTCCTAAGGGCTGACCCGTCCCCAGACTCAGTCATTGTGGTGGCTGCTAAAAAACAACATACCACGGCTCCAACATCCACAGTTCCACCCGATAAAGAAAGCCGTAAAATAGACTCAGTGGGAAGAAAAGTGTGCAACACAGCAGCGACCTCCATGAAGGTGGCTAGTGCAACAGCGCTTTTAGGTAGATATGACCGAGCACTATGAGAGTCGCTCCAACAATTTGCTGAACATCTACCTAGAGATAAGAGGGAGGATTTTAATGAAATATTAATGGAAGGTCTTATGGTTTCTAACCAAGTTATTAGCGCTGCTGCAGACACATCACTTCTAGCTGCGCATGGATATTGTCATGGAGTGGCACTCAGGCGGCATTCATGGCTTCGCTTGACTTCTTTGAAGCGTAGCAGCGTATCATGAATCTTCCTTTCTCCGGCACTACACTCTTCGGATCTCATGCAGATGAGGAGATGGCACGCATGAAAGCGGAAATGGAGACATTAAAAGCGATGGGTCTCAAGAAACCAAAGGTACAGAGAAGAGCTTTCCGTCCTTTCTCAAGACGATATACAACACAGAGGGTTCAAACCCCTCGGTGGTATCGGGGTCGACAGTCTGGTACACAGCAATCGTATCAAAGATCCTACCAACCGTATCAGAAAAGGCAAACCAGAGGAAGGTCAGGACAACAACCTTCACAAGGAGGCAAGATGCCTACTGGTTCCAAGCCCTGAATCCGGTCTTCCCCCTCTTCCGTTACCCACTCCGGTAGGGGGAAGCATTCAACATTTCTTGGCAGAGTGGCAAAGTATCACACAAGACAATTGGGTTCTGAATATTGTGCGCAATGGATATTCTCTACGATTCATCAGCCCTCCATCAGTGCCTCCAAAACAGTCAAGATTCCACCTATCGCAGTTACAAGCGGAAGTGAACATTCTCTTACGAAAACAGGCAGTAGAACCTTTTCCTTCGCTGCAACGAGGCAAAGGGCTGTATTCAAGATTCTTTCTTTCTCGTCAAAAAGAAAGACCAGAACGTGTTCAGACCCATTCTCGATCTAAGGGAGGCAAACGAATGGATTCGGAAGGAAAGATTTCGGATGTTAGCATTACACCAGATCTATCCTAAACTACATCGGGAGGATTGGTTATGCGCAATAGATCTACAAGACGCATACTTCCACATTCCCATCATAAAGAAACATCGCAAGTTCTTGAGATTTGCAGTGGGAAACAACCCCTACCAATACTGTGTGCTTCCATTCGGCCTGAAGTCAGCACCCAGAACCTTCTCCAAGTGCATGGCGGTGGTAGCTGCCCACTTGAGGAAACACAAAGTTTTTGTCTACCCCTATCTAGACGATTGGCTGATCAAGGCATCCACGTGTCGGGAGGCTCAAACACATTTCAATTGGACCTCCGACTTTCTCCTTCGTTTGGGACTTCACGTGAATCAAACGAAGTCTACCTCGACGCCTGTACAATGCCTACAATATCTGGGAGCATCCATCGATACTCGCACGGCAAAAGTGTATCCTTCGGAGGAGAGACGCTTATAGATCCTTCAGAAGGCTCAGGCTCTCATGTCAATGTCGCATCCTACTGTCAGGAAGGTCGCCTCTCTTCTGGGCTCCATGGCTTCTTGCATATTCCTCACACCAAATGCACGTCTCCACATGAGACCCAGCGAACGGGGAATTGGGAAGACCGGATTCAACTGTCACAACATGCCCTCCGGTCCATCAAATGGTGGTGCTCGCACACCAATCTCCTATGAGGGACTCCCTTTCACAAGGATATACCGACTCAAACTATAGTCACAGGTGCCTCTCTGCTGGGATGGGGAGCCCATACAGATTACCTTCAAATTCAGGGCAGATGGTCACGCAAGGAATCCACTTACCACATCAATCTGCTCCGAACAGTTCATTTGGCTCTGAAAGCTTTTCAGCCATCATTCCATGCCAACTCCCTGCTTGTATAGATGGACAATGCGACAACAATGTTCTACCTCAACAAGCAGGGAGGCTCGAGATCCAGACCATTTTCTTGGGAAGCCCAGACAATATGGAAGTGGCTTCTAGCCAGAAACCTGACCATAACAGCAACCCATCTCCCAGGTGTTCAAAATGCTCAGGCCGACTCACTAAGCAGATTCCTTCAGGAAAATCACGAGTGGGTCCTAAACGACTATGTGGTACGAGACATATTTGAAAAATGGGGTACTCCGGAGGTCGATTTGTTCGCCACCGCAGAAAACAGCAAATGCCAAAGCTTCGCCTCCAGGTTCTACCAACCGCGAACCCTGGGGAATGCCCTATGGATCAACTGGTCAGGCAGATTTATCTGCGCCTTTCCTCCAGTTCCCCTGATCCTGGCCGTTCTCATCAAGCTCTCTCAATCACAGGCCAAGATGATTCTCATAGCCCCGGAATGGCCACGTCAATGGTGGTTCACAGACCTCCTTCACCGGTCTATCCAGCCTCATCTCAGACTGCCATGCAAAACACACTTACTAACGAAGTTCGGAGGACAGATGGTACACCCCAACCTCTCTTCTTTGAATTTGGCTGCATGGCTCCTGAGCTAGTGCAGTATGGACACTTGAACTTACCTCAAAACTGCATGGACATTCTTAAGGAGGCTAAGTGGCCATCCACACGCTCCTCTTATGCTCACAAATGGAAGAGATTCTGTATTTGGTGCTCATCGAGGAATGAAGACCCTACCTCTTGCCAGGAGGATGTCATACTTCCATACTTGCTTCATCTAGCACAATCTGGCCTCCAATTTTCTTCCATTAAGGGTCACTTGGCAGCCTTGACTGCTTACAAGAAATGCCCTTCACAAACTTCCTTTTTCAGAATTCCTGTCATTAAAGATTTCTTGGAGGGTTTGAAAAAAGTTTTTCCTCCCATTAGAAGTCCTTCTCCTCCTTGGGAGCTTAATGTGGTACTTTCTCGTTTAATGCAAGAGCCCTTTGAACCCATTCATAAGGCTACTCTTCAGCATCTGTCCTGGAAGACAGCTTTCCTTGTGGCTATCACCTCTGCCCGCAGGGTTAGTGAAATTCAGGCATTTTCCTGTCAAGAGCCGTACACAGTTTTTCATACATCTAAAGTGGTTATGAGGATTCATCCGAAATTCCTCCCCAAGGTAATTTCGGATTTTCATGTAAACCAAACTATTACCTTACCTACTTTCTTCCAGCATCCATCTTCTCCAGCGGAGAAATCGCTTCATCCCTGGATGTAAGAAGGGTTCTGAAATTTTATCTGGACAAAACTAAAGATATAAGGAGAGCGGATCAGTTCTTTGTAAACTATGGTTCTCTCCGTACAGGTCTAGCCACTTCTAAACAATCCATCTCCAGGTGGATTGTTTCTTGTATTTTACTCTGTTATCAGAAAGCTAACAAATCCCTTGATGGTAAGCCTAGGGCTCATTCTACCAGAGGGAAGGCCGCTACTGCGGCTTTGCTTCGTAATGTACCCATTTTGGAGATTTGTAAGGCTGCTACCTGGAGATCAGTCCATACATTCACAAAACACTACTGCCTAGATTCTGATGCCAAGGCAGATGCTCAAGTAGGACAGGCTTCCCTTCGGAACCTCTTTGCTTAAAACTGCAGTTTAACTCTGTCTCTTCCACCGCGTCTGTGTGTAGGGATGGGCTTGCTAGTCTATTCAAGTGCTTATGACTATACATGGAAATCCCCTGCAAGAGCAGGAATAGTTTCTTATCTGTAACTCCAGTTCTCTTGCAGGGGTATTTCCATGATAAGTCATAAGCAACCCTCCCTCCTCCCCGGTGGAATAGACAGACTTATCTATTGTTCAAAATGGGCATTCACTTCTCATTGCCTTCAAAAAGAACTGAAGTAACTGCCACTGGCTGTGCATCATGGGATACTGGTGGTCTCTGGAGTTTCTTAAAGGCACAGCGTTTAGTTTAAGACATGTAATGGCAGCCTATGGGGGCTACTCTGTCCCATTCTTTCATCTCTGGTAGAGAGGTGTGGTGCAGCGGCCAGGGCAGCTGACTTCGGAGCACAGGGTTCACGGTTCGATCCCTGGCTCCGGCGGCAGCTCAGCACCATGTGACTCTGGGCAATAGCTCACTTAATTTCCACTATGGCCCCCAGCGCCTTGAGACCCGTAAGGGTGAGTAGCTGCGCTATATAAAAATGGACTTACTTACATCTCTATCATGAAAAGGAGTTTTGTGAAGGGGGCTTTTCTGTGTGTTATACACCATCAAAAATTACACAAAACATAGTATACTGGCTTCTTTTTCACTTGAAGATGAAGTTGGGGCCTTTGTAGCCTATTTAGACTGCATTATTGTCTTTTCTATCTCTTAAGTGTCTTTACAGGCCTTACTGAAGAAAGGCGAAAAATATCCACTTAAGAAGATATATCTAAAGAAGTGCTCCGGGGTCCCGGCACGTGGGCGGGACTATTCAAGTGCATATTATGGAAATACCCCTGCAAGAGAACTGGAGTTACAGGTAAACTATTCCTTACTCCTCTCCTGCCTAGTCACCTACTTGATGAGGATGATTTGTACGATAAAGGCCCATTTGATGTGGCCACAGCGCTTCAGAGCTGAATTTCAAGTACCAAGAGGAGGATGAAAAAGAATATTACGAAGATTATTCTTCTTCAATGCTGCAGCAATATATGGAAAAGCCTGCATAATACATAGAACAGTTTCAGCATTATGGTCACCCTCCACCTCAAGAAGGAATGGTGGAGGTTCCATTAGCTTTGGTTCAAGACTTGGCATGTTGCAGGACTACTACCACCTGACATCTCCGCTACGCCCATCAGGCCCTGGCCACCATCCCATGGATCCGCAGGACCATTGCTGGAGGAAGATCCTTCTCCTACCTTGCTGCAAAGACCTGCAACTCCCTACCTCTGCATCTCAGGCAATCTCCATCTCTGCCTCAATTCAGGA
The DNA here is from genome assembly GCA_963921515.1 of Calotriton arnoldi. NCBI lineage: Eukaryota > Metazoa > Chordata > Amphibia > Caudata > Salamandridae > Calotriton > Calotriton arnoldi. Next base: position 3,608,706 of record CAWUFW010000005.1, on the reverse strand, counting down.
CCTGGCTCTTCGACTGAACAGCAGATCCCCCATCTCCCCCCCCCCACTCCCCCAAAGCCTTGAGACCCTTACATGTGAGTATTTGCGCTTTACAAGAAAACTGATTGATTGATATAAAAGATTTACATAGCCTACCAAGACTGCATCGCCATCGCAGTCCTTGCTTCCACCTCAGACCCCCACACCGAGAACTCTGTCCTGTACCTGCATCTCTAACACCAAAGAGGACTCCAGCTGCCAATATAGCAGTACGTCCCGAGGACAAATCAGCCTCCTCCGATGATGACAGAGAGGAAGGGGAAATCCCTAATAACCAAACTACTCCCAATGAATGGGTTGATTATTTGATCCCGACACCATCTCCACCTGGACCACAACTGCTGGACTCTTCACCTGATGACAAAGGAGGTTTTCATAATCTCATTGAAAGAGACTCCGAGGTTTCAGTTGCCTTTAACTTTTAAACAATCAGACTGATTTTTATATGATTTTAAAGAGCCTACTAAGAAGTCAGTTAGAGGAATCCCAATAGTGGAAAAAGGAATAAAAATAATGAAGAACCCTGCAACAGTCTCTGTGGTTCTGCCAAGAATAAACAAGAAGTACAAGTCGCTGGATAACTCGCCCAATGCCAGATTCTGTGGTGACTCAAGCTGATCAGCGCTGGTCCAAGAATCCTTTGACGCCTATCTCCACCCAACCAGATGGGGGAAGGCAGGTGCGCCTAGATAACATTGGTAAGCTATTCTCTACGATGTCAGCAACTACTGGTCAAGCTGCCAATTCACTAGCCATTTTCGGTTGATATGACGGGCAAATGTGGTCGGATATCGCCTCCTACATAGACATTTTGCCTGACAATGTGAAAGGAGAAGCAAAGAAAATCCTTCAGGAAGGTGAAAGAACTTTTTCAGAGATTATAGACTGTGCTGTGGCTGTAGCATAGACATTGTTCAGGCAGGTGGCAGGAGCTGCTGTTCTAAGACGGCAGGGATGGTTAAAGGCCACGCCATTCAGGATGGTAGTTCAAAGCAAAATCTTAGACCTGCCACATGATGGGGAAGCATTGTTTCGAAAGCATGTAGGGTATGCCTTACAGGCAATCAAGCCAGGTACAGATACTGCACGATCCTTGGGTACCCTGCAGATAAGGTGCACGAGGAAGAGGTTTATTCTCCTACAGAGGGGGATATCAGCTGTACAAGTTCCAACATTATCAGCTCTTTCAACAGCTTCGGCCTTCCTCTTATGTTGCTGCAAAAGAAGACAGCAGATCCACCCATTGCTCTGCAGTGGGTACTCCCCTAATCAATATTGTATTTTCACTGAACTATTCCATGACATTCCCTTCTTAATGCCCCCATCTACTCCAGGTGCCACTTCTAGACGGAGACAATGTAGAAAGTCTACAAGCTGAACAAAATGCCTGTATAAAAAAGCTACACTTTCATATGGAAAACTGGCTTATTGAGTACAGTTGTCAATTCTTATCTATAATGAACACATGAATGCCCTTCCCAAATCAAGATCACCCATATTCTAAGTAGCTGTGTTTTTGGATTATTGATTTTTTTAAATATATTTTTTTTTAATTAATCAAATCTTTTTATGGTATTTAAAGATGACTTGTATGCTCACCCCTAACCAGATGCCGGCAAGGAACTAAAACAACATCAAATAAACATGGAATCTGAAAGAGGCATCTAGCAGCACATTCCTTACCTTTGAACTTCCAGGCGTCGGGCTGGATCGGTAAGATTTTTCTTAGCAGTACCCCTGCGTGCCGGTAGGTGGCGTCTGTCGACTCCGCATGACGGCGTTGTGACGTCCGCGTCGTCAATATAACCGAAATTCCAGCGCGCTGATGTCAGTTCTTTTCTTTCCGCACCAGCCAGCGCCGATCCATTGAAGAGAGCTACGCCCTGTCATTTTTTGACACACTTTTTTTGACTTTTGTCGACGTCTTTGGTGTGTAGGGGTCATGTCGAGTAAGAAGACTGGGTTCAAGCCGTGTGGCGCCTGTCACCACGCCATGTCGGTCACGGACTCCCATTTAGTGTGTCTCTGGTGTCTGGAGTGCGACCACGACTCGAAGTCGTTCTGACTGCCAGGCCATGGTGCCGAAAGCTTTGCGGGAGCGGTCCCTAAAGCTGCTTGTGGCCCGGCACCGCGGCAGTCGCCTCGTCGGTCTCGATCCCGGTCCAGGTCTCGGCCGAGAAGAAGGTCAGAGCACTGCTCTGGTGTGTCGAAGTCTGGTAAGAAGCACCACAAAAAACACAAGAAGTCGCAGCATGCTTCGACTTCACCCCCGCCCATCTCATGACGCAGCAGAGGAACCTCGGCGTTCGAGGCGCTTCGCGGAGCGGGTGCCTGAGTCTGCTCCGTGCTTCCCTGCCTCTCCGGGTACGGGAGCGACCCCCGCCCAGCTTAAAGAGTTTTATGATGCCATGTGCACCATATTTGGGCGGTCTGACCCTGCCGGCACGCCTTCGGGCCCGCAGGCTCAGATAATGGAGGAGTCCCTGTGGGTTCCATGCCTGTTGCACCTCCACAGCGACCTTCACCAGTGCCGCGTCCAGCTCCGAGGTCCTCGGCGTCACCGGCGCCACCTCCCCAATCCTCATACCCGACGACCGAGTCGGTCAAGCGTCCACCGACGCCGAGACGGGCGCCGACGGAGCCGTATGGCGCCATGTTGTTTAACCTGCCCTATTCTGAAGGATTAGGAATGGATGAAGAGGATTGGGAGGGGGGAGGAGGATCCCTTAGAAATCCGGCACCCACAAGAGATGGACTGGTATGAGGAACTGGGTGATGCCAGTGGTTTGGACACCTCTCCAGACTCTGGCATGCTGTCTCCACCTACCCTGGTTACGGGGGAGGGAGCCTCATTTGCTATGGTGGTGCGTAGGGCTGTGGAGGTCCTGGACCTGTAGCTCCCTATGGTGGCAGTCAAGACTAACATCTTGACAGAGGTCCTGCAGCCTGGGGTCTCATGCTCGAAACCCTTGCTGCCTTTTAATGAGGCCTTAACGGAAGTCCTTGTGGGCACCTGGTCCAAACCCAGCACAGGAGCTCCTGTGAATAGGACGATTGCCCGCTGCCATTGCCCTGCACCGGGCGACCCACTTTCCTCACCACCCACCCACCCCACAAAGCTTGGTAGTCCAAGCTTCCACTTCCCGTGGCACGTTCCCTTCCCCAGCCCCGGACATGGAATCCTAAAGACTGGAGAATTTTGGGAAGAAAATGTTTTTTTCCGCCAGTCTTGCATTGCAGTCAGTGAACACCGCATGCCTTTTGGGCCGTTATTCCAATTCTATATTGGACACGGTTGCACAGGTGCTGCCCATGGTCTCGGAGGAGGACCGGGCTCTACTCTTCCAAGCAATTTCCAATGGGAGAGACGCAGCAAAGTTCGCCATCAGATGTGGCTTAGACACGACGGACTCGCTGGGTAGAGCGATTTCCACGACAGTGGCCGTCCGTCACCACGCCTGGCTGAGAACGTCTGGATTTTTCAGTGATGTCCAACCTAACCTCATGGACATGCCCTTCGATGGCTCCTGTCTCTTCGGAGACAAGCCAGATGCCGCCCTCGAGCATTTCAAGGACTCGCGGGCCACAGCCAAGTCCTAGGGCCTCACCACAACTCCCCGGGCTGCATCTGCTTTTTGCTCCTTTCCTGACTACGGAAGGGGCTATCAACCGTGCCAACCCTATTGCGGCCAGAGGGCCCCGCAAGCTCAAAAGCCCCTGCAGGGCCGTTGGCGCAGTTCCCCCTGACCCCACGGGTCGGGAGGCCAGAAGTCGAGCCAAACCACGATCCCCTCCTCCACCGCAAAACCTTCCTAGTCTGACCCTCCAGGATCATTCACAGCCAGTTGGTGGCAGAATACGCCATCATCTCCACCACTGGCAGGACATCACATCAGACAGGTGGGTGTTGCAAATTGTCCGAAGGGGTTACTCCCTCCCCTTCGACACTACCCCTCCATTCATGCCTTTAGTACACAATCGCTGACGGAGGGTCACCTTGCCCTGCTCCGCAAGGAAGTCAAGACTCTCTTGGCCAAGGGCTCTATAGAGAGGGTTCCCGGGCCAGAAGTAGGCTGTTGTTGTTGTTGTTCCCGCTACTTTCTGGTCCCAAAGAAGGATGGAGGCCTTCGTCCTATCTTAGACCTCAGAGCCCTCAAATACTTCCTCAAAAAGGAGAAGCTCAAGATGCTCACCCTGGCTCAGGTTCTGGTTGCCTTGGACCCAGGAGACTGGCTGGCAGCGTTGGTCTTGCAGGTCGCCTATTTTCATATCCCCGTGCTGCCTGCCCATCGTCGCTACCTGCGGTTTACGGTGAGCCACGAGCACTTTTGTTTAAAAACTTTATTTTTGATATTTTTTTACAACATAAGAATTGCAGCAAACCTTGATGCGTAGTCATTAAATGCACGATAATTAGAAGCTCCTTGGCTTACATTTTGTTCATATACAATATTACAATTGACAATGAGGGGCATTACATAAGCATCCAAATAATCAGTAATTAAGAAGGCGAGCACTCATTCTTAGCTACTCTCTCCTCCTACTCTCCCTGTTCATTCTCATCTGTCTTCGTTTCACTCTCACTAGGTTCATTATCATTCTGCGCAGTCTCCGATTCTTCTGGGTTGAGGGCAGTATTTCACAGTCCGCGCCAGGGCCATGAGTACTTTCAATTTGCGGTGCTCCCCTCCGGCCTCACCAGCGCCCCTCGGGTGTTCACAAAGGTGATGGTGGTGGTTGCAGCTCATCTGCGGAGATCAGGGGTCCCAGTCTTCTCCTTTCTGGCTGACTGGTTGTTGAATGTGGGCTCGCCCCAAACAGTCTCCCACCTCCAGACTACAGCGAACCTCCTGCATTCGCTGGGGTTCACTATCAATGTGCCGAACTCGCACCTGACCCCCTCTCAGACGCTCCCTTTCATTGGAGCGGTTCTGGACACGGTGCAGTTTCGGGCCTATCCACTCGAACAGGCGATTCCAGGATATTCAGGCTATGATACCGATTTTTCGGCCCCATCCTGGATTTCGGCGAGAATGACTCTGAGGCGGTTGGGCCTCATGGCCTCCTGCATTCTGCTAGTGACCCATGCACGGTGGCACATGCGGGCTCTGCAGTGGAACATGAAGTTCCAATGGGCACAGCATCGAGGAAATCCCACCGACCTGGTTCAGATTTCAGAGGGCACTGCGAGAGACCTGCAGTGGTGGCTAACAGACCGCGATTGGTTCAAGGGCAGACCCCTCTCCCTTCCCCACCCAGATCTTGCAGTAGTGACGGATGTGTCCCTTCTGGGATGGGGTGGCCATCTGGGGGAGGTGGAGATCAGAGGACTCTGGTCTCCAGCGGAAGCCAAGCTCCATATCAATCTGTTGGCGCTTCGGACGATCCGACTGGCACTGAAAGCCTTTTGGCTGTTGATAAAGGGAAAGCTTGCACAGGTGTTCACGGACAACACTACCGCCATGTGGTACTGCAACAAACACGGCAGAGTGGGGTCGTGGACTCTTTGTCGAGAGGCCCTGCGTCTCTGGACTTAGCTGGAACAGCAGGGCATTTCCCTGGTGGTTCAACACCTGGCCGGTTCTCTGAATACCTGGGCGGACGAGCTCAGCTGACGGTGCCTTTCGGATCACGAATGGCGTCTCCATCCGGAGGTGGCGCAAGGTCTCTTTCAGCGGTGGGGAGAGCCTTGGTTAGATCTGTTCGCCTCCGAAGAGAACGCGCAATGTCAGCAGTTTTGCGCATTGGCATTACAAAGGCGGCCCTTGCTTGGCGTCGCTTTTTGCCGCGAGTGGAGCTCAAGCCTACTATCGCCTTTCCACCCATACCACTCCTGCCCAGAGTGCTCAAGAAAATCAGGAGTGACCAATCACAAGTTATTCTTGTGGCTCCGGACTGGGCACGAAGAATTTGGTATCCAGAACTTCTAGAATTGAGCATCGATCCTCCGGTAAGGTTGCCCCTTCGGGAGGATCTTCTGTTGCAGCAGCAGGGGAGGGTCCTCCAGCCGAACCTGCCCACTCTCCGCCTCCTTGCGTGGAGATTGAGCGGCGACAGTTGACAGCTTTCGACCTCCCTTCCGAAGTCTGTGAGGTTATTTTGGCAGTCAAGCGTCCCTCAACAAAATCGGTATACGCCTGCCGATGGAACAAATTTTGTAAATATTGTACAGACTTTTCTATTGAACCTCTATCTGCATCCTTCTCTGATGTCCTCCTGTTTATACTTTCCTTGGCCCGGCAGGGTTCTGCTCTGGGCACCTTGAAGGGCTTTCTTTTGGCCCTTTCCTCTTTTCTTCGGCTGCCTGATCAGACTTCTCTGTTCAAATCACCTCTGGTGCAGAGATTCTTGAAGGGGTTAACGCATTTGTTTCCCCTTTCACCATTTATTATGCCACAGTGGGACCTTAACTTGGTTCTCAATTTTCTGATGTGCGCACCGTTTGAGCCGCTGCACAACTGCCCTCTATGGCTGCTCACCATCAAAACAGCATTTTTAGTCGCAATAACATCTGCCAGGAGGGTGAGCGAACTGCAGGCGATGTCATCACAGCCTCCTTACCTGACTGTCTTCCCGAATAAAGTGGTGATCCACACAAGGGCATATTTTTTTAATTAACATTTTCAAAGACATACAATGTCCAACATATAATTAACATTCAGACCGTTGTACAACAACATCCATCATCCAGTTTTTGCAACTTTACATTATTACCTGTGAATACATTTTCTACAGTGCAGCTGTTACACATAATTAGTCAACTTGGTGCTGTTGCAGATAGTCAGTCAAGCATTTCCAGTAATCTCTAGGCCTTGAGCCCATGGGTAGCTCCTCCTCATACGTTTGCAATGTGTCTCTACAATAGGACAGATCTTGGATCCATTTCCTAACTTTTGGCGCCCTCTTACTGCCCCAACATAACGATATTCTGCGTTTAGCCAATAGCAGCGCAATTACACAGAACTTGCGCTTAGTGGCACGTACAGCAGGAACTAGACCCAGCAAGCATGTACGAACAGTGCATTCCACCTCAATGCCCACCATAGTGCTCAGCATCTGTGTTACCCTTAACCAAAACTCCGTCACTTCTGCACAAGACCATGCAAGGTGTATGAAATCTGCTATTTCAGTATTGCAGCGTTGACATTTAGAATCTGTTCGTAAACCATATCTACAGAGCCTTGCAGGGGTATAAGAAGTCTGATGTAGGTACTTATAATGTAATATACGTAAGTTCCCATTGGGTGTGAGCAAGCCAGTCAGCGAGCAGGTTATAGCCCATTCTTCCTCTGTCAATGGTATATCTAGCCCATCGTTCCACTTCTCCAATGCCCTGTGTGTATTATCCGTTATGTCTTCCTGTAGCTTAACATATAGTCTAGACACCATGTGCTTAGCAGCGGGTGTTGTGATCAGTAGCTGTAGCGTGGACAGCTGTGGTGGTTCCTCAGGGTAGGATGGGTATAACCTCTTTATTGCTTCCTGTAATCTGTGATACGTAAATCTAAACAGTAATGTCTGGTTGCTTATGTATGATAGCTCATCAGGTGACCTAAAAGCCCCATTATGATATATATCCCCCATGGTATCGATACCCACTTGTCTCAGCAGGCCCATGCCCACTTGTTCCTGGGTAACTGATAGTTCCGGATGGTAATGCAATTTCAGTGCAGGGGCGTATAGTGGTAATTTATGCGCTTTTTGACCCATTACACGCCATGCATTGTTTGTGGTATCTATTGTATTTGTCTTGTTTATGAAGTGGCGGCCTACGGTGCGTTATAATCGCATTTAACGGAGTTGGTAAGGCATCGCCTTCTTCAATAGCGACATGTGTGAGGTAAGGGATCTTATGATACCAAAAATGTGCATATTGCGCTTGTGCACATAAATAATAAAGCAAGAAGTCCGGAACCTTGAATCCACCCTTTGAGTAAGGTAGTGTAAGAGCGCGTAGTTCTATCCGGGCCTGTTTACCCGCCCATATCAGGCGCAGTGTCATGGTGGTTATCCTACGAAACACCTCTGCCGGGGGCTTAATCCGAATGTTATTAAATAGGTACAGCAATTTTGGCAAGACAACCATCTTTACAATGGCTATTCGGTCAGCCAGCGATAATGGTAGTTGAATCCATCGCCCTATTTTTTCTTCCAGCACACTAATCGCCCTGCCATAATTGGCGCGGATTACAACTTCTGGGTCACGGTGATACCAAACACCCAGATATCTGACTGGCTCTGACTGCCATTCTAAGGGAAATTCGGTTGAATGCGGGTGTGTGGTGTCTGTTAATGGTATAATTATTGATTTGGCCCAATTTATTTTGAGCCCCGACTGCTGCCCAAATTTAATATACTCCCTCAGTAGAGGATTCAGATTTATTTCAGGGTCTCGTACATATAGCGTCATGTCATCTGCATATAACGATATATGCAAGGGCCTCTGCGGGAATTGGAGCGCTGAGTAGTGATGTACCTGTTGAATCTTACATGCCAATTGTTCAATCGCTATTGCGAATAATAACGGGGACAATGGGCAACCTTGCCGCGTCCCTCTAGCTATCGGTATGGCCTCAGATATGTATTTATTGACTTTAATACGCGCCATCGGTGCAGTATATAGTATTTGTATCCACTGCAGGAACATAGGGGGGAATCCCATTCTCCGTAAGATCGTGTGCAGGTATACCCATTCAATAGAGTCGAATGCTTTAGCAGCATCTAGAAGAATTGCGGCAGCTTTAGTAGTGGGGCTTAAGTAATGCGAAAGCGCAAAGAGCGTTCTAGTATTATGGGCTGTTGACCGTGAGGGAATAAACCCTGATTGATCCGGCAGTATTAAATTGGTCATCAGTGGTTGCAGTCGAGTAGCTAATAGCTTGGCCAGTATTTTTGTGTCTACATTAATTAGGGACAGTGGCCTATGAGTCGCAATATTCCGGATCTTTGTTAGGCTTTAAAAGTGCTATAAGCATGGCTTCTCTCAATGTTGGTGGTAACATCTGTTTATCATGAGCTGCTCCGTACATCTCTAGCAGGTGGGGCGCTAGCTGATCGGCAAAAGACTTATAAAATTCACATGTGAACCCATCCAGGCCTGGTGCTTTACCATTTGGCAGTGATTTTATGACTGTTATTACTTCTTCCACTGTAATCGGCGAGGACAGGTAGTCTCTTTGTGCATCCGACAACCACGCTATCGCTACATCTGCGAGGTAGTCCCCTATTGTGTCTGGTGAAGCTGTGGGCTGCGAAGTGTAGAGCTGTCCATATGTATTCATGAATTCCCTCAATATGCCCTGTGCAGTATATTGCAGTTCCCCATTTGCATCCCTGACCGCCCGGACAACCTGCGAAGCATGTCCTGTACATATTTTAGCTGCCAGTATCCTACCCGGTCTACCACCCTCACCGTAGGATCTCGCTATCTGTCGCCTTGCTACATATTTGAGTTTGTCATCAGCATATGTTTGGTATTCTGTCAGTGTGGTCCTGATGTCTCCCAATATCTTTGTGTTTTGTGTGCGCTCGTATTCCTTCTCCAGCGTGCGTAGTTGGTCTTCACGCACTTCGAGCTGCCTGCGTATATCTTTGAGAATGCCAGCATTAGTGCTTATGCAGACTCCCCTGATAGTAGCTTTGAAAGCCTCCCATAGTAGGCCGGGGTCCTCAGTTGTGGGTTTATTAATGTTAAAGTACTCTGTGATAGCTTGACTAATGGTGTCAGTATACATTGAGTCTAGTAATGCTTTCGCATGGAACCTCCAGCTATAAGGGGGCGGCACATAGTTTGGCATAGCCATGGAAATGAGCACTGGGTTATGATCGGATATTGTTTTGGGTAGGTGATTCACAGCTCGTGTCCATAGTGCTATATCGTCCGATACCAGCCAATAATCAATACGGGACCAACTATTGTGCGCTGCTAATGTATGCGTGGCTTCCATACGTTCTGGATTTCGGGTTCTCCAAATATCAGTAAGCCGTATATCAGTCATAATATCGTTTAGTTTGCCCCTCGCCCTTTTGTGAGGTTCCAATGATGAACCCGACCTATCAAGGTCGTCATGTAATGCAATATTAAAATCTCCCCCCCAAATTAAGGGGATGTTCGGTAAATCGATGAGTTTGCGCCATAATGCATGGTAAAATTCAGGATCATCTATATTTGGGCCATATGTATTAATTAAAGCGAGTCTCTGCCCTCTTAGTGTTCCCGTAATGGTAACATAGCGCCCTAGCTCATCTGTGATGGTGGCATCTATATTAAATTGCAATCCTTTTTAATCAATATGATGACCCCTCTAGAGTAGGAGGAGTATGGTGAACTGTGTATTGTCTCCGCCCATCTATGTCCAATGCGAGTGCTAGAATTGGGTGCAAGATGCGTTTCCTGCAGGAACGCGATGTCAATTTGTAGCCTGTCCAAGGTAGCAAATATTTGCCGGATATTTTTCGGGTTATTAAGCCCTCTCACATTCCAAGTTAACAAGTTTAACTGCTTAGGTTGTAGTCTCTCAGTGGTCATTGCTAGTTACTTGTGTGCAGTGTATTGAAGTACAATTCGTGCAGCATGCACTTCTCCCGTTTTCTAAAATGAAACTAATGGCATTGTTTAACTGTACGTAACTCTGGATTTCAGCGACGTTTCTCAAGTACATTGGCCTATATAACCTTCCCCAACACCCCCCCTTCCTCCCACCACCCACTTCAGCATCCCAACCATGCCAAAGACATACCCCTGAAAGTAGTAACAACATAAACTAACTTTGATTGGGGAACTCCCGCTTGGGGGGTCCGCCAAGTGCACACAACTCCATCCAACCTAGTGGATGTGGTCAGGTATACATTAGTGTTGCAGACTGGAAACATACTCCTCCAACCTATGGGTTACCATTTTTGACAGCCATATGCCTATATCTGGTTAGCACAACCGGCTGTAGCGAATTGCCAGGTACCGCCCTTATACACAATAATACTAACAGTGAGGTACTACCTGCAGGTCCAGACCGGCAACATTGCTATAGTTTCTACCTCTGTGCGCTTAGTACCAACATATTAGCTTAATCTGCAGTATTCTCCCTCTGCTCCCTATCCATAGCTACATGCCTGTCTGGTAACTGTAGAGCTACAGGATCAATCAGGTAGTCTATATATTCTAGCATTCGGCATCCCTCATTCCTGACAAGGCCAGCACACATATGTGAGTTATACCTGCTCCCAGCCGGGGCAGACGGCGCCCCTTTACGTGATCACAAGCGTACTTGCTAGCCATAGGGCCCCACATTCCCCCCGGGTCCCAGGGCAACTCAGTTTTGGCAGAAACAAATGTCTGTCCTTAGGCACCTGCATGAGGCTCCGGATGGCATCTACAGCCTGTTACGACGCAGCTGCACCGGTGTGCCAACAGTTCCATCTGTTATCCCATTACTCCCATGTGCTTCATCAGCTTATAATGTCCGATTGCCGAGGATTTCCGTCCTTCCCATGAGTACTTATTCCGAGTCTTGGTTTTGCTCCGCTCGTTTACGTTCCTTACGTTTACTGTTGATTTTTTTAAGAAAGTCCTGTGCTGCTTTCGGTGACAGTAGAAGCGTGGATTGGCCTTCATGTGTTACTCTCAGCCGGGCTGGATAGAGCATAGCATACTCTATTCCTAATTCTCGCAGTTTCTTTTTCGCTGGGTTGAACTCCTTTCGTGCTAGTTGGACCGTCAAAGTGAAGTCTGGGTAGAACTCCAATGTATTGCCCTGGTAGTTAATCTGCTGTTTCTCTCGGGCTAGCCTCAAAATGACATCACGGTCTCTATAATTGAGGACACGGGCAATGATAGGTCTCGGAGTGGCGCCAGGCTTTGGTCTCGGGGCCATCGATCGATGCGCTCGTTCTATTAAAAATACAGCTGAAAGGTGTTCCGCGCCAAACACGCCACGTAGCATTTCCTCCACGTACGTTTCCATCCGCCCTGTGTTTGTGGACTCCGGAACTCCCGCTATTCTGATGTTGTTGCGTCGAGATCTCGCTTCTAAATCCTCCGCCTTATTTTTGATGACTTCCAATAGTTTCTCCATCTCAGTGCATTTTTGTGTCGTGTCATGTGACTCATCCTCCACCGCCGTGATGCGATTTTCGGCCTCGACCAGACGCTCTCCGTGTTTGTCCAGCTTAGCCGCCATATTGTCGACCCGTTGAGTGATGGTGTCTAATTTCCCATTAATGTCCTGTAGACTTTGTTGGATTGCCTGTAGGACACCTTCCATGCCAGTCCGAGTTGCGTTGTCGGTATCTAGTTCGGTGTCTGAATGAGCCGTCGCACCCTTGGTGTGTCGTCTGGTGTCAAATGATATTTTGGGTTGTTGCTTGTCTGGCTTCCCCATTGCTGCGTTTTTGGGCCTAGCAATTTTGGAGGGAAAGTATCACCAACTGTCTTGGTGCCTGCGCAGCGTCGTGCAACGCACCACTTCGCAGAGAAACGGCCGCCTTGTCTCCTTAGCCCCTCTTCCGCTAGTGCACCGCCACAGCACAGCGCAACACACGTCTCACCTTCAGCAGAAGCGGTGCATAGCCGTTAGTGACGCGCCACTTCAGTACCGGTTCTCCAAGCCCCAGAGCGATATCACCCGGCAAGACGGTCAGGCATGCAGGCTCTCCGACAGTGTGACCCTCTCCTGCCTGTCCCTCGCTGCAATCAGTAATTCACCTCAATCCCATCACGCACATGTATCACGGCGCGCTGAGCAGGGGCCTCTGGGCTGTTAAGTGTTCAGGCAGCACAGTTCACTCTCTTCCCCTCTTCATGACCGGGCATCAGCAGCACACGCCCCATTCGCCACCTCGTAAGGCGCCTGTATAGGAATTCTCAGCGTTGCTGGGGGGTATTTACTGCGTAGCAATTTACATATAGTGCTCGTCGTTGTTTACCTCCGCACACCTTCCATTTATAAGCGCGATGCGGTGGGCGCTAGGATCATGGCGCAGTCACATGTGTTGGGGATACAGTCCTCGCCTGCATGGGCTACTCCTTTTATGTCACTACTGCAAAGCCAGGCGCAGGCTAATCACCAACCCGGGTGTCGTGTTTGTTGGAACTCCCCACTGCGTGCGCTCCACACAGTAACGATCGCCAGCATCACCACTGTCCGCCATTTTGAACTCACTCACGGGATTCCACAATATCAAATGTCCCACACTCTCCATATAATGCATCCAATGCGCTTTGGCGGTTCAGCACGAGCCCTTACCCATATTTGCACAGTACACAGGGCGTACACACACCGGATTATGGCTCAGTTCCATATGTCGCTCCTCTCTTTCCCCGAGTCGCCCGCACTTCAGGGCGCCGCCATCTTGTGTCTGGCTGGTCCCGTCTCGCGCCCGGCTGCCGTTTTCAATTTATCGGCGTTTACTGCATGTTGCCGCTCTCTCGCTCTGCTCGCTGCGGTGCCGGCACCTTCCGATCCTCAGATTGTGCATTTGCGGCCGTTTTTGAGTCTGCTTAATATGCTTTATTAGCTGATATTGCGCCTGACCGGCGGAGCTGTCTTAGAAGGCAGCCATTCCGCAGTGCGCCCTCTAGCGCCCCACACACAAGGGCATCTTTACTCCCTATGGTGGTGACACCCTTTCACATGGGACAGTCGGTTACCCTTCCCACCTTCTATGCACCACCGCACCCTTCCAAAGAAGAGGAGCGTCTCCATCGTCTGGACCCAAAAAGAGCGTTATCGTTCTATCACGATCGAAGCAAAGCGTTCCGGGTGAATGACCAACTCTTTATAGGGTACGTGGGTGCAAAGAAGGGGCGTGCTGTTCAAAAGAGGACTATATCCCGCTGGGTTATCGTCTGTATAAAAATGTGCTACTTCTTAACGAAGAAAGATCCACTGAAGGGCTTAGGGCCCATTCCACCAGGGCAAAAGCGGCCACCACGGCTCTCCAGCGTGGTGTCCCCGTTTCTGATATCTGCCCAGCATCGCTGCACATGTTTGCCAGACACTACTACATGGATTCCCAGGTTGGCAGAGCAGGCTTGTTTGGTCGCTCTGTCTTGCAGGATTTTCTGGTCTAAAGCTTTCTGCAGTCCCTCCTCCAGGGATGGTATTGCTTGGGTATCTATTCAAAGGTAAGGAATCTGCGGCTAGATGTCTCTATCAGATGGACAAGTTACTTACCTTCGGTAACGCCTTATCTGGTAGAGACATGATCTAGCCGCAGATTCCTTACCGACCCACCCATTCTCCCCACACTGCGGAATTGTTTGTGTCGGGGACGTTAACCCTTAAGGGCCCTAGCGTTTTTTTTTTTTTAGCACACCATGGTCAGTCACTTCATGGCTCCGCGCTTCTTGTTTGGAAAGTCGAGAAAAGTACTGACGTCAGCGCACCGGAGTGGCGGTTATATTGACGACGCGTACGTCACACGGTGTCGTCTGACACCACCTACTGGCGTGCCGGGGTACTGCTAAGAAAAATCTTCCGGATCCAGCCTGACGCCTGGAAGTTCAAAGGTAAGGAATCTGCGGCTAGATCATGTCTCTACCAGTTTAGGCGTTACCGAAGGTAAGTAATTTGTCCATCCGTATTTAAGTTTCGCCAGCCATCTCCCACCCTTCAACTTAATGTCACCTGCATACACAGTCTCAACAAAGCAACACCCAGACATTCAAGTTCTAACAAGTAGACGCTACAGACTCCTACAGTCATCAGCATTTGTGACATTGACCACAGTTGATTTATCCTTGCGAATAGCATTAATTTGGAGTTACACATAAGACTCATGTGCTGATTAGAGATTACATGATATCTCTATAGCTGGGGTGAAGTCAAGATACTAAATGTCAGAGATAACTGTCCAACACCGTGAGTGTAGCCCTTGTTACCAGGCTCATTATAGGCGACTAATAAAATCCTCACGCTCTGAGCTTCTTTAACGATTCAGTCAATTTAGTCCTTGCAATTAGCTGGTGTTGGGAAGTCCAAAGAACCCTCCCTGCAAACATTCCCCCACCCTCCTCCCCCAATAAGTGTATCTCATTAATTATTCATCTGGCCAACATTGCTTCCAGGGGATCCACATCAATAGTCACAAACACTAAATAGTCCTATCCACTAAAAAAAAAAAAAAAAAAAAAACACACACATCCCTTTGTACAAAGATAATCTCACATATGTTTGTCTATAAAAATGCTTAATAACCAAATTTCATTTAATTTTCGTTTACATTTTTTTTGCCAATTTCATAAAGTTAGTCACTAAACCGAAAATGTGACCATAAAAAAATCTACCTGATAGAGACTTAAAGCTGAAGATTCCTTACCTTCGAGTATTCCGCAGGTGTCAGACTGGAAGGTGGCGTTGTTTGGCTCCGCGTGGTGTCGTCCACACTGGAAGTGACATTTGCAGTACCTATATAGGCGCCACCTCGGCGCACTGACGTTAGTTCTTTCCTTTCCGCTCCAGATAGTGCTGATCCAGTCTGATCTACCCCATAGTCACTTTTTGACTGGCTTTTTTTTGACGTTTTGTTGACCGTTTTTGAGATTTTTTTCTCCTTGTGTGAAGGTGTGTCATTCAAGACACTGGCTGGTTTTACGTAGGGCTCGTCACAGGCAAATGTCAGTGACAGATCCTCACTTGGTTGGGCTTGTGGTGCTTGAAGCTTGACCACGACTACAAAGTCTGTGAGGACTGCTGCGGCGTGCATTCCAAGGTGCTGAGGGAGCTATCCCTCAAGCTCCTCACCACCCGACATCGGTCGACTCCGACGCTCGAGGGTCCATTTACGTGGAAGGTCCCGGGCCCATTTGCAGAGCCTGTCGCGACATTCGTCGTCGCATTCCAATTCGTAGGGGAAGTCCCACAAACCTAAAAAATCAAAAGTCTTAGAGGTCTTCCACTTCGCCGCGTCAGTCGAAGTCTTCCTTCGAGACACAGGAGCGTTGGCACTCCAGGCCCTGCGTGTCTGCGGACCCTGAACCCAGATCCACTCCAAGCTTCCCCGATTTTCCCGCAGCCGTAGCAACTCCTGCCCAACTCGGAGTTTTATGAGGCCATGCGCCTCATATTTGTGTGGCCAGGCCCGGCTTGAGCCGTCTGGAATTGCCTTCAGGACCCATGGGCTGAGAAGGGGCACCTACTCGATCCACGTTGGCTGGTACAGCCTGGGCCCCAGTCAGGCCCCTGGATCCCTTGTCAGATCTGGAGCAGAGCCGTTGGCGAGACCAAGACCTTCCTCGATGCTCGTTCTAGTGCCGGCACCCCTAGGCGGCACCACCACCCCCATCGTTATTCCCGACTCCGACACGGAGCTGGCGTGACGTCACCCGACTCCGCCACTGACCGGGCCCTTGCTTCCTAGAGGGAAGCCAGGGCCTAATTTATTTGACAGACCTGGAGAGGGAGACGAATGGGAGGTGGGTCTATTGGCCCTTATGGTTACCAGTTCCCTGAAGAAGAACAGGACAACTGGTATAAGGAACTGGTGGAGGCCAGTGGGTTTGACACCTCACCCAACACTGGCTTGGTCTCTCCTCCTACCGTAGCTACAGAGGAAAGTGCCACTTTTGCGATGGTGGTACACAGGACAGCAGAGATATTGGACCTTCAGCTGCCCACTGTAGCGGTCAAGACCAACGTCTAGATGGAAGTGCTTCAGCCAGGAGCCTCCCCTTTTAAACCCCTTAAATGAAGCATTTACTGATGTCCTACTTTAGGCCTGATCCAAACCCTGACCGGTGCTCCTGTGCAGAGGACGATTGCCTGCTGCCTTTGCCTGCTCCTAGGGATCCCAGTTTTCTCACACAGCACCCCTCCCTGGAGAGCTTGGTGGTCCAAGCCTTCACATCCAGGATTAACTGTGGCACATTCCCTACCACTCCACCGGTAAGAGAGCACTTGCATTAGTGAACACTGCTTGCCTCTTGGGCTGCTATTCCCATACGATATCGCCTTGTTCGCTCAAGTGCTGCCCATGGTTCCGGAGGAGGCCCGAGCCATATTCCCTCAGGCTATTAACGGATTGGCAAGATGCAGCAAAGTTCACCATAGAGTGTGGACTTTAAAGACGGCAGAGCTACGTCCAGGTCCTTGGGTTTGTCTATGAAATGGAAATGAAAAATTAATTTATAAAGCGTGACAATCACCCAGGGGTATCTAGGCGCTAACAGACACGGACAAGCTAAAAATCTAGTAGATACCAAGATTATTTACTAAATAGCCAAGTTTTTAGCTTCTTCCTGAATTCCAATAGATCGGTCTTAAGTTTTAGTTCTGTCGGGAGTGAGTTCCACAGCCTCGATGTGCATAAGATGAATCCTCTCCCACCCCAGTTGGCTTTCTTAAATCTGGGGATTACAAGGTTTCCACTGGCGGATGAGCGCAGGGAGCGTGCTGGGATATAGCGTTGAAAATGCTGGATAAATAATTAGGGCCAATACCTTGTTGTGCCCTGAAGGCAATACAGAGTGCCTTAAACTGGATGCGTTTACCTATGGGAAGCCAGTGCAGTTGGATCAATGCTTGAGATGTGGATTTATATTTCGGAATGCCTAGCAGTAACCGTGCTGCAGCATCCTGCAGCGTTTGTAACTTATGTAAAAAAAAAAAAACGCTTTTGAATATTAATAAAAAGCGTGTTACAGTAGTCTACTTTGGATGAAGAGTCTTAACTACCATCTTCTGCATGCTCAATGGAATGAAGGGCAATATTTTCCTTAGAGTTTTCAAAATGAAAAAACAAGAGGATGTGATGTATATGTCCCTCAAAAGATAGCTTGGTTTTAATAATTACCTCTTTAGGTTGCCCTCTGACCATCATGGGCATTCAGTGGGAGGCAGGATACGCCATCACCTGTCCCACTGGCGATCAATGACATCAGACCGCTGCTTTCTCCAGATGGTCAAAAGGGGTTACTCCCTCCCCTATGTGATGCCCCCCAACCCACCCACTTATCATCAGCTGACGGAGGACCATCTCTCCTTGATCCGTCAAAAAGTGCAGTCTCTCTTGGACAAAGAAGCCATAGAGAAGGTGCCTGCATCATAGGTAGGTTGGGGTTGTTATTCCTGCTACTTTCTGGTGCCAAAGAAGGGCAATAGGCTTCGTCCTATCCTCCATCTGCACCTTCTCAACCTCTTCTTGAAGTAAGAGAAATTCAAAATGTTCAGGCTCCCTCAAATTCTGTCTGCCCTCGACCCGGGAGACTGGATGGTAGTGTTGGACTTGCAGGACGCATATTTCTACATCCCTGTCCTGCCTGCTCACTGATGTTACCTGCGGTTCAAAGTTGGCCAAAAGCACTTTCAGTTTGACGTGCTACCTTTCGGCCTTACCAGTACCCCTCGGATGGTTGCCGCTCATCTTTGGAGGTCGGGATGTTCCAGTCTTTCCCTACCTCGACGATTGGCTGTTGGAGGCGGGCTCGCCCCAGGCAGTCGTCTCCCACCTTCAGACTACGGCGAACCTCTTGCATTCTCTGGGATTCACTATCAACAATGCCAAAGTTGCACCGGACTCCCCCTCAGAGGTTCCTTTTCACCGGAACTGTTCTGGACACGGTGCAGTTTCGGGTCTTTCCTCCCGAGTGGCGAGTCCAGGATTCTCAGGCTATGATACCGATGTTGCAGTCTCTATCCTGGGTTTTAGTGAGACTGACTCTGAGGCTGTCGGGCCTCATGGCCTCCTGCATCCTGCTGGTTACTCATGCACGATGGCATATGCAGGCTCTGTAGCGAGACCTGAATTCCCAGTGGGCATAGCATCAGGGGAATCTCTACGACATGGTCCAGACCTCAACCTTGTACATCAACGAACATAAGAAGTCGCAGACGTTGCACAGTCTTGTGCCCGGTCCAAGTTGTGTCCCAGTCGCAAGAACATTCCTGTGACAGCTCCACTACCCCCTCATAATCTTCAGGCAAGTTTAAATCCAAATGTAAGCATAAGGAAGTGAATCTAGACTCTACTCCACCACTCTGATTCCAAAGAGGAGGAGTGGAGTCATCCATTGAGGTCATCGGTCCTAGAATCAATACCTCTGCTGGTTCTGATGTACCCCTATTTCTCTGGACAATCGTCGACACCACAGCAAATTGAAGCCTTTAAAGAGGCCAAACTGCTAGTCTTTAGTGCTCTTCTTCCCACCACCCTGTTCTGTGGAGGGATCTCTTTAACATGTAAAAAGGTCTCAAGTTACCAATCGGCAAACTGTCCTCAGCAATTGTTTTACGCTCCATGTCTGAGGGCACCGAAAAGGAATAAAACAATAAGCTTACAGTGCGCAGGTATGATATTTATGTGCAGCTCTGCTCTTTTTCCAGTGTGGTACGGAGTCATACAACACCACCTAATGGTGTGCTGGAACACTGCTGAAAAATTGGATTTTACTTTAGGTATATTTATTTATTTATTAAATTTATAAGGCGCAACAGAAGGGTTTCCCGGCGCCATGGCCGATCAGAGACTGAGTGAGCGGCTTACAGGTTACTGGTTAAAAAGCCAAGTCTTCATTGATTTGCGAAATTGGACATACTCTGTTTCATTTCGAAGAGCTATGGGCAGGGCATTCCAAAGTGAGGGACCGAGATATGCAAATGACCTTCCGAACATCCGAGATAATCTAATTTTAGGAACGAAAAATTTCCCTTGAGTGGATGAGCGGAGATTTCTAGAAGGGACATATGGGCGGGCCAGAGATTGCAAGTACTGAGGGGCAACCCCTATTTTAAACATGTAGCTCAGGGCTTTGAACTTGATTCGGTTCTCCACCCTGAGCCAATGCAAGTTTCTTAGATGGCCAGAGATAGAGGTGGCTCTAGGATCCCGGCAAAGTAATCTTGCGGCGGAGTTCTGCACCATTTGCAACCTACGAATCACCTCCTTGTTTGAACCCAGGTAGAGAACATTGCCGTAGTCCAGCCTTGAGGTGATTAATGCCGGGACTACCGTTCTCTGGGTGGACTCTGGTAGCATTCAGATCTTTTTTTAGCCACCTCAGAATGGTAAAGCATGTGGCAGCTACCTTGACAGCTTGATGATGCATACTGAGCGAGTCATCGACGATGACGCCTAAGTTGCGAACTTGACAGGAAGGTGAAGGAAGTGCACCCATCTCACAGGGCCAATGTTGAGGGCCCCAGAGATCCTTATTTTTCCCAAGTATCAAAACCTCGGTTTTCTCACCATTGAGTTTGAGGTAATTTGATTGCATCCATGATGCGATTTTGCTCAGGCCCAGCTGAAGGGGCGATGGCCCGGCCGTACTCTTCATGGAGAGAGAGTGAGAGAGAAGATGATCTGGGAGTCGTCTGCATAAGAGAACAGGGACAGCCCAGCATCTTCCGCAACATCAGCTAAAGGTCTGACGTATAGATTGAAGAGTAAAGGGCTAAGAATGGAGCCCTGAGGTACCCCGTGGGGTGATGAGTGACTATCGGAACTAGCTGTTGGGGAGAAAACTTGAAAAGTGCGATTAGTAAGAAAAGAAATGAGCCAGTTTAGAGCTGAGCCACAGATGCCTAATGATCTTAAAGTTTTAGCTAACACAGTGTGTAACCTTTATCAGGAATTTCAGGATAAGAAAGAACTGCATCCATGTACATCACACCACCTTAAATTCCTGATTCTCTAGTTTTCAGAAATGTCCTGTGGTGATAAGGTCTATGGGTACTGTATAACCCCAGGTCCAAATTCTGGAACCATATACCATGGATACTGAGAGGCAATTTTGTGTTTTAAGCTTAGCTTAAAATTTTCAGTGCATTCTGGGCAAGAAGTTGTGGCATCCACACAAACCACTCTACCCTGGATTTTCAGAGGTGTTGAGTCTTCAGAAGTGTTGCGTTGGCAGATTTTCTTGGGTGTCTGCCAACCCAGGGTCCAAATATCGCACCTACCTATACCTCATAGTGAATTAAATTCAGTGGGAAAACCTTGATGTTTCCACATTGTTTTAGGTCCTTTCCTGTCACAGATGAATAGCCCACCCACACGTATGGGCTACTGTAGTGCTAGTCACACAAGCTACTGCAGAGCTGGGGTCTCTAGTTTTCTGAGGGATGGTATGTTTCTCTGGGTGACAGCCAGTGCTTGGCCCAAATACCACAGATATACAAATCCCCAGAAAGATTGAAATCAAGAAAGCATCTTGATAACTCCTTATTGCGTTTAGTGGCTTTTCTTTTCATGGGTTGATTCCTCAGTGGGGCCTGTTTTTATCAGAAGTGTGGAAACCATGAATAGTAGAACACTTGTTCTTATCCACTGAATGTATCTCCATTTTTGGCTTCCCAATGTAAATCAGTCTGCAAGAAAGAACATATTTTGTACAACACCTTCTGGATCACGTGATATTATTCAATTTTGCACAAATGACCACTATTCTTAAGCACATTTAAAAAATGCATAGCTTTTGTTTAAACCCATTTTTAATTAATTAGATTTCACCATATGAATTGAAGCGTGGAAAGTAGGCTATGGATAAGTCATTATAAGCTGGAGAGGTGTGGTGCAGCGGCCAGGGCAGCTAACTTCGGAGCACAGGGCTCACGGTTCGATCCCCGGCTCCCGCTGCAGCTCAGCTCCGCACAGCACCATGTGACTCTGGGCAATAGCTCACTTAATTTCCACGACGGCCCCCAGCGCCTTGAGACCCGTAAGGGTGAGTAGTTTGCGCTTTACAAATACGGATTAAAATTTTTTTTTTTTTTTTACTTTGTTGGTGGTGCCAGGTATCTTGTGTTTTTGGACATCCAGCAGTGTAGGTCCTTGCGACCAAATGAGTCTGACCGATGTAACGGTATATGACTTTTGTAGATTGGCCTTCGGGACAAATAAAAATTGCAGATGAAAATATTGTCACCTATTTCTATTTTTCCTACTTAATTTAGTTAGTTTTTTATTTCAATAATTCATTTCTTTGGGGCACTTTTTACGATTTAGACAAAGGACCCCTTGATGAATTTATAATTTTGTGTAGTTCTCAGAAATATGTATAGATTTCTAGGTTCACCCATGGATTTCTCACCTCTTTCCCTCACAAATGAAAACAGGGAGAAAACACATAAATAGAGTTATTCACTACAGCTTAAATTGAAATAACTAACTTTTTTTTTTTTTTTTACAACTGTTTCCGAAAGCTGTGAAGAGGACAATCTGAGCACAGCAAATAACCTTTTCTTATGTCTTGGTTAAAAAAAAAAAAAAGTAGACTTCTTCCTTTGACAGCACTTTCCCTAATTTTTCTCAAACCCTCACCTCTGCAAATTTTGCTGATGTGCTCAGTTCCCTATAGGGGAATTCATGACCCTGGGTACCTTAAAGTCACCAACATGTGAGGGAATAAAAGGACAGCAATTTGCCCTGGATATCTTTTGTGCCAGAAAGGAGATGAAGGCTTAAGCAAGACCTGCACCAAATGTCAAAAAAGATTTAGCAAACTGTTTACTCCTCGCCGGCCGCTGGATGTAGGCGACAGCTGTTGTTCCCTATTCTTTCCCTCTATGAAAATAAATAAAATGTTACAATCCTAAAAAAGACTTGGCATTCTGAGGCAAAAAAGGTTAGCAGTGAAGTGTTTCACCTTTACCTATTTTTATTACTATTTTAAAATACTTGGGATTCTCTGGAATCCATTAAATATACCGACGCTGGAGAACTATACTTCTAGGTAAGTAGCTTGTTTCTTATGCTCATACAGTCTTTTGTAAAGCATTCTAATATCCCTTTAGATCGTGTCCATGCTACAGAAAAAAACAAATATATAAAAATATATACAAAATACTACTTTTAGCTCTCAAATTTACTTCTCTTTTAATAAGTTCCAAATTTTCTTTGAACTTGTACATATGACTAATCATTAAGTACATTGCTAAGTAATGCAAGCCAAAAGGCATTAAGCATGTTGACTGATCACAAGTTTCATTTAATCTTGCAATTTTAATTGCCTAGTTACACATTTTGTATCCTGACTGTAAATATTTGGGAATTCAAAATGTATAAATTATGGATGTGTTTAACCCGACATGTTTTAAAATCTCAAAGAATTTGTCTAAAAAGGTAGGGTCTGAATCATGAAGTTTAGTATCGCTGCACTCATCCATCTATTCTTCTTTCCAATGTTCCTTCTGTCCATTCATCCTCCTCTCCATTAGCCATTCTATCTAACCACCCTTGTATCCATCAACCCATCCATCAACCATTCTTCCTCCTTTCCATCTTTTTCTCCATTGATCCGCCATCCCCCTCTCAATCCATCTTTTCTCTTCATTCATCCTTGTCTCCATCCGTCAAGCCTATCTATCTTTCTCTTCCTTCCTCTTTTTTTCCATTTGTTCTTCCGTTCTACAGCTCCATTACATAACCTCTTATAGCGGTATTTAAGAACTTCTCTTTGGAGACTAGCATTTCCAATCAAAGTTTTAAAGGAGTATAAACAACAATTTAAATGTTTTTGTTACTCAGACTGCCCAGTATTAGCCATATCGTTTTAAGTTTTCTAAAGTGAGGGTTTCATGATGCCCCTGTACCCAGACCCTGTGAGTGGGGCAGTAAGGAAAGCAAAGTGATTGTTGGGGGCTATATTTGTATTCTGAAGTTGAGTGTAAACCAAATTCTGTCAATTTTTTTATAGCTATTGCTGCAGTTTTGGAAGAAGCTTTGAACCATACTGCTAATGTTACACTTCAGGCAATTACTGCCCAGGATACCGCAGTGCATGCGGTCAATGCTCATGCTCGGAAATTGAAAGAGGCCATGGACGACTCTGAGGTAAACTACAAATAAGTAATGGCTAAGCAACTCGGTCTGGCTCTTTGTTAGGGAAAATGTTTAGTAATAGTTGGACAACTTGGTGTATGTCGTGTTCCACTGTTCTAGGTAGACAGTCCCAGACTATAGCAAAATCTTAGGCTGCAACAATATAGAAGCTGGCCTTCGGGCTCCTTTGTCCAGCATGCTGAATTATCAGTGCTAAGCTGTACTCTCAAAGACGAGTATCATGAAAATGAGTCAGACGGTGAATTTTGAGTTGTAAATGGTTATCTTAAAAGGCACATAAAGAAAACTAATGCCTAATAGATACTTTTGGGAAAAGGCCAGCATTTTTGTTGTAGCTGTAAAATAGTCTACATAAATGGCTGTCTTTTTGTTAACAAAAAAAATGTCCATCAAACAACATGTTATGACAGTAAAGTAAAACAAATGAACATGCAAGGGTATCTATTTATATTAAGTCCTCATATTACCACACTTTAATGATGTATTTCTGTAGATGCTAAACCAGCTGTAAGAACCAGAGCTCACAGGCATTCACTATAAGGACATCTCATTGTTAATCCACAATATTTATCTGGTGTAGTCTTTGGGCTGCATGAGTTTCTCAATCTCTCTGTTCCAACCACTTTTCATAGCATCTCCATATATTTATTCTTCTTTTAGTTGCACATTTTTTAAAATATATAAATATAATTAACGGTTAACGATTTAATACGGTTGGGAAATGTGGGTTGGATCTAATACCGGCAAATCTCATGAATTACAAGAAACCTCAAATAAAACAGTAGCCTGTTGTCCTCTGTACGGATGTGTTCCCTCTCTCCAATATCATTTAATCCAAATAGAATAAGAATTTAGTTTCCCTTGATTGGGTGCTGTATTGTAGCAGTTAAAATCCTACCTACTCCAAGAACGTTATTAGACTTGTGTAGCTTACAAATGTATGAATATCATTGGATTGCTGCGGTTCACATATCTTGTATCTCCCTTTTGATCGATCTGATTTCCTGGCCATTTTCTGTGGTGTCCAATAAAGCCTGTGCAAAATAGACATGGTTTCTCTTTTTTAATTTTTTTTTCTTTATAACCAATTGTATTGATTTTTCAGCGATTAAAATACCGCGAATAAGACCATCTGACACAATAAAGATGGCGCATAATCTTAGCAGTAATAGTAACAATCAGTTAATTCCCACATCCAAGCCATAGAATGCTCCAGACTTGGTCAAATTTGCGGGGGCAGCCCCTAGCTTCATAGAAGGGATGTTCTGCTGGGCACTCCAACCCATCCCCTTCCTCCATTGGGGTACTTGTGGGGTTGTAGGGGAATTCCAGTTACGGGCCACGTCCGCATGGCCACCAGAGTAGCCACTCCAATAAGTATACGCTACATTCTCTGCCCATCTGCATCCTCCAATAATCCCAATATGGCAGATCTCTGGGTAAGGTTGAGGTGCCATTCTAAAGCTGCGGAGAGCTCCCTTCCAACCCCGGGCAGAACCACACCCTGTGAAGAAACCCTCGGCAATTCGGTGGAGGCGCTGAGGAGTCATGTAGGCATTTGAGTTGGACAATCTGGAGGCGTGCCAATATGGTCAGCTTCCTAGGAGCCATGCAGACCTCGCACCATTCCTCATTTTCAAGTTGACCCAAAAATGACTCCCATCTCCTTCGCAGGCTCAGGAAGCGGTCTGGGACATTAATAAACAAGGAACGGTAGATTTGGGAAACAGCACCTCCGCCCTGCCTCCCCATCAGCAGTTTGGCCTCCAGGGGGCTGAACTCCAGAATCCGGGTGCCCGTGGGAATGTTGGCCGCAGGGCATGACACAGCTACAGGTTTATGAATTTGAATGTGGATGAGCTGGTACTGGTCCTGCAGGACCAGGAACACATGAATACCACTGCCTGCCCAAACATCTCCAAGGTAGGAGATGCCTATTTTATCCCATCTGGCGAAGCCTTCCAGCCCCTCTGTGTGATGTAACCATTTCCCCCTCCACAAGGGGGGTAAGCTCGGTAAGTTTGCGATCCCAGCCTATAAGGCGGAGCGCCGCTCTCCCACACAGCAGTGTCACCCGGGTACAGTCAGGGAGAACCGAGGGGGAATCGGAGTCCTGTACAGGCCCAACATTGTCAATCAGGGGTTTGTTAAGCCCAGCTACTCACCTGAAAGGGTCTCAAAGCACTGCGGGGGGGTAGCTCCTAGGCACCCACGGAGTGACGTCGCATGTTGCCAGCTACACATGGTAGGTCGGATCATCCCACACTCCATTAGGCCAGTTGATTGTGAACAGCTGTGAGGCCAGGTACCAGAAGAGATCAGGTGTTCCCATCCCCCATCCAAGGGGGACTGACAGCTATTGACAAAGGCTACTCGATGGCGGCCTCCTGCCAAAAGAAATGTGGTTACTCTAGTATTGGAGCTTTCATAGATTCACATGCTTGAATCAATCCCCGTTGTCATGATGGGAGTCCCCGGTACATTAAATAGTAGTAGTAGTAGTAGTGATAAAGGAAGACTGATGGGAATAGACTGGAACAGGCCTAGGCCTCAGTTTATTAACCTATCATAGTCATTATTAAAAAAGAGACAAGTTATCCTTTAGCCAATCCGCATCAATCGCCCTCTAGAACACCCCTGAGAGAAGCTCAGAACCTCCGATTTTCTACTGCACGTTGTGCTAGGGAGTCTCCTCTTGAGCTCTGCTCAGTTTTCTCCAATCTTCAAGAAGATTTTCTGGACTTCAAATCACAGGAAAGTGACTTTATTTGTTATATTCTCTCAAAACAGATATATTTCTGTCATTTATATCTGTGGTTTGCCACAAATCTGACTGAATCATGTCTGAAAAGGCGAAGAAGGCTCTCTTCAGAGAGTGTGCCACTTGTCTGAAAAAGAGACTGTATGTGGAAGACCCCCACAAAGAGTGCATTTATTGCTTATACCCTTCTCATAAGGCGTCTGACTGCAAGATATGTCGCACCTTCTCGAATAAGACTCTCAGAGACCGTGAGGGAAGGCTTCTTACTTGGCTCCAAAAAATGAAGACCAAGTCTGATCCTGTGTCAGACTCAGAGAGCGAGCATTCTACATCATCAAAGATTTCCCTCAAAGAGAAAGGGATTCTTCGCACTCTCTCAAGGAACCCCACTCAAAATGTGCCAAAAAACCCTCTCAGGATGTCTCCTCTGGGCACAGTAAAGGGTCTCTCAAGAAAGCTCAGCCTTATAAATCTGTATCTGAGCCAAAAACTCTACTGCCAGACCTTAAATTAACTTTTAAAAAGCCTTCTTCAGAACCATCTACAAGTTCTCTGCCACTCAAGAGGGATTTGCCGTCGACAAGAAGGGGATGAACCTCCGACGTCAACATCATTCTCTACATCCTTGTCAGCGTCGACGACATCTGTCGTCGTCTATCCAGGCCCCGATTTCGTCATCTATTCCTCCTCGCATCGTCAACGATAATCTCCTCTCGGTCACTAAAGTTAAAACCGCAGACGGAGAAGTTGCTGTCGACGAGGTCATCGTCGTCGAAGACAGTACAGCCACCGACGAAGACGCCGCCGTCGACGAAGACGCTGTCCACGAGGTCACCGTTACCGTCGACGGTACCAGCGCCGACGGACTAGTCGTCGACGAGGAAGAAAATGCCGCAGGAGGACGTCGTATTGCTGAGCCCATCGCGGTCACCGTTGACGCAGCCGTTGACGGCGACTATCTCGTCGATGAAGGCTCCTATATCAGGACCAATAAATCACCATTGCCAACATCTATCGCCTCACCGAGGGAGACCGATATTACCCCAGAGCATACATCACCAAGTAAAATTACACCTCTTTTACCCACTCATCTGGAAGAAAGATTCAGAAGAGGATGTCCCCTTTGGACCTGTATATAGTCCATCAGAACTGCATGTCAAGTATCAGCCAGATGACGATAAGGACCAAGAACAAGACGGATATGGTCAAGTTTACCATTCACAGCCTGAGCCAGGCCGGCAGTACTATCATCAAGAGATGGTGACAGTGCCCTCTGCTTTAATTTCGGATCTTCAGTTAATGCTGAAAGATTACCACCACCGGTTCCCACCTGCAGTTCCAGTTGCTGTCTCTCCGCCTATAGTGGGGTCACCGGTGTAAAGATCCACTCCTACCAGACTGTCACTCCCAAACACTCCGCAGTCTGTGCCTCTCCAGGAAACAGTCTCTTCGGATGAAGAACGTGAAGGAGAACTTTGCGACACGGGCGCAGAATGGAATAATTCTATCTCTCTGCCTGCTTCACCTACACCTCCTCCGGTAGACTCTCCACCAGAGGATATAGGAAGATTTCATAATCTTTTTGAGCGAGCAGCAAAAAGATTCTCCTTCCCTCTTCCTTCGAAGCAATCCAACTGTTTCCTTTATGATTTTAAAGAACCATATCGCAAATCTGTTAGAGCAATACCGATTATCGAGTACATCTGGGAAGAGGGGATACGGATTATGAAGACTTGAGCATCCATACCGGCTGTGCTTCCACGCCTCGACAAAAAATATAAAGCTAAAGACAATGCACCAGCATGCCTTACAGGACATCCGAAACCAGACTCTGTGATTATGCAGGCAGCTCAATGCCGCTCAAAGCCGCTCAAAGAGCCCGGTAGCACCCCTTTCGGCTCCTGATAAAGACGGCAGGTGCCTAGATTCAATTGGGAAAAAGTTTTCATCAATGTCAGCATTGACAGTGAGAGCAGCAAACTCTGCCGATTTTAGGGCGCTACGATCGCCAGATGTGGTCTGACATTGCTTCCTACATGGATCAACTCCCAGAGGATGCTAAAGAAGAGGCGAAAAAGATATCACATGTAGGAGAGAGGGCATCCAATGAAATAATAGATTCCGCCATGGACGTTGCCATCGCTGGTTTCAGGTAGCTGGCAGGAGCGGCGGTTCTCAGAAGGCAGGGCTGGCTTAAAGCCACCTCATTCCGCCCTGAGGTTTAAAATAACATTTTACACCTCCCATATGATGGAGAGGTTCTTTTTGGAGGTCAGGTGGAAGTAGCCCTCAAGTCAATAAAAGAGGACACGAATACCGCCAAGTCTTTGAGATCACTCCAATTTCGGAAACCTCCTTTTCGTGGTTCCGGTGGGAAAGGGCAACAATCATATAGGGGAGACTATCGGCAATACCGATACCCTTCGTACTCATTAAGTCACCAGCCTTTCCGTTCCCACTACCTGCAAAAACAGCCTCCGCAGACATCCTATGTTAGACCTAACAGAGGAAAGGCAGCACGACCAGGCAAGGATGGAGGCCGTAGACCATGATATCTCAAGACTCTGGCTCCAAATCCCTCCCCACATTCTCCTCGTCTTTGCCCATCAAAAACTTTCAACCTCACTGGAAAAATTTCCAACTACCTTCTCAAATGGCAAACCATTACAACGGACAAGTGCGTTCTACCTCTAATAAAATTTGGACACACACGTGAATTTATCCAAAGACCACCTACAACCCTGCCACAGCCTTTTCACCATAAACACATCACAGCTCTTCAACAAGAGGTCAAGATAATGCTCTCCAAAGGGGCGATAGAAAAGGTCCCAGGCTGTCAGAGGGGCAAATGTTTCTACTCCCGTTTCTTCTTAATCAGAAAGAAGTTAAGGAAGTGGCGACCAATTCTCGACCTCAGAAGCCTCAGTCTTTACCTGAAGAAGCAATCCTTTCGGATGATTTCTCTGCAGGAGGTTCTGAGTCTTCTAAACCAATCAGATTACATGACCTCATTGGACCTCCAGGATGCGGATTTCCACATCCCTATTCATCCAAAGCACAGGAAATATCTGAGGTTTTTGGCTGTCGGACGCCATTTTCAGTTCAAGGTGCTCCCATTTGGCCTCAAGTCGGCACCCAGGATTTTCACAAAATGCATTGCGCCAGTCGCAGAATTCCTCAGGCAAAACCAGCATCAGGTCTTCCCGTATTTGGACGACTGGCTGATAAAGGCATCTTCTGAGTCAGCAGCGTGAGCATCAACACAAGCCTGCACAGATCTTTTCCGTCTACTAGGTCTCACCCTCAATCTGGAAAAGTCCAAGCAGACCCCATCGCAAGAGATTGTATTTCTAGGAGCAAAGCTAGACATGGGGTGCTTAAAAGCATATCCTGCGGAGGAGCGACAGCGACCACTTCTCAGTCTGGCGGCATCCATAAAAAGAAAAAAGTTTCTTTGAGTCCGACTGTACAAGTCACTCTTGGGAATGATGTCTTCATGCATATCTCTGATCCCAATTTGTCGCCTCAAAATGCGACCTATCCAAGAGGAGCTGGACAAATAGTGGGCACAGTCCAAAGGCTCGTTCGACGACATGGTCAAGATAACCCCACGAATGCTAAAGGCCTTGGTGTGGTGGTTAGACAAAAACCATCTGTCGGTAGGGCTATCTCTCAAGCACACGCCGACACCCTTTGTAATCACCACGGATGCATCCCTGAGAGGGCTGTGGAGCTTACCTCCAAGAACTGCAAGTGAGCGGCAAGTGGCATCGGACTCCAAGTCAATCGCACATAAATGTCCTGGAATTGAAAGCAGTCCATTTAGCCCTTCAAGCTTTTCTTCCCAGAATACAGGGTTCATCGATGCCTGTCCGCATGGACAATACTACAATTATGCATTACATAAACAAACAGGGCGGCACTCGATCTCATCTACTATCAAGAACGGCGCAGAAGCTATGGGAATGGGCTATAACTCACAAAATCTGCATCCGAGCAGAGCATGTTCCAGGAATACAAAACATGATTGCGGATTCACTCAGCAGGCTCACAACATTGTGCCAAAAGTGGGAACTACACCAGCAGACTCTGCATGACATCTTCAGCCGCTGGGGCACCCCAGAGTTAGATCTATTCGCAACTCTCCGGAACCGCAAATGCCGGTACTATGCAGGCTGGCATCCCCAACTGTGGTCATGGGGGAATGCGTTTTCGATTGCATGGTCTGGCATCTTTGCCTACGCCTATCCCCCCACTCCTCTTCTCCCAAGAGTCATCAGGAGGATGAAGAATGAGCCCTGCAAGCTGATTCTCATTGCTCCAGCATGGCCTCGGCAACACTGGTACAAGGAACTGCTTCTCCTCTCCCAGGTCCCGCACATCCGTCTACCAGTATTCTCCAACCTACTCACGATGAACCAGGGAGAGATCCTCCATCCGGATCCCCGACACCTTTACTTATCGGCATGGCTCCTGAGTTCAATGAGTTCCAGTATTTAGATATTCCTGACGACTGTCGAGCTATCTTGGCCAGAGCAAGGGTGGATAGTACCAACAAAACTTATCGCTTCAAGTGGAAGCGTTTCTGTACCTGGTGTTGTCAAGCAGAAATGCATCTGTTTTCCTCATCTCCAGAACAACTCTTGCCATACTTCCTACAATTGGCGCAATCAGGTTTGGCTCACAGTTCTATAAAAGTCCATCTAGCAGCCATTTCTCGTTACAGAAGGACACTTTCCTCTGCACCGTTGTGGTCCTCCAGGATAATCAAAGAATTCCTCAAAGGTTTGTTCCGTGCCTATCCTACGGTAAGGCCTCCACCTCCGACATGGCAGTTAAATACAGTTCTTTCACAAATGATGAAGCCTCCTTTCGAACCGATTCACATGGCAGAGATGAAATTACTATTGTGGAAGGTAGTGTTGCTTCTTGCATTGACGTCCGCCAGGAGAGTAAGTGAAATGCAAGCTTTTGTCATAGAAGAACCATTTTTATAATTCAAGGCGGATGTTCTTCTCCTCCGCACAAATCCAAAATGTATACCAAAAGTTCCTTCGGACTTCCATTTGAATGAGCCGGTGGTATTAAAGACTTTCTTACCAAACCCATCAACTGCTGCGGAAAGAACCCTCCATTCGCTAGACGTCAGGCGTTGCCTTAAGTTCTATCTACGAAAATCAAAACCCTTTCGCAAGTCTTCTCAATTATTTGTAGCAAACAGCGCGTCAAGGAAAGGTTTCCGCTTTCTAAGCAGACTATATCTGGATGGATATCCAGTGCTGTACTATTTTGCCACCGCCAAGCTGGCAGACCACTATCCTCAAGGGTCCAGGCCCACTCAACAAGGGCTGTGTCTACGTCTACAGCATTGTTTGCAGGAGTATCTCTTCTAGAGATTTGCCGTGCAGCTATGTGGAAGAGTAGACACATTTACAAGACACTGTCTGGATTCTACAGTCCTAAATGACGCAGCGGTGGGACAAGCGGTGCTTCGCAATCTATTCCATTAAGGTGAGCCATCCCTGTATACTCTCCTACCTTTAAGGGCTGTAGCACATTTTATATTATAAAGTATTTGCACTGTTAAATGGGTGTAGGAATTTGTTTCCTGGCTATTATTCCTATGATTGTGACTACCAGGTGGCCTGATATTTATTTATTTAAAGATTTGCTGTAGCATTGTCTTGTTATGCTGTTCAAGGACATTATAAATGTGCTACATAACTGCTAGCTACTCTGATTCAAGCATGTGAATCTATGAAAGTTCCAATACTGGACTAAGAAATAAGTTACTTACCTGTAACTGTAGTTCTCCAGTATTGGAAGCTTTCATAGATTCACATGCGACCCACCCTCCTCCCCCCGGGGACAGCTCACCTACCTCTATTTCTCTATATGAGAGTTGGCACTAGTGTTCGAAAATCTGATGTTCTGAGCTTTTCTCAGGGGTGTTCTAGAGGGTGATTGATGTTGATTGGCTAAATGAAAACTTTGGTCTCTTTTTTTAATAATGACTATGATAGGTTAATAAACTCTGAGGCCTAGGCCTGTTCTAGTCTATTCCTATTAGTCTTCCTTTATCACTAGTACTACTATTTAATGTACCGGGGACTCCCATCATGGCGACGGGGAATGATTCAAGCTTGTGAATCTATGAAAGCTTCCAATACTGGAGAACTACAGTTACAAGTAAGTAACTTATTTCTTATCTTCGAGGTCGGGACCTGAAACCAGCATCAGGGGATGGGGTGGGAAAAGTTTGAGAAAATAAAAAGGAAGAGAGGAAGAACCATCATTTTCAGAGAGGGCCACTCTCCCGAGGGCATTCAGTGGCAAAGAGCCCCATCTCTGGAGGTCACTGGTCATCTGGGTGACTGGAGGAGTGAAATTCAGGTTCCAGGCTAGCTCCAGGAAGTGGGACACGTAGACACCCAGATATTTAAAGGACAGGCAGCGAATTGGAATCTCAGCTCACCAGGAGCTACAGTCTGCATCTCAGTCAGTGGGCACTAGCGGGGATTTACATTCGTTCACTTGAAGGCCAGATGCTTCCCCATAGAGTTTTAAGATCTCAATGCAGCATGGACCCAAGGTTTGTGGGTCAGCCTGAAACCCCAAAATGTCATCTGCGTAGAGTGCCATACATTCTTCTTTGCCCCCATCCCTTGACCACCCACTGATGCGAGCATCACAGCAGATGAGTCGCGCCAAGGGCTCTATCACTAGGGCGAAGAGGAGGGTGGAGAGGGGTGCAACCTTGACGGGTGCCTCTACGGATCAGCAATGGTGTAGACCATGTTCTGTTCACTCGAACTTGGGCGGAAGGGTTAGCGTAGAGGAGACCCACTAGCGCGAGAAGTGCAGTCCAAGGCCAGCCCTCTGCAGCACCAGATCCAGAAAGGACCATTCGACTGCCTTGTCAACATCTACCAGCAGGAGGGATGAGGGACCTCCTACGCTAGAGACCTGGGAGAGGGCCATCTGGACCAGTCTGATACAATATTGGGAGTTTCTGCATGGAATGAAGCCACGTTGTTCGGGGTGAACCAGGTGGGATAAATCATGTGCTAATTGGTTGGCCAGGATTTTGGTAAATACCTTCACGTCAGCATTGATAAGGGAGATAGTCTGGTTTGGGGATCACGACGATCATCGCTGTGTCCTGTCCTGGGAGAACAACCCTAGGTCCACCACCTCGGTGTAGAGTGCCAGCAGGTGGGTGAGGTGTTGGATCGGAACCGACGAAGGTACTCAATCGGGAAGCAGTCAGTGCCAGGAGTTTACCCGGTTTCATAGCGGAGAGCGCCTCTCCGATCTCTTTCACGATGTTTGGGTGGTCCTGGTCAGCTTCCAACGACGAGGGGATCGAGGGCAGGGACATGTCCAGTGGCCGGACAGTCTCCCGAGAGACCTGGGTGCGTCCACGTATAGTGTGCAGTAGTATGCCTCAAAAACCAGGGTCGCAGCCGAGGCCCACTAGTGAGGGTGGCCCACAATGTCGCGAATGGAGGGTATGATTCTAGAGGCCACGTCCTTGGTGGCCAGCCAATACAAACTTTTTCCGGATTTGTTCCCCTGTTCATACACTTGGCGTGTCGACGTTCTCCAGCACTGCTTGGCCTCCTCCAGTGAAATTTGGTGCAGGTGGGATCTCGCAACAAATCAACTGATGGTGAAGGTCAGACGAGGGCTGTTGCTGCACCCTTTGGTACAAGGTGTGAATTTGGGCTTAAAGGTCGTCATCTGTGACAACTTTTGTTTCTCCTCCTTGCCCCAGAGATATCCTCCGATTACTCCTTGGAGAACAGACTTACTGGCTGCGCAGAGTGTACTTGGGAGGGCATCGAGCCCTCGTTCATCTCAAAGTAGCAGCAGACTTCTGCTTCAACAAAGTCTGAGCAGTCTTGTAAGCGGGTTCTCTTTAATTGTACAAGTTATACTGTTGTATAAAGAGTGCATAAAGATATTTGCTATGTTATCTAGCTCCAGCATTGGCAAGTCTATTTCCCATACTCAATATGATGCACATAAATTGATATCTGCTGCGCCATGCAGTTGCTGATACCATTATGAGACTTTATTTTTAGTTGACCTTCCTTTTCGATCCATTTCAAACTCCACTGTTTATAAGGTTACTCCAGTATTGGAGCTTTCATAGATTCCCATGCTTGGAATCATTCCCTGTCGTCGAGATGGGAGCCTCGGTAATTATATATATATATATATATATATATATATATATATATATATATATATATATACAACAGTAGTAAATAACATTACAAAAGAGAAACAGGCCTAGGCCTAATCCCATTTTGTAGTCAGACCATGTCTTTTGTAAAAGAGACCAAAAAGAATCATTAGCCAATCAGAGCAGCCTCACCCTCTAGAACCTTGGTGAAAGAACCTCAGCTCCTCAGATTTTCTACCGCACGTTGTGCAGAAGGGAGTCTCCTAGAGCTCTGCTCTATTTCAACTGTTTTTCAGCTGTTTCTTCAGTTTTTACTTGGCAAGGATGTCTGAAAAAGAAAAGAAAGCTTTGTTTAAGCCTTGTGCCACTTGTGGGAAAAAGAGGCTTTATGTGGAGGATAGGCATAAGGACTGTATATACTGCCTATACCCGGACCACAAAGCTGCGGAGTGCAAGATTTGCCGCACCTTCTCAACCAAGACTCTCCGGGATCGTGAGGGTCGTTTACTTACCTGGCTTCACAAGTTAAAGTCAAGGAAAGACACTGTGTCCAGTGACAGTGAGGAGTCGTCTTCCGCCGTCTCATCCAGAAGGTCAGTCAAGAGGGGTAGGGGTTCCCCTTCATCTCTGGGTCACCCCTCTAAGGCCTCAAAAAAGACCCCAAAGGAGTCTGAGGACCAAGGTTCTATCAAATCTCCTCACTGCGGTGTAAAGGAGAGGGAAGCACCATTATCTTCTTCTTCCACGACCCCAGGCAAAGAAAAATCTGTGAAGAAGCCTTCTTCTCAATCTTCAGAGAAGAGTTCACACTCGTCGTCGACGCGCAAACCCTCGTCGACGAAGACGGCGAAATCGCAGGCTAAACATGCTCCTGTGTCGACGCCGTCTTTTTCCAGTGTCGACGGGCTCGTCGACGAGCACGGTGTCGACGATGGTGTCGACGAAGATTGCGGCCACAGTTCCGTCTACCACTGTGGCGTCGACGACGAGAGTGTAGACGATGACGGCCACGACAATCACGACGACGTCAGCAGGGGTGCTGTTAACCTCGTCGACGACCGTTTCGACGACGCCCATAGTCTCGTCGACGATCAGCTCGACGTCGAAGCTTCCGTCGATGATTCAATCTATTCTCTCGTCGACGGTGCTTCCGTCGACGATGTCGTCGTCGACGACGGTTTTCACCTCCACGTCGACGAGACCGTCGACGACATTGTCGACGGGGAAAATTTCGATTTCTATTAAAAGAAAAGGGGTTATGCCGGAAAGGCTTTCACCCAAGACAGTGGATCCCTTACCACCTGCATTGTTGTTGGAGGAGGAAGAGGACTCAGATGGTGATGACAGCCAGTTTGGCTATGCTAACAGCCCTTCCCAGCTTCTGGTGAAATGTCAGGAAACGGATTCTGAGGGTGATTATTATCAAGAGCAGACTGCTCCACAGCAGCAATATCCAACTCAGGAAAACGTTCAGCAACAGATGGTGTCTGTTCCCACCTCGCTGTTAGCGGACTTACAGGGGATGCTTCTAGACTATCGTCAGAGGTTGTCTTCGCATCCTCCACAACCTGTTATCATACCACAGCCTGTGCATACTCCTCAACCCATGGTAATGGTTTCACCACCTCCATCGACTCGTCCACAAATCCCAACAGAGGCAGTTCTTCAACCCCAGGAGGTTTCTTCAGAGGAGGAGGAAGGTGAACTGGTACAGCAGGATGATGGGGGAGGAGTGGGATGACTATGTGATTCCGGATCCCGCTTCGCCAACTCCTGCCCCGGTGGATTCTCCTCCTGCTGACATTGGGGGTTTTCACAAGTTGATGGAAAGGGCTTCTCTACGTTTTGAACTTCCTATGCCCTCTGTTCAAACTGAGTGCTTTCTATATGATTTTAAGGAGCCGAGTAAGAGGATGATACGTTCCATTCCCATAGTATCTCACGTATGGGAAGAAGGATTAAGGACCATGAAAAATCCAGCTACAGTGGTCCCAGTCTTGCCACGCTTAGACAAAAAATATAAGGCCTCTGATGACAGTCCAGCCTCATTGACTAGTCAACCAAAGCCGGATTCAGTCATTTCCCAGGCAGCGCAGAGAAAATCAAAGAATCCTTCAGCGCCCCTGACCACACCACCAGACAAAGAAGGCAGGCGCCTGGACAATGCAGGGAAACGATTTTCCTCTATGGCAAGTCTGCTGATTAGAGCCGCAAATGCACTAGCAATACTTGGACGATACGACCGCCAATTGTGGTGCGACCTTTCACCTTATCTGAATCAGTTGCCTGAGACTGCTAAGTCGGAAGCAAAGAAGATCCTACTTGAAGGAGAACTAACATCTGCAGAGATCATTGATTGTGCGATGGACATCGCTACAACATCTTTCCGCTCCCTGGCAGGGGCAGCTGTGCTTCGTCGACAGGGTTGGCTCAAGGCAACGTGGTTCTGGCCAGAGGTGCAGAATAAGATCCTGGACCTCCCATTTGATGGGGAAGCTTTATTTGGAAAGCACATTGATGATGCTCTCCAAGATATTAAAAAAGACACTGAGACTGCTAGGTCATTGGGGACCCTTCAGTACCGGAAAGTCCCATTTCGTGGAGCTAGAGGCAGGGGTGCCACTTCATACAGAGGATCCTATCAACAACAGAGATATTCCTCTTATGCCCCCACATCTCAGTCTTATCGGCCTTCTTACAACCAAAAACAAGGCCAGACATCATCTTTCTCCAGATCCAACTTTAGGGGAAAGCAAAATCGTCAGGGACGAGACGCCTCTAAGAGGCAATAGCGGCGACCTGGCTCTTTGCGCTGTGCCCTCCTCCTCCAAGACATCTGTAGGAGGCAGGGTATCTCGTTACCTACACAACTGGCAACGGATTACTTCAGACCGTTGGGTCCTAAGCATCATTCAGAGTGGCCACACCCTGGAGTTCGTCCATCTACCACCATCCAGAGCTCCTTCCGCCATTTCCATGAAACATCTGCGTCTTCTTCGGCTCGAAGTTCATCAACTGCTGATCAAGGGGGCAGTAGAGCCGGTTCCTTTATCCCAGAGGAACAAGGGTTTCTATTCCAGGTTCTTCCTGGTAAAGAAGACTTTGGACAAATGGCGACCTATCCTCGACCTCAGGGAGCTCAACACTTATCTCACAAAACAATCCTTTCGGATGGTATCTCTCCAGGACATTCTACGTCTTCTCAACACGGGAGATTTTATGGCCACTCTCTATCTCGAGGATGCATATTTCCACATGCCCATCCATCCGGCCCACAGGAGGTTTCTTCGGTTTACAGTCGCCAAGAGCCATTTCCAATTCAAAGTACTTCCATTTGGCCTTCGATCAGCTCCGAGAGTCTTCTCCAAGGTGCTGGCACCGGTAGCAGCATTTCTCAGGAAACATCATTTCCAGGTCTTTCCCTACCTGGACGACTGGTTGCTAAAAGCTCCTTCCAGGGAAGCAGCAGCGGAGGCAGTTGTCTCTTGCACCAGCCTCTTCTCCAATCTGGGCTTGACTCTCAACGCCACCAAGTCTTCTCTTCGCCCTTCCAGGAAGGTTCAGTTTCTAGGAGCGATTTTAAACACATCTCTCAGCAAGGTTTTTCCTCTCTAGAACGACAAAGGAATCTAATCTCAATGGCCCACCTAGTGCGAAGAAAAAAGTATCTTTCTGTTCGCCTCTACAAATCCCTGCTGGGGATGATGTCCTCCTGCATTCCCTTGATACCTCACTGCAGGTTGCGAATGCGTCCCCTGCAAGAGCTCCTGGATTTACACTGGAAACAAGTGAGCGGATCCTTCAACGACAAGCTTCGGATCACTCAGGACATGCGCCAGGCCATTCTATGGTGGACAAAACAAAAACATTTGTCCCGAGGTCTATCCTTCGTAGCCGCTCCATCACCTCAGGTGGTAACGACGGATGCGTCACTAGAGGGCTGGGGCGCAGTTTTACAGGATCTGCAAGTCAGTGGTCACTGGCTTCCAGAACAGCGCCTCCTTCATATCAACCTCTTGGAGTTGACACTGATACGTCTAGCAATTCAAGCTTTCCTTCCAAGGTTGCAGGGTCTGTCGGTTCTTGTCCGGACGGACAATACTACAGCTATGCACTACATCAACAAGGAGGGCGGCACCAGGTCTCTACCTCTGTCACAAGAAGCCCAAGGAATTTGGGAGTGGGCTATCTCTCAGGGGATTTCTCTGAAAGCAGAGCATTTGCCAGGAGTGCTAAACGACAAGGCGGACAGGCTCAGCAGGCTGAAGTCTGTTACACACGAGTGGGAACTGGATCAGACAACGCTGGAGAGGGTGTTTCGCCGGTGGGGCAGACCTTCCATAGACCTGTTTGCCACACCAGAGAACAGGAAATGCCAGTGTTACGCCAGCAGGCTACACCATCGAGGGTCACTGGGGAATGCGCTTTCGATAGCCTGGTCAGGCGCATTTGTCTACGCCTTTCCCCCATTCCGCTAATTCCCAGATTACTCAAGAAGATGAAAGCGGAGCGGTGCAAGATGATCCTGATAGCTCCTGCCTGGCCGAGGCAGTTTTGGTTCACCGAACTTCACCTTCTCTCCTTGGACCATCCTCTTCAACTGCGACCAATTCCGCATCTTCTTACAATGTCTCAGGGTCAGATACTGCACCCAGATCCTCGCTCGTTACAGCTCTCAGCATGGCTCCTGAGCAGCGGGAATTTCTTCACCTAAATCTTCCAGGAGAAATTAAGGATGTCCTTTCGCAGGCGAGAGCGCCTTCCACGAACAGGACCTACCGCTTGAAATGGAAGCGTTTTAGTATATGGTGTCTAAGCAATAGTTTGGATCCTTTCTTATCAGAACCACACCAGGTCCTTCCTTATTTCCTGTCCTTGGCTAAGGCAGGTTTGGCTCTTTCATCCATTAAGGTGCACTTAGCAGCAGTTTCTCGTTTTCGACGCACGTCCTCTGGGCCTTCTCTTTGGTCAAGCAGAATTGTCAAACAGTTTCTTAAGGGCCTCTTCAGGGTGTTTCCGCCAGTGAAGCCTCCACCGCCTTCGTGGCAATTAAATTTGGTTCTTTCTCAACTTATGAGACATCCATTCGAACCGATTCATCGGACGGATCTCAAGTTCCTCTCCTGGAAGGTGGCTCTGTTGTTGGCCCTCACTTCAGCCAGGAGAATAGGAGAATTACAAGCTCTTACAATTCAGGAACCCTTCCTTCAGTTCAAGGGAAATACTGTCATCTTGAGAACTAATCCTAAGTTTATTCCTAAAGTACCTTCTTTTCATCTCAACGAACCAGTGATCCTTAAAGCCTTTTTTCCTCAGCCTACGTCGCCGGCTGAGAGAGCTCTTCACTCTCTGGATCTAAAAAGATGTTTGAAATTTTACCTGGACCGAACTAAGTCTTTCCGCAAGTCTTCACAACTTTTTGTATCATATAGCGCTCCCCGCAAGGGATTTCCCATTTCCAAACGGGGGATATCTCGCTGGGTTGTGAACGCTATTCGATACTGTCACACAGCAGCGGGCAAACCCCTGGAGGGTATTGTCCGAGCACATTCGACAAGATCTATGGCATCTTCAGCTGCGTTGTTTGCTGGTGTCCAGATCAAGGACATTTGTAGGGCTGCAACTTGGAGCAGCACTCACACCTTTACGAAGCATTACTGCCTGGAGTCATCACTCCAAGACGACGCGGCGGTGGGACAGGCAGTTCTGAGGAACCTCTTCCAATGAGTGGTGAGCTTTCCCTTGCTACCCTCCTTCCTTCTTTTATCTGCTTTATACACATTTTCTCTTGTTTATAAATGCACTAACTTATCTATGCCTTCGGCTAGTTGTAAAGCATGTATTTAGATAATGTGTTTTCGGACAAACAATGTCTTATGGAAAATGTGTATCCTTACTGCTAGCTACTCTGATTCCAAGCATGGGAATCTATGAAAGCTCCAATACTGGAGTAAGAAAACAAGTTACTTACCTGTAACTTTGGTTCTCCAGTATTGGAAGCTTTCATAGATTCCCATGCGACCCACCCTCCTCCCCTGGGAAAGCTCAGCCTCTATCTGTGTATGTTTTCACAACGTATACGAAAATCTGAGGAGCTGAGGTTCTTTCACCAAGGTTCTAGAGGGTGAGGCTGCTCTGATTGGCTAATGATTCTTTTGGTCTCTTTTACAAAAAGACATGGTCTGACTACAAAATGGGATTAGGCCTAGGCCTGTTTCTCTTTTGTAATGTTATTTACTACTGTTGTATGTATATGTATATATATATATATATATATATATATATATATATATATATATATAATTATCCAGTATTAGGGTATCTTTCATAGATTCACATGCCTGAATCATTCCCCGTCGTCGAGACGGGAGTCCCCGGTATATAATAAAAGTAATGTCCTATTAGACATACCAAACCATAGGCCTAAGGCCTCTCATTAGTAACATATCCAGGTCCTTTTGTGAAAAGGACCAAACTCTCTGCAGCAGCCAATCAGCTGCCACCACCCTCTGGAACCTTCCTGTCAGGAGCTCTGGTCCCTCAGATTTTCTACCGCACGTTGTGCTAAGGGAGTCTCCAACTGAGCTCTGCTCAGGTTTTCTATTATTACAGCGTTTATACTGCTAGAAAGGTATTTCATTATCCTTATTTCTGTCTGACTGAAGTCATAGTCGTCTTCATGTCAGACACCTCGAAGAAAGGCCTTTTCAGGCCATGTACAACCTGCAGGAAGAAGAGGTTGCATGTGGACGATCCTCACAAGGACTGCCTGTACTGTCTTTACCCAGACCATTCAGCTAAAGACTGCAAGGTATGTCGTACTTTCTCTGCAAAAACCCTAAAAGACCGGGAAGGACGTCTTTTGAT
Organism: Calotriton arnoldi; assembly: GCA_963921515.1. Classification (NCBI taxonomy): domain Eukaryota; kingdom Metazoa; phylum Chordata; class Amphibia; order Caudata; family Salamandridae; genus Calotriton; species Calotriton arnoldi. The sequence goes on along the minus strand of CAWUFW010000005.1, from coordinate 3,567,076 downwards.
TTGGCTGCAGAGGTTAAAGGACAAACAAGATCCCTTGTCCTCTGAGGAGAGTGAAACTTCATCAAGATCCTCCTCAAAAACGCCACAGAAAAGGTCGAGAAATGCTTCTCCAAGCCCTTCATCACAGCAACCTGCAAAGAAGACGCAGAAAAAGTCTTCAGAGGTTCCCACTGGCAAAAAATTGCCATCTCCAGACCCTGCGACTCCTTCAGTCAGAGTCCAGCATTCTTTTAAAAAACCCTCCTCAGGCTCGTCGACGACGGCATCGTCGACGATTTCAACGACGACGGCTCCTGTCACTGCCAGGGTTACCACGTCGACGACGACAGTCTCCACTATGTCTGCTTCGTCGGCGCCGCGATCATCGTCGACGACTACAACATCTTCGTCGACGGCACAAGTGATCATGTCGTCGACGATAAAAATAAGGAAGTCGTCGTCGAAGATTCTGACGACGATCCAGTCGTCGACGACGACCTTCCCGTCGACGACAACCACATCGACGGTGCTCCCGTCGACGATACCGCCGCCGACGTCTCTATCGACGGTAGGCTTACCGTCGACGACGCCACTTCCATCGACGACGCCGTCGACGAAGATTTCAACAAAGCTTTCAACGAAGCTCAAAGCTTTACCAGTCGACGCGCCACCGTCGACGACGAGTGTTCCGTCGACGATCTTGATGTCTACTCCAAAAATGAAGGCTAAACGACTCAGCAGATTGTCACCATCTGTAACGTCATCCAGTAGAGTCCAATCCTTAGTACCCTCTCATCTATTGGATGTGGATGACGATTCGGAGGACGAGGGTCCTTTTAGGGCCGCAACAAGTCCGTCGGAACTTAATGTCAAATACCAGGAGTTCTCAGATGAGGATGATCAGGACATTGATGATCAGTCTTATTATCAGGAAGATCAAGTACCTCAACAACCTCAGATGGTATGTCTTCCGGTGGCTTTGGTGTCGGACCTCCAATTTCTGATTACAGATTATAAGAAAAGGTTTCCTACTGCTGCTCCGGCTTCTGCTCCGGAACGAGCTCCACCACCGGCCGTACAACTTCCACCTCAGCCGTCCGCATCGACAGTGATTTGTCCATCTCTCCATTCTACTGACGATGAAGAGGACTGTCGTCAAGAAGAAGGGGAAATCCTGGATGATGGATCACAGCATGAGGAATGGGACGACTACGTCATACCACTTCCAGCGTTCTCCTTCCCTCCTCCAGTAGACTCGCCTCCGGAGGACATAGGAGGTTTTCATAATCTTCTAGAAAGAGCGGCAAAGCGCTTTCAGTTGCCAATGCTTTCCCATCAACAAGAGTGTTTCTTATATGACTTTAAGGAACCCTTTAAAAAGTCGGTGAGATCCATGCCAATAATAGACTATATCTGGGAACAAGGGGTCAAGATCATGAAGAATCCTTCTTCAATGCCTCCAATCCTAACACGACTGGATAAAAAGTATAGGGCACCGGATGACGCCCCAGCCTGTCTAACTGGCCATCCCAAGCCAGATTCGGTGGTGACACAAGCAGCCCAGCGCCACTCAAAGAATCCGTCTACTCCACTGTCAGCGCCACCGGATAAAGAGGGTAGGCGTTTGGACAACATTGGAAAGCGTTTCTCTTCCATGTCGGCACTAACAGTGAGGGCTGCTAACTCACTAGCCTTATTGGGAAGATACAACAGGCAAATCTGGTCAGACATTGCACCTTTCTTGGATAGTTTACCAGAGGACACCAAACAGGAAGCGAAGAAGCTACTGCAAGAAGGCGAAAGGTCAGCTTCGGAGATTATAGATTGTGCGATGGACATCGCATCTACTGGTTTCCGTCAGTTGGCAGGAGCGGCAGTCTTAAGGCGCCAAGGCTGGCTTAAAGCAACCACATTCCGACCGGAGGTCCAGACAAAGATCCTAGATATGCCCTATGATGGGCAGTGCCTGTTTGGATCTCATATCGATGAGGCCCTACAAGGGATTAAGAAAGACACAGAGACAGCAAGATCTTTGGGAACCCTCCAATATAAAACGTCTTCCTTTCGTGGCTCACGAGGTAGAGGTCAATCGTCCTATAGAGGAGGATATCAACAAAATAGATATTCTAATTACTCCTCGTCCGGCCAGCAATACAGGCCGCAATTTCAGCAAAGGCAGCAACCTCAACAAACTGCCTATAATAAATCCTCTTTTCGAGGAAGAGCTGGTCGCCAGAGGGATGCTGCCCGGCGTCAATGACTTTTCCTTGCCACCAACTCCAACCTCGCCCTCGCCACTCAAAATAGGAGGGAAGATATCGAATTTTTTCCACAACTGGGCACAAATTACTACGGATCAGTGGGTCCTTCAAATAGTACAATTCGGTCATTCCTTGGAATTTCTTCAAACCCCTCCACCAACTCCACCTCAACCTATGGTTCACAAGCATTTGAACCTCTTGCAGAACGAAATATCATCCATGATTCGCAAAGGGGCCATAGAGCGAGTTCCTGTTCATCAACGAGGAAAAGGTTTTTATTCCCGATTCTTTTTGGTGCGCAAGAGAGACAACAAGTGGAGGCCGGTTCTAGACCTAAGAAATTTGAACAAATTCCTAAGGAAGCAATCATTTCGCATGATTACCATACAGGAAGTCCTACAACTTCTCAACCCGAACGACTACATGGTATCATTGGATCTACAGGATGCCTATTTCCATGTGCCAATCCACAGAAAACACAAACAATTTCTGAGATTTGCAGTCGCTGGCAAGCATTACCAATTTCGAGTGCTGCCGTTTGGGCTCAAATCGGCTCCTCGTATATTCACGAAATGCCTGGCTCCGGTCGCTGCGTACCTCAGACAGCAGCATCATCAAGTATTTCCATATCTCGACGACTGGCTCATCAAGGCACCATCTTTTCAAGGCGCAACGCAATCTTCCAGCGCTTGTCTAGAACTTTTCAAGCAGTTAGGTCTCACCCTCAATGTAGAAAAGTCAATGCTTCAACCTTCTCAAAGGATCACATTCTTAGGAGCCGTGTTGGATACGGTCCACACGCATGCTTGCCCAACGCAAGAACGACAACGCAGGCTCACACAGCTGGCAAACAGAATAAAGCTAAGAAAGTCTCTTTCGGTTCGGCTCTTCAAATCCCTCCTAGGAATGATGTCTTCTTGCATACTACTCATTCCGCATTGTCGTCTCCATATGCGTCCTCTCCAGGAGGCTCTTGCCGCTCAGTGGATTCAGGTGGAAGGATCTTTCGACGACATCATTCAGATCACTCCTCAAGTAATTACAGCATTACATTGGTGGACTCGTCCACAGAATCTGACACGAGGCCTGTCTTTTCTGCCTCCAGTGTCTCCTCAAGTAATAACTACAGACGCATCCCTGGAAGGTTGGGGAGCTTTTCTCCAGGAGCTTCAAATCAGCGGAAAATGGTCAATAACAGAAAGGACCTTGCACATCAACCTCCTAGAACTCAGAGCTGTGTATCTAGCCCTGCGGGCTTTTCTTCCCAGAATAGCAGCTTCGCTAGTGCTGGTCAAGACGGACAACACCACAACAATGCACTATGTGAACAAACAGGGGGCACTCGTTCTCTCTTGTTATCTCAAGAATCGCAAAAAATTTGGAACTGGGCACTTCAGCACAAAATATCTCTGAAGGCCGAATATGTGCCGGGAAGGGAAAATATATTGGCAGATTCACTGAGCAGACTACAAACATCCTGCCACGAGTGGGAATTACACCAGGGTATTCTCAACCGCATTTTCAACCAATGGGGCGAACCAAATCTAGACCTGTTCGCGTCACAGATCAACGCCAAATGCCAACGCTTCGCAAGTTGGCATCCCCAGCAGGGATCTCTGGGGAATGCATTTTCAATAGCCTGGTGCGGCGTCTTTGCGTACGCTTTTCCGCCGATTCCGCTGCTCCCCAGGGTACTCAAGAAGATGAAGGCAGAGCCCTGCACACTGATTTTAATAGCACCAGCATGGCCTCGCCAACATTGGTTTACGGAACTACATCTCCTATCACAGGCACCTCCAATTCCATTGAAGCCGTTCCCATCTCTCCTCACAATGGATCAGGGACAGATACAACATCTGGACCCGGCCTCACTCAAATTATCGGCCTGGCTCCTGAATACAATGAATTCCAGGCTATGAATATCCCTCCGGACTGTAGAGCGGTTCTGTCTCGAGCAGTGGCGGACAGTACAACCAAGACATATTCTCTCAAATGGAAAAGGTTCTGTATATGGTGTGCATCTGCCAAAGTACATCCCTTTAAGTCCTCTCCTGAGGAAATTTTGCCATACCTTCTTCATCTCGCAAATGCAGGCCTCGCTCACGCTTCCATCAGAATTCACCTAGCAGCGATATCCCGCTACAGAAGATCTTCCACAGGTCCTTCGCTTTGGTCCAATAGACTCATAAAACAATTCCTCAAAGGTCTTTTCCGGACTTTCCCTCCACTAAAGCTTCCTCCTCCAACATGGCAGCTTAATACAGTTCTAGCTCAGCTTATGAGGCATCCTTTTGAACCAATACACAAGGTGGACCTTAAATTCCTCTCCTGGAAAACTGCACTTCTACTCGCCCTGGCTTCGGCAAGACGAGTCAGCGAACTTCATGCTTTTACAATACAGCATCCATTTCTGCAATTCAGGGATGATAGGGTAATTCTTCGAACTAACCCGAAGTTTATCCCTAAAGTGCCATCGTACTTCCATCTTAACGAACCCATTGTGTTAAAGACTTTCTTCCCGAATCCTCAAACACCAGCGGAAAAGCTCTTCATTCCTTGGACCTGAAGCGATGCATTAAATTCTACCTTCATAGGACAAGACCATTCCGAAAGTCCAACCAACTTTTCGTGGCCTACAGTGTGCCTAGGAAGGGTTTCCCCTTACCAAGCAGAGTGTCGCTAGGTGGATCTCTAGCGCTATCACTCTGTCACCAGCAGGCTGGTCAGCCTTTGCAAACTACAATTCGTGCCCATTCTACCAGGGCGGTCTCTACGTCCATGGCTCTGTTTGCCGGCGTACCGCTGATGGACATTTGCAGAGCGGCAACATGGAAAACGCCGCACACATTTACCAAGCATTACTGCTTGGATTCAGAACTGGCGAAGGACGCTGCAGTTGGACAGGCAGTACTACGTCATCTGTTTCAATAGAGGTGAGCCTTTCCTCCTTCCCACCAACCTTTGTTTTACCACACATTTATATGATTATTATTGTTATTATTATGATGCACTATATCAATGATATAATGGAATGTATCAATATGGGTTTTTGGTTTTTAACCAATGAGTGTATATCCCTTATGGGGAACAAAGGAAATGTGCTCACTATTGCTTGCTACTCTGATTCAGGCATGTGAATCTATGAAAGATACCCTAATACTGGATAAGAAATGCGTTACTTACCTGTAACAGCAGTTATCCAGTATTGGTATCTTTCATAGATTCACATGCAACCCACCCACCTCTCCTTGGAAAGGTTCTCTTGGTTCTCTCAGAGATACTATTACTTAGCACTACGCTTACGAAAATCTGAGGGACCAGAGCTCCTGACAGGAAGGTTCCAGAGGGTGGTGGCAGCTGATTGGCTGCTGCAGAGAGTTTGGTCCTTTTCACAAAAGGACCTGGATATGTTACTAATGAGAGGCCTTAGGCCTATGGTTTGGTATGTCTAATAGGACATTACTTTTATTATATACCGGGGACTCCCGTCTCGACGACGGGGAATGATTCAGGCATGTGAATCTATGAAAGATACCAATACTGGATAACTGCTGTTACAGGTAAGTAACGCATTTTTTACCGAGGCTCCCATCTCGACGACGGGGAATGATTCCAAGCATGGGAATCTATGAAAGCTTCCAATACTGGAGAACCAAAGTTACAGGTAAGTAACTTGTTTTCTTTCCTTTTTTGTGTCTTTAAACAATCGTGTTAATTGTGCGTGCTTGAACCTTGATAACTTTCTGTCTGTTATCTCTTCAAACTGACTCCAAGACTACAAAATGTCCTCTTCCATGAACTGTTCCATGTCCCTATTCCCACAGCCTTCAAAGGTGCACTGAGCTGATCTTTCAAGTATTCTCAAGAGTCCCAAATTGGAGCTAAATTACTCTAGTACTGTATCTTGGAGAGTCTCCCTACTACATGCTGTAACTTTGACGGTCCTTGGAATAATTTCAGCTATTTTTAAATAATTATGGAGCTACAAATTTAGACATAAAATTATCTCTAAATATTTCCTTTAGTCTTTCATGGAATAATATACCCGTTTTTGTGTTGTCAAAATGGCATTAGTGTTTACAGTTTTTAATTGAAAAGGCCGGCAATATAATAAAAAATCAGGAAGAACCAACCCGCCCTTATTCAAATGCTTCCTCCGCTTTTTTTATGAATGCCTCACAAACTTAAATGGCCTATTAAAACGACTAACTTTCCCTTGTAGTCTCAAAATGTACTTTTTTGTCAAAATTAAGGGTACTGGTATTAAACAGAAAAGTTTAGCTAAAATCAACATTTTTATAAGGTTTACATTACCATATATCTTGACAGCTGTATCACTCAATTTCTTACTGATTTTATATGTTTTGTTCACAATTCTTAGTGCATTTCACTCTCTGTGTAATAGTACATGGACTAAGGACCTTAAATCACTAGTAGTAAATGAGGTTATAGTAGAGAACACATTATTCGAAAGAATATTTTTAATTTATTATTGAAACAACCTCGCATGCAGTGGCCGGCAATTTATACAAGTCTTATTTAACAGAGATAATTACCAAATCTCAGGAGAAAGATCAAAATGAGGGGAAACCGCCTTTACAACGAGGTTTTTACCTCGTTGTGCCTTTACCACGCATTTTTTAGCACGCATATTTTTACCGCGAATATGCATTTACAACTCATGCCAATACCACGCATTTAAGGTAAGTTTGGGGGGGGGGGGTTTCCCCCATAAAAACATTGTTTTTAAATCTAAAAACAATGCGTGGTATTGGCATGCTTTGTAAATGCATATTGGCGTTAAAAACATGCACGCTAAAAAATGCGTGGCAAAGGCATGCGAAGTAATTACCTCCGTTGTACCTTCGTACAACCAAAATGAGAATATGAAGAACAGAATAAACTAGAAGGCTGTACTAAAAGCTATGAAATTAAACTACAGTAGCCTAATCTTAGTGAGGGAAAGAATTAAAAAGGATGCAAGTGATTCTTTGGTTAATTGTGGAAGAGAAAAGAATAAAGGAACGAGAGAACAGAAAGTTGAAGCATTCTGTCTATGGAGAGAAGATCGGAAATATAAAGCAGACAGGGATAGAAATGATGTTAAGCAGATTTTAAATAGGGACACTGATCTGAACTTCAGGGATTTAAAGGATATAGAAACAGTATTTCTGTTTTCTTAACTAATTATATAAATATATAGTACTTGAGTGGGTAAAAATAAGATTGTTTGGAGAGGCACTTGCTGGTACTCCTAGAGGAACAAAATTCTCATTCCCAGAAGAAGAGTTTTTAAAAAATTTAGGAAAAATATAGAGACACAAATCTGCTTGCATGCATGGGATTCCTTGAGTTATATAAATAAATTAAAGATATAATTGTTCCATTTTGGGTGACCCTGGTCAACTCATTTTAAGTTGAGGGTGAACCAATTCCTAACTCTGGGACTGAGGCAACTTTTTCAATAATTTTGAAACCCTCAAGGAACCTAAGAACAGGGGGTGATTCAAACAGATATTACCTCTTTTAAATAATGAATATAGGTATTTTCTGAACTACTCACAAACCGATTGGGTAGAATAGTAGAACAGTTAGTACAGGAGTACGGAAAGACAAACATGTATTTAATACTGGACTACAACTACAGGAACTAGCACATACATTGGGCTTAATTGGCCTTGCGAAGATTAGGAATTTCCCCTGGGCATTGATCACTGTAGATGCAACAAAGGCCTTTGACAGGGTCAATTGGGTCTACTTATGTGCAGTATTTGAGCAACTAGGAATCAAAAGTAGTTTTGCTAAAGCTCTATAATTGATATATAGGTCACTAACTGCTATACCAATATGAACTTTATTTCGACATTCGTGCCTTAAAAAGTTTTGTCATATACAAGATCTTTAGAATCGAACACAAGAGAAGACCATCATGATGGAACAATTACATGAGAGAATAATAAAAGTTCATTTAAATTTACAATTGTACCTAAAGGGTAAAAATTCATACAATTATTCTTAAAAAGTTAAAATCCATTACAAGTTAAGAGGAGACCATTTTGTAAGGAAATAAAAACGACCAAAAATCTGAATGCTATGTTATACACAGTAAAATCTCATACTTATTAATTATTTTGACAGAGCCAGCCTTTCTGTTGTGTAAAGAGGAGTACTTGGATATTATCTATACAGCACATTACTCCAAGGCTCTTTTGGTAGCCCAATTCTATAACTTTTAGATTAATAAGAATTATGGGAAAGACTCCTTATGTCGCAGAGAGCAATGTGAGTAGAAGGAGTCAGCCCACTTCATGGGCTATCTACAAGTGCCTTTTTCTTAATGCCCCACATACAGCCAAGGAACTTAGCAACTATGCAGGCAAACACTGATCTAGTGTCTGATTTAAGAATACGCAAGGCAGCCCGGTAATTCCGTGTGCCCTTTTGGTGGCAAATTGGTTTGATCTATTTTAGTCTGGGGCGCGCATAAGCCGGGCAGGCAAACATCACATGTGCCACGGACTCCAAGGATGCCTTGCAGCTAGGACAGGTGCTTGTGGTCGGAGTTTTGCTATGCCATTTGGCCTCTAGATCGTTTAGAGGAAGGGTGCTAAACCTAAATTGTATATATAGTTTCCAGTCAGGGGGGGGGGTGTATTTGGATTAAATCAAGATAGGATTCCAGGGAACTAACCTGTTTATGAATCATAAATTCTGTTGTGAGTTTCCCCCGTTCACTCCTACAATCGTCAGTTTGTGCAACCCAGTTCCAATAGTGCCTCTTCACTGTATCTTTTTGAAGCAGATAGATAAAAAATTTCCCAAGCTCCCCGAAGCCCTATATCTGAGAGGAGTCTCCTTATGTTGTTTAACCACCCATATTTATTGGAAGTGTTTAGGCAGGTGACCTCCGCAAGTGCTTTGGCATATGGCAGTAATTCCGGGGTCCTCTGGATTCTGGCCCAAAATATCAATGGCCGAAGCTTAGCTATGTCAGTGATGTCGCGTTGCCCCAGATCTAGCATTAGAGGGTGGAGTGGAGTACTCTGGGGCAACATGGCCAGACTTCTTAAAAATGTGTTCTCTGTCCTACAAAGCTCCTCTATCTTGTCGAAGCCCCACTGTTCCGACCTATACAGCGTGGAACTGACTGCTTTTAGGTCATAGACCTGCAGGGCAGCGGCAGCTGGTCTGCTGAAAGAGGAGCTGTGTTTCCCCAGAGACCCAGTTTTCTGCTTATGTTTCAATACTATTTTCGATATGTGGGGTTTCCAGTGCAATTTATCGGACAGTTTTACACCTAGGTAGTCAAAAGTGCTTACTCTTTCCAAAGGAGCTCCTTACAGAGTTTGCCTGCCTCTGTAGGACTTATGGGGATTAAAAGCCATAAATGTGGTCTTTGACGTGTTTATTTCAAGACCCCGAGTATTGCAGAAACGTTTGAATCTATTTAAGAAAAGTTGTAGCCGCCCCAGGGGTTTATACACCAACAAGGTGTCAACTGCAAACAATAAGGTCACAATATTTTCCCCACAAAGAGATGGGGCATCGGCGGGCTCCTGCGATAAAAAACTTACAACTTCGTTCATGTAAAGGGAGAAGAGCGTAGGTGCCAAAACGCATCCCTGACTAACTCCCCTGCTGACTGGGATGCGCTCTGTAAGTTGACCCTGCATGCCCCACCTCACTCGGGCCAAGTTGTTGTCATGAAGTCGAACAACCAAATCAAGTACAAAAGGGAAAATTCCCATTTCTCTGAGGACTTGCCACAGCGTCTGTCTGGGCACTAAATCGAAGGCAGTCTTCAGATCGATGAAAGCTAAATATAGACTGCCCTGACCAATGGCTATGACTTTCAAGTAAAGGAGCAGGAGGCGAAAGACCTGGTCTATTGTCCCTGTCTTTTCTCTAAAGCCTGCTTGATTTAGTGACAGAATGGCATTTTCGTCAGCCCATATCTGGATCTTTTGTAAAAGGGCTCGACTAAATGCTTTTTGTAGTACGTCTATCAGGCTAATAGGTCTGTAATTGCAGGGTTGTCCTTTATCCCCTTTTTTGAATATTGGAACCACCTCAGCCCCCCGCCAGGATCCTGGGACCGAAGCCCCACTGGCTAGGGCATTTGAAAGTAATAATATATAATGAGCCCAGCTGGAGCTATCAGATAAAAATAAATCTCCTGGAATGCCATCTGGCCCTGGGGCTTTTACCTGTATTATGCGGCTGATTGAGCCCTCGATGTCGCTTAAAGAGAATAAATCATTATCTAGAATCAGAGGTGAACAGGAGACATCCCCCCACAGGAGGCGGAGCAGCAACCTCTGAGTAAAGCTTTTTGAAATGATCCTGCCAGTCTTGGGCTGAGATATAATTTGGAGGAGCACGGGCCCCTGTTTCATCGCCCCAGATAAATAGGGACCAAAAGGTCTTAGATAGAATCTTTGGCAGCTCAAGCTTCCTTGATTAGCTGCCAGCGAGATTCGTCCCACTCCTTTTTTGCTTGATGGAGGGCTACTTTATAGCTCTTCCTAGACGATCTAATTTGTTCGCAATCTTTAGATGTTAGTGCCTTGACTAGTTCTAATCGCAAGGTTCTGCAAGCATGATTATACCATGATTCTGAGCCCCCTTTTGTAATTCTAGACTTTGAATGATGCCTGACTACGGTGAAATAAGAGCCTAGTTGCTCAAATAGAGGAGTATGAAGGGTGTCTACTTCAGCTAGCCCTCCAAGTCTCTTAAGCAGTGATTGAAGTTAAAGTGTTCCTGCCACCAGATCCTGATGCATACATAGAACTTTGTCATCTCATAACATTACCTTCCCCCAATTTAGTCGGCGGTTGTCATTTGAAGTAAATACTTCCTTCGTTAGCTTTTGAACAGAGGCCTGTGTGTTTGGTCCACCCCACACTGGCATCATACTTAAACAGAGCAGGTTATGGTCATTATCTGTTGTATCGCCCACGGCCATGTCGAGCACTCCTCCAAAGCCTTAGGTCTAACATAATGTAGTCAATACGGCTCGGGCTATTTACCCTATTAAATGTGTTTGCACCAATCCTATTTGATTTAGTCCTACCGTTTGCTGCTCGAAGTCAATACTCTAGGCGTTTATTTGGAGCACCAATTGCCACCAGTTCTTAACCGGAGGGCGATCTAGAGGTGGAACTGACCACCTCAGGTCTTCCTCATTCGTTTTACTCATTGCATCAACATTATCTAAAGGTTCAAATGTGACATTGAAGTCACCTGCTATTATCAGCATAGACTGGAGCGGACTTTCGTCCAATAGCTTCTCCAATTGTTGGAATATAGCTGATGGTCTGCCCCCCCTTGTTCCTCTCGCATATATGTTGATTCTGATCCCCAAAATATCTGGACTATCGGTGCAAAGAGGCGTGATCGTGTAACTGCTATAATCTTTGTATTTTGATACCAAGCCAAAAAATTACAAGGGTGCTAGACAGGGCTGTCCCATATCACCACTCTTATTTGACTTGCATGTAGAACCTTTAGCCTACCAACTAAGATCAGACAATGAGGTTATCCCACTTTTATGTGGGCACTTCATGAATAAAGTGTTGTGTGCTGATGACATAATGATGTATACCTCTGCTTTAGATAAAACCCTCCCCAGATATGAGGCAGTAACCCACAGTTTTGAAGCAGTTTCCTCAAGAGTCACAGAAACTATAACCAGTCCCTTGGGAGAAAGGAAAACTGACTTTTGAGAAATCAATTTCTGAGGGGTTGGTGTTCTGCTATCCCAATGCCACATTAGCCTTTATACACTCCCCAACCTCCATCACCATCTTACAGTTCCCCACCTCTACAGTCACCTTATAAGTCTGTCTATTGCTATCACTCAGTCATTCCGATTCAGATCATGGCAACCTTTTTGAGCCCCAGGGCTCTTATTTAGTGAATAATTCAAAATGAGAGATAATAGCCTTGAATGTGGATGTGAGAGACAACTGAATCTGTAATGAGATAAAATATTTAGGAATAAGCATCACGCAAGATCTTGCCATGGTTCCTGAGTGAAGATACTTTCCTGCCCCCCTTCCTCAAGAGTCACAGACACTATAACAAGTCCTGTGTAAAAAGGGAAAACTGACTTTTGAGAAACTAATTTCTGAGAGGTTGGTGTTCTGCTATCCCAGTGCCACATCCGTCTTTATACACTCCCCAACCTCCTCCAAAATCTTATAATTCCTCACCTCTGCAGTACCTTTATGAGTCTGTCTTTTCCTATCACTCGGTCATTCAGATTCAGATCATGGCAACCTTTTTGACCCCCAGGGCCCTTACATTGATCTTGCATCATGTAGGGATGGGGACAATCTGTGAGTAGACTATAAAGTCGACCCACAAGATAACACTAATCTGGAGCCATGCCCTGTTAAGGCTTCACCGCCTGATGATACCACAGCCTACCATGATTTGATACAGAGGGCACCACCACAAGGTCAGTCCAAAGCTGCCAATGCTAAAGAGCATGGCAAATGTGCCACGTAAAACCTTAAAGGAACCCATCAAGGTTCGGGTGGTAATCCACAAAAATGAAAAAGACTTGTTTATTGCTGTTTAAATAAACAGCTGGAACATGTTAGGACATCAGTATAGGATGTCATTTATTACCTGCTGCACCTTCAAAAAGTTGACTTAGTATACAGTTCTATTGGGATACATCTAGCTGCTGAAGCGCCTACATGCAAAGTAGGGGACACTTTGCATTTTTCAGGATGCGTCTTGTTAAAGCCCTTATGGAGGGACTTAAATAGGTTATTCCTCCTAAAACATCACCAGCCCCTTCAATGGAACCTTAATGTGGTGTTCACAAGACCAGTGGGACCTAATGAAAGGTAATCTTTCAAGTTGCAATTACCTCTGAGGAGCGTTGGTGAACTGCAAATTGTCACAATAGAGGAACATTTTATTCAGATCCATAAGGATAGAGATTTTCTGAGAACAAATCCAAAGTTTAGATCAAATGTGGTGCCCCTTTTTAAGTCAACAAGACAATAGAGTTGCCTATTTTCTTCCCACGCCTGAAAAGGTGGCCGAAAGGACTTTACACATTGAGAGAACTAATGTACTACAGATAAAGATCGAATGGCATCTATCCCGAAAGCAAAGCATCTGTGGCTTTTGCAAGACCGTGCCTAGAAATCCCGTTTTCAAGAAGGTTCTAGCCAGATGTATAGTAAAATGCATCCAAACATGCCTTGACAAGGCAAAACACTAGTTGTAGCTAGATTACGTTCCACAAGAAAAATGGGGGCAACTATGGCCTTCTTAAGGAATAGCTGAGATCTGCATACATGATCAACCCTACACGGGTTCACTAAGGACTATTCTCTTCTTCGTGGTGAAGCCACAAGAATAGAAGGGGACATATGGATGTAACATTGCATGACGGTCAGCTGGTTGTCAAAATGAACAGAGTTTGTTACCTTGCAGTCGGCTGGTATGTTGGTGGGCCAGGGTTTTAAATTGACGGCAGTTTTTCCTCTTTGCAAGGATGCATGACAATGGGAGCATATCCCTGTTGCCCTTTCCTCTTTTAGAAGGGAGAAAATACAAAACCGTTCTAAGTGACAGTGCTACTCCATGTTTGAGACCATTTTTTGACTTCTAAATGCGATTTTGATACTTAACTTTTGCATTTGTATTATAAGACAACCAATGCAAATCAAATGTTTCCTTTAAATAGGCATGTTTTACTGTTTTTTCTTTCAAAAACCTTTCCAGCCCTTTCCAAATGCAACACAGTATCTTTTGAGAGGAAAAGCGTTTCCTTTCTATTTTGTGACAGAAAATATTTAATTTTTTTACTACAGAATGCCATCACTCTTTGAAAAATGCCCTGCCTGTGGTAGAAAGAAGACGCAGACTGATCATTGCAATGTCTTAATTTTTGCATCTCATTTTAAAAGATTTCAAAAAGAACTATTAAGGACAGACAGAAGATTTACCACATGGGTCGTACGAAGATCATTTCAGACATCTGGGAGATCTGAGGGGCATGGAAAGGTAGCTGCTTTACTAGAGAGCTCGCTGTACCTTCCCACAGGACTCTTCAAGAAGATGATCTACCAAGAGGTCTGACTAGCCTCTACACCAGCCTTTTTACTAATCATCGGTGAGTAGATCACCATTGAGGCACTCGACATTAGTCACTGGCTGTTGACATTAAGGAATTTGTCACTAAAAGGCTCAGCATTGAACAGATTATTACATCTGTCTGCAGGCTGAACCAGAATAATTTGGCTTCCTCTTTTTCTTTATCTTCCTGATCCAGAATATTCAAGTGTTTACTCCTCTACCCGTGATGTAACCACTGCTGCTAGAACTTTCTCCATTCCTTCTCCTTCCATATCCACCACTCCCAGGTGCACTTAGTCACACTACCAACAGCTTCGCCTCAAGTTCTGACTCAGCCAGTGGCGCTTCCAACTGCTCTTCAAGCTCTGGTGCATAGTTCTCTAGTCCGAGTCACTTGAAGAGCTACCACTTCTAAATGAAAGACATACAACTACCACTGAATCATCCCAAACACCATTTGTGTATTCCATGTCCTTTAGGTGGAAGTCTTATTCCTGCTGAAGAAACCGCACACCGATATCTACCTCTTCTAGGACCTCATCATGATCTCTGTACCTTCAAGGAAGTTTTTTTTTATCAGAGGGCTGGCGATGCTCAAAGTAAGTGCCTACCACTATGGCCAATTGGTGATTTTTTGGAGAGACTCTATCGGTGCTCCATGTCAAGACGGTTGTTTACTCTGGGTCCAAGGCTTATAAAAACAGCTGTGTAACTTATCTTGATTTTTGGCTTCAGCTAAGTAAGTTAGACTAGAGAACTAATTGAAGACTCCAGGTGAAGACCCTTGTTAATGTGGGCAAATCCGCAACCATATTCCGTTATTGTCTACAGCACCAACATTTTACATGTTCTTCTGATAAGAAGATAAAAATGCCTTGATTCTTCCGGAAGTAAGATGTGTGCCATGGGTGCTGGATATGAAAACTGCCAATGGAACATCTTTACTTTGCTGGAAATCCCACAGTGATATTTCATATCTGCTGTGTTTGATGAAGATTCAGATGAAAAAAGGGAATATTTTCAAGAGATTCTGACAGAAGGCATGATGGTCTCCAACAAAACTATCAATGCTGCTGCGGATTCATCAGTCCTAGTTGCTTTTGACCCATGAGCTGGCCATTTACTGTTTCTTGGCTTAAGAAACTAAAGGCCTAAAACTGTGTGGAGTCTAAAACTTCAGTTCTTTAGCACCACATCTTTTGTGTGACAAGCTGATGAGAAAATGCAACATATGAAGACGGATAGAAGTGCTCAAAGCTGTTGGTCTGGAAAAATGAAAATATAAAAAGCATTGTAAATCTGATTTCTAATTCTTCTAAACAGTGTTTAAACCCCACAACTGCTCCAGCAGCAGAAGTTGCTCCAGTGTAAGAGGTAGAGATGGTCAGGAGCTGCCTCAGGAGAAACACCAGAACTCCTTTGTTCCCCCTCTCTTCTATCTGCCACACCAGTAAGGTGAATATAGGAATAGAGCGATACAGCTTCATAAACGATTGACTGTATTTTGCAAAATGCCTTTTCTCTTGACGTTTGTCACCTACTCCAGCTATTCCTTGAAAGATTTCTTGTCAATTTCAACTAGACAGGCTTCAAGAAGTCAAAACCCTTCTTAAAAAACAAACTGTGAAAGGAATTCCTCCTTTCGAACATGGAAAGGGAATGTATTTGGTTAATCTTCTGGTTAGAAAAAAAGATCAAAGCAAGAATTCGGACCTATCCTCGACTTAAAACTGCCAAACAAACAGATGAACAGAGAGAAATTGGGAAGCTAATCTTTCATCAAACGTAGCCTCATCTCAATCTAGAAGACTGGATGTGTGCAATAGACATTCTGAATGATGATAATAATGATACACTTTTTATTTGATAGTTAACTAAAACCGTTTAAATCTTTAAAACGCATAGAGTTCATGCATCTAAAACACACAGTTCATATAAACCAAGCATATATCGAGCTTTTAGGACTTAAAAAGTGGATTCTAAAAATATTAACCAAAGTGCAGGACCAAATATTCTTTTATAAGAGGTTGTGGATGTGCTGCTTTTCAGCGGGCGCATGGTTCACTAGTGAGGCGCTTCTAGCGGCCACTGTGTCCATAAACTTCCCAAAGCGCACTGTAAGCCTACAATCCCTTCCCTCATAACAGTGGTCGATTGCATCCTGACATAAACGAATGTTTAGTTCTCGAAATAATGGCTTAAGCCAAAATTGTCTTTCCCATGCAAACCCAGGACAGGAACACAATACGCGGGCCAGTGATTCCTTCTGATAAGGGCGGAAGCGGCAGGAATCTCCTGCCCGTGTAAGTTTCCCCTCTTTGGACTATTTCCCCCACATCTAATGGGCCCATTCTCATCCTTAAAAACCTTAATTTATAGGATTTTAACAATGGGAGTCGCTTATAAGGTTGCAGGTTCGACTCCCCGTAGTTCGCTTCTACAAACCGGTTGTGACAAGTATATTATAGTGTGAGGATATCATTTTTTACTGACTGGTTTTTAATGGGCTTATGTAAAAGGCTTTTGAATGAATCATATGAGATGCTCAGAGCCCAGGGGGAGGACATTTGTAGGTCGGTCAGTCATATCTGAATCTCCTCTTGCCAGGGTTAGGAAGATAGTTTAAGCATCTTTTGGCCTATGTGAAATTTGAAAGTCCTAACATCTGCTTATTTTAATTGAACCAACAGTTTCAATAGATTGGCCTGCTGTTCCTATATTTGGTCTGTGAGGCCATATTCTAAACAGATCTGAGATTCCCTGGAGGAATTCGACCCCCGGAATATTTGTCAAAATAGTATTGATTGCTGCTGATTTAGCCAGTGCCCAAATTGGGCAGGAAAGGCTTTATGGCCATATACGAGCGAGGGCCGAAACGTGGGTTTTAGAACTTAAAATAAAGGCAGTAATGAAGGGCTTGTGGGAGTAGATGCAGCTTTACACAACCCAGCGGCTTACGCAGCCTTGTTAAAGTAACTCTTGGTTTTTCATGGATTTATTTTTAGTCTGTTGGTGCTGCAGTCAGGTTGTTAAGTCAAGATTGCAGGCCACTAGCCGAGACATCTAGCAAAACTGTATCATTGGCATACTGCCATACAGATAGCTGTTGGTTAAGTTTAGAAGGCCACGATTTTGGGTTTGTCAGAGCCAGTGCTATGTCCGCTTTAAACATGTTGAAAAGAATGGAGACTAAACACATCCCTGTTTTAGCCCTTTGTTAATGGGGACTGTGTTGGACAGGGTGTCATCCACACTTAATTTGACATGCACCCAATTGTTTGACTAACGTGGTATTAAGTATTTTTGTCTGGAGACCCCTGGTGCATAGTTTCTGCGACAACCTTTACCTACCAATGCTATCAAAGGCTTTTTTATAATCCAAGCAGGTGTGAATGCATATTTTCATATTCCAAATATGGATACGCATCAAAACGTTCTCTGATTCCTTTTCGAGAAAGACTGTTACCAGTAAAACACCATTCTTTTCGCTTTACATATGCACCCATCTCCAAGTGTATGATGGGGTTCACCACACACCTGGGAAGAGAATATTGGTCTTTCCATATCTGGACAACTGGCCGATCAAAACTTCGACTGCTCAGGAGGTTATGCATTAGTTATAGAGTACACTGTCTATCCTAAACTGACTGGGTTTTCCCAATCCAATCCAATCCATTCATCTGTGAGCATTGCTTGAAAGGTGTTAAAGTGTACTCTTCGGGAGAGAGCCTATTGTCTGTCCGTCTGGATTGTCACAATCTTCTGAGGATGACAAAGGCGCATACTCATCAGATCTCACCCTTATTGGGATCATGACTTCTTGCAACTTTTGATGCCTCATGCACTCCTCCATATGATGCTTATTGAGTACTACAACAGGGATGCAAACTGATTCTAAATCTGGCTGTGATCGTCTGTCTCATAGTGGTGCAAAGTGAAGTATCAATTGAAAGAGATTGTTTTTCACAAAGACCTTTGTAATGAATGCCTCTGAGTTGCTTAGCTCATATCAATTTAAAGGACAAGGGACATTGTCTTAAAACGAAATGCCCTACCACAACAGTCTACTGAAATTGAGAGCAGTACATCTGGCTCTTAACTCTTTTCTTCCAGCAACGAGAACTAACTCTGTGCTTGTGCTGACAGACCACACAACAATGATGTATCATCTGAAACAGCAATGAGGAACAAAAGCCATGCTTTTGCAAGTGATCAATAGCCAGATACCTTCATTTTACAGCACTTTTCAGGTGTTCAGAATGTAGAAGCAGATTAACTCAGCAGAGTGCTTCTGGAGAATATCAAGTGGGTTATAAACGATGAATTATTGCTTAAAGAAACTTTTTAACAGAGCATTATCAGTTTTCCAATCATAAAAGGCTGCAGCCTATCCAGTCAGTTAGTTATCTTCATTGCTCTCGCATTTCCTTTAAAATCGTTTTTGAAATGATTGAGCGATAGTTTGAAATTATAATTGCTTTCTTTTTTCAAAAATATAACATTGTGTCCAATGTAGTCACAATAGTTTGCCCAAAAATGTTTTTTTTAAATGTTTTTTTTAATTGCATTTTCGAAAGAAAAGTTTTTTTGTGTATTTATTTTGTAAAATGTTCTCTGGGGTCCTGTGAGTGACCAGTGCAATTCATTGCTCATGATTTTGGTGGAGATTCCCCTGAACTAGAATTACAGCTAAGTCACTTTTCCTTCTTTAAAATTGTGCTTTTCCTGAAACAAAATCTTTTTCTATATCTACTTGAAAATAAAGACACTGTTTAAATATGAATGAGCTGAAACTGATAATTTTCTAGGTTCCAGCAGAAAAAAAATCTGCTCAGTGGCGTGCTTTGGATGATGCACTGTCTGTACGACGAAAGGCTGTGGATGAAGCTGCTGATGCTCTTTTGAAAGCCAAGTGAGTAGCCTTGAACCACAGTTGTCTACCAGACAGCTGCAGTTATTAACAAAGACTGTTTCAATGTATTGCAGTTTATAATTGGCACTTGTGGCATAACAGACACACACATCTAATTGTACATTTTCTTTGTGTTGTATGTTTGTTCACCCTTTTGTGTAACTCGTGTAGGCTGGGCATGTACATGCCTAGAAGATTACTTGGTAAGGGCAAACCTTCCATGAATAGTACAGCACTAACAGACTTTGCATTAGACTCCATCACTTAGGACAGAATCCGCTGTATTCTGTGGTTTCTTACTGTTGAAGAATGTATTTTATAATTGCTGTAAATGCTTGAGCACAAGGTGTACTGTGTCTCTGGTACAACACTATGACCTGCTGACTGTTGATGGCTCCCATGAGCTGCAAGACTTTATTGGAGAGACAATGGAAGGTAGTGGGGAGTAGTAAAAATACACATTGTCAAAGAAAAAATCCCCTGCTCTACAAGGTAAGTATTTTTATATATATATATATATATATTTTTTAATTATAAAGTTTTGTATAGCACGAACATGGCCCTAGAGCGTATCAGAGCGCTTTACATTATAGGGTAGGTAGGATACAGTTGTAAGAATAGACACTCATCACATATGAGAGTAGCATTGTAAAGCTGGTGTCTATGGTTGCACATCAATGTAGTGGTCAAACAGAGCATCGGAATAATAGGCAGGTAAATAAGCAATAAAACATAATGTGTCTTAGGGCAGAAACTTGTCCATTAGAATTGTTTTCACTTCTTTTTTGAATGAAGAGGTAGATGAAATTCGTCGGCTATCCAGTGGCAGAGAGTTCCATATCTTCGTGGCGATACCCGAGAAGGCTCTGTAGCTCGTTCTCTTTTTGTGGACAATCTGTGGTTTCAGTAGCAGTGAACTTGCACTTCGTGAGGATCTGCATCCCCCTGATAACTCTAGCTTTCGTGCCAGATATGTGGGGGTCTTGAAATGTAGGGCTTTAGGAGTCATGCAAGCAATCTTTAGCTGTATCCTTGCTTTCATTCGGTAGCCAGTTTAGAGTTTTTAGGGTTGTAGATATGTGATTATTTCTTTTTCTACTGGTTATCCATCTGGCTGTAGCATTAAGGGAGGCCCATAGCGGGCCATATTGTATTTAGGAAGACTGCAAAGAATGGAGCTTGCTTAGTCTAATCTAGGCAATACAAAAGCTTGGACCGCCAGCTTAAAGTCGTCCTGTGGTAGGAAGGGTTTGAGTTTCCTTAGTATACTCATCTGGTAATTAGCTCCTTTGATGGCATTGCTGATATGATTCTGCATATTCAAGTGTTTGTCTAGTGTAATTCCAAGGGATTTAGCGGAATCAATAATGTGAGGAGAACAGTTGAAGGCTGTTAGATGCTTCATCCAGAGGTCGATCTTGGGAGTGTGATTAGGAGGAGCGATGAGGAGGAATTCCGTTTTGTAAGTGTTAAGCTTGAGAGGGTTATCAGTGAGCCAGTTTTGATCAGCAAGGTAGAGTTGAGGGAAATTGAGTCTTCTGGGGAGGAGATTGAGTGTCATCTGCATACATCTGATAAAGAATGTTCGCAGAGTTCAGTGCATTTGCAAGAGGTTCCAGGAATAAGTTGAAGAGAATGGGTGAAAGGGCAGACCTATGTGGTACCCCCATATTGACCGCGGTGGGCGGAGAGAGGGAATGATTCACCTTGACTCTTTAGGTTCTGTTGTGGAGGAATGATGTAAACCATTGCATTGCAATACAGGCCCTGATAGGCCCAACCTTCGTTCCAGAATAGACAGTAAGCTGTCGTGTTCAACAGTGTCGAAGGCAGAGGATAAGTCAAGTAGAATCAGAAGACATGATTTATTATGGTCTAGCATTTTTAATATGTCATCCATGATGTGAGTGAGTGCAGATTCTGTGCTGTGTCCTTGACGAAAACCGGATTGATGTTGATCCAAGAGCTGGAAGTTCTCAATGTGGATGCTGAATTAGCACACATTTTTCTAGAAGTTTCGCCAGAGTGGGGATGTTGGAGATAGGGCGGAAGTTGTTAAGATCAGAACTGCCTGCGTTAGTTTTTTTTTTTTAGAATGGGCGTTACCTGCTCTTCTTTTAGGCAGTCCGGGATAGTGCATTACAATAGTGAGGCGTTAACAATCTTAGACCATAAGGGGAGAATGGCAGCTTGTATTTCTTTGAAGATTGGAGGTGGTGGTGGGTCGCTGAAGTGGTTAGATGTGTTGATCGCTAGAAGAATGTTATAGATGTCACCTTTGTTGAGGGGAGTGAAAGTGTGCCAGGAGGCATTGTTCTTGGGGACATCTCCAGGGGGACCGAACCAGTCCGAGCCCAGAGAGGCGAGTGGGGAAGCGAGCCCTGTATTTTGAAGAAGATCCCTCTTTGATTTTTAGGTCGTTTTCAATGGTTTTTGTTTTCTCCAAGAAGAATGCGGCCAATTCCTCGCATGTTGGGGGAATTATGTCACCATGGTCTGACCGGTTAGGTGCGTTGATTGATTGTTGCTTGACGATTTCCAAATGTTTTTTGGGACGATTTTTGGCTTGGTTAAGTTGAGTTCTAAAGAAGTCTGCTTTTGCATCTTTGATTTTTCTGTTGTAAGAGTTCCTTACAGATCTAAGGTGTTTTACGTGTGCGGTGGAGGGTACGGATCTCCAAGTTCTTTCAGCTGACCTTAGATAGCGACGTTCAGAGTTTAGATTATTATTGAACCAGAGTTTGGAGATTTTAGTGGAAACGTTTTTTTAGTTTTTTTTAAGGGAAGCGATGGAATCAAGGATGTCAGAAATAGAGGAATTATAGAAGTCTGTGAGGTCATGTACATCTATCATGCCTGCTTGGGGAGTCAGGGCAGTCTTACATCAGGGTGCTAAGACTTTGGGATTAATGTTTTGTTTCGGAGGTTCCTTTTCCATTCTTTTTTTTCATAGGTTGGTCTCTCTTCGGGGTCACCTCCAAGTTGATAAAGAAGATGATGCTGTAGTGGTCAGACCAGTCATGGGGAATAATGGATTCCAGTGTGATGTTGTTCATTTTAGATATAATAGGGACCAGTGTTTCACCTTTGTTGTGGGTTGGACTGCTGCAGAATTGGGTCAGATCGTGGTCAGATAGGAAGGTTTTTAGACAATTCACTGCATGGTCGTTCGGGTTAGTCCAGTGGAGGTTGAAGTCTCCAAGGAAGATATGGGTTACTTGAGGGTCATCGTTGGATGTGATGATTTCCATGGATTGTTCAATGAAGGACAGATTGTCTCCAGAGGGGTGGTAGAATGTGTGTAGTTTGCAAATGAGGCTGTTATTGCTTGAGATGTTGCTGCAGAGATATTCACTGGTGGGCAAGGTGACGGTTTCTGATTGATACACAGTGTGTTTCGGTGTTTCTCTTCCAGGGGATACTCCTCAATAGTCATAAGCACTGAATTATCCCCGCCCACCTGCGGGATCCCGGAGCATATAGAAATATACATATATATATGTGTATGTTGGGGATCACAAGTGCATAGCACTTCCGCGACATACAAATATACATGTATATAAATACATAAATATGCAGCCTAACATAATTCCAATAAGGCAAAATGCCAAAATTACAAAGGTTTTCCCTGTACAGACAATCTCCTATATACACTCTGTAATAGAGAACATACACTGTAATAGTGTCATACAAGAAAACCTTTATTTTCAGAGAAGAAAACATGTAATAGCAGGCAGTTGGCCCATAGGCTGCATAGCTGAATAAATATCACCGTACAGTAAAACACTGGCACCTTGCCTTTAAGGCTTCCAAGAACTTGGATACTTTGCCTTTAAGGCCTCCTGGAGACCCTCTGCTCCCATCATGCACCACAGGTGACAGTTAGGTCAGTTCTTTTTTCCGGCTCCTTCTATGAGGATCCTGGAGCTTGAGCTCGACAGTTTTTCTGACTTTCCTGTCAGGAATTGTTTTCTTCTTTGGTTTTTTGCGGTTTTCCTGTGCTGGCAGTGGTTTATTACCATTCTCTGACAAAATTTCACTCTTTTTCTGTCAGAATGCCGGCTCTTTTCCGCAAATGTCCATCCTGTGGAAAGAAGATGGCCATCTCAGATCCACCCTCCGTGTGTATCGCCTGTCTTCCTTCCAGTCACAAGCCTGACACTTGTTATCATTGTCAGAGGTTTTCTGCGAGGACTCTTCGCGACAGGGAGAGGATTCGCCTTCAAGCTGTGCTCGAGAGAGGAAAAGCCCGGCTGGAAAGTGGCCTTGTGTGTCAAGAGCCCTCCTCTCTTCAGGAACACCGACGTCCTCATTCTGCCTCTTCAACATCGAGGAAACGACAGATTCCGGACTGTTCGCCGTCGACGTCGTTGCCGCCGTCGAAGAAGCAACCAACACAATCTCCGACGTCGAGACGGCGTGAGTCTCCGTCGTCGAGAAAGGCTTTGACGTCGAAGCATACTGCCTCGGGCTCGAGGTATGTTCATGGCGAAGGTCGATCGACATCAAAACACCCATCGACGTCGAGACATCCATCGACGTCAAGGCACTCTCCGTCACCTCCCCGTAGGTCGACGTCGAGAAGTTTGCCGACGGCAAAGGTGCCTCGAGACCAGTCGACGTCGAAGACTTCGAGGCCATTGACGTCGAGGAGGCGAGAGCGTTCGACGTCGAAGTCACTGAGTAGACGGTCGACGTCGAGGACATCTTTGAGGGAGGTGAGGTCGCCGTCGAGGACAGCGAAGTCCTTAACTCCTACCCATCATCCCACGTCAAGGGAGAGGTCGACGTCAAGGGAAAAGCACAGGTCGACGTTGAGGCGCTCGACATCGAGAGCTAAAGAGTCTGCTGTTGCCTCGGATGAGGTTAGAGCTGCATCTCTATCGTCCTCAAAATCTGGATCTTCTCCAGGACTGCGTATTGTCCAGATCTCCCCGGAGGGCTCTCCGGTGGTTGGTGAAGATGCACGGCGCAGGAAGTCTAGGGCCCTCAGTAGCCCGGGGTCGGACTTTTCCCGTACCTATTCTCCTTCACGTTTGTCCAAGGATTCTCCATCCCCTAAAACACCTCGAAGATCAAGGTCACCGACTGTGGTTTCTTCCAGAAGGAGGAGTCGTCCAAGCAGATCACGATCTCCACATGCCCGCCATGCTCGTTCAAGGGACAAATCTCGCTCTTATCATTCTTCTCCGAAGAGAAGACTGCATAGATCTCCCACCTGGTCTTCTCCCACCAGGTCCTCTATCAGAGACTATTCTCCAACATTGACGGCTACACCTCCATCAAGAGTTTCTCCAATTGATGACCTCAGCACCTTTAATGAGGTTCTTTGTAGAGGAGCGAATAAGCTGAACATCTGTCTGTCCCGGCTGTTTCCTCCTCAGTGATTTTCGAGACTCTTCATCATCGCTCCTCGACTCGGCCTTTACTTCCTCTTGTCCCAGGCCTTCTCGAACCTGCTATGCAGACTTTTTTGACACCGGCAACGGTGGGAGCTGTTCCTTCCCGAATAGCTAAAAAGTACAAGGCTCCGGACCAAGATCCTTTGTTCCTTCGATCGGATCCTCCTCCGGATTCCATCATTGTGGCGGCTGCTAGAAAGACGCACTCATCTATGTCTTCCTCAGCGCCTCCGGATAAGGATAGTAAACTGATGGACTCTTTAGGTAGAAGGATGTGCAACACTTCAGCTTCTATCATGAAGGTCGCCAGTGCCTCCGCTCTGCTGGGGAGGTATGAAAGATCCTTGTGGGATTCACTGGGACGTTTTGCCGACAAACTCCCAAAAGAGGACCAGCAAGACTTCCGAGAAATACTGCAAGAGGGAGGTCTGGTGGCTAATCAGGTGATTAGTGCTTCCGCTGACTCATCCGATCTGGCTGCCCACAGATACTCCCATGGTATCTGTTCGAGGCGTTCTGCTTGGTTACGCTTGACTGGCCTCAAACCCGACGTCCAGCGGAAGATAACCAACCTGCCTCTCAATGGGTCTTCTCTCTTCGGGCCGCATGCGGACGAAGAAATGGCAAAGATGAAAGCAGAGCTGGACACGGTGAAAGCTGTGGGTCTCGAGAAACGGAAGGAGTTTCGTAGGCGCTTCCGCCCCTACAATAAACGCCCGTTCCAACAGAGGGTTCAAACCCCTCAGTGGTCGGCTCAGGGTCAGCAGCAGAGGTCTCACTTCCACCAACGGAGACCAGGAAGAGGAAGAGGGACCAATAGACAGCTGGCCTCTACCTCATAGCAGCCATCAAAGCAATGAGGGAGTGCTTCCTCTAAACACGTGTGCCACTCCGGTAGGAGGAAGTATCGCATATCGTCTGGAGGAGTGGAGAAACATAACCAACGACAAATGGATGTTGAATATTGTTCAAAATGGATACTTGCTACGGTTCAAGATCCCACCTCCATCGGTTCCTCCGGACGGAGGAGTCCGCTTGTCATCACATTTTACACGAGGAAGTAAAGAGTCTTCTACAGAAAAAAGCCATAGAATACGTCCCTGTTCATCAGAGGCGCCAGGGGATATACTCTCGATTATTTCCTGGTCGAAAAAAGAGGTCCGACAGTAGAATACAGACCAATTCTGGACTTGCGCATCTTGAACAAATACATCCGCAAAGAGAAATTTCGGATGCTTGCCCTGCACCAGATCTTCCCCCATCTACATCAAGGAGACTGGATGTGCTCCATAGATCTGCAGGATGCTTATTTCCACATTCCAGTGTCCAGGAAACATCGAAAATTTCTCCGTTTTCAAGTTGCTCTACGTCATTTTCAGTTCCGAGTCCTACCTTTCGGACTGAAGTCAGCCCCACGGACATTTTCAAAGTGCATGGCAGTGGTGGCGGCTTTTCTCCGCAGACGCAAAATATTCGTTTACCCGTATCTGGACGACTGGCTCCTGAAGAGTTCAACTCCATCCCTGCTTCAGTCTCATCTTTCCTACAGTCTCCAGTTACTGAACAAGTTGGGTCTACGAGTCAATTTCAAAAAATCGATTCTCAATCCGACCCAGAACATTCACTACCTAGGGTCGTCGCTGGACACCGCGGAGGCAAGCGTGTGTCCTTCGGCGGAGAGGTTTTCATCAATCAGGATCAAATGCCGAGAACTCCTGCAGACTCACCACCCAACAGTCTGACAAGTGTCCTCTCTCCTGGGGTCCATGGCTTCCTGCATCTTCATAGTTCCCAATGCCAGATTGCACATGCGTCCCCTGCAGCAAGCTCTGGAAGACCAGTGGGTGCAAGCGTCAGGCAGCTGGGAGGATCGGATCACTCTGTCCCAGTCTGCCAGGGACTCCATCATGTGGTGGACAAAGCGGTCCCATCTAATGAAAGGTGTTCCCTTCCATCAAGAGACTCCGACTCAAACTATAGTGACAGATGCCTCCCTGCAAGGTTGGGGGGCTCATATGAATCACCTTCAAGTGCAAGGGCTGTGGTCGGACACAGAGAGGGGATACCATATCAATTTTCTGGAGTTGAGGGCCGTCCAACTAGCCCTCAAATCTTTCTTTCCGTCTCTTCAGTCCAACTCCCTCTTGATTCAGACAGACAACACCACGACGATGTTTTATCTGAACAAGCAGGGAGGCACCAGGTCCAGAATTCTGTCCCAGCAGGCACAAGCCATTTGGAAGTGGCTTCTGGCACGGCATCTCACCATCACGGCTGTCCATGTGCCGGGCGACCTAAATGTACAGGCGGACTTCCTAAGCAGAGAGTTCGTAGAAGCGCACGACTGGGTGCTAAACACCGAAGTGGCTCAGGATATCTTTCAAAGATGGGGTGTGCCGGACATAGACTTGTTCGCAGATGCAACAAACTCCAAATGCCCCGTCTACGCGTCCAGGTATCACCAACCAGGTTCAAGCGGGAATGCTCTGTTGATAAGATGGTCTCAGAGCTTACTCTACGCTTTTCCTCCACTGCCTCTCATTCCAGCAGTGATCACAAAGTTCTACAAGACCAACTCCAGGATGATTCTGATCGCTCCGGAGTGGCCACGCCAGTGGTGGTACCCGGATTTCTACAACTTTCCGAAGTTCCGCAACAGAGATTGCCTTGCCGTCCGGACCTTCTATCCAAGAGCCAGGGGAGAGTGTTTCACCCAAACCTTCCTTCCCTCAGGCTGACAGCATGGCTCCTGAAGTCTTGCAGTATGGACACTTAGACTTGCCAGCGGACTGATTGAACATCCTTAAGGAAGCGAAAAGACCTTCTACCAGGGCTTCCTACGCTT
Organism: Calotriton arnoldi; assembly: GCA_963921515.1. NCBI lineage: Eukaryota > Metazoa > Chordata > Amphibia > Caudata > Salamandridae > Calotriton > Calotriton arnoldi. Next base: position 3,539,572 of record CAWUFW010000005.1, on the reverse strand, counting down.
TCAAGTGAAAACGTTTTTACCTATGGTGTTTGACTAATGGTCATGACCCAGTTAGAGAACAGGAACAGGTCATTTTGCCGTATCTCTTAACCTGGCTAAGTCGGGCCTGCAGTTTACATCTATCAAGGTACACTTGGCAGCAATAACGGCATATAGAAAATCACCTTCACAGGGTTCTTTTTTCAAAATGCCAGTGGTGAAAGATTTTCTTGAAGGGTTAAAAAAGGTATACCCACCAGTACGAGCCCCTTCTCCTCCTTGGGAGCTCAACGTGGTCCTTACCAAACTGATGGGCGCACCTTTTGAACCAATACACAAGTCCTCCCTGAAGCACTTGTCCTGGAAAGTGGCGTTTTTGGTTGCTATCACGTCGGCTCGTAGAGTCAGCGAGATACAAGCATTATGTTGTAAGGAACCCTACACTGTTTTTCACTCAAATAGGGTAGTTCTCAGAACTCATCCAAGTTTTCTGCCGAAAGTGGTTTCAGATTTCCACATTAATCAGGTTATCACTTTGCCTACCTTCTTCTCTAATCCTTCTACACCTCCTGAAAGGGCCTTACACTCGTTAGACCTTAAGAGGGTGTTGAAGTTTTATCTGGATAAGACCAAGGTAATAAGAAAGACGGACCGCTTGTTTGTCAACTACGGCCCCATTAATACAGGATTGGCATCCTCTAAAAGGTCTATTTCAAGATGGATAGGCTCCTGCATATCTCTAGCCTATCAATTAGCTAATAAGTCTCTTCAGGGAAAGCCTAAAGCGCACTCAACCAGAGGAAAGGCCTCTACTACGGCCCTCCTCAGGAACGTCCCTATAGCAGAAATCTGCAAAGCAGCTACATGGCGGTCTGTTCATACTTTCTCTCGCCATTACTGCTTAGATTCAGATGCTCAGGAGGATGCCCAAGTGGGGCAAGCCTCACTGAGGAATTTATTCGCTTAATGTCATGTTAAGATCTGTTTTTCAATACTATTTGCTCGTCCGCGAGATAGTGGGTATGGGCTTGCTACTCTATTCAGTGCTTATGACTATTGATGAGTATCCCCTGGAAGAGAAGGATTAGTTACTTACCTGTAATCCTAGTTCTCTTCCAGGGGTATACTCATCAAAGTCATAAGCAACCCTCCCTCCTCCCCGGACGAGCATTTTTAGTATATATTTCGGTAGTGATTGCATTTTATAATCAGATTGCTACAAGTTAGTACACCGTGCAAAAAGAACTGACCTAACTGTCACCTGTGGTGCATGATGGGAGCAGAGGGTCTCCTGGAGGCCTTAGAGGCAGTGTTCAAGTTCTTGGAAGCCTTAAAGGCAAGGTGCCAGTGTTTTACTGTACGGTGATATTTATTCAGCTATGCAGCCTATGGGCCAACTGCCTGCTATTACATGTTTTTTCCTTTTCTGAAAATAAAGGTTTTCTTGTATGACACTATTACAGTGTATGTTCTCTATTACAGAGTGTATATAGGAGATTATCTGTACAGGGAAAACCTTTGAAATTTTGGCATTTTGCCTTATTGGAATTTGTTAGGCTGCATATTTATGTATTTATATACATGTATATATGTATGTCGCGGAAGTGCTATGCACTTGTGATCCCCACTTGTGATCCCCAACATACACATATATATATGTATATTTCTATATGCTCCGGGATCCCGCAGGTGGGCGGGGATAATTCAGTGCTTATGACTTTGATGAGTATACCCCTGGAAGAGAACTAGGATTACAGGTAAGTAACTAATCCATGCAAGCTATTCCCCCACCCTGTTTCATAGTTCTGTCAAGTCGAATTACGTTGTGGCTGGGAGGGACTAGTAGGTCAAGTATAGGAGTGGAGGAGGGGTTTAGCCAGGTTTCCGTGAGGATAACAATATCAGGCTCATTTGTTAGGATGAGATCGTAGATATCAGGTGCATGTTTACTAGCTGTTCTGCAGTTGAGAATTTCGTATTTCAGTTGGCTAGTAGAATGGCTGGTGGGTGTCCGATAGATGTTAATGGGCTTGAGGTATATGCTATTTATACCTCTGTGATTGTGGGCGGGTTCTCTGTAGGGGTTAGCTTGGATTGGATTTGATCCCGGTAGGTCTTGTGAGTTTGTTGGGTTGGTATAAGAGAGGAGTAGGTCGCGGATGTTGCTATTTTGCATGTATTGTTTCAATTGATATGCATGTTAATCACAAGTATATTAAACACGTGTTTCACACACTCAGTCTGCTTCTTCAGTGCATAAATTACTGTACAACTGTCACAAAATGCATAAATGACACAAGAGAATTGTTTCTTATCCCCAAACAATTTGTATAGCTTATGCTTAGTATTATTCACAGATAGATTTGCCGCTCAGATCATTGCTTGTAAAATGAAAAGGTTCACATTCACTGTCCTCCGTCTCATCACAATTCAACATAAGTATTAAAAAAATATCCTCTCTAGATTGCTTCCGCATTGGCATAATACAAAGTATTTGTTCTCGTCTCGCTACAGTGTTGCAAATCCACAGCTCTTAACAAGCTCCCGCTCGTTCATGTTTCGATCTGTTTGTTATACAGTGTCATTCCTTGTCGGCCACTTTATTGCATCAAACGGCTTCCGCCTTCATCCTCAAGAACGCCATGGGGATAAGAAACAATTCTTTTGAGTCATTTATGCATTTTGGGACAGTTGTAGAGTAATTTATACCAGAAAGAAGCGGATTCTGTGAAACACATGTTTAACATACTTGTGATTAAAATGTATATAAGTGAAAACAATAGAAGCAAAATATAAAAATACCTTGTAGAACTGGTGATTTTTGTTTTGACTGAATGTATATTTTTATTACTCCCCACTACCTTCCATTGTTAATTTAATGTATATGTCAGATAGATAACTGACTGTGGGTCAGTGCGCAGGGCCTTCTTCTTAAATTATCCATTAACCGTTTTATATTTATTTGAGAGACTCCTGGTGGTCATGTGACCACTGTCATACAGATAAAAGGAAGATATTAATTTACCAAATTGGCTGTCTTGTTCTTATAAATACTGGCAATTTAGACTTATAAAAATAAGTAAAGCTATTCTTTTTTTAAACACTATTGTTACATTTTAAGAACTTCCTCATATAACTCTATTGTTCCCACTCACCCATAGTTAAAAGCTTGAACATACCTAGATGCTAAATATAATCCTGGATGTGAAACAGTATCCTCTGTCAAATTAGAACTGCTACCTTGGATCTACATAATCAAGTCCAATTTAATTTACACATTTTTAAAGCGAATGGTTACCCCAGCACTACTAAAAAGGAAGTGAAAACAGTGACCTTAAAATAGCAAAGTTTTTAACAGTTTACAGAACTCCAAAAAGGAGGTACAAGTCCAGATTTTTAGAGTGAGTGTTAGACCTGTCAGCCTTAGGGTGATCTTCCCCCCCCAAACATTTTGCCTGCTTACCTTCTTTTTGCTGTATCTTTTTGTTGGCCTTAGGACTCTAGCACTGGTTAGCAGTGGTAAAGTGCTCAAAGTGCATTTGCTTCTCCCCTAAACATGGTGACATTGGTGTACAAATGATTGGCATGTTTAGTTTACTTATAAGTCCCTTGTAAAGTGGTATTCCATATACCCAGGGCATGTAGTCTAAATTATACTAGTGGGCCTGCAGCACTGGTTGTGCCACCCACACAAGTAGCCTTTCAAACCTGATTCATGCCTGCCATTTCAAGGCCTGTATGTGCAGTTTACTGCCACTTTGACTTGGCATTTAAAACCAATTGGCAAGCTTAAACTTCCCTTTTATTACAGATAGGTCACCCCTAAGGTAGGCCCTAGGTAACCCTAAGGACAGGGTGCTGTGTAACTAAAAGGTAAGATCACATACAGCTACCCTGGCTCACTAACGGGCATAGAGAATATTTGATGAGGCCTCTTGACTCCGCCGAGATTCAGGTGGCGTTGAATTCCATGCGAGCGGGAAGTGCCCCGGGGCAGGACGGGCTCACGGTCACCTTTTATAAGGTCTATAAAGAATTATTGGTCCCACATCTGAGTACTCTGTTTGAAGAAATCGGCGAGACGGGCATAATGCCGCAATCGATGAGGGAGGCTTTAATTGTAACTTTGCTTAAACCTGGGAAGTCCCCACAAGAATGCTCGTCCTATAGGCCACTATCGCTTCTCAATGTGGATACAAAAATCTTTGCTAAAATATTGGCTAACGGGCTCGCTCCCTTGCTCCCTGCCTTGGTTTGCCCAGAACAGGCGGGATTTGGGCCAGGCCGCACATTGACGTACAATCTGAGGACGGTGTTCGGGGCCATTCAGCATATCAGACCGGATATTAAAGCCGCTTCGGTTTTTTGGGATGCAGAGAAAGCGTTCAACTCTGTAGAATGGACATTCATGATGGCCGTACTGCGGCGACTGGGAGTGGGCGAGATTTTCCTTAAACTGGTTTTAGTTCTTTATAACCAGCCAGCAGCAAGAGTGCGTGCAGGCGATGTCGTTACCACTACCATCAAGATATCGAGAGGCACCAGACAGGGCTGCCCCTTATCCCCGCTACTGTACGCTATTGTTGCGGAACCATTGGCATGCGCCCTCGGAGAATACCATGGGCATATGGGGATACGCTTCCCAAACTACAATCTTATAATATCGGCATACGCAGATGACCTGCTGTTGTATGTTCGGGACCCAGACACTAACTTAATACCGATAATACGGGAAGTGATGAGATTTGGTGGGGTTTCAGCTCTAAAAATCAATTGGAATAAATCCATTATATTTCCACTAACTCCCGCCATGACGCCGGTCGCCTTAGAATTTTAGGATATTGACAGGTGGCTTCATCTTCCACTGTCACGGGGGGGCTGCATATCCCTGATTAAGATGGTTATCCTGCCTAGACTCTTATTTCTCTTTGTCAATATTCCAATGGTTATCCCAAAACATATTTTTAAAAGGCTGGGCACATTGATGGTAAAACTGGCATGGGCTGGCAAGAACCCGCGCGTTAAAATGGCCACTCTTACATTACCTTATTCCATGGGGGGGGCTGGGTGCTCCGGATTTGGAATTATATTAGAGTTGCTCAAAGCTCGCGCGCCCACTTTTGGGTCCACGGCCAGCACAATCTTCCTCATCTTCAAATTGAAAAGATTGCGGTTGGACCTGATCCGCTCCCGCGGCGACTGTCCCAATCTCCTTATAGACGGAATGGAGTGCTGGACTCTTATCAATTCGACTGTGCATGCATGGCATGACTTATTGAAGAAACAGGCTGGAACGCTTCTGTATTCCCCCCTTTTGCCAGTGGAATGGTGTCATTGGCTCCCAATTAGTGCAGAGGGCGAGGTGGTCCGGTCTCTGAGGCAGGGCCGTAGCCACGGGGGGCCCAGCAGGGCCCGGCACCCCCATCTTGATGCCTGCCCCCCCCACCTCCCCCCCCCTATACGTTCTTGGCAGCGGGCAGATGACAAGGGGATTTTTAAAGAAATACTTGGTACCACCCAGGCATTTTTCACCTCGGGAGAAACACAGAATGTAAGCTAAAGTGTGCTCCAGTTAGGAATAAAAATGTTGTAAGAGAAAATCTTAGCATTCTCTTTATTACAATTTATTTATGCGTTTTTATTTATCGCAAACTTTACCCGAAGGTGTCAGAGTGCTTTACAATAGAACCAGTTACATTACATAAGGACTTCAGAGTACATGAATTACATAAAAGATACAAACAGATAAACTCTAAATTCACATAAGAACGGTAGTAAGTACATAAGTCTACCACAGATACTAGTGATTAGAGTTAAAAATATAAAAGTTGCAAATTCACTCAAGATTACATTAGAAGGAAAGTTGAAGGGATTAGGGTTGGACAAATATAAATATATATATATATAGAAAGGCACTAATTTACTTAAATTGTGTTTTCAGGCAAAAACATCTGATGGGATGTAAGCGGCTGGATGAGGGTTCGAGAGGCTTGCAACTAGGTTTTTTGTGACACTGGTGTGCGTGAGGGGAAACGGCAAGCGGCGTCCACTGTGGATTATAAAGGTACTTACCAAGAGCGCCTGCATAAGTGGACTCGGAGTGCTGAGATTGTGGTGTTCCTCCAACGCCCACTTTTGGATTTCCACCAATCACTGAGAGGCAATTTTCGTTTAAAACATGAAGATCTGCAACACCCGTGACAATGGCATTTGAAAAAGGCAGTTGTGCCGAAGCGCGTCATGCTAGTCAAAATAAAGTCTGCAAACTCTCTAATCCGTGTGTGCTCAGATCTTTTCTGGTGAGAGGATTATGGGACTTGGACTTGGATATTGGGTGCGGCCACCAGCACTGTGAGCGCACATCCTTAAGCATTCCGCCAGCATCAGTGGCACATAATGGATTTTCCAAAGCTCTTGGAAGCTGCCAGACCGCCGCAGCCCATAACAGCCTGCCAACACGAGTTGGAATATGACTTCATAGAAAGGCACTAATTTACTTAAATTGTGCTTTCAGGCAAAAACATCTGATGGGATGTAAGCGGCTGGATGAGGGTTCGAGAGGCTTGCAACTGGGTTTTTTGTGACACTGGTGTGAGTGAGGAGAAGCAGAAAGCGCCGCCCACTGTGGATTATAAAGGTACTTAACAAGAGCGCCTGCATAAACGGACTCAGAGTGCTGAGATCGTGGTGTTTCTCCAACGCCCACTTTTGGATTTCCACCAATCACTGAGAGGCAATTTTCGTTTAAAACATGAAGATCTGCAACACCCGTGACAAAGGCATTTGAAAAAGGCAGTTGTGCCGAAACGCATCATGCTGGTCAAAATAAAGTCTGCAAGCTCTCTAATCCGTGTGTGCTCAGATCTTTTCCTGTGAGGGTCTTGGACATGGATATATATATATATTAAATATTTACAGAGCATGATCCTCTCTGCATTGCTGGGGTTTTTGCGGTGCTTGTTCAGCCAGACCTCCAGGGTGCAGGTACACTCGCGGGCGGTGTTCTTGGGCCTGGAGGGATCCCAGAGCTGGTGCTGGCCGTATGGGTAGAAGGCCGGGTGTTTGTGGGCGAAGGCCGGGTGGTGGTGGGCGAAGGCGGCGTGCAGTATTTTGCAGGTAGATCTCGCGCTGCATGGGGGAATCAAGCCAGGTTATAGACATCTTGCCTCGAGATGGGCTAAGCAGAGCGGTCAGGGCTCCGAAAGTGCCCCAGTCCTCCGCCAGTCTGGACTGCCTCAAGGGCTAGGGGTCAGTGCCCCCTTTCAAATGTTATACGGGCATATGTGCACCTACTGCACTGTGGCAAGCCCTCTGGGGAAGCTCCAGTGCCCGGTCCCACCCGTGGTCGATGTCGTTGCCGCGCTCCGTCGCCGGGTCCCTCCACCCCGCAGCTTAAAGACTCACTCCAGGTCCCGGGGCCGTGATGCAGGAGCCCTTGAGCTTCCGACTGTGGGAGCAGATTTCTTCTGGAACTCCTTGAGACTTACGGGCCCACCGCACGTAGAGCGGTGCGGGCCTGCGCCACCATCTTGCCTCCAGCCTATAAATGCACTCCAGACAATGAATGAATCCATTTTCCTCTTCCATTTAAACACTCCGATTTCAGACTGTGATGATTTGTGTTCCAATAAATGGCTGGGAACTGTACTATTCACAAGTATAATACGTTCAATCTGAACTAGAGTAAGGAGTCAATATTGGTATTGTAGCTGGAAAGTAAAATGCAGGTGTGCCTGGTAATCACTTTCAGGAATGCATGAACTGCAGATTAGAATTAGAATTAAAAATGCAATGCAGTGCTACATTAAATGTAAATGGACCAAAAACAAGATAAATGAAAGCATAAAAACCATCAGGATTTTGGACACACTGCTAGAGTTCATAAAATGTAGATTGGACTTCGGAAAACAATTGTATTGAATTGTACTGTTTTTTACGTAGCAAGGAACCTATCCCTCGAAAGGCATAAATCACATTTCTGGGTGGTCTGGTTTCATTATTTATATAGAGCTTCATACCAGAATTAAGGATATTGAAGCACGCGATTTGTATCAACTGTTGAAAGGGTGGTTGTGTGGTTTGACCTTTATTGGGCATGTTCGGTGAGGTGTGATAGGAGAGGGTGTGCTGCCAACGCAAGTCTCGGCATCGGCTCAACATCCTGTGATTCCGGGCAAATCACTTCATCTCTCTGTGCCTAAAATAAATAAATTAATGTGACATTGTTTAATGCAATTGGTGCTCATGTAAAGCACTCCAATACCTTTGGGTTGAGTTTGTGAGATATAAAACTGCAAAAATGAAAGAAAATAAATTAAAATATGATGACATAGTGGGCACATGTCACATGGAGTGTAGATGCACATAAGTGCTGCAGAGGGTGTGAGAAAGACTCAGCCGCACTTGCATGCACTATAGATGGAATCCACTGTTGATGTGCATCAGAAGGGTCCATATGGTATACGGTGCTCACCAACTACCAACCGGAGACCATACATATTTTGGAGACATTGTTAAATCACCTAGTAGTATTATAAATGGGATAAAGTTTCCTCTGCCGTACATTATAAGGATATTGCAAGTCACCAATGAGTTCCCAGACCATATAGAGGAGCAAAGACGGACAAGAATAACATCCCCCTTCCTGCAAACATCTTAAAATCTTGGGCCCAGATAATCAAAAATGTTACTAAATGCAGCACAGCAACCAAAGTTGCTGCGCTGTGTTGTGTGACAAGGAGAGAGGAGAAAAGTGCCATATCTACAGAGATATGGGACTCTCCTCCTCTCTCCCTAGTGCCAAGGCACAATCGGGCTGCTTAGTGCCATACAAGTGTGTCTGCATGTGGTTTGCATATGTTGTGTACTGGAAGGGCAACTTTCCAGTACAAAATACTATGCTTAGACTAGTTTTAAAACTTTTCCCACTTCGGATGCATGTTGTGCAGTGCAGCAAATGTGCAAAGTGGGAAACGTTAGGAGAAATAAAAGCATTTCTCCTTATTAATGCCTGTGTCAAAGTGGCATTATCTTTGGCACAAAACCCTGCCTACTATTGTTAGTAGATAGGGTTTTACATGAAAAAACAAGGGTGGTTGCATGTGAGCACACATATACAACCCATGCAATGCCCCCTTTGCAGTGCAGCCCAGATACGAAGTGGGGACAGTTAGGAGAAATAAAAGTATTTCTCCTTCTGAACTCTTGCAACCCTTGCAACACCCCCCTTTGCAGGTTAATGCAAAGCTAAGGGCTTCTTTGCGGTTCTTTGAGAGAACTCAAGTTTTACACTGGAAAGTAAATTGTAAAAACAATTTGCACAGGTTTGCATCACTCTTGTGACACAATAGCAGCACAAAATGTTTGTTTTTCTGGGCCTTGGTGTCTTGCTCTTTCATGTTCATTACAGATAAGGAAGTATAAAAGCAGAATCTGTAGTTCAAAATAAAGCACACCAAATGCACATACTAATTTTCTGAAAAATATAATGGAATCAGTTTAATGCAAGTCAGGTTAAAAAGGCTGTGGATCAGATTGTGTACAAACTTGCAGGGATTCTAACTATCTTGCAATGACCTACAGTGTGGAAAAAAAACCTTGGCATGAATATCTCTTCATTGCTGTTCACCTTTTCTTTTTAGAAAATATATCAAAAGGAATAGCCAGCTCCCATTTTCATTGGTAAACTGCCTTTCATCTTCGATGCTGGCAGCAGGCATTCTGAAGTCTGAACTCGGCTGTAGTAAATTATTATAGTTGAGCAGCTATGTTGTTTCTTTATTATAGATGACTAGATGCGTCCTATCTCAACTGTTATAAAGAAATTAGGCACAGGCCTTTAGTACAGGGATTGGGTATTTCAACGTATTATGTGAAGTCCGTCTAGAAGCATCATGGAGAAACAGAAGAGCAACTAATTGTCGGTGCTGTTGAAACATCAAAAAAGTTATGTATAATGCTCACTCAGCATTGGAGGGATTGTTAAACTACAAAGAAGTCTATCCATGTGTGACATAGAATCAACCACCAAAACAGTTGTGTATGGAGTTCATCCATGATTGAGTGGGTAGGGCTCGGAGAATGAGAGAACAGAGATGGAAGGGAACCAAACTCTGGCTCAAGTCCACACCTCTATCGGGCACAAGCAGGGAACACACCACAGACAGACACTTTTATCCTTCTTCCTTTTAGTTGGATGCCCGAGATGGACATGTTGATGGAGAGATAAAATAAGTGAGCTGAGCAACATTTACCAGGGGGAGGAAGAATGCGCTGGTCTGCAGAGAGCTCAAATACTGCTCCTGCAGGTCAATAGAGACATTAAGAGACCAGCCTTGAGGTGGAGGTAGTTGGCTTAAGGCAGGGAGGAAGCAAAGGGCTGCAGGGTATGAACATAGACCAATAATTTGAACACAATGCTAGACACATGGGAGGAAAAACACAAAGCAGAGGAAGGAAACATTTTAAACTTAAAATACTGTAGATGCACAATCGCAACAAATGAATGCCCTTAAACTTTCTGACTTTCTCGTACATAGGTTGGGTACTTAAGACCACTCACACAACACCAAGAGTGCACAAGTCAAAAGTAAACCCTGAGGCCTCTGAGATTAGTTCATCACATGGATAGAAGTTGTCTAATTGGAATAAGATTGCCTATCTATTTCACGCTTACTCTCAAATACCTGCCAGCTGTCACCGTTGACATCTTCAGCCAGACCACCTTATAGCCAACAACACTTTACAATATGCAACTCATATATTGTTTGGAAAAGTGAGTCTGCAAATGTTGGCTAAAAAGACACAACTGAATGAAGTCAGCCCCGCATTTTGAGGCCAGTTGGCAGTGATGACCACCTCCTCACTGAGCTGCAGGCATTAGGCCATTGCATCAGGCCTATTTGTTTTCTGCTGCTGGAAATATGGTAATTTTATCCCCAAGGAGAGAGACCTCCAAGGAACAACAGTGAGCATTGTAAAATACCCTGCCCATGTTTTTTCTTATGTTGCGTTAAGATCTAAGGTGGGGAAGGAACACTTTCCCTATCACTTTGAACCAATAACAAAAAGAAGAGTGATAATAATAGAAATGTTATTTGTATAACCCTCCACTAAGGACATTTACTATGCAATTATTATTAGCAATTCATAACAGAAACTTAGGTCCAGACATGCATAATCTGCAACATATATTTTTGTGGCAGCTAAGTTATTTGGTGAGCCGACCTATTTATTAATAGGTCAGTTCGCACAATAAGGATTTGGAGTGAGGCACAATCCAACCTACCCCATTACTCTTCATGAATTAGGTGGCAACTTGTGACTTACTCCAATGGATGGCCATTAGAGGAATGGTGGCCTGCTGTCAGCAGATCACCATGTCTGTGATCTTGTTCATTTTTTTTGTTTTAAAGGCAGCCCTTTAGTCTTGAAAGAAACAGTTCTGCATTTAAAATTTTGTATTTTAAAGATCCCCTTCCCACTCCAAACTTTTGTTTTACATTCACAACAGGGAAAGTGTCTTAAGATGACCACTTCGCCTTTGTGAATGGGTTACAACCACCTTTGAGGAGTTGGTAACCTAAGAATGGTTTACAACCCAAATTATGGTCGCAAACAATTGTTACATAGCATTTTGAAATGCAATTTAAGAGTGATGCTGTATGCGCCACTTCCAAATTTTGATTCGGTATGCATTTCTAAACCCATTGTGTGATTTGCCAAGGAAGTGCTTGTCAATCTATTGTTTCTGTGATGGTTAACTAAGATAAGGTCCCTGTGTTCACTTACCAAACCAAAAACCTTCTGTGAGCCCTTCCCACACTATCCCAAAATGTATACACCCACTCTCACTGCATGTCCTGCTTACAGCAGTCTTTACAATCTTATCAAAATGTAAACATTTTTAAAACAATTCAATGAGAAAGATAATTTTCCCATCCACTGAACCACTCTTATGTTGCTGTCATTGCTCGGGGCCATACAAACAAATATTCCTGGCTACGGGCCTGCTCTGAGGGCGCTCCAAATTCTTACTATGGGCGATTTATTCTCGGAGGGCAGGGTCCGTACGTGGAAGGAGGTCGCCATGGGTAGCAGGGATCTAACTCCACTCTCTCAATTTCATTTTTTTAGAGTCAGACACGCACTACGTGCACTGTTGGGAGACGACCTCCAGGAACCTCCGGAACTTCCCTTCTTTTCATTTCTCCTACGCTTTAAATCCCCTAACAAGCTGGTTTCCAACATATACGATATGTCGCAAGATTTTAGACGCACACAATATTCCAAAGCTAGGATTGAGTGGCAAAACGATCTTGGGGTGACACTGGATGATCATAAATGGAGGTATTGTTGTGAGGTAACACAAAATGTCTCACTAAATGGTAGGCATAGACTAATACACTTCAAGTTTCTTAACCAGGTGACCTATACGCCGCAGAGACTGCACCGATATGGCCTGAGGGACTCTGATTGCTGTGAACGTTGTGGAGAGGGCAGAGCTGGTTTTTTGCATGTTGCATGGCTTTGCCCGCTAGTTGCGGGTTTTTGGAAGCAATTCTTTCAGGAGCCCGCTACGTTCTTCTCCACAGCAGCAAATTCTATTTCAACGGTCCTTTGCCAAAGGGGTATCTGACCTCGTGGAAATGTCTTCGGCTACAGCCATCTGCCTAGTCCCGCTGGAGATTTTTGACTTCCATTTCAGCAACTAAGTCCGAACATAAAAATCTTCACTGCATCTTCGTCCCAAGGCCATCCGATGACAAAGCTCTATCCTTGGACACTCCTACAGCCGTGCCCCACTGACCACCTTCTCAGACACATTTTCTCTGAATTTCTTCTAAGTCTGAAGGTAAGTGTAAGCAATCCACTTCTTCTGAACCACGTTCCATTGCGGTCAGCCTTAACTTTCGACTTTGACTCGGTCTCGTACGACTAGGTGTCAGCGGTTGCCACTTTGAACTTTTAGGCACTAGTTTTTACTAAAAACTTTCAAAATTCATAACTCTGGTTCTACTGATTGGATGTTTGTCATTTTGGTGTAAAATAATTTATTGAAATTTACTACATTTTTCTAAATTGGTTTGGGATTTTTCTTGTGTGGTATGGTTCTTTTTTGTTGCCGTTTGTGTGCTGCATGAATATTTTCCACATTGCCTCGAAGTTAAGCCTGACTGTTTTTTGTGCCAAGCTACCCAGGGTTAAGCACAGGTTAATTTTGTGACTTTGTGGTTCACCCTGCAAGGAATTGTGGTTGTTGCTTGACCAAGGCTCACACCCCAGTCAACCAACAACACAATTTCTCACAATCTCTCCTTCCAGTCTGATGGCACCTTTTCCTCTTCCCAGTTCCTTTCAAACACGGGGTAGCGCATGTCTGCAGAATCTCTGCATTCAGTGCCTCTGCATGAATGCTGTCAGGTCCGATTTCTCAGATGTTTGATGGATTGCCACATTTGTTCCTTGACTTGTCTGCTGCAGTTGACTAACAAGTCCTTGTCATCTGGCTCTATGTCTGGTGGAGACTCTAGCACTGACTGTTTCAGCAGTTCTTCAAAGTGCTCCACCCATCTTTGTTGTGGACCTTCGTTATCCATGATTGTCTTCCTAGTTTTGTCTTTAACAGGTCTTTCTGTCTTACTGTATCTGCCAGACACTCATTGTTATGTCGTAGAGTTATTTCAAGTTTCCATGGCTTGCTGATTTTTAGGCTTCTGTGGCAAGACCATCGATGAATCTTCGTCTGTCTGCTCTTACACTGCTCTTTGCGTCCTTGTTGGTTTTGGTGTATTCGCCTTGTTCTTTCACTTTTTCTGTTTTTGTTCGGCTGATGTGAACTGCAGCTTTCTTTTCCTTTCTCTTGGATTTTGCAGAGAGTCTTGGTGGAGATCCATTCTTTATGCTGGTGTTTCTTAGGACCCAGTACTCCCTGGCACGTTGATGTCACCGTTTCATTCATCTTCTCCCTCTGAGTTTCTACAGGATCTCTGTCCTCCTCTAGTTCTTGCAAGACTTGAAACTTGTTACAGAGGGTGACTGAGTATTCACTCCATTTAAGTGCGTCTTTGAGGGTGGTGTTATATCACTGGCATTGTTTTGTCTGTTCCAACCATGCTCTTTTCAGCTTTAGCTTGGCACAGACCAGATGATGGTCTGATGCCACGTCTACTCCTCATCACTTTTACATACTGCAGGGACCTCCGGAACTTCTTGGCAATGCAAACATGGCTGATCTGATTCTCCGTTGAACGGTCTGGTGACCGCCATGTTGCCTTGTGTATTCTCTGGTATGGGAATACATTACAGCCTATCACCAGACTGTTCAGGTCACAAAGATTGGCAAGCCTTTCACCATTCTCATTCATGTCGACAAGGTCATGGTTGCCCATGACTTCTTCATACCCAATTCCCACTTCCAATCTCGGCAATGAGGTCTTCCACAAGCATGGTGATGTCTCTCTCAAGGCATTTCTCTAGGAAAGACTGGAGCTTGTTGTAAAACTGTTCTTTTTCTCTTCTTTGCTTCATTTGTAGGTAGAACATTCATGTTGATCCTCCTCTTCTTTGTGCAGAAGATTGCTATGATGATTCTGAAATAGTGGGCTGCCCATCCAATCAGAGCTCTGTTGGCTGCCGGTGTTAGCATCAGTGCTACTCCCTAAGTGTGTGGTGGCGTTCTTTTCCTCGTGTCCAAAATAGAGCAGCAATCCTTCTGGAGCCAGTCTTATGTCCGGACGTGTACCCATCTGGTCTCGCTGAGCCCACTACCACTTGGGCTGTCTTGTACATGGTCCTCATGTTCCGATGGTGATGGTCTTGATCAAAAACAGGTGGATCAGCTTTGTGGCATTTCCCAGGATCTTTGGCTTTCACTACAGTGCATCATATCTCTCCACGAAAGAGGTTCCTCTCTCCTTAAGGCCAGATGTCTTTCGGACTTTTAGTTGACGTTTTTGTAGCTAGGATTTTTTTTTTACATGGTGGGGTAGCTAGCCCCCCGCATAACCCTCCTCCTTTCGTAGTTACACTTGGGATAGCCATGGTGGCGTTATGAGCTGACGTAATCGCGTTGAGGAAGACAGTTGTCAAAGTCAGGAGGCGCAGTAAGTAGCTATGCATTGTCTTGAAGACAATACAGTGACAATACACGGTTGTTAAGCTCTTTGTGTGATAGCAGAGCACAGACTATTCAGGTGTAAGTGGGGCTGTGCTCAGTTCCGCCACCCTCATCCTTCCGGTAGATGGCCCATTGAGGTACACTTCATCCCTCTGTTGTGTAACTGTCTGGGAGGAATTCACAAAGTCTGTCAGCTACACCCATTCATGTGACCCAAGACAGGCTGCAAGCACAAAGGGCTACGGGTAGGAAAATGCCAACTTTATAAAAGTGGCATTTTCGAAATTCTAATGAAAAATCCAAGTTTACCATTAAAGAGGGTTTATCATTACAATTTCAAAGTACCAAACATGATAGATGTACCTGCTCCTAATTGGAAAATACACTTTTTAAATGTAATGAGTGATCCCCAATGGTATCCTACGTGAGGGTTAGGCCTCGCAGTAGTGAAAAACGAATTTGGACGTTTCTTCACTATCAGAACACGTAAAACTTAAAAGTACATGTCCAACCTTTTAATTACACAGCACCCTGCCCTATGGACTACCTAGGGCCTTCTATAGGGGTGACATGTATGTTACTTACAGCTTGGCAAGGGAGTTTAAATGCCAAGTCGACATGGCAATTTAAGACTGCATTCAGGCTGTAATGGCAGGCCTGGGACATGATTTAAGGTGCTACTTAAGTGGGTGGCACAATATGTGCTGCAGGCCCACTTGTAGCATTTAATTTACAGAGCCTGGGTATATGGTATACCACTCTACATGAGACTTATAAGTAAATTAAATATGCCAAACGGGTGTAAACCAATTACACCATGTTTAGAGGGGAGAGTGCAAGCACTTTAACACGGTTAGCAGTGGTAAAATGCACAGTCCTAAGGCCAACAAAAACGAATTCAGCAAAAATAGGAGTAGCAGGAGCAAAACATTTCGGGGGTGTTCCTGTAGAGAGGGCCAGGTCCAACAGGGATATCTTTTCAAGATCCCCAAGATAGGTGACCTGAGTAACTGCGCAAACTACAGAGGGTTAACTCTTCTATCGACCCCAGGCAAAGTGTTCAACAGAGTCATCCTGAACAGAATGAAGGAACAAGTTGACGCTCAGTTGCGAGACCAGCAAGCTGACTTCTGCAAAGATAGATCCTGCATCGCTGAGAAACCATATTTGTTTGTGTATGTGTATTATGTACACAGGAGGATACCTTAATATGAAGCAATGTCTAAAAAAAAAAACCCCAAAAAGTGAGCATGTAGACCATGGGTGAGTATCATTGGTCTTGGAGGTTTATCTCACAAGCCTGCTTCTTTAGGTGTAGTGTTTTAGCCAAGGATTTTTTTTCTGAGTGAAAGCCCGGTGCTTTCAAAATTAGACTTCTTTCTACTGCCCAGTCATAAGGTTCTGTAACTGAGAGCCTGGTGCCTTTAGGCCTTAAGTAAACGTATTTCAGGTGACCTTTTTTGTAGAAGGGTTCCCTGCAATTTGTGTTTCAGTGTTTTGCTGCCGCAGACCAACAGTTTCATGCCTTTTGGTGTGGCCATCTCATTACCTTAGTAACTAGAGGATAGATAGTGAGATGAGTAGGATGTTGCTAGAGACAGACATACAATAATATGAAGATTGACTACCAAGTGAGTGCCGCTATCGTGAAAAATGGGTAGGGCAGGTGCCTTTTTGTCAGAGTTTGAGTGTAGTTTGGACTACAGTTTAGCCTAGCCTGTCCTTCAAAGGTTAAAGTTTTTGCAAGCAAAGGAAAACTAATAGTAATATTTCTCAGATTGTTCTACTGGATTGAGTCCAATCTGTTTGGGAACAGTGTACTGTTCTTCATTTAAAACCCATTGAGCATTGTCACTCTTCCTGTTGATTTTGGAGCTGTTAAGGGCATACATGCTTAATGTTGGTATAAATTAAACATTTTGTTGAGGGACCATTAATATAGGATAGCTGATAAGCTAGACGTGGTAGGTCAGAAAGTCCAACAGACATACAAAAAGATCTATATTGAGAGATATGTCAATCTCGACCAACTGGGCGTCAGCGTGCCTTTTAGTTTGAAATCTTTTTTTATTGAGTTATCAACAAACAAGATGCAGTGAGACATGGGGCCTAGGTCATAGGCCGGCAGCTGTCATTTTGCTTCACATAGCATCAAAATAACATAAAATAAGAACTTCCCCGCCTCCCTCCATATCCCCCCCTCCCCTTCCCGTCTCCTCCCCCGTTCCAGATGCCTGAGTAGCAAGGTGAAAAATAGACCCAGCACTCCGTAGCACATAGGCTTAATGTTCAGTTTGTGCTTTCTCAGTTCGGGAAGGCGAAGCAGCCGTAGATATCTAGGGCAGGACAGCTCGCGGAATTCATTGCACAGCAGGGAGACAAAGGGGCGCCACACATCAGCAAAGGAGGCCCCATCCCCTTGAAGCGAAGAGGTAATGCGTTCCATGCCGAGAACATACCACAGTCTGTGCAGCCATCCCTGTACATTTGGTATTGTCTGTGCCCCAGTGTGATAATATATTTTGTAGTGCCGCCCCTAGAGCTATGCCTATTTGCCTACCTTTGCGAGACTTGAGGGGATAGGTAAGTCTGTCAGACACCCCCAGGACCACATAACGGGCAAACGTAGGAGCGTAGTGTCGAAGTGGCTGTCGATCTCGTCCAGCACCTGTGTCCAATAAGTAGCAAGCATAGGACATTCCCATAATAGGTGCAAGAGTGTACCTTCAGTGTCGCACCCCCTCCAGCAAGTGGGCGAGCGGTCAGGGTCGCTCTTGTGAAGTCGGGAGGGCGTAAGCTACCAGTATGTCATGATCTTGGTAGCCGTTTCCAGCGTGCCTTTTAGTTTTTAGGTCTCGCCTAGCGATGCAGCGCCATGCGCTGCTCGCCAGGCGAGATCTATTGTTGCCGACTTGCTTTGCGATGCGGGACAGGACAGGTGCACGTGTACGGCAAGTCCTGGACAGGAGATGTGCACGCGTATGGTGCGAGCAGGAGTTGTAATAACGCCGCAAGCCGTACGCGTGCACATCGACTGTCTGTGCTCAAGCTTAACAGACAGGAGATGTGCACGCGTACGGCTCGCGTCTTTTTACAACTCCTGCTTGCACCATACGCGTGCACATGTCCTGTCCAGGCGTGGCGTCCAGCATGTCTCCCGCTCAACCCCACTCACCGGCTCTTGTGGGGACTCTGCGCTGCTCCCAGGCTGGTCTCTTCAATGGCATGGGGGGCTCGCCTCTTCACCCGGTCACTGGCGCAGCAACACGCGGGGCTCCGTCTTGCTCACAGGAGCCACGCCTGAAATCTTGCTCCGGCCGCACCATGCGGCATTAACGAAGGCGGGGTGGGCTCCCGCCGGACTTCCCTCTGCGGGGTGGGCTCCCGCCTCGCTTCTCCAACACACGGGGCTCCCTCAGCTCACGGGAGCCCCGGACACTTTCGGCCGCGCGCTCCATGCCCCGCCCATGCCCCACGCAACTGACGTCGTCGCAAGTCTTAAGCAGTTTCGCTTTTTAATGCGCACGCTCAGCTCGTGATGTCCTCAGTAGGTAAGAACTTTTTATACCTCTGCTGCCTGACATGTTCTGTTCTGTGAGGTAGGGAAGATTGAGCTAGTGTTTCCATGCTGTACTTGCCTGAGAGGAAGTGAAGTCTGCTGCATGTGTTGTGTAAGTGAGGGAAGCTTGAAGTCCTGCTGTGTGGGGTGGGGAGGAGGCGGCGCTGGGGGATTTTATCGCACTGCATCGTGCAAGGTTTTCACTGTCTTGAGAGGGAGCGAAGCTTGCACTACAGCTGTCTGTGTTTGCATATGTTCTGTGTATATGAGGGAAGCTTGCAGTCCTGCTGGACTTGGTGTGTGCGCGCGTGCTGCAGCTAGCTAGGTTTTCGCTGTTATTTATGTAAGGGCACCCAGCACTGCCACCTGCCCTGTACCTGTTTATATTAGGGAGCCTTGCACTGCTGCTGTTCCATGCTTTACCTTTGTTTGTTAGTAAAGCTTGGTAAAAACCTTTCCACTATGCAAAAGCAAACCGTTTGGTTTTGCCAGTGGTTTTTAATATGCTTTGAATACATTGTACATGTAGCTTTTGGTATCTCACATACGCATGGGAGTGGTGCTGAGGCCACTTAAGGCTGTTGTGAAAATTCTCTGAAACCTAGCACACGTCCTTACCTCGTGAGCTGTGCGATACAAATAGTTATTCGTGTGTTTAGGAAGCACTGTTACAGAAGTCAAGAGCAGCAGTTTTATTATCCTTGGCAGGTAAAATGATTTAATCGACCCCGAAGAAGCTACCGGTCTGTAACCTGAAAAGCTCGATACATCTCCACATTGGCATCTTAATCCGTTTATCGGGGACTCTGTTGGCAAAGTCAATCCTGCATTCAAACATTTTAATTATCCGAGTTTTACCGCTGTGCACTATTTGAATGCATCGTTCGAATGCTTATACATTGCTGTACGGTTTTCCAATGTGAGTGTAAAGCTTTTTTTTTTGTTGCTTTTTTGTTTTTTTGTACCTGCTCATCTTTCTCGTCCCGCCCCTGCCAACCGTCTTCGAGGTCCCGTGGTATTAGTGACAGGTGTAGGCTTACCGTTTCTAAGAAATGTTTTTCACTGTTTAACTTTGTTGACTTTCGTTCTTTCCTTAGAAGCATATATTCCGCTGCGCGCAGCTCCTAAGCCTCTAGTACTGCAGCTGTTCAAAAACCTTAGATAATGTTGGACATCGCTAAACACACGAAGGCATCTAAATGAGTTTTCTAATCGAACCCTCAAAGAAAATAAAGCTGGGCAGGGTAAATTTCTGTAGAAACATTTCTTTGAAAACGTAATTGTTTTTCACTCTAAATTTGGCATAATTCGGCGCAGTTAAGATCTTGCTTGTTCAGTGGACTATTGCATCCATTGCAGGACTTGGATTGTTCAACTAGTGGCAAGTTCGAATCCCACAGCTTCGCTGCCTTTGTTTGCTTCAAGTTTTTTTTTAAACATATCTTTTATTGTCATTTTTATAATATAGATTGCAATAATATGGTCTTTTCACTTTACAAGGATCACTTCAACCAGGTTTGACATTGTTACAGGTAAAGTGCCATGCATACCCACTGAAGGATATCTTGGCCTTCTGAATCACGTCCATATCTTTTAACAGAGCGACACTCCAGTCCGGGAACTTCTTGCAGTACACGCTAGCATATATAAACAAGCATTTGCAATGCAACAGGTCACGCATTTACGTGAGTTTGAGCTATTGACATTCTAAATGACAATGCCTTTTATTTATGTTTTGGTTTTTGAAACAAATAACGCATTGTCATTTACAATGCCAATAGCTCCAACTCGCGTAAATGCGAGACCTATTGCATTGCAAATGCTTGTTTATTTAGTCGTTTGGCCATGCTGCACAGCATCGCCAAAATGCATTGGCATCATCTGTAGGTTCCAAAGGGGTGACCTATTGGTTTTGCCAGTGCTTGTTTAGTAAAGGTGTTTATCAGACTCCAAATTCAGAATTCCAATTTAAAGTCTATTTTGGATTGCAAATTCCCTTCAAACTATAGTGTTTCCATGAATATTGAAATCAACCATCAAACAAATCTTTTGTTTTGGTCCTTTCTTTAATGCATAAACCACCCCTTCAGCATATCATAACACTTTATAATATAAGCAACAATTCAACATTTCTGCATGGTGTGCAAGAGTTTGCTCATTCTGGGTACTTTGGGCACTTCAATATCTGTTTTGACTTAAACTTTTTCTATCCATCTGCATTCATAGGCTGCTACGTTTATTTCAGACAGTGTGTAAGAAGGCAACAACTTTGCCTTGTCCTTAATTTGAATCCCTTACAATCCTTACCCAAACTCAGAAGCACCTAAATAGTAGCTAGTCTTTGTCTCCCATGTCAAAGGTGATCTCCAATAAAAAGCATTTTTAAACTATGGGGAAAAAAGGGAAATAAGTAAGAAGGAAAAATCTGTATCCATAACTTATGCACATTCTTAGACTTTTATGGAAGAACTTAAAGGAGACATGGAGCTGCTTCTTGTCAATCTTTACCTCTATGCCGAAACAGTAACTTTCAAATGGTAAAATTCATGAGCCTCTACAGTTTGATTTTTGTTTTTGGAGCCTTCAGCTTTGCTTAACATAGCATGTATATCACCCTATGGCTAGCAATGCGCTTAATGTTTTTTGATCCCATACCACGGTATTGTATTGTATTAAGCACTTGTAAAGCGCTCTGTCGCCCAAAGGGTATCCTGGCGCTGTCAAACATGTGCTCAAATCAGCCGTAGATGGATATATGGCTGTGAGCAGATTGATCGAGGCAGGCTGATTATAGGATGGTTCAATCCCTGGGAAAGAGCCAGGTTTTAACTCCTTTCCTAAACTGCATCAAATCTTCTGACTGTCTGATATTAATAGGGAGTTTGTTCCAAAGCCTTGCTGCCGCAATGCTGAAAGCTCTCCCACCTGCTTCAGTCCTGGGGAGGGGTAATGCTAAACCCATGTTGCCCCTGGTATTATATCTTTCTTATTCTTAGACCTTGTTCAGGGGTGAAGGGGCGGTCTGCTTCAGCCATGCGGGTTGAGGTTTGCCTCTCATGTCTCAAAATCTATCCTACTGTGTCTCAGCAGACTGGGCCAAGTACAGCCCCTTTAGCACTTTATGCAGTGTCAGGCTTCACCGAGATGTAGTGTGGAGGTGCTGGAGCTCAGCACTCAAACACACAACTGTATAATCCAGTGCTTGACTTTAAACACAAAGTACTTTAATGCACACTAGAACTATACTATACACAATAATATGCACACAGCACAATTTGGTTTCCTGGTGCTTAGAGCAGGGTCGTGTCTTTCCCTGCTATGAGCCCCTGGTCAAACTGATTCAGGGACATAGCGCGATTTGGCTCAAGTGAACATCACCTCTGTGCTCTCTGAATAAATGCTAAGTCTCAAGTCAA